>JAZHEH010002982.1:622500-2000951 GCA_036589455.1 Ateles fusciceps | reverse complement strand
ATGTAAATGAACAAAACCTCCAAGAAATTTGAGATTACTTTAAATGACCAAACATAAGAATAATTGGTGTTCCTGAAAAAGAAGAGAAATCTAAAAGTTTGGAAAACTTATTTGAGGGAATAATCGAGGAAAACTTCCCTGGCCTTGCTAGAGATCTAAACACAAGAGGGTCAAAGAATACCCGGGAAATTCACCACAAAAGATAATCAACTAGGCACATAGTCATTAGGTTATCTAAAGTCAAGATGAAGAAAAAAATCTTAAGAACTGTGAGGCAAAAGCATCAGATAAAGGAAAACCTATCAGATTAACAGCACATTTCGCAGCAAAAACCCTACAAGCCAGAAGGGATTGGGGTCTTATCTTTAGCCTCCTTAAACAAAATAATTATCGGCCAAGAATTTTGTATCCAACGAAACTAAGCTTCAAAAATGACGGAGAGATAGTCTTTATCAGACAAACAAATGCTCAGATAATTTGCCACTACCAAGCCAGCACTACAAGAAACGCTAAAAGGAGTTATAAATCTTGAAGCAAAACCATGAAATAGAAAAATAGAAACTCAAAATAGAACTTCACAGGGCCTATAAAGCAATGACACAATGGGAAAAAAAAGGGTACTCAGGCAACAACTAGCACAATGAATAGAACAGCGCTTCACATCTCAATACTAATATTGAATGTAAATGCCTAAATACTCCACTTAAAAGATACAGATGGCAGAATGGATAAAACTCTACCAACTAAGTATCTGCTGTCTTTAAGAGACTCATCTAACACATAAGGACTCACATAAATTAAAGGTAAAGGAGTGGAAAAGATATTCCATGCAAATGGAAACCAAAGGTGAGGTGTAGCTATTCTTATTCTTATTTTTTTGGGGGGGGGATGGAGTTTTGTTCTTGTTGCCCAGGCTAGAGTGTAATGGCACAGTCTTGGCCCACTGCAACCACTGCCTCCTGGCTCAAGTGATTCTCCTGCCTCAGCCTCCCAAGTAGCTGGAATTACAGGAATGTGCCACCACGCCTGGCTGATACTTTTGTATTTTTAGTAGAGACAGGTTTCATCACGTTGGTCAGGCTGATCTCAAACTCCTGGCCTCACAAGATCTACCTGATCTTGTGAGATTTGCCACTCCCAAGTGGCTTCCCAAAGTGGTGGGATTACAGGCGTGAGCCACTGCGCCCGGCCAGTTATTCTTACATCACACAAAACAGACTTTAAAGCAATAACAGTTAAAAAAGACCAAGATGGGGCCGGGTGCAGTGGCCTATGCCTGTAATCTCAGTACTCTGGGAGGCCAAGGCAGGCGAATCACCAGGTCAGGAGTTCGAGACCAGCCTAACCAACATGGTGAAACCCCGTCTCTACTAAAAATACAAAAATTAGCTGGGCATGGTGGCATGTGCCTGTAATCTCAGCTACTCAGGAGGCTAAGGCAGGAGAGTCGATAGAACCAGGGAGGTAGAGGTTGCAGTGAGCTGAGATCGTGCCATTGCACTCCAGCCTGGGTGACACAGTGAGACTCTGTCTAAAGAGAAAAAAAAAGACAAAGAGGGACATTATATAATGATGAAAGGAGTAGTCCAACAGGAAAATATCATAATCCTAAATATAATATACATGCACCTAACACTGGAGTGCACAAATTTATAAAACAAGCACTGCTAGACCTAAGAAATGAGATAGATGACAACACAATAATAATGGGAACTTCAATACTCCACTGACTGCACTCGACAGGTAATGAAGACAGAAAGTCAACCAAGAAACAATGAACTTAAACTACACCCTAGAACAAATAGACTTAAGAGATATGTACAGAAAATTGTACCCAACAACTGCAGGATATACATTCTTTTCATCAGCACATGGAATGTTCTCTAAGATAGACGATATGATAAGCCACAAAACAAGTCTCAATGAATTAAGAAAAATCAAGATTGTATCAAGTACTCTCTCAGACTACAGTGGTATAAAATTTGAAATTAACTCGAAAAGGAACCCTCAAAATAACACAAATACATGGAAATTAAATAATCTATTCCTGAATGATCTTTGGGTCAATAATAAAATCAAGATGGAAATTTAAAAATTATTTGAAGTGATTGATAATAGTGACACAACCTATCAAAACCTATGGGATACAACAAAGGCAGTGCGAAGAGGAAAGTTTATATCATTAAATGCCTACATCGAATAGTCTGAAAGAACACAGACAATCTAAGCTCATACCTAGGGAACTAGAGAAACAAGAACAAATTAAACCCAAATCCAGCAGAAGAAAAGAAAGAACAAAGATCAGAGCAGAACTATATGAAATTGAAACAAACAAAAAAAAAATGTAAAACACAAATGAAACAAAAAGCTGGTTCTTTGAAAAGATGAACAAAATCTCCCCCTTTGTCAACATGTACTATGGACTAAATAAATAAAACTAGATACTTACATTTAAAAAAAAAGATAAACAAAATCGATAGCCCATTAGTGAGATTAACCAAGAAAGAAGAGAGAGATCCAAGTGAGTGCAATTAGAAATGAAACAGGAGATATTACAACCGATACCACAGAAATAAAAAAGATCATTCAAGGCTACTATGAATACTTTTACACACACAAACTAGAAAACCTAGAGGAGACAGATAACTCCTGGAATTATAGAAGCCTCCTAGATTAAACCAGGAAGAAATAAAAACCTGAACAGACCAATAACAAGTAGCAAGATTGAAATAGTAATGAAAAATTGCCAACAAAAGAAAATCCAGGACCAGATGGATTCACAGTTGAATTCTATCAGACATTCAAATACGAATTGGTATCAATCCTACTGAAACTTTTCCTAAAGATAAAGAGGGAATCCTCTCTAAATCATTTTATGAAGCCAATACCAAAACCAAGAAAGGACATAACAAAAAAAGAAAATGACAGACCAATATCCTTGATGAACATAGTTGCAAAAATCCTCAACAAAATACTAGCTAACTGAATCCAACAGCATATCAAAAAGATATGATTGAGTGGGTTTCATACCAGGGATGCAGGGATGGTCTAACATAAGCAAGTCAGTCAATGTGATTTCACACATAAACAGAATTAAAAACAAAAATCATATGATCATCTCAATATTTGCAGAAAAATCATTTGACAAAATTCAGCATCGCTTTGTGATTAAAACCTTCAGCAAAATTGGTAGAGAAGGGACATACCTTAAGGCAATAAAAGCCATCTATGACAAACCCACAGCCAACATTGTACTAAACAGGGAAAAGTTGGAGAATTCCCCCCTGAGAACTGGAACAAGACAAGGATGTCCCACTTTCACCACTTCTATTCAACGTAGTACTGAAAGTTCTAGCCTCAGCAATCAGACAAGAGAAAGAAATAAAGGACATCCAAATCTGTAAGAGGAAGTCAAACCATGCTGTTCACTGATGATATGATCATATACCTAGAAAACCCTAAAAATTCATCCAAAAAGCTTCTAGATCTGATAAATTCAGTAAAGTTTTAGAATACAAAATCAATGTACACAAATTAGCACTGCTATAAACCAACAGTGACCGAGCTGAGAATCAAATCAATAACTCAACCTCTTTTAAAACAGCTGCAAAAAACAAACACCTAACAGAAGGAGGTGAAAGATCTCTCTACAAGGAAAATTATAAAACATTGCTGAAAGAAATCACAGGTGACATGAACAACCGGAAACACATCCCATGCTCACGATGGGAAGAATATTGTGAAAAATGACCATATTGCCAAAAGCAATTTATAAATTCAATGCAATTTTCACCCAAATATCATTATTCTTCACAGAACTAAAAAAAAAAAAAAAAAAAAAGTCAAAATTCATATGAAACCAAAAAAGAGCCCACATAGCCAAAGCAAGACTAAGTAAAAAGAACAAATCTGGAGGCATCACATTACCCAACTTCAAACTATACTACAAGGCTACAGTTACCAGAACAGCATAGTACTAGTATAAAAATAGGCATGTAAATCAATGGAACAGAATAGAGAACCCATACATAAAGCCAAATACTTACAGCCAACTGATCTTCTACAAAGCAAACAAAAACATAAAATGGGGAAAGGACACCTTATTCAACAAATAGTGCTGTAATAATTGGCAAGCAAAACGTAGAAGAATGAAGCTGGATCCTCATTTCTCACCTTATACATAAATCAACTCAAGACGGACCAAAGACTTAAATCTAAGATCTGAAACCATAAAATTCTAAAAGATAACATTGGGAAACCTCTTCCAGATTTGGCTTAGGCAAAGAGTTCATGACCAAGAACCCAAAAGCAAATGCCAACAAAAACAAAGATAAATATTATCTGGGAAATGCAAATCAAAACCACAATAACATACCCCTTTACTCCTGCAAGAATGACCATAATTTAAAAATAAAAAAATAATGGATATTGGTGTGGATGTGAAAGGAAAACACTTTTACACTGCTGGTGGGAATGTGGAGATTCCTTAAACAATTAAAATTAGGGCCAGATGCAGTGGTTCACGCCTGTAATCCCAGCACTTTGGGAGGCCGAGGTGGGTGGATCATCAGGTCAGAAGTTCAAGACCAGCCTGGCCAAGATGGTGAAACACTGTCTCTAGTAAAAACTACAAAAATTAGCTGGGCGTGGTGGCAGGCACCTGTAATCCCAGCTACTCAGGAGGCTGAGACAGGAGAATAGATTGAACTGGGACAGCAGAGGTTGCAGTGAGCCGAGATCGCACCACTGCACTCCAGCCTGGGTGACAGAGTGAGACTCCGTCTCAAAAAAACACTAAAGTTAGAACTACCATTTGATCCAGCAATCCCACTACTGTGTATTTATTCAGAGGAAAAGAAGTCATTATAGAAGAAAGACACTTGCACATGCATGTTTATAGCACAATTCACAACTGCAAAAATATGGAACCAGTCTAAATGCCCATCAACCAAGTAGATAAAGAAAATGTGGTATATATATGTACCATGGAATACTACTTAGCCATAAAAAGAAATGAAATAATGGCATTTGCAGCAAACTCGATAGAGTTGGAGACCATTATTCTAAGTGATGAAGTAACTCAGGAATGGAAAACCAAACCTTTTATGTTCTCACTTGTAAGTGGGAACTAAGCTATGTGGATGCGAAGGCCTAAGAATGATTCAATGGACTTTGGGGACTTGGAGAAAACGGTGGGTGGTGAGTGAGGGATAAAAGACTACACACTGGGGGCGGTGTACACTGCTCGGGTTATGGGTGCACCAAAATCTCAGAAAAGCACTAAAGAACTTATTCATGTAACCAAACACCATCTGTTCCCCCAAAACTATTAAAATTTTTTTAAAAAGATAAAAAAAAAAATTGACTTCATCTGCCCTGTGTGTCCAAAGGGGGTGGAGTAGCAATTTGAAAAGCTACTTCTGCCAGTTTTCAGTGTTTAATGAAGAAGGTAATTGAAGGATTTAAATTACCTAGAGGAATTAATTTCTATTTATAGGACATAATCATTTTTGGCAGGATTCTGGGAAAGCCAGAGCAAAGACTTAAAGTTAAGAAAGGCAAGGTTGATAAGTACAAATGCTGTCTCTTGGTAAGTACAAACGCTGACAAACTTTCATGAATTACAATGTAAAGACTCAGTACAGAGTGAATACTGTTTCTGAAAAAAAAATATCTGTTAACCCCAATGATATCAAATTAAAAACCTTCTTTGAGGTGAGTGATGAACAATAACATAATAATACCAATGAAAGAGCCTTAGGCCAGGGAAAGTTAAAAGTTTTTGTAAACTTTGATATACAAAAAAAAAAAAAAAATTAGCCGTGCATGGTGGCAAGTGCCTGTAGTCCCAGCTACTCAATAATAATAATAATAATAATAATAATAATAATAAAAATAAATAAAAACCATTATTTGGTAAACCAAAATCTTTTACTATCTCTACTTCATAAAAGCATTTTTTTTTTTGAGATGGCATCTCGCTCTGTCACCAGGCTGGAGTGCAGTGGCGCGATCTCAGCTCACTGCAACCTCTGCCTCCCGGGTTCAAGTGATTCTCCTGCCTCAGCCTCCCGAGTAGCTGGGACTACAGGCGTGCACCACCACGCCCAGCTAATTTTTGCATTTTTTAGTGGAGACGGAGTTTCACCATGTTGGCCAGGATGGTCTCGATCCCTTGACCTCATGATCCACCCGCCTCTGCCTCCCAAAGTGCTGGGATTACAGGCGTGGGCCACCGTGCCCGGCCTAAAAGCATTGTTTAAAACAGAAAATAAAATTTTACCCTTGTATTATTGTTATTAATATTAAAGCAAATTTTGATAAAACCTGAAAATTTTTTTCTTGAAAATCCTTTTTAAAAAAACAAGCATTTTGACAGTTGAGCAGCTTATGAAAAAGAAAACAAAATAAATGAATAAATTTTTAAAAATGAAATAAAACAAAAAGCCAAGCACATGTGTCCTAATGGGAGGTGCCCTGGAGACTCCAGCCTCCTCTCCCTCTCCCTTGGTGGATATTTCCTGCAGGATCTGTGGGGTGGCGAGCGTCTTGCAAACCCTAGCACATTCAGCATTGGAGACCCTGTTTTGAGGCTGGGTGGGCCTTGGAGAGCACAGCCAAGGGGCACCTTTCTGCCTTTTCCAGAGATGGCTCCAGGCACCCTGTTGGTGGACTTACCTGTCTGCATCAAAAGAAGAGACGGCAGTGGGATAGTTGAGGTTGTAGGCCAGGACAGTGGTGTAGTGATTGAACCCAAAAAAGTCATAGGTGCCGTTGATCCTCTTCTTCTCATTCTCTGTAAATTCTGGCAGCCTGGGTGGAAGAAACCATTAAGGGTAGGAGCTTCATGGAGAGCCATGCTTTGGGAAGACAATGTCGTGGGGCTGGGCGGAGGAGTGCTCTGAACCCCAGACACGTGGCTGTGACTAGGGGCAACCGGCAGGGAAGAAGAGGTCCTTCAGGCGGTGCAGGAAGCACCTGCAACTCCTCCCGCCACACTATAAACCTGGCTTCCCTAGGTCTCTACAAGAGCCTTTGAAACCCAAGGGACCACATTCATGTGCATACACACACAATTTCAAATTTCCTTGAAATATTAACATAATGCAAATTCTGATATTAAGCATCTATGACAGATTTCAAAAATCAAGAGCATGCCTGAAGTACATACCCAAGGCTCCTCCCCTATGTTTGTAAAGTTGTATCTTCTATAATTTTTTTTTTGTGACGGAGTCTCCCTCTGTTGCCTAGGGTGGAGTACAGTGGCATGATCTCAGCTCACTGAAACCTCCACCTGCTGGGTTCAAGCGATTCTTCTGCCTCAGCCTCCTGAGTAGCTGGGACTACAAACGCCCATCATGACGCCTGGCTAATCTTTTGTATTTTTGGTAGAGACAGGGTTTCACCATGTTGGCCAGGCTGGTCTTGAAACTCCTGACCTCAGATGATCCACCTGCTTCAGCCTCCCAAAGTGCTGGGATTACAGGTGTGAGCCATCGTGCCTGGCCCTTGTATAATTTTTATTTCTGTATTCTCCCCCTTTTCAAGTTCCTCTGCTCTTGTTGGGGTTTGTTTGTCTAGGCATGCCCTCTTTCTCCAACTCTAAGAATAATAATAATAATAATAGTAGCTTCAAGATCTTCAAGGTAGCAGGGGAAATATTTTGCAAACTGAGTATTTGCATTTGAACTTCTCAGTTCTCATGATTTCACTGAATCAATCTTCCCTCCCTCCCCTTCTTTCCTTTCCTCCCTCCCTCCCTCCCTCCCTCCCTCCCTTCCTTCCTTCTCTCCCTCTGTTCCAGACAGGGTCTCACTCTGTCCCCCTGGGGACACTGCATTCCCTCTGAGGCGGGAGGGCAGTGGTGCAATCATAGCTCACTGCAACCTCGGTCTTCTGGGCTCAAGCGATCCTTCCACCTCAGCCTCCCAAGTAGTTGGGAATATAGGTGTGTGCCACCATGCCTGGATAATTTTAAAATTTTTTGTAAAGACAGAGGCTTACGGCCGGGCGCAGTGGCTCACGCCTGTAATCTCAGCACTTTGGGAGGCCGAGGCGGGCAGATCACAAGGTCCAGAGATCGAGACCGTCCTGGCCAACATGGTGAAACCCCGTCTCTATTAAAAATACAAAAATTAGCTGGGTGTGGTGGCGTGCACCTGTAGTCCCAGCTACTTGGGAGGCTGAGGCAGAAGAATTGCTTGAACCCAGGAGGCGGAGGTTGCAGTGAGCCAAGATCGTTCCACTGTACTCCAGCCTGGTACCTGACAACAGAGTGAGACTCTGTCTCAAAAAAAAAAAAAAAAGCAAGACAGAGGCTCACTATGTTGCCCAGGCTGGTCTTGAATCCCTGGTCTCAAGGGATCCTCCCGCCTCAGGCTCCCAAAGTGCTGGGATTATAGATATGAGCCATAGTGCCTGGGGAACTTTGGCTTCTTAATGGGTAGATGGAGCATTCTCCAGGCACTCTGAGTGAAGAGCCTCTCTCCTGTAGAACCTGACTAATATGCACTCGTGTACAGCATGTACAGGTGATCCTGACTGCATGTACGTACTGACAGAGACCCGGTGCTTCTGGTTTAGGTGTGGTCCAGAGATGCCCTGCTGAGGCTTCTGACACCTTCATCTTCACCTCTCTGCTACCATTAACCTGAGGGATCAAGAACCTTCCTTCCCTCGGGTTTCTGAGATGATGGGAGAAAAACCTTCGAAGCGCAGCCTCCTCATGTCCCTGATGCCTCTGCTCAGAAGCCAGCAGTGGCCTGTGGCACCAAACCCAAAGCCCTGTGCCTGGCTTCCAGGCCCTCCCACCACATGGCCTCAGCCCCTTCACTGCTGCTGGGCTGGTCTCCCCACTGTCAGCTTCTGGCACTCCACTCATTCTTACCTCTAGGCCTATCTTCACAACCCTGTCCCTTGGAAGGAATGACCTGTAATCTCCCACATTCCATCCCCCTGTCAAGGCCCAGCTCAGCTGATGTCCTGCCCTGTCCATGAAATCTCCTGGGTCTACCCAGCCCACCCTGATCTCATCTTCCAAGTTTTCTTCATACTGAAGAGCCTGGGGAATGGGAATTCTTAGAGCACTGTCTTTCTAGCTGGTCTGTCAGCAGCTTGAGGAGTCGACTTGCAATCCTCTCCTTCCGTGGACCCCTCCCTCTGGCCCTGGCTCGGGCAAATGCTCAGCAAAGTTGTGCGGATGGGCTGGACGCTCACCGGCTTTGCTGGAGATCACAGTTCACAGATAGGACTTTTAGGCACAGCCTGCTCTGTGGGACTTACCCTAACCAGGCCAGGGTGTGCACTGTGAGGAGGGAGCTGGATTTTTAATCCTCAGATGGGCTATATGGGAGGGCTTGGGGCAAGACTCAAAGGCTACGTTGGGAATTCACACCTGAATCCCGCCGGTCTTGGAGTGGTGGGCGTGTTCCCGTAGGCAGTGACCCCAGCTTCTTGCTTCTACACACACCTCTCACGCCACCTGCATGATTCTGCCCCCAGCACGAGTCCTGGGGGCAACAGCTTGGCTGCAAATCTCAGCTCCATCTCTTAATCGCTGGGTGATCTTGCCCTAATCTTTGTGCCTCGCTTTACTCATCTTTTAATAGAAATAAAAGTACCAACAGAAGATGGGGCCGGGTGCAGTGGCTCGTGTCTGTAATCCCAGCACTTTGGGAGGCCAAGACAAGCAGATCACAAGGTCAAGAGATTGAGACCATCCTGGCCAACAAGGTGAAACCTTGTCTGTATTAAAAATACAAAAATTAGCTGGGTGTGGTGGTACGGGCCTGTAGCCCCAGCTACTCAGGAGGCTGAGGCAAAAGAAATGCTTGAACCTGGGAGGTGAAGGTTGTAGTGAGCAGAGATCCCGACACTGTACTACTCCAGCCTGGCGACAGAGCGAGACTCCGTCTCAAAAAAAAAAAAAAAAAGAAGATGGATAAACGTGGCTGCTGATGCTGCTACTCCTTCTTTGCCAAGAAGGGGTGGGTGGATAAGTAGGGCGCTTTGGTGCAGACCACCGCCACCTGCTGGCCAAATGATGCAAAGCACATGCCTGGCTGTCACCCACTGCCACCCACATTCACACATGAGGTGATGAAATAGGATAGGATGAGCTGGGATTTGTCTGTGGAGTGGCGTAGTGGGGTTGCTCAGAGGTGGATATCCCTGGGACAGATCTCCTGGCTGTTGCGCAAAATAATAACCATAATAGCAACCCCTTTTGTCAAGCACATAGCAGTGCCAGGTGCTGGGTGAAGCTTTACATATATGATCACATTTAACTTCCCAGCAAACAAAGAAGCTCAGTCATGGTAAACTGCCTGAGATACGCCTCTGTAACCCCGATGCCAATGTCCTCACCACTGCGGGCACCAGGCCCTTACCGAGACTTGCTGAGGCCTGCAGCCAAGCTCCGTTCACGGATCCGCGTCTTCATCACCTCATTGTAATCTCCATCCTTGAAAATCGGATGTGCAAACCAGCCTCCCATGAACTGCCGGGTGGGGTGAGGGAGACAGTGAGCCCAAGCATTACAGGTTGGCACAGTAAGAGACAGCACCATCCCCGCTCAGAAGTGCCTGGCCTTAGAATCCCCCTTCTTTTTCCATACCCCCAGCCTAAGTCTCATCTCTGTGGCCCCTGCCTGTTGCAGCTTCAGTGCTCACAGGTCTCCCAGCTGGGTCTGTGCTTGCTCAGCTGCTGTTGCTCCGAGGGCAGGGCCACCTCTTCATAACTACAGCTTGAGGTGACAGGAACTGACACGGGCACTAGCCCTGGTGCTCAACAAATACTTCCTGGCTGCCCTTGGAAGGGTCCCACAGAGGAGAAGGGAGAAGCCACAAGCCTCTAGGCTCCCGGTTCCCCTCTCTCAGCACTGAGCGGCTGAACTTCCTCATCAACGTGCCCAAGCAGCAACCAGAACGTCCTGGGGAGGGCTGAGATGCAAGGCTTTCCCCGACTTCCCAGGCAAGGCTAACTCTTCATGGGCTTTCACAGCCCCAGAATGGGAACTGTTTGACCTATTTTCTCTAATGACATCTAGGCCATCCTTATCATGAGGGGGAATACATGGCACCCAAACACTATAATGCTGGGAGGTTTGAGAGCCTTCTTTAGTCTCTCCAATCCTCTCCTCAACCGCTGGCTGCTGCTGGGAATGTAGGGTGAGGGCAGCTTCCACTCGTGGTCAGAGATGAGGCATGGAACACACATGCCCTGGTAAAGAGGCTTAGTGCACCCACTCCAAGGTACCACACTGGATGTTTTGGTGGAAGCTGATTCTAATAGGAGATGCATCCATGGCGGCAGTATCACAGTTCAGCAGTAAGTAGCTCAATTTAATGATATGATAGCCTAACATTTCCTGACATTTGAAGTTTTGATTTCAGGAAAAAAGGAAATGTTGCTCTAATTCACTGGTTCTGTGAGTGTGACATGGGGGATACATTAATTTTGTTTCAAAGCTGTTTCCCCAGCTGGCTAGCAAACCAGAAATTTAAGCTCTTTGTTGCATTTATTAATTTAACTATCTTTGTCAAGGTCTCTTGTGAAGAGTTTGGCAAACTAAGGCTCTCGGTGTTCCCCGAGAGAGTTATAGTGCCACAGTTGGCAGACTCTTCCACAGAGCCCAAAGTGGGAACCAATCCAGAGAGAAACACTTGCCTTTTCTTCCTGATGCAAAATGTAGAAGGCGGCACCTTCTCAGCCCTTTCAGAGACTCTAGCAGGGGCCAGAGGAGCTATGCCATGAATGAGGATCATTCTTCTCCTTCTCTCCTCTTGTCAGGGGTTCAGGTGGAAATAAAGGTAGGCCACGTTGGCACCTGCTTTCTTTTTAATTAATTAATTGATTAATTTATTTTTCAGAGATGGAGTCTTGCTCTGTCGCTGAGGTTGGGGTGCAATGGCAATCTTGGCTCCAGGGCTCTTGCCTCAGTCTCCTGAGTAGCTGGGACTACAGGCATGTACCACCACACCTGGGTAATTTTTTGTAATTTTAGTAGAGATGGGGTCTCACCATGTTGCCCAGGCTGGTCTAGAACTTCTGACCTCAGGTGATCCACCTGCCTCGGCCTCTCAAAAGTGCTGTGATTACAGGCATGAGCCGCCATGCCCAGCTGGCTTCCTACTAATGCCTCTACTTCCTAGGGCTGAAATTCCATGACCAAAAGATGCTGTCCTTAAACTCACGGAGTTGGCAAATTAGGAGCACTAATGACTTTCACAGAATCTAAAGCCCTCAGTTTAAGAAATACTTAGGCTGGAGCAAATCAAACTAAATGGCGACACCTAAAGGTGAAGTGTGACATTGCAGCCCAGCTCTGTTAGCTACTATAGTCTAACCAGGGAGACTGAAGGCATGGAATCTCTATGAGTTAACTTCAAACCAATGCTACAGAAAGAATTACCTGTACAAACGATTTTTAAAAACTTAAAGACAACCTAATCCCATAGACCTTATCACTTTCATCACAGCAAACTTATGAGGTAGGTAGGGCATCTCCAATTCAAAGATGACAAAACTAAGGTACGAAAGTTTAGATGATTTTCCCAAGTTCAAAATCAGGTAATAGCAAAACCAGGCTTAGATCCTAACAATTGTTTTTTTGGGTTGGGGGTGGTCTTCCTCTGTCACCTGGAGTTCAATGGTGCTGAAATCATGGCTCACTGAAACCTTGAACTCCTGGGATCAAGACCCTACCTCAGTTAGCCTCCTGAGCAGCTGGGACTATAGGTGTGTGCCACTATGCTCTAGTAATTTCTTTTTCTTTTTCTTTTTTACAGACAAGGTCTTTCTGTGTTGCCTAGGCTGGTCTTGAACTTCTGGCCTCAAGCAATCCTCCTACCTCAGCCTTCCAAAGTGCTGGGATTACAGACATGAGCCACCACACCCCAAATTTTTGATTCACAATCTGTTTCTATTAGACTGGAAGGAAAGATGGACAAGAGTAAGAACAAGCGCCCAGAGAGGAAAAAACAGACCTGAACATATCTCCTGGCTGCCTCCACATCCTCCTGGTTAGAGGGATCTCTGGGTTCAGCCCAGTCACTGCTGATGGTGATGGAAATCATGCCACCTTGACTGGTGCGGTACACATCGTTGTACAAATGCCAGGCCTCAGCATGAGCCTTTATTAGGTTGTGCCCAACAATGTAGGGGGCAGTGCCAGGCCTAATGGAGATTCCTGGAAACATACACATGGACATCAACAGAGAATGGAGAGAATGGATGTGACTGAGAGTGTTAGTCCCTGTCTGCAGGTATCCCCCTCTGTTTGGGAGAAGGGATGTAGATTCTGGCATCAGGAAGATGGGAATTCAAACCCTGGCTCTCCCTCTTATTAGCTGGCTGTGTAACTTTGGGTTACAGAGTGGCTCATATGTTGCAGGCAAAATACCTATAATAGAGACACCCATCATAGAATCTGAAAGTCCCCAATTTAAGAAATGCTTAGGCTGGAGCAAATCAAGTCAAACGGTGACACTTAAAGGCAAAGTGTAATGATGAATATACTTAATTACTCTGATTTCATCATCACATATTGTATACATGTATCAGAATATCATTTTGTACTCCATTCGTATGTATAATTATTGCATATCAACTAAAGATAAAAGAAAAAAAATCCCTCAGGGTCAGATGTGTTTTATAATTAAATGTTTCCTTTGAGAAAAGTACCTAACAGGTCCATGGGCCCAAGACAGCTCTCCACAGTCAAGCATACTGACAACCTCTGCAGCAGAACTTAGGAAGGTTCACTCAGTGCCGTAAACACCATGAGCAGCCTCCTGTTGGTTTGAGTCAGGTTTCACTACTATTAAATGAGCTCAGGTCAGCCAAACCAATCGTCGAACCTTTGGGATTTGGGAATTGTGGAACAGACTGTAGACCTCCACAGCCTGACAAACTGTCCTTCCCCACATCAATTTGCCCACGTCTCTATCCTCAGAGACCTTCCAACCTGAGGCCAATCAGAGTCACAGAGCAAAGAAATGAAGCCACCGTGAGGTATTGAGATGTGAAATTCACGTTAGCAATGCAAAGTCAGGAGGAAACCTCGACAGCTCTGAGCAAGAGGCAGGGTTTCGGCCATGGGGCTTTCTTGGCTACCTCCTCCTGTGCCATCCACGTTTCAATTCTATATGTGCTAAGAATGCCATGTTCCAAGGAGCCAATGAGCCAGGCCTGGGACCTACCTGGAGCTGCTGTCCGTAGCCATAGCCCTGGGTAGCAACGACAAGAGGGCTCATTCAGTGTGATCCAAAACTTCACCTTGTCTCCCCAGCCTCTGGAAGAGCACATCTGCATACTCCTTAAACCGCTGCACAATGGTCTCATTCTCCCCAGCCTCCTATATCCTGGAGTGCCTGCGGTAGGTCCCAGTGGTAAATGGTCACCTGGGAAGAAGCCAGATCAGCTGTTCCATCAATTATGCTTTCCATGGGAAGCCCTGGGTTACATGTGCCAGCATCAACGTCTGCTGCTAATCCTGAGAGTGACTTAGACGAAAGATTTTTTTTTTCCTTTAGGGAAGAGGTAAATTGCTTTCAGGGAGAACCAGACGGCTGAGATCAAGGTTGGGAAGGAAACTCTTTTATGTTTTTTGAATTCTGCATCATGTGAATTTACTCACATTAAAAAGTTGAATTTGAGGTCGGGCACAGTGGCTCATGCCTTTAATCTCAGCATTTTGGGAGGCTGAGGTGGGTGGATCACTTGAGGCCAGGAGTTTGAGACCAGCTTGGCCAACACGGTGTAACTCCGTCTCTACTAAAAATATAAAAATTAGCCAGGCATGGTGGTGCGTGCCTGTAAGCCCAGCTACTCAGGAGGCAAGAAACGAGACTGACACTGCACTCCAGCCTGGGTGACAGAGTGAGACATTTAAAAAAACAAAAACTAAACTAAACTAAATTCGAAACCAGTATTTTGTTTACATGATAAATGCGCTCCCCCAGCCCCGCTGGCTCCTGCATGTGGAGTTTCCCAAGGCCTGGCCAGGGCCCACCGTACCTGGGGCTGGATGCTGGCGGCCAGCAGTGCGTCGATGAGCCGCACATAGTAGTTCAGGCCTGCTTCATTGATGTACCTGGTGGTTCCATCAGGGAGGATGCGGAGACCAGGAGATGGAAAAACGGTAGTGGGACACGCCCAGGTTCTGCAGGGTGACCAGATCCTCAGCAAGCTTGTGATAACTGTCACAGGCCACATCTCCGGTGCCATCATTCTCAATCCTCAGTGGTGTGTGAGAAAATGTGTCCCAAATGCTAAGTCCTTTGCCATCTGCTCTCCACGCACCTTCAATCTCAAGTTGATAAGACATGGTCTAATTAGGTCATTCCGTCAAGCACTCACAGGTTCCTTTCTGTCACTGGGTGAGTCCCAAGTCAGGATGCTTCTCAGCATCACTTCCTCTGGGAGTCTGCTCTGGCCCCCCGCCCCCTCAGTCTCAGCACTCCCCCAGCTTTCTCTACACATATGGCATGGCCACTCCTGCACAAAGACAGACATAGGCAGAAGATGGAAAGCGAGAACCACCACTAACTGCCAGGCAAGTTGCTCTTACCTTTTTGTATTCCATTTTTCTGGGAAAAAATAAAACCAGCCTATTTTCTGTATGAGTGAGCCTCATTTGGCATGAATATGGTAGCAGTGTGATGTTGTTAGGGCGTCAGAATAAGCTCAGGCCCACGCTGAGGGCCAAAGTGAGCAAACTGCTGGCTTGGAAGGATCTAGCTGAGGAATAAAAGTGTCCAGCAGGGACTCGTCATAGTCATGGGCTGTAGAACAGTGTTTTGGTCAATGCTGGACCCAAGAAATGATGCTGGTCACATAAGATTATAATGGAGCTGAAGGCCGGGCGCAGTGGATCACGCCTGTAATACCAGCACTTTGGGAGTCCGCGGGAGGTGGATCAAGAGGTCAGGAGATTGAGACCATCTTGGCCAACATGGTGAAACCCCATCTCTACTAAAAATACAAAAAAATAAGCTGGATGTGGTGGCACACGCCTGTAGTCCCAGCTACTCGGGAGGCTGAGGCAGGGGAATTGCTTGAACCCAGGAGGTGAAGACTGAAGTGAGTCGAGATAGCACCACTGCACTACAGCCTGGGTGACAGTGCAAGGTCTCCGTCTCAAAAAAAGAAATAAACAAACAAAAAGATTATAATGGAGCTGAAACATTCCTATTGCCTAGTGCTGTTGTAGCCATTGTAATGTCGTAGAGCACTACATTATTCATGTTTGTGGTGGCGCTCGTGTCAATAAACCTACCGCGTGGCCAGCAATATAAAAGTATAACACATGCAGACCAGGTGCTGTGGCTCACATCTGTAATTGCAGCACTTTGGGAGGCTGAGGGAGGAGGATCACTTGAGGCCAGGAGTTTGAGACTAGCCCTAGCAACATAGCAAGACCCCTGTCTCCACAAAAAAATTAAAAATAAAAAGTTCGTTGGGTGTGGTGGCATGTGCATGTAATTCCAGCTACTGGAAAGACAGAGTGATCCTCCTGGCTCAGCCTCCCGAGTAGCTGGGACTACAGGCACACACCACTAAACTTGGCTAATTTTTTTGTTTTGTAGAGATGGGGTTTTGCCACGTTGCCAGGCTGGTTTTGAACTCCTGGGCTCAAACGACCCTCCCACAGCACTGGGATTGCAGGCATGAGCCACTGCACCCAGATCAATGTGCTTCTTTTAAGCTAAACATTGTCGCAAAAGAGTAAAAAAGTTAAAAAAAAAAAAATAAAAAGTTAATAAAGTAAAAATGTTACAGTAGGCTAAGGTTAATGTATTATTGAAGAAAGGCATTTAGAAAATAAACTTAGGCCAGACGCGGTGGCTCAAGCCTGTAATCCCAGCACTTTGGGAGGCCAAGGTGGCCGGATCACGAGGTCAAGAGATGGAGACCATCCTGGCCAACATGGTGAAACACTGTCTCTACTAAAAATACAAAAAACAAAAAAAAAAAAAAAATTAGCTGGGCATGGTGGCATGCACCTGTAGTCCCAGCTACCCAGGAGGCTGAGGCAGGAGAATTGCTTGAACCTGGGAGGTGAAGGTTGTAGTGAGCCGAGATCATGCCACTGCACTCCAGCCTGGTGCCTGACAACAGAGCAAGACTCTGTCTAAAAATAAATAAATAAATAAATAAATAAAATAAACTTAGTGTAGCCTAAGTGTGCAGTGTTCATAAAGGCCACAGTAGTGTACAGTAATGCCAAGGCCTTCCCATTCACTCACCCCTCACTCACTGACTCACCCAGAGCAACTTCCAGTCCCACAGGCTCCATTCATGGTGAATGCCTTATCCAGCTTTTATACCTTATTTTTACTGTGCCTTACTACATTTAGATACACAAATACCACCGTGTTACAAATGCCTACAGCATTCAGTACAGTAACAATCTGTACAGGTTTGTAGTCTAGGAGCACTAGGCTATACCATGGTGTGTAGTATGCTACACTATCTAGGTTTGTGAAAGTGCACTCTGTGTGATGTTCACACAACTATGAACTCGCCTAACGTCACATCTCTCAGAGCAAATCCCTGTTGTGAGCGAAGCACGACCGTATTTGCGTGTCTTTGCCCAAGTGCTTCTGCCCAGGCTCCCCCTGCTCCATCTGGCATCTCAGGACAGCCTGCTTCACCATGCTGGTTTGGCTAAATTTGGGGCTGTGAAGAAGGTAGGCTGTCTGGAAGAGGCCCTCCCAGACCCCACACTGCCCACCATGGGTCTGCTGGAATCTCCTGTTCATGCATCTGCCCTTCCCAGCAGTAAGCCTAGAGCCTGGTGCAGGGCAGGTGTGGGGTAAATGGTGTCCCACCACCCTGAACTCCTCACCTGATATGCAGCAGAAGCCGCACTCCAGATGAAGCCCTCAGGAAACCATCCATACACAAACTCATCCTCCTTGGGCAGTGGCATGCCGTTGTTGGTAATCACCTCTGTGTAGTACCTGGCAGAGGCTCTTGCTGTGCGAGGCCTGTTCGTATTGTTGAAATCAACATGGTATAGTCCAAACTTGACTGTGTAGCCATTCAGCCACTCAAAGTTGTCCATCAGAGACCAGGCGACATACCCTCGAAGGTCTACACCATCGAGCCTGTAGGCTGGGAACATCCCAAAGAAAGCAGAGGAGAGCTTGACACCAGGAGGAAGGACCTCCATGCAGCCAGCCTAGTGCTAGCTCCTCAACTCAAGGCTGTCATCCTAAAAGTGATACATGCTGTGAGAGACCAACAGATCATCTGTTGATCTTACTTTTTTGCCATCACTATGACCCCACAGCAAGCATTAATGACTGATCATCTCCAAATCGAATTCTTCTGTTGGGGTAAAGGAACATGCCTCAAATTCAAGAGCCTCAGTCCACTCAGGAAGTTAAGCCCAATGCGCCTGTAGTCCCAGCAATTGAGGAGGCTGAGGCTGGAGAATTGCTTGAACCTGGGAGGCAGAGGTTGCAGTGAGCCGAGATCGCACCATTCCATTCCAGCCTGGGTAACAGAGTAAGACTCTTGTCTCAAAAAAAAAAAAAAAGATCAATGAAACAAAAAGTCGATTTTTAGGCTGGCATGGTGGCTCATGCCTGTAGACTCTGTCTCAAAAAAAAAAAAAAAGATGAATGAAACAAAAAGTTGATTTTTAGGCTGGCATAGTGACTCATGCCTGTAATCCTAGCACTTTGGGAGGCAGAGGCAGGCAGATCACTTGAGGTCAGGAATTTGAAACCAGCCTGGCCAACATGGTGCAACCTCGTCTCTACTAAAAATACAAAAAAAATTAGCCGGGCACAGTGGCCACTGTACTCCAACCTGGGTAACAGAGCAAGAATCCTTATCAAAAAAAAAAAAAAAAAAAGGAAGTTAAGCCCCGAAGTGTGATCTTACACAAGTTTCTTGTTCTGGGGTGCATAGGATAAGTTCTATGAAGGCAGAAATCTGTGTTTTGTTCACTGCTATAACCCCAGCACCTAGAATAGAACTTGTCACAGTAGTTGCTCAGTAATGAATGAATGGGCCCATGACAATATAAATACTCTGCCAGGGAACCCTGTGTGTTGTGTTTGTGATTTTCCTCTGCAGAGACAACCAGTCATTTTTCCTCCAGCTTCTCAAGGAACATATAATTCCCAAACAGATAAAGAATTATGGAGTTGGGATGGAAGACAGAGACAACTATAGCCTTTTCCCCCCAGCTTCTCAAGGAACATATAACCCCCAAACAGATAAAGAATTATGGAGTTGGGACCCAAGAGAAAGACTTGCGGATGGTTCATAAATCATTCTGGCAAACCATTTCGGGCACATGACCCAGGAAATGTTGGAAGGTTTCTTTAAGGGGAACTGAACCCTCACATACCTTTCAAAGCCTCATTGATGTAGGTTTTGTGGTAAAATATCCTATCGGTGTCCTCCTCTTCTGGATTGGTCAGCGCCGCTCCGCTTTCGGTGATGTAAATGGGGATGTCACCATACTCTTCCTTGATCCAGTTCAGCAGCCTTCGCATCCCCCAGGGCGCAGCTCTGTTCAGTGCCGTGGAAGGCCATGAAGGGTCCTCCTCCTTGGCCATCTCCTGGTCATCTTCATAGGAGGGTGGGTTTAGCGTGGGTGTTTTGTACTGCACAATTCTGGAGGAGTAGGTGTTGAGGCAGAAGATGTCAGCCGTTGCCCTGATGAACCTCTTCTCTTCCTCAGTGAAGCCTGGCAGGCGGGAGGTGGCTAAGTGCTGCAGTTCACTCCTGTTCCCTACTTTCCACTTCATGGCATCAGGATAGTCTCCGTTTCTAAAAATGGGGTGTGCAAACCAGCCCAGAGAGAACTGCAGCATTCGGTCAGCAGCTTCCACATCTCTGGGGACCCCCGGTGACTTGGGCTCTGCCCAGTGTGTACTGAGGCTCAGAGAGATGACCCCCTTCTGCTCCTGCCTGTATTTCTCATCGTACGTGTGATAGACTCTGGCATGGGCTTTGATAATGGCATGTCCTATCCTATATGGTGCCCAGCCTGGATCCTTCACCCCTGGGGGAAACTCCCCCTGAGCCATAACCCAGCCATGCCAGATACATGGGCTCATTAAAAGTCATCCAGAACTTGACTCTGTCACCAAAGGTCTGGAAACAAAAGTCTGCATAGCTGTCAAACAATTCAGTCAAAACAGGATTCTCCCAACCTCCAATATCCTGGAGGGCCTGGGGCAGGTCCCAGTGGAACAATGTCACCATGGGAAAGATGTTGCTTGCCACCAAGCCATCGATCAGCCTATTGTAATAATCAACCCCATGGCTATTGATAGAGCTGTTTCTCCCAGTTGGGAAAATCCGAGACCAGGAGATAGAAAAGCGGTAGGCCTTCACCTTCAAAGCTCGGAGCATATTCAGATCGGCATCCAGCTGGTGATAGCTGTCACAGGCGATGTCTCCAGTGGCATTGTCTTTCACATTGCTCCCTGGTGTGTGGGTAAAGTTATCCCAGATGCTGGGGCCTTTGCCATCGGCATCCCACCCGCCTTCAATCTGATAAGCAGAAGAGGACACGCCCCACAGAAAGTCATCCCGAAACGTCCCGTGGTAGAACAAATCTCTTTCGAACTTGGGTTGGCTGGAGAACTTTTCCCAAACCACTTTAGCTTTGGAGGGTACCTCAGATGGAAAAGTGAAGGCTCTGACTTTGGAGGGGAGGTTTGCTGTATTAGGTGGTGGCACTCTTTTTGCCACCTTGGTGAGGAAACCGTTCTTTTCTATGATGCTGGTGAAAAAGTAGGCAGATTTCCTGGGAGTCCTTGACTTGCTGCTGTCGTTGAAGTTGACATGGTGCAGGCCAAACCTCTGGCTGTAACCAGAGGGGCCTTCGAAGCCGTCAATGAGGGAACGAGCAATGTAAGAACGAACATCCACGGAGTCTTCCTTGATAGCTGTGAAGAAAAACAAAAATTAGATGTATTTATTTATGGATTTATTTAATTGAGATGGGGTCTCACTGTGTTGCCCAGGCTGATCTCAAACTCCTAGACTCAAGTGATTCTCCCAAGTCGCTGGGACTGACTACAGGAGTGAACCAGCGTACCACTATTTTATTTATTTATCTTTTAAAGACCAGCCAGTGCATTAGTGAGAAGGGGGAGAAGGGTTCTAGAAGCCGTTTGATCTGTAACTGGTTGTGAACAATCAATTGAGATAAGTTATTACCTTGGACCAGCAAGGACTTTCAATAAAATAGTTTTTATTGAAAAATTAGAAGTATAGTCTTTGTTACTAACGTTGCTTTTAAAAAGTGTTCCTTTTGACATGAAAGTTTTAGAGGTGACTTGGGTTACCCCCCCAAATGTTCACCCCTTTTCCTCCTCAAAATGGATAAAAAGAAAATCCACAAGACCCTCACAAAACATTAGGCCACTTCTATGGCCATAAATCTCAAACCAAAGGAGGATCCCCCATCTTAAAATAAATAATGGAAGGGATATGTCCTGTGTGTTACCACTAGGATGTCTTGGTTTTATATAGAATACATAAATCAATCTTCTTTTGTGTGTGTGTGTGTGTGTGTGAGCAACATGGCTATTTATTCAACTAGGTGCAGGCAGGCTGAGTCTGAAAAAGACCATAAATCAATCTTCTAACAATGTGCTTTTGTTTTTCCTTGTTTATGTTTAGTAATATTGACATTAAATGATGATATATTTCATATTTTAAAAAAGAATTAAACCAGCCTGGGCAACATGACCAGACTCCATCTCTATTAAAAAAAAAAAAAAGAAAGAAAGAAAAAGAAAAGAAAAGAAAGAAAATTAGCCTGGCATGGTGGCATGCACCTATAGTTCCAGCCATTTGGGAGGCTGAAGTGGCAGGATCGCTTGAGCCCAGGAGGGCAAGGCTGCAGTGAGCTGAGATCATGCCAGTGTGCTCCAGCATGGGCACCAGAGCAAGACTGTCTAAAAACATAAAAATATAAAGAAATAAATAAAGCCTAAAACATGTGTTCCCTGGCATAGTGCATTGAATGGTGGCCCCCAAAAGATATGTCTAAATTCTGGCCAGACACTGTGACTTACACCTGTAATCCCAGCACTTTGAGAGGCTGAGACGGGCGGATTACCTGAGGTTGGGAGTTCGAGACTAGCCTGACTAATATGGAGAAACCCCATCTCTACTAAAAATATACAAAAATTAGCCAGGCATGGTAGTGCATGCCTGTAATCCTGGCGACTCGGGAAGCTGAGGCAGAAGAATCGCTTGAACCCGGGATGTGGAGGTTGCCATGAGCTGAGACTGCATCATTGCACTCCAGCCTGGGCAAGAAGAGCAAAACTCCGTCTCAAAAAAAAAAAAAAAAAAAAAAGGATATGTCTAAATTCTAACCCTTGATACCTGTGAATATAACCTTATTTGGAAAAAGGATCTTTGCAGATGTAATTAAGTGAATGATCTCAAGATAAGAACATCCTGGATTAACTGAGGACTGACCTGTGAGATGAAACCTATTTGCCATACCTTTCCAATTAGAATAAAAAGACATATGAAATAGTATGTTAGGTAAGAATGAGGCCATAGATGTGGATCAACTGGATCAAACTCAGTGACATAGAATATAGATTTTGCAGCCAATTAAAGGAAATGAAGACCAGTGTGGCTGGAGCAATGAGGGAAGAGTTAATGGGTTGGAGTTGGGAGGAGCACTTGAGCCTAGGAGTTTGAGCCTGCAGTGAGCTATGAACATGCCACTCTATTCCAGCTTGTGTGACACAGCAAGACCCTGACTCTTAAAAAAAGTGTGTGTGTGTGTGTGTGTGTGTGTGTGTGTGTGTGTATATATAATATATGATGAGGCTTGATGACCGCATGAGACTCAGATGGGCAGAATGTAGAAGGGAGGTATTCTAGGCAATAAGGACACTGGGTCAGGCATGGTGGCTCATGCCTGTAATTCCAGCACTTTAGGAGGACGAAGTGAGATTGCTTGAGCCCAGAAGTTTAGTTTGAGACCAGCCCTGGCAATGTGAGAGACCTCATGTCTTAAAAAAAAAACAAACAAACAAAAAACAAGCCAGGCACAGTGGTGTATACTGCAGTTCTAGCTACTCAAGAGGCTGAGGTGGGAGGGAGGATGGCTTGAGCTTAGGAGTTTGAGGCTGCAGTGAGCCATGTTTATGCTACCACACTCCAGCTTTCTAGCTGGGCAACACAGCAAGACCCTGTCTCAAAAACAAAACAACCACAGAAGCAAAGACGTGAATGATATGAATGAACCCTTGGGAAAGAGAGTTAGGAAGCTGATATGAAGGACTCCCCACTATTACTACCAAAAATGCTTTCCTTGGCTCCATTTCCCTAGGAGCCATTAAAAAACTGTGAAGACTTGGAGAAGTACCACCCACCTTCCAATCACTGGCATATCCATTGTTCTTACCCTTGAGCACCTCATTGATATATTGATTGAAGTAGTTTACTCTCAAGGAATCATCAAAGAGATCTTCACTTTCCCCTATGGGCATGCCATTCCCGGCCAGGTATATTGGAACTTCTCCTCTTGTATATTCCAGGGATACAAACTTCAACAGCCTCCTTATCCCCCAGGGCACCACACGAATCCAAGAGGATGAGGTCTGGGGCCATGCATGGTTCACATGTTGGGAGAAGCCTCCAATGGTATTGTAGCTAGCGATGCAGGTGTTTTGCGGGGCATTGCTGATGAGGCGGGAGGTGTAATGAGACAGACCCAGAAAATCAGCAGAGCCTTTCAGGAGCTGCTTCTCTGCCTCTGTGAACTCGGGGAGTTGCGCCACAGGATGGGGGCACTGTCTGTTCATCTGTTGAATCTGGGTCCTCAGGGTGGCTGGGTAGTCTCCATCCACAAAGATGGGGTGTGCAAACCAGCCCAGCATGAAGTGCAAGTAGCGCTCAGAGGCTCTCAGGTCCTCAGGACTCTCTGGAGACAGGGGTTCTGCCCAGTCTGAGTTCAGCACAATGCCCACATGCCCCTGCTGCTGCGGGCGATGATGCTTGTTGTAGTGGTGCCAAGTTCTGGCATGAGCCTTGAGGACCAAGTGAGCCACCTTGTGAAAAAGTAAGAAGGAAATACAGTGATTAGTAATAACAACAATGTAACAACAGGACTAATGAACCAATAACAGGTCAACAAGTCAATAAAGACAACAACAACAGAAGATGGCCAAATAGGAACAGCTCCAGAGTGCAGTTCCCAGTGAGAACAGTGCAGACGGTGAGTGCTCACCACATTTCCAAACAAGTTTTCACCACCCACAGACCAGGAGATTCCCAGGCCGAAAAGTGCCATGAGTTTTCAGTGCAGCGGTTTGAGCCGGTGCCCGGTTGGTGCACAGAAACTCACACAAGTCTGGGCGGCTGTTTCACCTGGTGCTTGGAACACCTGGGGAGACAGAGCTGCCCATTCAACTGAAAGGGAGGGGGCTGAAACAGGGAGCCAGGCGATCTGGCTCAGCACGTACCACCCCCACAAAACAAGCAATCTGAAACGTTCTGGATTGAGAGTTTCACAGCAAGCGCAGCTGGACCCAGGACGGTCCAGCTCAGGTGGGGGGAAGGGCAATAACCACTACCGAGGCAGTCCACCACTAGAGACAGTTCACACAGCAGCTGGACAGAGTCTGTGGCAGCTCAGCAACACCTCTGCTGGCAGACTGTGACTGGACTACTCCGTGCAGGGCAGGGCATCTATGAAAAAAGGCAGCAGCACGACAGGAACTTATAAATAAAGCCGACCTTCCTAGGACAGAGCACCTGGGAAAGAGGCGGTTATGAGTTCAGCTGCAGCGGACTTAAAGGTACCTGCCCAGCAGCTCTGCACAGAACAACAAAGCTCCCAGCACAGCACTTGAGCTCCCATAAGGGACAGACTGTCTCCTCAAGTAACTCACCAACCCCCGTATACCCAAAGAGACACCTCATAAAGGAGAGCTCAGGCCAACATCTGATGGGTACCCTTCTGGGACGAGGACAGCAGAGGAAGAAACCGGCAGCAACACTTACTGTTCTGCAGCCCCTGCAGATGATGCCCAGGCGAGCAGGGTCTAGAGTGGACCTCCAGTGGTCCTGCAGCTGGAGGTCCTGCAGAGGGGCCTGATCGTTAGAAGGAAAACTAAGAAGTGGAAAGAAATAGCTTCAACATTAACAAAAGAACGTCCACTCAGAGACCCCATCTGAAAGTCACCAACTACAAAGACCACAAGTAGATAAAACCACTGAGATGGGAAGAAACCAGAGCAAAAAGGATGAAAACACCAAAAACCAGAACGCTCTCCTTCTCCAAGGGATCACAACTCCTCACCAGCTAGGGATCAAACATGGATGGAGAATGAATCTGATGAATTGGCAGAAACAGGCTTCAGAAGGTGAGTAATAAAAAACTTCTCAGAGCTAAAAGAACATGTGCTAACTCAGTGCAAAGAAACTAAGAACCTGTAAAAAAGGTGAGATTAGATGCTAACTAGAATAAACAGCTTAGAGAAGAATATAAACGATTTGATGGAGCTGAAAAACACAGCACGAGAACTTTGCGAAGCATACACAAGTTTCAATAGCTGAATTGACCAAGCAGAAGAAAGAAAGGATATCAGAGACTGAATATCAACTCAATGAAATAAAATGAGAAGACAAGAATAGAGAAAAAAGAGTGAAAAGAAATGAACAGCTTTTTTCTCTTTGAGCGTGGGGCGCCCTTAGCATACGCTCTCTCTTTCTGCTGCTCCCCCAGCTCTCGGATACAGCAGACGTCATGGGTTTGGAGACCTGAAAAGCCCCGCTGGCCTCCAGGTGCTCAACGACTACCTGGCGGACAAGAGCTACATCGAGGGGTATGTGCCATCACAAGCAGATGCGGCAGTATTTGAAGCAGTGTCCGGCCCACCGCCTGCCGACTTGTGTCATGCCCTACGTTGGTATAATCACATCAAGTCTTATGAAAAGGAAAAGGCCAGCCTGCCAGGAGTGAAGAAAGCTTTGGGCAAGTATGGTCCTGTGGATGTGGAAGACACTACAGGAAGTGGAGCTACAGATAGTAAAGATGATGATGACATTGATCTCTTCGGATCTGATGATGAGGAGGAAAGTGAAGAAGCGAAGAGGCTAAGGGAAGAATGTCTTGCACAATATGAATCAAAGAAAGCCAAAAAACCTGCACTTGTTGCCAAGTCTTCCATCTTACTGGATGTGAAACCTTGGGATGATGAGACAGATATGACGAAATTAGAGGAGTGTGTCAGAAGTATTCAAGCAGATGGTTTAGTCTGGGGCTCATCTAAACTAGTTCCAGTGGGATATGGAATTAAGAAACTTCAAATACAATGTGTAGTTGAAGATGATAAAGTTGGAACAGATATGCTGGAGGAGCAGATCACTGCTTTTGAGGACTATGTGCAGTCCATGGATGTGGCTGCTTTCAACAAGATCTGAAATCCATCCTGGATCATGGCATTTAAATAAAAGCTTGAAAGATTAAAAAAAAAAAAAAAAAAAAGAAATGAACAAAACTTCCAAGAAATATGGGATTATGTGCAAAGACCTAATCTACATTTGATAGGTGTACCTGAATGTGATGGAGAGAATGAATCCAAGCTGGAAAATACTCTTCAGGATATTATCCAGGAGAACTTCCCCAACCTAGCAAGGCAGGCCAATATTCAAGTCCAGGAAATACAGAGAACGCCACAAAGATATTCCTCAAGAGAGCAACCACAAGGCACGTAATCATCAGATTCACCAGGGTTGAAATGAAGGAAAAAATGCTAAGGGCAGCAAGAGAGAAAGGTCGGGTTACCCACAAAGGGAAGCCCATCAGATTCACAGCGGATCTCTCAGCAGAAACCCTACAAGCCAGAAGAGAGTGGGGGCCAATATTCAACATCCTTAAAGAAAAGAACTTTCAACCTAGAATTTCATATCCAGCCAAACTAAGCTTCATAAGCAAAGGAGAAAGAAAATCCTTTATAGACAAGCAATTGCTGAGAGATTTTGTTGCCAACAGGCCTGCCTTACAAGAGCTCCTGAAAGAAGCACTAAACAAGGAAAGGAATAACCAGTACCAGCCACTCCAAAAACATACCAAATGGTAAAGACCATTGACACAATGAAGAAAATGTGTCAATTAACAGGCAAAACATCCAGCTAGCATCAAAATGGCAGGATCAGATTCACACGTAACAATATTAACCTTAAATGTAAATGGACTAAATGCCCCAGTCAAAAGACACAGACTGGCAAATTGGATAAAAAGTCAAAACCCATCAGTGTGCTATATTCAGGAAACTCATCTCACGTGCAAGGGCACACATAGGCTAAAAATAAAGGGATGGAGGAAGATTTATCAAGCAAATGGAGAACAAAAAAAAGTAGGAGTTGCAATCCTAGTCTCTGATAAAATGGACTTTAAACCAACAAAGATCAAAAGAGACAAAGAAGGGCATTACATAATGCTAAAAGGATCAATGCATCAAGAAGAACTAACTATCCTAAACATATACGCACCCAATACAGGAGCACCCAGGTACATAAAGCAAGTTCTTAATGACCTACAAAGAGACTTAGACTCCCACACAATAATAGTGGGAGACTTTAACACTCCACTGTCAATATTAGACAGATCAACGAGACAGAAAATCAACAAGGAAATTCAGGACTTGAATGCAGATCTGGACCAAGTGGACCTAACAGACATCTACAGAAATCTCCACCCCAAATCCACAGAACATACATTGTTCTCAGCACCGCATGGCACCTACTCTAAAATTGACCACATAATTGGAAGTAAATCACTCCTGAGCAAATGCAAAAGAATGGAAATTATAACAAACAGTCTCTCAGACCACAGTGTGATTGAATTAGAACTCAGAATTAAGAAACTAAATCAGAACCACACAACTTCATGGAAACTGAACAACTGGCTCCTGATTGTTGACTGTATAAACAATGAAATGAAGGCAGAAATAAAGATGTTCTTTGAAACCAACAAGAACGAAGACACAATGTACCAGAATCTCTGGGATACATTTAAAGCAGTGTCTAGAGGGAAATTTATAGCAATAAATGCCCACATGAGAAACAAGGAAAGATCTAAAATCGACACCCTATTGTCAAAACTGAAAGCTAGAGGATCAAGATCAAAAAAACTCAAAAGCTAGCAGAAGACAAGAAATAACTAAGATCAGAGCAGAACTGAAGGAGACAGAGACACAAAAAACCCTTCAAAAAAAAAAAAATCAATAAATCCAGGAGCTGGTTTTTTGAAAAGATCAACAAAATAGACAGACTGCTAGCCAGATTAATAAAAAAGAAAAGGGAGAAGAATAGATGCAATAAAAAATGAAAAAGGGGATTATCACCATCGATTCCACAGAAATAAAAACTACCATCAGAGATTACTACAAACAACTCTATACACATAAACCAGTAAACCTGGAAGAAATGGATAAAGTCCTCGACACTTGCACCCTCCTAAGTCTAAACCAGGAAGAAGTTGAAACCTTGAAAAGACCAATAACAAGGGCTGAAGTTGAGGCAGCAATTAATAGCCTACCAACCAAAAAAAATCCAGGTCCCAATGGGTTCACAGCTGAATTCTACCAGACGTACAAAGAGGAGCTGGTACCATTCCTTCTGAAACTATTCCAAACAATACAAAAAGAAGGAATCCTTCCCAAATCATTTTATGAGACCAACAACATCCTGATACCAAAACCCGACAGAGACTCAGCAAGAAAAGAAAGCTTCAGGCCAATATGCATGATGAACACGGATGTAAAAATCTTCAATAAAATACTGGCAAACCGACTGCAACAGCGTATCAAAAAGCTTATCCATCATGATCAAGTAGGCTTCATCCCGGGGATGCAAGGCTGGTTCAACATACACAAGTCTATAAACGTAATCCACCACATAAACAGAACCAAAGACAAAAACCACATGATTATCTCAATAGATACAGAGAAGGCCTTCAACAAAATTCAACAGCACTTTATGCTAAAAACTCTCAATAAACTAGGTATCGAGGAACATATCTCAAAATAAGAAAAGCTATTTACAACAAACCTACAGCCAATATCATACTGAATGGGCAAAAACTGGAAGCATTCCCTTTGAAATCTGGTACTAGACAAGGATGCCCTCTGTCACCACTCCTATTCAATATAGTATTGGAAGTTCTAGCCAGAGCAATTAGGCAAGAAAAAAAAAATAAAGGGTATTCAGTTAGGAAAAGAGGAAGTCAAATTGTCCCTATTTGCAGACGACATGATTGTATATTTACAAGACCCTATCATTTCAGCCCAAAATCTCCTGAAACTGATAAGCAACTTTAGCAAAGTCTCAGGATACAAAATCAATGTGCAGAAATCACAAGCATTTCTATACACCAATAACAGACTAACAGAGAGCCAAATCATGAGTGAACTCCCATTCACAATTGCTACAAAGAGAATACAATACCTAGGAATACAACTAACAAAGGATGTAAAGGACCTCTTCAAGGAGAACTACAAACCACTGCTCAATGAAATAAGAGAGGACACAAACAAATGGAGAAACATTCCATGCTCATGGGTAGGAAGAATAAGTATTGTGAAAATGGCCATACTGCCCAAAGTTATTTATAGATTCAGCGCTATCCCCATCAAGCTACCAATGACCTCCTTCACAAAACTGGAAAAAACCACCTTAAACTTCATATGGAACCAAAAGAGAGCCTGCATAGCCAAGACAATCCTAAGCGAAAAGGACAAAGCCGAGGCATCATGCTACCTGATTTCAAACTATACTACAAGGCTACAGTAATCAAAACAGCATGCTACTGGTACCAAAACAGAGATATAGACCAATGGAACAGAACAGAAGCATTGGAAGCAATGCCACACATCTAGAACCATGTGATCTTTGACAAACCTGACAAAAACAAGCAATGGGGAAAGGATTCCCCTGTTTAATAAATGGTGTTGGGAAAACTGGCTAGCAGTGTGCAGAAAGCAGAAACTGGACCCCTTCCTGACACCTTACACTAAAATTAATTCCAGATGGATTAAAGACTTAAACATAAGACCTAACACCATAAAAACCCTAGAAGAAAAACTAGGCAAAACCATTTAGGACATAGGCATAGGCAAGGACTTCATGACTAAAACACCAAAAGCAGTGGCAACAAAAGCCAAAATAGACAAATAGGATCTAATCAAACTCCAGAGCTTCTGTACAGCAAAAGAAACAATCATTAGAGTGAACCGGCAACCAACAGAATGGCAAAAATTTTTTGCAATCTACCCATCTGACAAAGGGCTAATATCCAGAATCTACAAAATCTAAAACAGATTTACAAGAAAAAACAAACCCATTCAAAAGTGGGAGAAGGATATGAACGCTTTTCAAAAGACATACATGAGGCCAACAAACATGAAAAAATGCTCATAATCACTGGTCATTAGAGAAATGCAAATCAAAACTACATTGAGATACCACCTCACGCCAGTTAGAATGGTGATCATTAAAAAATCTGGAGACAACAGATGCTGGAAAGGATGTGGAGAAAAAGGAACACTTTTACACTGTTGATGGGAGTGTAAACTAGTTCAACCATTGTGGAAGACAACGTTGCGCTTTCTTAAGGACCTAGAAATAGAAATTCCATTTGACCCAACATCCCATTACTGGGTATATAACCAAAGGATTATAAATCATTCTATTACAAAGACACATGTACACGTATGTTCACAGCTGCACTGTTTACAATAGCAAAGACCTGGAACCAACCCAAATGTCCATCGATGATAGACTGGACAAGGAAAATGTGGCACATATACACCATGGAATACTATGCAGCCATAAAAAAACAATGAGTTTGTGTCCTTTGTAGGGAAATGGATGAATCTGGAAACCATCATTCTCAGCAAGCTGACACAAGAACAGAAAATCAAACACCACATGTTCTCACTCACAGGCGGGTGATGAACAATGAGAACACATGGACAGAGGGATGGGAGCGTCACACACTGGGGGTTTCTCCATTTGTTTGTGTCCTCTCTTATTTCCTTGAGTTCTTTGGGGGGGGCCAAGGGAGAGACAGCGGGGCGGGGGGGTGGTGCAGAGGTCTGGGAAGGATAACATGGGGAGAGATGCCAGATGTAGGTGATGGGGGGGATGGAGGCAGCAAACCACATTGCCATATGTGTACCTATGCAACAATCCTGCATGATCTGCACATGTACCCCAGAACCTTAAGTACAATAAATAAAATTTAAAAAAAAGACAACATCATTGACATTGTCAAACTGACAACATCAGCACTAATGTTAACATCAAATAACGTTGGCACCAACATGATATCAACAAGCCAATATTAAAGTTAACAACAATATACACAAGACTGATACAATGTCAACAAGACAACAATGTCAAGAAATCAACACGAATGTCAACAAGTCAATAACATCAATGATGTTTACGTCAACAAGTCAACAGCAATTCTTCAACATTGTCAACAAAATAACAGCATCAACAACCACATTAACAATAACTAACATGTATTGGGCACCTACTACTTAATAATTCTCTCTTGTAATCCTCACCACAACCTCATATGGCAGGTACAATAATGACCACCACCAAATAGATGGGGAAAATGAGATCCAGAGCTATGCAGTAACTCCAGAAGGCCCACAGTCAGGAGTAAAGTGAGAACAAGCCCCTGGCAGTTTGACTCCAAGCCTGTTACTGTCACCCATACTGCTATTCTGCCTCTGTCCTTCATAATGCTTGTTGAGAAATTAATCCATGGGGAGGGTTATTTTAATTAGCATACAAGGGAGAGGAGCGCTGTTTCTTGCCTACTTGTTCTTTCTATTTAATGGAATCTAGAAAGAAAAACCAAAGTAGGAGTTTCTTTGTAGACTTAACTTATGCCCTTACAAACAGCAACAGCTTTTTGTGGGATGTAGGGGCAAAAGGAGGGTGTCTGAAATATAACAAGCCTAAACTTATATCTTGACTATGTCAATAACTTAACTTTGATAATTTGCTCTCAACTTCAGCTTTCTTGTTGGCAAGAAGTGGGTAATTACGGATCCATCTGGGAGGATTCAATACGTGTATACAAAGCATCGAGCAGAAACTCAGAGAGCAGGAGTGAGTTTGCAAAATCGTAGCTTGCTTCCCTTTGCCTTTTTAACATCTGAAGAGGATGACACTTACCTCTAAAGAATTTCATGTCAAAATAGGCCATAATCACTAAAACATCTGGCTGCTTCTCACATCCCAAATATTAGCCCTTAACTGAATTCTAAACTCTAATGGCAAACTATGCTCTTTTTCCCAAAAGCAAGGATGTCTTTCTTCTAAATTAGCCAGTATCAGGAAGGGAGTTTAGTGGAATATTAGACAAGCATCAAAACAGTCATTGTGACAGCTTACAATTAGGGAAAAGTGCTAATGGCATGGTATCAAATAAACAGTGAGCAACAATCTGAGGTGCCCTGTGACAATACCATAAATGCAAAGAAGCCAAGACTGGAAGGAGATAGTGTAAAATAATAAAAGACATTTTTTTTCTTTAAATTTTTTCCTTAATTGTTGCTATGAACTGAATTAGGTCCCCCATCAAAATTCATATGTTGAAGCCCTAATCCCCAGTGTGATGGTAATTGGAGAGGGGGCCTTTGAGGGGTGATTAGGTTTAGAGGAGGTCATGAGGGTGGGACCCTCATGGTGGTGGTATTAGTGTCCTTATAAGAGATGAAAATGAGCTCTCCCTACCACCCCCATATGAGGACAGCAAGAAGGTGGCTGTCTGCAGTCCATGAAGAGCACCCTCACCAGAGCCTGACCATGCTGGCCCCTTGATCTTAGACTTCCCCAGCTCCACAATGGTGGGAAATAAATATCTGTTGTCTAACCCAGTAGTCTATGGTGTTTTGTTATCTCAGCTCAAGCTAAGACAATAATATTCTAATATCCAACTAATAAATAAAGGGAAGAACTGAAGGAGAAAAGTGAAGGGGACTTTCTCATCAAAGTCTCTGTAAAGATATCTCAGGAGCCACAGTTCAAAGGGTAAGAAATGCCTAAGAAGAAAAGATTTAGATAAGTTTTACAACAAGGAGTCAAACAGAAGATTTCAAACCTTCCATTTTTAGAAGGTGGGTGGCAAAGTGACTCCCTATGTGCAGTCACTTGCTCTGCAAGAGCTGAATGGAAGCTCTGACTCATGTGCTACGATGTTTGGCATTCCATCGAGTCATTTATTCATGGTGTTCCAACTCACCATAGTTGTGGTCTTTTTGGAAAGTTCTATAATTTTGCTATGTGTGTTAGCGTCATCTTCCCCAAAAGGCTATAATGTGCCCAGGGCATGGCTGTGACCCCTCTTTAACACCTAGCACAAGGCACAGGAAATAATCTTTTTTTTTTTGAGATGAAGTCTTGCTTTGTCACTCAGGTGGCCCAGACTGGAGTGCACTGGCGCCATCTTGGCTCACTATAACCTCCACTTCCCAGGTTCAAGCGATTCTCCTGCCTCAGCCTCCCAAAGTAGCTGGGATTACAGTTGCCCACCAACGCGCCCAGCTATTTTCGTATTTTAGTAGAGACGGGGTTTTGCCATGCTGGCCAGGCTGGTCTCAAACTCTTGACCTCAGGTGATCTGCCTGCCTCAGCCTCTCAAAGTACTGGGATTACAGGTGTGAGCCATTGTGCCCAGCTGGAAATGCTCATCTTTAAGAACAGAACCCAAACAGTGACAGGGGAAAGGCAAACTAACATGTCCATCCTGAAGAACACTGCCAGAGAAAGCTGGTGGGTTTTCTGGGAGATTCTGAAGAAAAGGGAAAAACGGAAAATACCTATAACAACTTAAAATTTTGTGCCAAGTGTATACATCACCCCTATCTTTTTTTTTTTTTTTTTGGTGAAACAGAGTTTCGCTCTTGTTGCCCAGGTGGCTGGAGTGCAACGGCACAATTTTGGCTCATCACAACCTCCACTTCCTAGGTTCAAGTGATTCTCCTGCCTCAGCCTCCTGAGTAGCTGGGATTACAGGCATGTGCCACCATGCCCAGCTAATTTTGTGCTTTCAGTAGAGATGGGGTTTCTCCATGTTGGTCAGGCTGGTCTCAAACTCCCTACCTCAGGTGATCCACCCTCCTCAGCATCCCAAAGTGCTGGGATTACAGGTGTGAACCACCACACCTAGCCTATATCCCCTTCTTGTTGAAACGATGCCCTGAATGCTGTCTGGAAAGCCAACACCTCCTTGCCTCGTCCTCTCCACCTCCTCACCCCTCAGGTAGCATATTGAGGAGTAAAGGATGAGCCCTTGGCCCACATGAGTCAGTCGCCACAGGCCCCAGGCAGGACCCAGCAACGGGTTCAGGGTGGGCATGTGACCCACTGAGAGACCATGAGACACAGGGACACTGTTGGGAAGAACAGAAGAGAGGCCAGCTTTTTCCCTGCTGGTTTTGAAATAACAGAAACAGGGTTGCTGCCATCTGGCTGCAAAGTAGCCCAAGAATAAAGCCAACGAGGGGGAACAAGAGAGGGAGAACTGGGTCCTGGTGACACTGCCTGTGCGCTCATCAAATTCCACCCAGGCTAAATGAAGACTTTTCAACCTTCTGAACTTGTGAATTCTCTCCTGGGTTAAGTCACTTTGGGTTGAGCTTTCTGTCCCTTGTCACTAAGTGACATGAGGAACTTGATTTGGAGTCAAGAAGACTTGGGCTCAAATCCTGACTTTCACCTGGTGACTCATTAACAATGTCATCATGACCACATTGTTTATCTTCTCCGACCCTCTCATCCATCAGTGCTATTCTGAGGATGTAATAACTATTATATTTTAAAAGTACCAGTACAGTGTCTGGACAAAATCAGGTGACTAACAATTTTTTTTTTTTTTTTGAGACAGGGTCTTGCTCTGTTGACCAGGCTGGAGCGCAGTGGCACAATCTTGGCTCACTGCAGCCTTGGCATGCTGGCTGAAGTGATCCTCCCAGCTACTCAGTCTCCTGGGTAGCTGGGATCACAGGCATGCACCACTATGTCTGGCTAATTTTTGTATTTTTTTGTAGAGACGGGATTTCGCCATGTTGCCCAGTCTGGTCTCGAACTCCTGTACTCAAGCAATCTGCCCACCTCGGCCTCCCACAGTGATAGGATTACCAGCATGAACCACTGCACCTGGCCAGGTGATTAACAGTTTATGGTTCTTTCCCTCCTTCTGATTTCCTTTAAAGAAAGAACAAAAAGTAAAGGCTTGCTGATGGAAGAAAACAGAGAAAATTATTTTCTTCCAGCCACTGTCCTTTCTCCACCAATTAGTAGGAGCTGCAGGGATGGGAAGTACCTTAAAAGAGCCCACTCCTGGGTCAGAGATGCCGGGACGGTGTTGACCAGTGCCATAGCCTGCGTAGCTCATCACCCACGGCTCATGGAAGGTCACCCACAGCTTCACACGGTCCCCAAACGTGGAGAAGCAGAAGGCTGCATAGTCCAGGAAGGCATCCACCACACTCTCATTCTGCCATCCACCATGATCCTGCAGGGCCTGAGGCAGGTCCCAGTGGAACAGCGTGGCCATGGGCTCGATGCCCGTGTCCCGCAGACTGTCAATCAGCTTGTTGTAGTAGGCAATGCCTGGGAGGCTGGGGCTGCTCCTGTGCCCCATGGGGAAGATCCGGGACCAGGAGATGGAGAACTTGTACACCTGAGCCCGGAGGCCGCGAAGCAGGGCAATGTCAGAGACCACCTTGTGGTAGCTGTCGCTGGCCACCTCTGGCGTCGCTTGGCCCTCAGTGGTGTTCAGGGGCCTGCGTGGATCCCAGATGCTCGGTCCTCTACCGCCCTCAGCCCAGCCTCCTTCCACGTTAAAGGCTCCCGTGGAGGTGCCCCAGAGGAAGCCTTCAGGGAATACGTCCTGTAGGAAGGTATCCCTTTCTGCCCTGGACTGATTGGCAAATGCTTCCCAGGCTCTCTTCATAGGCCGAGGCAAGAGAGGAACGTGTAGTCTCACGGTCCTCCTGCTGGTCAGGCTGAAGGGCCAGGCTGCCAGTCAGAGAACAAGATGTGCTGCGGGATTGAAGGGACATAAAAATGAATGACACTGTCAGTTACAAATGCCCCCTACAGATGACTACTGTGTTTAATCAGATATATTCCAGAGACACTAAGTCAAAAGTCCTATCTGCAAAGCCATGGGCAGAAAGTGACTGGTAGACGGGAAAATTATTATTACCCCTTCTGAGGTTAGTAATTCTTGCTCTTTCATGGTTAAAACAGGAACAATGCTACTGTTCTCTGTATTAGATTGCCCTTGAATATTGTCTTCAATTCTGGTGCCATATTTTATTCTTCTTATAATTTACTGTTTGTAAGACATAGCTAATAGTAACAATGGCTTCAATTTATTGAGCCTTGATTCTGTGCTGGCCACTGTGATAAGAATAGATGTGTATTATCTCATTTAATTTTCCACACAAATTTCTGAGATGGGTACTGCAATGATTAATTCTCATCCTACACAGGAGGAAACTGAGACTTAAAGAAATTGGAAACTTCCCGACTTCAGGGAGCCAGCAGCTATTTATCAGCTGGTATAGAAGTACACTGATGTGGACCAACTAAATATCAGTCCTGGCTACTGCCTCCTTTCTTATTCCTGCTGCTTGGATTTCAGACATAATAGCAGGAGCTCAAGCATCCATCCCAGACCATGAGGTAGAAATCTTGTTAAAGGTGACAAAGTAACAACGAAGGACCCTGGATTCCTGGTGATTATGAGTAACTTCTTGACCATACATCTAGCAGGCAGTGGAGCAGATTCTGTGCTTTTAACCTCATATACATACATGTTTATGTGCATGTATGTGTATGTATATATATGCATATGAAATAAAACATCAAAGTACATACTGCATTTATACAAAATGTGGTCTGATATTTTCTATTTTACTCTAGTCCATCTTCCTCCCTCCAATTCTCCTTTCCTCCTTTTTCTTTTTTTTAATTGTGATTGCCAACTTCTAAATTGATTTCACAGCCAGTGAGACATGTCCTGCAGGTGGGAAAGCATGCATGCTGCAAATTACACCCAGCAGAGGGCGGCCTTGAGGACGGGTTGGCAGAAGTAGGTGTGCTGGTCTGGAGGAGGGAGCGTGGCACATGCCTGGGGGAAAAGAAGGTGGAGTATAAGAGCATCTCCCTGTCACACAGCCATCGTGTGGAGAGGGGATGGCACCTGTACCAGCTGGCCCACAGCGCAGAACTGGGAGAATTGACAGGGACACTGCACAGAGATCTTCCTCTCAAGGAGCGAAGCCTGGGCCTGGGTCACCCCCCAGGAGGCAAACCTAAGCGCCTTCTGTTTCACTCAGCATCAACTCCTTGACATTTGTTAAAGCAGTGGGGGAAGGGAAATGATCCTCTCCCTTGTGGATGATCTCAACACACGTGCCACTGTGGAGCACAGCCGGGGATGCAGTGCCACTCCATGGTGCCCATAAACAGTCTCTGCTGCTCCGAATCTCACTCTCACCCAGTCCTTCTGGCCCTGACTCCTTCCTCCTGGACTGCATGAAGAGGTCTGAGGAAATAAACTGCCCTGGGATGAAACAGAACTTGCTGTACAGGCTTGGAGCTGGGAGCCCTGGGTTTAGTGGTCATGGGGGAGGGATTTAGCACATGATGATGCCTCAGGCTCCACACCCAGGACTTCTCAGTTCTCCCTTTTTCAGGGTGCAGTGCTGTGTGTCTCCTGCCACATTTTCATGTGAGAGTTGTTTGGGGGCCTCTGTCTCCCCCATAAGGTCTAAAATTCTGAGGGAGAAAACTATGTTAGTCCTTTCTGAACCATTCCTCACACACTGCCCCTGCACTCGGCGGGTTCTCCAACCACATCCTCCTGAGTAGGGGCCACTGGTTGTCTAATATTAGGTCGTGTTGGACCTCTCCTTCAGGCAAAGCACCACCAAGTGCTGAGAGAACCTCAGAGCTGGTGTCGTTTGTAATCACTGGCTTCTCAGGAAACCCATTTTATTATGGTCTCTTGAGTTTTCTTTCCTGAAGCCACAGCTAGTCCTTCCTGGATGACTCCAGGTGTGGTCAGGAAGCAGTGCTGACCCATGTCTGTCCATTGCAAGTTTGCACTGCCACATAAAGCCTGAGGTACAGCTGCTGCTGGGGGTATGTTGATCTGAACTGCTGACTTGAAATGGATTGAGAGGATGGAATAGGAGAATATAGCTCAGGACAGTCAAATACCAGAAAAGTACAAAGAGGTGTTGGCACTGAAGCTTATGACCCTGAACAGAGCTGCACTGGAAATATCAGAGGTGAGTGACAAAGAGAATGCCCACTGAAGGTCTGGAAGTCAATTATTGTCCCAGCCTTTGTCCCACCCTAAGGGATGGTGCATGACATTCATGCATGTGACATCCTCCCATGGAGTGCTGAGGTTCTGGGCAATTCCCAGTACTGGTTTCCATGCCATTCTTTTCTCACTCAAAAAGCATAGTGGGATGTGCGTGCATGAAAGTAATGTAATTATGGCATAACTTCAAAATCTGCTCTAATTTTTAAAAGTATATTATTTGCAAACTTTGGGACTTTAGTCATTCAGTAACATATTGTTTACAACCCCATCATAGATTAAAACCTCTGTCCCTAAAACATCGTCAAGTTAGGCATCTGCCCTGCTGCAACAGCTGGCTTTCCTGTCTACGCTGCCTCCTCATGAGGAGGACGTTTCACCCTTTGTATTGAAGACGTGGACACAGAGAATCCATTTCTCTTACTCATCATGTAATTTCAGCGAGATGCTCAGATCTATCTTTAACCTGGCCACTCTTCCACAAGCTCACATTGTCTCCAACAAGATCTTAAACTAGAAGGCAGGGGTTCAAATCCTAGCTGGTGCAGTGGCACAATCTCAGCTCACTGCAACTTCCACCTCCCAGGCTCAAGCGATACTCCCACCTCAGTCTCCCAAGTAGCTGGGACCACAGGCATGTACCACTATGCCTGGCTGATTTTTGTATTTTTTGTAGAGACAGAGTTTTACCATGTTGCTTAGCCCAGACTTGAACTCCTGGACTCAAGCAATCTTCCCCACGATTGCCTACCAGAGTGCTGGGATTACAGGTGTGAGCCATCATGCTAGTTGTGCACAGTTGGGCGAACTGACAGATGAGAAAGCAGAACCTCATGAGTCCCACTCAGTAAGAGACTCCCTGCTTTCTTTCTGGGTCGTTTCTCATTGATTGAATGGCAATAATAAATTTGGTGGCCCAAGAGTTGATGACAACAGTCCTATAAGATTATACATGTAAAAGAAAACAGAATATTCTACAAATATCAGGTATTGATAGTTCAATAGGCAATCTGATATTACCTTTTCTTGGAACTTGATGAACAACTCAGAAACTCATTAGTATCAAACCCAATGGTGAGCACTTGGTCTTTATTTATGGCTGTAAGAGAAGTAGTTAAATTAACTCTATATGAACGCCAACTAAGAAAATGCATGTCTGAAATCAACAGTTTTCCTCACTTATACAACACACCCAAACGCCAAGCAAAGGTTCTAAGCTCCTTTAGAAAATACGATGGGCTCAGAAGTGAATTCTGCTTACTTATTACTCAAAAAGTGGGTCTCAAATTTCAGTGTCAATCAAAATCACCGGTAGAGCTTGTTAAAACACAAGTTGCTGGTCCCACCCCCAGAGTGTCTGATGCAGTAGGTCTCAGATAGAGCTCAAGAATATGCATTTCTAACGCGATCCCAAGTGATGCTGATGTTGATGCTACTGGTCTGGGGACCACAACTTTGAGAACAATTGATTTAGAAGAACTCAAAGATTAGAAAGGGATGGAATATTTTTTAAATTGTGGTAAAATACACATGAACAGAAAAGGTACAATTTTAACCATTTAGAGACAGGTGAGATCTAAGAACAGAAATTGTTATGCCATCAAAGGTGAGTTCAGAAAAGGGTTATTAAATGGTATCTACAGATGAACTTCAGGGACCCTGTGGAGACAACCCAATGCTGGGAGGGGTTCTAGGTGTGCCATGGTTTGGATGTGGTTTGGATGTTGAAATTTAACTGCCACTGTAACATTGTTGAGAGGCTATAAGACCTTTAAGAGGCATTTGGGTCATGAGGGATCTGCCCTCATGAAGGGATTAGTGCAGTCTCCAGGGAGTGAGTGAGTTCCCACTCTAGTGGGACTGGATTAGTTACCATGACAGTGGTTGTTACAAAGTGAGGCTGCCTCTGGTGTTTCATCTATTTGCAGACACTCGCTTCCCCTTTCACTTCTCTGCCATGTTAGGATGCAGCATGAGGCCCTCACCAGAGGCTGACCAGATGTGGCTGCCTGATCTTGAACTTCCCAGTCCCCAAAACCATGAGCTAAATAAACCTTTTTTCTTTATAAATTACACAGTCTAGGGTATTGTATTATAGCAACACAAGAGACTAAGACACAGTGGTAGAAAGAACACTACTGACTTCTCCCAACTCTGGCCTAGGGACAAGAGTGACAGGCCTGAATATCATGGCCCTCAAGCACATTCCCTTCTGCCCCTTCCTCCCTTCTTGCAGAGACTCCAGTGACTGCCAACCTCAATGCTATTACAGACCCCACCTTTCCCCTGACTTGATTGGACCCAGAGCAGCCTCCTGATCCATGGCCAATGCTCAGATTCACTCTCAAGAATTTGAACTAAGAGACACTAGGAAGACGGCCCTTGAACCATCAGTCCTACACTTGAAAGTTCCTAGCATCTTGTTCAGGTACCCACCAAGGCCATGTGGAAGCTGAGATAATAGGGACATGGAACAAGGGTAAGCATAGAGGGCTGGCTGGAGAGGGGCACAGGACAGCCCTGTTAAGAGGAGCAGAGATGAGACCTTGGAGGGAGAGGTAATGGAAGGAGGCAAAGATGAATTTCCATGCTTACAACTCACAGCTGAGGCCTGATGATCTTTACATCCATAAGAGGCATCCTTGTGTAGAACCTCTCCTTTTCTTGGGTCAAGGGGGGGATGGTTGCAAGGGACCATCAGTAGGAAGGCAGAGTACACTAACCTAATCTGGGGCAGGCTCTCAGACTAGCTTTCCCACCATGCACCTCCTCCCATTAGAACCCCAGACTTTCAAGACTGCTACCCAGCACACCAGTGCACCAAACGTCACTCGAAACCTCTCTAGCAATGGTCCACTCACCTTCGAAAAGGCTGAAAAGCAGTCTGACTGGGCTCTTCATGGTGGAGGGGCAGCCTGAGAGTTTTAGGTTGAAGATGAAAACTTTCACTTTTGGCTCAATAGTCTGAAAAAGAGAAGGACCAGCAAGTAAACTGAAGCTACCTGGAAAGCATCTTAATAACAGGGACAGGGTTTCAAGATAAGCTGTGGCACTTATTCTGGCTTTGGAAATGACTCCTAGCTATCTCAGTTAATTGAAGGAGCCGACTCTGAAGGAGAAAGATCTACAGTTTTCAGTAACATAGTCTACCCCTCCCTACCAACCCCCACCTTCACCTCTTCCTTCATCTCAGGCTTACAGGGCACCTCTAGTGCCAGGCACAGTGTTAGGATCAGGAACAAGGCCACTGCTCACATCTGGAGCCTATGCTACTAAAGCAGCTTAGTTAAGAGGCCACCATTGCCATATCTATGAATGTCTGGGATTTGCTTCAAAATTATCGAGTTTGTTTAGCTGGGCATGGTGGTGCATGCCTGTAGTTAAAGCTACTTGGCAGGCTGAGCCAGGAGGATCACTTGAACCCAGGAGTTCAAGGCTGCAATGAGCTATGACTGTACCACTGCACTCCAGCCTGGGTGACAGAGCAAGATCCTATCTCTAAAAACATTTTTTTTTAAATTAAAAATCTAGTTTGGGAGATAGAAGTTATGGGTTAGGTGAAAGAAGATTAGCTATGAGCCAACAGCTCTTGCAGCTGGAGATGGTGCCACAGGGGTTCATCATACTTTCTTTCTACTTTTGGATGTTAGAAATTTTCCATAACAAAAAGTTACAGGACCCCAGTGGGTGTGGTGGCTCACGCCTGTAATCCCCGCACTTTGGGAGGCTCAGGAGGGTGGATCACCTGAGGTCAGGAGTTCAAGACCAGCCTGACCAACATGGCAAAACCCTATCTCTACTAAAAATACAAAAATTAGCCAGGCTTGGTGGCATACGCCTGTAATCCCAGCTACTTGGGAGCTGAGACAGGAGAGCCTCTTGGAGGTAGAGGTTGCAGTGAGCCGAGACTGCATCACTGCACTCCAGCCTGGGCAACAAGAGCGAGAATCCATCTCAAACAAAAAGAAAAAAGGGAAAAAAAGTTATAGGTGCTGTCATTAAAACTGAAGCAAATGTAATTTCTTCTCCTTATTTCTAGCCATTTCAGTATCAAGGAAAACGTCTCAGGGCTGACATGCTGTATGGCTTCACTTTATTTATTTCTGAGATGGGAGTCTAGCTCTGTCACCCAGGCTGGAGTGCAGTGGCACAATCTTGGCTCACTGCAACATCCTCCTCGTGGGTTCAAGGCATTCTCCTGCCTGAGCCTCCTGAGTAGCTGGGATTATAGGCACCCACCACCACGCCCAGCTAATTTTTGTATTTTTGGTAGAGACAGGGCTTCACCATGTTGGCCAGGCTGGAGTGCAATGTCCTTTCTTTACAGATGAGGCATCAGAAGCTCAAGAGGCTGAGCGGGTTGCCCACGACCACAGGTAGTGAAGCTGCGACTCCACATGGTCCTCATCCCTCCCTGTGCTCCGTCAATACAAGAGGGACAAATGACTGAGGGTGGGGTGATTAGGAAAGCAAGGGTTTTCTCCTTCCTGAAAGATGGATATGCCAGGGGGCAGCCGGCAATGGCATATAGGGCTGGAGAGCTAGAGTAGCCTTGGAGGCCCCTGTCCTGCCTTCTACCAAGCGGAGAACTCCCTGGGGAGCAAAGCTTTTTCTGATAAGTGGATGCGGGATCTCCTCGTGTGCCTCTTGTGGAACTGAGATCCCAGGGGTGTGTTGCGGCTCTTCATTGATGTGCTGGGCTCAAGGCAGTCCTCAGGCCGCTGGACAACTGTGTGCCATTGGGGGAGTGGCCGCTGAGGGCCCCTGGGAGCAGGTGCCTGCTCCTCCCTGCCCTGCTTTTGCCCTCTTCCCTCACAGCCCACAGGAAGCGGCCTCTTCAGGAAGAGGGTGGGGTTCCAGGACAGGGAGGGGGACATTGGAAAGGTGGGCAGCACGATTCGGGCTCCTGTGGACACAACTTAGCCCCTGTCCTGAGGGCAGGCTCAGCTGTTCTTCCTGTACTGGGTGTGATAACTGTGCATGGAAATGCTACTAGGCATGTGAACACAATCCCAGAAAGAAACAGTGTCCTCTCTGGTTCAGCTGTTGTCAGCTATCATTCTGAATCTTTCAGGCTGCCTCTAAGGGGCCAACCCTGCCCAAGGAAGTAAAAGAAAGAGAGAACCATTGCAGAGTGCTTATAAATGGCTGCTAAGTTTGTCCAGGGCGAGTTTCACTATTTGGCTGGCCAGCTACAGACTGAAGTTTCAGTGTTTTACCCAGACACCGGTAGAAGTGTCTTGAAAATGTGGTAGCCGGGTGCAGTGGCTCATGCCTACAATCCTAGCACTTTGGGAGGCTGAGGGGCGGATCACTTGAGGTCAGGAGTTCGAGACCAGCCTGGCCAACATGGTGAAACCCCGTCTCCACTAAAAATACAAAAAAAAAAAAAAAAAAAGCTGGGCGTGGTGGTGCAAGTACCGTAATCCCAGCTACTTGGGAGGCTGAGGCAGAACAATCACTTGAACCCGGGAGGTGCAGGTTGTAGTGAGTGGAGATCACGCCACTGCATTCCACCCTGGTGACAGAGTGAGACAATGTCTCAAAAAAAAAAAAAAAAAAAGTTATGATAGACAAAGGGAAGCCTGAAAACCATATCTTCAAGTACCAGCCATACCAGTGTTCCTACTGACTGCCTGTCAGAGGCACGCCGCCTCTGCACAATGGAGATGGTTTTAAAATGGCATCTGTGTCCGAATCCATTAGCCTAGCAACAAGCTCTGGTTGAATTCCAAGAGGAGGACAAAAGGTAGCTTTCTTCATCACAGGCACAACAGACCTTGAAGACACTAGAATGCTACGTAAGGCCCAGAAACCTTGTCAGCTAGCCCACAAGCACAGGCTCTGGGTCGCAAGTAAGTTTAGGTTCAGGTGAGGCGTTCACAAAAACAACTGAAATTGATCATTTGTGTTTAAGAAAATCCCCACCCCTCATTATCATGTTCCCAACCCTTGGACTTTTTTTCTTTTTCTGAGACAAGTCTCTCTCTGTCCCTTGGGGTGGAGTGCAGCGGTACCATCTCGGCTCACTGCAACCTCTGCCTCCTGGGTTCAAGCAATTGTTGTGCCTCAGCCCCCCAAGGAGCTGGGATTACTGGTGCGTGCCAGTAAACTCGGTTAATTTTTGTATTTCTAGTAAAGACTGGGTCTCACCATGTTGGGCAGGCTGGTCTTGAATTCCTGGCCTCAAGGGATCTGCCCACCTCGACCTCCCAAAGTGCTGGGATTACAGGCATGAGACTTACATTTCTTTTGAAGAGACACAGTGGTGTCTTAGAATGAGAAAACTCTGGTTCAAACCCCAACCCTGGTGCTCACCACCTTGGTTAAATTGTTTAAACCTTAGAATGTGTTTTGAGGGGTTGAGATGATGTGAGGATGAAGTGCCTTCCAGGTGTCTGGGATAAGCAAGCACTAAAATTACACCACTGTTACTCAGATGTCTCATGGCTGCATCTATTGCCTTTGATTAGATCAGCAGTCCCCAACGTTCTTGGCACCAGGAACTGGTTTCGTGGAAGACAACTTTTCCACAGACTGGGGGAGGTAGAGATGGGAGGGGATGATTTTGGGATGAAACTGTTCCACTTCAGATTATCGGGCATTAGCAGTACTGGGTACGGCAGGGAGTCCTCAGATTATTGGAAGGTCCAGACAGCTGGGATCTGATTTAGTAGACCTGGGTGTGAAGTGTTTGTTTTTTTAAAAAATGTGTTAAAATAGAGATAAAGAAAACATTTACCGGCCAGGTGTGGTGGCTCATGCCTGAAATCCCAGCACTTTGGGATGCCGAGGCAGGTGGATCACTTTAGGTCAGGAGTTTGAGACCAGCCCGACCAACATGGTGAAATCTACCAAAAATACAAAAATTAGCCAGGTGTGGTAGTGTGTTCCTGTAATCCCAGCTACTGGAGAGGGTGAGGCAGGAGAATGGCTTGAACCTGTGAGGCAAAGGTTGCAGTGAGCCAAGATCGCCCCACTGTACTCCAGCCTGACCCACCAGGCAAGACTCCGTCTCAAAAAAAATAATATTAATAGAAAAATAAAATGTACCATCGCAACCATTAAATGTATAGTTCAGTGGCATTAGGTATATTCACATCGTTGTGCAACCATCACCCCCACTGATGAACTGCCTTTTTAAAACTCAGAATGACCCTAGAATCTCGAGATTCTAGGTAGCTTTCTATACAAGAAAGCAGAGGATCTATGTAAATATTTACCTGAACAAGCTAACCCTCATATCCTTTCTAGGAAAGACTGCCTAACATCCGATGTTCTCTAGGAACGCTTGCAATGGAAATCTTCTGAGATGCAACTCAGCAGGTCTCTGACTGTTTACGGAAGTTCAGTTTATGCAGTAGCCAAACCATCAAATGTCTAATCTGCTCTCAGAAACCTTTGCTGCATTCATTATCAATGTGGAAAAGAGCTCAAATTACCTGCAATTTACTCAGCTTCTGCCGCAGACTTGCCTCATTTTGGCATTCATAAGACAAATCGAGAGAGAGGAAATCAACCGCATCCTGGAAATAGTAAATAGGGTGATTAGCGCCTAAGCAGTGCCAAGACGAAGAATCTCTCGGAAGTATGCTTTTTAAAATTTCTCACCTTATCACTAAATTAAATATTCCAAAGCAGGATTTTCCAAAGGAAAGGGTAGAGATGGAATGAGAAAATGTGTGTGTGTTGGGGGGAAGTACCTGTGCCTGTGTGTTCTTGGGAATGCATCACCTATGTGCTCATCCATGTGCCTCTGTGCTCAGCACACAGAAAGCACGCAGTGATGACTACATGAACGCGTGAACGAGTGTGTATGCCAAAGATGGGAGGGAGCTGGAGGCCAGTGCTGCTCCTGGCGCTTCCTCCACAAACCCTCACACTTAGCCAGAATGGGGGTGGTAGAGCCTGCAGCCATCCATGGCTCCACAGTCACCCCTGTGAATCCTACTGGGTTTTTGGTTTTAATTTCAGGCCACCGTTTGAAGTCCACCCCCAGTTATCCCTAGCTGGGCCAAAAGCTAGGGCCTGTGGAGGATGCTCTGAGGGTATCCTCTTTAGCTGAGCACAACCCTCATGGTCCTGGTGGTCAACACTCCCATCCACACTTCCAATAAGGATGTCCCCCTCTACCCTGTCTCTGGCCTGCATGTGCTCAAAGAACTTCCAATTCACAGAATTTACACAGGAGACACCACCATGCCACCACTCCCACCACTCCCACCACCCTAGCTCCCCTCCACGAGCCTGGCTGACTGTACCTGTCTACTCTTGGCATGATTAGATCATTACCTGTCTTCTCCCTCCCACAGATCATCTCCTTCTTCAAGACAAGGACCATGGTTAACAGCAACTGGTCAGAACCAAGTGCTCTGTGCACCTTAATGCCTAGTGTTCCATTATTGGAAAGCTAAGCATGTGGGAGTTATTTATATCCTATTGCTCAAGGTCATCGCTAAGGTCTGACTGCAAAAATTCAAAAAACTGCAACCTCAGGCATAAATGGGTTAATAAGTGGCTCACCACTGCCTCACTGTTGCTTTCTCAGTCAAGTTGTCATCAGTGTTCACTAAAGACCACGCAGGTATTACTCCAGTGTTCCCTGCCCACCCTCATCTTGTTTGTGTCTGTCAATTCTGCACAACACAGTCACTGAGTTCCTACCTCTGAAAGTCACACTGTGCTGGGATGGTGGGCAGGGGTTCACATTTAGAGATAAATAATATCCACAGAGGTTTATACCTTTAATACAGAGGATAAGCAAATGCACCAATCACACGAGAAGGCAGAAAGTTGGAAGTGCTATGAGAAGCCCACACCAGTGGTTCTCATGCCTTGCTGGGGGATTAAACTCACCTGGGGACTTGAGACTTGTTCAGGCCCAGGTGGGTCCCACCACATTAAGCCTTGGTCTCCATGCTCTCTCCTAGCTCTTGAGGTGGTTCTGATGCCTACCTGAGCTTGGGAACCACTGGTCTAAAGCAATGGTTAAGGGTCCAGGTCGGGGGAGAGAGCACATCAGGGTGAGCGAAGGAGTGTCACTGAGCCAGGCCTCTGCTGGAGAGCACAGTCACGTGGACATTGACACTGGAGAGAATTTTGCTTGAAGGAGATTTGAGGAAGGCAGGAAGACAGGAAGGACATCCAGCAGGGGATGCAGGAGGGTAGGAAGCAAGCACAGCACTCACACTGGCAAAATGGGAGGTGAGGCCAGAGACACCCACACATTCACGCACTGGAAGGTCCTGCGGGATTCATCCCACTCTGGAGTACAGCTTCCCAGCAGGGAACTGGTCAAAACCGTGCTTTTGGAAGATTACCCAGAAGTGTCGCACAGCATGGACTGGGGCAGAGACACCAGTACAAAGGCTATTTCTTGACAAGCGTTTTTCTGAGCAGCACTTTGGTCTCCTGTGTTCATAACTGATAGCAGTTATCACCCTCTGTAAACCAATTTAGACGCCATTCTGGCCATGTAATCAGTCTGGGAGTTGTCCCTCCAGAATCTTATCAGGTCTTGGTTCTACCATGTTTGAACTGGAAAATTTGAAGACTAGACCCTGACTCCTGGGGCCCCCATCACTGCACAGACACCAATGAGCAGCATGGCATCTCTACAGCAATGCCACAGAACTATGGAGACCAGAGGTGTTCCCGTGGCTTCCAGACTTCCCAGCAGCTCAAGGGGGCCCAAAGCTGTTTACTTCTTAGATTAATTTTTTCTTTAAAAATGATATTAAAGGCTGGGCGGGGTGGCTCATGCCTACAATTCCAGCACTTCAGGAGGCCGAGGCAGCTGGATCACCTGAGGTCAGGAGTTCAAGACCAGCCTGATCAACATGGTGAAACTCCATCTCTACTAAAAATACAAATTAGCCGGGCGTGGGAGTGCACCCCTGTAATCCCAGCTACTTGGGAGGCTGAGGCAGAATTGCTTGAATCCAGAAGACAGAGGTTGCAGTGAGCTGAGATCACCCCACTGCACTCCAACCTGAGCAACAAGAGTGAAACTCCATCTCAAAAACAATAAAAATAAAAAATATAAATTATAGTTAAAAAGTGATGGTTGGCTGGGCGTGGTGGCTTATGCCTATAATCCTGACACTTTGGGAGGCTGAGGTGGGAGGACTGCTCAAGGCCAGGAGTTGGAAGTTGACACCGCAGTGAGCCGTGATCATGCCACTGTACTCCAGCTGGGGTGACAGAGCAAGGCCACAAGACCCTGTCTCTAAAAAAAAAAAACAATAATAAAAACAAAAAACAAAAAGTGATAGAGGATGTATGCGCTTTTTTTTTTTTGAGACAGGGTCTTGCTCTGTCACCCAGGCTGGAGTGCAGTGGCATGATCACAGTTCACTGCAGCCTTGACCTCCAGGGCTTCAAGCGATCCTCCCACCTCAGCCTCCCAAGTAGCTGGGACTAAAGGCACTCATCATCATGCCTTGCTAATTTTTGTATTTTTAGTAGAGATGGAGTTTTGACATGTTGCCCAGGCTGGTCTTGAACTCCTGGGCTCAAACAATCCTCCCACCTCCCCCTCCTAAAGTGCTGGGATTATAGCTGTGAGCCACCGTGTTCAGCCAGGTGCACATTTCTGAAAAACCCCTTTACCCTAGTACTTGTTTTGTCATAATCTCATCTCTTCTCTGGTAAGCTATTTTAGACTCAAAAATCAGAGCAAGTAGAGGCATGTGGCTCCTTCCTGCAGGGAAGCCGACACTTGACCAAGCATGAGCTGCGGCTTCAAGATTTTGTTTTTAAGGTAATTATGAATCTGGAGAATGTACACCTTTCATTCTGAGGCATTTACAGAAATGTTAAACCAACAGACCAGAACTTCTCTTGTTTTTAAAAAATTAAAATCAAACTCTCCTCAGATGTTACAGGTATTTTGGGGCTGCTGTCACCTGGGCAAGTGCAGATATGGGCGGTTCTAGCAGGAGCTCCGGGATATCTTCAGCTCGCAGGACAACAGAGAGCTTTCCACCTGAAACCAACCAGAGACATGAAGAGCAGGTGAGCGAGGGCAAGAGGCTCTGACTGTGGAAGCCACTGGGGGATTCATTTCCTCTTGACTTTAAATCATCCACATGACTTTACTACAGCTAAAAGATTTTAGAAGACAAGGTGGTTTAAAAAAATAATGTTCCTAGGCCGGGCATGGTGGCTCACACCTGTAATCCCAGCACTTTTGGGAGGCTGAGGCAGGATCACGAGGTCAAGAGATCAAGACCATCCTGGCCAACATAGTGAAACTCCGTCTCTACTAAAATACAAAAATTAGCTGGGTGTGGTGGCGTGTGCCTGTAGTCCAAGCTACTCGGGAGGCCGAGGCAGGAGAATTGCTTGAAGCCGGGAGGTGGAGGTTGCAGTGAGCAAAGTCTCACGCCACTGCACTCCAGCCTGGTGCCTGGTGAAAGAGTGAGACTCTGTCTCCAAAAAAATAATAATAATAATAATAATGTTCCCTTAGAGAATGTTTTGTGAAAATCAGGACTATGAAATGCAGAGCACTTGGAAAGTTGGCCAGGAGAGAACTCCTTCCTAAACTTTTCTTTTTTTGAGATAGGGTCTTGCTGTCCACCCAGGCTGGAGTGCAGTGGTGCAACCTAGGCTCATTGCAGTCTCTGCCTTTCAAGCTAAAGTGATCCTCTCGCCTCAGCCTCCTGAGTAGCTGGGACTACAGGCAGGTGCTACCATGCTTGGCTAATTTTTAAATTTTTTGTAGAGATATGGTATCATTATATTGTCCAGGTTGATCTCAAACTCCCGGGCTCAAGCACTTCTCCTGCCTCGGCCTCCCAAAGTGCTGGGATTACAGGTGTGAGCCACTGCGCCCATTCCTAAACTTCTTTTTAAAGTCAGGGTGCTCTTAGGAAACTGCTGTTCCCTGATCCTTATTCATGGGAAAACATCAGTATAGCCCCTACTGAACACTGAGGGGGGATAGAAGGAAATATAAGCATGTGTGGCTTGTACCACATGCTTTGACATTGCTTTGACATTGGATGACATAACAGTGGTTCTCAAACTGTTGTGTGCATCACAATCACCTGCTGAGACTGTTAAAATGCCAATTTCAGGCCAGGCGCGGTGGCCTACACCAGCACTCTGGGAGGCCGAGCTGGGTGAATCGCTTGAGGTTAGGAGTTCAAGACCAGCCTGGCCAACATAGTGAAACCCCGTCTCTACTAAAAATACAAAAATTAGCTCAGTGTGGTGGCGTGCACCTGTAATCCCAGCTACTTGGGAGGCTGAGGCAGGAGAATGGCTTGAATTCAGGAGGCAGAGGTTGCAGTGAGACTAGATTGCACCACTGCACTCCAGCCTGGGCGACAGAGTGAGACTCTTGTCTCAAATAGGAAAAAAAAAATTTGCCGATTTCAGGCCCTGCCCTCAGAGATTCTGAGTCAGCAGAGTAGAGTAGACCCAGGCGTATGCATTTTAACACACTTCTTGGGTGATTCTGATATAATGGTCCTCAGATCGTAATTTGAGAAACACTGCCATGACGTTGGGATGGCTCAGCCGTTCTGTGTTGCTATCCAATGGATATAAATGTTCAACCCACACTGGATGTTCCTTGAGGAGCAAAACTTAAAACATTTATTTAATCCCTCCAAGTATCAAGCGTAGGACTGGGTGCATAGAAAGTGCTCAGACCTGTGGTTTGGAAGCACGAAATAAAAATGGAATAAAACTGGAGTTTCAGATTTTAACAACAGGACTATTGGCTGTCTTCTCAATTTCATCCAAATTCTCTACAGGAGGAAGATATATCCCTGGCCAATGAAACTACCACCAACAACCATTACCACCTACAACAGTGCTTATTTTGGTAAGTATAATAAAACTTTGAAATCCTTCTGAGCATGGAATATCATTCGGAGACATTTGGTTCTCACTGTGATAAGATAACGTTGTTTCCCAGTTATTTAATGATTGTGCCCCATGGATCCATTTCACATTCCACAGATTTCCAGACTCCAGACCATCACCACATCTGCAGACTAAACAGCTAATCTTTAGCGTCTCTATACATTTGCCTATTGGGGATATTTATTGTAAATGGAGAAATATGTGGTTGTGACTTGGCCGCTTTCACTAGCATGTTTTCAAGGTTCATCTATATTGTAGCACATATAAGAACTTCTTTCTGGCTGAGCACAGTGGCTCACACCTGTAAACCCAACACTTTGGGAGGCCGAGGCAGGAGGATCACTTGAGGTCAGGAGTTTGAGATCAGCCTGATCAACATGGTAAAACCCCGTCTCTACTAAAAATACAAAAAAATTAGCCAGGCGTGGTGGCACACGCCTGTAGTGCCAGCTACTTGGGAGGCTGAGGCAGGAGGATTGATTTAACTCGGGAGGCAGAGGTTGCAGTGAGCCAAGATCACGCCTCTGCACTCCAGCTTGGGCAACAGAGTGAGACTGTGTCTCAAAACAAAACAAAACCCCAAAACATCTATTTATGGCTGAATGATATTCCATTGTATAGATATGTTAATATTACATTTTCTTTATCCATCAGCTGATGGACATTAGGGTGTTTCCACTTTTGGTTTTTATGAGTAACACTGCTATGAATGTTTGTGTACACATTTTTATCTGGACATTTATTCATTTCACTTGGATGTATATCTAGAAGAGGGATTGTTAAGCCACATGCTAACTCTAAAGTTTAACTTTTTGAGGACATGCTGGACTGTTTTCCAAAGCGGCTGCACTGTTGTTCATGGCCCCAGCAGTGTCTGCAGGTTCCATTCACTCCACAGTGTCACCAGCACTGTTACTGTTTGTCTTTTTAATTACAGCCCTCCTCATTGGTATGAAGTGGTATTCTGTTATATTTAATTGCTGGCATTGAGTAGTTGGTTCATTGGAATTTGTTTTGTTTTTTTTTTGACAGAGTCTTGCTCTGTCGCCCAGGCTGGAGTGCAGTGGCATGATTTTGGCTTACTGCAACCTCCGCCTCCAGGGTTCAAGCAATTCTCATGCCTCAGCCTCCCGAGTAGCTAGGATTACAGGTGCGCACCGCCATGCCCAGCAAATTTTTGTATTTTTAGTAGAGACGGGGTTTCATCATGATGGTCAGGCTGGTCTCAAACTTCTGACCTTGTGATCCACCCACCTCAGCCTCCCGAAGTGCTGGGATTACAAGCATGAACCACTGAGCCTGGTCACTGGCATTTCTTACGGTATTTTTTTATTTTTATTTTTTACTTTCAACCAACCTATGATATATAACATTTTTGGTGTATCTTAAATAATACATTTTTAAAATAACAGTAAGTCTATAGGATTGGACTTCAAATGAAAATGAAAATGAGGGAGAAAGAGAGAAGAAAAACCACTTTTTAGAATAGTAAGGAGACTGAAAAAATTTATTCAGTGTCTTACATGATACTGGGGACAGATACTTGGGGAAACACAAAATGAGGGGTAGGAGAAATAAGCAGAAGAGAAGAAGGAAGACATGAGTTTAAAAAGAAAGTCTTTAGTCACTTGATGGAAAGTAAACATAAAATATGGAAAACATTTAAACAAACATGTAAATATAGTTTTATAATTTAAAAAGTTTTATGGAATCTACCCTCAAAATAAGATTTTTCTTTATTTGGGATGATACTGTCTTTCCTTGTTTCTTTTTATTACTATTATTTTTTCAGTCCTGCTGCTTCTGTAGTCTTTCATCTTTTTTCTTTTTTTTTTGAGACAGGGTGTGGCTCTGTCACCTAGGCTGAAGTGCAGTGGCGTGACCTTGGTTCATTGCAGCCTCTGCTGCCTGGGTTCAAGCAATTCTCCCACCTCAGCCTCCCTTGTAGCTGGGATTACACACACACACCACCATGGCTGGTTAATTTTTGTGATTTTTTTTTTTTTTTGTAGAGATGGGGTTTTGCCATGTTGGTCAGGCTGGTCTTGAACTCATGAGCTCAAACAATCTGCCCACCTTGGCCTCTCAAAGCCCTACGGTTACAGACAGGAGTCACTGTGCCTGGCCTTGCTCTTTCAACATTTCTTTTGCCCAGAGCTGCTTCAGCAGGATTGAAGCCAACACACATCTCTGTGTTTATTTGCTGACCTGCCCCAAGAGCGCAGTGGTTCGTAATGGTGCTCCTAGGTTCAGGAAACTGCATGTCCAGAGCTCTGCTTTTCCTCGGCCTGGGCCCCTTCCCTCTGCATATGGAGCCCTTTCCATTCCTGCATTCCCAACTGCTCAAATGGTGGCCCAGGAACAGCCTTCCTGGCAACTCTGTCTAAAACACTCCAAGCCACCCTCACACTTTCTTCCCTTACCCTGCCTTAAAATAAAAACACATCTTGGTAAAATACTTGTAACAGAAAAAGTACTATCTTAACTATTTTTAAGTGTACAGTTCAGTATTATTATGTATATTCACATCATTGTACAACCAATCTCCAGAATTTTTTCATCTTTCAGAACAGAAACTTTACCCCCATTAAACAGCTCTCCATCTCTCCCTTACCCTAGCCCCTGGCCTCTGCCATTCTCCTTCCTGTCTCCATGAATTCGACTGCTCTAGGTTCCTCCTATACGTGGAATCATATAGCGTTTGTCATTTTGTGTCTGCCTTATTTCACATAGCATAATGTCCTGATGGTTCATCCATGTTATAGCATGTGACAAGACTTCTTCTCTTTTTAATGAAGGCAGAGTAATATTCCAGTTTATGTCTATGCCACGTCTTGTTTATCCATTCATCCATCAGTGGATATCTGGGCTGTGTCCACCTTTGGGCTATTGTGAATATGGCTGCTATGACGTCCTCCTTTATTTTTTAAGATAGAAAAAAAAATGTTTAAGGCCGGGCGTGGTGGCTCACACCTGTAATCCCACCATTTTGGGAGGCTGAGGTGGGCGAATCATCTGAGGTCAGGAGTTCGAGTCTAGCCTGGCCAACATGGTGAAACCCTGTCTCTAATATTAATACAAAAATTAGCCGGGTGTGGTGGTGTGTGTCTGTAATCCCAGCTACTGGGAAGGCTGAGGCAGGAGAACCGCTTGAACCAGGGAGGCAGAGGTTGCAGTGAGCTGAGAGCATGCCACTGAACTCTAGCCTGGGCAACAGAATGACAGTCCATCTCAAAAATAAATAAATAAATAAATAAAAGAATAGATGCAAATTAACAATAGATGGAAATAAGTTTTCAACTGTCAAATTAGTAATAAAATATAGCATTTGAAACTGACAGAATGAGGTCAGAAGAGTAATTTCATAAATGTTCAATAAATGATTATAATCTTTCTGGAAAATAATTTAGTACCATGCTTTAAGATCTTAAAGAATGCAGATCTTTTCACCTGGCAGTTTCAATTCTAAGAATCTGTCAGAAAGAATTCAGAAGGTGGGAAATAGTTTATATACAGGAATTCGAGACCAGCCTGACCAACATGGCGAAACCCCATCTTTACAAAAAAAAAATCACAAAAATTAGCCATGCATGGTGATGTGCGTGTGCGTGTGCGTGTGTAATCCCAGCTACAAGGGAGGCTGAGGTGGGAGAATTGCTTGAACCCAGGCAGTAGAGGCTGCAATGAGCCAAGGTCATTGTAACATAACTTTTAACTAGTGAAAATTAGAATAAACATACAAAAACAAGGAAAATATTTAAAACTTCATACTCCATTTATACAATGGGAACCTATACAACCATTGAAAGTTATGCTTTCAACTTTATGTTTTAAGCAATACTATTCCAGCACTGGAGTTTTAAATTATTTTAAAATTATTATTATTATTTTAGAGATGGTGGCTCGCTATGTTGCCCAAACTAGTCTCCAACTCCTGGCCTCAAGCAATCCTCCTGCCTCAGCCTCCTAAAGTGCTGAGATTACAGGCATGAGCCACCACACCTTTTAATAAAAGGAGAATATAGTCATAAAATATGTTAAATTGAAAAAGCAGTACATAGAAGTATGTATATATATCAAGTACTATATACACAAATATGTATATATACAGTATATAATAAAAACAAGAAAGCATATGTAATCGAAAATTGGTTCTCAAAATTGGTGTACCTAACATACACTTAAGGAATTGATTCAAATCACCAATGTCCTGGTTCCGCTTAGGCTACTGAATCAGAACTTCAAGGCCCCTAGGAGGCAGGAATGTGAACACTTACAGTTGTGCTCTCCTCATCCTGTAGTATATCATTGTTTCATCTTGTATTTGTCTGTCTTCCAAGCTGGAATGTGAATTCCAACTAAGACATGTAATGGGGAAAAGTAAAGTAAAGGGGAGCCAAGGGGGAAGAACAGGCAACCATGAAGCCTTGGAGTCAGGGCAGCAGGACATAGACAGAAAGGAGGACAGTAAGACAATCAGTGCTTGCACAACTCAAGACTGGGCAAGAGGTGTTTCAAAGAGATATATATATATACATTTTTTTTTTTTTTTTGAGATGGTGTTTTGCTGTTTCCCAGGCTAGAGGGCAGTGGCGCGGCATCAGCTCACTGCGATGTCTGCCTCCTGGGTTCAAGTGATTCTCCTGCCTCAGCCTCTTGAATAGCTGGGATTACAGAGGCCTGCTACCATCCCTGGCTAATTTTTAAGTAGAGATGGGGTTTTGCCATATTGGCTAGGCTGGTCTTGAACTGCTGACCTCAAGTGATCTGCCTGCCTCAGTCTCCCAAAGTGCTGGGATCACAGGCGTGTGCCACTGTGCCTGGCCTCAGAGATATTTTTCAAAGGAAATGCTGAGCGTTATGCCTTGTAAGCTACCCCCTTCCAATCTCCATTGGGAAATCAATAAATATTAATTTCTCCCTAATTCACAGACATGAGAGGACTGCTGCAGGTGAGTGGGGAGAAACGCTGAATCCTGCTTTAAGGAGGATGGGGAAAGTGTGTGATGAAGGCTGCCGAGGGGTCACCATCAGGGTCAATGGGTACTCACCTTGAGAAGCATAGTTTTCATGGTAAATCTCATAGGCTTTTCTGTGGGCATCACTGAGGGTCTGGAGCCGTGATGCTCTTGATTTCTGGTGGGGAAGCTCCTTGATCACTTCCTCCAGGTCACTAAAAGTGAACCAGATCCCAACTAGGTCCCCGAAGGAGTGAAAGGCAAATGTAGCATAGTCAGCAAAGAGGTCAGTGAAGACTTCGGTTCTCTGGAGGGTGCTGGCAGGGAGGGTCTGGTGGTGCAGGACGACCATGGGCTGAAGCTGCGCAGTCTTGAGGGCCTCCAGGAGTTGCCGATAGCACTGCACTGTTTTCTCTTCGGGATTCTGGGTGCTTCCAGCTGGGAGGAGCTGTGCCCATGACAGAAATACCTTATAATGGGTGATCTTACTGGCATGAAGACTGCTGAAGTATTCTGGCAGGTAAGTGGGCAGTGGCTGGTGACAAACATAAATGTCTTTGTCTCCTGCTACAAAGTTAGAACTCTGGTCTCCCCACGGGGACCACTCAGGTTGTTCAGCAAGTCATTGGTTAGAGGACCAGCAGCGGAAATGAAATTTCTATCAGACTCCCAGTCCGACCCCCTGCATGAAAAACTTAGCAGGACAATAAAGACTACATGCCACAACAGCTCCATGTTCTAGGAACTGTTAGGAGGTATGTAGAACCCTTACTTTATAACAATGACTGAGGTTGTAAAATACTCAGAGATTATTAAGACTTAATATTTAACTGGGTTATCTATGGTCACAAAATCAGTGCACAGTTCACTAATGCAATATTTAAAAATGTGAAGATCATAAGAGATAACACAAAAACCTCAAACATCCTATACAATTTAACCAGAGAAACCTGGAAATGTCTGAAGACAAAAGTTATCAAATTTTTATCTTAAAAATTTTTTTGGGGGGTGACAGGGCCTCACTTTGTTGCCCAGGTGGGAGTGCAGTGGTGCGATCACAGCTCCCTGCAGTCTTGACTTCCTGCACTCAAGCAATCCTCCCATCTCAGCGTCCTGGGTAGGTGGGACCATAGGTGTGTGCCACCATGCTCAGCTAATTTTTTGTATTTTTAGTAGAGATGGGGTTTTGCCACGTCACCCAGGCTGGTCTCAAACGCCTGGGCTCAAGTGATCCTGCTGCCTCAGCCTCCCAAAGTGTTGGGATTACAGGTGTGAGCCACCACACCTGGCCACAAATTATTTTAAAATTTGTTTACATAATACAACAAAAATAAATCTTTTGCCCCAAATTTTCCCCCTTTAAAAATATGCTGAACATATTTTGTAAGCAAGTCAAACAATATAGAAACATCTATGGAAAACTTGCAAAATTCCTTTACCTACCCTCCTCCTCTTCCTAGGATATGTATCTTCAACAATATGCATCCTTCCAGTTTTCTTTCTCCGCTTATCTTAATGGTTATCCAGAAGTCAAAATGCCTGGATTTAAATCTCATCTGACAAAAATTACTTAACTCTGTGCCTCTATTTTGTCACCTGTAGAATGGGGATAATTCACAATCTGCTGTGGAGATTAAAAGGGTCGGTCACTCCTGCAGCATAACAGTACAGCTCAGGGACTCTTATTACATATACACAAATGGAAATGTGTGCATAACATTTAAAATATAAAACAATTTAACATATATGGAATCACGCCATGTTTTATTTTTCAGCTTTCTTTTCTTCCCTTAATAGCTCTTAGAGCTCTGCCTATATCAGAACATATAAACCCACCTGTTTAACAGATACACAGCTTTCCACAGCACGACTGTACCATAAATTAACATCCTGCATATTAAACACTTCAGTTGGTTTTAAATTTCTGTGTTGCAAATAATGCTGCAAACGAATATTCTTATATATAGGCTGGGCACTGGTTGCTCATGCCTGTTTTGCCAGTACTTTTGGAGGCTAAGACTGGAGGACTGCTTGAGGCCAGGGCCTTGAGGCCAGTCTGGGTAACATAGGGAGACTGTGTCTCAAAAAAATTGTTTTTGATTTAATGAAATGCAAATTGGCTTCCAAGTTAGTCTTCTTCAAATTTAAATCCTACATATATTTAGAAGTGTGCCTGAATCTGTCTGCCTTGCTAATGGCTATTATAAAACTTTACATTTTTGATACTTTAAATATTATGTCCTTTTCTTTTTCTGATTACTTAAGAGGTGAGTGAAGCTCTTCATGTTAATTGGGCATTTATTTTTCTTTTGAGATTTATATTCATATCCTTTCTCCATTTTTACCTTATTTACTCATATAAAAATTCTTAACAGTCTGGATATCACATATGAAAACAAAGTAGAAAAACCACCTTTTAATTTGGTTTAGAGTGTCTTTTTCTTTTAATAGATTCCCATGACTTTCCATAGACTGTAGAGGGTTAAGCCCGGGAATCTTTCTGAGACATAGTCTCGCTCTGTTGCCCATGCTGGAGGACACTGTCATGATCTCATCTCACTGCAACCTCTACCTCCCAGGTTCAAGCAATTTTCCTGCCTCAGCCTCCCAAGTAGCTGAGATTACAGGTGCCTGCCACCCTGCCCGGCTAATTTTTATATTTTTAGTAGAGACAGGTTTTCTCCATGTTGGGCAGGCTTGTCTCAAACTGCTGACCTCAGGTGATCCACCTGCCTTGGCCTCTCAAAGTGCTGGGTTTACAGGCATGAACCACTGCGCCAGGCCTTGTTTTTCTTAAGTGAAAGCAAGCCTATTGGGAAAGTAAAGGAATAAAAAATGGTTGCTACATCGGGAGAGCAGCCTATATAGTGTCTTTAAAGATACATTACCTGTCACCATCTTTTTTTAAAAATCCCGTGACAAATTTGCCTGAGTATTCATTCTTGTTTTAATCTTTGTCAAGTTTTTATTTTTAAAATACATGATTATACATATTTGTGGAGTACATTTTGACAAGGTTTCATACGAGTTGATCCCAGGAAAAGGTAATTATTAGGAGAAATGTGTTCAAACCATTGTTTTAACCTATAATTTGTCTTGTTTTCTACTAATAGATTTGTGGCTGTTCAAATTCACACTGCACTGCAAAGCTCAGAGATCAAGGCAAGTTGAGTACTTACCAGTATTAGACTGTCCCACATGGGCCTTGGCCTTAGAAAATATTTTACTTTTGTGACCTTTAACATATTTTGTGATTTAATGGATCTTCATTACAGGCACAGTTTTAAAAATGCCAGTTCCTGGCTGGGAGCAGTGGCTCACGCCTGTAATCCCAGCACTCTGGGAGGCTGAGATGGGCAGATCACTTGAGGTCAGGAGTTCGAGACCAGCCTGATCAACATGGAGAAATCCCGTCTCTACTAAAAATACAAAATTAGCTGGGCGTGGTGGTGCATGCCTATAATCCCAGCTACTTGGGAGGCTGAAGCAGGAGAATCACCTGAACCTGGGGGTGGAGGATGCAGTGAGCTGAGATCGTGCCACTGCACTCCAGCCTGCGCAACAAGAGCGAAACTCCATCTCAAAAGAAAAAAAAAAGCCAGTTCCCGACACCAATGACACTATAAAACACTCCCAACAACTTCTTTTCAAAATATATTTAGACACAAAATGGCAATCTATGGAACAGTATTTTTTCAATAACAAATATGCCTTTTTGTATTTGGCAGGATTAAGACCCGTGCACAGTAGGACTACACAGCTTTAGAGTGGCAGAAAAGAGGGAGGGAAGAAGTTCATGCAAAGCATGATTGACTTCCTTAGATCTTTTCAAATTCCCTTTTTAAAATTGACGCGTTTTACGTATTTATAGGATACATGTGTTATTTTGTTGTGTGCACAGAATGTGTAATGATCAAGTCAGGGTATTTTGGGTACCTATCACCTTGAATATTTATCATTTCTATGTGCTGGGAACATTTCAAGTTCTCTCTTCCAGCTACTCTGAAATATACAACACACTGTTGCTAACTAGTCATCCTATTATGCTATCCAACATTAGCACTTATACCTGCTATTAAATATCTAACTGTATGTGGGCTTACTTTTTATCTTTAAATCTCTAACCCATCTTGAATTTTAACTTTGGGTATGCTGTGTGGCAGGCTAATTTCTAACATCATTGAATAGGCTATCCTTCCTAATATTTGAAATGTCACTTTATCAGAAATGAAAAGCCTACATAAGCACAGATGTTTCTGAACTTTGTACTGTTGCGACTGATTTATCTGTTCACATGCCAATCACACACTATCTTAATTTCTACACTTGTGCAGCACTTTTTGCTTTCAGATAGGGCAAGGCCTCTTCTATCATTCTTTTCCCCAGAATCATTTTGGCTGTAATTTGCACATTTTATTTTCCATGTGTCCTAGAGATACTTCAATTTCAAAATATCTAGATCTACTTCAGTTTTGTTTGTGGGTATCCCACAGTGTAGCTGTACCACAGTTTATGTAATAATTTGGTTAAAAATGCGTTAATAGGCCAGGCGTGGTGGCTCGTGCCTGTAATCCCAGCACTTTGGGAAGCTGAGACGGGCAGATCACGAGGTCAAGAGATTGAGACTATCCTAGCCAACATGGTGAAACCCCGTCTCTACTAAAAAAATACAAAAATTAGCTAGGCGTGGTGGCGCGTGCCTGTAGTCCCAGCTACTGAGGAGGCGGAGGTTGCAGTGAGCCAAGATTGCACCACTGCACTCCAGCCTGGCGCCTGGCACCAAAGCAAGACTCTATCTTAAAAAAAAAAAAAAAAAAAAAAAAGCATTAATAGATCAGTTGACAATTTATGGTATTCAAATCTTTCCATTCCAGAATGTCTATCCACTTATCTCAAATATTTGTCTAATTTTCTTCACAAAGGTCTCATGTGTGATCCATTATTCATCAACCACTTTACCTCCCTGACAAGTACCACATGAAGCTGAGTATGTGGAAACATAAGCACATATACTCAGATGTGGAAAAAGGGGATTTGCAGTAATGACCTCACCTTGTTCTGGAGCCCCTACTCTTATTACTGGCAATTGGGAGTGGACACATTTGCCAAAAATGAATGTACCTTCCCTGGACTTAAAGTTTCCTTTAGTAAATAGTCAAATTAAAGTTGAAGTTCCAGTTAATATTCTTTCAATCTGCACCCCACTTTCCTTATGAAGTCGGTACAGGGAGATGTTCCCCCTAATACAAGTGGGAGAGGGCTCTTTCTTGCTGTCTCCTAAATTTTCACTACAATGTCTGGCCTATTGTTTGTGCATGTCTTATGCTAGTACTCCTATCACTCCCCCAACAGTAAGTCTGAGGTCCTGCACCCCAAACTTTCCTCATCCCATTGTTGAGGACCCTCCCATCCTTATTAAAAACATACTTGACAGGCCGGGCTCAGTGGCTCACATCTGTAATCCTAGTACTTTGGGAGGCCAAGGCAGGAGGCAGGCCAAGGCAGGTGGCACACGAGGTCAGGAGATGGGAGACCATATTGGCCAACATGGTGAAACTCTGTCTCTCCTAAAAATACAAAAATTAGCTGGGCATGGTGGTGCGTGCCTGTAATCCCAGCTACTCGAGAGCCTGAGGCAGGAGAATAGCTTAAACCAGGGAGTTGTAAGTTGCAGTGAGCTGAGATCGCGCCATTGGACTTCAGCCTGGCAACAGAGCAAGACTCTGTCTCAAAAAAAAAAAAAAAAAAAAAAAAAAATACACACACCAAAAAAAACCCATGCTTGACAGGAGCTTATACCCTGCATCTGCTATGTAACTTCTCTATCTATTTCCAGGCCCCCTCATCTCACCCCATCCTTTTTAAGTCAGCAGAAAGTAAAGTTACATTTATAAGCTTACCATATAGAACACAGAACTACCACATTTCCCTAACTGGCCCTGCAGGCCCCAGAATGCCATCTGTTGTTAAAAGCTGCAACATAGGAACTGCTCCATCATAAACATACTGATCACAGCTAAGTCGCAGGAACTGTTAGTATCATAAACGGTTATAATTTTTCCTGGAAGGAGACCATAAAATTTGGGGACAGCCTGTAATATAGTAAATGACCTATTTCCCCTAAAAAAGCAATTTGAAAACAATGCTGAGAAATTAACCTCAGGACACAGAAGTAAAAGAAATTATTAAAGAGTAATTTTAAAAAGTATAATAAACTTCTAATTTTTATAAACATTAAAAAAAAAAAACTGGAATTAACCTTGGAAAGTCATCACTAAGGCCTCTAGTTTTCATATGAATTCTCTAATGACTCTTTCTCATAGAAACCTAATCCATAATGCCACAGTTCTACCCCTTCACTCTGGATTAAGCAAAAAAGGAAACACTTACATTCACAAGTAGATGGAAGCAATAATCACGGTACAGTAGAAAGAAATCCAATAGACAACTTCAGAACAAGTTACTGTATTATGATGAATAAAAGCAGTAGCTGGCAATCAAAAAAGCTATTTGCTCGGTAAGACAGCATATACCCTAAAAGTAATGGGCCTTTTCCTACACATGAAAACAAAACAAAGGTATTGTTTATAGAGACCACACATTATTTGGTTCCAACTTCACTGGGACAGGAAACACACCAAAGGAAGTGCTGAAGCCTGTGTTGGTATAAAAGCTTGTGACGAATGTGACAAACAGGACCATTAGCTCAGTTCTTGTTTCTGAAAGCAAATCTTGAAGCATCACTTCCAGAAGCATTTCTGTCCCTACCAGAGCTCCAGCCAGGAGGTGGTGTGCCACAGTTCCTCAACTCTGATTAGTTACTTTCACTATCTCAATCTTCCAGCAAGTAATTAGGGTTAACTACCAAGTAGGGATCTCTTCATAGCTCTCACTTCCCTCTGCGGAGCCTTTCAATCCAGCCTGGGTGAGCTCAATTAGAACATGATCCTGTGAAACACAAATATTTGTCCTCAGGTTTCAAGCAGTATTATACAAATGTCCAGATACATAAGACTTGATCCTTCTTCTGACGGTTTGCTATCAACATTTTCTTTCATTTCCTAACTAGAAATTCCTAGGAAAAGGACCACACTTTAAATATCACTATTAGTGCTCTGCTAAACCCTGTTCCTATCAGGATGCTGAGTTTTGATACCATAAACCCCTTGTGGAAAATTAAGAAGTACGTAAGTAAGCTTAACAGATACTGTGATTTTAATAAGGTTTCCAGGCACCATTACATCAAATGCTAATAAACATAATTTCAAACAAGGAAGTAATGCTTGAATTTTAAGGTTATACAATTCTGCAAAATCTTCTAATGAATTAGAAGTGTGTTTCATACTTAATATCATTCAGCAATTTTTAATTACTGACCACTGAACTTTTTCATATACCACCATTTCATAGAGTTAGGAGAACAATCTACGAAGAAAATTCATGTAGAAAACTTTTCACTCTGAGTTAATAAAAAAAGGCAGAACATGTCATCTGGCTTAAAAAAATCCTGATGATAGATTTTAAGACCATGATATAATCATAGGTCAGTAAAAAATGTTCTAATCTACCCCTGCAGTTGGATTGGACACTTTCAAGCACTCACTCTATGTGCTAACACACCTTCACAGGAAGCATATGTGATCAGCACAGTATAAGCTCTCTGGTTTTCTGTAGCAAATTACTTCAGGTAGTAAGCCAAATTTAAAAAGGTAATCCAGGCTGGGCGCAGTGGCTCACACCTGTAATCCCAGCACTTTGGGAGGCTGAGGCGGGTGGATCACCTGAGGTCAGGAGTTCGAAACCAGCCTGGCCAAACATGGTGAAACCCTATCTCTACTAAAAATACGAAAATTAGCTGGGTGTGGTGGCAGGCACCTGTAATCCCAGCTACTCTGGAGGCTGAGATAGGAGAATCGCTTGAACCCAGGAGGCGAAAGTTGCAGGCATTAGGGAACCAAGATCATACCACTGCACTCTAGCCTGGGCGACAGAGCAAGACTCCATCTCAAAAAAATAAATAAATAAATAAAAAGGTAATCAAAGTTTAGATCAGTTAGATTCACAGGGTGTTCCAAAGTCCTGAGGTAGATTCCTTGCCTGGGTCATTCTACCTTACACGGATCCCCAAGGAGCACATAGACATGTCCTACCACTAGAAAAGCAACTCTGGATCGTGACCTGAGTAGCTCTTCTCACATTTCCCTACCCCCGACTAATCACACACTGATCTACTTTCATAGGAAAACGGTTTTTCAGAAGACATAACCTTAATACGTGACCTCTGTAATATTTATGTAGTGAGCACTGTGAAGTGAATTGGCACAAAGGCTAAATCTCTGCCATGTAATAGGAAAATTCAGTCATTCAACATATATTTGATCCTGCTATGTGCCAAGCACCACCGTAGCTCCTGGGCCAAGTCTCTACCCTCACAGAGCTTATATGCTGTAAGAGAGACAAACTGCACACTTAAATAAAGAATATACTGCTGGGCCATGTTAAACATTATGAAGAAATACAAGGCAGGGTGACAACAAGAGCAGAAGACTGCTGTTTTGACAGGCTAGGCAAGAAAGGCTTCTTTGAAGAGGTAACATTTGAGTAGACATCGGAGAGGAGGAGGATATCTAAGGAAACAGACAAAGGGTGAGTGCAATGGCCCTCATGTTTGGTGTGTCTAGGGAACAAGGCCTGTGTCACTGGGGTGGGATGGGTAAGCGGATGACCGCTGTGAAATGAAGTGAATGAGGCAGACAGGGTTTACTGGGTAAGTTCTGCAGACCATGACAAGGAGGCTGGATTTCATTCTAATGTGAGAGACGCACTGGAAGGGAGGGTAGTAAAATAATGTGATTTATATTTTAAAAAGACCTATCTGGCTGCTGAGCAGGAAGCCAATACAAAAAAAAGGACAATGATGAGGCTCCTGCAACAGTCCAGGCCTAGTGGCTTGGGTGGGCGGTAAAAGAGAACGGAAAATACATACACACTGAAGGCCGGGGTCACAGGATTTGCTGCTGAAGAGTTGTTGTGAAGGGAGAGTGGAACCAAGGAGTCAAAGACAATTCTAAGGCATTTGGCCTACCTACCGCAATTAAGTAAGAACAACTCAATTGCAAACAGGGAAGAACAACTCTGTGTTTGAACACAATAAACAGAAGATGTCTGTTAGCTCATCAGCAGGCAACCAGCTCTATCCATCTGGAGTTTAGAGCAGTGGTGAGAGCTGGTAACATAAATATGGAAGTCATCAGTAGATGGGTAAATTCATAAAACCAAATGACATCACTTAGGTAATGAATGTAAATGATCTGAGAGTAAAGTGAGAAAAGAAAGATTCAGGCTGGACATGGTGGCTCACGCTTGTAATCCCAGCACTTTGGGAGGCCCAGGTGGGTGGATCGCCTGAGGTCAGGAGTTCTACACCAGCCTGGCCAACATGGCAAAACCCTGTCTCTACTAAAAAAAATACAAAAATTAGCCAGGCATGGTACTGGGCGCCTATAATTCCAGCTACTTGGGAGGCTGAGACAGGAGAATCGCTAGAACCTGGGAGGTGGAGACTGTGAGCCAAGACTGTGCCACTGCACTCCAGCCTGCGCGATAAGAGCAAAAAACTGTCTCAAAACAAAAAAAAAGAAAGAAAGAAAGACTCAGGAAAAGATACTAAGAGGGAATAACCAGTGAGAAAGACCCAGGAGGATATAGTGACTTAGAACCAAGTGAAGAAGATGGTATTTCTAGGAGTCATAAACTGTAACAAAGCTGTGGACAGGCTTAGTACTGAGAATAGCCAGCTGACAGGAGTGGAGAGAAGGCATGCGATGGTCCTGTGAGAGACCAGGGCAAAGAACTGACCAAGGAAAAGGAATTGCACTGGGCAGTGCTGTCATGAGGTTGATGAGACCATAAGAACTGTCTACTTGAGATTCCTGGTCATCAATTTAAATAAGACTGGGTTCACAATTATATGCTTTTCTCCAGATACTTTTAGCTGCTTAGATAAGGGTACTACAGAGAAAAAAAAAGAGGCTTTATTTAACTAAGTTTGGGGTTTTTGCCAACCAAGTAAGACACAAAAAACTCAAAGTGTAAGGAAGAGTGACTATTGGGTTGGGCAAGGAGGGAACTAGGAACTAAGGATGTGAGGAAAATGAAGCATAGAAAGTAGGTGACAGTATGACCAAGGGCGAGTATGAGGGTGGAAAATAGAAGCTTAAAACACCCAACTAGTAAGACCTTAATCTCACTTTCCAAGATTTAACCTCAATTCTGCTGGTTTCAGCAGAGGAAATAAATCATTTACCTGCTGTTAATTCTCCCTTGTTTTACAACTCATACTTCTGACTACACTCCAATGATTCAAAACAAACAAAGGTTAAAAAAAATTTCACTAGTGAACCTACAGATACAGGGCATGAACTCCTTCCCTCCCTGATACCACAGCAAGTGCATTTCTGCACTTACATAGTGTGTGAGTCGATGAATGACTTTCTCTATGATTCTTTTTTTATTTATAAGTTCTTCTTCAGAGTCTATCTCTGATTCGATTTCCTTCAAGTACCAGTTAACAAGCTCGCTCCTCTTTAATGCTGACTCGTCGTCTTCTACAACAAAAAACACATTTAAATTATTCTAGCAAATTGTACTGTCAGTCCTTGGTTAAATCTCTGCCACATATACAACAATATAATGTACAGATTAGATAAACATCAACCCGTCTGAAAGTACATCTGCTGACATAAGGTCCACAATGTCCTAGCATAAGCCTGAAATAACACGTCATATCACTTGTATTAAAGTATGCTTTCCTTTATCCGTAAGGAGAAAAACCTAATAAAATAGAGATGATAAGGAATACATTTCTTAAAGTTATTAGGATTTCAAAGTATGAAGGTCTTTTCTTCATCTTATGCTTCACCACTTCTAAGAATGTTTTCCAACAGAAACTGAAAGCATACATTAGGAATGAAGCAAAAGCAAGCAAAAATTCTGAAACATAACAACTTTTCCTTCGTATAAAAGGGTAGGCTTTATGGAACTGGAGTTTACTAATAAGTAAAATTCATAAGCGTTCACTCAAAATAAAAAATTACCCATTTATTTTAGCAAGGTTCATCTTACTAACTGGACTGTCTGCTTCTTTTAACAAGTCCAAGGTCTACCAGACTTTTAGAAAGTCCTGGTAGAACCCTCAACACACAGGAAATGTTGGGACCTGAATAACGTATCTATCATAAAACTCAACTTCTGCTATGTTTACAACTTAGTTGCATGAGGAAGAAAAAGAATAATGACATATAACATGAATCAAGAACACGCTGAGTTTCCAAATCATTCTATGTGAGAAAGGAATTGGGACAAAAGCTGAGGTGTCCTAGTGGCCACTTTGTTGCCTTCTCTCTTCCCACTGGTCTACAGTTTCCAGGTGAATAAGGGCAGCAACTACAATCTCTTGTTCTCTTCTTTCACAGCAGACCAAATACTGTGATGACAAAATATTCCAGGAAGCCAGCACAAGTCATTCTTGGGACTTTTAAGTAAGAATGATCTGATGCTTCACTATCAAGTAGAAGTTTAGGTTCTACATCTTGAATTTGCCATTTTTCCTTCTGCTTTTTAGTTAACTACGGGGTGATAAAATTTTGAACAGCACTGTAGAGCAGTTAAGGGTAAGAAGTGTACTAGTGTCCAGATGCCACACTTAACTAGGGGTCCAGCTGTTTTAAATAGGACCATTGTAAGGGAAGAATTATTTTGCATTTGTAAAAACATTTGTATGTGCTCCTTTGTATGTTATCAGGTCCCAAAATTATTAAAATAGGCTTAGAATGTTTTAAAAAAAAAAAGGACCTATAAACCTTAGCCTGATAAACTTGTGAAGAAATGTTCAGGCTGGCAGGTATGCTGATACTCCACAAATTTACTTTGCTAAAGTGAGTTTATCTAACAACTCATCCTCTCTTCTGACAGAACAACACAAAGTTTGGCAATCACAAGTGGCCTATGTGAACAGAGCTTACACAAGTGACTGAGCATGTAAGCAGTACCAGGTAAGCCTTACCTTCTTCCATCTTTCTGAGGTGAAGCACAATAAGGTTAGAGATTCGGCAGTACTCAGAGAAGCCCAGCCTTAAGGAGGCTTTGGGAGCAGACTCTTGATTTATGTCTTCACTGTAGCCGTTGATTCCGTTGACAGGGGCAGGGCTGTCAGCATGACCTAAGTGAAAAATTAACCACCTGAATCTTGTTTTTTGTGCCCCTAACATCCCCCCTGTCAAGCATTCACAAATATATTACTTATATATAATACTGATATTTCATTTTAAAAAATTATTATTATTTTGTTTGTTTTAGAGACAGGGTCTTTGCCATGTTACCCAGGCTGGTCTCGAACTCCTGGGCTCAAGTGATCCTCCTGCCTCGGCCCCCCAAAGTGCTGGGATTGTAGGTGTGAGCCAGCACACTCAGCCTTAATACTAATTTTAAAACAAGCATACATTCTCACATGATCTCCTCTGCCAAAAACTAAAAATGAAAAATAAAATAAAGGCTGGGCACAGTGGCTCACGCCTGTAATCTCAGCACTGTGGGAGGTCTCCAAGGCAGGCATATCACCTGAGGTTGGGAGTTTGAGACCAGCCTGAGCAACATGGAGAAACCCTGTCTCTACTAAAAATACAAAATTAGCCAGGCGTGGTGGCATATGCTTGTAATCCTGAGAACTGCTTAAACTCAGGAGGTGGAGGTTGTGGTGAGCCAAGATCACACCATTGCATTCCAGCCTGGGCAACAAGAGCAAAAAACTTTGTCTCAAAAAAAAAAAGAAAAAGAAGAGAAAAATGAAATAAACTGGCCGGGCACAGTGGCTCATGGCTGTAATCCCAGCACTCTGAGAGGCCGAAGTAGGCGGATCACCTGAAGTCAGGAGTTTGAGACCAGCCTGGCCAACATAGTGAAACTCTGTGTATACTAAAAATACAAAAATTAGCTGGGTGTGGTGGCAGGTGCCTGTAATCCTAGCTACTTGGAAGGCTGAGGCAGGAGAATTGCTTGAACCATTGTACTGGGCAACAAAAACAAAACTCCATCTCAAAACAAACAAAAAAACCAAGCACACAGTATATAGTAATTTACAAATAAATTACAGGCAAATTTATAAACTCTACTAGTAAAGACAAAAACTAACTTAGGAGGAATATAAGGGATTAGAGATATAAAAATTTCACAATCTGAAAGTCCATTTGCAGTATTACATACAAAATAAAAAATTCTATCAGCCTGGGTAACATGGTGAGACCCGGTCTCTACAGAAAATTTTCTTAAAAAATTAGCCAGGAGTGGTGGCATGAGCATATAGTCCCAGCTATTAGAGAGGCTAAGGGAGAAGGACTGCTTCAGCCCAGGAAGTTAAGGCTGCAGTAAGTCGTGAGTGTGCCAAGGCATTCCAGCCTGTGTGACAGAATGAGACCCCATCTCAAAATAAATAAAAATTCTAGTATTTTTCTCTTCTAATGTGCTTGAAAAAATATTTTTAATTCAGAAGCAAAACCATACAAATAAGGGTAAAAGCCAGAGGATTTATGCCTATTATCACCATTTTGGTGCCTTTTCTTTTAGTCTTTCAAGTACATATATTTTATATCAATGATTTAATTTCATTTTAACTTGTAAACAGTTGATAGAACTCAGGATCTGCTTTTTCCTTTTTGTTACTATAGACTTTATTAGTCATCAGCAGGTGTACTTCTACCACATGACATCTCAGAAAATGTTTTGGTCCCTAACTCCCAAACAGTCACATGAACAAACATCTCACCATTAATGCCACCAGCACCCTCATCCACCTCCATCTGGACCTCTTCCTCTTGATCTAGATTGACATCAGGTGTTTCTACACGGATGATTGATTTATTTAGTAACCGGAAAGCTTCCTTCACATGTTTAGGTTGGACCTAAACCAATAATGATGAAGTAATTCAGTTAAGTTAGATTTCTTGATATACCAAACAGATTTTCTCCCAGTGAAATCCCAGTAGCACGTATTTTGGTTTTCTCTCAAACACACACAGTCTTGACAGTGGTGCTTTGGTTTTCTCACACACACCCTCTCTCATTTTCTTTCTCTCACACACAGAGATAGCACTCTAAATTCACCAGAATAGCTAAAATGACTGACAATATCAAGTGTTGGCAAGAATGTGAAACAACTCTCATTCATGGAAGGTGAAAACAAAAATTGACACAACTGTTTAGCAGAAAAACATGCATTAACCTATGACCCAACAATTCCACTCCTAAATATGTACTTGTAGAAATATAAACATATATAAACCTCATATGAACCCAAAGACATACATATCCCATAAGAACTGATATAGTTGGCCCTGTGTCCCCACCCAAATCTCATCTTGAATTGTACTCCCATAATTCCCATGTGTTGTGGGAGAGACCCAGTGGGAGATAATTAAATTGTAGGGGTAGTTTCCCCCATACTGTTCTGTGGTAGTAAATAAGTCTCCCCGAGATCTGATGGTTTTTATCAGGGGTTTCTACTTTTGCATATTCCTCATTCTCTTTTGCCTGCTCCCATCCATGTGAGACGTAACTTGCTCCTCCTTGCCTTCTGCCATAATTGTGAGGCTTTCCTAGCCCCATGGAACTGTAAGTCTTTCTTTTTCTTTGTAAATCGTCCAGTCTCAGGTATGTTCTTATCAGCAGTGTGAAAATGGACTAATACAAAAACCCAAACTGGAAACTCTGAAATGCTCATTAACAGAAGAATGGGTAAATAAACTGTGGCATATTTATGTTAAACAGTAATGAAACCAGAGAGAAAATGAAATGGAAAAACTACCTCCAGTACCAACAAAAATGACAGAATATCAAGAAATAAATTCAACAAAAAACATGAAAAAAACATATGAAGAAAAGCTTAAAACACTACTGAGTGAAACTAAAGACTTAAGTGGAAAGATAATGCTATGTGTGGTAGTCAGAACTGTTCACAAATGTTTGCTCTTCTCATTCTGCGCACCTGGTAGGAAGGCATTTGTCTATCCACTTGAACTTAGGGGTGGCCATGTTAATTTCTCTGGTGAATGAAATGTGAGTATGTGTCATTTCTGGATAAAAGGTGAAGACAGCAGGTGGCTCACCACCTTCTCTTCCCTGCTGTCATCATGAAAACATATGTCAAGCTCAAACCTTTAAATCAGCCTGAATCTGAGTGACTTGACAGAGTCCCGTGAAGACCTAATGGATGTGTAGTACAAGCAAAAAAAAAAGTGTTTTAAGCAGCTGAGATTTTATAGTAGTACAACCTAACCTATTCTAAGTGCTATGTTATTGAATAGGAAAAATCATAAAGATGTGTTCAATTCTTCAAATTAATATAAATTCAATGTTATACTGATAAAAAACGCCAGGTTTTTCTTTAAAACAGAGCAAGGTGATATCTAAGTTCCTTACAGCTGAAAAATAACAATGCACTGGAACTAGCCCTACATTTACTACAAAGCTCCACAGATTAAAACATCATGGTACCAGCGTAAGAGGAGCTGGTAAGACTCAGTGGAACAGAATATAAAGTCCAAAAGGAGATTCTAACACACACAAGAATATATAATTAAGGCATGCCAAATCAGTGTGAAAAAGATGGATTGTTCAATAAATGGTGTTGCAACAACTAGAAAACTAGCTAATAATGGGAGAATTTTTTATAATCTTAGAGAAAGGCCTTTCTAACAAAATAGTTTTTTTAATAGATGAAGATTATAAACATATGAGACAGAAACAGCTCTTAAATATATGCAGATATTCAATTTCATTCACAAAATATATTTGTGCATATAATTTATGTGCATATATTTAGTATTGTGAATTTGCTACCTATTTAAAAAGTACAAATGTTAGCATGGTTTTAGAATGACCTTGCCCCAAGGTCTCTTGCCTATTCAAATTCTGCACACCTTTCAGTGACTGGGTTTAAATGCCGGCACCTCCATGAGCCCTCCTCCTTCTCTGGTAATAAAGTAATTCATCTCAGTACTCTGCTTGTGATGCTCTATCATATTCTCCCTCTGATTGTTTTTGTTTTTTTCTTTCCAACTTTTATTTTAGGTTCGGGGGTAGACATGCAGGTTTGTCACATAGGTAAATTGTATCATGGGGGCTTGGTATATAGATTATTTCATCACTCACTCCAATTTTTTACATGCTTAATTAAATACATGTTTCACTCCTACCAGATTAGCAGGAATGGAAGGCAGGGGCTCCCATTCAATTTTGTCCCCTACAGGTATTTCCTAAATATTAGGTGAATCAAAGAATATCAAATAAGTTAGTGTGAAAGTACTTTGTCAACAATAAAGCACCATATCAAAGAATTTGAAAATTCAAGGAAAAAAAGCCAAAAAATTAACCTGGGAGATAAAAGTAGTGATTGAAGTCAGAACAGTGGTTACTTCAGCAGAAGAGGGCTAACACTGAAAAGAGGCAGGGAAACTTTCTGAAATTACGAAAATGTTTTGGATCTTGAGCTGGGTAATAACAAGGATGCATGTGAAAAAACTCACCATGCCATACATTTCCCTCTTTATAAATTATACTTCAGTCATACTGTAAAAAAAGCCAAATCCCCTTTTCAAAGAAAACCTTACATCAAACTATTAATAAAACTACACAAAAGCAGGGCTGCTTTGGTTGAAGCCAAGATGGGACGCTTGAATGACCTTCGTACTACTCCCCCTCTTAATTAATACCCACTGGCCTATCCTCGTGGAACGCAAGGCTCAAAGAACAGTCTAAAAATCATACATTATATAAAGGCAACCGAAGGACGAAAGTTCCTTGGAGGCCAGGGGCTACATTATCTTATCTGTACTGCCAACGCGGAGGCCTACTAGTACATTGTGGGGTCTAAGTACATTTTTCCTTAACGAAAGGTATTAACGGTAACTTACCTCTTCATGAACTCTATAACCTATGACATGATCATCGCAGTCTAACAACAACTACACTCAAATGCTTAACGAGCTTTTTAAAGGGAAGAATTCCATGATCCTACGAGCACTCAACAGTTATATAAAAATATATCTGCAGCAAATTCTAGTAAGTCCCATACCAAAGATTTGAAAAATGCCTACAAGGCAATAAATCCGTTTCTCTCTGCTCTTATCTTATCAAAGTGACTCTGATACCTCATCACAGCAGTGCATCCGAGCCATGGCTTCAGAGAGACGAATCATGCTCTCGAGCTGTCGCACTGTAATCCTCCACGAAGACTTGGTCACTCCAGAACCATCCCTCTGACGGAGACGTTTATATTGTTCCACAATGAAGTCCTCTGACTCTTTGGAAATCTGTTTCAGATCATCACTCAAGTTAGAGAAACATTTCTACTTGATGAGAGCTACAGTAAACATAAGTTTAAGAGCCTTCCATTTGGAAACATTTAGGGAACTGAGAGGAATGAAACTCTGAGAAGCCAGTGACAATAAATTACTACTGAAATGCCTTTCAAAAGAAACTAATACTAAGGCCTGTGAATTCCATGATACTAATTTTATGAACATGAAGACAGGCTTAGTATTTAAGCAAATAACCGTTTCTAAAAGCTGCTTAACAGGCTGAAGCAATGGAAAAGATGTCATGTCTTTTACACCTCAGGATGTCAACGCTCATTAAACAAATTAATTAATGCTCAAACTATCCTTGAGGCTCAATTAATTAACTCACTCTGTCTTTGGGGGGAAAAAAAGCTGTTTCAATAAACTTTATATCTAAAGGGTCCTCAGCTTTTCAGAGCAAGGAATTCAGCATATTAAGGAAGCATGCCAAGATATAGGATCAGTATATCAGTATGCAGTCATGGAGAACAGATGCTATTTTTTTTACACAAGAGTCACTCATAACTCTTAGTTTTAAATGACTAAATTTCTTCTGGGACAGTAAGAGCCAACTGCAATCTCATGAATAATCAAGTGAAGATGATAATCAATCAATACCTAGTAATACCTTCCAAAAGTCAAGTCAGCCAACAGTGTAAAAATCTCAACCAGAATAAAATATTTTTTTTCCTTTTCATACCCTATTTTTGGAAAATGCCAAGCATTTCAGGGTTTATGTCTAGAATCATCTGGGGTCCAGGACAGTCAGTCAAATACAATTCATCAATCACTGTAATACAGTAATTCATATTCATCATAATGGGCTAGAGGAATCCAATATTTCCCTCAAAGAAAGATTCAAGAGTATTCAGTAGACTATTGATTTAGGCACATAAACAATTTTAAGGTTCTTAGTAATGTTTGAAATAAAAGAATGTCCTAGATTATCCAGTTATCCAAAACTCTTCTCTCATAAAAATATTTTTATTACCACCAAACAAATAATGGAATTATTCAGATTTTTTAAAAGTTCCCTTTCTCAGCCCTCTGGAAAAAAATCGAAAAAATAAAAAAAGTTGTAAAATTTAGGAATTAAGGTAGATGACAGGTTCAGTTAATTTCCATATAACACACTTATTTAAATTCCTCTTTAATATACCCATTATACCTTATCCAAGTGCAATAGGGTAGGTTACCTTGGGTTTAAACTGTCTTGCAAAGAGAAGATACCTTCTGATATCATCAAGGGAATAGACACGATCGATTGATTCCTCAATTCTTGAATGCAAATCTACTATGCGCCTGGCAATGGCATAATCTGTAACCTAATTCAAAACAAGAAAATCACTTTGATAGTCACAGCAGTATCTACTCCAGACTATCCCAGGCAATAAGAAATGACTTATAGCCAAAAGCAAGCTCTAATATGACACTTAAAGAAGTATTAATGGGTACCAAGTATCTGATGAAAGTTTGGGAACTTGGATTTAAAATCAAACTTTTAAATGCATACTAATGCCCCACTCTACAACTATACCTGAAGGAATTAACTGACTTTAAAAACAATAGTAGGGTAAAACGCAGTGGCTCACACTTGTAATCCCAACACTTTTAGAGACTGATGTGAGAGGACAGCTTGAGGCCAAGAGTTTGAGACCAGTCTGGGTGACAAAGTGACACCCTCCCTGTCTCTACAAAAAAGAAAAAAACAAGAAAATGAGCTGGGCATGATGGTGCACACATGTAGTCCCAGATACTTGGGAGGCTGAGGCAGGAGGATCATTTGAGCCCAGGAGGTTGAAGGTGCAGTGAAGCCATGATCGCACCACTGTCCTCCAGCCTGGGCAACAGAGCAAGCCCTGTCTCAAAACCAAACAACAAAAATTATAGCAGAACTAATATTTATAGGGCCCTCAGTATATCAGACACTGTTGTCATAAGCATGTCTTAGAAGTATTAACTCACACAATCCTCACAAATACCTTATTAGGTAAATTATATTAACCCCATTTTATACATGGGCAAATTGAGGCCTAGGAAGGTTAAGTAATTTATCCAAGGTCACAGTAAGTAGTGGAGCCAGGATTTGAATAGTCTAGCTTCAGAGACTGTGCTCTTAGTCACTAAATTTTGAAGATAATCATCCCAGAATTGTCATTAATATTGGGGGGAAAAAAACCCTCAAAATATGCAACTTGCTCTGAAATGGTTCAGGAAAAAAGTGTGCAAACATATAGAGATATTAAAGTAATACAGCAAACAGGGTAAAATGTTAATATGTGAATCAGGTAAAGGGTATATGAATGTTCTATGAACTATTCTATTTCTTGCAACTTTTCTGTAAGTTTGAAATTATTTCTAATTAAAAAGTTGTTTGGGCTGGACACAGTGGCTCATGCCTGTAATCCGAGCACTTTGAGGCTGAGGCTGATAGATAGCTTGAGCCCAGGAGTTCAAGACCAGCTTGGGTAACATGGCAAAACTCTGTCTCTGCAAAAAATACAAAACTTAGCTGGGCATGGTGGCCTGCACCTGTAGTTCCAGTTACTCAGGAGACTTATGTGGGAGGCTGGCTTGAGCCCAGGAGGCAGAGGTTGTAGTGAACTGAAATGATGCCACTGTACTCCAGCCTGGGCAACAGAGCCAGACTCTGTCTCAAAATAAATAAATAAAATAAAACAGGCTGGGTGTGGTAGCTCACGCCTGTAATTTCAGCACTTTGGGAGGCTGAGGCAGGCGGATCACCTGAGGTCAGGAGTTCAAGACCAGCCTGGCCAACACAGTGAAACCCCATCTCTACGAAAAATACAAATATTATTTGGCGGTAGTGGTGCACGACTGTGATTCCAGCTACTTGGGAGGCTAAGGGAGGAGAATTACTTGAACCTTGGTGGCGGAGGCTGCAGTGAGCTGAGATTGCACCATTGCACTCCAGCCGGGCTAACAGGGCGAGACTTCACCTCAAAAATAAATAAATAAAAAGAAAAGAAAAGGCTTTTTGGCCAGGGACGGTGGTTCATGCCTATAATTCCAACACTTTGGGAAGCTGAAGTGGGCAGATTGCTTGAGTTCAGGAGTTTGGGACCAGCCTGAGCAACATGGCAAAATCCTGTCTCTACAAAAAATTCGAAAATTATCCAGGCATTATCACGCACACCTATGGTCCCAGCTACTCAGGAGGCTGAGGTGGGAGGACTGCATTAGCCCAGGAGGTAGAGGCTGCAGTGAGCCATGATCGCGCCACTGCAGGAAAGAGTGGGACCCTGTCTCAAAAACAAAACAAGTCGGGTGCAGTGGCTCACACCTGTAATCCCAGTATTTTGGGAGGCCAAGGCGGGCACATTACCTGAGGTCAGGAGTTTAAGACCAGCCTGGCCAACATAGTGAAATCCCATCTCTACTAAAAATACAAAAAATTAGCCGGGCATGGTGGCACATACCTGTAATCCCAGCTACTCAGGACGCTAAGGCAGAAGAATCATTTGAACCCGGGAGGTGGAGGTTGCAGTGAGCCGAGATCATGCCACTGCACTCCAACCTGGGTGATACTCTGGACTCCGTCTCAAAACAAAACAAAATAAAAAAGTTTTGGTGGGAGCTTGTCTCAAAACAAAAAAGTTTTTAAAAAAATCTCCTCAACTATTTTAAAGGTTTACAAATTGATCTTGTAAAGGTTTTTATCTTGATCTGCTACTAAAGCTACTTTAATGAATCATGAACAAACATAAATTTATGAAAATCAGACAACTCTCAATTATCTGGTGGTTAAATATGTCTCTGTATTGTGAAGGGGGAAAAAAAAAGAAAAAAAAAACCAAACCAAACCAAACCAAACCAGGTGTGATGGCACAGACCTATAATCTCAGCTACTCAGGAGGTTGAGGTGGTAAGATGGTTTAAAGTCAGGAGTTCAAGACCAGCGTGGGTCTTGAACTTGTTGCTGTTGCTACAAAAAGATGAAAAAATTAACCAGGCGTGGTGGTACACACCTGTAGTCTTAGCTACTTGGGAGGCTGGGGCAGGAGGACCATTGGAACCCAGGAGATTAAGGCTACAGTGAGCTATGATTGTGGCACTATACTCCAGCCTGGGTGACAGAATGAGACTTTGTCTTTAAAAAATAATAAATAAAAACCCAAGCCCTCCAAACACTCACAAGATGAAAGGCTGCTTTTGTTTAGATAACAAAGTTCCACTGTAATAAACAGTTGCGCATTGTACCCAATAAAATGTAGAGCCTCCGTGCTCAGTGATTTAAAAAGTAAAGCCTAAAATATTAGTTCCTACAAACTGTCATTTTATAGTTCTGTGCACATCTGAGGTGCATTGTTAAATATTTAAGTCTAAGTACAAATAACTGATAATTAACATCAGAATCCAAGTAAATGTACATTTTTTCACTCAATCTTAAAATTAAGAAAAAAAAGGTAAAATACATTTAACAACTTGACAGGAAAAAATAGGAAGATAAATGACTCATAATTAAAAATAAAAAAAAGAAATTTCTTTGGCATCCCAGTTTTTTTCAAGGTGACTGAAAAATAAAAGCCCAACAAACAAAATAAGATATTGTATTAAAATCTTAAGAGTATAGTTAAGGCCAGGCACAGTGGGTCACACCTACAAACCCAGCACTTTGGGAGGCTGAGGCAGGTGGATCACTTAGGCTAGGAGTTACAGACCAGCCTGGCCACCATGGCGAGACATTGTCTCTACTAAAAATATAAAAAGTAGCCAGGCGTGGTGGTACACGTCTGTAATCCCAGTTACTTGGGAAGCTGAGACATAAGAATCGCTTGAACCTGGGAGGTGGAGGTTGCAGTAAGCCAAGACTGCGCCACTGTACTCCAGCCCCGTCTCCAGTGAGATGCTGTTTAAAAAAAAAAAAGTGTGGTTGAAAGTTACCTGTAACTTGTTTCCTTTTCTTGAGAAACAAATACTAATAAAACCCGAAAACTTAATATTCTTCAACACAATTAAGTAGAATGGCAATTCAAATGACTCTGAGTTGCTTACTAAGCCTTCTGCCTGATCACGTGCTTCCCTGAGGGAAATCAAAGGCTAGTGTGCACACATGCACCAGCTGTTGAGCAGTGTATCCTCCAGCCTTGTCTCACTCGATAATTAAAACTGGAAATAAAAAAGGAAGCTTATGGGGTTACCTCATTACATTCATCCACAAGGATAAAGAAGAGATCAAATCGGGACATGATGGGAGCTGACAAATTTATATTCTGTTTCAATGATTTTGATCTGTCATAGTGCCCACTGATTGGGTTTGCTGCTGCCAAAATGGACGTCCGGGCGTTCAGAGTAGCCTGACCACAAAAGAAAGAATTTTGACAGTTTTAAAAAGACATCAGCCAATAAACATACAACAAAATGTTTAATCTCACCCATAATTAACTAAATGAAAATCCAAAATAATGAGATATCCTTTTTCACATAAACAGGAACTCCTATGTGGTTTTGGTGGTATGATGCGCACACTGTTCAGACATCAATTTGTTAGAAATTTATCTTACAGCTAAGTACAAGAAGATGTTGTGTTCAAGGATGTTTACTACAATTTTGTTTGTAATACAAAACACTGAAAATGAACCAAATGTCACTCAACAGGAATCTAAAGATCGAGCTGTGGTATATACAATTGAATATGGGATGGTAATAAAAAACCAAAGTTGATCTACTACGTGCTGGTACAAAGATTGCCAAAATAAAACTATGAAGTTAAACCAGCAAAAATGAAACTCAGTATTATGCTTATTTATGTAAAAAATATTCCTAAAAGGGGCACAAACTCAAAAGATGCCTTTTTTTTTCCCCTCCTCAAATTCCTTTTTACCCATTAGATACCTCTAAGTATCTACTGTTGCTGGGAGTTGCAGGGAAAGAGCTGCCTTTTCAATTTACAATTGTGTACTGCTTAAATTTTTCTTAACTACCTGAATCTGTAGCTTTTAAAGTTTAAATTCTCCCTAGTGTTGGTTATACTATCATACCTATTTTCATTTAAATAATCTGTTAATCAAAATAAATATATATGTATATAATCAATCTGTTGACCTTTGGTTATTTTTGTTATAATTGGTGCATACTTTATCAAAGAAAATAGAAGCTTTGTTCATGGACATTTTCCTCTACTGTCTATCACAGCAATATATTTACACAGTACTCTAAACAACATTTACAGTTTGAATAAATAATTCTCAGGGCTGTATTTTCCATTTTAATGAACAGCATTACATGTTTAAGTAATGAATTTTATCCAGGTGAACTTCTCTAGTATTGCATTAATCTACAAGGCTATGGATGATGCAGCAGAACAGAGGTAGATACACATACCTTCACTCCTGCTTTAGTGATGGATATGGTCTGCTGTTCCATAGCTTCGTGAATAGCAACTTGATCCCGCACGTCCATCTTATCAAATTCATCAATACAACACACACCCTGTAACCAAACAAATCTAGCCTAAGAAGCTGTCTTTCAGGCTGGGTGCAATGGCTCATACCTGTAAATTCCAGCACTTTGGGAGGCCGAGGCAGGAGGATCACTTAATTAAGGCCAGACATTTGAGGTTACAGTGAGCTATGACTGCCACTGGACTCCAGCTTGTCTGACAGAGTGAGACCCTGTCTCTTAAAAAAACAACAGCCCGGCACAGTGGCTCATGCCTGTAATCCCAGTACTTTGGGAGACCAAGGAGGGCAGATCACCTGAGGTCAGGAGTTTGAGACCAGCCTGGCCAACATGGTGAAAACCCGTCTCTACTAAAAATACAAAAATTAGCTGGCCTCGTGGCGTACGCCTGTAGTCTCAGCTACTAGGGAGGCTGAGGAAGGAGAACTGCTTGAACCCAGCAGGTGGAGGTTGAAGTGAGCTGAGATTGTGCCACTACTCCAGCCTGTCTCAAAAAAACAAAGCAAAACAACAATAACAACTGCCTTTCAGATGGAAAATTACAAGTAAACTCACAAAGTTTGCTATCACAGGGACTCTTCTATTCTCCAAACAAGTAGAAGATAGGTAAATGAACATTCTTAATTCCCTTTTCTAAGGAAAATAATTCAACAGATCGTACAGCTAGAAAGAACCATACAATTGACTTAAAACTAAGAGCGTAACTAAAAATATACACTTATTGTACTTTTACTCAACATCAAAACCTTGTGTCATCTCAGGATTGACTTTATACCTACAACTTATACACATCTACTGATCTAACTAGTCACAGCAACCACACATGCTCAGGACAGGTAACACACTCTAGAAGCTCAGAACATGTCGTTCAATGATGACAATTTTAAATTCTAATTGAAGAAAACTATGGATTATTTACTAAAAAATGCTGGGCTTTTTTGTTTTGAGACAGAGTCTCGCTCTGTCACCCAGGCTGGAGTGCAGTGGTGCAATCTTGGTTTACTGCAGCTTCTGTCTCCCTGGCTCAAGTGATCCTCCCACCTCAGCCTCCTGAGTAGCTGGGGCCACAGACACCCGCCACAATGCCTGGCTAATTTTTGCATTTTTAGTAGAGATGGGTTTCGCCATGTTGGCCAGGCTGATCTTGAACTCCTGACCTCAGGTGATCCGCCCACCTTGGCCTCCCAAAGTACTGGGACTACAGGCGTGAGCCATCGTGCCTGGCTGGGAATGCTGTTTTTAAGGACATCTTTTTAATGGTAACTTATGGGACTTTACTGATAAAATACAGGGCATTCTGACTTCTTTATACTGAAGAGTGTAAAATGTTCTTACATTATCAGCCAACATCAAAGCTCCAGCCTCAATGACAAACTCATGAGATTCTTCATCTCTCACAACAGCTGCTGTTAAGCCAGCAGCACTAGACGCTTTGCCACTGGTATAGACAGCTCTGGGGCTGAACTCCTCCACGTGCCTGTTGAAGGTTATCACATAAAGGACTCATTAATACGTGACTATATAGCACCCTTCCCAGGAAAATCAGCAGAGTTTAAACTACTGAAGTAACATCTGAAAATGGCATTGAGCTTAAGCAATTCATAAAGACACATGCCACAGACTAAATGGGAAGGCTTATCTCCTTCAGCTTTGCTTTTTTTTTTGAAATGAAGTCTCGCTCTGTCACCCAGGCTGGAGTGCAGTGGCACAATCTCAGCCCACTGCAACCTCCACCTCCCAGGTTCAAGCAATTCTCATGCCTCAGTCTCCCGAGTAGCTGGAATTACCAGCGTGTGCCACCATGCCCGGCTAAATTTTGTATTTTCAATAAAGATGGGGTTTCACCATGTTGGCCAGGCTGGTCTAGACTCCCGACCTCAAGTGATCCACTGCACCTGGCCTCCTTCACCTTTTCAAACAGACTTAAATCCATTCATGTTAAATGGAAGATGAAGTTAATACCTGATAAAAACATCAATTTTTTTAAAAAATTGAGACGAAGTCTTGCTCTGTCATCCAGGCTGGAGTGCAGTGGTGTCATCTCAGCTCGCTACAACCTCCACCACCCAGGTTCAAGCAATTTTCCTGCCTCAGCTTCCCGGGTATCTGGGATTACAGGTATCTGCCACCCTGCCCGGCTAACTTTTGTATTTACAGGCATGAGCCACCCCGCCCAGTCTAAAACATCAATTTTAAAGAAGTCTTTAATAGTAATAAACAGCAACAATTATCTATCAGAAGGCCTTCCAATTAAAAATAAAACAGGGCCAGGCACGGTGGCTAACACCTGTAATCTCAGCACTTTGGGAGACCAAGGCAGGTGAATCGCCTGAGGTCAAGAGTTCAACACCAGCCTGGCCAACATGGTGAAACCCCATTTCTATTAAAAATACAAAAATTAGCCGGGTGTGGTGGCAGGTGCCTGTAATCCCAGCTACTCGGGAGCTGAGGCAGGAGAATCACTACCTGGGAAGTGGAGGTTGCAGTGAGCTGAGATTGCACCACTGCACTCCAGCCTAAGTGACAAGAGTGAGACTCTGTATCAAAGAAACAAACCAAACCAAACCAAACCAAAACAAAACTAGATGCAGGGCTTATTCCAGAACTGCAAGATTGATTTAACATCTGAAAATCAATTAACACGCTAAACTAATAAGAGAACTACATGACCATCTAAACAGATGTAGAAAAAGCATATGACAAAATCCAACACCCTTTCATTATAAAAACCAAAGAAACCAGGAATAGACAAGATTTTCCTAAGCCTAATAAATAAAGGGTTTTTTCTTTAATCTGACAAAGGACATCTATGAAAACCCACAGATAACATCATATTTAAAGGTGAAAGGCTGAAGGCTTTGCCCCTAATATCAGGAACAAAACATGGATGTCTGCTGTTGCCACTTCTATTCAATATTACACTGATAGCTCTAATCAAGGGCAATTAGGCAAGAAAAAAGGCAGCCAGATTGGATACTCCAACTATCTTTATATACACGCCTTATACATAGAAAATGCTATGGAATTCACTAAGACTGTCACATACCACATGATACTGTCACCAGAGGCAACACTGTAGTATATCTTTTTTTTTTTTTTTTTTGAGAGAAAGAATGAAAAGGAAAAAAAAAATCCCTTGTAACATAGGACTACTATCTTAAAATCTAAAACTCAGTTTGTGATATGTTCAAAAGAAGTATTTAATCATAAAACTCCAAACCAACTAAAAATGTTCAATATTCTAAAATGGTACTATGTTACAAATTTCCAAAACAAACAAAAAAAGGCAGCTTGATGTATTACGAAGTACACATTTTGCAGGCCACTGTATCTGAATTTTAGTATTCATGGCTCAGTGTCATCTTTCACCTACAAGAAAGTGGGCAAATTTCTCATGGGCTTGGAGAGGTTTTGACTCCCTGAAAAAAAGAGGGTAATATACATGCCTGTCTGGGTACTGCTAGAATAAGACATAACACATACATAGCACTGAGAACATGGCAGGTGCTCAGAAACTGGGGGTTGCTTTTATTTTGGGCCCTAAGTTTCTTAAAAGTTTGAAAGCAACCAAGTATTTATTATAGCTTCTAAAACCAGGCAAAAATAGTGTTTACGCTGACAAAGTTAGTGTAAAATTCCCTTTGGAAAGTATGTCCTGTTTTAAACCTTACAAATGTTTGTATTCTTAGTCTCAACAATCTTGTATCTAGCAATTTACCCAAAGGAAACAAACATAAATGTATATAACATCATGATGTTCACTGTATCAGTAATTATTATAACAAACTATTCTGTTAAACTATTTAACAGGGCTAAGAAAATGATTCTGTAAGTTATAGTACACCAACAAAAAGACACAATGGTGAAAACGACAAACTCATGAGATTTTTCCATGCATAAAGAAACAAGGAAAAAATGTTTAGGGGAAATTAAAATCACAAGTATGTACAATGTGATTTATAACAATGAAAATACATAATTCACATATTCAAAGACTTGTATTATACAAAGATATACAAAGACTAAAGAGTTCAATGTGAGACTGGTATTACAGGCAATTTTCCCCTATTCTAAAAAATTGTAAAATGTTGCCATATCCTAGCTGAAAGGTAATAATATTTAATCTATGAGAATTATATAGTCACCATATTCATAATTTACACTCCTAGTAAAGCCATACTAACTGCATTCTTGCTAGCACAGCAAGCCTGGGAACTATGTACACATTTTCCTGCTATAGTATTATCAGGCAAGTGCTTACTTGAGAAATTGGCTCTTAGCTGTACTTGGATCACCAACAATGCAAACATTTATGTCCCCCTCGAAGAGAAGTCCCTTCTCCTGTTGTCTTTGGAACGCCACCAAAGAGCATCAGCAAGACACCCCGCTTTACTTCATCATTGCCTGAAATGAAAAGAAACTATACATGAAAAACTAATTTTTCAACATGAAGTTAAATACTTTCAGAGGAAACGATAAAGGCTTGTTTACTAACCAAAAGGTAAAGTCAGCTAAAGCAAAGCATAAAACTGGAGTAATAATATCTGGCTCTGATCTTGGTTCTTGCTCTGTGGACTTAGGCACCTAAACCACAGTCCGAATGTTTTCTCCTATACCACAAATGTCACAGATGCCAGTGCTCACCATCCTAAGAGCCTTTACTTGTCCATGAGTCCTACTTCCTATACAAAACCTTACCCAATGCCTTAGCCCTCTCTCCTGATAAATGAACTATGTCTACCAAAGCCTACCACATTTGCTAGTCCTTTGTAATGGCTGTTCTCATAGTTCTGTCAAGTGTTTGAGGAAATGGTTCATAACACCTCTTTTCTAACACCTACAGTGACCAGCACTGAATAAATACGTTAACTGAATTCATGTGGATTAAATAAGATGCTGAATACAATTTACAGCTGCTTAGTTCATAAATCCAAGAAGGAAAAGTGTAATTTTCTTTAAAAAGAACACTGTGTGTGCTATTGAAAGAAATGTTTTTCTGTGGAATTATCGACTCTGTGAATTCCATCAACAAAGTGCTATGCAAATTTACACAAGGCATTCCTTAACGTGGAAAATCAGGCTGAGTCTGGTGGCTCATGCCTGTCATCTGAGCATTCTGGAAGGCCAAGGAGGGAGGATTGCTTGAGCCCAGCCCAGGCAAGATGGTTGAAACCCCATCTCTAAAAAAATTTCTTTTTTAAATTAGCTTGGCATGGTGGCAGGCGTCTGTAGTCTCAGCTAATATGGGGGCGATGGTGGGGAACTGCTTAAGCCCAGGAGGTTGAGGCTGTCATGAGCCATGTTCGTTGCCACTGCACTCCAGCCTGGGCAACAGAGTGAGACCCTGTCTCAAAAAACAAAACAAAACAAGAGGTAGAAAATTAAAAACCCATTCCACAAACAAAACTTCTCTGACTTATATTTAGATAGAAAAAAGGGCCGGGTGCAGTGGCTCACCCCTGTAATCCCAGCGCTTTGGGATGCCAAGACAGATGGATCACTTCAGACCAGGAGTTCGAGACCAGCCTGGCCAACATGGCAAAAATCCCATCTCTACTAAAAATACAAAAATTAGTTGGGCATGGTAGCGTGTGCCTGTAATCACAGCTACTTGGGAGGGTTGAGGCAGGAGAATCACTTGAACCCAGGAGGCGGAGGTTGCAGTGAGCCGAGATCACGCCACTGCACTCCAGCCTGGGCAACAAAGCAAGACTCTTGTTTCAAAAGAAAAAAAAAGATACAAGAGCCAAGTGTGGTGGCCTACACCTGTAATACCAGCTACCGGGGAGGCTGGAGGTAGGAGGACTGCTTTAGCCCAGGAGGGACTGCTTCAGCCTAGATAACATAGCAAGACCCTGTCTCTTCAAAACACACATGCACACGCACGCACGCAAAACAACAACAAAAGGCCAGGAGACTAGCCTATCATATTGAAATACACTTAAGTGCAGTTCTGTCACAAGGCCAGGAAATAAGATGTCAAAATGACATTTTCTTAAAAAAAATTGTGATAAAAATACATAATAAACTCATCATTTTAACCATTTTTCAGTGTATAGTTCAGTGGCAGTCAGTACATTATGTTGTATAACTGTCACCACTATCCCTTTCCAGAACTTTGTCATCATTCCAAATAGCAACTTTATCCATTAAATAACTCATTTCTCCCATTTCTCCAGCCATTGATAACCTCTATCCTACCTTGTCTCTATGTATTTGCGTATTACAGGTACCTCACATAAGTGAAATCATGTACCTGTCCTTTTGCAGAAGACCTCTTTTAGACTCACTAAAAACTTTCATGGTCTGATTTACATGCTTTAAGAAATCATTGGTGGCTATTTATAATCATTATTTTGATTTCAAGTTTATGCTATGGATGCAATGGAATTCTTACCATGTATAGTAGGGAACAGGCTGGTACAAAGATTGTGGTATAGATTTTTATCTTGACTCATCTCAAACACTTTCTCCCATTCTTTCACGGTCATTTGGTTCTTAATGCTCTCAGCTGTCTGTTCCTCATCTCTGAGCTCTTTCCCTCCAAACTAAGGGTAGAAAACAAAGGAAGAATTATTAGTATAGAAGCAATCAAAACAGCGTAAAGGAGAAGAAACTTCATTACAAACACAACATAGCATGGGAAGTCAACCTCACAATTTATTGACTGTAAATTAAAAAATAATAATAAAATAAATTACCCAAACTAGTAAGCCCTCAGTTAACGAAGACACTTAAGGGTTTGTCATTTGTCCAGTGGATGAAAAAGAAAAAAAGCTACCAATACTGTTTTATACCTATATTTAAAACAATCTGAATACTCAAGAGATGAGTAGAATGTTCATCACTGTCATAAACATGCAAATAAAATAACAGATTATGTTCACTCCCTTTTTCCAACACTGAACTATTTTCCAAACTCTCATTTATGACTCGGAATCAAGTTAACTGAACGATATTTCCCAGGGTTCATCATACTTAGAAATTTACTTCCCAGATTACTAAATCTTTTTATTTATATGTCCTCCAGAAGTATAACAGAGGAACTGTGAAACTTAAAAGTAGTCTGGATAATTTGTACCACTGCACATAAAGCATTAAGCTCTTATGTAAGACATCAAATAAGACTTTTTTTTTTTCAAGATCAGAAAGACATACAGCAAAAGATTTGGTTTTAAAACTCATGAAATCTCAACCCCATCCCCTACTCTTAACATTGACTAGATAACCTAGATGTTTCAGAATCCTATCACTTTGTGGCAGCCTAAGGGTAGGTCTTTCTTAAGCTGTCATTCTACTAAGACTCACTGTTGGCCACCATGGCCAAGAGAGCAAGATCTCATCTCTAAAAAAATTTTTTTAACTGTGCACCTATAATCCCAGCTACTCAGGAGGTTGAGGTGGTAGGATCACTTAAGCCCAGAAGTAGAGGCTATAGTGAGCCATGACTTTGCCATTGCACTCCAGCCTGAGTGACAAACTCTGTTTCAAAAACAAACAAAAACCTAAAAACGACTTACCCTTGGGTTGGTTGGTGCAACACAGCAAGCAAGGAAGACCAGCCTGTAAGAAAGATCCCTAACACCAAGGGCCCGGAGTCCTCGAATGCCTTCTGTCTCATATCCATCAACACCACTGACACGGGAATTAGTTTCTGCACGTGCTCCTGAGACAGAATGATAGGGTATTTCACAACTTAAACATTAAAGGTGCTGAACATCAAAACTGCTCAAATAAATGAAAGTATAAATCCAAAGACTTCACTTAAGCCTTGAAAACTTTCAGAATAGCACCATTTATGGCAAAACCAATTTGTTTTTATTCTCATCACACTTCCTTGCTCAGCTTCTGACTGGCAGCCAAAAAGAAGACAATGAAGATGTGGGAAGCTATATTCTGCAGTTTAGGTAACTGAAAATTTGTTAAATCTGAGCCACAGATTACTGACCTGGTGTGCTAAGCTTGGAGACATCAGGCACAACAATCAGTGTCCCTGTAAAGTCACACTTGTCACCAGCCTGAGCTGATTCCACAGCTTCAGCCCTCAAAATTACTTCTAAACTGCGGGGTATACTCCCTCGAGGAAGCTCAGCTTGAGTCTCTTGAATACGAACCTGTAACAAAGACAAATAAACAGCCAAGAATGAGAAGCGATCCCCTTCAGATGCCATACAATCTAAATTAAAAAACACAAATACTGACATATTCTAAATTACCTGACCCATCAGCAGACTTTTCACATGTATCAACATTCATCCTAAAAATTATTTACTCTAAAACTCCTTTTAGTGAAACAGTTCAATTTGGCAAGAGATTACATCATTTAAAAACTTCATGCTGATTCAAGCAGCAGAGAAAAAGGGAAAAAAACTTCACTTTCACTCTCATTAAAAAATAGTTTTTTCCCCCCCCCTCTTTGTACAAAATGACTCTAAATATCTGTTCTATGTTCCATCTTCCCCTAAGCTTTAAGGAAATTTTATGGAAAATTTCAAATATACCTTTTATACCCTCTGCTTCAACAGAACTGCTAACATTATTTAGAGACATATACAGTTTTTTCCTTTTTTACTATATATTTGAATGAAGTTGTAAACATCAAGAAACTTCATACCTAAATATGTTAGCATTCATCTCTAAGAATAAAGACAAACCTCTATGTTACAATACCATTATCACAACCAAGAGAATTAAAAAATATTTAATTTTATAAAATTACGTATCTATTATCTAGTCTGTCTTCAAATGTCTTAATTGTCAAGAGTGCCCTTCATACAGTTGTATTTTCCCCCCTAAAATAAGACCCAATCTGGACTCATACTTTACAAAACAAGGCACCTCCTACCCAAAGCTGTTGGTAGAATACGTGCATCTTATAAGCTACCATTTTAATATAAGAAATCTAAATAAGGAGAATGATTATCAGAGTAAAATAAATAATATTAAATTCATCTGATAATAATTATTCCACACTTTAGCTGCTTTAATTTTTCTTTCCTTTTTATATGCCCCATAAAATTAAGTCCTGCTGAAATCTGAGAGTTCCCCTTCATTCTTTTCTTTTTTTTCTTAAGTAGAAGTGACAGCATGGGTCCAGGGGGACCAATGCAAGCGTGGAAAACACATTGGCTGAGAGTTCCCCTTCGTTCTTACTACTGCCATCCATCACCTCTTGCCATAGTAATTAAAACTGTCTATTATCCTTTGTTAAATCCATCACTGACTTAATGTTTCCTTAAAAAAAAAAAAAAAAAAAAACAAGCAAAAAAACCCTACCTTTCCAATATATTCCCACTGCTTATTAAGATAGGCTCAAACTAGACCAGGCACAGTGGCTCACACCTGTAATCCCAACACTTTGGGAGGCTGAGGCCAGCCTCATGAACATGTGAAACCCCATCTCTACTAAAAATAGAAAAATTAGCTGCGCGTGGTGGCACGAGCCTGTAATCCCAGCTACTCAGGAGGTTGAGGCAGGAGAACTGCTTGAACTCAGGAGGTGGAGACTGCAGCAAGCCAAGATTGCACCACTGCACTCCAGCCTGGGCAACAGAGCAAGACTCTGTCTCAAAAAAAAAAAAAAAAAAAAGATAGGCTCAAACTTCTCAGCCTAAGACTTAGGGATCCAAGTACCACCAGGTCTTGCATCAAATTGTCTCTCAGATGATCTCCAATTTGGTTCCTTCACTTCAACTATGATAATCCTCACTGCTTCCAACCTAGTCTGTCCTTCTTCTATTCATGCTTTCCTCCTTTCAATGCACCAAATGGAAATCTTACACTAACAAGTTGCTACTTCTTCCAAGTTTTCTTAACTCCAGTTCATAATAAAACAACCTAGATACCATTTATTCTTTGACATATACATCTCGTCAGTATGAAGGAAGCTCTAATCCAAGTTATTAAAGGTTAAAACAGATGTATATACTAACAATTAACAATTTATGTTAAGAGTTTTGGGCTTAAATCTGTAGTCATTTTGATGATGCTTAACTTATATAAAGATTGAGTTTATGGCCAGGCGTGGTGGCTCACGCCTGTAATCTAGCACTTTGAGGGGCCAAAGCGGGAGGATCACGAGGTCAGGAGATCAAGACCATCCTGGCTAACATGGTGAAACCACGTCTCTGCTAAAAATACAAAACATTAGCCAGGCATGGTGGCGTGCGCCTGTAGTCCCAGCTACCAGAGAGGCCGAGGCAGGAGAATCGCCTGAACCTGGGAGGCAGAGGTTGCAGTGAGCTGAGATCATGCCACTGCACTGCAGGCTGGGCGACAGAGCGAAACTCCATCTCAAAACAAAACAAAAAAAATTGAGTTGAACATTATCTAAATAAGCTACTGCAAGGGCCTAGAAGTGAATTATTACCATAGACAGACTCTGATTTAAACAGATGCTAACAAATACCTTTTGAAAATCAACAAATCTTGATTTATTTGTATCCAGTAAGAATCTCCTCCTGTTGGCACAAACTGGATTTCGGCAGATGTTCGGCTGTGTGTATTTGAACTGCTGTTCTACATCCCTGATCACTGTCTGACAGTCCAAGCACAAAAAAGTTCCGCTCACAAGCTCTGGGTGAACTGGGTGGGTCCGCACCACCTGCCCACTGATGCGAGTGAGCAAACCAATTCTGGATGAGGTGAGTTCTCGAATTCTGTTTAAAGACAAATGTCCCATTAGTAAACATTCATCTATTAACTAAGAATCTTTCCATTTTAGTGAGAGGGCATTCAATGATAATTCATGCTTAAAAAAAATTCAAGACATGAGGTATTCTTTGGACTCTTCTATAAGAACCATTTAGTCAACGTGCCCATTCCTAAATTAAATGATGTATATGCATCCAGAACAAAATATATAAATGAATAAATAGAAATGAAATAAAGGACACCAAAAAAATGAAAATTAAAATTATAAAACAGAATTATCCTATTTTTGTTTTATATGCAAATATTTTTTTGCTTACCTGCAATTTCTAAAAAAAAAGCATATGTTACATAATAAAGTTATCATGGGAAAAAATTGTGTACACAAAGTTCAGAAACACTTCCTTTACCAACCCATTATGTGAAATAATTTGGTAATTTTATAAAGTAACTTCAGTGGTTTAAGTTATGAAAATATCACTTCGATTTTATCCAGTATATTCTTAAAATAACTGCTAAAGGGATGTTTGAAAATCACGTATTTAAAACAAAAATTTCCAAAGATTCATGAATTACTAGAATTTCTCCCAAATCTCCCTAAAAGGCACCTGAAAATATGATAATCCTTACTGCATTACTTCATTTACATCGAATTCCATCTCCACAGGAAAACACATTTCTCCAAAACTAAACTTTCTGGATAACTGGGTATAACTCCTCTACAAACTCCTTTTGTAGAAAGTCAACCTTCTACAAAATCTGAATGCAAACCACTATTTTTTCCTCCTGACATTTTTCAGCATCAATCTTGTAAGTACTCATTTTATAATTATTGTGACTACCAATTATGAAAAACTAATTTTATAGCAACAAACCTGCTTTTTGCATGATTTAGGTAGAAAACCTAAGCCAAAAGACTTCAAAGATAAGGAAACTGAGGCTCGGTGAGGTAAAAGTGATTTGTGTAATGTTAAATAGCCAGTTAATAGCAGATCAAGGCAATCTCTCAAGTTTTCTGACTGTCAGCTAAGTGGTACCTATACCATTTGAATTCCTTTTCTTCCAGAGAAGGGTTTCTTACTTGTGTCTGGTAGGCAGGTCTTGGAATGCTACATAAAAATCCTTGGCAAGAGGGATCTCTTTACGGTCTTTGACGAATGTTTTCAAGGCCCGACACAGGTAAGGGTAAACTCTGAAAAACAAAAAAGTCAACTGATACATTAGAGGTTTACCAAGGTCTCCTTCCCTTTACATACCTACCAACAGCCAAAACTAAGGAATTTCATCTGGTTACAACTAAGCCTCAAAACTTAACTGTGCAGGACACTTCTATTATCTAGTCTGAGTTTAGGAGCCTCTTTCAATTCTCTCCTATCCCACCAAAACAGAAACACCAAATATAAAATGCCACACCAGACCTAATCTATTATCTTTAAATAATCACATAGCACCCACACTGTTGGCCATTCCTCTGTCCAAGATGATATTATGCTCAATACTGAGAGTTTTCTGTGGGCTGTTTATAACTTAGTAAGTCACGTGTCAAGTCTTAGTCTATTTATTTGGTTTCATTCTGAGATAGGATCTCACTTTGTCACTCAGACTGGAGTGCAGTGGCATGGTCACAGCTCACTGCAGCCTCAGTCTCCCTAGGCTCAGGTGATCCTCCCATCTCAGCCTGCTGAGTAGCTGACATTAAAGGGATACACCACCATGCCCAGCTAATTTTTGTGGGGTTTTTGGTAGAAACAGGATTTCACCATACTGTCCAGCTCGTCTCAAACTCCTGGGTTCAAGTGATCTGTCCACCTCAGCCTCCCAAAGTGTTGGGATTACAGGTGTGAGCCCCCACACCTGGCTGGTTTGATAAGAAACAGATGAGGACCGGAGAAGTACTTGTGTACTAATGTGAGAACAAACTGGCAGAAATGCTCCATTTGACTGGTGAGAGTGAAGTTTGCATGTCCTTTTGATATAAGTTTCTAATAGCTACTACAGCTTAGTTTGTTTGAAAAGTGGGGTCTGGGCTGGGCGTGGTGGCCCATGCCCGTAATCCCAACATTTTGGGAAGCCAAGGTGGGCAAATCATGAGGTCAGGAGATCGAGACCATCCTGGCTAACATGGTGAAATCCCATCCCTACTAAAAATACAAAAATTAGCTGGTTATCGTGGCATGCGCCTGTAGTCCCAGCTCCCCGGGAGGCTGAGGCAGAAGAATCACTTGAACCCAGGAGGCAGAGGTTGCAGTGAGCCGACCATGCCATTACACTCCAGCCTGGGTGACAGAGCGAGACTTTGTCTCAAAAATAAATAAATAAAAAATAAAAAGTGGGGTCTGAAAGCCTTCTGAAAAAGGCGCTACTCTCAGGAAAGAGAACTGCTGCCTGGCTTGTCCGTGAGGAATGGCACAGCTGCTTCTATCACCAGGCTTGATTTTCTACCTCGCCCTCATTTGTCAGTACTATAACTTCTACTGCTACATGCTTTCACAATAAACTGTTGCTTAATTAAGATATGGCACAGCTGCTTCTATCACCAGGCTTGATTTTCTACCTCTCCGTCATTTGTGAGTACTATAACTTCTACTGCTACATGCTTTCACAATAAACTCTGTTGCTTATTTAACCCTTCAATTATTCTTGATTATCAGCTGTGACTAGAAACACAGACAAATCCTCCATCTCCCCCATCTACCAAGAAATGAACAAGACTGTGCCTGCTTATCCCTGGATTTTAATTTATCTTTCACAACTGTCCACAATTTATTTTAACCTGATTCTATTTCCACAGATTGTCACATTCATTTAATCCTGATACAAAGTCTCGTGTACAAAGATGTTTCTTGCTGTACAATTCAAAACAAAAGCCTACTATTAAATATAATGTGTAACAATAGTATTTCTACAAAAAAAAACCACAATTAGAACTATTAATATGATCTTAAGAAATTTTATATGAAATGGAGTAATTTCATAAACACAGAAAGACATCAAAATATAACAGAAGATCCTCACAAAACTCTGCACTTGGAGACTTGGAAAGTTCCTGCAACTTTGTTGTAGTGGACCTGCTAATGATGTTGGTGGGATTACAAGTGTACAAGCAATTTAATTCTCTCTACTTTTCTCTATTTTCTAAATTTTCTACAATATATACATATTACTTTTATAAGCAGAAACAAAAGTAAACTTTAAGGGAACATGAATTACAACATCAATGCTGTAAAGATATCCCTAGTACAAGAACAGGACCCACACAAACACTTATTCCTGTAGGGGAAAAGGATCAATGGAATGACACAAAAGTTAGTAAGTACTGTTTTCCCTTGGGAAAACTATATGGAAAACAAAGATTTTCAACAATTGTATTTGGAAAAAAAAGTTCAGCTCCACAAAGGCCTACATGAAGTTCAGAGCAGTACTAAAATGACCATTGGCAGTATCAAAGGGCCTCTTCTCAGAGGGAAATAACTGTGGAAGCTGCCCTTCTGCTACACAAGTGAACACTTACAGTCTAAGAGCTGGCTTCCCAGATTTCAACGCCCGTTCAAAGTAAAGAAGATTAATATACCCATACCTATAGAACTCCTCTTGAATGGTGGTGGAAAGTTGCTGGTTAAATTGTTCCAGGTCCACAAAACTCACAACCAATGTGTTTCTCTCAGGACGAATCAGTTCCTCTGCTAATTGCAAGTACTTAATTTCTCCATCGCTGCTCTGGAACCTGTAGGTACATGTGAGATGACTAGATTAAGGACACAGGTAGTACAAAGAACCTGAGTGATTTATAATTCAGAATATTGGTTAACTCCAACAACTGGCTCAGACAGGCTCATGTTTAGCAGTTCTGTAACTTGGGGCAAGTTACTTATCCCCTCGGATAAGGTTTGGCTATGTCCCCAACCAAATCTCACCTTCAATTCCCACATGTTGTGGGAGGGACCCAGTGGGAGGTAACTGAATCATGGGGACAAGTCTTCCCCGTGCTGTTCTCGTGATAGTAAGTAAGTCTCATGAGATCTGATGGTTTTAAAGACAGGAGTTCCGGCCGGGTGCGGTGGCAAATGCCTGTAATCCCAGCACTCTGGGAGGCCAAGGCGGGCAGATCTTGAGGTCAGATCAACAGCATCCTGGATAACACACTGATACCCATCTCTACTAAAAGTACAACAAAAAAAATTAGCTGGGCGTGGTGGCATGCACCTGCAGTGAGGCAGGAGAATCATTTGAGCCTGGGAGGCGAAGTTGCAGTGAGCCGAGATTGCACCATTGCACTCCAGCCCAGGCGACAGAATGAGATTGTCTCAAAAAAAAAAAAAAAAAAAAAGGAGTTCCTTTGCACAAGCTCTCTCTCTCTTTGCGGATGCCATCTATGTAAGACATCAGTGCCTTGCTCCTCCTTGCCTTCTGCCATGACTGTGAGGCTTGTGAAACTGTAAGTCCAGTTAAACCTCTTTCTTTTGTAAATTGCCCAGTCTCAGGTATGTCTTTATCAGCAGCATGAAACAGACTAATACATCCTCTAAACATCCTTTTGTTATTCTTAAAAACAAAAACAGATTAATTAGGACCTCAAGCTATCTCATGAAACTGCTGTGAAGATTAAATGAGAGAATGCTTGTAAAAGTGATGTGCACAATGTCTAGAATACAGGAAAAGTAGGTCTCTGGATTTTAAATTATTATTATTTTTTGAGACAGAGTCTTGCTTTGTCACCCAGGCTGGAGTGCAGTGGCGCAATCACAGCTCACTGCAGCCTCAACCTCTGGGGCTCAATGATCCCCCTACCTCAGCCTCCCGTGTAGCTGGGACTATAGGTACATGCCACCATGCCCAGGTAATTTCTGTAATTTTTGTAGAGATGGGGTTTTCCCATGTTGTCCAGGCCAGTCTCGAACTTCTGGGCTCAAGCAATCCACCTGCCTCTCAGCCTGCCAAAGTGCTGGGATTATAGGTGTGAGTCAAAACACACAGCCAGTTTCTTTCCTTTTTTTTTTGTCATTCAGGCTGGAGTGCAGGTGCACAATCTCAGCTCGCTGCAACCTCTGCCTCCCAGGTTCAAGTGATTCTGCCTCAGCCTCCCAAGTAGTTGGGACTACAGGTGCGTGCCACCACACCTGTCTAATTTTTTTTTTTTTTTTTTTTTTTTTTCCCCCCCCCGCCCCCCCCTGCCCCCCCCCCCCCCCCCCCCCCCCCGGCCCCGGGGCCCCCGCGGGCCGGGCCCCCGCCCTGGATTCCGGGCGGGCCCCCCCGCGGGCCCCTTGTATTTTTTAGTAGAGATGAGGGTTTCACCATGTTGGCCAGGATGGTTTTGATCTCCTGACCTAGTGATCCACCTGCCTCAGCCTCCCAAAGTGCTGGGATTACAGGCATGAGCCACTGCGCCCGGCCCTTTCATTTTTTTTAACCCCCTGGCATGAGAGTAAACTAAATATTTCTTGATTTAACATTTTTCAACCAACAACTACTAACAACAACAACCCAACAGAACAACTACTAACTGTTCTTTTATTACTGTCATGTATAATCAAGATTGGAAAATGTTCCAAGAAATTCAGTCTTCAAACCAAAGATTCCATTTCTGTAGGGAATTTGCAAAATGATAGATTAGTCACAGATTTAAGAAGCAGAATAGAAATAAGAATACACAGAAATGAGGTGCTTCACTGCCCAAGACTTCAGGAAAATTGAAAGATGTGCAACAAATAAAGCTGCTGATATTTTTCCTTCTAAAGCCCAAGCAGGGTATCATACAAATTTATTTTTTGTTCCTTTAAACAGAATATGCAGATTCATTTTAAGAAAAAATCAATTCCTCCTCCAAATACAGCAACAGCATGTTCTGACTCCTTAAAATATTTGTTAAACAACTATGTGCAAAGTCCTATGACAGTGGTATCTGAGGCTGAAAATGGCAGTGTTGTTCCTGCCTGCCCTATGGTTAACTAACATCATCTGTCTAGGGAGTCAGACATGTAAACAATGAGGACAGACAAGAAAGATGGTCCTGTTAATGAGAAGAACAAGAAACGTGCTAGGGTAATAGAAACTAATTCTGCCTGAAGGAACATCTATAAGAGTCATACATGTAAAAGGTGGCACTGGAATTCAGCTGCTGAAAGAGTTAAAAATTTCAAAGAAAAACAGGTGGTGAAGTGACTGATCATAGATGTTTGCAAGTATGTCATTAAGTCAGAGAAGGTAGGGGAGAAGTGTGGATGATGGCTGAGGCTGGTTTTGGAAGTCAAATAGGAAAGAGTGGTGAATAATTTAAATTTTATTCCACAAGCAATGGTCAATCAGTTGATTTTGTGATAGGGAGTTGGCATTTTTTTAAACAAAGTACAGGGATTATTTGTCTCATCATTATCATCTAGCTGCAAAGTCAAGGCATTATGTGTTGAAATGAAACATTTATTGAAGAACCTTTGTAATGTGGTGTGGTGGGTAGGCAGAGTTGAGGATGGGATTTGACTGAGAGGTAAATACACTGCCGGAGGTAAATGAAAAACAACCCTGGGAGCCTAAGGAAGAAAGGATTAGTGCCTCTCAAAAAGGTGTACAACGTTTCACAAAGGTGTGAATTTTTAGCTGGGTTTTGAAGGGGGAGCTGTCAGGTAGACAGTAACATTGTCATAGGTAGCGAAATGGAAATTAAAGTATGGTTTTAAGCATATCAAGATCTCATAAGACGGTAGTATTATTCACAATAGCCAAAAGGTGGAATCAACCTGCATCCACCGAATGGATTAGCAAAATGTAGAATATATACAGGTTGAGTAGCCCTCATCTGAAAATCCAAAATACGAAATGGTCCAAAATCCGAAACTTTTGAGTGCTGACATGATGTTCACTGGAGCATTTCAAATTAGGAATGCAACTGGTTAAGTATAATGCAAATACTCCAAATCTGAAAAAAAAAATCCAAGATCCCAAACACTTCTGGTCCCAAGCGTTTCTAAAAAGGGATACTCAACCTGTACAATGTTATTTAGCCTTAAAAAGGAAAATTCTGACACATGCTACCTCGCAGAGGAACCTTGTAGACATTATGCTAAGTGAAACAAGCCAGGCACAAAAGGACAAACACTATACGACTCCACTTATATGAGGTACCTACAGTGGTCAAACCCATAATGAAAGGAAGCAGAGTGGGGGCTGAAGGAGGGGGTAGTAGAGGCGAGTTTGTGTTTAATGAGCACAGAATGCCAGTTTGGAAGATGAAAAGAGTTTGGAGATAGAGAGTGGTGACGGCTGCACGACGAGGTGAATGCCCTTAATGCCACAGGAAGCGAGGGTGGCCGAAGCCGGTGGTACACTTAAAAATAGCTAAAATGGTCAACTTTGTTACGTATATTTTACAATAAAAATAATTTCATAAGCCATTCCAAACTGCTGACCCTTCATCCTGGGGGCCGTGGTGTATCTGCTCTCGGAAAAGTAACCGGTGGGTGAGGCAAGTCAGGGAGGAGGCTGGGGTTATGAGGCCAGGAGCCCAGAGGCACAGAAAAAAAAGGGGTAGGGCAAGGAAAGGAAGGCCAGAGAGAGAGGGGGAGCAAGGGACCCAGAGCAAGGAATATGGTCAGCTACTCTACAGGGCAGGGCTCCGCGCCCAGGATTTTTTTTTTTTAAGCAGTTCCCTGCTAAGCTTTCAAACCACCGTTCACGCTGAAACTTTCATCAGCATAGGAAGCGAGGGTGGCCCGGGTCCTGGGCGCCCCCAGCACCTGGCTCCTGGCTGCATGGCCCAGCAGGGCTCCGCCGGGATTCAACGGCAGTTCGGCCTCCCACTCGACCCAGCCGCACCCAGAGGCCCAGTTAATTATACTCAGCGAGCCCGGGTTTCCGCGCCGGTCACCAGGGGCTGTGCAAATAGCGGGCTCACGGGGTGGTGAACATTAAGTGACAGAAACAAAGCGCTGAGCACTGGGCACGAGCGTCTTAGGGCTCCAGATAGGTTTTAGTCCTGAAAAAAACCCAGCCTGTCCCAGGCTCCTCGCGACCGCCGGGCTCGGAGCCTAAAGTTGGGGGCGGGCGGGGTGGCGCTTCCCGGGCGTGCGACCCCCAGGTTCCCGAAAGTCCGCGGGCCATACGGCCCCGCCTGGCCCAGATACCGCGGGTTCTGGAGGCTGGCGGCGGGGGAGGCCCCGCGCGCTCGCCGACTTACTCCTCCAAGAAGTCTAGGAACAGTTTCTGGCACTTCTCGGCCACCTCGTCGCGGACCTCCAAATGCTGGCTGCCCGCGCCCGGCTCCGCTGCCGCCGCGAGATCCATATTTGCCTAGCGCCGAAAACTCCCCTACGCAACGCTCGACCGCCACGAGTCGCTTCTTCCCAGACGCTGCAGCTTTTCGCGCGCCGCCGCCGCTTCCGCCCCGCCCCCTCTTCCGACTGGCACGGCCGGAACCAATCATGACGCAGGAACCGAAGATTTCGCGCCAAACCTGACCAATGAACGGCGTTGATTGGTCTCCCAGGGCCCCGCCCACGGAAAGGGATTTCGCGCCAAATGCAAAGCCCTACGGAGAAAGCCCAGGTCTGCCTTTGCGCCTGCGCAGTGTGGCCGTGGCACGCGGGTATTTTGGTTGCTGGAACACGTTAGAATCTGAGGTTTTTATCCGAGTGGTTTTTCAAATGTTCTTTAAATCATTTCACTGATATTAATTGAATGATCGGAGTAAGACTCTATGGAAAAGAAAAATGAGTAAGATTCAAATCTCCAGCTTTTGCTGTCTAGTTGGAGGAAATAAGCTGGAAACCACAGGATAAAACCCTGTAAAAGAGTCAAAGAGATGTCTAAACAGCGCCTGGGTAAGGTGGTGTAATTATTATGGTGGTGCTGACCGAAAAAAAATCAGCGAAATATTTGACACTGGCCAGGCGCGGTGGCTCATGCCTGTAATCCCAGCACTTTGGGAGGCCGAAGCCAGTGGATCACCTGAGGCCAGGAGTTGGAGACCAGCGTGGCCAACATGGAGAAACCCCGTCTCTACTACAAATACAAAAATTAGCCTGGCGTGGTGGCGCATGCCTGTAATCCCAACTACTCAGGAGCCCGGGGCAGAAGAATCGCTTGAACCCAGGAGGCGGAGGTTGCAGTGAGCCGAGATCGCACCACTGCACTCCAGCCTAAGCTACAAAGTGTGACTCCATCTCTAAATAAATAAATAAATGAAAAACAGAAAGAATTTGACACTTTGATTAATCTCCTTTTTTTTTTCAGATGAATACTCTGTCGCTCGGGCTTGAGTGCAGTGGCACAATCAGCTCACTGCCGGCCCACCACCTCGTCGGGCTAAGTAGAGATAGGGTTTTGTCATGTTGGCCAGGCTGGCCTCAAACACCTAACCTCAGGAGATCTGCCCGCCTCGGCATCCCAAAGCGCTGGGATTACAGGCATGAGCCACAGCGCCTGGCTTTAATTCTCTTCTTAAAATGCACTATTGGCTTCAGTTCTTTTGTTCTTTCCCCCATCTTTTCCTGACTTCTGTTTCACTTGGTTTTTCTGCCATCTCTTTGATTTCACTCGGTTTTTCTGCCACCTCGTTGGCTATTCTTGGTTAGCATCTTTTGTAGGTGCCTCTTCTTCAGCGAGTCTTTTAAATGTTCTAGTTCCAGAGCCTTCTTTTTCCATCAAGTCGTTCTTTGGGCGACCCCTCTCACTCCCTTGGCGTTAATTAACGTCTGGGTACTGATGATATCTATATATGTTTTGTTTCACCAACCAGTACCTTTCTTTGCCCTCTAAGACATTAAGAGAAACGGGGACCACTTCCAGTTTTTGAAGCTTCTAGCATAGTAAAAATACTTTTTCTTTTTCCGTGAACGACGGGATCTTGCTATGTTGCGCAAACAGGAGCAACCTTGAACACCTGGTCTCCAGCAATCTGCCTGCTTCTGCCTCCTGAGTAGCTGGGATTTTTTGCCACCAAATCCAACTTATTAAAAAGGTTTTAAAATGCCAAGCAGAGTGGACAGGAGCTCACGTAATTCTTTTAACATATGTACAAATACACTATTCACAAGATATTTACAGAGTTTAACAAAAATACTCAATGCTGGTGTGTTGCAGTGCATCTGTAGTCGTATGTATTACCTCATTTGAAAATGAACACTTGAGGTCCTGTGTCCTGCAGCCCTTTACCAGCTCCAGAGTCTGCCTGCCTCCTGGACATTACCACTTGTACGTATTTTAGAAAACTTGAACTCAGCAGTGCGTCCTGGATATTCACAACCCTAGTGCACTAAGAACAGATCCACAAGCTATCTGGAAGCTAACCAGATTCTGCTCTGTCCTCTCAAAAGGCCTCACTCTTTTCTTTCCCATTTTTCCTCTCCTCCGTTCCCTTTCTCTTCTATCCTCAGGATAGATTTCTCAGAACTAAAGGCCTATGTACAGAAGGAAAAAAACAAAAATGATAGTGCAGAGCCCTGGGCTAATTTTCGGCTATGCTCATTGAGAAACAAAGCTTCCTCTTCTCAGCTTCCATATATCATAGGTGTTCCCTTTCTCCTTCAGACATGCATTCTGGATCAGAATAGTAGATGAGGTCTGTAAGTGAGATTTGTGGGGGATATTTTCCACAACAGGAGGAGGGTATGGGTTGTGGTATGAAACACCTCTGTCACACCCCAAAAAGCTGTATGCTGTGTGTGTGCGCTGGTGCCCAGGCCTAACTGCTATCCTTAGAAAGGCCTGCTCACATTGGGAACTTGACTGGTAAATAATTCTCTATACTGATACAACACTATCCCCTAACTGATAAGGATGGCTCATTGTACCTAAACTGTACGAACAATGTGGTTTATGCTGAATACCTGGTATTCTGGAATTTTTTTTTTTTTTTTTTTTTTTTTTTGGAGACAGGGTCTTGCTGTGTTACCCAGGCAGGAGTTCAGTGACACAATCACAACTCATTGCAGCCTCGGACCTCCTGGGTTCAAGTGATTCTCCTGCCTCAGCCTCCCGAGTAGCTGGTACTACAGATGCATGCCACCACACCTGGCTAATTTTTGTATTTTTTGTAGAGATGGGGTTTTGCCATGTTGCACAGGTTGGCCTCGAACTCCTGGGCTCAAGCGATCCTCTAGCCTTGGCCTCCCAAAGTGCTGGGATCACAAGTGTGAGCCACCATGCCAGGGCCTCCATGATTTTTTTTTTTTTTTTTTTTTTTTGAGACAAGGTCTTGCTGTGTCACCCAGGCTGGAGTGCAGTGACAAAATCATGGCTCACTGCAGCCATGACCTCCTGGGCTCAGATAATCCTCCCACCTCAGCCTCCCAAGATGTGCACCACCATGCCCAGCTAATTTTTATATTTTTTGTAGAGACAAGATTTCATCATGTCACCCAGGCTGGTCATGAACTCCTGGGTTCAAGCAGTCCCCCCAAAGTACTGAGATTACAGGTGTGAGCCACTGCACCCAGCCACCCATGATTCTTTTAAAATATTATTTTAGAATAGCTTTAGATTTACCAAAAGTTGCAAAAGATAGTATAGAATTTTTAAATATGCCTTGTCTATTTTCCCATACTGTTAATATCTTACACTCTTTTAATACATTTATTACAACTCAGGAACCAACTTTGGTAAGTTAGTATTAATTAATATCGCACACTTTATTCAGATTTCACTAGTTTTTCCCTAATGCTCTTTTTCTCTTCCCAGATCTCATCGTGATGCCACATTACACTTAGTGGTCATGTCTCCTTAGGCTCTTCTGGTTTGTAACAGTGTCTCAGACTTTCTGTGGTTTTAATGCCATTGACAGTTTTGAGGAGTGCTAGTCAGATATTTTGCAAAATGTCCCTGAATTGGGATTTGTCTAATATTTTTCTCATGATTAGACAGTGATTATGGGTTTGGGAAGGAGGATCACAGAGGTAAAGTACACTTCTTACCATTACCTTGTGATTTTGAAGCAAATCTCAGACATTGTATCATTTCATTTGTTGATATTTCAGAATGATTTTCTAAAACACAAGGGCTCTTTTTCCTGAGACACATTTTTAGCTGGGAAGGAAACGTCCTTCAGACAGCTGTAGCAGTATAGGTTAGTGATGCTCATCATTTAAAATCTAACTGTAATATTTTCCAGAATCACTGACACATCAACTTGCACTGAATAAAACCGGCAGATTAAAAAGTTACATGATTTATTGTGGGTGGTGTGCAATATTCAATAAGATATTTCTCAAATTATATTATGAAACCTTTTATTTTAATGCACTCAACCCTCATAAAATATTTGGTATATTTTACAGTTTTAGTTTTTTGAGACAGCATCTCACTCTGTCACCCAGGCTGGAGTGCAGTGGTGCAATCACAGCTCACTGCAGACTTGACCTCCTGGGCTCAGGTGATCCTCCCACCTCAGCCTCCCAAGTAGCTGGGGCTATAGGTGTGTACCACCATACTCAGCTAATTTTTGTATTTTTTGTAGAGATGGGGTTTCACCACGTTCCCCAGAGTGGTCTCAAACTCCTGGGCTCAAGCAATACTCTTGCCTTAGCCTCCCAAAGTGCTGTGATTACAGGCATGAGCCATTGTGCCCAGCCTGTTCTACTTCTTATTAACAACAAGAACAAAAAATGTATGCTAGCTGCTAACCAGTTTTTAGCAGGATGACTTTCTTCTTAATTATTTAAATAGGCAGTTTGACCTTGATTTCTAACAAAATAAGTTTGACTATGATGTCTAACAAAATAAGTGGAAATAATGGCAATTTTTAGTTATTTTTATATAATTCTTAGTTTTTTCCAAAAGCTGAACACCAGAATTCCATACACACACACGCACACACACACACACACACACACACACACACACACACACAGTGACAGTTACTTTTGTATGCCAACCTGAGAAGCTCATGGGCTGCCCAGATTCAATATTATTTCTGCTTATGTCTGTGAGGGGTTTCTGGAGCAGATTAGCATTTAAGTAGACAGACTCTGTACAAGAGATTGGCCTGCCCAGTGTGGGTGGGCACCATCTAGTCCATAGAGGGCCCGAATAGAACAAAAGACAGAGGAAAGAGGAGTTTGCCCTCTTTTCCTTCCTTACTGCCTGAACTGGGACATCTCGTCTCATCTTCTGCCTTCAGATGAGATTTATACCATCGGCTCCCCTGGTTTTCAGCCCTTCAGATTGAACCACCCACCAGCTTTCCTGGGTTATGCCAGCTCATAGGATTTCCCAGCCTCTGTAACTGTATGAGCCAATTCCTCGTAATAAATCTCCCTCTCTCTTTCTCTCCTATTAGTTCTGTTCTCTAAAGAACATGGCTAATACACCCACTTTTAACTTTCATATACTCCTCAATTCATAATAACCTATCATTTTAAATATACCTTACATTATATTACACATTAAGAAATATGAAGCTGCATACAAATTTACTCGTTTTTATAGCTACTATAAAATGCTTTTATGTTCCCCTTAAGATCCTCCCAGTTTCACTTGTCTTTCATTCCAGCTCCATGTGAATGGGCTCTGAGTGCTCGATGATGACTCTTGCCCTCTGTGGCTCTCAGGCTTCTCTCTTGTCCCCATTGAGGAACTGGCTCATGCCTCTCAGAAGCACCATAAAGGAGAGAGGGAGTTAAGGCCCTGGAGAATCTCTGACATTGGTCAAAGACAAAAGTCAGTGATTAAATTTTGTTTCCTTCTTTCTTTCTCTTTCTTTCTTTCTCTTTCTTCTTTCTTTCTTTTTCTTTCTATCTTTTTGTTGTTATTGTCATTGCTGTTTTGGAGTCTCGCTCTGTCTCCCAGGCTGGAGTGCAGTGGCACAGTCTTGGCTCACTGCAACCTCTGCCTCCTGGGTTCAAGCAATTCTGCTGCTTCAGCCTCCCAACTAGCTGGGACTACAGGCGTGTGCCACTACATCCGGCTAATTTTTTGTATTTTTAGTAGAGACAGGGTTTCACCGTGTTACCCAGGATGGTCTCTATCTCCTGACCTCATGATCCACCTGCTTCGGCCTCCCAAAGTGCTGGGATTATAGGCGTGAGTCACCACGCCTGGCCAAATTTCTTCTCTTTAACCAGTCCTCTGTAGATGGATATTTAGGTTAGGTTATTTGCTCTCTGCTCCCTCATTAGAAATAACAGTGCAATTAGCATCTTTGCAGGTTACATTTCTGGAAGAGCTAGTCCTGGGTAAAAGAGTATGGGCATTTTATGTTTTCATAAATTACCCAATTCTTTTCAATAAGGTCATATCAATTTATTCTCTTATCAATGCACATGGCATTTTCATTTTAAGTAAAATAAGAGCCTTAAGGCAAATTGATTAAGTTTCAACCTTAGAATTACAGGTTTCAGTCTGTCAGTGGGAAAAGATTATTTGGGGATTAGAAGCTTCCTGATGTCTCTAAAATCTCAGTCATTCCCACACTCCTCCATTCATTCCTTTATTCAGTCATATTCTGTGTCAAATAGTATGATAAGTACTAGTGATATTGTAGTGAACAAAACAGACAAAAGTCCCTGTTTCTCATGGAGCTTACATTCTAGGGGCTGAGGTGCAATGGAACACACTAAAGAGTTTTGTACAATTCATTCCTTCTTGATTTCAAGCCTCAACAAGAAAATCACTTCTGTTATTATAATATAGGGCCCAAAAATCACTCAGTATTTCACAGAGATATAAAACCCATCTCCATGGCTTGAGATTGAAAAAGAAAATTTCACATCCCACTCTTCAAGACATAAAGAGATCTGGGCTGGGCGCGGTGGCTCACGCCTGTAATCCCAGCACTTTAGGAGGCCGAGGCGTGTGGATCATGAAGTCAAGAGATCGAGACCATCCTGGCCAACATGGTGAAAACCCCATCTCTACTGAAAATACAAAAATTAGCTGGGCATGGTGGCATGTGCCTGTAGTCCCAGCTTCTTGGGAGGCTGAGGCAGGAAAATCGCTTGAACTCAGGAGGCGGAAGTTGCAGTGAGCCCAGATTGCGCCACTGCACTCCAGCCTGGTGAAAGAGCAAGACTCCATCTTGTACAAGGGTGTTCTCTCCTCTTGCCTTTCACACAAAGGGTGCTCACTCTGAGAGTACATCTTCTTCATTGTCTTAGTCCTCAGAAATGGAGATCAGTGTGCAGGAGGTTTACTGAGGAGTGCTCCGGGGGATCAATAGCTAGTGGGGGACAGGGAGAGAATGAATGGGCAGAAAGAGAAGTTGAACTGCCGTGCAGTTGTAACAAAGACCTCGGTGGAGCCCACAGGGAGCTCCGCAGCTCAGGTGGCCCTTCAGAGTGGCTCCAAACCAGGTAAGGGGGCTGTGCCTTTCACCCAGCATCAACCAGTCATGGAATGCAGGCTGCCTTTGGGGAAGTCGTGTAAATGTGGGTGAACCAGCTGCTTTTAGTCAAGGGCAATTCCTAGGGAGAGAGGCAGCTGAGAACTGTTAACAGCCAATGAGGTCCTGAAGCAGGCATCTGGGCTGCACATCACGGCATCTGCTAGAGCCCACCCTTGTACCTGCTCTGTATAGTAACATGACTCCATTTCAGAACAGCACCTGCAGGATCCTGGTTGGCCTCTTTTCCTAAGGAAACTTAGAAGAGGAAGGCTAGCTAATAGGATGAACTACATCCCTTACAGCTGGAGCTGAACTTGAGCCTACAACTGATATTGATCATGATTCCCTCCTTTACTATCCATTCCTAGATTCCCCTCTTAGCTAGCACCTTTTCTAGTCTAGGTGGCTTACCTGGTGGAGTGACATAAACCTTCGTTCCTGAGGGACCTAAGTCTTTGGTCACCATATTTTTTTAAGCCATGGCTGGTATACTTGTCCATTTACTGTCAAAACTGGTTAGTGGTTGTATGAGAAGTGCTGGATTATCTGGGTGTCAAACCTTTACCCTGCTCCCTCTGTATAACAGGCATCTGACCTCTTCCTGCTGCTCAGGCAGGTCAGTTAAACCTGCTAATATTATGACTCTTTCACTTGCCAGCAGGCATGTGGAGCCTGAAATGGCAGAGTAGCAATGACAGTTTCAAGTTTCAAGAAGCTTTTCCTGTGTCTCCTGGTGCAAGTGTTAGACCTGTGAGAACTAGGATGTCTAGATCCACAGAGTCTCCAGCTGTGGGGGAAGGAAGCACCAATTTCCCAGTTGGATACACTGGAAGAGATGGTGTGCAGGGCCACTCCTTCCTTGTACTCTGAACCTCTTGTACTCTGAACCCTTGCATTCTACCTAACGGGAACTATGCATCTTTTTTTTTTGAGATGGAGTTTCACTCTCATCACCCAGGCTAGAGTGCAATGGTGCTATCTTGGCTCACTGCAACCTGCACATCCTGGGTTCAAGTGATTCTCCTGTCGCAGCCTCCTGAGTAGCTGGGATTACAGGTGCACGTCACCACGCCCGGCTAATTTTTTTTTTTTTTTTTTTTGAGACGGAGTCTCACTCTGTCAACACACTGAAATGCAACTGTGGCTCACTGCAACCTCTACCTCCAGGGTTCAAGTGATTCCCCTGCCTCAGTCTCCCGAGTAGCTGGGACTACAGGCACGTGCCGCCATGCTTGGCTAATTTTGTATGTGTGTGGGTTTTTTTTTTTTTTTTTTGAGATGAAGTTTCACTCTTGTTGCCCAGGCTGGAGTGCAATGGCGTGATCTCAGCTCACCGCAACCTCTGCCTCCCAGGTTCAAGCAATTCTCCTGTCTCAGCCTCTCGAGTAGCTGGGATTACAGTCATGTGCCACCATGCCCAGCTATTTTTGTATTTTTAGTAGAGACGGGGTTTCTCCATGTTGGTCAGGCTGGTCTCAAACTCCCGACCTCAGTTGATCCGCTTGCCTTGGTTTCCCAAAGTGCTGGGATTATAGGCATGAGCTACCGCACCCGGCTTTGTGTGTGTTGCAGTAGAGATAGGGTTTCACCATGTTGGCCCAGATGGTCTCAAAGTCCTAACCTCAGGTGATCCGCCCACCTCAGCCTCCCAAAATGCTGGGATTACAGGTGTGAGCCACCATGCCTGGCTGGACTATGCATCTTAAAACAGTTACTGAGTTAATGAATAGACCAAGTTTGGAGGTGGTGCCCCTGCCTTGCACGATAACATCTCCAAGCTGGCACCTTGGTTGAGGCTTCAAAAGGCCCTTCTACCACCCTATAAGTCATGAAGCTTCTGGGCAGTTCAGTGAGTAATAGGATCACTGTCAGGAGCTCAGTTGAGCTGGGAGAGTGAGCTGTCAGAGTAGCTGATTAAAGCAGTAAGTCAAAAATGAATGAGTGAATACTTAAATCACTTACTGCAATGGTAAAAGTGAGTTTAAAGCTGGGGAAAGCACTGACTCCTGCTTAATTTCCCCCATGAAATGATGCAGTGGATGAGGGTCAGAGGGATCAGCACAGACATGGGGGGCTCTTGGGCAAAAGGCTTCAGCACTTTTATGGAAACTGGAGTGGGGGAGACTTTGGGGTAGAAAAGTCCTAGGTGCTCAGATTGGGGAAAAAGTGTCTTCAAATTCTTACTCCTCCCCTAGTAAGGAGACCTCAGCAGAGGAGGCCAAGGAGGACCTCTCCTTAAGGTCTCAGATGGTGACCCAGAGACAAAGGCACCAGGCTAGGAATGGAAATGCATGAAGAGCGTGGCTGGCCAGGGGGAGCCTGAGTTCTTGACTGCAACTTCCTTTAGAAACCAGGATGCACTGACTGTGCACCACCGGTGGCGTGGAGAGGGCAGCTTTCCCTGTGAGGCCTGACAGGTAAAGTCTTTGTAATTGCTTATGGTCAGGCCTGAAAAATCACAGATAGGTGTTTAACCAAGGGCTGGATTCTCAACCCATAGATCCCATGGCATTGTATGGATTGCTTTGCTGTAAGGTGGGACTCTGAGTCTAAGTTGTAGGGGTTTCCATATCGGTGCATCCAACTTTCTAAACGCTGGGACACCGCTACTAGATGAGACCTTGAAGGCAGAAAATGAAAACCCATAGAACATGTGCTGAGTCCAGTAAAGGTGAATTGCTGCTGCAGTTTGGAAGTCCAATGTTATCAACTTGCTAAGAAGTGAGTGGTTGCTTTCCTCCAGGGATGGTGCCGCACTGAGGACTTGGCATTGAGTTCTGTTGCTGGCAGATAGGACATTTGGCAGTGAGAGAAACTAGATCAGTCTCAGTGAATGGGAACTCACGTTGGGCCCATAGCCTCCATCCCTGCCACCTGCTACTTTTATGAGACTGTTGCACTAGACTTGCGGTGAGTGATGACAGAGGCAGGTTGACATTGAATGGTCAAGTCATTCTGTCCACCAGAATTCCATGGTGGATATTCTCTGGTGAATGTTCACATATGATACTAAGATCTTTACTTTTTGTTCCTACTTCTGTAGTTCCACCCATATGATTTTTGGGCAAGCTTCCTTGCCCCTAAATTTCCAATCTTTCTCTTTCCAGGCCCCTGACTAATTAGCCTAGCCATTCACTAATGTCCACAAATGTATGTGTGTTCCTCTTTCCTTGGGCCACTTCCCTTTCCATACAAAATACCTAACCAGAGGCACTGCCCATTGGAAGGATTTTAAGTCTTTCTAGGCCACCCTTAAATGGCTGTAGTATAATAGTAGCAGCTACTTACCAAGTCAGCCCAACCATGAAACAAACATGGCCCTTTTCATTCTCTGCCAGCTGGACTCAAGGGAGCTTCCTTTGTCCCCTCTTCCTCCAACTCCAAACATGGCCATAAGTTTGAGCTGAGGAAGAGAACAGACCCAACAGTAGTGATGACAGGGAATTCCGGGAGTCCTGATTATTATCCAGCTTACTTGGGTCCTTCCTACTCGTGCCTAATCCCAAGTGTGCCCACTACTATCTTTCTCGTGTGTCAGACAGAGTCTCACGCTGTCACCCAGGCTGGAGTGCAGTGGTATGATCTCTGCTCACTGTGACACCTCCTTCCAGGTTCAAGCGATTCTCATGCCTCAGCTTCTGGAGTAGCTGGGACTACAGGCGTGTGCCACCATGCCTGGCTAATTTTTTTGTATTTGTAGTAGAAACAGGGTTTTGCCATGTTGGCCAGTCTGGTCTCGAACTCCTGACTTCAAGTGATCTATCCACCTTGGCCTCCCAAATTGCTGGGAATGCAGGCATGAGCTACTGCACCTGGCCGCCAACTACTATTTTATGATGCTTTTAGCCCTCGTAACTGGGTGAGTCTGAAAGAACTCAGCACACAATGGGAAGATCTGGCTGCACAGTCACTTGATGTCCTGTAATTAGGTGCTCTATCTCCACCAGGGCCCTGTAGCCAGCCAGGGTCTCTTTTCTGAATGATGTATAGTTCTCTGCTGCAGATGGCATAGTCTTGCTCCAGAAACTAGGAGGTCTCTGTTGTGATTCTCCTACTCGGGCCTCCTATGAACTCCATATGGCATCATTTCCTACCACAGACACCTTTAGTAGCATAGGGTCTGCTGCTTGAAGCACAGCCTGGAACTGCTTTAGAGCACTCTCCTGTGCTAGGCACAGCTCAAAACTGACAGCACTCCATGTAGATGTTCTTTGAAGGTTCTGTTCGATAGTTATTTAGTTATTAGTTCCATGTATTCTAGACTTGGGAGTGCAAAGTAACCAATACATTATTATTATTGTAACACTTTTTGAATGTCTTACAAAAAGTGAGACACTGTAAAATGTTATTTATTGAATAAATCTCTTTTCAATCATGATACAGCTTGGATATTTGTCCCCTCCAAATCTCATGTTGAGATGTAATTCCTAGTGTACGAGATGGGGACTAGTGGAAGGTGGATCGTGGGGGCAGGTCCCTCAAGAATGACTTAGCACCATCACCTTGGTGATAAGCAGGTTCTCGCTCTGAGTTCATGTGAAGTCTGGTTAAGTGTACGGCATCTCTGCCCTCTCTCTTCCTCCCATGTAACATGCCTGCTTCCCCTTTGCCTTCCACTATGATTGTCAGTTTCTTGAGGCCCTCACCAGAAGCAAATGCTGGCACCATGCTCCCTTACACCTGTATTAGAACCATGAACCAATTAATTCTCTTTTCTTTATAAATTACCCAGTCTCAGGTATTCCTTTATAGCAATGCAAAAATGGCCTAATACAATTCACAACACCAAACCAGCACAGTGCATTCTACAGCTATTGCTGTAGAAATGGTAGACTTTTTTTTTTTTTCCTGAGATGGAGTTTTGCTCTTGCTGCCCAGTCTGGAGTGCAATGACATGATCTTGGCTCACCACAACCTCCGCCTCCCAGGTTCAAGCAATTCTCCAGCCTCAGCCTCCTGAGTAGCTGGGATTACAGGCATGTGCCACCATACCCAACTAATTTTGTATTTTAGTAGAGACAGAGTTTCTCCATGTTGTCAGGCTGATCCTGAACTCCCAACCTCAGGTGATTGGCCTGCCTCAGCCTCCCAAAGTGCTGGGATTACAGGCATGAGCTACTGCTCCTGGGCAGAAAAGGCAGACTTTTAAAGACAAAGGCAAGGAATTCCAATAAGCAAATCTTCCTTTAGGATGCTCTTTTATGGTAGGTTTCTTCAGAAACATCCAAGAAATGTTTTACGTTCCTATCACCTTAAAAAAAAAACAACAAAAAACAAAAAACACCATCCCAGAACCTTTAGCATTTCAAATGATAAATCTATATAGGCATTTTCAAAATTCATTTTGTATATGTGTCTAGCCCTACCATATTTGCTTGCCTTGTTTATTCTGGTGACAATAATAAGAACACAAAGGAATTTCAGAATTAGCATTTTAATGCTTCTCATAAGTAAAAAAAAATCAATTGAGTCTCATTCTGAAGGAAATGTTAAATGTGCTATGTGGAGACTGGCTGATAACCAGTCAGCAGCACTAAAGCTGAGTGTGGATGTCAGCTGTTTCTTTGCAAAGTGGAAATGTTAGCTCTCCCAAATTGGACCCAGTGACAGTCCAGATGCAGGAGTCTGCTATGAAATAAAGCAGGTTCTAAATTACTCTAAGAAAGAAGACAACAGCTAATCTTATTTAATTCCAGAAACTTGTCTCTGATCAGCAATTTCTTTTTCTTTCTTTCTTTTTTTTTTTTTAGAGACAAGCTCTTGTTCTGTTGCCCCAGCTGGAGTCAGCTTACTGCAGCCTCAAACTCCTGGGCTCAAGCAATCCTCCTGCCTCAGCCTCCTGAGTAGCTGAGACTACAGGCACATGCCACCATGCCCAGCTAATTTTTTTATTTTTGGTAGAGACAGGGTCTTGCTATGTTGCCCAGGCTGGCCTTGAGCTCCTGACCTCAAGCGATCCTTCTGCTTCAGCCTCTTAAAGTGTTGGGATTATAGGCATGAGTCACTGTGCCTGGCTAGCAATTTTTTTTTTTTTTTTTTTTTTTGAGACAGAGTCTCACCCTGTCGCCAGGCTGGAGTGCAGTGGTGTGATCTCAGCTTACTGCAACCTCCACCTACTGGGTTTAAGCGATTCTCCTGCCTCAGCCTCCCAAGTAGCTGTGACTACAGGTGCCTACCACCACACCCAGCTAATTTTTGTTTTTTTAGTAGAGAGGGGGTTTCACCATGTTGGCCAGGATGGTCTTGATCTCTTGACCTCATGATCTGCCCGCCTCGGCCTCCCAAAGTGCTCCCAAAGGCGTGAGCCACTGCGCCTGGCCAGCAATTTTTAAATATGAATTGCTGCATAATCCTCTCTTCTGTGTTAGAGCAGATTTATAAGAACATGCATTCAAAGATATATCTGACTAAGTAAGTTAAAAAGTAGAAGAGTTAATTTGGAAATTTCTATAATAGATTTGACTAAATTAGAAAAACGAATAACTATTTTGAAGCCCAAATAATCCATCAAAATATGTAATCTACTTGTTTTTACAAGCAGATGGGAAAAAGGAAATTGGTTTAAAATGTTACTGCTTTCAGACCTCTGAATGCATATACTATCTGGATATGTACATATAGCTTTTCTGAACAGTATAACACGTTATCTAGGTCAGGGTCCTGGTCAGAAACATATGGCACACTCAAACAAAATGTGCTTGAAGAGTTATGTAAAGAAGCCATAAAGATTTGGGAAGCTTTAAAGGAAACCAGAAAGGATTGGTGAAGTACCCTAGAGCCAGCAATCATAGGAAGCCACTACCACCGCTAGGTCTGAAGGAGCAGACAGGGAGCAGCGAGCGGGGCCTAAGAAGCAGCTGTACTTGTAGAGAGGAGGTTGTGGCTTTCAGGAGGGGGAAAATAGCTATGGCCAAATGTGGTCCAGCAAAGAAGGAAAATAAACATCCTGACCTTCTCTTCTCCCTCCATCTGATCTGTTGGTGTTTTCCAATGACCAAACACAATTAAAAGCCATTGGGGAAGGTGCTTGGTTGATGCAGTCCATAGAGGTTGGCCTCACAGGACACACAGCAGAGTGGAAAAGGGCAGTAAGTGGAGAATGGAGGGGGCAAACAGAGAATGTCCAGCTCACAGGAAGAGCTTTCAATTACAATGAACACACTTATAGGTAGTCTGCTTTGGGTGGTTCTGATATGTATTTTATTTTCAGTTACCACTGTTTAGTTAAATTACATCAGTCCCCAACGTGGTTCAAAATTTCAGTACCATGGTATATTAATTGTGAGTAATTGCTAAAATACACTTCACTGTCACCTCTTCAGGTCACAAATTACTCCGTAAACAACAGATGTGTGTCAAAATCGCTGATCAGCTATGTCACTTCTTTCAAAATCTATTGGTGATCAATGTACATATTATTCAGTTCACGCACAGACAGCAAAGTGTGTAGTTGTGTTGCCTCCATGTCTCCCCCTGAGGATTCCATGTGCTATTTTACAAAAATAGATATTCAAAAGAGGACACAGTGCAGCAAAGGAACAAAATATGTTGACTCCGGAAGTGAAATTTGCATCAACCATAAATAAAGTTGCAGAAGAAATAGCTGAGCATGCGAGTGTTGACACTGCCACCTTTTGAGAAACTCCAGGTATACAGCCTTAAGAACTTACTGAGGACAAACTTATGGACATAAATGAGGAAAGCGGTTGTGATGGAAAGGATGAAGATTTCCTAGATGAAGTGACAATAGCAAAAAAACTTCACATTAAAATATTTTGAAGAGATTTCATGGTTTTGAAAGCACAACAGAGAAAATGTTGGAAGCTGATCTGAATTTAGGATGGAGTAGGACAATTCACCAAAGCCTGGAAGAAATGGTCACCCCAAGCTGGGTACAGTGGTGCACGCCTGTAGTTGCAGCTATTTGGGAGGCTGAGGCAGAAGACTGAGGCAGAATGTTCAGCAAGTCAAGCAAACATGGTGTGACTAAACACATGGTTTGAACTGCAGGTTGAGCCCTGGAGTTCAAGACCAGACTGAGCAACATAGGGAGACCCTGTCTCTTAAACAAACAAACAAACAACAAGCAGTCATCCTATAGTGAAAGTTACACCACAGGAAGAAGCGAAGCATTGTTCAAACTACTCTTTATAAATTTTTTTTTTTTACAAAGGCATAAACTACTTTAATTTTCAATGTTTCTAATGTTTTAAATTACAGTACACTAAATAAATATTAGTTTCTCTATTTTTTCATTTCTCTATATTCTTATAACCAGCAGTAAGGGAATTTTTAACATTTGACAAAGATTTTTAAAGATCTAGGACAATCATATTTTACCCTTTGAATATTAACATTGCTTTGCGTGGTCATTTTTAGGGTCCCACATAAATGTGCAAAGTGACGACTTCCTATACTGGGCTTTTCAATGGCTGATTAACATTCTACAATATGGATATAGCATCATTTAATCCTCTACTAGTTGACATTTAGATTGTTTGCATTACTTTCTCTGGTATAAACAATGCTGCAATAGATAAACACATCTTTTTGTACACCTGTATTCTTAGGATACTTTTTTTTTTTTTTTTAAGAGATGGGGTCTTGCTCTGTCACTGAGGCACTGAGGCTGGAATGAAGTGGTGCACTCATAGCTCACTGCAGCCCTGGGCTAAGTCCAGTCACCTGCCAGCCTCGGCGGTTCCCATCCCCCACAGAGCACCCCAGCACCACTCACCTGAGGAACCGGCTCTGTGCTACACAGCCCCAGGCTGAGGGCCCACCAGAAGCACTCAGCTGCCAACCTGGGAAGGAGTGAGTGCCTACAACTTCAGTTGAGCCCCACGTGGTGACATCTTCCAGCAAGGCAAGGGCATCAGCACCTCACGCCCCTGTTTATAGGCCCCTCACCTGAGCCACTGCACCTTCTCTTTGATGAAGTGCTCGCCCAGCAGTGGGTCAGCTCCAGGTACAGGCTGTGCTGATGAGGCAGGTAGTCCAAATACAGGCGGGGGTGTCTCCTTGGGAGTGGCCTTCTCCATCTGGATGCCCTAGGGCTGCTCATTGAAGGAGGTGGTGGAGCTGATCTTGGGCCTCACCGTCGGGGCTGCCTGCAGGGCCCTGTCATAGTCCTTGCCATTGACCCTGTTCCACCTACTGTGGTCGTTCCAGGGCCGGATGCTGGTGTCTGTGCAGCCAGGCCCCACGCTGGAGTGAACATGAGGTTGTTGGCATCACAAAAATTCTCCACAGCTTTCCAGTTCTGATGGGAGGAACCCAAGGATAAACCACTGGAGACAAAGTAGGTGCACATATCGTCAAACCCCACGACCAGGACGTCGTGGGTGTGGCCCTCCTCCACCAGCAGCGCTCTGAAGACCCCAGATTAGGGCCAGGCCCCAAGGGGTGTCAGATATGAGTCATAGATATAAAAGAGTTGGTGGGGGGGGGCTTTTGCCCATGCCGTTCTTACAGGGATAAAATGCACCATGGAAGCCATATCTGTCAATGATGTACTTGATATTGTCACATACAGTGATGTCATCCCAGCCTTGTGGGGTTGGATGTGGATGAGGGGTTGAATGAGGATCTAGCCACCTGGATGTTGCACTGATGGGTGGTGTCCAGAATGGTGGCACCAGGCCATCTGAGGGTTCCCTGTGGATACCAGGAAGGGACCAGGATGTTGGGGTCCCAGGAACTGTAGGGGTGTCTGTGTAGATGCTGGAGCCCAACTCATCTGGGGGACTGTGGTGGCTGCAGGGGCAGCTGGCCGAGATCTTGGGGTCCCAGTGAATGTAGTGGGCCTTGCGCTGAGGGCTCTGGTATCATGAGTGGTAGGTGTGCAGGTCCGAGTGGACGCACAGGCTCTGCCCAGAGCCCCCTCCAGGCGTCGCTCCAAGGGCGCCAGCTCCAGACCTGGGCCCAGTGCCAGGAGTGACCACTCCCGCCCACCTCCCACGGTGCCAAAACCATGTTGTTTTTTATAGTAAGATGGTCACTTTTTCATTGGTCGAATAACCTGCAATATAGTGAATGGACAGGTGAGTATTTGGAAGATCCTGTGCAGCTTTAAGAGCAAAAGACTCATTCCTGTAAGTGGTGGGAGAGAGAAGCAGGCCTGGGGAAGGGAGGGTTGAAGGTTTGCCCGGGTCTGATGAGCTAAATGGATAACGTCTTATGGCTGAGCAAGGGGAAGAAATGGCAGATGCAGCCAATCTGGAGACAGAACATCAGGGGTTCTGCTGTACTGATGAGGTAATGTAAGACACTGTGAAAAAAAAAATACAACCTTGGGAACCCAAACTCACTAACCCAAAGGAAAAGTTAAGCTTGGGAGCTGAGTCACACAAACAAAAAACCTTCTTTTTGTTCCCAGATGGCTGTAACTTCACATGCTTACTTTATCTTATGCAAAATATAGATTTACTGAGCTGAGACAAATGCACAACTGACTTCCCCCTACTCCTTTATTTTCACATGTAAAATGCAGATTCACTGAGCCCTAAGCAAAGCCTCACGAGAATGCATCCACTTGCCTCACTGCCTACCCTCCCTCCTTTTTTTTCCTTCCCCCTCCGCTTGCCTTTCCCCTTTAAATACTGAAGTTCCCCAAATCATCTTTTAAAAAGCACGGGTCACAGATCCAAGTGTAACTTGTGTTTTGTTTCCCAGGCACGTCCTCAACCTTGGCAAAATAAACCTCTAATCAGCTGAGATCTGCCTCAGTCACTTTTTGGTTTACAATGTGGTAAACAAAGGACTACTTTGACTGGTGAGTTAGCCAATCATTTGTGCAGATGTTGACATTCGGCAGAAAGTAAAAAAAAAAAAGTTTGTATTAATCTGAGTCTATCTGACTTTTGACAAACGGATGCAGCAGATAGCAAATACAACTCAAAATTTAGAGAAAGCTTCACGTGCCAGCCAACTGAACTGAAACATAAATTAGGAGAATGTTGTATTTTCTACGTGACACTGCCTTTGGCGTCTAAGTCTATAACCATAGCCCACAAACAGAAAACAACCACCAAAAAAACCCAGGCTATTTTAATGGCCTGAATACTTCTAGATCCTAACATATAGAATGGAGAAAAAAGAAAAAAAATTAAATATTTCCAGAGATCACAGGGGCCTGTGTTAAAAAATCTATTCTTATCTAACCCATCTGTATAGTAATGTATTATATATACATTCACTTAAAAATATCAGTTAGGGCCAGGTACGATGGTTTATGCCTGTAATCCCAGCACTTTGGGAGGCTGAGGCGGGCCGATCACTTGAGGTCAGGAGTTTGAGATCAGCCTGGCCAACATGGTAGAACCCCATCTCTACTAAAAATACAAAAAAACAAAAACAAAAACAGGCAAAGGACATGAGCAGATGCTTCTCAAAAGAAGACATACACACAACCAACAAGCATATGAAAAAATGCTCAATATCACTATCATTAGAGAAATGCAAAAAAAGAACCCACAATGAGGTACCATCTCACACCAGTAAGGATGGCTATTATTAAGAAGCCAAAAAATGGCCAGGCACAGTGGCTCATGCCTGTAATCTTAGTACTTTGGGAGGCAGAGGTGGGCGAATGACAATATCAGGAGATGGAGAACATCCTGGCTAACAAGGTAAAACCTTGTCTCTACTAAAAATACAACAATTAGCTGGATGTGATGGCAAGTAATCCCAGCTACTCAGGAGGCTGAGGCAGCAGAATTGCTTGAACCTGGGAGGCAGAGGTGGCGGTGAGCTGATATCGCACCATTGTACTCCAGCTCCGGTGACAGAGCAGGACTCCATCGCAAAAAAAAAAAAAAAAAAAAAGAAACCAAAAAATAACAGTGCTGGTGAGGTTGTGAAGAAAGGAAATGTTTATACGCTGCTGGTGGGAATGTAAATTAGTTCAGCTACTATGGAAAGCAATTTGGAGATTTCTCAAAAAACTTAGAACTACAATTCAACCTAACAATCCCATTACTGGATATAAACCAAAGGAATATAATGGTTCTACCAGAAAGACATATGCATGTGTGTTCATCACAGCACTATTCACAACAGTAAAGACATGGAATCAACCTAAATGGCCATCAACAGTGGACTGGATAAAGCAAATGTGGTACATATACCATGGAATACTATGCAACCATAAAAAAAATGAAATAATGTCCTTTGCAACATGATGGAGCTGGTGGTCATTATCTTAAGCAAATTAATGCAGGAACAGAAAACCAAATCCTGCATGTTCTTACTCATAAGTGGGTGCTAAACATTTAGAACACATGGACACAAAGAAGGAGCAACAGACACCAGGGCCTACTTGAGGGTCAAGGATGAGGACTGAAAAACTACCTATCATTTTGTTACAAACACCTACCCCAGAAAGAGAGAGAGAGGGAAAAAAAACCAAAAAACCAAAAACTGCCTAAGTATATTATCTGGGTGATGAAATAATTTGTACTCCAAAACACCCTCAAAATGCACTTTACCCATGTAACAAACTGGTATGTATACCCCTGAACCTAAAATAAAAGTTGGAAACAGAAAACCAAAACAAAATTCATGTTGAAACTTAATCCCCATTGTGGTGGTATGAAGAGGTGGGGTCTTAGGGGAAGTGATTAAATCATGAGTGCTGTGCCCTCATGAATGGATTATCAACCTCATCAAAGGGTTGGAGAGTAGTTTAGACCCTTTTGACCTTCTGTTCCTTTTGCCATGTGAGGATACAGCATTTGTCTCCTCCAGAGGATGCAGCAACAAGGCACCATCTTTGAAGGAGAGATGGGGTCCCTCACCAGGCACTGAATTGGCATTTTGATCTTGGACTTCTCAGCCTCCAGAACTATGAGAAATAAATTTCTGTTCTTTATAAATTGCCCAATCCATGATATTTTGTTATAGTCATACAGACAAAGACAGTACACTTATATAATCCAGAAAATTTACTCTCAGGTATCTATCCAAAAGAAATAGAAACATGTCTATATAAAGGCTTGCAAATGAATGCTCACAGCAGCATTATTCATTATAGACTAAAAACTGGAAGCTACCTAGATATCCATTCACTGGTGAATGGATAAGCAAATTATGGAGTATCTAGTCTATGGAATACTACTCAAGAAGAAACACACTATTAATGTATGCAGCATGGATGAATCTCAAAAAATTATGCTTAATGAAAGAAGTTAAATACAAAAGACTACATAGCGTATTGTTCTGTTTATATAAAATTCTAGAAAAGGCAAAAACAGGCCTTGGGTTGCTAGCAATGGGGACTGACTATAAAGACACACTATGAAACTTTCTGGGGCAGTGGAAATGTTCTATAGCTTGAGTATGGTGAAGGTTACCTGACTATTAAATTACCAAAATTCATAAAACTGTATACTTAAAATGAATTTTGTTGTATATACCTGAACAAAATGAAAAAAATTTAAATAAAATTATAAAATTAAATTCAGTAGTATAAACACAAATTTAAAAAAATTTTATTTTTAGAGACAGGGTTTCACTGTGTCACCCAGGCTAGAGTGCAGTGATACAATCATTGGTCACTGTACCTTGAATACCTGGGCACTAGTCATCCTCCTGTCTCAGCTTTCCAAGTAGTTAGCACTACAGGCATGTGCCACCACAGTGGCTCATTTTTATTTTTTATTGTACAGATGAGGTCTTGCTATGTTGCCCATGCCCAGCTGCATACACAAAATAATACTAGTGATCAAACAGTATTTATTTCAGAAAAACAGTATCAGGGATTTCTATTTCTATAGTCCACTATATCCAAACAACAATGAAAAAATCGCAGCAAATACTGAAAAGTATTTGACAAATTCAAAATTTATTCGTAACAGAAACTGAACAAATGAAATCTTCATTAACCTGATAAAAGATATTGATTAAAAACCTACAGGCCAGGCGAAGAGGCTCATGCCTGTAGTCCCAGCACTTTGGGAGGCTGAGGCAGGCTGATCTCTTGAGCCCAGGAATTTGAGACCAGACTGGGTAACATACATTTTTTTTGTCTCTACAAAAATATACAAAAAATTAGCTGGGTGTGGTGGCATACACCTGTAGTCCCAGTTGCTTGGGAGGCTGAGGTGGGAGGACTGCTTGAGCCTGGGTGGTTGAGACTGCAGTGAGCTGAGACTGCACCACTGCACTCCAGCCTGGGTAAGACAGCAAGGCCCTGTCTCAAAAACAAAAACAAAAACAAAAACCACCTACAGAAATTATCACACTTAATCTCAAGACTTTAGTATTTAAATAAAAACAATACAAGCCTGCCTCCATCACTGCTATTATTCAACACTCTACTGAAGAAACAACCTAACTAATGCAATCGGCAAATAGAAGAATGAGACAGAAAAAGACTAAACTCTTATTTGCCTCACACTATTCTATGTGTTCCACACTCTTTAATTCCCACAACAGTGTCACAATGTAGGATTATGCAAATGAGGAATATTAAGTATAAGCAAGTTACCCAAGGTTATAGTATTAATAAATAACGTAAGCAGCAAAACCAGAATCTGAACCTGGGCAGTGTGGCTAACAGAATCCATACTTTTTACTGTTACGCTATCCTTTCTCACACCTCTCCACCTACCTTGAAAATACAGGAGACTCAGTACAAACTATTAGAAACTAGTAAGAGATCAAGAATATTGCATAAAAAAGGCAATATATAAAAATTGATAATTGATAGTATTATCTTCATAACAATTTAAAAATGTCACAGAAAAGGAGATTCCATTCCTGCTAACAAGCAAAAGGGGCTCACTGCCCAATGCCCTAAGCCAATATTATGACACTGGGTTTTTGAGAAAAGCTTATTACAAGTGACTTATAAGGAGACAGGAGTCCAGCTCAAATTGCTCTCTCTGTGCTGGCGTTAAGGCAGTAATTTTATCCTTTAGCGGGTGGATTCTGGGATTACTAGGTGATTGGTGTAAGAGGTCTGGAAAGTTCTTCGGCACGTGTAGTTATCTCTTTATGCCTCTTTATGGGTCATCCCATGTGCAAATCTGAAGATAGTATAAAATACGCGGTGGAATTTTAGGGTGTGACATCAACAAGCTTGCTGTGTATACTCTAGTTAGCCACATTGGTTTTAACTGATAGCAGACAGTTTTATTATTTGTGGGAAGTAGAAAAGTTCCTTTTTAAAGTTTTCTTTCTTGTTAAAGAATAAGTGTGCTAATAACTTTGTTAAGCCCTATCCTATGAAGCTGTTAGACATGCCATACTTACGGGCACGTAGTACATTCTACGTCCTTGTATTTTAACCAAGATATCAGTGCTGGATGTGCTCACAGGCATGTCCCAGCTCTCCATTGCTTTTACCTGTTTAGAACAGTTTTAAATTGTTAGCCAATCGGGTTTTAGTTTAGATTGTAAGGTCTGGCTCCAGTCAAAGGAGATCAGTCACAGCAGTAACAACCCCAAATGCGTAAGGAATAAATTTGTGTGTATTCCCTTTGTTCTTTGTACTCTCATGGCACGATGGCTTACTGGGAGTACCCTCCTGCAGCCCAGGAAGTAAAAATTGTGTTGCTGAAAGAGCCTTTGTCTCAGTGATAATTTTTCTTTCCAGCACTGAGCATCTAGTTCTAACATCACAAGGGGAGAGGGCGTAAGTTTTTTCTTATCTGTCATCCTCCACACGCAATAATTTTTTTTTTAACTCCTTGGGGCATGGTTTCATTCCTAATAGAAAAAAACACTGTAAGGTGTCTAACATAAACTAAGAAATTAAAAACACTTTTGATAAGCTAATGTTAAATAAAATTACAGTAAACAAAATGTCTATATTGTGATTGAATTTATGGGGAAACATTTATTTCTCGGTTGAAACTGAAAAAATACACAAGTACTATAGGCTGCGTGTGGTGGCTCATGCCTGTAATCCCAGCACTCTAGGGTGGCGGGGGGGGGCAGAGGCAGGTGGATCACTTGAGCCCAGGAGTTCAAGACCAGCCTGGGCAACATAACGACTACTATACATCTCTACTAAACATACAAAAGGTTAGCTGGGTGTGGTGGTACGCGGCTGTAGTCCCAGCTACTTAGGAGGCTGAGGTAGACTGCTTGAGCCCAGGAGGTGGAGGATACAGTGAGTTGAGATCCTGCCCCTGCACTCCAGCCTGGGCAACAGTGTGAGATCTTTTAAATTTTGTTACACTGAATGTTTCATTTTCAAGAGTACTCATTAAATCCTGTCCACAAAACATACTAAGGTACCTCATCAATTTCTCCCCTCTCACCACATGATGAGCAGATCCTTGGCAAGGCGGTTCTGACTCAGCTAAAATATCTTCAGATCTGCAAAGGACAAGGATGTAAAGCCAAATGGAAAGATATTTGGCTCCAGCATTAACAGTACTAAATTCTTTGATAATTTTGAGAATAAAATGCTGATGGGAGTAAACAATAACATCACATGAAAAGGAAAAAACTTTTAAAGATACACAGTAATACCAATGTATTTTACTACAATTAAAAAAGAATACCAATAAATGTAGAGATACACCACATTCATCCATCAAAAGACTAAAGAGAGGGAAATTCCAAGTCTTTTCAAATTATTCGATAAATTTAAGGTAATTCGAATGAAAATCTCAGGATTTACATATCAAATAAATCTGCAAAACAATATTAGACACTTACAGAAACATAAATATTTAGCAAAAATATAAAAACATAAAAAAGAATAGAAGATACTGAATTCACATAATAGTTACCTGTAAGAGAATACCTATGAAGCCTTAACTATGTCCACAATTTCTTTTCTTTTTTGTAAAATTTCTTTTCTCTTTAAAAAATAAAATAAGGGATGGGCACAATGCCTCACACCTGTAATCCCAGCACTTTGGGATGCCCAGGCGGGCAGATCACCTGAGGACAGGAGTTGAGACCAACCTGGGCAACATGGTGAAACCCCGTCTCTACTAAAAATACAAAAATTAGCTGGGTATGGTGGTGGGTGCCTGTAATCCCAGCTACTTGGGAGGCTGAGGAGAAATTGCTTGAACCCGGGAAGTGAGACTGCAGTGAGCCAAGATCATGCCACTGCACTCCAGCCTGGGCCAAGAGCAAGACTCTGTCTCAAAAAGATAAAAAAATATATAAGATCAGGCGCAGCAGCTCACACCTGTAATCCCAACACTTTGGGAGGCAAAGGCAGATGAATTGCTTGAGGCCAGAAGTTCAAGACCAGACTGGACAACATGAAGAAATCTTTTTTTTTTTTTTTTTTGAGGAGTCTTACTCTATTGCCCAGGCTGGAGTACAATGGTGTGATCTTGGCTCACTGCAACCTCCGCCTCTTGGGTTTAAGCGATTCTTGTGTCTCAACCTCCCGTGTAGCTGAGATTATAGGGGCACGCCACCATACCCAGCTAATTTTTGTTTTTTAGTAGAGATGGGGTTTCACCATGTTGGCCAGGATGGTCTCCAACTCCTGACCTCGTGATCCACCCAACTTGGCCTCCCAAAGTGCTGGGATTACAGGCGTGAGCCACCGCACCTGACTGAGAAACCTTGTTTCTACCCAAAATACAAAAATTAGCTAGTCTCATAACCAGATCTCAAAACAAATAAAAATTAAAAAAACTATCAGAAGAAAATACGACAGTGTTAAGATTTGATAAGACTGGATAATAAGTACAAGAGTATTTTATCATGTTGTGGGTTTTTTTTTTTTTTTGAGATGGACCCTTGCTCTGTCACCAGGGTGGAGTGCAGTGGCATGATCTTGGCTCACTGCAACCTCTACCCACCGGGTTCAAGAGATTCTCCTTCCTCAGCCTCCGAGTACCTGGGACTACAGGCGCTCACCACCACACCCAGCTATTTTTTTTTGTATTTTTAGTAGAGATGGGGTTTCACCATGTTGGCCAGGATGGTCTTGATCTCCTGACCTGGTGATCCGCCCACCTTGGCCTCCCAAAGTGCTGGGATTACAGGCATGAGCCACTGTGCCTGGCCTCTATCACGTTCTAATTTGGTCAGCATCTTTGAAATACTTCACAATAAAAAAAGATTATATGATTCTAAGACTTTACAAACCGTTTATTTTGAAACAAGCTATAATTAGAGAAGAATACCTCTGGGGCCAATATTATTACACTATTTTATGGCCTCACAATTACACACTAATGGATTTTATTCTTGCTGTGGATTAAATTATGAAATACTTTTGGGGTGCCTACTATATTCTGGTAGAATATGAAAGAAAAATATAAGAACTGAATCTTTACCTTCAAAGACTGCATAATCTAGATGGTAAAGTAAATACTCCCTTTAACTTTCAAAAATAATGAACAGATGTTTGTGGCCCTGGGGTAACTTCCTACCTTTTTGACCCTCCTATTTTTCTGCATATTATTTTTTCTCTTCCTGTACAAAAATATCTGTGTTATCTTGTGTTCCTGCCTAATATTTGTGGTTAATGTAAAATTAACATTAGCATCAACATTTGTAATAATTTAGAGAAAGTGTTTGTAATCATAATTCTTACACAGAAATTTCTTTTTGATGGATAAATTGGTACTGTATTTTAGTGATGTTCACTAAATATCAGTACCAGTTCCAGTTAAAAATGAAACAAAATTCTGCAATATATATTAACCCATGTGAAATGAACTCTGTTATCTGACCCAAACTGTCAGTTTTAAGAGCTCTTTCCCTATGCCCATCGAAACCTCTATCTTGAAATGAATACATGTTGAGAACATATTAGTCTTCATTTATTTATATAAACCAGTTGTGTATTTTTTCTTTTCCCAAATTATAAATGCCTAGCACCAGTTATAAAATCAGATGGCCACAAAGAATGGCCACAAAGTTACAAAAAAACAATAATTAGCTTTAAAATTTTATTGAAATTCAAGTTTAGAATTTAACAATTTAATACAATATTACATTGAATACTTTCTAACCAGCATTTTCGCCTGCTTTACATAATTTCTAGGTATAACTTTTAGGAACTGTTACTTTCTGGCTGATTTTCCATGATATGCCAATTACACATTCATTAAAATTTCAGATACTACCTGAATTATTCTTACCTCAATGTCAGAATTTAAAAATAAGTTCAAATACTGAAAATCTAAGACATTAACACTGGGGCCTTTGTAACATAAAGAAAAAAAATTGTACAATCTTAACTGTTTAAAACTCTTGTTAACATTTACTGTAGTAACAGAATGTGAGTTTTTAACATAACCATATGAATTTCTCAAGTATTTCCTACTGATGCATGTCTGAAGTTATAAAAATCTTCTCTCTTTTAAACGAATCTATACTGAATTACTCCAAAAATAACAGTGATACTTTAGGGTCTTGCAAATTTATTCTAGTGCATATTTTAAGTACCTAAAGTACAGCCTGTGCAACAGCAGGTTACTGGAAAGAGTAAGTGTGGCTTTCTTTCTTTTTCTGAGGCAGGGTCGCGCTCTGTCATCCACACTGGAGTTCACTGGACAAGTGTGGCTTTAAGGAGTGAGTCGTTTGGGATCACGAGGGAACATGGAGGTCTGACGAACATTATGTAATCCCAGAAACAGCATAGTCACTCGTTCCAACCCTGGGAAGACAAAAATCATCATTAATTTCTTTTTAAAAATCTCTCAGGGTCTTACTTAGAACTACTAATATAAATATAATTGTTAAAGTAAATACTTTTCCCTGTTAGGAAAGAGAATGACTCCTATTATTTTGGGTTTACTTAAAATTGTTTTGAGTATTGATTCAGAAATAAAGATGCTGCTATTGGCCGGGCGTGGTGGCTCACGCCTGTAATCCTAACACTTTGGGAGGCCGAGGTGGGTGGATCACCTGAGGTCAGGAGTTCAAGATCAGCCTGGCCATCATGGTGAAACCCCACCTTTATTCATTTATTAAAAAAAAAAAAAAAAGATGCTGCTATACATCAAAAGGACTAAGTAATATATCCTTAAGTGGTATGGAGTCTAAAAGGTGAACCACAAAAATCTACACAAATGAACAAAATCTATGATTTAAACAATAAGAAAAAACAAAAGACTTTATAAGCTTGAACGTTTCAAATGATACCAGACTCTTGATTATACAGTCTAGGCAATGAGGATGAGAGCCATAAACTTGCTTAAGCAAGTACTAGAAAATTTACTGTAATTCTATAGACATTTAACATGGTGGCCTCTACCATAAAAAGCTCTGGAGTACATTATTAAAATAAGTGTTTTGACTGTAAAAAAGAAACTGATTTTGGCATGTGGCTTAAATACTATACTACTGACAAAAATTAAGACCAAGTACCACCTAAGCAGCAGAGTGGAACTAGCATTTGTATGCATATTATCTATTTCACTAAAGTTTTATAAGACTAACATACCACACAAAGAAAGCAAGGCCAAATAGTATTTTTATATAGTAATTACTTATAATTTTGAATTTTTAAAGGACTACTATAAATACAAACAAGATAACTTTTTATTTGGAGACAAAGTCTCCCTCTGTTGCCCAGGCTGGAGTACAGTGATGTGATCTCTGCTCAATGCAACCTCCGCCTCCCTGGGGTCAACAGATTTTCCTGTCTCCCATGTAGATGGGATTACAGGTGCCCGCTGCCATGCCTGGCTAATTTTTGTATTTTTAGTAGAGATGCAGTTTCACCATGTTGGCCAGGCTGGTCTTGAACTCTTGACCTCAAGTGATCTGCCTGCCTTGGCCTCCCAGGGATTACAGGAGTGAGCCACCAAGCCTGGCTGTTAACATTTTTATTGCTATTATTTACCAATAGCAGATGGAAATTTGAGCCTTGTATTATGGTGATATAAGACTAATCTAAAAAACTCCACCATATCCTAACTTTCTCTCAAAATACAATTATCAAAAAACAAGTGATTCTGATAACCATTCAAGTTTCCCTCTTCATAATTAAGGTTAAAATTTTACATTATCAGTCATAGAAATCTGTAAAATATTTATGCAAAATGCACATTACTGATTAAGAGGAAACAGTCCTAAATTTTCCATTAAAACTAAAACTATATATTCTGGCTGGGTGCAGTGGCTCACACCTGTGGTCTGAGGACTTTCAGAGGCTGAGGCGGGAGGACTGCTTGAGCTCACTCTCTTGTCCAGGCTGGAGTGCAGTGGAGTGATCTCAGCTCACTGAAACCTCTGCCTCCTGGGCTCAAACAATTCTCCTGCCTCAGCCGCCTGAGTAGCTGCGATTATACGCATGCACCACCACACCCGGCTAATTTTTGTATTTTTAGAAGAGACGATGTTTTGCCATGTTGACTAGGCTGGTCTTGAACTCCTGACTTCAGGTGATCTGACCACCTCGGCCTCTATTTCTTTTAAAAAGAAAAAGAAAAAAAACCCCAAACACTACTATATATTCAATGTAGTACAGTTTGTCGTACCAAACGGCTGGTAACAACCTACAAGTCCATCAACAGAAAGGTGGTTAACAAGATTATGGTTCATCCTTTTAATGGATTCTATGTAGAGACGTAAAAAGAATAAAAAGAAACAAGTTACAAGATACATTAAAGTATTTCTTCTCTATCTGGGCTCATATTTTAAAAAAGATACATTAAGTAAAAAATGCAAGGTACTAAATGGTTTACATATAATAGTATGCTATGATTTGTAATGTGTGTGTATGTGTCTTTTCATATACGCAAAGATATCTTTGCAAAGGTAACTGAAAACTAGAAACAATGGTTTCCTGTAGGGAGGCAAATATATACTATTCTCCTTTTCCCCCTCCAATTTAAAAAACACTGTTAAAATACATATAACATACAATTTACCATCTGAACCATTTTGAAGTATACAGTTTAGTAGTACCAAATACACTCACAGTGTTGTGCAACCATCACTATCATTCATCTCTATAACTCTTAAAAAAAAATCATGTTTATATTCCTTTGGATATATACCCAGTAATGGGATTTCTTGGTCAAATGGTATTTCTGGTTCTAAATCTCTGAGGAATCGCCATACTGTTTTCCACAACGGTTGAAATTTACATTACTACCAACAGTGTAAAAGCATTCCTATTTCTCCACAACCCTGTCAGCATCTGTTGTTTCTCCACTTTTTAATAATTGCCATTCTGACTGGTGTGAGATGGTATCTCATTGACTTGTATTTCTCTAATGATCAGTGACATTGAGCTTTTCTTCCTATGTTTTGTTGGCTGCCCATAAATAAAATGTCTTCTTTTGAGAAGTGGTCTGTTCATGTCCTTGGCCCACTTTTTAATGGAATTGTTTGTTTTGCTTTTTTTTTTTGTACATTTGTTTTAAGTTCTTTGTGGATTCTGAGAATATTAACGATACATGCACGTGTATGTTCACTGGGCAGTACTATTCACAATAGCAAAGACATGGAATCAACCCAAATGCCCATCAATGAATAGACTGGACAAAGAAAATGTAGTACATATATACCATGAAATACTATAACAGTCATAAAAGGAGCAAGATCATGTCTTTGCAGGGACATGGATGTAAGCTGGGAAGCCATTATTCTCTTAGCAAACTAACGCAGGAACAGAAAACCAAAACACTGTATATTCTCACTTGTAAGTGGGAGCTGAACAATGAGAACACATGGGAGGGGAAAAGAACACATGCTGGGGCCTTTTACGGGAGGGTGCGGTAGGGGAGAGCATTAGGGAAAAGAACAATGCAATGCAGGACTTAATACACAGGTGATGGGGCTGACAGATGCAGCAAGCCACCATGACCCACATTTATCTATGTAACAAACCTGCCCATCCTGCACATGTACCCTGGAACCTAAAATAAAATCAAAAACAACAACAACAAAACCCCATATATAATGACCTTAACTGGTGCTATTTATTTTTAAAATTGTGCCCAGCTTTGAGTTATAATTGACAAAAATTGTACATATTTACAGTGTATGATGTGACACTCTGACACACTGTGAAATGATTAAATCAAGCAAATTAACATATCTATCATCTTGCATACCTATTTTTTTGTGTGTGGAAAGAACATTTAAAATCTACTTTTAGCAATTTTCAAGCATACATTATTATGTGTAGTCACCATGTGGTACAATGGATCTCCAGAACTTATTCATCCTAACTGAATCTTTGTATCCTTTGACCAACTTCTCCCCATTCCAACAACCATTCTACTCTTTGCCTACGGTTTCAACTTTTAAAAGGTACCATATATATGTGAGATCACGTAGTATTTGTCTTTCTGTGCCTTATTTGCTAATCTGTTTAGCATGATGTCCTCTAGGTTCATTCACATTGCTACAAATGACAGGATTTCCTTCTTTTTTAAGGCAGAGTATTATTTCATTACATAGATAAAACAGGTTGTGTATTCCTAATACGAACATCCAAAATGCTTGAAAATCTGAGACTTTCTGAGTGCCAACATGATACTCAAAAACACAAACGAAAAGACTAAAAATGCTCATTGAAGCATTTCAGATTTCTAGATTTGGGATGTTCAACCAGTAAGCACAATGCAAATATTATGAAATCTGAAACAATCGGAGGATGATCCAAGATGGCAGATTAGACACAACTCCAGCACACAACACCCAGCGAAGAGACGTAGAAACCCGGAGATCTCCTAGCTCCAACCGAGGTACCAGGTGCATTTCAACGGGTCTGGTCCGAGGGTGAGCAAAGCCCACTCAGTGAAGACCGAGGTGGGGAGGGGTGCAGCTTCACCCAGAAAGTGCATCTGACCAGCGAGTCGGAGGCTCCACCTCTGGTGCTCCGGTCCAGATACAGCGCTTCCCCCAAAGCCTCAGCAATACACAGAACAGGGGATCTCTGCCAGTCAAGCGCCGGGAATTACAAGTGTGGAGTTCAATAAGAGTCTGCAGATTGAGCTATCGCTCCCCTCCCCATGCCTGGAGAGAGAGGGAGCTGTAAGCGGGAGCAGCTGGGCGGACCCTACCCCATGACCGGAGAGAGAGAAAGCTGAAAGGGGGAGATGGCCGGGTGCAGCTGGGCGGGTCCCTAACCTCTCCCACAAACCCCAGAGGGCTGAAGCTCTGACTCTAGTGGGTTGTGTAGCCAGTGCCACAGTCTGAGAGGAACGCTGAATGATCCAGCCCAGTGGAGGAAGGGCACAACCCACCACTAGAGGGGTGGGACTGGGCTACATGTTTTAACAAAAAACACAGGAAGCCTATGTAGCAACGGGACGGCGTTCTGCACAACCCAGCAGCGCCTACAGGTCAGCAGAAGAGGCGGGCCTACTCTCCCAGCATAAACAAAAGACACAGGAAAGCTTCCCCAGTAACCTGAAGGAGTCCCCTAGAAACCCAGTAGCACCCCACAGGCAGACAAGCAACCTCATCAAGCAGCTCCCTGACACCACAGCCAGGTAAATCCACAAAGATGGAAAAAAACCAGTGCAAAAAAGGTGAAACCACCAAAGACCAGAACACCTCTTCTCCTTCAAGGGATCACAACTCCTCAACAACACAGGATCACAACTTGACTGAGAAGGAGTGTGAAGAATTGACAGCAACAGGATTCAGAAGGTGGATAATAACAAACTTCTCAGAGCTAAAGGAACATGTTCTAACTCAATGCAAAGAAACCAAAAACCTTGAAAAAAGGTTAGACGAAATGCTAACTAGAATAACCAGCTTAGAGAAGAACACAAACGACTTCATGGAGTTGAAGAACACAGCACAAGAACTACGTGAAGCAAACACAAGTTTTAATAGCCGAATTAATCAAGCAGAAGAAAGGATATCAGAGATTGAAGATCAACTCAATGAAGTAAAAAGAGAAGGCAAGACAAGAGAAAAAAGAGTGAAAAGAAACGAACAAAGCCTCCAAGAAATATGGGATTATGTGAAAAAACCTAATCTACGCTTGATCGGTGTACCTGAATATGATGGGGAGAATGAATCCAAGCTGGAAAACACACTCCAGGATATTATCCAGGAGAACTTCCCAAAGCCTAGCAAGGCAGCCCAAATTCCAAATTCAAGAAATACAGAGAACTCTGCAAAAATATTCCTCAAGAAGAGGCACATAATTGTCAGATTCACCAGGGTTGAAATGAAGGAAAAAAAACTAAGGGCAGCCAGAGAAAGGTCAGGTCACCCACAGAGGGAAGCCAATCAGACTCACAGCAGATCTCTTAGCAGAAACTCTACAAGCCAGAAGAGAGTGGGGGCCAATATTCAACATCCTTAAAGAAAAGAACTTTCAACCCAGAATCTCATATCCAGCCAAACTAAGTTTCATAAGTGAAGGAGAAATAAAATCCTTTACGGACAAGCAATTATTGAGAGATTTTGTCACCACCAGACCTGCCCTACAAGAGCTCCTGAAAGAAACACTAAGCATGGAAAGGAACAAGTACCAGTCACTGCAAAAGCAAACCAGTTGGCAAAGACCAAAAATGCAATGAAGAAAATGAGTCAACTAATGAGAAAGAAAACCAGCCAGTAACAAAATGGCAGGATCAAATTCGCACATAACAATATTAACACTGAATGTAAATGGCCTAAACGCCCCAATCAAAAGACACAGACTGGCAAAAAAATTTTTGCAATCTACCCATCTGACAAAGGGCTAATACCCAGAATCTACAAAGAACTAGAACAGATATACAAGAAAAAAACAAACAACCCCATTCAAAAGTGGGTGAAGGATATGAACAGACACTTTTAAAAGAGGACATATATGAGGCCAACAAACATATGAAAAAATGCTCATCATCACTGGTCAATAGAGAAATGCAAATCAAAACCACACTGAGATATCATCTCATGCCAGTTAGAATGGTGATCATTAAAAAATCGGGGAGACAACAGATGCTGGAGAGGATGTGGAGAAAGAGGAACACTCTTACACAGCTGGTGGGAGTGTAAATTAGTTCGACCATTGTGGAAGACAGTGTGGCAATTTCTCAAGGATCTAGAAATAGAAATTCCATTTGACCCAGAAATCCCACTATTGGGTATATACCCAAAGAACTATAAAGACACATGCACACGTATGTTCATTGCAGCCCTGTGTACAATAGCAAAGACCTGGAACCAACCCAAATGCCCATCAATGATAGACTGGACAAAGAAAATGTGGTACATATACACCATGGAATACTATGCAGCCATAAAAAACGATGAGTTCGTGTCCTTTGTAGGGACTTGGATGAATCTGGAAACCATCATTCTCAGCAAACTGATCCAAGAACAGAAAGCCAAGCACCGTATGTTCTCACTCACAGGTCGGTGTTGAACAACAAGAACACGTGGACTCAGGGGAGAGGACCATCACACTCAGGGGACAGTTGGGGGGATAGGGGAGAGACAATGGGGGGGAGGGGAGGGTGGGGAGGGATAACATGGGGAGAAATGCCAGATATAGTATGCACCTAAAGTAAAATAAATTAATAAATAAATAAATAAATAAATAAATAAATAATTCAGTTAAAAAAAAAAATCAGAAACAATCCAAAATCAGACACGCTTCTGGTCCCAAGCATTTTGGATAAGGGATACTCAATCCATAGCACATTTTCTTTATCCATTCATCCATGGATGGACACTAAGGTCATTTCTATATCTTGGCTATTATAAATAATGTTGCATTGAACATGAGAGTGCACAAATCTCTTCAACATACTGATTTCATTTACCTTGGTATATAAAACCAGAAATGGGATTGCTGGATCATATGGCAATTCTATCTGTAATGTTTAGAAGAATGTCCATACTGTTTTTCATAATGACTGTACCAATTTTACATTCCCATCAACTGTTTACAAACAAGGATTCCCTTTTCTCCACATCCTCACCAACAATTATCCATTACCATTTTGCTAATAGCCACAGGTGTGAAGTAGTTATCTCATTGAGGTTTTAATTTCTATTTCCCTAATGCTTAGTGATGGTGAGCATTTTTTCATATACCTATTGGCCATTTGTACGTAGGCTTTACATTTAGGCCTTTGATCCATTTTGAGTTAATTTTTGTATATGATGTTAGGTAAGGGTCTAATTTCAATCTTTTGCAAATGGACATCAGTTTTCTCTGTACCATCTGTTGAAAAGACTGTCCTCCTACCAATTTCAATTTCAAAATTTTATAAGTATTGTATTTTCCAAAAAACCCCAAAACAACAAACAAAAACTTCAATAAAACTATACATTCAAAATTCTTTTTAAGAGTGTTTGGTATGGACATCCAAAGATGAGTTAAATATTTTCTCATTTTAAATTGCAGAGCCGGCTGGGCTTGGTGGCTCACGCCTGTAATCCCAGCACTTTGGGAGGCCAAGGTGGGCAGATCACCTGAGGTTGGGAGTTCGAGACCAGCCTGACCAACATGGAGAAACACCGCCTCTACTAAGAATACAAAATTAGCTGGGCGTGATGGCACATGCCTGTAATCCCAGCTACTCAGGAGGCTGAAGCAGGAGGATCACTTGAACCCAGGAGGTGGAGGTTGTGAGATCGCACCACTGCATTCCAGCCTGGGCAACAAGAGCAAAACTCTGTTCCAAAAAAAAAAAAATACTGCAGAGCAGTCCCTTATACTATAGAAGTGTTCTTAAAGCCAATGAAGTGCTACATCTCAATAAAAACACTTAGTAGCTCTTTGAGCTATTTTAAGGTAGAGCTTTAATTTGGGTTAATGTGAATGAACTCACGGTAAAAGAGAAAAAACAGGATACCTCACTTATAAGACATTTGGCTTCTAAACTCTAAGAGAAAAAAAATGGCTACTACTTTATGACAGTAATATTTTAAAACACACAAGTTAGCTGTCCATTTTGTTTCTTGGAAATCAAATTTTCACTTGAGTTATAATTCCTTTAAAAAATTCTTATAATTGAAATTTGTATTATACTTAGAACTTAACGAGCTTATTTATAAGCAATAACAGAATATTACCAATGCCTCCGCCAGCATGAGGAGGAGCTCCAAAGCGGAAGGAATCAATGTAAGCCTTAATTTTCTCCAAATCTACAAAAAGACACAAAACAAAATATAATTTATTTAAAAAAAAAATCACAAAAGAAATTACTGTTCAATGGAGATTTTTAAAAGACCAAGAAGTCTTTTAAATGTTTACAATATATTATTTTCAGACTATACACTCTCCTAAATTATTTTAAGTGTTTACCAATTCCATGATGTAAAGCTCTCTCTGTTAGTAGCTGAGGATCATGTATTCTTTGAGCTCCTGACAATATTTCTTCTCCTCTCATGAACATATCGTAAGAGTTGGACTGTTTCTGCAAGAGAAAAAAACACCACTCTTCAAGTGACTACTATCCTATTTCTATTACACATATACAGAAAAAAATCTCTGCTGCATGAAGAACAAGTTCATTTTTTCCTACAATTAACCATGCAAACTTGTTTTCTAAAGTAGAATTAAACTATTGAGGGCTGAATAATAACTTTTTCTTTGTTTATATCAGACTTTGTGCTCTCCTCCACACCCCCTAACAACAAATCAGAGCACCACATCTAATTTTTAAGAAGCAGTGCTAATCCTTATTTCACTTTATCACCTGAGATGTTTTTAAGCATGATATGACTTTGGGGTGACTTTTGGAACTTGAAGTTATCAACAGGTGTGAGTCTTTAAATTATTATTTTTACTTTAATCCCCCTGTCTTTCAATAAACCAGTAGTTCTCAAAGTATGATTCCTCAACCAGTAGCTTCAGTATCACCAGAAATTCGTTAGTTGGTCTGGAGTGAGGCCTGTAAATTATCAGGCTCCCACTCCAAAGCAACTAATGAGAAATTCTGGGTGGGCCCCAGCAATCTGTGTTTTAAAAAGTCCTCCAGGTGATTCTGACACACTGTGAAGTTTAGAAACCACTGCAATGGAAAAACAGTAGAAGACCCTAAGACATTATTTAGATTATTAACTCACAGGATACAATGTGAATTCCCAGTTTAAGATCTATGATAGGATGTTTTGCTAAAGTATGCAAATCTAGTAGTACTATTTATCATTTACATAGCTGTAGGATACAGTAAATTCCTCTTCAGAGGTTTAGCCTGTTAACTTCCTTGTTCTTTGTTCTCAAACTCAACTTCCTTGTTCTCCATCCCTCCTTGTCCCTAGTTACTATAAACAACATTCCCGCCAGTTCTAATAAAAAACTCCCATCTGTTCCCTTGGTTACCTGCACCCATTCCTCCCTCTGAAACCTCATGTCTCACCACTGTAACTCACATCCCCCCTTCCCTTCCTTCTTTGGGGGAAATATTCACAAATAGCCATCGGGTCAGTTTAGATTGTGCAGTCTGACCCCAGCTCATGGGTGAGTGACACAGAGGTAGGAGCTGCGTTAGAGATAAAAATCCGTTCCCTCCTTTGTTCAGGGTGCTCTTGTGATCGTGATTGACTCAGGCAGTACCTTTCTGCAGAAGTAAATTGCCTTGCTGAGAAAACTTTTGCCTGAGTGCTAGTTTCACTTTGTGGCACCGAGCATGTTTCCAACATAGCCTTTCTTCTTCATAAATCTTCAGACAAATGACCAAGGAAAATGATTTTAACATAGGTTTTCAAACTAATTTGCTAGAATATTCCCATTATTCCCATTATATAATCTGACATAGTGACAATAAAATTTCCCTTCTTCTCCAAAATAGGTTATTTAAAACCAAATTACTTACAGGATTTCTTGGGTCAGGCATGGTATAGAAAGGTCTTACAGCCAATGGATATTTATCAAGAATATAAAAATCTGTATCATACTATAAAAAGAATAAATGCAATTAAAACACATTTTTAAAAAGTAAGATGGCTAACATTTTGGTAATTAACTTTTTTATGCAAAAATTTTTGTTCTTCAAATTTACTCTAATTATATTGTATATACAATGAATATCTTGCTTTTTTTCAAGAAACATTTTTATCCTATAGCATTTTGCCATGGTATCATAAATTCTTTCGATACCTAATTTTAGGCACCGCTTATCACTCCATCATAGTTTTTTTTTTTTTTTAAGAGACAGGGTCTTGCTCTGTTGCTAAGGCTGGAGGGCAGTGGTGCGATCATGGCTTAAGCAGGAGCTTGGCTAATTTTTGAAATTTTTTTGTAGAGATGGAAGCTTGCTATGTTTGCCCAGGCTGGTCTTGAACTCCTGGCCTCAAGTGATCTCCTACCTCGGCCTCCCAAAGTGCTAGAATTACAGGCATGAACAACTGTGTCAGGCCTACGATTTAAATATTCATTAGGATGCATTTTTATAATCAAAATAATTGTCTGAAATCCTTTTGGTTTTTATAGAAACTATATCATGTCTATGAATTATTTTGGGAAAATTTGATGTATTTTACAATATTAATAATGGAAAACCTGGATTATTTTCCCAACAATTTAGATTTTGGTAGTTTTCTTCAAATGGATGCTACAACTGAAAGAAATAAATGACATTAACTTGAAATTGCAACACTTGTTTGTAGAGAATGCTTACTATGTGACCTAGATTTAATTTAAAACACATAAATTACATTTCAACAGTTTTTGACTTTCAACATTTTTGCTAAAACTTGAGATGAGGATGTTAACAGTTGACAAACTGGAATTAGCTCTGCTGAAACAGCATTTTCAAGGTATAAACTTAATATTGTATGGTTTCAGAAATACCAGTTTACTCTAGTCAGTTTAACAGTTTCAAGTGCAACCAGCAGGAGGAGCTCAAGGACTTTTTCCTTTTCATTACACCATTATCTTAAAATTTTTAAAAAGATCATACTAAATTTAGCTTTTATCCTCTTTGGAGTCTTGGTTTTAGAAAACGAGATTGGAAAGTAGCTATTACATATGAGGCAGAGAGGAAGCTCATTCATCTTTAAGTCTCATGAGACAACAGGGTACACAGGAAAGATCATTTCTAACTAATTTCAAATAATTTGGAGGTCATTTCTAACTAACTTGACATAGGCATCACTTTTAGAGACACTTCAGAACAACTTTGTAGAAACATGAAATACTGAGTTAATCAAATCATCTGGGAGAAAGGCAGACCATCTGAGTATTTCTTTTTTCTAAGAAAAAAAATTTTTAACATTGTCCCTCTTAGTTTTTATTTATTCCAGAATCATACTATTGTAGGTAGCTCAATCCCCTCTGCAATTGTTCTTTAGTCCCAAGAGACATTTCAGAATTAGAGAACGAAATCCAGCATAAACAAGAGTCCTACCTTTTCCTTTACCAAATGACCCAACAGCTTTTCATTTGGTGTACTGAAAAAGAAAAGTGAAATCAGTGTTTGAAGATCAAACGGCAACTTATAAACGTTAATAAGGAATTTCTATTTGAGTTTCTCAATTACAAAATTTGTTCAAAACATGCAATTGTCTATCCTGCTCTTTTCTTAAAAGGCAAGTACTACCGAAAATCACTTATGAGTATATCTTGGTACAGTGACTCAGTGCTTAGTAGATGTTTCTCAAATATTTAATTAAAGCCATAAACAGAATTTAGCAATTCATTGATTCAGAAATATGACAGACGAAATAATTTCCTACAATTACACATAATAAAAGTTTGCTATACCAAAATGGGCTAGTCTTGACATGAAATGGTCTTCCCTTTTTGGTACTCTTTATCAATGGTTTATGAAATAAAAATTAGTATTATCCAAGGTTTTAAAACAGTGTTTATATAAACATGTTAAATTTTTATAGCCAAGAGGTAGCTACTTTAGCTTCTATCTTATGTAAGAACAATTTCTAAAATACTTGAAAAAATACTACTCAAGCTTATAGGATTTTTATTTTGCCTTAAAATGTCATCTAGCAATGCAGGCAATGTTTAAAGCATTTTTTTTTTGTTGTTGTTGTTAAACAAAAATAAACGGTTCTGGGTATTTTTTGAAAAACCCTAAAAAGTGACAATAGTCATTTCCTTTCCCTCCTAAATACATATGTATTGTAATGGTTTAAAGGAATCATTCAAGGAAGCCTTGAATAAAATATAGGTAGATAGAAATTTTCAACCTTTACATGTTTTATTTATTTATTTTTTACAGAGAGAGTTTCACTCTGTCACCCAGGCTGGAGTACAGTGGCATGATCATGGGTTTTTACAGCCTTGATACTCCTGGGCACAAGTGATCCAATTGCCTCAGTCTCCAGACTAGTTGGAACTACAGGTGTGTGCCACCATGTTCAGCTAAATTTTAATTTTTTTTTGTAGAGACAATCTCTCTGTGTTGTCCAGGCTGGTCCCGAAATCCTGGCCTCAAATGATCCTCCTGCCTCAGTCTCTCAAAGTACTGGGATTACAGGAGTGAGCCACCACGCCCAGCCTCAATCTTCATTAAACTACATAATTTGTTTCAAAACTCTAAGTTGTATGATCTGAATTTAGACAATACTATATACAATATAGTACATATGATACTATATAAGCAATATTGACATTTATAACTTTTGGAGATGTTAACAGTTTATACCCCCGATCCCAGGTGGGGACAGATTTAGACTGCTGTCTATCCTCTCTAATACCACTAATTTGGAAAGAGAAGTAACATATTAGAAGATAAAATCACAGGCAAAACTCCCTATACTCTTTAAAGAGTTACAAACATGAGGGGAAAAGAATGAAAAATGGTGTTTGAAACAAAATTGTGAAAACTTAGGCAAACTATAGTAAACATTTTTATTTCAGGTCACACATATAAACCAGCATCATACCGTACACTAAGCTAATAAAATTTAAGCGTATCAGGAAAAAAATCCTTTATTAATACTTTCATTCTCTCTTACCTTAAACCAAATTACTAAGGTTTTAAAAATCACAAAGACAACTTAGAGGACGGGTCAATAGGTGTGACAAACCACCATGGCACATGTACGCCTATGTAACAAACTTGTATGTTCTGCACATGTATCCTGGAACTTAAAGTTAAAAAAAAATCACAAAGACAAACCTCAGATCATCTTCGTCTCCCATTTCGACTCCAGCTTCCCTAAGCATAGCCAATGCTTCACAATATTCTAGTCTTAGAGTTGGTTCCAAAAATTTGAATGGCTCACATGGGAACTGTTTATTCACCGTTTGAATTTCAGTCTGAAACCTATTTGCAGAATGATTTAGAGTTAATAAAATGTATGAGATAAATGTTTCCCCCACAAGAGGTCACTGTGGTAATATATAAAAACAATCTTTGAATCGGTATATATACCAGGAAAAGCATTAACAAATTATTAAAGAATGAAATTTAAATACTTAAAATATTTAACACCATTTTTCAATCTCGTGTATTTGTAACCACAGTAACATCAAAGGATTAAAAAAATTTTTTATAACTCCTATCAGCTAATATGGTTAGAAACATAAAATGCCCATTTTATGAAGCATTACAAAAACCTGATGTTTTAATCCTTTAACAATTCTTGTTATCATGGAGGAAGACCAAATTAATGAATATTTGTCTTATCTTCCCCCATGTGTATTACACTGCATGTTCAGGGGAGTGCCAATTTCTTTCTCATTTTGATAATCTCTGTAGTACATGCCTACCCTTATATATATATATATATAGAAGGTACAAGACAATGTTTACTGTACTGAGTTGAATTTCTGCTATGGAAGATGATATTTTATTGAGATTTAAAAAGTCTATTTTTGACCAGGTGCAGTGGCTCATGCTTGTAATCCCAGGACTTTGGGAGGCGGAGTGGGGTGGATTACCTGAGGTCAGGAGTTTGAGACTAGCCTGGCCAACATGGTGAAACCCCGTCTCTACTAAAACTACAAAAATTATCTGGGCATAGTCGGGAGGCTGAGGCAGGAGAATCGCTTGAATGGGAGGCGGAGGTTACAGTGAGCTGAGATCATGCCACTGCACTTCAGCTTGGGCAACAGAGCAAGGCTCCGTCTCAAAAAAAAAAAAAAAAAAATCTATTTTTGCTGGAGTATTTATGGATTAAATGATAGCTGGGATTTGCTTCAAAATAATAGGGAATGAGGGAAATGAGTAAAACAAAATTGGCCACAGTTGACAACAATTGAGATTGGTTGATGAGTTCATGGGGCTCATTAGGCTATTGTACATCCTTTTGTACATGTTTGAAATTTTTCCATCATTAACAGACTTGAAAAAGTATGTTTATATTCTATACACCGAAAAAAGGATGTTTGTATTTTATATATAGAATTCTTTAACTAGAATTTACATTCTATTTTTTTTTTTAATTTCTAAGACAGGGTCCCGCTCTGTTGCTCAGGTTGGAGTGCAGTGGTGTAATCTTGGCTCATCACAACCTCGGCCTTCGGGGCCCAAGCAATCCTCCCATCTCAAGCCTCCCAAGTAGCTGGGACTAAAGGCATGTGCCACTATGCCTGGCTAATTTTTTATTACTTTTTGTAGAGATGGGGTTTCACCCTGTTGCCCAGGCCGTTCTCGAACTTCTGGGCTCAAGCAATGTGCCCACCTTGACCTCTCAAAGTGTGAGGATTACAGATGTTTATCACACCCAGCCTAGAATTTATATTCTTGAAATTAAAACACTATCATTTCTTGACCGGTCTTACAGACTCCCAGGGGAATAATAAAGCTTAGCCATTGATTTATTCAAATCTTGATATAAGAAGGGTTAGAAAGACCCCATAATTGATTTTTAAATAGCCTTTCTTTGCTTTATATATCAACTGCCATTCATCATATGTTTATCAATGGTAGACATAACTAAAAATATGACTATCAATACTTTAAAATACATTTACACATGTATTTTATATACATATACATACTTGGATATATATATAATACATATATGTACCATATAATACATACGCATTTGTATATGTATTTTTCTATGAGAGGTAAATACTAATGATAAACATGAGAGGAATATGACACAAGCCAGATAACCTAACAAGTGACATCAAAACTTAACATTTTTAAATGATTTGAAGAACATACAAAGAAGGCTTTTATTTTCAAATTGTCACCTTAACTCTACAAAAGTTCAGCAGTAATGGCATCTGAGTCTAATTTATAAGTAGAGATTTGATTAATCTCAAGGACCCAAATTCATGTTTGGTCTGTTGTTATAAAAATCAAAGTGGAAATGTCAAACTCTATTATTTAATAGAGAAGCTATCACTATTTTTAAAAAGTGAGTTTCTGCAACTTTCTTGAATTATGAATGTGAACAGAAAATGAGAAAAGCTTTGTGTGTTTCTTCATTGTAGTTCTAAAGTATATTTTGTCTTATAAGGAAAATATTATCAGTTTTTCCATGAACCATTGAAAATTGATTAAAATAAACTACATCAAAATGTTTTAGATAACAAAGATAAAAAAAAGGCTGTCTGCAATTAACTAGCCATCAAAGGTACAAAGCTGCAGAGAATGCCTGGAAATATTGGTACTCATGCTACAGTATTGTTAAATAAGATTTTTTTCATTTTTTGAGATGGAGTCTTGCTCTGTTGCCCAGGTTGGAGTGCAGTGGTGTTATCTCTGCTCACTGCAACCGCAGCTCTTGGGTTCAAGCGATTCCCCTGCCTCAGCCTCCTCTGGCACTACAGGTGCATGCCACCACATCTGCCTAGTTTTTGTATTTTTAGTAGAGACGGGGTTTTGCTACATTGGCCAGGTTGGTCTTGAACTTCTGACCTCAAGTGATCCACCTGCCTTGGTCTCCCAAAGTGCTGGGATTATAGGTATGAGCCACTACACCCAGCCAATTTCTTGCATTCTTAAACATACTCATTAACCTTGTAATGCAGTAAATAAAATTCATATTTTTGAACTCTTTTAAAATACCAATGAAACATCAAATACATCAACAAGGAATAGTAAAATTGCTGGTCTTCAAATAAAATTTTAAATATGATCCTTTGTCAGTTATTAAAATGCTAGCTTAGACTGTTGTAGCTTACCTAATACTTGAAATATAGTCACAAATACAGAAGGAGAAAAAATAGACTTTCTTAATCAACGTAACTTGCTTCTATTTTCTTTTCCTATTTTCTCCATGTTAAACATCATCATAAGTAAACAACTTTCAATGACCTTTAAAGGGAAGTGCTATTTGTCAGTTTAGAGGGTGTAGCTGAAGTGGACATTCTAGGTAATTCGATTTTCTGAACATCTAGAACACATCTAATAGTTCTGTAAATGTTAATTCATCAGATCCAAACGGGTTTAAACATCCTTTCAGTCTACTGGTTTTTAATCTTTACTGAGCACTCGATGTAAATATAAATCGATTCAAGAATTAACCATATTTGACACAGGCTTAATTTATATATTGACAGATTGAGTTGACTGAAGGAACTTTTTTATTTCTATGACGGGTAATACTACTATTTCCACTTAACGGCTGAGGAAACTAAGGCACAGGGTTAAATAAGCTGCACAAGGTCCACACAGAAAAGCAGCAGAACTGGGATTTGAACTCAGGCTATCAGGATGTTGCTGAATCCAACCTCTTAAGCACTACCCTCATATTTATTTCCCAAATAATAAACTGTTAAAAGTAACACTTGCTCTACTTCTTGAGACATTTGGGACATCAGTATAAAGGAAAAAACAACAACAAGATACAGTTGGACTGTTCACAATGTTCTAAATTTACCAGCAAAATAGAAGTTAGTTGTGGCCCCAAATGCTTTGGATCCAGAAGCAGTATTTTGAGTGTGGATTTTTCCAACCAATTAAATGGATCATCTAACTGGTAAATCTTTATATATATGTCCATAGAAACTTAGTTTACATGTTTAAATTGAAGAATTTTTTTAAAAGAGCCCAAACCGATTTGAAATCAAGTCTATCTAGGTATATAAAATACTTTTTACCTTTCTTGAAGTCCTTTAAATATTTGTACCATGGTGTCAGCAATTTCTTCCATAACTTCGTGGTAATGGTAATTAAAAGCCATTTCAATGTCCAAACCAACAAACTCAGTTAGATGTCTATGGGTATTAGAGTCTTCTGCTCTGAATACTGTGAAGTTAATAAAAGTAATAAACAGCAAATACTGTTTTCAATTTTGGATAAATTGGGATTTAAATACAAAATTCTATTTAGGATTCCAGTGGTATAATTTTCATATTACAGGGCTGGAAGGATCTCTGATAAATCATCTGTTTGTGCATTCTCTTGGACAACAAGTTCATTACAAACTCCTACAGTTCATGCAATAAAAGCTGTACCAAATGTAAATTAATAAGAGAGGTTCATGAGAACCCTGGGGGAATGCAAGATCCTGTATCTTCTCAATATTTAAAAATATATTCAATTATGACCAAGATAGTGAGTTCTTCTCAATTTTATTGAAACTTGACTCAAATTAAGTCAAACTCTACAAATAAAGTAACATACAGTATTCCGTTTGACTAGAGCAGTCATTTATAGGAATATTAGTGATGTGAAAGATGAGTCGACCTAGAGTCAGGAAGGTTGGACAGGAGGAAAAGGCACTGAGGATATTAACAGCCATTAGCTCAGTCCAGCTCTTAATATCCTCGGTGTCTTTTCCTCCTGTCCAGTCTTCCTGACTGTAGCTCAACCCATCTTTCACATCACTAATAATATTCTTATAACACATCCTTGCTCAGAAACTTACAATGGTTCCCAAATGACTACTGTAGTAGGACATAAAATGACAAAAAACCCTAAAACCATTATGCTTTCATAATTTAATCCTAACCTGTATTTCTCACTTCTTAGAACTAACTCGTTTTATTTTTGTTTTCTTGTGTAGTCCCTGCTCTTTACTTACTCTGCTTCCTGTCTAGAATGCCATCTCTGTTGTCTATATATACTACTCTGTCTTTGAAGCACATTTCAGTTTGAATTTTCTTTTACGGTGACTCTAACAAACTGCTTTCTCTCTTTTACACTTACTACTTATACTATATATTAACATCAATTTGCTGAGTGTACAATCTGATTATTCATTGTGAAAATTATTTGATTATTCCCTATGACTGTGATATGTATGCATGTCTTAGTCTTGGGAGCAGGCACAATGTTGATTTCCTTGTCACTCACAGCATGGGCTGCAAATGAACAGCATTAATACCCAGGAACTTGTGAGAGCTACAGAATCTCAGCCATCCCCCCAAGATTTACTGATCAGAATCTGCATTTTTTTTGTTTTTTGAGATGGAATCTCGCTCTGTCACCCAGGCTGGAGTGCAGTGGTGCGATCTCGGCTCATTGCAACCTCCACCTCCTAGGTTCATGTAATTCTCCTGCCTCAGCCTCCTGAGCAGCCGGGACTACAGGCACATGCCACAACGCCTGGCTAATTTTTTATATTTTAGTTAGAGATGGGGTTTCACCATTTGCCCAGGCTGGTCTCGAACTCCTGAGCTCAGACAATCCGCCTGCTTCGGCCTCCCAAAGTGCTGGGATTACAGGCCTGAGCCACCATGCCCAGCCTCAGAATCTGCATTTTAACAAGATCTCCAGGTAATCTGTGCATATTAACAAGTGCTGGCTGATTCTTCTTTTTTTGTTCCGGGGACCTACACAAGGTATATATGTAGCAGGTGTTCAACAAATAACTCGTTAATAAATTCAGAAAATTAAGACCCTTAATGATCCTGCCAGCTTCGCTATTAGCAAGTATTTAATTTTTATTAAGCTATCAAAAACATATATAAAATAACTTGGTAAGTTTTAAAGAATAAAGTAAAGCTGGCTTTTCACTTCTAATTAGCTTCAAAAAAGAAGCTGCCACATGATTATGTGCCTGTGCTTGACTTTTAGCCAACATTTCTTAAAAACCATATTAATATAATTTATTAAATATAAGATATTTGTTAGTTTCTAATGGACATCAGCATATTACCAATAGAAAGAACAGTACAAACAAAATAGTTTAACAGAATAGCTCTGGAATAAAATTGGTAGCAAATTAGACAGAGGTACAAGAGTAAGAAGTTATAAAGGACAACAACATATATTACTTTGACCACTGCAACTACCTGTTCTTTAGTGTTAATGGGGAGCTGAAAAGAGTCCAAATGGGAGCTAACTTTGTTCTAACTGCATTCAGGTATATTAAAATATATACTTAGGTATATTTCAGATGGTGTATATTTTCAAAAAATGCATTTTCAGGACCTCTCAAGGAGAACTACAAATCACTGCTCAAGAAAATAAAAGAAGACACAAACAGATGGAAAACATTCCATGCCCATGGTTAGGAAGAATCAATATTGTAAAAATGGCCATACTACCCAAAGTAATTTATAGATTTAATGCTATCCCCATCAAACTACCAATGACCTTCTTCACAGAACTGGAAAAAAACCACTTTAAACTTCGTATGGAACCAAAAAAGAGCCCGCATAGCCAAGACAATCCTAAGCAAAAAGAACAAAGCTGGAGGCATCACGCTGCCGGACTTCAAGCTGTACTACAAGGTAGCAGTAATCAAAACAGCATGGTACTGGTATCAAAACAGAGACAGAGACCAATGGAACAGAACAGAGGCCTCTAGAGCAACACCACACATCTACAATCATTTGATCTTTGACAAACCTGACAAAAACAAGCAATGGGGGAAAGGATCCCATGTTAAATAAACGCTGTTGGGAAAATTGGCTAGCAATGTGCAGAAAGCAGAAACTGGACCCCTTCCTGACACCTTACACTAAAATTAAAGTCCAGATGGATTAAGGATTAAAATTAACTCCAGATGGATTAAGGATTTAAACATAAGACCTAATGCCATAAAAACCCTAGAAGAAAACCTAGGCAAAACCATTCAGGACATAGGCATACGCAAGGACTTCATGACTAAAACACCAAAAGCAATGGCAACGAAAGCCAAAATAGACAAATGGGATCTAATTAAACTTCAGAGCTTCTGTCCAGCAAAAGAAACAATCATTAGAGCGAACCGGCAACCAACAGAATGGGAAAAGGTTTTTGCAATCTATCCATCTGACAAAGGGCTAATATCCAGAATCTACAAAGAACTGAAACAGATTTACAAGAAAAAAAACAAACAAATCCATCCAAAAGTGGGCAAAGGATATGAATGGACACTTTTCAAAAGAAGACATATAGAAGCCAACAAACATGAAAAAATGCTCATCATCATTGGTCATTAGAGAAATGCAAATCAAAACCACATTGAGATACCATCTCATGCCAGTTAGAATGGTGATCGTTAAAAAATCTGGAGACAACAGATGCTGGAGAGGATGTGGAGAAGTGGGATCACTTTTACACTGTTGGTGGGACTGTAAATTAGTAAACCATTGTGGAAGACAGTGTGGTGATTCCTCAAGGATCTAGAAATAGAAATTCCATTTGACCCAGCAATCCCATTACTGGGTATATACCCAAAGGACTATAAATCGTTCTATTATAAAGACACATGCACACTCATGTTCATCGAAGTACTGTTTACAATAGCAAAGACCTGGAACCAACACAAATGCCCATCAATGATAGACTGGACAAAGAAAATGTGGCACATATACACCATGGAATACTATGCAGCCATAAAAAACGATGAGTTTGTGTCCTTTGTAGAGACATGGATGAATCTGGAAACCATCATTCTCAGCAAACTGACACAAGAACAGAAAATTAAACACAGCATCTTGTCACTCATAGGCAGGCGCTGAACAACAAGAACACTTGGACACAAAGAGGGGCGCATCACACACTGGGGTCCGTTGTGGGGGTGCTATGGGAGGGATAGTGGGAGGGAGGGGTGGGGGAGGGATAATGTGGGGGAGAAATGTCAGGTATAGGTGATGGGGGGGATGGTGGCAACAAACCACCTTGCCATGAATGTAACTATGCAACAATCTTGCATGATCTGCACATGTACCCCAGAATCTAAAGTACAATAAATAAAAAATTAAAAAAAAAAGACATATTCTCAAGATAAAAATTTTCTTCAGCATTCCTCTATAAGAATACATAATGCTTGTAATTGTATTCACATGAATGATGCTCAACTGTTTAAAGTACTACTCACCATACTTTTCTTTTTTTTTTTTGGGAAAATATCTACCCAAATATATTGTCTTTTCTACCTCAAAGTGTAGCATTTGTGTAGTCAGCAGATAAAATAATTTAGGGTTTCAAAGGGTCTGTACATTATATAAGTAAAATGTGTTTCTAAAATTGTAACTACTGTACAATTTATCCACTTGGATAAAACATAACTGTCAAAATCTTACCTGGTCCAATACAGAAAACCTTCTCAAAATCAGCACAAATGCACATTTGCTTATACAGTTGTGGGGACTGAGCCAGGTATGCATTATTTTTAAAATATGACACAGTAAAAACATTGGCTCCTCCTTCACTGGCAGCTGAAATGTAAACATTTATATTATTATAATCAATTGTAAGCTTATCAATACAAACTTCCAATTAAAAAGTTTATGCTCAGGTAGTTCACTTTAAGAAAAACTGGAAAATGAAGAACTGTGGCTAAATCATAGTCTATATATGTCTTCTTATATGTGATTCTAAATAGTTTATATTTAAACCAGATTTACTTCTTTGGCTATGCTTTTATTTCACTTCTGTGTATATATGTGCTTCCTTTCTGCATCAATTTCAAAACTATTAAAGCCACTTTGGAGTTGTAAAATTAAAAAAAAAAGAAAAAAGATATTCAGCATTTTTCCTTTTTTTAAAAAAATTTCCCCTGGGAGCTGGAATAATCATTTTTGTAATTATCAGAATCAATGTTCAATTTTGAATTGGAACCAAAATGCCATTTGTAACACACTTTCTAGTGTTAAACAAATCTAAAAAGGGTAAAATGATTAAGAGAAGATTCTCATACAAGAGTAAGAATTAAGGAGATATTTCCATCATTAATATTTACTGATTTTACAATGCTGTTTGTACAAAACAAAACTGCATACTAATTTCAAAAGAAACCTATATAATGAAAGTGGTTCCTGGTGTAACTTCTGTAACAGGAATCTCACTTTGTGTGTTAGTGCCTCACTTTACAATCATAAGAAAATGACTCTTGCAATAAGAAAATGTACTTATTAAGGTTGGTGATATATGATTGTTGCTATATAAGATGGTCTTCAAAACAGTAGTCTCATGGCAATAAACCTTAAGGAACCCCTGGGATTCTCAAGTTAAAAATTTTATTAATATAAAGCAATTCTTGGAAAGCAAATTTATTTTTAAAAATTAAGAGAAATATTTTGAAGCATACCTGAAATAATTTTAGGAGTTTGGATTTCCACAAAACCTTTGTTAATTAAAGTTTCTCGGAAGAGATGGCAGATGCCAGACTGGAGACGGAAGACTGCCTGACTAGTTGATGTCTAGAAGATAGTAATAAAATCTAATCAAATTAACATAATTAATTACTAAACACTAACTCTGTGGGCTAGGCACTGTGAAAACCTAACAATTCTTGCTTTCAACATTTTAAAATTCTAATAATTGGGGAGAAGACAAAAGGACACAAATAAATACAATACAAGGCAAAAAAGCATGCTGGAATATAATGACTACATATGTTCATATAAAGCTATTTCACCAGAAACGCTTAGTGAGCAGATGTTTTAATTTGTAGGAATTCCATAAAAGAAAAATATTTCTTAACAATTAGTAAAACAACTTATTTGTGAATGGTCTTACTGCTTTTTTAAAGGCAAGCCATAAAGTGAGATGTACCAATGTTTGTGCAGCATATTAATGTTCTAAATAAGACGTTGGTATTTGACAATAAATGAATAAAAAACATGTATTTAGTACTCTAACTGTCCAGCACAGTCGCCTATTCTTTCTACTTTCTCTCTTTCCCTCCTTTCTTTCTCATTTCTCTGGTCTTCCTGTTTTACTTTTAGCCTCAATTAGTTGTGATGGTGACCAGAAAGCTCTAGAGGTAATTATCTCTACTTTAGACTAACTTTTGTCCACTTCTCTGGTCAAAAGAAGTGATTTCTTATCTTTAGGTCTTGCTTATTATATTTTTAAAAAATAGCTATCCTATGGCTAGCTAGGTGTTTAGTAAAATATGTCAACTCAGACCACTAAATTAGCTGTGAATAGTTGAGTTAGGTGAAGAAACTGTCTTCTTAGTCTTATTACAAGAATTTAAATTACTTCTTCCATGCCAAAGGGCTCACCCCTTCTGCATTTACACAGTAGTATCCTGACAAAACACTGTTAATGTTGAAATGATTACATTTCTTTTACTCTAAAGAATGATATTTAAATAACCTTCAATTTCTGCAGATCAGATAAAAACATTCATGTAAACTGGTCATATTCAAGTAACGTTATTTTATAGTTCACATTCAAAGTTACAACAAAAGTTTCTCATAAAACAATGAAAACCACTTAAAAGATCTTTATAATTTATTATATTATTTACTTATTCATTTTCAAGATGTCTACATTTAAACTATAGAAAAAGACTTGTGGCTTTTTTCACATTATGTGGTTTACTGGAACATTTGGTTCATCCAATCAAAACAAATAGAATAATCTTCCGCTTTCAAAAACCTAGTGACCTATTTAACAAAAAGCTGTTTCACTGTTTCTGATAAATGTAGAGAGATGTATTTCAATTCAGAATATGTTCTATAAGAGGGTCACTGAATACATTTTATTGCCACTTGCGTCTTAGCTACTTAACTAAACTGCAACCTCATTGCAACCTCCGCCTCCTGGGTTCAAGTGATTCTCCTGTCTCAGCCTCCTGCGTAGCCGGGATTACAGGTGCCCACCACCATGCCCAGCTAATTTTTGTATTTTTAGTAGAGACCAGGTTTCACCATTTTGGCCAGGCTGGTCTCGAACTCCTGACCCCAGGCGATCTGCCCATCACGGCCTCCCAAAGTGCTGGGATTACAGGTGTGAGCCACAACGCCTGGCCTAAACTCACTTCAGCTAACCAAAATTTTACTAAACGGAAATTACACTTATGAACTGGTTGTCAAAAATTATATAATATGAATAAAAACTTCATCAATTATGTTTTTAAAAAACTGTACAGTGCCCAGATTCTTCACTTCCTGATTGTACAAACAAGTATGTTAACGTGTAACATTTATGGAGAAAATGATCTGTCATATATAAGAAAAATCATTTTTTTCTCATTAGTTTCTTCAAGGCACTTGCTAATTGCTAGGAAGACAGGTACCTACTTGATTAGACACTGAACAGTTAATCACATGACAATTCCAATATATCCTAATTTCCACCTAGCATTTACACACTGGAGAAAATTCTCTAGCAGATTCTAACTTTTAAATGGTTTAATTTGAGAACCTCCAGTCACAGAGGTGAATGGAAAAATAATTAAAGAGAAAGGAATTACTAAATGTAAGATGTTCTTTAAAAGTAAATAACGAGGAAAAACAAATATTTCAAAATAAATCTCAATTATTTTGATTATGTTCTTACTAGCAAGAATACCTATTACTGTGAAGAGAATCATACTGTGCTAGTGAATTCAGGCTAGCTATCTCCGCTGGTTAGAATAAGATAAAGAGTTAATATTAAGATTAGCATCCTGTAAACTCTCTAACTTTGCTCAGAGGAAAATACTGTTCTCAGGCCCAGGTTGGTCAGTTCATTTAGCAGAGGAAGAGTACTCAGCAGACTGCATCAGAATCCAAGACACTTTTGCACCTAATGCTGGGTCGTCTTTCTACATTTATTCCTCCTTCAGACAGTATTATTGTTACATGAGAGAACAATACAACATAGTTAAAATAAGAAATGGAAAAGGTATTTTTTCCTCTCCTGGTCAAAACAAGACACTTTGGGTGAAACAGATCTAAAGATAACCAAAATCAATTTTTTATAGACTCATTTTAAAACCGTTTCCCTATTACATATTGATTACTACAATCGACTTCTACATGTATTTAAGAATTTGATAGTAAAGGTAAAAATCAACAATGATTCAACTTGTCAGTAAGATTACAGAATGTATATAACAAAATTATGTTTAATAGGGTAATTATATATTAAATCTATTTCAAATTAAATGCTTCTAAAATATAATACATAAAGTGAATGCAATATGTTAATTTCAATGCAATTATATAACAACCTTATTTTTAATTGACAAGGAATGTACAAATATCTTATGTATTTATCATTACTATACTTACCCTTATCTTAAGATACAAAAATGAACAGGAAAGAGGCTTTATCATTTAAGTTATAAACCATATTAATGATATTAGTTTCCTTAATGTTTAAATCTAAAAATTGTTTTGGGTCAAACAAATATATTAATAATACCATAACATGTGAAAAAATAGTATTTACTCCTCACTCATTCAACAAATATTTATTATATGCCTACTGGCACTGGGCTAGGTGTCAGATAATAATGATGATTACAGAGGGCCTGAGGTAGAAGACAAACTAAACAGAAAGTAGAAAACTAATTTTTCTATACTTAAAAAATTACTTTTAGAAAAACAAAATGGAAAACCCAGTTCTTGAACTTTAGTTTTAAAGAAGCTTGACATTCCTTATATTAAAATAGTATTTTAAAATTCTATAGCAAATTTTCCAAAAGTATGTTCATTAAATTTAAAACACCGATAATCTGTATTACACAAAAGATCTGAGACAAGGGGAAAAACAACATTTTGCATTTGTAGAATTCCTTCCCTGAGGACCTCATAGCACTAGAAAGCAAACATTGTATCTTTTATGGAGAAGAGAGGCAGGTACATGGAGAGAAGTAAGGGTGCTGAGAGAAAGAATTCCAGATAGAAGACAAAAATTCAAACAAACCCGAACTTTATAATGCAATCTTTAATAGTATTTAACTCCTTACCAACCTCACAACAAATTACTTCCATGTTGTATTAGACTTGTAGCTTTTTAAATTACCTATTTAAGTTATCATCTTAATTATCACCTACTCCATCTTTTGCTTTTAATGGCTGCAGAGAATTCCTGTTCATTTATGGTTTATCAGGTTACAGGGACACTACCGTGAAGCTGGACTAGGGGTCAAGAAAGATAGTAGAAAAGGCAGTAGGAAAGACATTTCTAAAATGATATCTAATTCCAAAGGGAACTAATATTTTTAAAGATCAGAGTTATGTATAACTTTTTTTTTTTTTAGACAGAGGCTCACTCTGTTGCCCAGGCTGGAGTGCAGTGGCATGATTTCAGCTCACTGCAACCTCCACCTCCTGGGTTCAAGCGATTCTCCTGACTCAGCCTCCTGAGTAGCTAGGACTACAGGCGCATGCCACCATGACTACAGGCGCATGCCACCATGACTGGCTAATTATTTTGTATTTTTAGTAGAGTTGGGGTTTCACCATGTTGGCCAGGCTGATATTGAACTCCTGACCTCAAGTAATCCACCTGCCTCAGCCTCCCAAAGTGCTGGGATTACAAGCATAAGCCACAGCGCCTGGCCAGATTTATGTAGAATTTCTTTTTCCTTCTTTCTTTTGAGATGGAATTTCTTTGTTGTTGCCCAGGTGGGAGTGCAATGGCATGGTCTCGGCTCACTGCAACCTCTGCCTCCCGGGTTCAAGCGATTCTCCTGCCTTAGCCTCCCAAGTAGCTGGGATTACAGGTGCCTGCCACTATGCCTGGCTAATTTTTGTGTTTTAAGTAGAGATGGGTTTTACTATGTTGGTCAGGCTGGTTTTGAACTCCTGACCTCAAGTGATCCACTCACTTCAGCCTCCCAAAGTGCTGGGATTACAGGTATGAGCCACTGTGCCCGGCCAGATTTATGTAGAATTTCTAATCGAACAAAAGTAATCTCTGAGAGAAAGAATCCAAACTGTCTAAAATTGCTATCATATTACTATAACAAGGGGATTCCAACTGTGTGTGTTCAGGTTAACTCTGTGTCAACACATTTCAACACATATCCATCCATTCTAATGTATGAAAAAATGCTAGCAGATCAAGTATGTATGTCCCTATGGAGGCACCCTGTGATACAAAACAGTGCTGAGCATCCTTAAAATATTTTTCTAGTTGATGCATTCGTTCTGAGGTCAACAGTTACGACATCCCTGAGGATACCTCCCCCTTGACTATTTCAGACTATCCAGATCTACTTTCAAAGAACTATAGCTGTGGTGATCAAACACCTATCATTCTCGTGGCAGCCCTGAGTTCCCAATCTTCTGTCCACTGCTGACACAAATCAGCATTTCTTAAACTTGCCTTCTGTGTTTTACTATCATTTCTGTCATACTGGGTATCTCCTGTACTAGTACTTATTTTCTTTTAAATCATGTTTTAAAATGTAGCTAATTCTAAGCAATAATATCCATGAAAACATGAATTTTATTTGCCAGTTACATTGCATAGCTATGAAAATAAAAAACGTTCATCTGTTTAACACCCAGAAATCACTGCGCACCCACCACTGGTAAAGGTACCATACTTGGGAAAACACTGCAAAACCACCAAAATGTCATATAAGTTTCAATATATTGGCATCAAAACGATACTGCCAAGATAATCTCTTATACTACACAAGTATAAAGCTTCTCTTAAAGAGTTGAGATTTTAATTTTTAGTTTGGAAAATACGTATTGAAGGTAATGAGCTAGGCAATGTGTTAGAAAACGGGTTCTTGATTAAAAAGTATCTAATTTTTCTTCATTTCAGCGTTTTGTGGCTTTGTTAATAGACAGTTTCAGGAAGATATGGCGAATAGGCTTATTTCCAGTTAGCGGAGGCTGCACTGAGTGTTGTGTGGCGACTTTAAGCTCATCAGGAATAATATGTATGTGGTATGTTGTGACTGACTGGAGGCTTTTGCCATGAATGTAGGGGGAGAATAATCTCATGTAATTGCCCTTGACTTAAGGGGTTAACTGTCCATCCAAGAGAAAAGAATGGTGAAGACAAAGGCGATGAATTTCAAAACAAAAATATGTATATGCTAAGATGAAACCACACCGTAATAGCAGATACTTTTCATTCATCAACCCACAGGGTCAAAGTAGGGTCCATTAGTGACAAATAGATGCTCAGATAGCTATTTTCTTAATCCCTGATGCTGAAATATACCTAAACATTCAGGAAAAAAATGTTACAGAATTACATAGTAGGAGTTATTTAATAGTGTGTTTTCAGAGATGGCACTGAGGAAAATGTGGTATATTAGCAAATGAAGGGAACTTTAGGGAAGCCACGGGGTCTCAAGGGCTAGGTTGCCCATGAGTTGAATTGTCTATCCCCTTGGCCATGTGAAACCAAGTGGCAAAAAGAGCTGATGATTCACCTTTAAGGATGGCTCAGTTTCTATGCTTACCTGGCAACCCAAGGGAGAATATCCCTATTAAGGAGACCTCACACTACTAGTCTTATCTCCCCCAACAAAATGATGCGTTCTTTGAAGGTGACCAATATATATTCCACAGTATAAGAGACCTGTAATATGAACATAATAAATATTTTGTAGACTAAATAGCTATAGTACAGGGGGTCTAGATAAAGAAATAGACTGTAATTTTGAACCCACTAAAGTAATCCATTCGTATTTGGGAAAAGTACTTAAACAATGATTCCCAAGAGGGAAGACTAATTATTTACTCCTAGGACAATCTTCACCTATACCTAAGAGTGAGGCGAGATAAAGGGAACAATTCTGATCTAAATGGAACTCTCCTGAGTAAGTTCCCAGAAAACCCTCCTAACAACCTGCTAACCTATGAGGATGAAGCTAATTTGCCGTGCCAATCAGAATAAGAGCGATGTGAGTGCTATGTATGAAAAGGGTGCCAAAGACATTTTAATTCACTTTTCTAGGAATGAAAATTGCTTTAACCTTCTTGGGGGCTGGAAGGTGAAGTATTTTTAATCTGGGCACCTGCCTGGAAAGTTGAGAGAGAAAACAATTCATATGAGAAAAAGTTAGGCTGCACTAGAACCAAAAGGAGGATGTATCTTGGAACATTTGTATTATAGAAGGAAAATGGCGATTTTGCCTTTTATTTCCAACTTTTTTTTCTTTTTTTTAAAGATGGGGTTTCACCATGATGGCCAGGCTGGTCTTGAACTCCTGACCTCAGGTGATCCACCCACCTCGGCCTCCCAAAGTGCTAGGATTACAGGCGTGAGCCACCGCGCCCGGCCACTATTTCCAACTTCTTTAACCCTTGACTTAGTGCTGAGAGTCTATAAAAGAGCTAGTAGGGGGCTAAATTAGATAGTAGTTGATTTTTTATTTTTATTTGTTGAGACAGGATCTCACTCTGTTGTGCAGCCTGGAGTGCAGTGGCACAAACACAGCTCCCTCTGGCCTCAACCTCTGGACTCAACCGATCCTCCTGCTTCAGGCTCCTGAGTAGCTGGGACCACAGATGCATGCCACCATACTTGGTTAATTTTTAATTTTTTTGAGGAGATGTGGGTCTTGCCATGTTGCCCAGGCTGGTTTCAAACCCCTGGGCTCAAGCATTCTTCCCACCTCGGCCTCCCAAAGTGTTGGGATTACAGGTGTGAGCCACTGCACCCAACCAAGACAGTAGTTTAGAAGTCAACTAAGATGCTTGAAAACTTAGTTACTATGTACACAACATGTCTCCCAAAATGTAAAGTCAAAGTAGGAGTTAAACACATGAATGCTTGCAAAGGCCAGACAAACAACATGAATGAATGAAACTAATGATACCTGCAGGGTGGGGCAGGGCAAAGCAAAAGACAGTGTAAGAAACCTATATGTGCCCCATCTAGCATGTTAGCTTCTGTGCCAGATTCTCCTCTTTTAAGAAAAATCATCCAGATTTTAATGTGAAAACCCATTTTTTCAATGATGGCAATGAATTTGGACAAAACAAAACAAAAAAAAACCCCAAAACCAAAAACTCCTCAGGCCAAATTCTAGAGGCACAAACCAGTAATAACTTGTGTGAACAACTAGCAAGGGCAAAATACAGAATGATGTCTCGCTCCTGTGGCCAATATACATGAAAAAACGAGGTTTATAGGTACTGTCAAGAGGACTCTTGGTTACTGCTTGCTTTTTCTATATAAATTAAAATGGAAAAGGTAACAGACCAAAAGCAAATAATTAGGAATAACATGAGTATATAATAAGGGTAGACTCACATGATAGTAGAAGAGCCAGGAAGAACTCTTAAGGTGACAAAAAATTTGAGCTTGAGGTAGAATATTTAAGTAAAAAAGGAAGATGTGGTCAAAACATTAAGAAAGAAAGATGACAATTGTTTTAGTACAATAATGATGAAACCACTAAACTCTCTTTCACTTGCAACCAAACCAGAAAGGGAAACAGAAGACCCATGAGACTACTGCATAAACCACCAGAGCAAACTGCTTCCGTATTTTTAATTCTGTGCTCCAATCAAATTCAAAGGATTAAAGCATTAATTACTCACCTCCACCTGGTCAATCTAAAATGTGCATTTAATTTTTTTCATAACTTTGTAGTGATATTAACGGTTATGTTTCTACTTGCTGAATAACTTGTCTAAAAAAGGATATCACCTGGAAGCAAGATCATTAACTGGCTTCAAATTCATTTGTCATTTTAAAACAAAACAAGTCAACATCCTGTTAACTAGTTTAACCATTCCTGTTGCCTGCAGTTCTTTTTAGGGAATGGTCAGTCATAAAAGTAAACTGTTTTCTGTATTATCATACTTACAGTTAGGTAAATACCAAATAGCTTTATAAGCCTGAGACAGGTATGGTATTCCCTGCCCCTCTTGATATCGGCATAATCGCTTCACTTAATAAATAAATGAGGCATACCCTAAGATCAATGACTCTGTTGTCTAATCTTGTATCCTGGTTAACAGTAGCTCTTCCTTCCTGAAAAAAAAAAACAAAAAGGAAAAAACACACTTTACTAACATTTTGAGGAGCACAAAAGATACTTTTAATTGAGTAAAATATATGTATGTTAATATTATGCCCAAAAATTGGGGATCTCGAATAATGGGAGAAACATAAGTGGGGCCAGAGAGAAGTTAGCATTAAAAGACAGATGGAAAGAAGAGAAAGAATCAACAGTTATTAATGCTTTCTTTCCCTCCTCCACCCCTCAAAGCCTTGCCTCATTATTGGGATATAAGAAAGATTCACCACCCACTTCTTCATTGATTCCTGGATTTAACCTGCTAGCCCAAGGCTGAATAAACAGATAAAAGCTGATGTAGAGTAGTGGTTCTCAAAATGTGGTCTGGGGGAGCAGTGAAGGTCTCTGAGACTTTCGGAGAGTTGAAGTTGAACTTACTTTTTCTTTCTCACTCTTAATGAGTGTATTGAGCAGTTTTCTAAAGATTCTATGATGTGTATTATCACAATAGAATGAATGCAGAGGCAATATGAGAATCTAGTTGTTGTCTATTAAGCCAGAATTACAAAGAATTGTGGTTATATAAACAGCATGTCACCTGTAGGACAAGGTGGTCAAGTGGTTAAGGCAATGGACTGCTAAATACAATGTCACTCTTAACAATAATTGTTTTTTGCTTTAAACAACAGTAATTTTTCATAAAATATATTAGTTTCATTATTTACATAATACTGCATATGCAAACATGCATGCAATGTATAATTTTTAATAAATATTTAAAAATTGTTTTAATCCCCAATACTGTAAATATTGATGCATATACCAATAAAAACAAAAGCTTGTGGGGTTCTCAGTTATTTTTAAGAATGTAAAAGTCATCTTGATATTAAAAAGTTTGAGAATTGCTGATTTTAAGAGTAAATTTAAATAACAATGGAGCTTAAATCAATTCACAGGCATCCTTAGTACAAAAGTAGGGCATCAGGTTTTCAATGTTTTGCAAACTAAATATACAGAGGAAACATAATATTTCATAAGTATAATTTTTACCTCTTCTCCTTCTGCCTCAGGCCGAACAGCATCATCCAGCTGTAGGGGCAGGCGGGGTTCAGCCAAACTGATCACATAAATCTGAAAGTGAGAGAATGCCAAAAATAGTAGAAAGCACACAAAGTCTGTACCTTTTGCTTAAAAAACAATCTACAGTTGACTAAAGCATGAAGCAATGTTTGCATACATCTTTAACTGAAACTACTGCTGAAATCAAACAAGATGACACAGGTTTTTTCAACTTGATGATTTGTTTAAAATGAAGATAGTAATATTTTTTGCCTACCTTTATGGTTATTAGAACAGTCAAATAAGACAACATATATAAAAATTATTTGTAAATTCTGAGGTGCCTACCAATGAAATGAGTAATGACCGGGGTGTAGGCACTGGCTTACGGTCTAGCTATGTCAAAAAAGCTATGGTTAGGGTGGGTGCTATGGCTCACACCTGTAATCCCAGCATTTTGGGAGGCTGAGGTGGGTGGATCACTTGAGCCCAGGAATTCAAGACCAGTCTGAGCAACATGGTGAAACCCTATCTCGACAAAATATACAAAAATTAGCCTGGCATGGGCACATGCCTAAAATCCCAGCTACCTGGATGGCTGAGGCAGAAGGATCACTTGAACCTGGGAGGCAGAGGTTACAATGGGCCAAGATCGCACCACTGCATTCTGGCCTGGGTGAGAGTGAGACCCTCTCTCAAAAAAACAAAAACAGGAACAAAAACAAACACAAAAAAAGCTATTGTTAGGGAAATCACTTAATCTCAGAGCTTCAATTAAAATAAAATCTGCTATAAGAATCAAACAGAATAAACGTGGAAACTCATATAAAGGAGCAATTAACATATGACTTGTTATTATTATTTTATTTATTCATTTATTTTGAGACCGAGTCCCACTCTGTCACCCAGGCTGCAGTGCAATGGCATGGCCTCAGCTCACTGCAACCTCTGCCTCCCGGGTTCAAGTGATTCTCCTGCCTCAGCCTCCTGAGTAGCTGGGACTACAGGCACATGCTGCCACATCCAGCTAATTTGTGTATTTTTAGTAGAGATGGGGTTTTACTACGTTGGCCAGGCTGGTCTTGAACTCTTGACCTTGTGATCCACCCACCTTGGCCTCCCAAAGTGCTGGGATTACAGGCATGAGCCACCATGCCCGGCTGTCTTGTTATTATTGTTAACAGCATTTGGCCAGTGCCACTGCCACTGCCACCACTAGTACCAAATTCAGTCCAGTTCTGCTATATTTCTCCTTTTCTCATTCTTTCTCCAAGTATCCCTTCATCGCTCTCTCTAATCAAACATATTACCCACGTCATTTCCTGCTGCTCTCCTGGTTAGGATCTGCCCTAGAAGATGTTCCTTTATGTTGTCAAAATCCTTCAATATTCACTCACACTAATTTCAAATTTTAGTGATAAAAAGCAACTGAGTCATAAAGACTGAGCTAGGATTTTTTTGTTTCTCTGGCCACCTTTAAAAAGCATATTACCATATTAGTTAACCCAGACTATATCTGGAAAACCTGCTAAAGCACAAAAGGGAAAAATACCTTATTTAGTCACTTCAAGAAAGGGAATTATACTCTTCTAGTTGGCAGATCAAAACTGGCATTCAGCTTAGATACTTTAAGAAATAGTGTACAATACCCTAGTATTCCTTATTATAAAATAGAATTATTTGTCACCACTCCCTAAACCCAAATTCTAGGATTCCCTTTGACAAGTTAACAGAAACTTGACCTCCAATCTAAATTGGAGAACCGAAGAGCTGCTATTTCTACTTTTATAACTAGTGGGAATTCATCAGCCTCTTTACTAGACCATGAGTACTGTGACCACAGAATCTTCACATAGTGCTTGGCACAACAGTATGGTGCTTGGCACAACAGTTACAACAGTAACTTCTGGCTGAATAAATAAGTAAGTGATAAAGGAAAGTCATTACTTATATAAGATTCTACTTTGTAACAAAAGCTGGAGGCATCACGCTACCTGACTTCAAACTATACTACTACGCTACAGTAATCAAAACAGTATGGTACTGGTACCAAAACAGAGATATAGACCAATGGAACAGAACAGAGGCCTCAGAATAACGCCACACACCTATAACCATCTGATTTGATAAACCTGAAAAAAAACAAGCAATGGGGAAAAGATTCCCTATTTAATAAATGGTATTTGGAAAACTGGCTAGCCATATGCAGAAAGCTGAAACTGGTTCCCTTCCTTACGCCTTGTACAAAAATTAACTCAAGATGGATTAAAGACTTAAAGGTAAGACCTAAAACCATAAATACCTTAGAAGAAAACCTAGGCAATACCATTCAGGACATAGGTACAGGCAAAGACCTCATGACTAAAACACCAAAAGAAACGGCAACAAAAGCCAAAATAGACAAATGGGATCTAATTAAACTAAGAGCTTCTGCACAGCAAAAGAAACCATCATCAGAGTCAACAGGCAACCTACAGAATGGGAAAAAATTTTTGCAGTCTACCTATCTGACAAAGGGCTAATATCCAGAATCTACAAAGAACTTAAATTTACAGGAAAAAAACAAATAACCCCATCAAAAAGTGGGAAAAGATATGAACAGACACTTCTCAAAAGAAGACATTTATGCAGCCAACAAACATGAAAAAAAGCTCATCATCACTGGTCATTAGAGAAATGCAAATCAAAACCACATTGAGATACCATCTCACGCAAGTTAGAACGGCGATCATTAAAAAGGAGACAACGGATGCTGGAAAGGATGTTGAGAAATAGGAATGCTTTTACACCATTGGTGGGAGTGTAAATTAATTCAACCATTGTGGAAGACAGTGTGGCAGTTCCTCAAGGATCTAGAACTATAAATACCATTTGACCCAGCAATCCCATTACTGGGTATACATCCAAAGGATTATAAATCATTCTATTATAAAGACACATGCACAAGTGTGTTTATTGCAGCTCTGTTCACAATAGCAAAGACTTGGAAACAACCCAAATGCTCACCAATGACAGACTAGATAAAGAAAATGTGGCACATATACACCACGGAATATTGTGCAGCCATAAAAAAGGATACATTCATGTCCTGTGCAGGGACATGGATGGAGCTGGAAACCATCACTCTCAGCAAACTAACACAAGAACAGAAAACCAAACACCACATGTTCCCACATCTAAGCGGGAGTTGTACAATGAGAGCACATGGACACACGGAGGGGAACATCACACACTGGGGCCTGTTGAGGGGTGGGGGCTAGGGGAGGGATGGCATTAGGAGAAATACCTAATGTAGATGATAGGGTGATGGATGCAAACAACCGCCATGGCACATGTATACCTACGTAACAAACCTGCATGTTCTGCACGTGCACTCCAGAACTAAAGTACTATTTTTTAAAAAAGAGCTTAAAAAAAAAAACTACTTTGTATGTAATAATTCATGCTTTGTGAAATACTTCATAATTATTTTTATTATGGCAAAATTTGTAGCTCTTTAGGCTTAACATTTATTATTAATATTTATTAATGTTGCACTGCATACATCTAGATAATAGTAAAAAAACAGAAATACACACACACACACACACACACTTTTTTTTTTGGTCACAGGGTCTTGCTCTGTCACCCAGGCTAGAGTGCAGTGGCATGATCATAGCTCACTGTAACCTTCAACTCCTGAGATCAAGTGATCCTCCCACCCTGGCCTCCAGTGATCCTCCTACCCTGGCCTCCCAAAGCACTGGGATTACAGGTGTGAGTCACCACATCTGGCCAAATTTTCTTCATTCAAGTACTGAAAAAGATGTGTTACCTGGAAGATGTGGGGAGTTATCTTTCTTGGTCAGCATAAATGGGTTTATTCATTTATCTCTATTCTTACTCTTTGGTCAATTTGCCTCTACTGGCTTACAAACTTCCTGCTGGGGTTGGTTCAAGATGAGACTTACACAAAGACAACAAAGTCATTTGTCAAATTAGGTCAGTAAAAATTGCAAGGTTTTCTAAGTCTTGAAGAGTTCCATGATAATCAAAGTTCCAGTTAAATACAATGTTACTCTTAAATTAGTAAGTATGTATGGGCCTATCTCTGAATCTGTCTGCCTGTCAGTCTCCCTGACTTATATATGTTCATGCATGTGCACATGGATCAGGGTGAGAAGAAGCCACGCTGTCTTAAAGACTACACCTTAAGAGACATTCAGGGATGCTTACTGTAGATACAATGTAGACCTAAATCTGAGCACTGCAGGTTCAAAGTGGCAGGGTTATTTCAATAGTACTAAATATGTGTGAATTCACTTACTTTTTTTTTTTTTTTTTTTTAAGATGGGATGTCACTCAGTCACCCAGGTTGGAGTGCAGTGGCATGATCTCAGTTCACTGCAACCTCTGTCTCCTGGGTTTAAGCAACTCTCTTGCCTCAGCCTCCTGAGCAGCTGGGATTACATGCACCTGCCACCATGCCTGGCTAATTTTTGTATTTTTAGCAGAGACTGGGTTTCACCATGTTGGCCAGGTTGGTCTTGAACTCCTGACCTCAAGTGGTACTTATGATATTTAAGTCAATGATAATGAGCTCTTTCTGTTTTTAATCCTGAGAAAAAAACAGATAAGGGATAAGTCTTGTTCAAACAAAAAAAAAGAAGCTACTGTTGGAATATAAGACCAGTATGGTACTATTTCTTTTGACTTCTCTATGCTGTAAAAATATCAGAAAAATAATGACTGTGAGATATAAGATTAAGAATTAATTAATCATCTTTCTAAAGTACATCAGAAAACTTACAGCAAGATAGGTTCATCATTACTCACTTATATTGGTGAGTAGTTTTTCAGATGTGTTTTATATTCTTCCCTATGTGGCTGTGGTAGACTGTTTGCAAAAATGGCTGCAATACCTCCTCTTGCTCCTGCATGTATATTCCCTTGCAATAACGTTGCCTTTCCTCCCATCAAGGGTTAGAATCTATTTCTCTACCCCTTAAACCTAAGTTCTGTTGTGTGACTTTGTCCAGTGGACTATTTAGCAGATGTGACAGACACAAGCAGATGCTTGAAAAGTGTCTGTTCTTAGGGCTTCACTCTCTTCTCTCTTGCCTTTGGGAACCCTCCTGGTACCTGAATATCAACACATCTGGGCTAGCCTGCTGGATGAGGGGGGGCCACAGGAAGGGATGTCCCAGATTTATCAGTGAGCCCAGTCAATGTCACATGGAGCAGATGAGCTATCTCAGTTGGGTGCATCACAGAATTGTAAGCAAATAAATGTTTGTTGTTTTAAGTCATTAAGTACTGGGGTGATTTGTTATATAACAAAAGCCAATTGATTCAGTAATTAATTTATAAACCTCAGTATTTTACATTAATTTTAATCAGTAGGAACATACACATTTGACATGAAAAACTATTAGAACCCAAATCTATTTTTATTTGCAATTTTATACTTTGAAAAACGTTACCTTCTGAACATGTAACTCAACATCTTGCTGTGTACAGCTTCCAATTTTCTGATTCACTTTTCTCACAACACCTTCTACATCCACAATGCTCTCTTTGCTGATGCTGTCAAGAGAAAAAATTCCCGACTTTAATCATCTCATCAGAGGTGTCAGAACTCATTTGGTGTTTCAGCAGTAAAGCTGAATATGTTAAACTCTTCTTTAATACAGTAAGCCACTTGAGATAAAGCCAGTCTATTTAACCTATTTAGAATAAGCTATTATGTAGCATACCTTGTGAGATTCCTTGAAGAGATGATTTTTTTAGATTCCATAATTTAGTTACCACTTATAAAATACCCTGGACATAAAAGGTAATAAAACTAGTACTGAATTGGGAAACGCAGTAAAAAGTCTTTTAATTATTTATTAAAGAACATTTCCCTCCCTATTTTTGAGATTCACTAAGATCAGCATTTCCTATAATGAGAAATACTGGCTTTAATAAACGCAATTACTGGTATGTGATGGAATTAAATAATAGAAGAAGGTCAACTGAAAAGATTTTAGGGTAATAAGAGAACATTAAGGTGCTGTTTTGCATTTAAATCCTTACGACCTTTAGTTTCTGAGTATACTCTGTCACTGGATTTATAACTATTGGATTGTATACTCCCACTTAAAAGAATGCCTATATAAAGTTTAATATATGATGAGTATAAAATACATGCATCTCCTGGGCAGCTTATTTTTATAACAACTTGAATTCTGAACGCCAGATACTCAAATTCTAAAATACAAAATTTATAAAATAGCTTATTAAACACAATGATTACTTTTTAATCACTAGTACATAACCAAGGAAGAAAATGTATAATCCAAAATGATGATTTCCATACAAAATGTACCAGTTTTACCTTTGTGTATATTCTTATACTGACAAAGTATGTCACAATATAGTTGATGAAAAAGATAACATTTAATTTTCATGGAAAAATACTATTCATTTTGATGAGCATTTGGGTCTTTAGTAGCTGTGGTGCAATGAGACATTCCAGAAACTGAACAGTACTTATTTTACACAAGAGAATACCAGAATCCATTTCAATGAACACTTTTTTTTAGGGTTGAAAAAGGATCAAATGAGGATAATAGGTGAAGAGTAGTTAAGAAAGAAAATTTATTTCTTTCACTTGGCTACACTGCCTAGAAATCTGTATGTCTGTTACCAACTAACTTAAAAAAAAAACAACAGCATGCATCTCCTGCACTAGAGCTATCACCTAATACCTAGCTAAAATCTTGAGTACTAAAGAAACTCACAATTTATTATGGCAAAAGAAGTAGTTGGTGAACTAAGACAAGGCCCTTCTGAGACTTGAAGGGATCAAGAGGCTCCAGCTGACTGTTATAATGGCTTTCTAATACTTGCAATCTAGTGTCACTGAATCTATCTTCAATGTGACTGCCACCTACCAGTAAATGTGATAACTGAGTGTATGATTCATGCCTGGTGAGAATTCTATTGCTTATCTCACATGTCTCCACAAGGAAGGTTTTCTCCTCTATACTGATCTCTATACTGCTTTACCAAGCAACCTGACCTGTCCCAAGTAGAGGTCCTGCTACCTTCCTTCTATGTCCCTGACCCCTTGGTTCTCTTACCTCACCTCCTTTGACTCAACTATTAGAAGGCATTTGCTGGCCCTCTGGATCTTCCATTATCAGATAGTCTTCTTCAAGCCAACTCAAGTCAAACATATCTACTTTTAAGGATTGAGCGTCATGCTAGTAATCTTCTAGAAAGAAGGCGGAATACAGTAAAAGGTACTCTGCCCAGGGCTGGCTGTAGGTCTGATTAAAGAAAACAAAATTTCTTCTTCTTTCTTATTTAAAAGTACCGGATGACTCTTAATCCAGGACCTGAAACCTGGAACTATATCTACCTTTAGTACTTTAATTCAGTAGTACCAAGTGCTAAAATATTAGATCAGCTAGTCTAGAAAACAACAATCATTTAGAACATTGTTTCCAGTCTTAAATAACTTACAAAATAACTTCTGAAAACATAAACTATTTCTTAAGCTAGGGTCAAAGCTATTATAAATTTTTGCAATTACAAATTGCTCTACTGAATCAACGGGAAAGAAGGCAGGATTAATCAGACATAGAGAACAGTTAACGATTTTTTTTACCCTTCCAATCTCAGTATTTCCCCTTATCATATGTAGCTGTTAAAAATCGTAACACATTTAGGCACTAGTAAAATCATTCCACGATTTTTCAAACCTTGGACAATTTAGCTCTATTATTTCTATATAGCTACATCTATTTCTATCTTATTGTAGACATGAGTAAATTCAGAAGAAAAAGCATTAAAGTCAAAGAGGTTCTGTTTGTGAAAAAGGGTCAGACTATCTGAGGATTTTGCATGTACATATAAAATTAGAGTCAAAACAAGAGAGACAGGAATACTGGAGTACATCACTGCCAGTAGACGAATAAAATTCTACTGATTGTAGAAAGTCTAATTATATGATTTTAACTGACATTGTATATGAAGATGTCACAATATTTAACAGTGTATATGCTACAGGAGAGGAAAGGAGGGGAAAGGAAGGGAGAGGGGGAGGAGAAAGGAGAGTGAGGGTAACACTGCTAGTTTCTTTTCATTATTGGAATCCCACAATCTTCCTTCAGAAACCTCACATGCTACAAGTGACATACGACCTTCTGAGAAGCAATCCAAGTGATGGGTTCAGTGTTTATGTATAAATTAACTATTGGAAAAACTCAAATTCATTCTTACTTTTTTAGGTAAAAGAAGAAAGCAGGGAAGAAAGGGTAGTAGGAAGGAAGGAAGGAAGTTAGTTTAATGATTTTCTTTCCCTCAGTGTTACCCAATGAGCAAATCACACTTTGGAGAGCACTGGGGTGGAGAACAAGAATCATGAACTCTGAGAAATGGCTACTGTAGATGATTTGAAAGTCACTGGTGAAGGCATCATTTCTGTATAGGAGATAGGTGAAAAAATATTTAACAGCACACAACTCCAGTCAAAGAGGTCACCATCCTGCAAATAAATGATAGAGATATAAATGTGGAAAAAAAGCAGTTTATCTATCTCTTGCTGCTGAGTCCCAGTGTCAGGTTTTGACTCTGACAAGTCCTCTTGTGAATACAGAGAAGAATCACTGGGATGGACTTACTGCAACATCGTCTCCTAGGCTCATGTGACCCTCCCACCTCAGCCTCCTGAGTAGCTGGCACTACAGGCATGCGCCACCATGCCCAGCTAATTTTTGCATGTTATGTAGAGACAAGCAAACACACTTTTATTTTTATAGCTCAAATGAAAGTGATTTTAGGCCAGGTATGGTAGCTCACACCAGTAATCCCAGCACTTAGGGAGGTCGAGGTGGGTGGATCACCTGAGGTCAGGAGTTTAAGACAAGCCTGGCCAACATAGTGAAACCAGTCTCTACTAAATACACAAAAAATTAGCTAGGTGTGGTGGTGCGCTCCTGTAGTCCCAGCTACTTCGGAGGCTGAGGCAGGAGAATTGCTCGAACCCAGGGGACAGAGAATGCGCCGAGCCAAGATCACACCACTGCACTCCAGCCTGGGTGAGAGAGCGAGGCTCCATTTCAGAGAAAGAAAAGAAAAGGAAAAGAAAAAGAAAAGAAGAAAGAAAGAAAGTTATTTTATTTTAACATCTAAATACCTAGAGGATTGCTTCTATCATCTCTTTAGCAATTCCCTTTTATGTTCTAGTTTCTGCATGAAGTGCTTTATGTATACACTATCTTATCTGAGCTTCACAAAGGCCTACACAGTAGCTATTATCGACATTTTACAGATGAGAAAACTGAGACTCTAAAAGGTTAAGTAATTAGACTACCATCACATAGCTAGTAAGATCATTTACTGATTATTGCACTAGACAGTTCTGTTAGACTCACAAATTAGAACTAAATTTAAATATCTCCGAATGCATCATGAGCTCACTCTGAAATAATACATTTTCATTCTTAGAAGCTCATGAGCTACTGGATTGCTTTACAGTTTCTGTGAAAAAAACTGAAAATAAAAGGCCCTTTCGTAACAGTTTCCCAAACGTCCAGGAATCACACTACCTTCCCCAGTAACACTGATGTATCTTGATGTTTTGCTGTTGTTGCCAACCTTAGTACAAATTCAGCAAAATCTTTAAATAATAATTTCATATTGTTTTATACAAAGTTACATTTAGCTCAGGAGAATTAATCCCATAAACTGTCTGACAATTTCTGACACTAGTCACCAACTTATCCACATGGACGCTCAAGGGGTATCCACATGCCCGCCTCCCTTTGGGCCTCAACTACAGACAATATACACTCCTACCACAGCACCTGTACCCTGCCTCTGCATGCAGCTGTTTATCTCCATTTTCCCTCTCCCAAAATTAAGCATCTCCTAAGATACAAATGCCACACATAAATCTTTGTATACTCAAGCCCAGCAGAGAGTACCTAGACCAGAGCACATGCTAAATACAAGTTTGTAAAAATCAATGAGACTTTTTGAGTATTATTTTGGTATTTTCCAGATCAGCTGGGTGCGGCGGCTCACGCCTGTAATTCCAGTACTTTGGGAGGCCAGGATGGGTGGATCACTTGAGGTCAGGAGTTTGAGAGCAGCCTGGCCAACATGGTGAAACACTGTCTCCACGACAGATACACACACAACAAATTAGCTGGGCATGGTAGCATGTGTCTGTAGTCCCAGTTACTTGGGAGGCTGAGGCACAGAATTGCTTGAACCTGGGAGGGAGAGGCTGTAATGAGTCAAGATTGTGTCATTGTACTCTAGCCTGGGCAACACAGCAAGACTCCATCTCAAAAAAAAAAAAAAGTTAATGTAGCAAACTGAAATTTTAACCTACCAACTAGTAGAACACCTATTTTAGGTGAAAGATCTAGAAAGGAAAGAAAATAAACAAACTTGTATGTAGCTAGGTGACTCATTAGAGAATGAGAAACATACTTGTGACTCATCAGCTACCAAAAAAATCACTTAACCACAATGACTAATATGAAGAAAAATAAAATATATACGTATACATATAATGGTACTAAAAAGGCTTATTTTCAGAATCAAAATATTTCTGTGTTTGGGGAGAGTGGGAAGTTGTCATATAAGCACAAATAGCGACATATAAATTTTAACTTTAAAACTACTTTTCACATTAATTGTAGTCCTTTATAGCGGGCACTGTAACTTTAAACTTTAAAAACTTGTGTTTACACTCATTGCCCTCTGTAACAGTCAATACAAAAAGGCCTCCAGGACTTCCTTTAAAAAAACTGGCTTTACAACACTTAACCACAACCAACACAAACTACTCTGTTAATTACTTTAAAATGGCACACATACAAAAAAAATTTTTTTAAAGAGAAAACGGATTAATATCTCAACTCTAGGATCAACTATTAAATATTAGAAAAGATGTGAATCTAGAAACACAGGCCTGGATAGATAGGTATTGCATCTTCCTGGTTCCAGACAAATTTCATTTAAAAGCCTCAAACCATTTCAGATATGTAATTAAGAACTTGTTCCTAAAACCTCTAGGGAATTAGATGTGCCAACCTTCCTATGTAACTCATTCAGTTGCTTCATTTTTATATGCATTCAGCCATGAGAAAATTGATCTTTCCAACAAATTGATTAAAATAATGTGTGAAGAGTCCTGTGGCACTTAAATCCAATTAGTGAGTCAACTTTTTGGATTACTCTATTGATGAATTGGATATTCCTAAGACAGACAATTTGAGGCAAAATAGTTGGCTCCATATTAAATTCCAATGTTTCTTTTAAGGAAAATACTCCAAAGCCAGAAACTGCTAGCAGTATTGTCTAGCCAGTAAGGCAAAACATAAGCACTTCAGATTTAATATCTAAAGTAAATGCTAAGATCGTTATCTACTTAAGATATTAAAAGTGACCTCATACTTTACCTTTTAAATGATTAAGAAACCCCAGCTGGAACTATCTGATTTAATATTTTTAATAGTGGAGTCCTTGCTTTTTTCCACCTGGTATATGGCCAGAGGGAATAGAGTTAAATATAGGGCTTCATGGAATTAACATATAAATACCATTATTTCTCCCACTTTTTTGTGTATGAATTCACATGCTTTCATGTCCAGTCCTTTTTGAGCAGTAACATCCAAAATGGAAACGAAACACTTTGAAAATAAACAAACAGTCCTTAGGCACTCCTCTAGCACTAAAGATAACTGCAATCATTTTATATACATATATATATATATATATAACATATTTTATATACATATATATATATATATAACATATTTTATATATTAAAAATTTAACCTACCAACTAGTAAAACACCTATTTTTCACTATATATATCTATAGCACTAAAGATAACTGCAAGCATTATATATATACATATATATATATATATGAATATGACAACTGATCTAAGACAGAATGAAAAGTAAATGGAGATTAGAAATGGCCTTTTCCTCAAAGACATATTTTTATCCATACTATTTTCTAAACCAAATTCTTGCAGAATGGCTAGCTGGTCCACTAACTGAGCTGCCAGCTTCCCAAAGATAATGTGTTACTAACTAAATATTCTTTTAAATTATCTCATGCTTCACTTATCCTCAAGTGTCTAAGTAAGGATTTTTGTTTTATTTAAGCAACAGAATCCACTAGAATTGGTTTATATGTTGGTAATGTGCTATTTTTAATCATAAAGAAGGGTGGTAGAATACTAAGCAATGGAACTCACAGTGCTTTCCAAATTTTTCCTTTCTAATTATACTTAGAAACTAAGAGATAAAGAGGAATGAGATCCTGAAGAGGTCAATGAAACAACAAAAATACAGGCACAGCCCATAAACCTCTATTTTCGATGTAAAGTAGAATATACACTAGTGGGCTCAGTTGAGAAACAGGAACCAGATGTTATGCTATGAACACACAAGATACTCTAACCTTGTATTGGATGATGGAATCAGGAGCCTATGGGACAGGGGGAGTCTGTATGGTGTTTGTGGGGCAAGAGAAACAAAGGGACGGGGAACAATGGATAAAAGTGCAGAGAGTGGCTCCAGGAATGGAGCATAGGGCCACATGAGGTCAGGAGGAGCCTGAAAAGACTGGGAGAGAATGTGGAGATTGATAAAAAGACTAGAAGTCTTGATGAGGTCCACCAAAAAATGAGGAGGCATGGGGGAGGCAGACTGATGGAAATTATAATCAGAGGATTATTGGGTAAAACAACCTATTGGGCTTTTTATAAACTCAAAAACCTGGAACTTCTCTTCAATCAACTTGATATAGATAAGCTTAGGAGATACTATTGGCTGCCGACCCAGTGGAAAAGGAGATAGCTTCAATTCCTCTTAAGTGTCCACTCTTTATTTGGCCAAGTGCTATATGGGAAGATGAGCCCATCCCAGGTCCAAACAGTGGGTCATGTTTACTCTCAGTCTATATTGGCAATTTATTCCACGTTAGTGGTGTCATTTCCACTTAGTTTCTCAAATCAAGTCATTTTGAATTCATTATTTCCTTACCCCCACACAAACAGTAACCAAACAGGTAAGATTCATGTTTTACCCACTCATTAGTAAATCCTGTTGTCACTTTCAAGAGTACAGTCAGTTTGCTATAAAGCTTGTATTGAAAATATGAGTTTGTTCCAACACCACTGACGTATTAGGGAACAATTTGAGTGTAAGGAGAATTTTGCTTTCGTCTATGCCAGATTTCATCAGTGAGAACACTTGGTCAATGTAGACAACAGTACTTGGGTGTACTCAGTCATGCAGGAATATACAAAATGCACATACCTTAAACATCTACCTATAACTCATGTTTCAAGTCATACCTATCCACATCTGGTGTTACAACTTTCCCTCTGATTTCAGACAGTGTTTCTTCCACCACTTCACAATAACTTACAAACTGCCTTTCTTTTGATACCCACTTCCACAAGCAAACTGCACATTTTTTTCAAGGTAAAATGCTGTATTTATTATAGTATTTATGTATTTCTTAAACTCTCAATGAGTATTTTGCACCGTCTCTACTGAAACTACAATTAGCTGGGCGTGGTAGCAGATGCCTGTAATCCCAGCTACTTGGGAGGCTGAGGCAGGAAAATTGCTTGAACTCGGGAAGTGGAGGTTGCGGTGAGCCAAGATTGCGCCACTGCACTCCAGCCTGAGCGAAAAGAGCAAGACTCCATCTCAAAAAAAAAAAAAGAAAAAAAAGTTAGGTTCTTGTCTTTTCAAAAAGTGTGCCATTAATGAAGTTTTTTTTTTTTTTAAAAGACCCATAATTGTACATTTTTATGAGGTACAGCGTGATGTCTCCATACATGTATACATCGTGTAAAAATCAAATCAGGGCATTTGGCATATCACCTCAAACTTTTATGACTTCTTTGTGCTGAGAACACTCCAAATCCTTTCTTCTAGCTGTTCTGAAATATAGAATACTGTTAACTATAGTCACCCTACTGTGCAAGAGAACACCAGAACTTACTATTCTTCCTATCTGCAACTTTGTACAGATTGACCAATTTCTCCCTCATCCCCCCTCTGCCCCCACCAACTATTCTCTCACAGCTATGAGATCAACATCTTTAGCACATGAATGAGATCATACAATATTTCTCTTTCTGTGTCCAGCTTATTCCACTTAACATAATGCTCTGCAGGTTCATCTACGTTGCCACAAACGACAAGATTTCAGATTTTTATGGCTGAATGGTATTCCAGGGTGTATATATCCCATACTTTATCCATTTATCTGTTGAAGAAACTTAGGTTGAATCCATATCTTGGCTATGGTGAATGGTGCTGCAATAAATACTGGAGTGTAAATATGTATCTCTCTTTCACATAATGACTTCATTTCCTTTGGATAATTATCCCATAATGGGATTACTGGATCATAAGATAGTTCTATTTTTAATTTCTGAATAACTGCCATACTGTTTTTCATAGAGGCTATACTAATTTACATTCCAACCAATAGTGTATAAGAGGTTCCCGTTCTTCATATCAAGTGTTTGAGTTAAGTTATGCCGTGAACCCCATTTTCTCCATAAACACCATGATTTTTATTGCACAATTTTGCATAGGACAGTTATTTTTAGGAATGCATATGTCACACAGAAGAACTGATGCCACATTAGTGCCACTCTACAAAAAGCTAATCTAAAAGGACATCCATACCTTAATGTCCCAAGATCTCTTCCCCTTGCTATTGACGGATCAGTTCTAGGAAAGGATTTTAGTTGGTACACGTGACTAACAAAGAGCCTGCAATTTGATGTATTAAGGAACAGTATTAGTTATCTAGCCAAATCCTTTCAATTCTTTCCTGCATCCACAATCTTAGTAAAAGATAAATTCGTATTTTAAATTCTAAGTCTGTGGTTTTATTTTCAACATCAGTAGTATATACCACACAGCTGCTTTTTTAAGTGACTTTGTGCCTTATTTTTCACGAGAGTGATACAAAGGTGCAAAATGTATTGTATGGCAGTGCTGATAAGACAAAAGCCCAAAGTCTAAGCAAAAGTAGATGCAATTAATTATTAGAGCTGCCTCTAGCAGTGTTAGGTTTCATGTTTATAACTATCAAAATTTTTATTATTGAGATTATTCAGGAAAAATAACTGTTACTGACAACATGAAACTCTATGGTTCCAACTCCCCGTTGCTCCTCCTTATTTTTAGAGCATGCTTTTTAACAATAGGGTGATTCCTTAGAAGGCAGCTACTGCTTGATAGTGGAAGAGACAAACTTATTAGTGTTACTAAGAGTTAAAATTAAAGTCCTCCTTTGGAATTTTTAGCATGAATTTATCACTCAAACATAAATTTTTAAAAAAATTTTCTTTTCCTCCCCAAGTTCTTTAGCTCATTTCTGCTTTCCAAAATGCCTGTTTTCAGTGGTTTGTTTTTTTGGTTTTTTTTTTTTTTTGAGACAGTTTCACTCTTGTTGCCCAGGCTGGAGTGCAATGGCGAGATCTCGGCTCACCGCAATCTCTACCTCCTAGGTTCAAGCGATTCTCCTAACTCAGGAGATTCGGGGATTACAGGCATGTAGCTGGGATTATAGGAATGCGCCACCACACCTGGTTAATTTTGCATTTTTAGTAGAAAAAGGGTTTCTCCATGTTGGTCAGGTTGGTCTTAAACTCCTGACCTCAGGTGATCCACCCACCTCAGCTTCCCAAAGTGTTGGGATTACAGGTGTGAGCCACTGTACCCTGCTAAAAAAATTTTTTTTTATTACTTTATCATCAGCTCTACTTTTTATCTATTTTTAATTTTTATTTATTTAATTATTTTTTGTAGAGACAGGGTTTTGCCATGTTGCCCAGGCTGGTCTTAAACTCTTGGGCTCAAGTGATCCTCCCATCTCAGCCTCCTAAAGTGCTGTGATTACAGGCATGAGTCACCACGCCTAGCCCAGTTCTGGTTTTTTTTTTTTTTTTTTTTTTTTGAGACAGAGTCTTGCTTTGTCGCCAGGCTGGAGTGCGGTGGCGCGATCTCAGCTCACTGCAACCTCCGCCTCCCAGGTTAAAGAAATTCTCCTGCCTCAGCCTCCCAGGTAGCTGGGAATACAGGCGCACGCCACCATGCCCAGCTAATTTTTTTGTATTTTTAGTAGAGACGGGGTTTCACCATGTTGGCCAGGATGGTCTCGATCTCTTGACCGCATGATCCACCTGCCTCGGCCTCCCAAAGTGCTGGGATTACAGGCTTGAGCCACCGTGCCTGGCTCTGTTTTTTAAACTAAACTTTTTTTCCCTTTAGTTTTGACTCGTAATGCCTTGGGAGCAGTGTCAATCTAATAGGCTGTATTCTAAGTGGAGCTACAATGTGGGAGGGCTTTGAACTAACATCATTACATACTATTTCAGACAGGCAGGATGACATAGAGACTAGAGTGTGAGTCCAGAGTCTAAGATACCTTAATCAAAACACTTAATATTTCACACCTCAATTTCCTCATCTGAAAAAAAAAAAGAGAGAGACAGAACCAACCTCCTTTCTGCCCCCAAAACAAAAAAAGGCAAAAACAGTATCTACACCTCATGGGGCTGCTGTGCGAATCAGGTGAGAAACAGAAGTCTGACACTTTGCAGCTCAGTATATAGTAATAGCTATTATGCTATTATTACAGGCAAACCTGTTATTTGACCTGTACATCAAATGGGAAAGATGCTGGTGACCACTGTACTGTACCTTTTGGGTCTGGTACAGGGACTAACAGGGAAGAGGCATCCAAATAAGCATAAAAATCCATGCTAGACACTGGAAAGGTTGGCAAGATAAAGCAAGTGTAGTTACTATATTGAGTTTTATTGGCAAATTAAGTTTCTTAAATATTAAAATATTTCACATGCAGTAAGAGTCCTGTATGTGGTAGGGGATGGGTTTTCCATGATCTTTCACCTCAAAAATATATGACACCTGCTATGGAGGTCGCCGAGAGTATTCTATTATTACATAATCTATTGGTAAACCCAAGATAATGACAGAAGATGGGCAGCATAACCTTTATACAAATAGTGTTTTTTACCTTTTATTATCATTCATTCTAGGTACCACAGATTTAAGTACCTTGAAGTACTTTATTATACTAGACGGTCATAATAAAGGCCTAAAATGTAACAGAAATCCTATATATTGATATATTCTGATGTGCTGTTAATAGTAGGAATAAACTTGGGGAGTTGGTAGAGGCTGGGTGATGACCAAACTTTAATTCTGGGTAATCATCGGCTCATGTTTTTCTAAACGATTTCCATTTATTACCACCACCACCATCCAAAAAAAAATCAATAATGGTGAAAGAGACACTATACATTAATAGTTTTTCCATTTGCATATTTATATACCCTTATGTCAACAAAAACTTAACATTTTTAACACAGAAACTTGACTATTAAAGGTTTTCAGCAAAACCGATAAATTTTTTAGCTTTCTGATTGTCAGAAACAATGTCTTAACTCTTACTATACTCAATGAGAAATGTACTCACAGATCTATATAACCACCCACATTCAAGTCAATAATTTTTAAATCTTTTAAATCTTTTTTTTTTTTTTTTTTTTTTTTTGAGATAAAGTCTTGCTCAGTCACTCAGGCTGGAGTGCAGTGCCATAATCTCAGCTCACTGCAACCTCTGTCTCCCAGGTTCATGCGATTCTCCTGCCTCAGCTTCCAGAGTAGCTGGGATTATAGGCATGCGCCACCACGCCCAGCTAATTTTTGTATTTTTAGTAGAGACGGGGTTTCACCATGTTGGTCAGTCTGGTCTTGAACTCCTGATCTTGTGATCTGCCCGCCTCGGACTCCCGAAGTGCTAGGATTACAGGCGTGAACCACTGCGCCTGGCCTCAAGTGAATAATTTTTACATCTTTGCAAGGGTGTAATAAAAGATTAATTAGAAAAGCCATAAAGTTGCTACATATCAGTTCTTCAAATAATGCAACATAAAATGCTTTGATGTTGTAAATTAAACAAACAATTCACTGACGCAAAGAAGTGCAAAATGCCCAAACACAAGAACCATATATTTGCTAATTAAAACAGCATCAAAAGAACAAAAATAAAATTAGGTAAGTACTTTAAACAATAATAAAACCCTTTTTTGACAATAAAAATCTATATTTTTTTAAATTAGACAGGATCTCACTCTATCACCTAGGCTGGAGTGCTATGGCACACAATCTTGGCTCACTGCAACTTTCACCTCCCAGGCTGGAGTGATCCTCCTACTTCAGTCTCCCAAATAGCTGAGACTACAGGCTCACACTATCATACCTGGCTAATTATTTTGACTCTTTTTTTGGTAGAGATGAGGTTTACCATACTGCCCAGTCTGGTCTTGCACTTCTGGGCTCAAGTTATCTGCCCGCCTTGGTCTCCCAAAATTCTGGGATTACAGGTGTGAGTCACCTCGCTCAGCCATATGTTTCAATTCTAAAGTAAGCACAAGCTTTGTTTAAAGTTCAAACACTTCTTTCAATTACAGTAAATTGGTAACATACTAGATCCCAGACTTGTATATTTCTCAGGCAAGTAGAAATAGCAGTGTTTGAATAAAAGTCTTAGCTTTGAAGAATGAGGTAAGATAAGCAAACAGTAAACAACATATAAAGTCACATGGCTATGTCAGGGAAAACCAGAGCTGTGCAGTATTTAAAGTGGTAAAAACAAATTTTATTCAAGACTATTGCAATAGGGGAAAAGAGATATGAGTATAGAACTGGGCTCAACTTTGAATACACCATTGGCACGTGGGAACTTACAGCCAAGGATGGGAACACAGAGTCAGTGGATGGAAAATTACTAAGAGGTGCCATTAGGGGTAAGGGGAGATTCTGGCTTAAGTGACCTAACAGGATTCTTGTTGTAGGCATGTGAGGGTGATCAGAGATCACCTGGGGGATGGAGGAAGAGGAACCTGATTAGCTATGGAGGGTGATCAGATACTGAAGGGCGGATGAGGGGGTTGTGGTTAAAGCAACTCAGCAGGATTCTTACTAAAACTGAACAATGCAGGCATGAACATTAAGTAAAAAAGTCAAGGCTTATTGGAGCAGAAGGTTCTTTCAAAGGAGTCTGAGTAGAGTTTAGTCAATGAGGGACTCTGTCACCAGTTAGTAGGAAACTAAGTCCCTGCATTCTTTGTACCTCTATTACACCCATCTGCCCACGTGTGCTTTGCAAAAATTAAAGATTTAAATCATTCTTTAAATCACGATAACTTCGTTTTTACGCCAGAGTCTTGCTCTGTTGTCCAAGCTGGACTGCAGTGGCACAACTACAGCTCACTGCAGCCTGGACCTCCTGGGCTTAGGTGATTCTCGACCTCAGCCTCCTGAGTAGCTGCGACTACAGGAGTGTGCCGCCATGCTCTACGAATTTTTAAACTATTTTTTTTTTTGTAGAGATGGGGTTTTGCCATGTTGGCCAGGCTGGTTTCAAACTTCTGGGCTCAAGTGAACTGCCTGCCTTGGACTCCCAAAGTGCTGGGATTACAGGGATGAGCCACACTGGCTCAAATCAAATATGCCCAGCTGATAACTTATTTTATGAACTCATTTTTCTTCACTAAAACCCCAAGAATTTTGAGTCCAAAATAAGCTTGGTGAGAAGTATGCACCACTTAATATGGTACAGGCCAGCAGTTCTGAAACTACTGTATGGGTTCTCTTCAGTGGAACAAAAAATGTCAGCAACCCCCAGTGATGACTTAAATTAGTTCTGTCATGTTACTTAAAGACCTACAAATACCAAACTAGTGTAAATGCTTATGCTTATAGCCTTTAACTTTAAAATCGAAATAAATTTTTAAATAAAAACAAAATTCAAATTAATAAGTAATATTAATTTGTAGTTTTACTAAAACTAAATTGCTGATATTTGGTTTGCTGTATAAAGCTTGTAGCCTCAGCACCAGTTCCATAATTAATTTGTTTCTGTATTCTGACTTCAACATACTAGTAATATGAAGAATACCTGTTCAGTTACCTAAAACATTAACTTTGAGGTAGAGTCAGGACATTTCAGCTTCATAATCAACCAAAATTCTGCAATCAGTAATCTAAGAATGACAATTTATTTAAATAAAGTATCAGTCAATCATTTTATAAAACTATCCTGCTTATGTGAAAGTTAATAATTGTTAGCATTGTTAATTAAAATTTGCACCAAATGAATTACCAAATATCTGAAACTTAACTGGCACTTGAAATAGAAACATTTTTCCTTGCATCAAGCTGTTATACTATTAGCGATCTGCTGCTCCTATACAGACAAAAAGACAATTTAATATATCTGCTTGAATGGTACAAGATTTTCTGAGTTCAGAATTCCCTTAATTACCAAATACTACCTGGTAACCCAACTTGATCAGCATGTGTCTCTATTCAAGCTACTGTGAAACCTTGATTTGTATAGAATATAAGTATCATTTGGCTTCAGCTGGCATGAATGCAACTGTAAATAAGGCAGTAATGCTAATGGAGCACTAGATTCACATGGCAGGTTTCAGTTATAAATTGGTTTTTAAGATGACATGGAATAATACTCTTATATAACTTTAAGGTTATCATCAAAATGTATACTAAAACTTTTTAATATATATAATACATATAATGCATATATATAAATATAAATAATTCTCAGCATCCTAAGAATATATATGTGGATCTCTAATAAACGAACAGAGAAACCAAACAATGAGGATAATGAAAGATGTGGGGTCAAGCTAAATGACAAAGAATGAGGATTAACGCATAAAGCCAATGCCTTTAAAATGAGAAGTGAAGTAAGAGAGGTCATTGCAGGCACGGAGTGTCTCCCCAGTCTGAACAATATGTACTGGGAAATAGAGGGATATAACACTGTAGTGAGGGAACCACCAGGCAGAATATTGGAGATGGTTAGAAGTAGGAAGCCATTAAAGATTTTAGATAAACTAGCCCTGAAAATAAAACTTCTGGCAAGAGTGGACTTAAAGAGGGAGCAAAAAAGGCACGTATCATTCAATAAATATTAGTTTAATAAATGACTGCACTATTTGGTCCTAAACCAAGTAACACGGCAGAAAATATAAAGAACACTAAAAGGAGACAAAAAAAATTGAAGCCAACTGTCTATAAAAACTCATGTGGAGAGACAAACAGAAGACTTTACTCTCAAATGTTTTAGAAATTTTAGTACTGCTTTAATTCTGGCGTCATATCACAAAATTCAACTATCCTCCATGCTTAAAAACACAGAAAGTCAACCAGGCGCAGTGGCTCACACCCGTAATCCCAGCACTTTGGGAGGCCGAGGCGGGTGTATCACCTGAGGTCAGGAGTTCGAGACCAGTTTGAGCCCAACCAATATGGTGAAATTCCCAGTCTCTACTAAAATACAAAAAATTAGCCGGGCGTGGCAGTGGGTGCCTGTAATCCCAGTTACTCAGGAGGCTGAGGCGGGAAAATGGCTTGAACCTGGGTGGCAGAGGTTGCAGTGAGCCGAGACCATGCCATTATACTCTAGCTTGGGCAACAAGGGTGAAACACCATCTCAGAATCAAAAAAAGAACCAACACCAAAACAAAAAAAAAAACACAGAAAGTTCAAGTGAACTTAAGGTTTCTATAGTTTGGTACAACAATAATGAATATAGTTAGTGAATAACAATAATAACCACAGTGAATATTTATATATTTTACAACCACAGCAGGTTATAAAATTTCTTCCTTTTCATGTGTTAATAACAAAGAGGAATTTCTTTGTATTGCTATTTATGATTCAATAATAACCTTACACCTTAGATTTTTGTTTTTAGAAGTATCAGTTCACCAAATGGTGAAACTTACACCTTAGATTTTTGTTTTTAGCAGGATCTGTTCACCTAAACAAGTGATCTCAAAGATAAATATATGAGAGCTATCTTAATTTTTGCTTTCACAAAGGAGTAGTATATACCCATTTTAGATAAAACACAGTAACAAATTTTAGGAAAAGAATTTTAAAAGGCGAAGAAAAACCCCATACATCTTTTTCCTAAAAAAGTTTTAAAAAGTTCTTGCTGAAGTCTAAAAGTAGACTTCTCCTACCAAGGATCAGGAGTTCTGAACTATCTTAGAAGTATAGTTTGACATCACACAGAAAGGACAAACTGACTGACCCATTTGCAACATAAAATCATGTTCCTAAGAAAATTATCTTGATCAACTACAAAAACTAAAAACTCATCATTATTTTGCCAAGAGTCTTAGCCATAAGAATTTTCCTTTTTCACAAGATTGCAAAAGCCATTAACCCACCTACTGGTAATTTACTCAGGCTCGATTCCTTAACATACTTGTGCCAAAAGTGTAATAATAGTTATCTATGTACCACATGTTGAGCCTATTGTATAAAATTGACTCTCATTCTCTTACATATAACAGTGAAAAGGTTTATAATTTACAACAGCTCAACCTTTTCCCACATAATGCTACTTCATCATATAAAGTCCATTTATTAAAGGGACTAAAAATAGCTACAAAATCAAATAACAATTTAGTTGTTAAGCCTGAACTGCCTCTAGATCTTTATGGAGTTTCACTTCAGGAATTACAAAATCTAGGCTAAATTATCTATATTATTCCCTTGTCTAAAAGAAAGATCACCCATACGTCATTTCATTTGGATGAAAGCCTTTAATTTATTAAAATAATGATAAAAAGGTGTTCTTTAATTTTATGAGGGCATTAGTGAACTAAGTTCTGTTTGGTAGGCCATTTGAAAGTAGCTCTTTTGGCTATCAAGCTATGGTTGACATCTGATATACTCAATCACTGTTACTTAGTCAAGTCCCAGGAGTTTCTGAGAAGATCTGAAATAATAACTTATTTGTGGAGTATTTTAATGTGTCTGCTTCTAAATATATCACATGGATTAACTGCCCACCTGTCAGTAGAATGCTTCTCAATGAACATTATGGGTAAGTAGGATTTTCAAAACACTTTTCCACTGGAAGCTTTAGGAATGTAACGCTGAGGTTATAATACAGTTTTATGGAAAAATATATATATTCCTCTATGTAACAGTCAGCTTCATGTAATAGTTTTCAGAACCAAATTATTGTACAAAAGACAATAACTATAAAAGTTGTTTGTTAATTTGAGGTTGACTTTTTTCCAGTATTTTTCAGTACATTTAATAGAATTTAGCATCTTATGTCTGTGGCTTCCAGGGCCATCTTTTTTCTTTTTATAGAAGGCTCTCTGTGCAGATAAAACTTCTAGGGACCAAGGTCATTTATGTTTGACTACATAGGAGACACACTGACCTTAAAAGGCTGGATGACAAATGCACACACTCCCACTAACTAGGAAACGAAACAAGCAAACCAAGTTACCAGAAGACACAGGCAGAAGATAAGTGGCTGTCTCTGGGCGGCAGGACAGGGAGATAGGGGAAGGTGGGGTTACCATACCTAGCAGTACTAAAATACTACTGACCTCATCAATGAATTGATATTAACTCATGGCACTAAAGTTTTTAAACCCGAATGCAGGTATTACTTTGATGTAATAAAACTGAATTGGATAAATAAATATCTAAACCAAAACCAGCTGCTGAGCATCCATTATATGTAAAACATTGTGCTAGAGGGTCAGGGAGGGCTGAAAACTAAATTAGGATATTAAATTAGAAAGTTTGGAAGTTTCTTTCCAATTCTAAAACTCACAATTCCATCTATATTAACCCATCTGTGAAAGCATGTATCTAAAGAGAAATTTTTTTTTTAAATGAATAGAAAAAATATATCATTTACTCTGATTGAATTCTTTCTTTTAAAAAAATACACCTATGAAAGTATTACTTAAAACATAAAGACCATCCATTTTCCCATGTTTTCTGAGATCATTATCATGGAAATAAAATTTGCCACTGCACTCCAGCCCCAGTGACAGAGCGAGACTCTGTCTAAAAAAAAAAAAAAACTGATGAAATTGAGAAAAACATGAAACAAAACTAGAGACATTACCAACTACCAAGTAAAACTACTCTCATCACTTTAGAGCCACTGCATGCACAACTAGACTTCTATCTCTATATCCGCCTCCTGCAAGCTGAACAAAACAATGTGCTTCTACAGGGAAACTCTGGGCCAGACAGCCCAGACTTGTACAGGAGGAAAAAGCAAGTTTTACCTTTTTTCTCCTAAACCCTTTTGGTGTCAAAGCTGAAAGTTGTAACACATTTGCTTTACTTATTTCTTCAGGAAATTATTTGCCAAACTACATTCTTTTATTTTATATACTTTTATTTTTCAGTTAGAAAACTTGTTGCTCAATATGCAAATCTCAAACTGGGGGAGGGAAGGAGGGAGGAAATGAAGCTCAACAAACACAACAAAATAAAGTTGCTCTGCTATGTTGAGGCTGCCAGGCTTTTTGTTACTCCACTTGAAAGTAAATGTGACTTGTCTGTAGAGAGTGCTGCTTCAGCAGTTCCAAATGAATTTCAAGCCTGTGCTCCATATTTTCTCTTTTGTAAGTTTAATGTATTCAGCAACACTGAACTGACAATTTAAATAACTACATTTTTAAACAAACGAAGCATTGATGTTAATGTATGAAAATGGTCCAAACCCCTGGGAGTCTTGGTTCCCACCATTGTTTATTCTGACAACAGGATATAATTGCTTACTTACTTGGCAGCAAATTTAACCATCTGCTTGCTTGCATGGTCTCCCACTGCCACAAGAGCCTGGACATTAAACTGCTGCTGACGTAGGACTAAGAAGCACTGTTTCCCTGAAAAAAATGGCAGAAAGAACACAAGTGTATTAAGGACATGCAACTTCAGGTTTTACAAAGAAGGAAAATGCTCTCTACTGTAAAACTGGGCCAAAATTTATCATATTCATCAGGCACACACACATGTGTATCCTATCCATTTGGCTCCCACAGCCAAAATACTCATACTCAACTGACACAACCCTTAAAGCAACTCAAGTTCCTACGATGAGTTACAAGAAACGCTTTTAACCTGTTTGTTATAAGAACACATGCAAATCACCAGTTTCAAAAAAACTTCTAAATTAAGAAACTTATTTTGTCATTGAATTGATTTATTAAACCAATTTCAAGTAACTTGAGATCACTTTCAACAGTCATTCAATAGAATATTCTACATGCAAAGGTACTGCACTATCACCGAAGTTTCAGCAATGCAACCACAAAAGTGCTAATACAGTGCTTAAGAACAATGATGCAAACATTCTATGGGGTGGTCCATCTACAGTTTCTTCCTACCAAAGTGCATTTTAAAGAGCATTTAAATGGACGGGCTAGTGCCTTCCATGTTCTACGTTCTTCATTTTTCCTTTATCATCTTCCAAGTCCTTCATATTTTATAGTAGTCCCCGTATTTTTTTTTTACTCCAAATAACTTACATAGCCTATAAAAGATCATTCCCTTTAAGCCCTATAACCAGTTTTATTTTTGCGTATCCTGGGCCTCTTGATTCCTCCTCCTTTTATCAAGAACTGTCATTCCTTACTCTTAACCTTCTGAAAAACATTATTCACAATGTATTTCAGTTATTATGTATCCTGATGACATCCCCTTTCCTTCAAAGCAGATCCTTCTAAGTCTCCGATCAAATGCTGGGAAAATTACTTCCTCATAAAAATGGGGTTAATCTCTCCAAGACCACTTGCCACATCAGATTGTCTTGTAAAACATCACAAGAGGATTTTGTTTTTAAAACTGAGCACTGTCTTTTACATTTAGAACGGGCCTTAATTAAAAAAAAAGAAAAAGGAAAGCAAAAATGCAAGCAGACTTACACTTACTACTTTCAACATAGAGTATTTTGAAATGCAAATCAGATAGGAATCACAAGTTAAAAAAGGTTGCAAACAAAGTGTCAACACAGACATAATCTATTGACTTTGGAGTTATATATGATTGGTAGGTTTTTAACCACTAAAAAACACTCTAATTTTCCCTTTTCCTTTGGAAGATGATCCAGTCACAAAGTAAAATCCTAAAAAATAAAGTTGCATTAACTAAACAAATTCAAAGGAATTTAAAAATACTGGATGGACAATGGTTATTACCACAGAGAAACTTGCAGATGAATAAAAATAACATTTCCATAGGAACTACTATTGAAACCACAGCCACACATTACCCCACTTAGAAAACAATGTTACTGTGAAATGGACGGTAATGTGCACACAACAGTGCTAGGCTAAGCCATAACGTAGTCAGAGTATATTAGCTACTCTAATAGTGCAGACAGACCTAGCTGCCTTACAAAGCCGTCCAGTGATGAATTTCAGTGCTACACAAAGACCCTGGAGAAAGAATGGAGAACTCAAAAGGACATACAAATGGTGAGCACAGGAAAAGTCTATGGGTCAGCACTAGGGAGTAACAATTAGTGTAAGTGTCTGGGAGAAAAGACTAAAAGCTTTGAAATCAAAAGGCCTGGTATCATATCCTACCACTTCCTATGAAGGCGCCTGTGGGAATTATTAAACCACTTTATATCTCAGTTGTTCATCTGTAAAATGGGAGACGGTAATAGTCATGGGTTTTCTTCCATAATCATGAGGATTTTATAGTACGTTTAAAGTTGAGACACAGCTTGAACTCACGTTAACTATTAACAACTTTTATTTTTTTGAGACAGAGTTTCACTCTTGTCGCCCAGACTGGAGTGCAGTGGCGCGACCTCGACTTACTGCAACCTCTGCCTCCTGGGTTCAAGCTATTCTCCTGCCTCAGCTTCCTGCATAGCTGGGATTATAGGTGTGTGCCACCAGGCCTGGCTAATTTTTGTGTTTTTAGTACCATGTTGGCCTGGTTGGTCTTGAACTCCTGACCTCAGGTGATCCACAGCCTCCCAAAGTGCTGGGATTACAGGCGTGAGCCATTACGCCTGGCCTACTAATGACTATTATTGATTACACCACTACCACTGACTACTCTTTGCACGACTGACTATCATTCCTATTTCACAGCGGAATGACTATACACAAAAACTATGCAGGGTGCTGGGAACACAAATGTAAATATTTGTTAGAAAATCATGATAGACTTTACATAAGGAAAAAGCGATAAAACCCTATATAACATGTAATCCCAATTTTGTTCGTATAATTAAGTATATTAAGATTGATCATATAGAGGAAAAAAACCCATCAAAATGTGGCCACCAATGAATGGCAAAATTACAGGAAATTATTCTGTCCCTGTATTTTTCTATATTTTCTGAACTTTCTACAATAAATATGCACTATTTTTCTTTTTTTGAGATGGAGTTTCACTCTGTTGCCGGACTGGAGTGCAGTGGCACGATCCTGGATAACTGCAATCTCCGACTACCTGGTTCAAGCGATTCTCCTGCCTCAGCCTCCAGAGTAGCTGGGATTACAGACACCACACCCAGCTAATTTTTGTATTTTTAGTAGAGACCGCGTTTCACCCGTTGGGCAGGATGGTCTCAATCTCCTGACCTTATGATCTGCTGCCTCGGCCTCCCAAAGTGCTGGGAATATAGGTGTGAGCCACCCCCACCCAGCCAATAAGCACTACTTTTCTAATCAGAATAAAATTTTTTAAGAGAACTATACACTCAGAGGTAGGTACAGAAGAAAGGTAAGGGCTGAAAGGAAATTTTGGCCAAATTCAAAAGTAAACACAAGCAATAAGGAGAACCTGGGAAGTTCGAGGTGGCTAAACAAAGGAGTATAAATGTACCTCTTAAGATCTGCATGCCTGCTAGAGAAAAGAAATGAAATAAATGGTTACAAGTAAAGTAAAGGGCAGGCACGGTGGCTCACACCTGTAATCCCAGCACTTTGGGAGATCGAGGTGGGCAGATCACTTGAGGTCATGAGTTCAAGACCGGACTGGCCAACATGGTGAAACCCTATCTCTACTAAAAATACAAAAATTAGCTGGGTGTGTTGGCGGGTACCTGTAATCCCAATTACTTGGGAGGCTGAGGCAGGAGAATCACTTGAACCCAGGAGGCAGAGGTTGCAGTGAGCCGAGATCATGCCACTGCACTCGACTCGGGTAACAGAGCAAGACTCCATCTCAAAAAAAAAAAAAAAAAAAAAAAAAAAAAAGTGAAGAATGTTCATTCTACCCTTTAGATGTTCACTGTGCTTATTAGATGTAATTCTAAAACTTAATTTTTTCTTATTAAAAAAGGCAACAGATGGGGGAGGAAGGGAATAAAGTAGTGAGACCAGTCTATGAGCATATTATTTTATCAAAACCTATACAGTATGTAAAAGTGTGCCAGTACAAAAATAACCAGATCAATGGAACATAAGAAAAACCTAAAATAGACCCTATTAGATAAAGGAGATTCTAATTCTGAACAATTCAGGAGATTACAAAATTTTTAAAAACCCCAACAAATACAAAAACCGAGTAAAAAATGGAACTGAATATTAAACTATACCATGGAGGGGAAGGAGAACTTTCTAAGTTTAAGAATGAAAGAACATCTATATAGAAAAATAAATCAAAGGAACAATAACACTGAGAAAAAATATGTGCTGAATGGCATATAATCTATCTAAGTTAATATTTTTAATACATAAGGATCTTAAAGATTTATGAGAAAAGAACATTGAGATCCCAATAACAGGCAACAGAACAAAACAGATAATCTGAAGGAAAAAGAAGAAAACTACAGAAAGTAAATACAGGATAAGAAAAAAATGTTACTGTAATGAAAGTAATGCAAGTTGAAGCAAACAACGACAGATTATTTACCTCTCAAATGAGCAAAGATTAAAAAAGTACAAAATATAAAATATATTATTACTCAATGCTTGGGAGAATTAAAACTGTAAAACTGTTCCTTTGTAACTTGCTGAAGGCAGGATAAACTTGCACAATGCTTCTGAAGAACAATTTGGCAATGAGCATCAGAAGGCTTAAAAATGTTATCTTTGACTCAATACATATATTTCTTAGAATATATGTTAAGGAAATTGAAACAGAACTACTTGTGACTAATGCTATGGTCCCCCAAGCTTTCTATGTTCAAAGCACTTTCAAATACAAGAACCTTGATGGTCCACTTAAATGAATTTTTAAAGGACTCAAACAAACAAAAAATCAGTACTGGCTTCCAGGTAAACTGAACTGTCCACTCAAACTACTTCTCTATAAAGTACTTTTGAGATCAAGTTCTTGTCATGTATTAGGAAACAAAATTGTTCTTTCTTTGGCTCTGGTTGGTGACCCACTGTGCTGCATGATTAGCTTAGTCCAACATTTTACAAGGCACTACCTTTCACACGCTGAGAGATAAATAGGAGCCATGTGTACATGATCCTTTTTGTACAAATTTAGAAAACAAAAATATGGTCATGTCTGTAAATGTATATTTTTTTTCCCCGCAAGGATACACAAGAAACAACAGTGGCTATTTTTCAGGGAAGAGATTGTGGTGAGATGGAGGAGACAGAATTGTGAGACCTCTATTGTCATATCTTTTTCTACTACTGGAATCTTTATTTTTACCATACCCATATATTGCTTTTTAAGAAGCAAATATATAATTCCTCAGTTTAATAAAAAAGGGGACAGCGGGGGATGGGGAGTTGGGGAGAGAGCATGGGGAGAAATGCCAGATATAGGTGATAGGGAGGAAGGCAGCAAATCACACTGCCATGTGTGTACCTATGCAACAATCTTGCATGTTCTTCACATGTACCCCAAAACCTAAAATGCAATTAAAAAAAAAAATTCTCCTTCAAAAGTTAGTATGTGAACTTCAGAGGGCAGATTAAGCAACTACTAAATATTATTCATCTTTCTTCTTGGAACTTTCCAAAAAAAAGACCGTTTATAGAAAACAAAGTTGGTTTGATATTTTATTTGTTTTTGTTTTGTTTTCTTGAGACAGTGTCTCGCGCTATTGCCCAGGCTGGAGAGTAATGGCACAATCTCAGCTCACTGCAACTTCCACTCCTGGCTTCAAGTGATTCTCCTGCCTCAGTCTCCTGAGTAGCTGGGATTATAAGCACGTACCACCATACCTAACTAATTTTTCTATTTTTAGTAGAGATGGGATTTTGCCTTGTTGGCCAGGCTGGTTTCAAACTCCTGACCTCAGGTGATTCACCCGCCTCAGCCTCCCAAAGTGTTGGGATTACAGGCCTGGTCTATCTTTTGATATTTTAAATTTAAGTTCTTAACACTTAAAACTTTGTGTTGCATTTTGATTAAGTTTTTAGAAGAAGCAGTTTATTTCCTATATTTATATGGATGTAGTGTTTTAGAAAAATGTAAAGTTAGAAACTTTTTATCGTGTAATCTTTATTTCTGAGCTGAAGAACAAACACGTAGGTAGTTAGGACAGAAAGTTTATTCTCAGCTCCATTATGGTGAGTGAAGTGGGCCTTCATGGGAGGACCAGGTTATCAAAGATGTAAGGCAACCCTACGTTTTCATCTCTTCCTGCTGACTTTAAGCTTGCTAAGCCCCCTAGATTCATTATTTAGATAACGTACCTTAACTTTCTAATACCCAACATTAACATTTTCCTTCACCTTAACTTTCTAATACCCAACATTAACATTTTCCTTCATCATTTGTATTAATCAACTAGGGATTAAAACAACAAAGACCTAAACATTCTAAAGCATTTTCCATTTATTATTTCCCCCTGAAATATTCTTGCACAGATATAAGTTGAAGTTATTTTGGAAGTATAAGTAAGTTTTTAGGAAGAATAATGTCGAAAGAATTATTTTGTGCCAGTGCCTTCCACATGGTATGTGTAAAATTTGAAAGGAACGACAGACATTCCAATTACTCTTTAAATATGCAGACTTAAGCTCATATGCTTCCATGCTTGAAAGAAACTAATTTAAGCATATCATTAAGGTAAGACATTTCTCCTTGCTCCTATTTAAAACACTTCACTTTAGGGATGTTACATATAAACCTACTATAAAAAATCTGATTTTCATTTAAAACAATGTCTGAAACACTGCCCTTAAGGAAAAAATACACAGGCTTTTTTTTTTTTTAAATACAAAGAGACTCTTATTTTTGCATTATAGGATTCTAATTGTCATACATTTGACAGCAGGATTTTGACACTTCCATTTCCTTATTCATAGTTTCAGAGCTTTGCTCTACTGGAAATTGCCACTATGGGTTGTTCCTTCAAGTCCAGCTTTAATATGTTACTACTCCTGGGGTTAAAGCACACAAATGATCCCAAGTGAGTTATACCACTGTACTCCAGCCTGGGCGACAGAGCAAGACTCTATCTCAAAAAAATAAATAAAGAGAATATACATTGGCAGAAATAAAAAACACTGACAATCACTACTGACAAATGTCTCCGTACATTTTCTGTTGCTTATAACAGAATATCTGAAATTGGGTAATTTATAAGGAAGCAAAACTTATTTTTTAAAGTTCTGGAGGGTGGGAAGTCCAAAGTTGAGGGGACACAACTTCTAAGTGCCTTCTTGCTGAGAGGCTGAGTGTGCTAGTTTAGTCTCTCCTTCTCTTACAAAACCACTAATGCCACTCCTGTGATAACCCATTCATGGGGGTAGAGCCCTCAAGACCCAATCACCTCTTAAAGGCCTCACCTTTCAACAATGCCACTCTGGGGATTAAGCTTTTTTTTAGAGACAGAGTCTCACTCTGTCGCCCAAGCTAGAGTGCAGTGGTGTGATCTTGGCTCACTGCAACCTTTGCCTCCCGGGTTCAAGTGATCCATGCCTCAGCCTCCCGGGTAGCTAGGACTACAGATGAGCACCATGATGCCCAGCTATTTTTTGTATTTTTAGTAGAGATGGGGTTCACCATATTGGCCAGGATGGTCTTGAACTCCTAGGTTCAAGTGATCTGCCTGTCTCAGCCTCTCAAGGTGCTGGGATTACAGGTGTGAGTCACCGTGCCTAAGTTTCAATATGAGTTTTGCAGGGGACAAATAATGAAACCATGGCAGCAAGGATGTGGAGAAAGTGGTACTGTGACATACTTGTGGGAATATAATTGAGTACAACCTCTTGGGAGGATAATCTGGTATTAGAAATTTTAAAAATGCATATGCATGCACTTAACCCAGCAATTTCATTTCTAGATACCCAGCTTGGAGAAATACTACCTCAGGTAGATCTATAACAAGTATCATGGAAGGGTTTCCAAGAAACACTATTAATTATTTTAAAAGGTTGAAAAATAATTATGTAAAGTATAACAAGACATACTAAACATACACACACGCAAAATAAAACAAACTCTGTGTGTGTGCATACATGCACTACAAAGATCTGGAAAGATGTTGAACAAATTAAGAATGAATAATAAAGAAAAAGAATGAATAGAAAAGGTTGGGGCAAGGGATAGGTAGTATAAAAGAAAAAAGGGAGTATCATTTCTATATTCTTTTAAAGATTCATGTGAAAGTATTAACATATTACTTGAGTAACTTATATAAATATTATACCTTAAAAACAGAATAAAATTTTCCAGTTAAAAATGATGAAAACCAGATTACAGATGCAAAATTCCAAAAAGTAAATAAGTTAAACTAGCACTATACTAAAAAAAAAAAAAAAAAAACAAAAAAAAACCCCTCACCTTTGCCAAATTGAATTTATTCAAAGAATCTAAAAATGGTTCAATGTTATAAAATACATTATTGTAAATCACTACAATTACAAAAAATTGATTGTTAATTATAGCAGTTATGTTCTATAAGTTGCCACAATACTGAATTAGAGCATACTGAATCATTGCTCCTGAGGGAAATTTAGGGTTAGGATCCTTCACATTTATGGTCACAATATTTTTGCCAACTGATTAATAGATAACCTTTTGTGTGTGTTTCTGTTTAAAGATACCTTAATATATATTGTTGAGTCATTAACACTTAACTCATGGCCAAGGGCACTGTAACTCATGCCTAAACAAAGCGTATCTAAACACAAGTAGTTTCTCCTTAAGGGACAGCACAGTCTTCTTGTGCTTATGGACACTCGAAACATTTCAGAACCATACTTGGGGGCCATTTTAAAAGGTAAAAATGCAAGCTGGGCTCAGTGGTGCATGACTATAGTTCCAGCTACTTGGGGGGCTGAGGAATGAGGATTGTATGAGGCCAAGAGTTGGAGGCTGCAGTGCACTACAATCACACCTGTGAATAACCACTGTACTCTAGCCTGGGCAACACAGTGAGACCATGTCTAAAAAAAAAAAAAGAGCTCATTAAGCATCTCCTTGGACCACAATGGAGTAACACTACAAATCAATAATGAGAAATTCTAGAAACTATATAAATACACGGAAATTAAAGAATATGCTCTGGGATGATCAGTGGGGTCAATGAAGAAATTAAAGGAATAAAAAAGTTTCTTGAAACAAAGTAATAGAAACAACATGCCAAAGCATATGTGATATAGTGAAAGCAGTACTAAGAGGAAAATTTATAGCTGTAAGTATCTACCTAAAAGGAGAAAAGAAAAACATCAAATAACCTAATGATGTATCTTAAAGAACTAGGAAAGCAAGTATAAACCAAACCCAAAATTAGTAGAATAAAAAGATCATAGCAGAAATAAATGACTTTGAAATGAAGGAAACAATATAAAAGATCAATGAAACAAAAAGTTGGTTTTTTAAAAAAAATAAATGAAATTGACAAGCTTTTAGCCAGACTAAGGAAAAAAGACCCAAATAAATAAAATTAGAGATGAAAAAAGGAGACATTACAACCGATACCACAGAAATTCAAAAGATTAGTGGCTACTATGAGCAACTATATGCCAATAAGTTGGAAAATCTAGAAGAAATGGACACATTTCTGGACACATACAACCTACCAAGATTGAACCATAAAGAAATCCAAAACCTGAGCACACCAGTAACAAGTAACAAGATTAAAGCTGTAATAAAATGTCTCCCAATAAAGAAAAGCCCAGGACCTGATGGCTTTACTGCTGAATTCTACTAAATATTTAAAGGACTCACACCAACCCTACTCAAACTGTCCCAAAAAACAGAGGAAGAGAAAATACTTCCAAACTCATTCTAAAAGGCCAGTATTACCCTGGCACCAAACCAAAGACATATCAAAAAAGAAAACTACAGACCCGTATCTCTGATGAATACTGATGCAAAAATCCTCAACAAAATACTAGCGAACCAAATTCAACAATACATTAAAAAGATAATTTATTATGACCAAGTGGGATTTATCTTAGGAATGCAAGGACATTCAACATATACAAATCAATCAATCAAATACATCATATCAACAGAATGAAGGACAAAAACTATATGATCATTTGTAATTGATGCTGAAAAATCAGTTGATAAAGTTCAAACTCCCAAAAACGGGATATAGAAGGAACATACCTTAACATAATAAAAGCCATATATGACAGACACACAGCTAGTATTGTACTGAATGGGGGAAAAACTGAAATCCTTTCCTCTTAGATCTGGAACATGACAAGTATGCCGACTTTCACTGTTATTCAACATAGGACTAGAGAAATTTTAGCTAGAGCAATCAGATAAGAGGAAGAAATAAAGGGCATCCAAGTTGGAAAGGAAGAAGTCAAACTATCCTTTTTTGTGGATGATATGATCTCATATTTGGAAAAACTCCAGCAAAATCTATCAGAACTGATAAATTCAGTAACCAGTAAAGTTGCAAGATTCAAAATCAACATATAAATATCAGTAGCATTTCTATATGCCAACAGTGAACAAAGTGAAAAAGAAATTAAAAAAGTAATCCCATTTACAATAACCACAAATAAAATTAAATACCTAGGAATTAACCTAACCAAGGAAGTGAAAGATCTCTGAAAACTATAGAACACTAGTGAAAGAAACTGAAGAGGACACACAAAAAAATGGAAAGATATTCCGTGTTCATGGATTGGAAGAAGCAATATTGTTAAAATGTCTATGCTACTCAAAGTAATCTACATATTTAATGCAATCCCTATCAAAATGCCAATGACATTCTCCACAGAAATAGAAAAAAAAAAATCCTAATATATATATGGAATCACAAAAGACCCAGAATAGCCAAAGCTATGTTGAGCAAAAAGAACAAAACTGGAGGAATCACACTACTTAACTTCAAATTACACTACAGAGCTATAGTAACCAAAACAACATGGTACTGGAATAAAAATAGACACATAGACCAATGGAACAGAACAGAGAACCCAGAAACAGATCCACACATCTACAGTAAACTCGTTTTTGACAAAGGTGCCAAGAATACACATTGGGGGAAAAGACAGTCTCTTCAATAAATGGTGCTGGGAAAACTGGATATCCATATACAAAAGACTGAAACTTGATCCCATCTCTCATCTCTCACCATATGTAAAAATCAAATCACAATGAATTGAAGACTTAAATCTAAGGCTTCAAACTATGACACTACTACAAGAAAACATTGGGAAACTCTCTACCACACTGACGTGGGCAAAAATTTCTTGAGTAATACCCACAAGCACAGGCAATCAAAGTAAAAATGGGCAAATGAGATCACATCAAGTTAAAAAGCTCTGCACAGTAAAGGTAACAATCAACAAGTGAAGAGACAACCCACAAAAATGGGAGAAAGTATTTACAAACTATCCATCTGACAAGGTATTTCTAACCAGAATATACAAGGAGTTCAAGCAACTCTACAGGAAAAAAAAATCTAGTAATACAATTTTAAAATAGGCAAAAGATTTAAATAGGCATTTCGCAAAAGAAGACATACAAATGGCAAACAGGCATAAGAAAAAGTGCTCATCATCACTGATCTTCAGAGGAATGCAGATCAAAACTGCAATGAGGCATCATCTCACTCCAGTAAGGCTTATATCAAAAAGTCAAACAAATAACAAATGCTGGTGAGGATGTGGAGAAAAGAGAACCCTTGTACACTGTTGGTGGGAATGTAAATTAGTACAATCACTACGTAGAACAGTTTGGAGGTTCCTCAAAAACGAAAGAGACTACCACATAATCCAGCAATCCCATTGGTGGGTATATACCAAAAGAAAGGAAACCAGTATATCAAACTGATATACTGAGAGGTATCTGCACTCTCATGTTTACTGCAGCCTGTTCACAACAGCCAAGATTTGGAAGCAACCTAAGTATCCATCAACAGATGAATGGATAAAGAAAATGTGGTACGTATACACAATGGAGTAGTGTTCAGTCATTAAAAAGAATGAACTCCTGTCATCTGTAGCAACATGGATGGGACTGGAGGTCGTATTAAGTGAAATAAGCCAGGCACAGAAAGACAAAAATTGCATTTTTTCACTTATTTGTGGGATCTAAAAATCAAAACAATTGAACTCATGGAGATAGAGAACAGAAAGATAGTTACCAGAGGCTGGGAAGTGTAACAGGGGTTGAAGGTGGGGGGTCCTGGAGATATTAATAGGTACCAAAAATAGCAGAACAGGGGGACTATACCCAATAATAATTGCACATTTAAAAATAACTAAAATAATGGCTGGGTGTCGTGGCTCACGCCTGTAATCCTAACACTCTGGGAGGCTGAGGTGGGCCTATCACTTGAGCTCATGAGTTTGAGACCAGCCTGGGCAACATGGCCAAACCCTGTCTTTGCGAAAAAAAAAAAAATTAGCTGGGTGTGGTGATGTGCTTGTAGTACCAGCTACTCAGGAGGCTGTGGGAGGATGGCTTGAGCCCAGGAGGCAGAGCTGCAGTGAATTGAGATTGCACAGCTGCACTCCAGCCTGGGTCACAGAGCCAGACCTTGTCTCGAAAAAATAAATGAAATTTAAACAATAAAAATGACTAAAAGAATATAACTGGATTGCATATAACACAAAGAATAAATGCTTGAGGGGATGAATACCCAATTTTCCATGATGTGATTATTACACATTGCATGCCTGTTTCAAAATATCTCATGTACCCCAGAAATATATACACTTAATGTAACCAGAAAAAAATTTTTAGAGTCTCTTTTAAAAGGCAGAAATGTGGCATTAAATAGACTGTGAAAAGGACACTTGTTTACAGTATAAGAGCTGAAACAAGAAGGTAGAGCATTATCGTGTTTGACTTTAATTGGGAATGTCTATACTGGATGATGTAAATATTCTGCCACTCTGCAAATGTACAGGTCTGGCATGACGGAGAATGACCACAAAAGTTCTGTAAGCGTTCATGTTGGGGTTGTAAATACATTTTAGCCAGTAGGTGAATTTGCAAATATGCAATCCACGAATAATGAGGATCAACTACATTAAATTTTTTTATTATACAGAAAATTTCCAACTAACACAAAAGCAGAGTGAATAGTATAATTAACCGCTCTACATACACATTACATAACACAACTATATTTCAAAGGGAAGAAATGCTAGAAAAAGGTCTGATAAAATTCAACACCTCCTCCTGCCAAACAGAAAACCTGGATGAGAAAAAGAACTACTTTTAATCTACTTTTCAAACTTTGCCATTTATTTTCTAATGACATTTTATGTAGAACCCTTAAGTCAAAATAACTCATTTAGAACTTGAATTTCTGCTCTTTCAAAAATTCTTCATTGTGTGACTCCCTGAAGTACTAGAGAATCTACTAGCATTGCAAAAACAAACAAGAAATGAGATACAAACATTTGAAAGAAAAACATAATAATCATTATTTGTAATGCCTCTCTTCCCCTAAAAAAACTGAAACGCAAACAGACTTGGAGAAAAATATTTGTTTTGTACAATAAAAATACAAACAGAGCAAGAACAAACAATACACAAAAGAAGTTCAAAAGAGTTAACATACCAGAAAAAGAAGTTTAACCAATGAGTGAAACACAAATTAAAGCAACAATGGATAAACCTGAACTTTACACAAATGGGAAAAAATATATATGGATAAATAAATACAATCATACTATGAAATACTATGAAACCATTTTAAAAAAATGATGCAGCAGGACTATACGCACAGACATGAAAAGACGTCCAAAAGAAAAAGTTTAGGTTATAAAATAATACAGAGTATTATTAAAATTTTAGTTCAAACACACATATACACTCACACGCATCCCCCAACTTCCCCATAAAAACAAATCTAAGGCTGTACTCCAGCCTGGGTGACAGCAAGATCCTGACTCAAAAAAGTCTCCATCTCTACTAAAAATACAAAAATTAACTGGATGTGGTGGCAGGTACCTGTAATCCCAGCTACATGGGAGGCCGAGGCACGAAATCACTTCAACCCAGGAGGCAGAGGTTGCAATGAGCTAAGATCGCCTCACTGCACTCCAGCCTCAGTGACACAGTGAAACTCTGTCTCAAACAAACCAAAAAACCCACAAATCTGTAAAGAAGGATTACAGTCAGTTATGCACTTCATCCACGATTTAATTCGATAATGCTCAAGTATTTCATGAAAAATGGTTATTTTTATAATCCAGAACAAATTTTTCTATTTTGAAATAAAAAATATTGTTAAATTATCATGTAGCGCTACATAAAACACTGGCATAGAGTATGAACTCATTTTTGTAAAAGAAAGTGTCAATTTTTGTTTACAGCAATTTCTATCATTTTAAACTTCTACAGTGTCTTTTTATTCCCTTGGGAGTAGAACAAGTAAATTCCATTTTCTGCTTTATTCTTTAGTCTTTGTGCTGTTTGAGTTTTAAAACATTGCCTGTGCATTAGTTTTCAATCAAAAGGAAAAAGGTTATTTCCATTTAGCCCCTCCAAAATTCCCGATACCCATATTTATTTTTTTGAGACAGAATAACAGATAGTTAATATACAAATAAAAAGTGCTATAAAATTCCTAAATTAAAAGCTCTTAAGAAGGTTTTAAAGCTTTCAGTCTGTTCATAACACTGACACTCATAAACTCTCCCTATCTGCCCACCATTAGCATGTATCATCAATAAAATCCTTACACCTTGCAATTTGTTTCTGGTTTTGATGCAAGAGGCACTATCAATTAAGAGACTGTAACAATTTGTCACAAACGGAAAAAAACCACTAGCAGATGGTATAGGAAGACCATTCTCAAATCCGAAAATCTGCAATGTTTCAAAATCCCCCAACTTTTTGAGTGCCGACATGACCCTCAAAAAAAAAAAAAATGCGGATTTCAGAATTGGGATGCTCAGCCAGTAATGCAAATATTCCAAAATCCAAAAAAATAATAATAATCCCAAATCAAAAACACTTCTAGTCCCAAGTATTCTGGATAAGGGATACTCAACCTGTATACTTTTTCACTTGTGTGATGCTTCATACTTACGTGCTGCCAATTAGAGTGAGCTACTGGACAACAAGTATAAGACCCAGAAGACAATGCTCTGTGATATGTGTATAAAACACCTATTTTATTCATCTGTTATTCGGTAGGGTTATTATGTGTTGAGTACCAAACAAAGCAAGAAAATAAGCAGTAGTATCTTCAGAGCTGACAACAGAAAAATAAGACACATAAAACGCTAAAATGGAAGGTGAGTAACTGCCATGTTCATTAACATGACTCAATTATCAAAGGCTTACACTGCATCAAGCATAGAGCTAAATACTTTATAAATATTACTATATAACATCTTATAAGCTAGGTATTAATATACACTTAGTTTAAGAGAAGACACTGAGGATTGGAAAGGTTATGCAATTTGCCTAGAGTAATATATTGTAAGCACAAATCCAGGGATTCAAACACAGATCTGTCTTACTCAAAAGGTCTTATTCATAACCACTGGGAATATCACTCACTTATGTGTTTTAAATGTTGAGAAGAGATATGACAGTAATAAAATAAAGGGAAAGTGTGAAGGGAAATATTCTCGGTTCAGGCTTACTTGTAGCACGCATTCTATCTTTTAATTTGCTAAATTACTATGTTTAGGAAACAAAGTGCCCAATTTGGACAGACAAAGGCTCCCAGTATAATGGGAGAAAGATGAGTAAATGAAGGATTATAATACAATGTGACTGACTATTGGCAGAATAAATGGCCCAACCTTTCAAGAAGGCAAATCAATATTATCCAAAAATTTAAAATTCCACAAGTACTCTTCTCAAAGTCCATCAGTATTCATCTATTTAGGGGGAGCATACTGAAAAAATAGACGAACTCTTAACAATGGTGGCCCTGAGAGTGAAATATATGTGTAAAGTGCTGGAACTTTAAAAATAATGGGCGTGTATTAATTCTACAATAAAAAATATTATAAAACACAATTAAGAAATGCTATATTCATTGGGCACAGTGGCTTGCACCTGTAATCCCAGTACTTTGGGAGGCTGAGGTGGGAGGGTCACCTGAGGTCAGGAGTTCAAGACTAGCCTGGCCAACATGGTAAAACCCTGTCTCTACTAAAACTACAGAAACCAGGCATGGTGACACATGCCTGTAATCCCAGCTACTTGGGAGGCTGAGACAGGAGAATCGCTTGAACCCGGGAGGTGGAGGTTGCAGTGAACCAAGACTGTGCCACAGCACTCTAGCCTGAGTGACAGAGCAAGACTCCATCTCAAAAAAATAAATAAATAAATAAAAAAGAAAGAAAGAAAAGAAACGCTATATCACGGCACATATTAAATACTACAGAAGCAAAGTAGAATTTTAAAAATAATGGGCATGTATTAATTCTACAATAAAAAATATTATAAAACACAATTAAGAAATGCTGTATCATGGGACATATTAAATACTATAGAAGCAAAGAACTCTGCTAAAGAGACAGAGGTATCTTTCAAAGCTTCTAGCTTCTGTTTGTATCCACCAATTACTATGAGATTTTGGGTAAGTAGCTTCATTCTGAACCTGTTTCCTCATTTATAAAGTGGAATAGGAATGCTTGTTCTCAGCTGGGTGCCGTGGCTCACGCCTGTAATCCCAGCACTTTGGGAGGCTGAGGTGGGCGGATCACTTGAGATCAGAAGTATGAGACCAGCCTGGTCAACATAGTAAAACCTCGTCTCTACTAAAAAAAGTACCCAAAATTAGCCAGATGGAGTGGCCGATATCTGTAATCCCAGCCACTCAAGAGGGTGAGACAGGAGAATTGCTTGAACCTGGGAGGCGGAGGTTGTAGTGAGCTGAAATTGTGCCACTGTACTCCGGTCTGGGCAACAAAAGCAAAACTCTGTCTGGGAAAAAAAAAAGAATGCTTGTTCTGCCTACTTCACAAACTTGCAGGGATGAGCAAATGTCAAAAAGTATGAAAAGTATAAAGTTATAAACTCGTGTCAACTGATATTTTTAGACAATTCTGAACACTATAATAGGTCAATTTTCTATAAGAAACGGAGGTCTGTCTAAATGATCCTAATGTTTCTTCTCTATTGTTAAGGCTAAATTTTTAGCATTGTCCAAAAGAACTTTCTACAACGAGTATATTCTGTATTTGTGCTATGTGTCCAAAATAGGAGCTGCTAGCCACATGTTGTCATTAAGCTCTCGAAATACAGTTAGTGTGATGGAGTCACTGAATTTAAAAGTAAATAGCTGCATGTTGTCAGTGGTTACTGTATTGAATTGCCCAGTCTTATCTTTTGTCCACTTCTCTCCTCATCTAGATAATTACAAATATAAAAATATTAACAAATGGTAAGTTTCTCAAAAACACTCTTCACTTAAATAATTAAAACTTTACCCTTGGTTTTTTCAATTTTGTTTTTTCCTTAGCTACTCCTTCTCCAGCTGAAAATAATTAAACTTTAGAGCAATGCTAGAAAAGCAGCCTGAAGTCTTAGATTTCATCAGTCTTTTTTTTTTAGTATATAGTATTTTATTTTAACAAAAATACTTAGATGAATTTCACAGCTATATATTATCATATAGGTACCCGCCGAGAAGGATAAGGTAGATAAACTGTATATTTAACAATATTTTACTACACATCCAATTAATCTAAGTAATTTTGGGGAAAAGAAAAAGATAAAAGGATCTCTTTTTATGTAATTTCATATTTTTTCCAGACAACATAGAATCAAGATACAACTGTAGATCATTATAATTCTAAACTTAACATTAGAACCTGCAACATGTGAACATTCCAGTTATATACTCCTAGGCATTTGTCTCATCAGAGTCTTTAGGGTCAAATTATTTGTAAGGATGTCTTATGGGAGCCTAAAATTGATTAACCATGGGTTAATACTTGACAGTGACTTTTAAAAATGAAAACAGTTACATGTTTTTGTTTTGTTTTTAAAGATTTACTTTGGTCTGTGAGGAATATGTAAGACAAAAAATTCAGAGACTTTACCACAAGAGCTTCAATAATTAAATCAATCCTACCTTTAGCTCTGCTTGTATGAACTCTTGCACGCACCCAAACAACTTCATCAGCTTTTTGTACTGCCAAGTCTCTAATCCGAACCAAAACTTGCTCTGCAATAACATTAAACAATTTTCATATAGTAAAAGAATTCTTAAATTCAGAATTTACAAAAAGATCACAATTATTTCTGATAGCTTGCATAAGTACTTGGACCATCTTGAATATTCTCAATCTTTGACAAAAATGTCCTCTCTATCATGTTCCATATGCAATTTGCCTCAAGTTTTATGAATTGTGCTTTCTAAACGTATTTCTAAAATCCGTTCAGTTCTCTACCATCTTTACTGCTGCCATACCAAACCAAGCTATTACCTCCTACCTAAACTACAGCAATAGTTCGTAACTGCAATCCCTGTGTCCCCTTCTAATTCAATATCCTTTGAAGTCAGACAGTTTCAAAATGCAAATCTGAATACTTCAATGACTTATAAGGCCAAACACAGCCTATCCTGCCTAGGATATGGAACTTTTGCTTGCCTGCTACGGTACATAAGTCAACTAGTCTCTGCCAAGTCTGGAGAGTCACAGTATCTTATTCCCCAGGACACAGTGACTCTAACTGAACTAATCAAAATCTTTCTCTGGGACTAAATATACAGATGCTGGGAATAAAGCTCTCTTTGCTGGGACTGCTGCGCTGAGATGGTGGTGCAGGCCCAGGGCTGCAGCTTTCATCTTTCCTGCTACATGTTTGCAGGATTCGAGAAGGAAGTCAGTATCTTAAAGGAAACAGAGCCTAAAGGTGGAGAGAGAAAGGCCTGTAGATGTTTCTTGAGCCCCAAGATCCAATCATGCTTGATGTCATCTCATACATTTTTCTATGAAGCCTTTCGGCTGTAAGTGAGCCCCAACTATTATGCTCCTAATACTAAACAAAATACTACATTCATCTAGAGTTCCCTAAACAGGAAAACAGCTACAAAACAACTACTATGTAAAGATGCAGATATGATGCAACATTCAACAATCATTTTTGCTACTCTTCTAAATTCAATCATTTGATTAGAGAAAAAAAATTAAGTATTAGTTAAATTAAATATAGTAATAGACATGACATTACAGTATCAAGAATACCTTGAGACATATAATAAAGTCAAATTATAAATACTATAAATCTTACCTAATTTGTCTAAATGTATTTATAATTTGCCTATTGAAGAAAAGATGCAGCTGCAGAGAGAATCTGAAATAAATACCATGGTTTTCATAGCCAAATGTAAAGAGAACGAAAGAGGAATTTTAAAGCCACTGGCATCATAAGAGGATTTCTGCAAAACACTGCCAGCAGACTTTATGAGTTAAACCAAATTCCAAGTCTGCTGTGTAAACTCAGGCAAAAGAGTGTGTGAAACAGGAAAGACAGACAAATCGGCAGAAGATTTTAAAACGCAGATTTGAAAAATGCCAAGACTGAAAAGCAATGGCTAACTAAGCAATCTAAACTCAAAACCAAACAAAACAGAAAAGCATAAATCTAACAGATGTGATAATTAGGATAATTTTAGTAGTACTTTGGAAAAGAAAAAGGGTAATGGCTCTTCTTTCCTCTGGCATCACAATTAATTAGCATAGGGTTCTCAACCTTTAATACACCCGAACACACTTGAAGCCCATGCCATTCTCTCACCAGTATGATTGGCTAAGAGGCAATGAGCAGTGGTAGCAGGATTTCAGTTTGAAAACTGCACTTTTAAGAGACATGGGCATTAGAAGGATTAATGTAGAGAAACAGAAGCAGATGAGAAAGGAAACCACCTTGAGCAAAGTATTGGGATTTTTGCAGAAGTAAAACCAAAGGTAGAATTTTATTGTTAAATTACTATAACCATATTACATACATAGGTTATCTTTCTCTCTGGTTGGGGAAAATTGTAAGTGAAGAAGACAATAGTTTGTGGATTTGCCAGCCAAAGAGGAACAGCAATTATGTTAATGGCTGCTTTGGGCCTATGTTAAAGACAGAAATTCCAGTTACAATTCAAGGAAACACAGTTGAGAAAGACACCTAACCTGAAAACAAAGTCTCAAGTGTCTTCTCCTGTTTGCCCTGGCAGGGGAATATCATCCCCTACACTCTACTATTCATAGTCTATTTTATGTAGGTTGAGCATTCCTAACCCGAAATGCTCCCAAATCCAAAACTTTTTGAGTGATGACGTGATGTTCAAAGGAAATGTTCATTGGAAGATTTTGGATTTTCAGATTACGGATGCTCAGGTGGTAAACAAAATGCAAATATTCCAAAATACCCCCCCCCCCCCAAAATTAAAAAATAAAGTCCAAAACACTTTTGTGATCTCAAGCATTTTGGATAAGGGATATTCAACCTATACTCAATTATTTTATTTCATCTTTATGTTTTGGACATGATTTATTTTTAGCAAACAATTTTGGTCTTTTTTTTTTTGGTCTTTTCTTCAGCCTGGGCAGCAGACAGGGTCTTACTCTGCTGCCCAGGCTGAAGTCCAGTGGTGTGATCGTGGCTCACTGCAGCCTTGACCTCTCAGGCTCAAGTGATCCTCTCACATCAGCCTCCTGAGTAGCTGGGACAAAAGGTGTGTGCTACCATGCCTAGCTAATTTTTTTATTTTCTGTAGAGACAGGGTCTCACTATGTTTCCCAGGCTAGTTTTGAACTCCTGGGCTCAAGTGATCCTCCCACCTGAGCCTCTCAATTTTGGTCTTTTATTGTATACTTTTCCAACAAGGTTGGGAAAAGTGATTTTGTGATCATGTGGTTAATCAAACATAACAATAAAATTAACCTAGAGGTGTTTTATTTCCCAAGCATAGTATTCATAGGTAGCCCTCTAAATTGGAAGCAGTGCTTCCAATGGGTGAGAATGTAAAGGTCTGCAATTACTGCAGCAAAGAGTGAGAGACATAATTTGAAGTGTCTATAAACAGGAAAAAGACTGTCAAATAGTTGAGTAAGATAAATCTGATGAAATTCCATATGTAAAATAGAAGTAAAAGAAAAGTAAACATTTACAAATAAAAAATCTACAGGTCTGAGAAACAACATGAGTCAGGTCAATTTTAAAGTAATATAAAGCTGGAAGCGGTGGCTCACACCTGTAATCCTAGCACTTTGGGAGACCAAGGTTGTTGGATTGCCTGAGCTCAGAAGTTAAGAGACCAGCCTGGGAAACATGGTGAAACCCCATCTCTACTAAAACACAAAAAAATCAGCCAAGTGTGGCAGTGTGCGCCTATAGTCCCAGCTGCTCAGGAGGCTGAGGCAGGAGAATTGCTTGAACCCAGCAGGCAGAGGTTGCAGTGAGCCGAGATGGCACCACTGCACTCCAGCCTGGGAGACAGAGCAAGCCTCCATCTCTTAAAAAAAAAAAAGAGAAAAAAATATAAAGATGCCAATACACACTAACAAAAAAGGGCGGTTATGAGAAAAGACAGACTGGGGTCTAAGAATAATACTTTCATTCCCAGACACTCAGGTTAAGAAGGAGCAGGGGTGGAGGCTCTAAAACTCAAATCATAGTACTGCCAAAAGAGCAGAGAAGATAGAAAGACCCATAGACTCTAGGATCAGATGGCCTTCTGTTCCAATCCCCAGTCTGGCAGATTCTGTGTAAGTCAAGTTTCTTATCTTTCAATTTTGGTTGTAGATACTGTAGAGAATAAGTGAGAATATAAATGTTTGGGAAGAGTCAAGTAGAACAGGAATAAATAACAGCTGAAAACAGAGAAGTAAAGTTGTGGGGGGTTGGGGGAAGTAAGAGATAGCTTTATTAAAGCATGTGATGAAGGCAATTATTATTAACCACTCTCTATCTCCTAGACAGCAATTAAATCTTACCTAATCATTTAGGAATATTTAACAAATATAATCTACCACTTAAAACATACCATTTAACCTACAATACTTACAACCTTTTTTCTTTCTAGAGTCAGAACCCTAAACTGACAATGTTTACACAGATTATGACATCTACTTGGATTATTTATGTCATTTAAGCGTTTCAGAATTATGCCTTCAGAGTTATGCCAACCTTACTTAAAACTTCATGAAGAGCTTTCTGGAATCAGAAAGCAACAAAGCTTTATTTGTTGTCACATAACTACTAACCTGGTTTTTCTTGTGATTGTATCATTGAAGATATTCCATATCTCTCTTTAGCATAATCCTACGGAAAAAATTTTTGCATCGTGACTTTTTATGTAAATACTAAGAGCACAGTAAATACATAAATACAAATAATAGAATACAAAAATGAATTTAACTTTCAGGATCATTTTATTAATTCAGAAAGTCAGTAGTTTTATAATGTGGAAATCTGTCATTCATTTACATATGTACTCTACAGGAAACAGAAAAGTACTCAGTTTCTGGTTAGTTTTGAAGATCACTCCTAGATGGATTTACCATACTTAATAGCACTCTCAGATAAAATTTACACATATGTACAACACATCTTAACTACCTTCTTCAAAAAGATGAAACTACTTCAAAGCAGGGACATAAATTCCCTCTGTGAAGGGAGTAGGATGAAGTACCACAGTTTTATTAACTTCCCATTACAGGAAGAAATGTTCAAAGAGAACCAACGTTTTGGGTAAGCTTTCTGAGCACCAGATGTCCACAGTTTTTAGAAACTGGAGATGCTGGGTATAAGCTAACTACAACTTTCCTTTTGTAAAACATCATCAAAAAATTCACCAGCTTCCTGTTTCTAAAAACCAGCTTCAGGATACCAGGTTACAGGGGTCTGACATTGACAATATAATAATATCAAATTTCTTGTTACCTATTAGAGTTAGGAACAGGAGACCTAGGATCCAGTCTGGTAACAAAACATACTTATTAAATAGATAGGTGGCCTTTATTTCAATCTTACTTTACCTCTAAAATAATCTCTTAAGATTATTCCAGCTATAAAATGACTTAACTCTGCCACAATGTTTACCTTATATCTAGACCTATACGATTTGTAAGGGTATACTGATAGTTTATGTAATTAATCAGATTTAGAATATACAAAAATAATTGCCCTAGATTTTTACAAGGTAACTTAAGATCTGTATGAAACAATTAAGTTTCTGTCACTTGACAGCCACCTGTTGGAATCCTTAGATCTGGAGGATGCTGGATTTTGTGTTTACACCAAAATAAACCAGACATGTTTAAGTAGTTTACTGAACAATTTATAGAAAAAGATAACCAACCCCCTCCCAACCACAGTAGAGAGATACAGTCACACGATGAAGCCTGAGAGTAGCAGCAGATTAAATTGTGTGAAGACAAAGAAGTTGCCATCCATTCTAATTAGTACTATTAATATTTCGGTGACTCTCATTAAGTATTCTGAGATGACCTATTTCCCATGTTGCTTACCACAAATTCAGAATTCCTCATAGAAAAATTAGGAGCAAGGCAGAAATTAAGGCTTAACACTACTACAGCACATATAACTTGTAGGATGGTTTCAAACTTTGATTTCTGAAAAGGCCCGAAGGATCACTGGGTGTTATGAATTGTCCATGTGATTTGGGGTCACTTCACCCTCGAATGCATTCTCGGCAACTCCTGTTACCTACCTTCCTGGGTCACTGAGAGGGAGAAAGTAAATAAAAATGACATGTGTTCCTTAAAGCTGTCACATGGGAAATGGTCATTAAACATATTGGCAGATGGTTTTGCTAAGTACTGTCATTACTTGCCAAAGCATTAGAACAGGAGGGCTGAGTACATATCGATTACTAGCGCTTATTAAAATTTTCCCGGGGATTGTGCATTACGTGCAGGACGTGCCTAACTCGGGCTCAAGTGTGATGCCGCGCTCCTACTTCCGGGGCGGCTGGTGCTTCCCGTCCTCCCCCACCCCGGGGACACGCTTCTAGCAGGCCGAACTCCCAGGTGACCCCGCGAGAAACGCGGTCCGGAGGGGTCTGGCCCAGCTGCTGGGGCGAGGGCTCTAGGCGCCCGGATCCTAGGCCCGTGGCCTGAGGAGAACGTGTCGACAGGGACCCCGAGGGCCCCGCTCCCCCTCCTCCCTCCCTCAGCGCGGCCCGGCCCAGGGGTCTGTCATCCCAGGCCCAGGAAAGAGGAAACCCACTTCGGCCGCGTCCATGATCTCCCGCGGCTTCTCCTGACTCCTGCGGCTGGCGCTGGCGCTGGGCATCGGGACACGGAACCGGGCAGTGGACACCACCCTCCCTCGCAGGCTTCCGTAGGGCAGGCCAAAGGGGCTTCTCCCGCCCTCCCAGTCTCCGCCCTCCCGACCCTCGGGTCTCAGCACACGCGCTTGAACTCCGCGTGGAGGGGCGACTCCGGAAAGATCGCGAGAGCTGCGGCTATCTCGAGATCCCGGAGCGCTGGCGGCCGCGCGCGGGGTCTCCTCCCACTCTTGCCCCGCCCCTCCGGGAGTTTTCCCAAAGTTGTTGGAGGGAATTGCCGGGAATTCGCGGTAGTTTCGCGGGATTGGCTCTGGGGGTGGGGTCTGGAGTTGCCAGTTGGCTGACCGTAGGCCAGGGCGAATGCCTTCTCTCTTCAGCTTCGTCCTTGCGACTTCTGCTCCATTCTCCTAACAGCCCTTTCAACTCTGCTCTGCTGTAACCGCAGACTCGTCACTAAAACACGCACCCAAGCGCGGGCCTCGGTTTCTCCTCTCTTGTACTTTCCCGCCTTCTCTCTCCCCCCGGGCGGGGTCGGAGGAGGCCTCTTCGCCATCTGTTGCTCTGCGTGTTGGGACCCAGGAGGGCAGTTGGCTTGCCGAGGCAGCATGGGGTACCAGTCCCTGGATAAGTGAGACGTAAATACAGTTGCAACGGCAACAACAAACCCTCACAATTGCACTGATTGCCTGGATCTTTTGCAGTGTTAGGGACAGTGCATAGTGTTATTTGGCCATTGGATGAATATCCCCCAAGTTAGGCTTTTTACCAAAAAAAAGTTTTTTTTTTTAACTGTCATGAATTTTGAATTGAAATTGAAAATAATTTGGAGATTTGGTTAAATAGTGTTTCACCTGCCAGACTTCGCACTCCGTCGTTTCAGCTAATTTGTAGGGTCTTAGTCTGGTACAAAGTGTTAAGTAGTGCACGTAGATCCCAGCGCAAGTGAAAGGTCTTCGGAGGCTCCCTCATGCAGTAGTGAGAAGACAGCCGTGATCTTTGCTCGCCTGTACCTTACTGTCTAATTGCAGGTGGCATGAAATTTTATTCCCTATTTAATTGATCAAAGATTATTTACAAACATCTACTTTATGCCAGGCATTTTATCAGGTGCTGGCAATAAAAAGATAAGTCCTAATTCCTATTCTTAATATTACACAGGGACCTAGGCTGATAGATATGCCATCTTGATACATGCATCCATCATTAGAGTCAGGAAGAGAAATTGGCTCTTAAAGTGGCTGCCTGGATGCGACACATTTCACATTCTGCCCCTAGTTCATTGGGCAAAACAAGTCACATGGCCATTCCTGAGTTCATGGGGGCAGGAAAATTTACTCATTCCTTGGGGGAGCAACACTGAATATTCCTGATCAATATCACATTCCATTAAAAAAGGCATTCCATTATACTCATGGGATTCAAACACAGAAGGGGGTCTGTGAAGTTGCTTCATCCTGGAATTTTGTTTTAAAGCTTTGATTGCTTCAATCAGGTGTAGTCCTAATGTATGGACTGGTTATCAGAAATCTGAATACAAAATCCCATCTGTTACCCCTTTGCTAGGGTAGCGATCTTACCTCTCCATCTGTTCATGAAGCTGTCCATGTACTTCTTCTTACCTTGGCCCCGTTGCCTTGATAAGAATATTCTTATTTAGTCCTGGAGTAAGACTGTAAATATATATTCTTGTTTCTGGCTCTCTTTCCTGATGGTGATAGAAAAGAAGCATTTGCCAGATCAATGGCCACATGTCATGTGCCTGAGGTCTTAAGAATCTGCTATAGTAAAGATGCCACAGCTGTAACCGAGGCTATGACTTGGTTGATCTTGCAGTAGTCTACTGTCAATTTCCTGAATACGTCTGGTTTTTGCAGGAGCCACACTGGTGTCAATGGGAATGTGAAGGAGACTATCAACCATCAGGTCTTTAAGGGTTGCACTGATCACTATTCCTCTTGGGGGACATGTTGTTTATGATTTACTACGCTAGTTGGGAGCTGGGAAAGTGATTTTTAGATATGTTCTCTTAGCTTTATTCAGTGTGGTAGCCTTATTCCACAGACCAAGGAATAGGGGGAACAGCTCTGCCATGGCACCCTGGCTGCTTTGCAGGATCCACATAAGCCATGTAGGCGAGGGCTTGAACTGCAGCTAACTTGAATCTTGGAAAAACACCTTGTGATCCTGCTGGAACATGAGAGGATGGAAGGCTATCTCCCACTCACTTCCCTGTCTCCCTAAGAGGCTGTCCTGGGATGGTTTCTTACCACCTCCCAGGTTCTGATGAGGTATATGACTTCATACCACCTTCCCTCAAGAGAAATGCAGAATACAGAAATATATATAATGTCTTCTCATCTTACTGCATAGCTGGAGTCTAGAAGCGGCTCTTCAGCAACAGAGTGTCCCACTACTCATGTTGTAGTCATTTGGTGCCTTTTGTTTCAGTGATGTCCTTATTGGTATATGGGACAAGAATCACAGGGAGCTGGCACCTTTGGCCTGTTCTTTTCTCTGTCTGCTGTCTCTTTTTCTAAATTTAATTTTTTTTTGAGGTGGAGTCTCTCTTTGTCTCTCAGGCTGGAGTAAATTGGCATGACCTTGACTTACTGCAACCTCCTCTACCTCCCGAGTTCAAGTGATTCTCCTGCCTCAGCCTCCTGAGTGGCTGAGGTCACAGGCACTCGTCACCATGCCAGGCTAATTTTCATATTTTTAGTAGAGACATGATTTCCCCATGTTGCCCCGGCTCAAAGTGCTGGAATTACAGTTGTGAGCCACCTCGCCTGGCCACCCCCTGCTTTTTTTTTTTTTTTTTTGAGGCAGGATCCCCACTCTGTTGCCCAGGTTGGAGTGCAGCGGTACAATCAAGGCTTACTGCATCGCTGACCTCCCGGGCTCAAGGGATCCTCCCACTTCGTAGCTGAGACTACAGGTGTGCACCGCTATGGCCAGCTAATTTTTATATTTTTTGTAGAGATGGGGTTTCACCATGTTGCCCAGACTGGGGGCTTATTCTTGTTATCACTGTCTATGTAAGTAACAAACTGTCTAAATCTAAAAGCAGCTTGTTACAGCTTTATTGATGGAATCAGTCAGGCCTTGACCTTTCTTTGCTTGTCCTGTGTGTTCCTGTCTTGACAGCAGTGTGGGACTCCGCCAACTTCCAATATAATGTCCATCCCAAACTATACATTTAGGAGCAGGAAAATGACTTTTGGGTAGGCCCCTAGACCCATGGACCCATTTCATTTTAGGTGTTGCTGTTAAGAGGGTTGAAGCACCATTGTGATTTTTAATTTTTTTTATTTTTTTCGAGACTGGGTTATGAGGCTAGCTAATTTTTTTGTTTTTTAGTAGAGATGGGTTTTCCCCATGTTTCCCAGGCTGATCTTGAGCTCTGGGCCTCAAGTGATCCACCTGCCTAGGTTTCCCAAAATGCTGGGATTACAGGTGTGAGCCACTGTGCCCCGCCACCGTTGTCCTTTGTATGTGGTTCTTTTCCCCCTGGAAAAGAAAGACGCTCACAGGATATCTGCTAAGTAGGCTACATGGGTCATTCTTTGTCTAACACTCAGGAATTTCATAATATTTATCAGTCTGTGGGTTTAAATTCATCATTATGCTGTACAGTCCATGGGCCATTCCATCTGGAAGCTCATTAGTTCTGGGAGGTGAGGTTGCAGTTTTAAATATGGTGGTGAGGGGTAGGCTTCATTGAGAAAATGACATTTGAAGATTTGAAGGCACTGAGAGATGTGCCTGTATACATGTTTGGGGGAAGAGCATTCCAGGCAAGAGGACAACTAGTGTAAAGGCTTTAAGATGGGAGGAGCAAGAAGGCCAATGTTCTCTACCTAGGGTGACATCTTTAAGGTCTCTGAAGTGTGTAAGATTCTTTCTGTATCCCGAATGACTCTAGTTTGCCAAGCTTTTTTAAAAATTGTGACCAAAAACACCTAAAAATTATCCTTCTAACCTTTCTAAAGTCTACCGTGCAGTAATGTTAACTATATTCACATTGTTGTGTAATAAATCTCTAGAAACTGTTCATCTTGCAAAACTGAAATACTGCACCATGGAGCAACAGCTTGGCATTTCCCTTCCCCAAAGTCCCAGGCAACCAACATTCCACTTTCTATTTTCATGATTTTGACTACTTCAGATATCTCAGGTAGCTGGAATCATATAGTATTTGTCCTGTTGTAAATTGCCAGACTTTTTGAGTTCTTGTATTGCAAATTCATTCTGGCTTCAGCCTCGCTGTCATGTTGAATTTAGCTATTACTTCTCTCATGCCTGCATGTGATCCAAATCTTAACACCGTATTTACCAGGTGAATCAGGTGGGATGCCTTCGGCTGCGAATAAGAGAAACCCTAACTCAGACTGTTTCAAACAGTAATGTATTGCTCAACCAGTAGGAAGTTGGGGAAAAGGGGAGAGTCCAGATTTGGTTGATCCATGCATTCAGCAATGTCCTCAGGGACTGAGCAGTTCTTTCCTTCTCTCAGCTCTGAAGCCTTCATCCTCAGGTTGGTAGCAAGACAGCTGCAGCAAGTTCAGGCATCCAACCAGTCATGACAATGTCAGGGAAGGAGACAGACCTCGTACCTTTTGGTGCCTCTCTCTTAAACATAGAAACCGTACCTCGAAATTTCTCCAGCTAGCTTTCCTTCACACCTGATTGGCCAGAACTGGATCTCATGCCTGTGTTCAAACCAGTTATTGGTAAGGGAAATGGGATCGATAGGCAATCAGGCCTACCCCAGCATTTTGGTGGTGGGTTGGGAGTGTTGCCTCCACTGGAGCACATGTATACCTGGGAGAGGGGTGGACGCCTAAGTAAAACCAGATTCTGTTAGGAAGGAGGAAGGATAAGAATGGATGCTAAGTAGATAGCCAGCCATGCCCACTACATTAGCTGTGTGATTTGAAGACAGTCATTTGACATCTTGGATCCTCGGTTGTCTCAAGAAAATAAGAGTAATGGTGTTTTTCTCATATGAGGATTAAAAGACATAATAATTGAAAGAGAAAACAGTCCATGGCACCTACTGCTGCTGATTTCAGTGGTTCTCAAATTGTGGTCCTCGGACCAGCACGTCAACATCAGCATCACCTGGTGTTATGGACCGAAGGCATAGTCCCACCTGTACCTCCCCAGCTCATGTTGGAGCACCCCATTACCTCAGAAGGTGACTGTTTGGAGATAGTGTCTTAAAAGAGGTAATTAAATTAGAACAAGGTAATTGGGGTAAGCCCTAATCCAATATGACGGGTGTCCATATAAGAGGGAAATAGGACACAGACACAGACAAGAGGGAAGGCTGTGTGAAGGCACGGGGAGAAAAGGACCATTTACAAGCCAAGAAGAGAGGCCTTGGAAAAAAATTAACCCTGCCAATATCTTGATCTCAGACTTTTAGCCTCTGGAACTGTGAGAAAATAAATTCTGTTATTTAAACCACCCAGTATGTGGTACTTTGTTATGGCAGTCCGAGCAAATGAATACACCTGGGAACTTGTTAGAAATATAAAGTCTCTGGCCCCATCCCAGACCTACTGAATCAGAAACTCTCAGGAAACTGTGATTTAAAAGCCCGATAGGTGATTGTTATGGGCAGGGCTGGCCTAGTTGTTAAGATATAGGAACCTGCCTAACATGGGTTCACATCCTGACTCTACCACTTACTAGCTATGTGATTTGTGGGTAGTTTTAAAAACTTTTCTGTGTTTCAGCTTCCTCATCTGTAAAATGGGGATAATTTTAGTCCCTACCTCTTAGGTTGCGATGATGATAAATAGGTCCATCTAGATAGAATTTAGAACAGCACCTGATGCGTAGTTAATGCTCAACAAGTGTGAGCTACTGTTGAGATACATAACATGTATATGGTGAATCTGCATCTCACTTGAAATGGTTGAGTTTGGAGAAACAGATAGCCAAGCTTATTGGAATTATTTGTAAAGTGAGGGCCTGAGAACTCCCTTAACTTCCTTGAGTGAAGTTGAATACTCCACCTATTTTGGCTGCTTGACACTCTTTTCTCTTACTTCCTGGTTTATGTTTGTGATGTGGGAAATGTAAATTGTGCCAAGTTCTTTGGAGTTTATGCAAATAATACATGGCACACATTGTTATGTTGCGCTTCATCCCCTGTGAAGGCCTTTTGTCATCAACTTTATATCCTGTTCCCATGAGAACTTTACCTTTTTCTCCTCTTTGCATTCTGTTCTTGATGGATTGTCTAGTTTCTCACTTGGACAACTTATCCTCTTTCCCTGACAGCCTATTTAAAACCACCTTCTATTAAAAACAGTTTTCCATCAAGGCATCTAGATAGTCATTTCCCTTGTTTTTCATTTGCCTTTTATCTGAGACGATTCCAATGGTTTTACAGTACGCAGCTGCCACTAGATACTAATGACGTTTTTCACTGAGCCCAGCCTTGTTTCTGTATATTTGATTGTCTTCAGTATTTTATGTGAGTTGTAAACACACTGGGTAGAAACAACTCAATAAATGACTAACAGTAAAATGAATACTAAAAAGTTATAGTCTCATAAAATGAGAGCGAATGGGGCCCCCTCTCCCAAATAGAAGTAAGCCAGGGACATCAGGATGTTACGAAAATGCTGGATGGCTGCTACTTTCCCTTAATATAGTCTTTCAGTCCCAAACTTGTGGTTTTTATAATTCTGCCCTGCAATATGCAATTCTCTTTCCTTCTACTCACCTTCTCCTCAATCCCTCTAGGAAACACAACCATTCATTTATCACTGAGGCCCGAAATCTTGGTGCCATTTCTTATTGCTTTCTCTTCTCCCCACCATTCAAAAATCTATCAAAATCTTTCAGCTTTTTCCTTTTTTAACATATCCATCTCTAATGAATCTTAAAGACCGGAGCTTTTGTAATTGTGGAGAACTGGAACATTTAAGGTAAATCATAATTCATTTGGTGAGATTATCTCCAGTCTTATTTTATAAATCCGTGTATGACTGCAGCCATATCCAGAAATTTTATAAAGGATGTTAACCCCCAACCCCAATAAATTATAATGTAAAATATAAATATAAAGTATATCACACTGTAAAAAGAATTCTACATGTGTGAGGAGGTGGGGGAAAAATCAAACTCTCAGCAATAGCAATTTCAAGACTCTCCTGGGGCTCTTGTCTGACTCTTCCTATTCATCACTCAGCCTCAGCCTCCTTTTTATGGTTTTCTGCTTTGCTCACTTTAACACAGTACCCTTCAGTTTTCACTATAAGCTCAGCATTGTCACTGTCAGGGAGTATGTGGTTTTATCATCTACCTTTTAAGGAAAAGTTTTTACTTTTAGAAAGGCACCTTACTGATAGTTATTTTCTCCAACCTGATTTTTTTTTTCTATTTTCATTTATGGTTTTGATTTTATTTATTTTGAGACAGAGTTTCACCCTGTCTTGCCCAGTCCCAAACTTGTTGTTGGGAGAGAGAGTGCAGTGGCACGATCTCGGCTCACTGCAGCCTCTGCCTCATGGGTTCAAGTGATCCTCCTGTCTCAGCCTCCCGAGTAGCTGGGACTACAGGTGTGTGCCACCACACCTGGCTGATTTTGTGTTTTTGGTAGAGATGGGGTTTCACCATGTTGGCCAGGCTGGTCTTAAACTCCTGACCTCAGGTGATCCACCCACCTCAGCATCCCAAAGTGCTGGGATTACAGGCATGAACCACTGCGCTGGGCCTCAATGTGATTTTAGACCTGAAGGAACTATTTTTAATATTCTGAAGAATAGTCTTATTTAAGTCACATATAAACAAGTTGTGCTAAATTAAAAACATTTAGATCCATTTACTTCTTCATTTTAGTAGGTAACTTTGTGATCCAAACTTGGATTGGTCTTCCTGTTTGGGTCACTCAGTCCAAACCTTGTTAGGAAAATCTGGTTCCTCGCTCTTCCTGTAGCTGTGGTGGATTGTGTTTCCAAAGATGGCTGCAACAATCTCTCTCATTCCATATGTTCTTTGCAATGTGACTGTGCCACTCCCTCATCAAGAAGTAGTCTAGATTCACTCCCTTTGAATCTAGACTGGCTTATGACCTATTTTGACCAACAGAATGTAATCTCCAAGGCTGGACCTTAAGAAGTCTTCAGCTCCTGCCTTTGTGTCTTAGAGTGTTCTTTCTTGGAACCATCTTCCAAGCTGTGAAGAAGCTCCAGAGCCATATGACAAGACCTGATGGAGGATAACGGAGGACTTTGGCCAACAACCCCAGCTGAGCTCCCAGTTGGAATGTGAATGAGGCCATTTTGGGTGTTCCAGCCCATTAGAGCCCTAGCCAACACTCTAGAAACTAGAACTGCCTGATCGGCCCACAGAATCATGAAGAATAATAAACCGCTGTTGTCTTAAGCCAGTACGTTGGGAGGTGGTTTGTAATGCAGCAATACCTGACTGAAACACTGAGGCTCCTTCGCTCAGCTTGGTTTTGAGGCGTTGCACCACGTTCATCTGCTCACCTCATCACCCTCAAACCTCTGCAGGGAAATACCACTTACTTTCTGCGTTTTCACAATCATTTTAGCTCTACGGACAAAGTAGTTCACTCATCGGTGACTATGAAAGTGGGCAAATAATGATCACAATACTAATTAACACTTTTTGAATGCTTTTAAGTGTAATATATTTATTAATATATTTAATTTTTAGAACAACTTTTTGGCCAAAAAGGGATCCATTTCCAGTGCTTTCCAAAGCAGCGTTCTCTTTGTCTTAAGTCAGGGAAGGCCTTCAAATTACTTTCAGTAGAAGAAGATTTAAAAGCATGTTTCTGTTTAGGGTTTTTCAGTCTAAACCATTTTTAGAACAACTTTTTTGAGCTAGAAACTATTATTATTCCCATTTTACACATGAAAAAACTAAGGCACAGAGAGGTAAAGTAACTTGTAAAACAGTGAGTGGGTTGAATCACCATCAGAACCCAAGTATCAGACTGTAGAGCCACATGCTTAGTTACTGTGATGTCCTGCCTCCCATAAATAATGTCTCAAGCTTATTTTTATTTTTTTGAAAAAATTTTATCAAGATCTTGCTTTGTCACACAAGCTGGAGTGCAGTGGTATGATCATGGCTCTCTATAACCTCGAACTACTGGACTCAGAAGATCCTCCTGCCTTGGCCTCCCAAGGTGCTGGGATTATACAGGTGAGCCACCATGCCCGGCCCTACTTTAGTTAAGAAAGTCCTTTAAGGCTTTGATTGCCTCCCTCATTTATTCTAGGTTCCAGGCTGTGTTCATGCTAGCAGTTACATTTAGAAAAGTCTAATGTTAGAAAAGTCTAAATTGACTATTCCTACATCCACATTTCAGGGTAGGATAGAGTGTTTGCCTGGTTTTCCCAGGTTTCTCATCCCTGTGTGGCCACCGCAGAGGGCAGCAGAGTGACAGGCTGAGGGTGCAGAGGGGGCAGAGAAGCAGAACCGATGTAGGGCCCCAGGCAGGGCAGGGGTGGGCGGAGCTATCTACACATCTGAGCCCTGAGAGCTAGGTGGGAGCTCAGCCCCAATTCTCTCACCAACCACCCACTGACAGAGAAGGCAGCTTCTTCTAAAGCAAGGGCCATGGCTGCCAAAACTGTGCCATCTGACTTGAAGGGGAGGAAAGTCTCCGTGCCTGCTACGCAATTGCAATCACAGCCTTCAGGCAAGCTCCCCAGTACCACTGCCTTCAGATCCCTCCTGGGTGGACATCCTGGGGCTGTCACTGCAAAGCATGTGATTTTGCTTCAAGCAGCCCTTGAAGTTCTCCTGCTTCCTATTTGCTTGATAACAGACCCAAGAACTCTAAAGGAAAAATTAGAAGCTAATTATAAAATTCAGTAGGTCTGCATTCTTATGTTATATTAAGAACAAGACCTTTGAAGACAGCCCTGGGTCAGAGTTCCATCTCTGCTGCTTCATTACTATGTGGCTTTGGGAAACCTGTTTTCTTCTCAGATCCTCAATGTCTTTGGCTGTAGAATGGGTTAGTGATATTTACCTTGTGTGCTTGTTGTGAGCAATAAGTAATCCTATACTCAAAACCCTTGGCCTCATATATATACCAAGCAACCATCAGGGTAGCTATTAATTACAAATGTAGAATATACTGTGGATCTATGGGACCATTAACATACCATGGAGTCTTAGTATATAAGCTGCAAAGGGTAAAACTGGTGTTTCATGCTCTGCTGTACAATGTTTGTTGAGGAAAAAAGACAACCACCGTGATCTACTTTAGGAAAATGCTATCTTTTAATTGCTTCTCTTTTTACTTTCTTATTTTAGTTTTGTCCTTTAAATGCTTTGGAGCATTTAATTGCTCTTCTGCTTTCAACTTGTATACATTTACAACTTTCGTAAATTTAAAAAGTGTCTAAATCTTAATCAAATGCTCTTAATCTGAGGCTTATGGGTTTCCAGGGGTCCATGAACTTTTTGAAATTGTATGCAACATTGTTTGTATCTACACATATGTGCATTTGTGAGGGGGAAATGATTCATAATTATCCACAGACTCTCAAAGGATTCTGTGGTTGGACAAAAGATGGAAGAATCCTTGGACAAAAGACAGAAAAATCCTAAACAGAAACATTCTTTTAAATCTTCTACTGAAAGTAAGTTGAAGGCTTTCCCTGACTTATAGCAAAGTGGATGCTGCTTTGGAAAACCCTGGAAATATGGATTCTGTCTTTCTCAGCCAAGGACTGGTCTCTTTTCTCCAGTGTATCCCTAATAGAGTGGTAAGGCTGGCTTTTCCCACCAGTACAGGTAGCGCAGTGAAGATAGGACCACGTGGACGAGAGGTATTGCCCGTCTCTAATTACAGCTAACAAAGACCCAGGCCTAACCTCAGCTGCACCTTCTGTCTCTGGTAAGTCACTTAAGGAGTAGACCTATAATTAGGATTTGCTACCTGAAACATAATTCTCAGGATGATGAATCTCTAAATTATGTCCCCAGAGACATGCCTGAGACAAAACCCTAAGGGCTGTTGGCCGTAAGAGGGTGTGTATGGTATTCTTCATTCAGTGGGGATTTATAAATGAGGATGATATCACTCAGAAGGGGCAGGTGTCCAAGAGGCCCTTTTGACTTCTGCAGTGGGGCCTAACAGCCCATGAACCGAGCTCCATAATCTATGCCTCTGGCACAGAATCTGTGCAAAGCAGGAATGGCCATATCAGCACATTTGGGGATTTAAAGTAGCTGCTTCTTTTTTTTTTTTTTTGAGATGGAGATTCACTCTTGTTGCCCAGGCTGGAGTGCAATGGTGCCACCTCAGCTCACCACAACCTCTGCCTTCTGGGTTCAAGCGATTATCCTGCCTCAGCCTCCCAAGTAGCTAGGATTACAGGCATGTACCACCACGTCTGGCTAATTTGGTATTTTTAGTAGATACGGGGTTTCTCCATGTTGGTCAGGCTGGTCTTGAACTCCTGACTTCAGGTAATCTGCCCACCTCGGCCTCCCAAAGTGCTGGGATTACAGGTGTGAGCCATTGTGCATGGCCTAAAGCAGCTTCTTTATCCACAGATCTCTTCCCCATATTGTAAGGAGGATTCAGCTCATTGATTTCACTTAATTTTAAAAGAAAATAATTATTGATGTGTAAAGTAAATGAAAACACAGTCAAGGGGGAGTGTAATTGAAAGTAATTTAAGAGTTCAGTGATTGATGACTATTTTTCAATTATTATGACATCTCTTTATTAACAAGAAATTCATAAATTAAGGAGTAGGCAATATAAGCCTTGTAGAATATGTTAGGGGAACATTTTTGATCCATGCAAATAAACTGAGATAGACTGGGTGCACCTGTTCCTAGTCATGACCCAGGAATACGTGAAACTCCGGCTAAGGATGACGTCTGTTGGTGTCAGTACAACAATAACGAAACAAAGTTGGCAGTGGGGTGGGGAAGTGTTTTGTGGGCAGGGGCCACCATCTGCAGCCAGCTCCCAGCACGACTGTGTTCGGATGCCTATCAACCAGGAAAGGGAGTCTAAGGCTTCCAGATGATTTTCCCCTTTCACAAAACCGTTGTAAAATAAAATACAAATCCTTCCTGAATGTTCCTCCTAGCTTTTCTTCCTTTCGGAAGTTTTCAGTCAATGGGAAACAAAGCCTTATTCAAAGGATTAAAGCCATAGTCATTCTATTGTTTGGGGCTTCAATAACGTGGCTTTCCTTCCACAGACAGAATTTTCAATTCACAAATCATCTAAAAAACAGGAAATTTTGGGGAAACGTGCTTATGATAACAAACAAGGGATCTATCGTGTGGTATAGAAGTTTACACAAAGAGGCATCCGATTTTAAGATTTTTTTTTTACTGTTCTGGGCTTCTGGCTGCATTCTAGGAAGATCATTCCTTAAAAGAAAAAGCCATAAGGCTTATAAGGTCAGACTCCTCAGTTCTCACCCCAATCCCCAGAAGAGTACGGAGGAAGGAAAGCAGACTCTGGCTATATTTTTATGGCTGTGCTCCAGGCAGTACTGCAGAGGCAACAGACAGGCTCTGAAATGCCTTCTTCCCCCCTGCTATCCTCAGGCCTACGTTTCCCACTTACCCCATCCAAGTCCTGGGCCCTTACTTGGGAGAGGGAGGATGAAGGAGCAGCAACATTGGTTAACAGGAATAGAGAATGTTCGAGGAAGGCAGTGGCAGGCTGTAGCCATAGAGAGCCATAGAAGCTTAAAGAGGTTGTGGAAATAGTCATTTATTTTGCAAGCAGTTCTGGTGCAGTTTAGCACTAAACTGTGAGAAGACAGACTCACTTTGGAAATCTCTGCAGCCACTTCTAAGTAAACTACCAAGAGAATTATTTTATTTAGGTTCCTCATTTCGGTGACAATCTTTTAATCCTCTGAGCTGCATGCTGAAAAGAACATTATAGATCCTCCTGAAAAATAATTTTTAGTGTCCACGGTTCCCCAACATGATGATTTTTTCCTCGGTCTCTATCTTCCCCCGTTCCCCTTAACTTTTCCCTGATTGAAGGAAGACAGAGTCTATTTGTTTCCTAGCATCTTTTTCCATGGCTTTTGATACTGAAAGTGGGATGTGGATTCCAGCAGCAGGAACAGCAGCATCTTGCTTGTGAGAAATGCATAGGCACCATCCTATGACTATTGAATCAGAATTAGCATTTTAACAAGATCCTTGGCGATTTGCATGCATATTAGTTTGTGAAGGGCTGATCTGTACAGATCTGCTCTATAGACCTGACTTATAACCTACACTCCCCAAAGCCTGCAAGATCCCACATTTCTGGCCCTGTATACTTCTCCAGTCTCATCCATGTCACTCTGCCTCTCATTCACTAGTTCCAGCCCCACCAGTCTTTCTCGTTCTGGCCTTCAAGCCTTTGTACTTGCTGTTCCCTCTGCCTGGAGGGCTCTTGCCCCATCTAGTATGGCTGACTCTTTTATTTCAGCTTAACTGTTACTTCTGGCCAGGCATGGTGGCTCACGCTTGTAATCCCAGCACTCTGGGAGGCTGAGGTGGGCAGATCACTTCAGCCCAAGAGTTTGAGACCAGCCTGGGCAACATGGCAAAATCCCATCTCTACAAAAAATACAAAAATTAGCCAGATGTGGTGGTGCACACCCGTGGTCCCAGCTATTCGGGAGGCTTGAGCCTAGGAGGCTGGTTGCAGTGAGCTGAGATTGCACCACTGTACTCTAGCGTGGGCGACAAAGTGAGACTTTGTATCAAAAAAAAAAAAGTACTTCTTTTGAGGATGCCTCCCTGACCCCCCATATGAAGAACCCCCCCCCTCCAACCCAGCTACTCTATATCCCATTACCCTGTTTTATAGTTTTATGGCACTTACTGTTATCTGAAGTTATTTTATTCATTCATTTTTGAGTCTGTTTTATTCAGGGTTGTGTGTTCAGTGTTCAGAGCAGTTCCTGGCAGATCAGAGGTGCTGAATTAATGTTTACTGGACAAATGAATACAGTTTTGGGAATCACGAACATTGAGAACCTAGGCCCAGACAATTCTAAGGTAAAATCTGGCACCCTCTGAACCAACCTGACAGCTTTCAGTTGACTGACTTAAGACCGGTGTTTTTGGGTGCCCGGATGAGAATATCAAAGCCTGGTTACCTCAGCAGTAGCAACAATATCTCTTAGGAACTTGATAGAAAGGCAAATTATTGAGCCTCATCACAGATCTACCGAATCAGAGATCTTGGCAATAGGGTTCAGCAATCTATGTTTTAAGGAGACTTCCAGGTAATTCTGATGCACCGCCCCACACATTCTGACATCTTGCCAGTGAGGAGAACTCACAGTGTTCAAAGCCCATTTACATATATCACTGTTGTTCTGGACTTCATCAAAGCCCTGAGAATAGGCATGGCAGGTGGCATGACTTCCCATTTACGGATGAAGAAACTGAGCCCTAAGAAATGATTCTATTTGTCTTGGTCATACTTGTTTTATCGGAATCATTTGGAATGCTTGATAAAACTGTAGATACCTGGGCTATTCCCCAGATCTACTGAATTAGAATCATTGGGGCTGGGGCTCTGGAATCTACATGAAAAAAAAAAAGCTCCCTAGGACATTCTAAAGCTTTTAAAAGTTTGAGAACCAGTTGCAACAGGAAACAGTGGAATAGATATCAGAACTGGTAGCTCCTTATTCCTAAGGTGTGCTCTTAGAGAGTCTTGAGAAGAGTAAGTACTGATAAAGAATGATACTGATCTTTAGTACCATTTAGTGAAAATAGTTAAACCAAACTCGCAGTAATTCTTCCACCTTTATTAGAGCCTAATCCTACTTGCTACTGTTGTAAAACAGGGAGAATCAAACTCCATGACATGACATGGACTGTTTCCTTGTATATAATTTAGTCATGTATAGAATCAACTAAATGGACACCAACTAAGGTGTGTCAGGATTTCCTGGTTAGTTTGTGATACAGGATTTTTATTTATTATTTAAAAAAAATTTTGAGACAGGGTCTCACTCTGTTGCCCAGGCTGGAGTGCAGTGGCACCATCTTGGCTCACTGCATCCTTGCCCTTGGGAGCGATCTTCCCACCTCAGGCTCCCTAGTAGCTGGAACTACAGGAGTGCACCATCACACCAGGCTGTTTTTTCCCTTTTGTTTTTTTAGAGACGGAGTTTCACTCTTGTCACCCAGGCTGGAGTCCAATGGTGAGATCTTGGCTCACTGCAATCTCCGCCTCTTGGGTTCAAGCGATTCTCCTGCCTCAGCCTCCTGAGTAGCTGGGATTACAGGCATGCACCACCATGCTTGGCTAATTTTTGTATTTGTAGTAGAGATGGGGTTTCACCATGTTGACCAGGCTGGTCTCGAACTCCTGACCTCAGGTGTTACACTCAGCCTCCCAAAGTGCTAGACTTACAGGTGTGAGCCACCGTGCCTGGCCCTGGGTAATTTTTTAAAAACATTTTTTTGTAGAGACCAAGTCTTGCCATGTTGCCCAGGCTGGTCTCGAACTTCTGGCCAAAGGGGTCTACTTGCCTTGGCCTCCCAAAGTGCTGGGATTACAGGTGTGAGCCACTGTGCCTGGACTAAAAACAATAACTTTAAAAAATACTTCTCCAAGTGGGCAAGTAACTCACAAATCTCTTCTCCTGCCCCAGCTCCCCCAGCTCCAGGCCTATACATTGGACTACATATGAAACAGTTCTCTTCTAGATGTCCTGCAGGCATCTTCATCTCAGTATGTCCAAATTCATTACTTTCCTTCCCACCCCATCCATTCTTCCTCCTGGCTACACTCTATCAGCTAAGGACTATATATATCAACTACTTTGTCCTCTTAGCCAGGAATCTAGGTCAGTCTCTGTATTCCTTCCATCCTCTGTCTGTATAGCTAACCAGTCCTTTCATTTTACTCCTTAGATTGCTCTCAAATCACCTCCTCTCCCTTTATCTCTGCTCAACTATAGCTCAAGCCCTCATCATCTCTTGCTTGGGCTGCCATGATGGCTTCCAAAGTGGTCCCTTCGTTGGTGTTTCTAGTTGACCTCATTTCTCCTCTTCCTTCCTTTCAGCTCTATGCTTCAGTGCTATAAAACTGCTTTCGCTTTCTTTAAAAAGAGTTTTCCATTTTAATTTCTGAGACACATGACACATCTACATCAATGTTAAGTCTATAAAAGTTTCTATTACCTTCACAAGGCAGAAAGGACCCTTCTTCCCAGCAGTGAAAAAAAAAAATCAAAAGAATAGAGCTTCAGGGAATTCACTTACTACCCAGCAGAAGCTTCAACTGTGAGGTTTCAAATAATGAAGGGGAACTTCACCCAAAGATGGCACTCAGGAACGTTATTTTCCTTCAGCTTTCCCTTGAAATATTCAACAACTTTTTTCTTTCTTTCCTTTTTTTTCGAGACAGCGGCTTATTCTGTTGCCTAGGCTGGAGTGCAGTGGCACGATCTTGACTCGCTGCAACCTCTGCCTCCCAGGTTCAAGTGATCCTCCTGCCTCAGCCTCCCTAGTAGCTGGGACTACAGGTGTGCGCCACCATGCCTAGCTAATTTTTGTAGTTTAGTAGAGATAGCATTTCACCATGTTGGCCAGGCTGGTCTCAAACTCCTGACCTCAGTTATCTGCCTGCCTAGGCCTCTCAAAGTGCTGGGATTACAGGTGTTGAGCTGCCGCGCCCAGCCTCAACGGCTTTCTATTTCCCATTAGGATTACCTCCATTTTGGGCTCTTTTTGAGGGAGGAGGCAGTACCCTCACTCCCAGTCTAAAGCTGCTTTCCCTTCTTGATGATGTTTTCTGCTTCCATGCCTTTGCACATGCCATGTCTGTTTTACTGATTTTCCTTTTCCCATCTCCTGTGTATGGCAAACTCTCACTCGTTTTTCATGATTCTGCTCAAGTGTTCTTTCCTGTATGAAGCCCAAGATGTCTACATGGAGAGACACCTGGCCAGTGCCCGCCCCCCCCCATTCCAGCCATCCTAGTTCAGGCACCGGACATGTGGGTGAAGAAGCTATCCTAGATGCCCAGCCCCAGCTACCATCTGACTGCAACCACACAGCTCGCCCCAAGTGAGAACTGCCTGGAGAAGCCTAGTATTATTCTCTCTTGCAGAACCATAGCAGAGAATAATAAATTGTTGTTTGAAGCCACTCTGTTTTGTGGTGGTTTGTTAGACAGCAATAGGCAACTAGAACACCATCGTGGTTTCTTTTTTTAAGAAAATAACTTGATATTCATAAACAGAGCTTTCTAAGCTGCTTTTATTATTTCTCCCTTTATACGAGCACATTCTGCAACATAAGGAGATTTCTATCTCAGCCCTGAACTAGATTTATGACCTTGATCAAGTCTCTTTAAAATAATGTCACAGAACTTTATTTGCTTCAATTCTAATATGAAGGATTGGACAAGTTAATCACTAAGGTCTATTCTAGTTCCATAATTGTGGCATTCCCTTCAAACTATTAGGGAAAAATGGACTTCTTCTTGGTTAAGTTTTAACTTGCAGTAAAGTTTTATGGGCACGAGAGTTTTCAGTGGGGTAGTGAATGCCAGGAAAGTGCTGAGTCAGCACAATGCTGTCGGACAGCCAGGAACAAAAATGAGTCAGGAGCAACCATAAATTTAATCCTTTAGCTCCTTCTTCCTGCAAAATTCAGAAGATGGTTTATCTGTAACAAAAGACTTGAAAGAGGATTCTCACTTTTTCCCTTAAAATTTGTTACTCAAGTCTGTAGGTAACTTCAGGATTTTTGGTACAAGACTTAGATTTGCATAGTTGACTCAGCCTCCGGAAGATCCCTACACTCAAATGCTAAGTTTAGGGCAAGTGAACTGAGTGATTCCTAGAGGAAATAAACTCTCGCCTGAGAACAACAGCTGAAGTAAATCCCATAAGCCAGGAAAACAGCCACACAATTACAGTAACAGGTGGTCAGTTTCAAAACAAATTTCAAGGTCTGACTCGTCTGACACCTGCTCTAGAACCACAGACAGCAGTTTGACACTGTCTGAGTCCAAGTTAGGTCATCCCTGCCACACCATAAGGAAGATTATCTACCTTTATTAGCAGAGCTAAGTCATGGTAGGTTAGAGGACTGCTTCTCTGTGGTAGTAACCCCTGTGGTTCCCTATCTGAGAAGAGGGAATAAGAGAGTATTTGAGAACTGGACAGGACCTTGCAGATTAACCATTAGGTTGGTGCAAGAGTAATTGAGGTTTTTGCCCTTAAAAGTAATGACAAAGTGAAGCCTAGAGGAGCTAAGCAGAGATTTGCTCAGAGTCACATGTCCTATAGAAGCAGAACATCCGACCCCCATTTTATTGTGAAAAAATCTAAACACACAGCAAAGTTGAAAGGATTTTTACAAGGCACAGCTGTATACCCGTTTCCTGGATTCTACTGTTAACATAGAGGGATAGCCTCTATCCATCCTTCTAGCACCTTATTTCCTGGATGTCTTTCGAAGTGAATTGCAGACACCTGTACTCCTTCCCCTAAAGCAGCATAGTATTTTATCATCATTTAATTCCTCAATTTTATAGACATTTTGGAACCAGAAAAAATTACAAGAAATCATTTGGTTGGTTGTGGTGGCTGGTCACACGTGTAATCCCAGCACTTTGGGAGACTGTGATGGGTGGATCACCTGAGAGGTTGGGAGTTCGGGACTAGCCTGACCAACATGGAGAAACCTCATCTCTACTAAAAATACAAAAAAATTTAGCACGGCCTAATGGCGCATGTCTGTAATCCCAGATACTCAGGGGCTGAGGCAGGAGAATTGCTTGAACCCAGGAGGCGGAGTTTGCGGTGAACCGAGATCACACCATTGCACTCCATCAAGCCTGGGCAATAGGAGCAATACTCCATCTCAAAAAAAAAAAAGAAAGAAAGAAATCAATGGACCTCCAAAATGTAAATTAGTCTTGGCTAGCCTGAAAGAGAACCCAATTTCCTAAGGTCCTAACTTTAAGGTACTTGAGGATTCTTACTAAGAGCAAATTCCAGAGATGACAGAAATACTAGTCAATACACATCAATGCTGATGTTGTTCCCCTCCTCCTGGAATCCTGTACTTTCCCCTTCCTGCTCCACCTGTTGAAATCTTCTCTTCATTCCTCCATTCCTTGCAGATGATTAACCACTGTTATACATGTATTGTTTTAAGGAAAAAGGTTATTTAAGAAGCCTGAACTGTCACCTCCTTCTCAATCCCTTTCCTAAACACTGAGTTTTAATCTTTCTCATTTGAATGCCCATAAACTTTCATTGCTACTTTTCCTCCCTCATTCTACCTTGTTGCAGTTTAATGTTTATTTATTTATTTATCACTACTACTGCTCCTCCTCCTAATAATACTTATGGTTAATTTGTAAAGGACTATATCTTAAGACTTACTATGTATCTTCTACAGTTCTTTGCATAGAGTCAACGTTGAAGGACAAGCACCTTCCAATTTCAAAGCAACAAAATTATGTTCGGGGTAGTTTTCTGAAAGCGAGATCTTAAGAACCACCTGTATCAGAATCCCATGAAGAGCTTGTTCCGTGTACAGATTTATGGATTGTCCACCCTCAGAAATGCTCATTCCGGAGTTCATGTCCTTTGCAGGGACATGGATGAAGCTAGAAGCCATCATTCTCAGCAAACTAACACGGGAACAGAAAACCAAATAATGCCTGTTCTCACTCATAAGTGGGAATTGAACAATGAGAACACATGGACACAGGGAGGGGAACATCACACACTGGGGCCTGTCGGGGGTGGGAGGCAAGGGAGGGAGAGCATTAGGATAAATACCTAATGCATGTGGGGCTTAAAACCTAGATGACGGTTTGATGGGTGCAGCAAACCACCATGGCACATGAATACTATGTAACAAACCTGCACATTCAGCACATGTATCCCAGAACTTAAACTAAAATAAAAAAATAGTAATAATAAAAGAAATGCTCATTCAGAAGTTTTGGAATGGGGGTCCAGAAGGTGCATGCAGCCTTAACAATTACCTCTGGTGATTTTGACACAGGTAGCACAGCAGCCAAACTTGGAGAGATTTGTTCACAGGTCTGCATTACCAACCTTACTTTCTGTTAGGCCTTCAATCACTTTTTTTTTTTTGAGACAGGGTCTTGCTCTGTCACCCAGGCTGGAGTGCAGTGGCACAATCTCGGCTCACTGCAACTTCCATGTCCTGGGTTCAAGTGATCCTCCCTGCCTCAGCCTCCTGAGTAGCAGGGACCACAGACGTGCTCCATTATGCTGGCTAATTTTTTTATTTTTTGTAGAGACGGGGTTTCTCCATGTTGCCTAGGCTGGTCTTGAACTCCTGAGTTCAAGCAATCCACCTGCCTTAGCTTCCCAAAGTCCTGGGATTACAGGCATGAGCCACTGCACCTGGCCCTTTAATCACTTTTAAACCCGCAACCCTACTCTGCCTGTCCCTTCAATGGATCGGATAAAGGTGTGGCAAAAAAGCCTCCTGTCATGGTGGGGTGTGACAGTCACGGCATCACCCCTTCACCACATCATGTGCTGCCAGTCACCACTTCTGCTGTTGCCACCAACCCCCGCGTTTCCCTTTGTCACTTCCCCCTTGCCACCACCAACGGCCACTGTCCCTCTGCTCTTCACCCTCCATAGCTGAGTCAGATCTAGCGCTGGGCACTTGAGGAAGAAGCCACTGTGGAAGACGGGATGAGGGTGTTCCCATTCTACATTCACAAGCCCACAGCTGGGAGCAAAAGCACACCTATTTCTGTCCCTGGCTTCTTAAGAAGCTGCAAACCTGGCTAGAAAGTTGGGTCTGTGGTTTGAGGTTCCTGCTGTCTTTGATTTTACAATGGGTGGAAAGTGAGGTTGAGTAACAGGTCTCTTGCCCAAGTATTAAGGGCCACTGGCAATGAAGGCAGGAGCTGATGACATGCGGTTGGTTCCCCCTCTAGGACAAGTATCTCTGTATAGGGAAGGCTGACATGGCCATCTCCACTGTTTGGTCTTAGTGGAGTATCTTATATATACTGAAATTTGTTTTTTGTTTTCAGGTAAAAGGATAATATCAAGGAAAACTATGGGTAAGGGCAGTGACTCATGCCTGTAATCCCAGTACTTGAAGCCAGGAGTTCAAGACCAGCCTGGGAAACAAAGCAAGACCCTGTGTCTAAAAAATTTTTTTTAATTAGCTGGGCATGGTGGCACATGCCTGTAGTTCCAGCTACTCAGCTACTCAGCTACTCAGGAGACTGAGGTGGGTGGATAGCTTGAGCCCAGGAGTTTGAAGCTGCAGTGAGCTATAATTGCACCACTGCACTTCAGCCTGAGTGACAGAAGGAGACCCTGTCTCTTTAAAGAAAAAAAGAAAAACTATGGTTCAGAGTGTTGTTTCATGAAACATAATCTGCTTTATGTTTTGAATGAAATATAACTTGAAATCAGTTTCTCTAAGACATTGCCAGCCTTGCCATTTTCAGTCCAACATAGATTTGTCTATTGCAGTGGTTCCCAAACTTTAGGAGGCATCGGAGTCATCTGGAGGGCTTGTTAAAACACAAATTTATGGATGTCACCAACAGTTTCTAATTCCCTCTCTCTCTCTTTTTTTTTTTTTTTAAGATGGAGTCTTTCTCTGTTGCCCAGGCTGGAGTACACTGGTGCGATCTTAGCTTACTGCAACCTCCGCCTCCTGGGTTCAACTGCTTCTGCCTCAGCCTCCCGAGTAGCTGGGATTACAGGTGTGCCACCACACCTGGCTAATTTTTTTTTTTTGAGATGGAGTCTCACTCTGTCACCAGGCTGGAGTACAGTGGCACAATCTTGGCTTACCACAACCTCCAACTCCCTGGTTCAATCGATTCTCCTGCCTCAGCCTCCGTAGTAGTTGGGATTACAGGCATGTGCCACCACGCCCAGCTAATTTTTGTATTTTTAGTAGAGACGGGGTTTCACCATGTTGGCCAGGCTGGTCTCTATCTCCTGACCTCGTTATCTGCCCACCTTGGCCTCCCAAAGTGCTGGGATTACAGGCTTGAGCCACCATGCCCAGCCCTAATTTTTGTATTTTAGTAGAGATGGGGTTTCGCCATGTTGGCCAGATTGGTCTTGAGCGCCTGACCTCAAGTGGTCTGTCCGTCTCGGCCTCCCAGAGTGCTGGGATTACAGGTGTGAGCCACCGCGCCTGGCCTATTTCTGATTCTCTAGGTCTGGAAAGGGAACCAATAATTTTCACTTCTAACAAGTGGCAAGATGCTGCTGCTGGTCCAGGGACCACACTTTGAGAAGAGTAGCACTTACTGGGCCATTTACCACACTGCCTGCCTGCCTTATTGTGTCACAATACAGCCGTGCTTCTCAGGCCTAGCTATTCATTAGAATTACCTGTGAAGCTTTTAAAACATAAGGTTTGGGTGGAATGTTCAGACCCTGCCTTAGACCCAGTTAAGTCTATAGCTTTGAGGATGAGGCCTGGGTATTGTTCAGAAAGATCCCCAGGTGATTCTAATGGATACCGAGGGCTGAGCACCACAGGCATATAGCAAACTCTGGCCCTATTCTATGTTACATATGATTCTCATTTGACAAATACATATTGACCACCTAATATATGTCTTGGTAAGTGATAAAGTATGTAAGAAATGGTCCCTGACCTCAAGCAGAGATACATCACCTGTCCAAATATTTAAACAAAAAGCTGGTGTATGGGGTTTGTGCCAATTAGAGGAGTAAACCATTACTGAAAACAGAGGTCTGGATGATTCAGGGGAAATCAGTGCTGCACTTGATCCTCACATTGTTTGAATAAGTTATGTATGCCTCTGCCACACATGAAACATACTCCTTTGGTGGGGGAAATTGCTTATTTATTGGTTCACTGAGGATGTTCCAACTGATTCACCATGGTAGGTGTGATTGAACCATGGAAATGACAGAACATTAAATCAATAGCTAGTCAGCTGGTGACTATTCCTTGGCTAAGTATGCTATTAAGGTTCTGTTTCAGAAGTCCCTGTGCTCAACAGAGTTGAAACTTTCCAGTGGAGATATACAACATGAATTATGTTTAGAATATACTTCAATCTGGGGTTTTAAATAAACAGTCCTTAAATATGTATAAAAATCTGAAATTATTTTTGAATCAAAGGGAAAAAACAACTGATTCCAAAAACCCAACCATATTTAGCTTAAAAAGGTGTTGTTATTCGCATCCACTAGAATACAATATAATTTAATGATTCAATGACAGCTGGCCCACGAAGGGGAGAGTTTCTAGAAAGGAGGAAATACCCTCTTTGGATGTTACTTAGGTATTAGGGTATTATTTAATTCATTGTGTTATTTAATTTGGTTATATCTTTTTTTTTTTTTGAGATTTTTGTTTTCATGTTGAGGGGAGTTTTTCCTAGAATAAGAATTCCGATGACAACAAAAGATCATTGTTTTTAAGAGAAGGAGATAAATACTTTTAAAACTGTTATATTTATTTACATTCAAAAAATGCTGGAGGCATCATGTTAGCTATTGCAGGGGATCACATGAATATGTCAACGTTGCTCTCAAAAAACTTATCACTTTGTAGAGGGGAAAGAGAAGGGCCTATTCCAAACAAAATATCCTATGATACATGTCTTTAGAGAGGAATAAATTTTAATGAGGCTTCAAAGAGCTGGAAGACGAGGTCAAGGTTCAAAGAGCCTAAGATAAGGCACAGAACTGGGGTTTTGGTACAATGCGTTACAGCATGGCCAATTTTCAAAGGCCAGCTGTTCCCAGTCAAATGAAGACCAAAGCTGAGGGCAGGTGCAATCAATGGGAAAATAAGGCCGCCCTCTCCTATTTTCCCATAGATACAGTTTCAGGATCAATAGTTTTACAATCTCATTTCAGGAAGCAAAACTAAAATGAATCTGAAGCATTCTTTGTAGTTCATTTCATACTAATAAAATCCAACCTAAAGGATTTTATATGTTGGCTCTATAGCCATGAATATTTGATTAAGGTGTTTAGCCTCGTTAGTAATCGAAGAAATGAAAATTAGAATAAAAATTCAATCATTGTTTTTGGTCTATCAAATTGGTAAAGACTTAAAATGGCCACCAAGTGTTGGGGAGGTTAGGAGTGACAGGCCCTCTCTTATCTGTGGAATATTCCCTGGTTCACCGTGGCTGGAGAACAATCCACATCCTTAGCTCATCAAGCCTCCTTCTAAGAATGTATTTCAGAGGAATAGTACGGATCTATGCAAAAACTTGTGTACAAAATTGTTCCTCAGAGCTTTGCTTATTATTGGGAAGAATGAGTAAAGAAATAAATGCCCAGCCAGGCACAGTGGCTCACGCCTGTAATTCCAGCACTTTGGGAGGCCAAGGCGGGTGGATCACCTGAAGTCAGGAGTTCGAGACCAGCCTGGCCAACACGGTGAAACCCCGTCTGTACTAAAAATACAAAAATTAGCTGGGTTTGGTGGCAGGCGCCTGTAATCCCAGCTACTTCAGAGGCTGAGGCAGGAGAATCGCTTGAATCTGGGAGGCGGAGGTTACAGTGAGCTTAGATTGCGTCGTTGCACTCCAGCCTGGGCAAGAAGAGTGAAACTGCATCTAAAAAAAGAAAAAGAAAGAAAGAAAGGAATGCCCAAAAATAGATAAATAAATTTGAAAGGTATTATACCTCGGGCGTGGTGGCTCATGCCTGTAATCCCAGCACTTTGGGAGGCCGAGGCGGGCGGATCACTTGAGGACAGGAGTTCGAGACCAGGCTGGCCAACATGGAGAAACCCCGTCTCTGCTAAAAATACAATATTAGCTGGGTGTGGTGACACATGCCTGTAATCCCAGCTACTCAGGAGGCTGAGGTAGGAGAATCACTTGAACCCGGGAGGCAGAAGTTGCAGTGAGGTGAGATTGCACCATTGCACCCCAGTCTGGGCAACAAGAGCAAAACTCTGTCTCAAAAAAAAAAAAAAAAAAAAGGTATTATGCTAGGAAGGGAATAGTAGTGGTCCCCTATGCCTAGAAATCATGCCTACTGGCTTAGAAAAAAAATCTTCAAGTGTTTTAGGTAATTTAGTATTAATAATTCTACCCAAGGTCAATCCCCTCCCCTCTACTTCCTCCTGTTCAGAAATTCTGTGCTCCTGCCAAATAGGACCAGTTGGTATTTGTGTCCTGAACTGACCCTGTCCACTTTCTTGCCTCTCTGCCTTTGCTCTGCTTTCCCACTGTCTCAATGGCTTTCCTTAATCTCTGAGGTCTCACCTCTTCAAGACCTGATTTTGTAAGCCACCTTACATGTTGTGATGATTATGAAGTTCCCCTTCCTCACCCAGCCAGAAGGATTTACTTCCCTGTCTGTATGCTCATAGCAATTTGTTTATGCTCTATTCTTCTCATTCTCTGTCCTGTGTTAGAATTATTGAAATATATGTATATGTGTGTGTGTGTATATATATATATATATATATTTTTTTTTTTTTTCCTATTAGATTTTGAATGACTTGAGGGCGGAGGCCAATCTTGTCCAGATTTATACCCCCCAGAGTTATAAAGCATGCTGGGAAATGATTGTTGACTGAATGAATAAGTGAGTAACTGCAAAAGTGCACTTGGAGCCAAATGCTCATATTCTCTGCAGACATGGAATGAACTTGACAAGGGCTAAAGATGCTCTTTGGCTTTTGTGTGGCATGAGACCTCAGGTGGAAACCTCTCATCTGAGCTGTGGAGAGGAGACTAGGAAAGACCAAGACTGAGAGGGGACACCAGGATGGTAAACCAAACTGCAGTCTTCCCCCACTCTTAAGCCCTGTTACTCCAATACTTACGGAAGAGGGATACATTGGAATTTTTACCAAGGGAGGACTGATGAAGACTTCGCAATGAGGCAAGCGCTTATGGTAATTTGTCAGTTCTTTTACTGTCTCAATGACGGCACATCTGTCCACAAAATGAAGAGAGAAGGACTCTCCGTATAATTGAGGGGCAAAATAAAAATCAAAACAAAGTGTTCTCAGTAGAGAAAAAGGAATTTGAAAGCGTTTTAATGACAAACATTGATTTCTGCCCTCCCAGATTTAATATACAGCAAAAACTTTATGTTGATGGTGCAAATGCCTTGACACTGTCGATGAGGAAGTTAAGCTGAACAACCGAACTACTGTTGAGAATAGTCAAGCCTAAGTGTTGCTAAGGCATTTTCTGTTTCCGCTGAGTACAACTCATGGCTACATGTCCTATTACACTTCACAATACACCTGCTGGCTTTCTCGGCCCTTCAGGAAATGTCTTTACTTCCTGAAGAATGCAACAAACAACCCAAAACACCATCACAGCCGGCCAGCTGACACCAAACTGTGAACTGTGGTCCCCTCTCTGACAGGGTTAGGTACTAGAGTGATTAATATTTGTAGATTGTGCTATGGCTAAGTTCAAAAAGAAATTCATATATGTGTATATACACACACACACACACACACACACACACATACATACATGTAGAGTCTACGTACTATGGATTCTTCTGTGTTTGTATGTATGTATGAATTCTTATATGTATATATAATATCAAGGAAGGGGAGATCATTACTTTTTTTTTTTGAAAGTTCCCTAGAGTGATAAAATTAAACCTCACTGATGTGAATACTTTTTGCGGTAAACAACAACAAAAACTACTTTTCACCAAGGTTCCTCTCCTTCTGCCAAGTAGCAGTGATTTACAGACCCAACACGTGAGTGAATGGGAAGTACTATATTTCCAGACATAGGTAATGAATAACTTCTGAGGGCTTGAAGTTTTCTCCGTTCCCACAGACTGTATCCACAGAGCGGTGCTCTTGCCCTGAAAGGAAGGATTTGCCCCGGTTTGGAAGGAAGTGGAATAAATAGAACTGGAAATGACAAGGTCACCTTTAATATCATATGAACTGCCTCTTAACAAGCTTCACAATTGCTTTGTTTCTTCCTCCTCCCGTGCTATAAACAGGCTCAGGCCGAGCAAACTCCTGGAGCACACACAGTGTGGGAGGAAGCTCTCAGAGCAGCAAGGAAGGAGAGGCTGCAGGCTCAACAGGGCCCATCAAGTACACCAGGGTTACAATTGTGTTACGGTGTGGTGGCCAGAAGGGAAAATGCTTGTTTTTCAAGGAAGGAACTATATTGTCCCAAATTCCTGTGCATAAAACATAGGACAAACAAGTTACAGTGGGAATATTTAACTGGAGCATGTGGAATATTTGCCTTTCACTTGGCTTTTCCCAACTCTAAGTAGTATCACATGGTGGCTACATAAAAACAATAAAGTTATTTTAAGAACCCTTCTCTTTAGGACCCTGTTTGGTTGGTATTCCAAACACACAGAGCAAGCTCTTCACTGGCATTCTGTTTGACAGAAAGATTTTTCTTTCTTTCCAGACTCCTTCAGGCACATTCCACTGGGCTTCCCTCTACCTCCCCCACTCTGCTGTTTCCTAGCTCTTCTTTTCGACTCTCCCTGTTGAGGAGAGGGAGGACCAGCCAGGTGTGGAAAAGGCACTAAGAAGGTTTGGAGGACAAAGGGTTAGGTAACACACAGTTCTGAAATTTCAATGCCCTGGCTTTCAGGAATTCTTAGCTAGCCCAAAATATAAATCATCTTGGAAGATCTTTTGGGAGCAGCACTGTCATTAAAAAGCAAGCAAGCAAGGAAACAAAAAACAAACACCATCAGGTTGGGCCTGGTGGCTCACACCTGTAATCTCAGCACTTTGGGAGGTCAAGGTGAGAGGATTATAGAGCCCAGGAGTTTGAAACCAGTCTAGGCGATAAGGCAAGACTCATCTCTACAAAAAACAAAAATTAGCTTGGCATGGTGGCACATACCTGCGGTCCCAGCTACTCAGGAGATGGAGGCAGGAGGATTGCTTCAGTCCAGAGGTAGAGGCTGCAGTGAGCCAGGTTCATGCCTCTGGACTCCAGCCTGGGTGACAGAGCAAGACCTTGATTAAAAAAAAAAAACAAAAAAAACAAAGCCCCGCCTCTACTAAAAATACAAAAAGTAGCTGGGCATGGTGGCACACACCTGTAATCCCAGCTACTTGGGAGGCTGAGTGACGAGAATCACTTGAGCCCAGGAGGTGGAGGCTGTAGTGAGCTGAGAGTGAACCACTGCACGCCAGGCTGGGCAACAGAATGAGACTCTGTCCGGGAAAAAAAAAAGCATCACTGGGCTTTGAGTCATAGATAAATAACCTTGTATGACTTAAGTGCGGATAATCAAAGGTAACATAAACCAAACAAAACCGACTCAGTATTTGTGAATTGTTACTTATCCCCCCATCTGGATTCTGCACATTCAGTTAAGGTGTCTAAGAAAACCTCCTCCCTACTGTTTTAAAAGTGTCATAGAGCTATGAACTGTTGTAATTTCAAAAGAGCAATTAAAAGGGTGCAAGAAAGATGCAGTGAGTCTCTAAGGAGTAGAAAGATAACCCTAAAAGGCAGTTTCTGTCTAATATAAATTTTGGCTACTTCTTTACAATTCTAGGATGGCATGAGTTCTCAGCATTGCAGATAATGGGTCAGAGCTGAGCTATTGTGGGAACTGCTAGATGGAGCTAGAGTTGTTATGTGGCCAACTGTTTTGATCTGTGGCTAACGTAACATCAAGAGATTTTGATCTCTGTCTGGTAGATGTGTTAAATTAAGTGTCTGGGGGAGTAGACACTGGAGGCATCAGTCTAGAAATTCAAACAGATGTGCTCTACTAAAATGCTATGCTAGAATGGGCCTGACCAAGCTAATCATCCTCTGAAGTGCACTGCAATAGACAGAAGACATTTTCTCCTCGACTGTACAAGGGGTAGGATGGGGGCAGGATGAGCTCTTTCCTTTGTCCTCTGACCACCTAGAACAGCATGGCTAATTTGCTTTGTCTAGCAGTAAGAAATCTCACAGTATATTTAGCAGCAAGGTTGAGTGCATGCATGTACACACATACATGCATTCACATTCATTTCATACCTTAACATTTTTTTTTCATCTTTTAAAAAAAGAGAAAGCAGAGGATCTGGATTGAGAAACTTGCCACACTTTTCTCTCAGGTGTTCTCTTTCTCTGAAGGAAGCGGGGACCTCATCCAAAGGTAACAGCTGTGTAGTTGGGCTGTTATTTCTTTTCAGGTGACAAAATAGCAAAGTGCTCTCCTATGATGATGAAACTCAGCTTTATTTTATTTTTTTCTTTTTCCTTGTAGCGTTGTTTCTGGGAGGAATCTGACACCACCTGGGCAGAAACTCCCCCAAGCCTGAACTATGTGATTGTATGAGCCCTGCTTTGTTCATTAAGGTTGCTTCTTTGAAATGGAATTGATGAGTTTTCAGTGGCCATTTGCAGCATTTGGGATCCATAGGCATCAGGGCTTGATGCATGGCCCTCATCTCCGTGGGCTCCTGTGCAATGATTCTCATCTGTCTTAGTTAGAAAGTGAATTAATCTTGACCTTGGCCTCAGGGGTGTGGTTCTCTGCCCTCTCACACATCTTCCACTGACTTCTTTATCAGAATCACTTGTTCTAGGCCCAGGCTCCCCCAATTTTAATGACATTCAGATATTTGTCTTTAAATTACATTGCTTTGATTTTAATGAAAATCTATATTTCTAGTATTACATGTTTCCAGAAAGTTCTCATTCTGGGTTGTAATTTAATTACATGGATCATTAAAGCTTTGAAGGATGCTAATGGGCAGAAAAAAGAGACTCAACAAAACAAAAGCTATTATTAGAAATTACAAATCACTTAACATTTCAACATCATTTGCTGGATGTGGGCATTTTGTTGAAAGAGACCGTGTTTGCAACAGTGACAGTGCAGAAGACCTATGGAAGAAACAAGCTTCCAACTTGATTTCTATTGTTATACATGCATGGCAAATTATTAATTATATTCTAATAATAGTAATAGTAATTCTAAATCTAGTAATAGATTTAGAAATGCTATTAGCAGAAAGCTTGATGTGTTAAGCAATGCTACATACCACCTTAGTCTAACTACTCAACAGTAATTTTTCATCCATATTTTCTTTGGATGTAAATAATATTGATATTACACAATGAAAATAAAATTGCTCACTAGTCTTGCTTATTCCTTTGGTTGGCTGAAGAGTTAAACCATGGTAAATGCTGTTAGATAGGAAGGAATGAAAACTTCAGTTAGCTTAAGATTATTCTTATCAGCAAGCGTTAGTTAAAATTTAAATTTAGTAAGTGGTTACCCAAATATTAAAAGTATTTGAACCATTCTGTGCTGCATAAGGTGTTATTAATAAAACATTACATGATTGCATTTACATTTCTACCTGATTATATTGTATTGAGTTTTCAAATTCTTTTTTGTGCTTGTCTTAGGCAATGGCACATTGAAAGTACTGCATGTCTGAAATCAGGAACAGAAAAGTATTTCAGTTACTCAGAAAGTAGACATGGCTGAAAAATCATAGGTAAGTGGTTATTCATGTCAAGTTTAAAGCTCTCAGGTTCTTCTGTCAGGCCACGAAGGGCAAATGAGAACAACAGAATGGTTTCTTATTTTTTTTGAGATGGAGTCTTGCTCGGTTGCCCAGTCTGGAGTGCAGTGTCACGATCTCAGCTCACTGCAACCTCTTCTGCCTCCTGGGTTCAAGTGATTCTCCTGCCTCAGCCTCCTAAGCAGCTGGATTATAGGCATGAGCCATGAGGCCTGATTAATTTTTGATATTTTTTTTATTAGAGATAGGGTTTCACCATGTTGGCCAGGCTGGTCTCGAACTCCTGGCCTTAAGTGATCCACCCATCTTGGCCTCCCAAAGTGCTGGGATTACAGGCATGAGCCACTGAGCCTGGCCCAATGGAATGGTTTCTGATAAAAATATTTACTATCACTGCACCTACCCCATTCCCATTCAGTGTGCCCCTTACTTAAATGGCCGCCTTCACCCAGGCCACTGCAGGGAAGGGCACTGACTAGGAAGGAGAGAACACTCACCACTATCTAGCCTTCACTCTGGTCATAAGTTGCACTTGATATGGCTACAGTTGGTATCTTTCTAAAACAATGGGGATCATAGAAATTGTTAGTATTGAGTTGCAAGTCATTGGTAATGTTTCACAAGGAATGACCAAGTTCTGTGATAACATATCCACAGTCAGGAAAAAATACAAATAAATTTAATGGCACATAGACAGATGCCATCACCTTGTACTGTTCATTTTGTGCCATCCAGGCATGTAAGGGAGAGAGAAATAAGATAAATTTGGTGGTGGGAGAAGCAAGCAAATAGAGAGAAGTTGAGAGGCAAAGAATTTGGGAGGGGCTGGTGAAAAGGAAGGAGGAAGGAAGAGTACAACCAAACCCCAAAGGGTAAGTGGAACTGCTGCAAGAGAGGTTTTCCTCTGAGTAAAAAATGCAGGTAACTTTTAAGTACAAAAGGAATAGGAAAAGAAACAGAAGAAAACACACTGAAAGATAAGGTTAACCAAAAAAGGAGGCAGAAGGTAGAAAGAGATAAAATGGACCAAGACTATCTCAAGTAACTGAAAAAAATTTTTTTTAAATTTTGTTTTGGTAGAGATGGGGTCTCACTATGTTGCCCAGGCTGGTCTCAAACTCCTGGGCTCAAGCGATCCTACTGCTTTGGCCTCCTAAAGTGCTGAGATTACAAACACGAGCCACTGTGCCTGGCCTCAAGTAACTTTTAATTTAGTGGCAGATTTCTTTCTTTTTTTTTTTTTTGCTTCTTATAACTTATTCCTTAGAGAAAAGTCCCAGCATTATGCATTCAGTGACCAAAGAGCTACTCAAAGATAGTTGCCTTTGAGAAGACTTGAATTAAATGACATCTTCCTTTTTCAACTTAACTGGTTTAAGCAAGTTATTTAAAAATTGCGCCACAGTGTATAATTTCCCCCCAAATTTCAAGTTCTGTTAAACTACTTCGAGGAACTGAGAGTATATTTTTATGTCATCTGCACACTAGAGTAATTCGTGAAGCCCTGGAAGGGAAATGTGAGTTCTGATGGTATCTCAGCTTGAAACACATGAAGCGGAACTAGAGGTCACACTCATAACCTATCAGGAATTAAAGGAAGTGATTCCACTTGAAAGACCCTAATGTATGTTAAGACTGAAGGAGACGGGTCCCTCCCTGGCGGGGGAGAAGGGAAGAATAAAGGTAGAGAGATGGCCAAGAGGGAAAACGGTTATGTGCATTGTGCCTGGGTATGTGATTATTCTCTTGTGCCCCAAGTTCTGAATCTGGATGTCATTGATATCCTGTTCCAACTTCCTGTGAATCCACTGAACTGTCGAAGCCAGAGCCTGGTTCCTGCGCCAAACTCACAGCGTAGGTTAATATGTGTTTTTATTAGATGGGGATCTCTTTTGCTACCAAGGCCGAAGAGAGCAAGCTGAGGAAAGATGAAACTGACCCTCTGGCAGGCTGACTCCAACCCCAAGCAACACTGTGCCGCACTCTGCAGCCACCACACAGACCTTTTCAGGGAATTCTTTCTTGGCAGCAAGTGCTCGCTTTTCGTTATTTGCTTGAAGAGCAGAGGCTGGGTTTGGAACCAGTTGTCCGTTATCTGCTTCCTTAAATCCTGTGTCTACCTCTTTGGTCGCTTCTCGTGATATCCAGTCCCTGCTGGCTTATTGGAAGGCAACTTACCAAAGTGCCTTATTAAGAGTATGGCTTCTGGAGCCAGCCAGCCTGTGTTCACATACAGGTACTAGATGTGTGGCCTTGGGCAAGTTACTTAACCTTTCCGTGGCTCAGACTGCAGAATGGAGATAATGTCTCCTACAGCTGCTGTTGGGATCAAGGTTAATATGTGTAATGTGCCTGGGACAGTGACTACAATATTAGCTGTTAATATTTTTATAATCTATCTTTTCCACAAGAATGTGGAAAGAGGAAGGGCAAATTTGTATTTCCAACCCTTAGCATAATAGAATATTGAATGCCTCTTCACTGCTACAGGATAGTTAAGGTAGATTAGTTTTTAGAGTGCTGACCCACTATTCACTCATTTATTCATTTAGTCCATTACTCAGCAAATGTTTCAACACCTACTGGGCACTGGGGATCTTGCTAAGTGCTGCGTATAGATGACAAACCAGAGAGCTCTGCCTTTAGGGAGTTTAGTGGTGGAGACTATCATAAAAGAATAAAGACAAGAATAAATTTATAATCACAATTTAACCACTTTGAAGGGAAAGAGGAGAGAACTGTGAAAAAAATAACCTTTTGTTGTCTTCAAGTCCTGCAGTACAATGGGGGAAGAAAACACAGAAAGATAGAAAAGAATTCGCATATGTGCTCCTCATATTGTTTTACTAAGTATGGGTGATCAAGGTAGAAACGTCTGTATAACTGATCTTTTGCTGGTTCTTCTTATACTTTGGCTTAATCAACACATAATGCTCTCTGATGTCCATGGCTGGTTAGCTCATTTGGTTAGCTAATGAGGTCAAGGTCAGAGGTCAGCATGGGTCAGCAAGCTTTTCTCCTTTCTGTGGCCAGATTGTACTCTTAACCTCAGCCATCTTGCAAAAGTGAACATTTGGTCATAGGAAGGCTGGATCAAGAGAATATGAATGGAGGAGTCCCAACATTACCACAAATGCAAGCCCCACCGATCACAGGTGTCTGTTGGCATTTTCTTATACTAATGATAGCATGCTATATTTCATTGTTCTCTGTCACTAGAGAGTACTAGTGCCATTTTTGACAGATGTAGCCAATGATTTCTATAATTTTTTCCCCAGAAAGGAAAACTGCCATTTCAAAATAATCAAACCACTTTTGAACATTATCTCTGATAGAGGGGTGTTATAGACTAGAGCAGTCTTTTTCTGGTAGTAATGTAAAAATCACTTGGGAATCTTTTTACGAGGTAGATTCTGCTGCAGTAGGTCTGGGTGGGGCTAGAGATTCTGCGTTTCTACTGAAATCCTAGATGACGCTGTTCCTGCTGATCCATGGACCACATTCAGAAGAACATGGAACTAAATAAACAGACAATAGTAAATCAAAGCTAAGTCTAGATTTTAATACCACAAATACTAAGCCAAAGCGTAGTGAATGTGACCACGGGTACCACTTGGTGGAACTGTTTACTATTGAGGACACCTCATTGTTTATAGATAAGTTCTCCCCAAACAATGTTTCCTTTCAGTCTTTTTTAAAGTGGCGTCCTGTTTTTCTGGGAGGGGAAGTATAAGGAAGAATTCAATATACTTTCATTTCAGAACATATTAGCTCCAGCTCTTTGAGCATTTTATATATATATATATATAAAATTCTCATATATGATCATTAATATATATACATGTAATGCTCAAAGAGCTGGAGCTAATTCCATGTTATGCAACGTAAAATGCCTCTGAAACACACACAAAGCCTTTTGTTTTACAGAGATGATTTTAGTTTCATCTTCCACTTATTCCACCATATGTGACAAGTGTGGTAAACATCTTTTGTGTCTTCTGTATTTATTTTTTTGGTAACAAAAGGAGACAGCGCCTTTCCCACTGCTCAGAAGAGGCCTATTCTCCTGCTGACATGTCTGCGTCACTCCTATTGAGGCTGTGATGATCATGAGCATGAAATTGTCAAAGAAACTGCTTCTCTGAGGAAACTTCCATGAGTGTGAAATCACGGGGAATGAAAACTGATGGGAAAGTCCCTCCAAAAGTGTGAAAACTGCCAGGATTCATATCGGAAAAGAGCCTACGATCATCTCCTTCACCATTTAGTCAACTGCATTTCTATTGTCTTTGGAGGAAATTGCCAAGCTCTGTTCAGTGCAAAATGCTTCACATTTCTTCAAGTACTTTGGGTGGATATATGTTTGCAAAATCTGGATTTTATAGTTAAGATTATTTAGTCCAGCCTCAGCATTCTACAGGCAAGACTATCCAAGAACAGAGGAATGAAATGACCTTAAGGTGTTGCATCCAAGTTTAGAGCCAGAACCAGGATACAAACCCAAGTCTTCTGCTTCTTTCTATTGTACCTTTGTGTCTTGGACCCAGGGCAGAAGCTGAAAACACATCAATTTGAAAGAAGGTTTAGGATTGACACATATCTTTTTTCCTCAATTTATTTAAGCAGTCAATAAATACTCAATTAGCTACTACTATATGCCTAGCACTGTTTTGCATAAAGTAATGTAATATCTATTCATTAGTTCAGTTTTTCTGTTGATAAGCTACTCAGAGATGAGTTAGGCACTTCGGGCTGCTGAGCTGACTCTTGTAACCCACTTGAGCAATCAGTTATAATAAACTTCTGCATGTTTGAAACCTCCGCCACTTTTAACTCTTCTGTGTCATCCCCCACACAAATCAGTGGCTAAGATTCTTTTCCCAAGTGCCTCTTACATCACTTCTTTCCTTTCTTCATCTGCTTGTCTTGAAGGAAGGCCTTATTACCCAACTGCCACTCTGGTCTGTGGTTGAGGCTTGGGGCCCCTCCTCCCAGGGATCCCCTATGGCCCTGACATTCTTTGTCTTTTCCCCTCAAAGCATTCTGTATTTGCTGCTCTGAGTTTGCTAGGTAACTGAAGCTAGTTTACTATTATTCCCTTAGTTTCCTTCCTATAATTTTTGATCTAGACTCTTCCAAACTTCTAATTAGTGCTCTTGATCACAGCTTTTTCTTCCTCCTATTTGTCCTACACATAGCAGCTAAATCCATGTTTCTACAGTGTGGTCATTTGCAGGCGTGGCCCATTTTGCCTTGAACTGCACCTGAAACACTGCAGCCATGAATAAATGTCTCCCTCTTCTTTTCCCATCTATCCTACATACACCAAAGCCGGGGGAAGAAGTCTCCAGTGATTCTCTGTTTCCATATATGTAAAATGGGGGTTAATAATAAGACTAATAATTTCATAGGGTTGTTGTGAAAGTTTAGCTATCATTATTAATGAGAAAATGCCAAGCAATGAAGTAAATTTTGTTTTCTTCTAATATTTGGTGTCATTTCATGTATGCTAATTTCGTTATTTTTTAACCAAATGGTAAATACCTTGAGGAGAAGACAATGTGTTGTGTATTGGGCTTCCCTTTGAAGCCCAGCAATCACCTAGTATGGGGCTGTGATCTCAGTGGGTATCGGGAGTGTTGTTTAGCTGGGTCGTGCTCATGCCACCGACCAGCCAGGGTCCATGCCCCTCCGTAGGGCATCTGTTCTGATGGGTCAGTGCTTGTGCCATGTTGGTTGACAAATATTTGCACCTCACCCCTGCTTGACTGATTTACAGCAACTGGAGTTTAGCCTTGACCAACTGAAAAAGTTAAAATAGAGGAAAAATATACAGGCTTTTACTTTCTTCCTGCCACCCTCATAATATGAATTCTGTATTAAGAATAAATTATAACATATGATTTGAATTCCTCTCCTCTCATGGCCTACCTTACTTCATTGTGACAAGGTTTTGTTTTTTTTTTTTGAGATGGAGTCTCACTCTGTCACCCAGGCTGGAGTGCAGTGGCGGATCTCGGCTCACTGCAACCTCCCCCTCCTGGGTTCCAGCAATTCTCCTGCCTCAGCTTCCTGAGTAGCTGGGACTACAGGTGTGTGCCATTATGCCCAGCTAATTTTTGTATTTTTAGTAGAGATGAGATTTCGCCATGTTGGCCAGGCTGGTCTCCAACTCCTGACTTTAGGTGATCTGCCCGCCTCGGCCTCCCAAAGTGCTGGGATTACAGGCATGAGCCACCATGTTCCGCCCTATACCTAGGTTTTAACAGAAAATTATATGGCAGGTAGAGGGAATAATCGGAGAAACGCAAAGAGATGGCAGAAGGCTGCAGGAGCAAGTCAGACCTGGATTCCCTGGCTGGTTGTAGCCAGCATGCGCTCCCACCCCTGGCCTGCGGATGGTGCTGTGTGTGGAGCCCACACTTGAGGACCTTAGCTGAGGAGGCATTACACATTGGTAGTAGTATTTATCTATTTTTTTTGGAGAGGGTCTTACTCTGTCACCCAGGCTGGAGTGCAGTGATTATAGCTCACTGCAGAGATCAAGGCTCACTGTAGCCTCAAACTCCTGGGCTCAAGCGATCCTCCTGCCTCAGCCTCTATAGTGGCTGAGACTATAGGCTCAGGCTACCACACCTGGCTAATTTTATTTTTATTTTTTTTGTAGAGACAGGGGTCCCATTTTGTAGTCCAGGCAGGTCTTGAACTACTGGGCTCAAGCAGTCCTCCTAACTGGGCCTCCCAAAGTGCTGGGATTACAGGTGTGAGCCACCAAGTAGAGCCTGGTATTAGTATTTAAAAAGCCAGCAAGCATATTGTTATCTTCATGCATTTCTCTCTCATTAAGTAAGGGTTTCTGTCAAATAGCTGATAAAAGAATGCTCTTTGTCCATGTTACACTGTTGAAGACAAATGAACTCATACCTTGGGATGTTTTTCCTTTGGAAGGAGACCCTTTCCAGCGTTTACATTAGGAGCAATTGCTTCTTTACGTAATTTGAAATTTCTTTTCCCACTTCACCACTGAATTTCCCGGAATCCAAACATAACGCTGAACACTACGTTATGAGGTAGAGGGTGGTGAGGTACACGTAACTCTCTTCAGCGTTTGGGGAATCCCAAGGACTTTGTACTGCCTCCGTCCTCAGAGTTTCGGGAGTTTTGCAGACACCATAGAAAACCTCCCTTCAGCCGTCAGGTTTGGGTTCCCTAGCAACGGCAGCCTTAGAAACTTGAGAGAGAGGGGTGGAGGGTGGGGGGGGGATGGCTGAGAAAGAGATAAGAAAAGATGACTGAATAGGCCTGGGATTTTATGTGCAGTGCTTAATTTGAGAGTGAGGGGAGCGGGTGGGGAGGACTGCCCAAGCCCACAGCCAGGGTCATCTCATACCAGCCAAAAGGCAAGCGGGGCCCTGGCTGCCAACTGAAAGGAACAAAGGCGGTAGGTGGGTGGAAGTGGCGGAGGGAGGGGAGACAACTCGTAAAGGCTGGCGAGGCCCGGCGTTCTGGCCCTGGGAGGGGGACGCATCCCAGCCCACAAAGGCTCCAGCCCGAAGAATGGCCTGGCGTGTAATTCAACGCAGGCCGGTGACCACACTGGAGTTGTAGCCTTTTGTGTTAGCGACAACAATGGAGGGGGGAGAAATCAGGCCACAGGCTCGCGGTGCAGACTGGCTGGTGCGGATGTGTCTTGGCCCTGGCGGCAACGTGAGCTGCCTGTCAGGCCGTTGCCCGGCAACCGGACGCTGCCCGCTAGCGCCTGCAGCGCTCACTGAAAGCGGCGGCCGCTGGGTGAAAGGCAGAGCCCGGTGGTTCACAGGCCCGGCTTGGGGAACAGGAAACAAAGGACAGGGAGCCGGGGCAGGGATTGCATGGGATCAGGGGGAAGGCCTCACACCGTGTGAGGGGGGACACTGGGAACCCCTTTTTCTCAAGGGCCTGAATTGATGCCCTGTCTTAGCCCAGCGCATGAACTACTTGAATAAATACAGCGCTTCCTTCAAGTTCGCACAGCGTTCCTAGTCCAGATGTTGTTATTCCATTGTCTGCCTATTGTGTAAAAGACGTAAACAACCTCAAACAAACAACAAAAACAAACCCGTTCAAGTGGCCAGCTGAAATTCATTTGTGAGTCAGGGAAGTTTTCCAAAGTAGGACCTACCATGCACCTGGTGGATAAATAGACGGAGGCTCACCATATAAACACACATTTGTTAAATGTTTTGTGGTTCCTGGATTGCATCGTGAAACTGGAAACATTGGTGCTATAAAGCCCGTGCTTTGGTTAATAGTAATGTAACAACGTTAATTTCTTAGTTTAGACCCCGAGTCAGCAAGCTTTTTCTGTAAAGGAGCAGAGGAGAGACTTTGGGGCTTGTGGTCCAGATAGTCTCTGTGCAACTACTCAACTTGGCCACTGTAGCGCTAAAGCAACCAGACAAAAATATAAAGGAATAGGCATGGCTCTATTTTAATAAAACTTTGTTTTTAAATTTATTATTATTTTTTTGAGACAGAGTCTTGCTCTGTTGCCCAGGCTAGAGTGCAGTGGCAGATCTCACTGCAACCTGGAACTCTTGGGTTCCAGCAATCCTTCTGCCTCAGCCTCCAGAGTAGGTAGGACTACAGGCGCACTTCACTGCCTGAGTAATTTAAAAAATTTTTTTTTGTAAACACATGCTCACTATGTTGCCCAGGGTGGTCCCAAACTCCTGGCCTCAAGTGATCCTCCTGCCTCAGCCTCCCAAAGTGGTGAGATTACTGGCTTGAGCCACCGTGTCTGGCTAAAATTTTATAAGCACTGAAATTTCAGTTTCATGTAAGTTTCATATGCCATGAAATATCAGTCTTCTTTTGATTGTTTAACCATTAAACATTTAATACTCTGCTTGTAGGCCCTACAAAAATGGACAGTGGGCTGGATGTGGTCTACAGGCTGCTACAGTTTGTCATTCCCTGGTTTGAACAAATGAACCAAAGTTATATAAATGTTAACATTAGGAGAAATTGATGACGGATATACAAAAACTCTCTGTACTCTCTTTGCAACTTTCTGTTAATCTAAGGTTATTCAAAAATAAAAAGTTGGTTTTAAAAAAGTATTTACGTGTAAAGCTTTTTAGATGGAATGTTTAGAAAGAGATTTGTTGTGGGGGAGGGGGAGTAAATCAGGATTTGGGGTGTGTGTGTGTGTGTGTGTGTGTGAGTGTGTGTTTTGGAGACATGAAGGGATGTTTTTGTTATTTGTTGACATATGGTATTAAGACCTCCCAAAATGAAACTCCTTGCTACACCACTGTATTGGTAATCAAGCCGTTAACATCAAACAGCCTGAAAACAAAATAGCATTCCAATTACACAGAACTCTTTGACCCTGAGGGTTAGGCGAACAGTTTCAGTTCCCACTGAACCAGGATAGGAACTGCTGGAACAAAGAATTAAACTCTTTTTGCTCTAATAGGAAACTAGAAAATTCTTGGCCAGTTCATTTTTAACTGCACACACACACACACGCACACACATGCACACACACACGCGCACACACACGTGCACACACACACGTGCACACACACGCACACACGTGCACACACACACACACACTTCTTTTGTTCGTTTCTCATCTGCCTAACATCTATGCCAAACAGCATACACAAGACTTTTATTTACAAACCAGGATCTATATTACTTTCCAGATTTTACTCGTTATGTGAATACAAAATTTCCTTTATATTTGTCCAAAAATAGTATGATATGAGACCCTCTCCTTGCCTTCCTTCACATTGTGCTCTTAAACATTATATCGCAGGCTGGGCACTACCAGTTATTAAAAATGAATAAAGATTAAGGTCTAGAGACTTGCTATACAACTTAGTAACCGTAGCTAACAATACTATATTGTGCATTTTAAAATATATTAGTAGGACAGATCTCATTGCAAGTGTTCTTAAAAAATAATAATAATAAATAAACACAAGGAAATTTTTGGAGATGGTGGAAATATTAAGTGCTTTGGTTGTGATGATAATATCATGGGTATATGCATATGTTCAAACTCATCAAGGTGTATACATTTAATATGCTCACACTTTGGTATATCAATTATACTTCAATAAAGCTAAAACAAATGGCTGGTGAGTCAGTACAAGGAGGCGCTTAGCACACCTACTTCCCGACTGCAGTACTAGGACGGTGTGGGCTACAGTATAAAGATGATATTGAAGCTCACAGGTGGCCGGGTGTGGTGAATCACGCCTGTAATCTCAGCACTTTGAGAGGCTGAGGCAGGGGGGATCACGAGGTCTGGAGATTGAGACCATCCTGGTCAACATGGTGAAATCCCATCTCTACTAAAAATACAAAATTTAGCCGGGTGCAGTGGCACGTGCCTGTAGTCCCAGCTACTTAGGAGGCTGGGGTAGGAGAATCGCTTGAACCCGGGAGGCAGAGGTTGCAGTGAGCCAAGATTGTGCCATTGCACTCCAGCCTGGATGACAGAATGAGACTCCGTCTCAAAAAACAAAAAACGAAAACAAAACCAAAAAGCTCACAGGTAACTAATTGGTGTAATCTTGGGTATGGTGGGCTGAGGGAAGCTCAGCAGTGGGTCGATGTTGAAAGTGAAGGAGGGACTGTTGCAGTGTTTCTTGACAAAATGTGAAGCAAATGGAAATTTGATTTTAGGGATTTTCCATCACCCCTGCCTTCTAGTTTCCTTTCCTATTCTCACACTCTCAACTACTCCACATTGAGACTTTGACATCTCAATCAACTTTTTATTTATTTATTTATTTATTTATTTATTTTGGTGAGACAAGGTCTCACTCTGTCACCCAAGCTGGAGTGTAGTGGTGCAATCATGGCTCACTGCAGTCTTGCCCTCCTGGGGTCAAGCAGTCCTCCTAACTCAGCCTCCCAAGTAGCTGGGATCACAGCCTCATGCCACCATACTTCACTAATTTTAAAAAATATTTAATAGAGAAGGGGGGTCTCACTGTGTTGCTCAGATTGGTCTCAAACTCCTGGGCTTGAGCAATCTTCCTACCTCAGCCCACTAAAGTGCTGGGATTACAGGCGTGAGCCACCATGCCTGGCCTTAATTGGCCTTTTCAGTTGGAGACATTTCAGGACTCATTCCTCCAACAACTATTATCAAGCATGGACTTTCCTTGTGCCAGGTCCTGCACCAGTGCCAGGGATATGAAGATACATTAAAGATGGCTTGTAGCCTTGAGTGTCAAGGGGCTTGGAGTGTAGACAAGGTCAAGTTCTTCAGTGTGGTTGCTGAACACCAGCACCAGAATCACTAGGGATCACAGAAAGGCAAATAGTGCATGATGGCACTTACATGTGAAATCTAAAATAGTTGAACTGAGAGAGATGAAGAAATAGATATTGCCAGGGGGGTGGGGGAAATGGGAAGATGTTGGTCAAACGGCACCAACTTTCAGTTATAAGAAGAATAAGTTCTGGAGACCTAATGTACAGAATGGTAAATCTACTTAATAATCATGTATCAGATACCGGAAATTTGCAAAAGGAGTAGACCTTAAGTGTTCTCAACATACACAAAAAGGTAGCTTGATTGTGGGAATCATTATACAGGTATTCTTATGTCAAAACACCACATTGAATGCCTTAAATATATACATTTTTAAAAATTTATTGATTATACTTCAATAAAGATTAACAAATCATTGAAAAAAAAAGGAGTCAATGAGGAAGATTTTATTTACAAATGTTGCCCCCTGGGCCCACCCCCACAATTGCTAAATCTAAATCTGCACAGGGCAAGGGAATCTGTATTTTTAGCAACTCCTCAAGTAGATATTTTGCTCACTAAACATTTGAGATCCACCGGAACTTCATGGATGTGAAATGTCTTAGGTACACTGATGATGTTATGAACTGGTTATAACAGAAGCATAGAAGGGGGTGGTGGGGTAGGGTCAAAGGGAAGTTCCCTAAAAACGACACCCGAGCCTATCTTTTTTTGTTTGTTTGTTTGTTTGTTTGAAATGCTGTCTCCCTCCATTGCCAGGCTGGAGTGCAGTGGCGTAACCTTGGCTCACTGCAACCTCCGCCTCCCGGGTTTGAGTGATTCTTTTGCCTTAGCCTCCTGTGTAGCTGGGACTACAAGCGTGCACCACCATGCCCAGCTAACTTTTTGTATATTGAGTAGAGACGGGGTTTCACCATGTTGGCCAGGATGGTCTTGAGCTCTTGACCTCGTGATCTGCCTGCATTGGCCTCCCAAAGTGCTGGGATTATAGGTGTGAGCCACCTTGCCTGGCCCACCTATCTTAATAAAAAGAGAAGATAAGGGTGGGGGATGAGGGCAAGAGACAAAGTGATAAAGGGAACAGGGGGCAGGACACAGAATCCCAAGTGTGCAAACCCACACTTCCTTCTGTAGCTGGAGTGTAAAGAAGAAAGAGAATGAATCTCTAACGGTGACTTTCAAGCATTGTGATAGACAGTGGAAAACATTCTGAGCAAGGGATTTTTCTTTATGTCACTCTGCCTCATTATACATTCAAGTCCTCTCTCTGATACGGGGCTCCGGTTTTTGGCAAGGCCTTGGCCTTTTCCTTCACATCACAGATTCTGTAACCCATGCATGTGGAATAAAAATGTGCTCCATGTCAAAAGATGATACCAGATAAGGGCTTATCAGGTCATGCAGGCCACTCTGCTTTTAGACTCAAACATCTCGGGAAATAGAGATATCTACCTTTATCAGAATAGGGCTGTAAGCTCTGTGATGTGCAACCCAGGGAGGATGTGTATTACCCTTTAGCACTTTTAAAAGAAGGCAGGCAATGCCTATGTTTTGGGGGATGGTTCTGAGGTAGTTCTGGGAAAAGAATGTGGCCCTTTCTGTCTCCCAACCTCTGTTTCTAGTTTGCCCTGTCATTGCATCCTCATTGGCATTTTTATCTTCTTCCAATGTTTCTTTTCCTGGACTTCAACAGGTGGCTTTGGCATTGTAAGCCTTTGATTCTTCTGAAGACAAGATGATTACGTGGTCAGCCTTATCTTCTTTCCCATGGTTTCATGTTTCCTTCCAGGTTGATCTGGTTTCTTTGACTACCCTATTTTAGGAATGAGACATTTTGCTTGGTCAAGTGCATAAATTGACGTAGCCAGGACAGCTAATCTTGACAAAACACACACACACACACACACACACACACACACACACACACACACACTCCTCCCAACAGCTGCAGAGACTATTTTCTAGGTTGTTTATCATCACCGGCTAGAGAAGAACCTCAATTCATCAAAATAGTTGAAGTCACTTGAAAAGTTAGCATTTGTTTTGTGCTGAAAGTGACCCTTTGTGTCTTTCAGTAGGAAGCCATGGCTTTAGGTGAAAGCAGAATGGTGACCACTTATATAAAGGTGGAGAGTAGGTTGTTGATGGGTGAAGAAATGTGGGAGTAAATAAATACACCCCTTATTTCATCCCTACGCATCCACATACATGCTCATTTTCATGGAGGAGTTGTAAAAAAAAATAAAACTCCAGTTCAGCATATCTCAACCTTGCCACTATTGACATGTCAGGCAAGATAATTCTTTGCTGTGGGGCCTCTTCTATGACTTGCAGGATGTTTAGCAACGTCTCTGTTCTCTACCCACTGGATGCCAGTAGCAGCCCCAAACGCCTTCTGGTTGTTACTATCAAAAATGTTTCCAAACATTGCCCAGTATCCTCTGAAGGGCATATCAGCCCATGTTGAGAACCACTGTTCTCATAGAATCACTTACCATGTTAATAAATCCAGCAGAATCCAAAGTGTTTATGGTACTGATGGGAGGGCAGGATGCTCCAGGGGCTGCATTTTTGTGGGTTGGTAACTTTCATGGGCAGATCAGGCTTAAGTGGATGTGGAGCATAGTTTCACCCTAAGAATGTGACAGTCACAGCTGCAAGCTGACAGTGGAAAGGAGCAAATCCTTTTGGATAGGATATCCTGTGAGCAGAACATGTGACATTCATCGGTTTTCAGAAGTGGCTTTAAAGATTTTTCTTCTTCTGAAGCTTTGTGTGGTTGCTGTCTTCAAGGATAGAATTTCAGTTCTTCACAGTTCATAGGAGATGCAGGAGAAATCTTTTTTTTTCTCTCTCTGTAAGTAGTCTGTGGGTCTCCTTGACGATATGCTGGTATCCATAAAAAAGAAAAATTCAACTTCTAACTTCTGGTATTTGATTTTACCCAGAGTCAGAGAATGTTCTGTAGTCCATGTCCCATTAATCTTATGGTGAAAATTATGTTATAGTCTGGTACATCCTTCAGTAGGAAATTCCCATGGTTCCAGGTCCCCCAGGGCGGGTCCCTGTGCTGATTTTGGAGGAAATCCACACTCCTTTCTCCAAACTGTGTTATGCCTTTCCTTTGCTCTTATCAGGCTTACTCTGCCCTTTATACAATACGGTCCAAACAATGAAAAAGCCGTGGTGACATTTACACGAAAAAATCACAAAGGAAGGAAATTTTGAATTACTGCTTTCACTCAGGCTCTCATTCAGCGGGTCCTAGCATTATCAAAAGATCAGGGAATCAGGTTATATATATAATTATCTATAAATATGCTATTATAGGCTTATATAGTCTTAAAATATCTCAATCTCTGAACTGCTAAGTAAAAAATTCCAGAGTACTAGTCAGAATGTCTAGGAGATCTTGGAAATAAATTATAGGTATGCTCATAATGAAACTTAACAGAAGGAAGTTAAGATGGATAGTTACAATATTTTTGGTCTTTGATCAAATTTAATTTTGTCTAGACATTAACACCATTCTTACATATCCTGACATCTTTCCATTTTTATAGTCATTATAGTGGGATATGCATGGACATATTGACATTAATATGTAGAGATCAAGTTGCTTTCATCTTTCCAATACTACCGTTAGTTAAGTTTCCTTTGAAGCAGTACTTTGTCTCTGTAAAGTTTTTCTTTTCTGTAAGTCAGTTGTAAGTTGGTGATCGTAGTTTCACTCTATTCTCATGGGTGTAACTTAACACTATTGGGTTTACCCTGGCATGTGAGATAGTCATAATAACATTAACTTCAAAATCTGTAGGACAAAATTTAGGGTTTGAGTTTCCCTAACCCTTTGCAGAGCTGTAACTTAGCTGGAAAATTACATTTCAATTGAACATTCTATAATGCTCAGAGGCACTGCAATCAATGAGCGTGAAAATGCCAAGCACATCCCATCCTGGCACTTCTTATTAAGGATATAACATTCTTGAGTGAAAGTAATATCACAGAGTAATTTGGTTATTAAGGCAATAATAGAATATCTTGTCCTGGTAATAAAGTTACCTTTTGTTAACAGTTTTTCTCCCCCATTTTAATAGCTGCATTAAGAAAGGTGCATAGGAATTTTCTTGGAACATACTGTCTGTTCCACATTGCTTTTTTTCTGTCTGATTCTACCATTATGTTGAAGTCTGGATGACAAAGTTCTATTCTTAGGACTAGCAAATCCTAAGATTTCAAATCAATATTTAAAAAAATCTAAAGACTTCTTCAGTCAGACCTATTCATATAGTCCAGGTGTTATTCCCTAGGTGGTAGGATTACAGGTGATTTAAACAAATTATTTTTCTTTGTACTTATCCGTTTTCAACTTTTCTATAATTAATATATATTATTGTATATTTCAAAAGCTTTATTGTAAGAAGGTTAGTGAATCCAGCTTCATAGCTATTTCAAACTACTCAATTACAGAAATATAGTATACATTTTTATCCCATTTTTTGATAATATGAAGATTTTTAAAAATGTTAGTTCCTTTTTAAATAGTGCATAAAGGCAGTATTTTTACTCCTAAAGCTTATTTAGCAGAGAAAAGAGCAAGTCATTCTTAGCTTTTGGTTTAGGATATTCCTAAGGAGATGTGAGTATGTTATGTATTCATTTAAACATCTCAAGTTGATCAAACTGAGACAAATGAAAAAGTTTATTATGCATTCAGTGGACTTGCTTCTTTAGGATAGATATGCTTGGAATGTATTCAGATACATTCCTGATAAGTATTTTTAATTTAATTAAATATGATCGTATCTACACAAGAGCAGTCCTATATTGTAAAGCTACGAGAAAATCAGCACAACCACCTGTCACTCAATTGGCTCTAAACTTTCATGTTCTTTCTTTTTTTATTCCCTACCCACAGTGACCCTGCAGCTGAGATTCTTCCTGGGCCACTGGAATCATGTTCTTTCACTGTATCTATTATTACACAGTTTAAAAAATAAGGAAAGGAGAGAAAAAGTAAAAAAAAAAAAAAAAAAGAAAGCATAGGTAGGAAGCAAAAATGCGTATTAATAGTCAATTAGTTAACAATTTTTGTTGGACTTATTTATAGTCAAACGATATACATCATTTGCCTGAATGATGAATTTCCTACTATCACAGTATCTGATGTATAGTAGGTGCTTAATTAATATCTGTTTTGAATGAATGCATAAATTCATAGAAATAAAATCATTATAATGAATTTAAAAATGTGGAGCTTCAGAGAAGGGAACTTTGACTGTGGCTTGGAAAGCTTTTACCGAGAGATGGGAATTAAGCTTGGCTTTGTAATATAGGCATTTCTCAGGTGGAGAAGGCAGGGAATAGATGTCTCAACTGTAAGCCCTAGACTCATACAGAGTCTCTGAGCAGGAGAAGAGGTCATATGTAAGAAGAGAGAGAAAGTGGTTAGATGGGGGAGATGCTGTTCAGCCACAGGGATGAACCTAGACTTGCTCATTCCACCTTTGTGCTAGGGAGAGCCCAAATTCTGCCTTGACGGGACTCTTGGGCCAATCTTCAGGGAGTTTGTTGAGATCTCTGGTCTCATGTTCAGTTTCTGATTTTTGTCTAGCTCTTCAGCTCCTCCCAAATGTGACTCACTCTTGGCCCACTTGGGCTGGTAGTTTAGGATACATGACATCTACCTGACTACAGAGTTCTTCTCACAGGTATGACTTCAGACCCACTGGCACTCAGAGTTCAGAGAAGCAGCCCAGTGGGAGGGTTGTCTGAAGAATTTCTCTAGCTAATGATTTTCATCGGGAAAAAATACATGAGATTTCTCATATATATGTATTTATATGACATCATGAGATTATATATAATTTTATATGTTATATATATTATATATAATATATATTTATAATTATATAATCTCTTATGTCATACAAATCTGATAATCACTGATATATATGCTCATACACATTTTATTTATGTCAAATTATATGTATTTCATATTATAATATGTATATATTCACAAAATTTACCCTAAAGCATACTTTCCCTTGTTTCATATCCTTATAACTTGGGTGCATTCTGATATATTCTAGTCTATTCTATTTTTGTATTTCATTTTAAAAAATGCTTATTATAACTGAATGAATTGATTTTATATGTTATACTGGGTCTACCCCTAGACTGAAAATTTTGGCTCTAGTTGAAGTTTCTCAAACATCAGTGTGTAGTATTAGAAATACTTGGGAAGCTTTTGACAAAGCTAGGTTCCTGAGGCCCCTCCCCGCTAAGATTCTGACTTGTTGCCTTGTGGAGAAAGCCCAGGATCCTACATTTTTTGACTCAATACATGGAAAATAAAGACAACAGTGCTCAGTAGACTGTGATAAGATCCATATGAGAAGTTCAGACAGTGTGTTAAATCCATGTTCAGAGTGAAGAGTGTTTACTGTCCCAGACAGAGTCTGCAACTCTCCAAATGGGCCTCTCAATGGGTGATCATTTCAAAGATGTCAAGAAAGAAAAGCCAACTCATGAAAGAGAGAAACAAAGAAGCCAGTTCATTGGAGACAAGCTATTTGTATTACCTGTTAAAATGAAAACCTTTAGAAGCATTGCTTTGTTTAATATGTTCAACTAACTTAGTCTTTATAAAAGGTATTAATCTTCCTTTCTTCCTTTCAATGTAGTGAAATAAGCTTAAAATATGATTAAGTTAATGATATCTAGAGGTGACAGGCTGAGGCTCGTTAATTCCTAAAATACTCTTTGGTTGAGAAACCCATAACTAAAATGGCCATCAACAGATCTCCAGGGAAAGCCTGCAAAGATGAGAGTACTTAAGGCTGCCATGAAAGTAAATAAAGATCCACATGCCCAGAATCTAAAACAAAGTCACACAAAATGAACCTCATGATATTCAGATGGTGTCTGCGGCAGGTGGATCATGAAGTTAGGAGATCACATCCATCCTGGCTAACACGGTGAAACGCTGTCTCTACTAAAAATACAAAAAAACTAGCCAGGTGTGGTGGCGGGCACCTGTAATCCCAGCTATTTGGGAGGCTGAGGAAGGAGAATCATTTGAACCAGGAGCCAGGGAGGCGGAGGTTGCAGTGAGCCGAGATCTCGCTGCTGCACTCCAGTCTGGGCGAGACAGCGAGACTTCGTCTCAAAAAAAAAAAAAAAAAAAAAGAATGGGTTCTGTTTGCTCATTTGCCTTTCTTAGAGCCCTAAAAGGCCACCTTATTTTAAGCAGCTGCAAAATAAATAGATTTTTAGAGCAAAATTAAGATTTGGTTGAAACTTCTTTCTCATCAAATAGCATGTTTAAACCCCAGATGCTCTATAAAGCACTCATAAATAATGTGATTTCTGTCTCTAGGAGCTGACATTTGCAAGAAGATGCTTGGTAAAAGTGTAGATATAAAATACTTGTAGAAATACAGTTTGCTGTCTTTTTATAAGAAGATAATGTTAAATGACTTATTTATTTTGAGCATCTTTTCTGTCTACATACTCTTACCTGGCTACCCTCATAACCAAACACACATTTACCAAAGGGACAATTCATGGAGCACAAAATGAGGTAAGCTGCTGAGTTAGTTTTTCACTATGATTTTAACATTTCGGTGGTCTGTAATAGACAATGAAACTAACCAGTAAAAGAACCTTAGATTGAAAAATGCCTTAATTTGCCCCTGCACAAAAGAAATATTCTCATTGTATAGTTTAATTTTCTTGAATGTTTGCATTATATTGCATTTTAAAATTGCTTTCTTAAAGTATAAATGACATGCAATAAAGTGCATATATTTAGGTGTACAATTTGATAAATGATAAATACACATGTAGACACCCATGAAAACACTGCTGCGATCAAGATAAAGGACATACACATTACAACCCCGCACTCCCTTGTTCCCCTCTCTAATCCCTGCCTCCTACCCTGTGGCATCCCCCTCCTCCTCCCAACAATCTCTAGACATCCACCGATTTTCTTTCTGTCATTGCTTGCAGTCCCTAGAATTTAGTTTGAATTCCCTAGAATTTTATATGAATTTTTATAACCAAACAACATGCATTTTTGTTTTGTCTGGCTTTTTTTTCTCCTCAAGAATTATTTTGAGATTAATCCAGATTGTAACATTCATTAGTAGTATATTCCTCATTATTGCTCAGGAGTATTCCATTGTATGGACATATCACAGTTGTTTGTCCATATACCCATTGAAGGCCATTTGGTTGTTTCCAGTTTTTGGCTATTATAATAATAAAGCTGCATGGATGTTCATGGATAAGTCTTTTTTTTTTTTTTTTTTTTTTGAGACAGAATCTTACTCTGTTGCCCAGGCTGGAGTGCAGTGGTGCAAACTCGGCTCACAGCAACCTCCGCCTCCTGGGTTCAAGCAATCTGCCTCAGCCTCGTGAGTAGCTGGGATTACAGGCCTGGCTAATTTTTGTATTTTTAGTAGAGACAGGGTTTGACTATCTTGGCCAGGCTGGTTTTGAACTCCTGACCTTGTGATCCACCTGTCTCAGCCTCCCAAAGTGCTGGGATTGCAGGCGTGAGCCACCGTGCCAGGCCCCGGATAAGTCTTTATATAGATATATGCTTTTATTTCTCTAGGTAAATACATAGAAGTAGAAGGGCTAGATCACATGGTAGGTTTATGTCTAACTTTTTTTTTCTTTCTTTGAGAAAGAATCTCTCTCTGTCGCCCAGGCTGGAGTGCAGTGGTCCAATCTTGGCTTACTTCAACCTCTGTCTTCAGGGTTCAAGGGACTCTTGTGCTTCAGCCTCCTGAGTAGCTGGGATTACAGGGGTATGACACCATGCCAGGCTAATTTTTGTATTTTTAGTAGAGATGGGGTTTCTCCATGTTGGCCAGGCTGGTCTTGAACTCCTGGCCCCAAGTGAGTCACATGCCTTGGCCTCCCAAAATTCTGGGATTACGGTCATGAGCCGCTGCTCCTGGCATGTCTAACTTTTTAAGAAATCATGAAACTGTTTTCCAAGTTGGTTGTACTATTTTACATTCTCATTAGCAGGGTCCAGTTTTAAGCATCTTTACCAATACGTGGTATGATTTGCCTTTTTATTTTTTATTAGTTATTAGTATATGTATTTTTTCTTTTTCAACTTTTATTTTAGATTCAGGTAGTATACATGCAGGTTTGTTACTTAGGTATACTGTGTGCTGCTGAGGTTTGGAGTCTGAATGATCCCGTCACTCAGATACTGAGCACAGTACCCAACATTTAGTTTTTCAGCCCTTGCCTCCCTCTCTCCCTGGCTCTGGTAGTCCCCAGTGTCTATTGTTGCTATCTTTATATTCGTGAATACCTGATGTTTGGCTCCCACTTACAAGTGAACGTGTGGTATTTGGTTTTCTGTTTTTTGTGCTAATTTGCTTAGGATAATGGCCTCCAACTGCATCCATGTTGCTACAAAGGACATGAGTTCATTCTATTCAATTTGTCTTTTTAGAGTGTGTTGTTTAATTTCCAAATATTTTGGGATTTCAACCATCTTTCTATTACTGATTTCTAGTTTAATTTCACTGTGGTCTGAGAACATACTTCATGTGATTTCTATTCTTTTAAATTTGCTTAGGTGCACCTTATGGCCCAGAATGTGGTCTGTATTGAATGCTCCATGTGAATTTGGAAAGGATGAGTACTCTGCTGTTGTTGGATGCAGTAATCTATAAATGTTAATTAGATACAGCTGATTGATGGTACTATTCAGTTCAACTACAATATGGCCTTACTGGTTTTTTCTGCCTGCTGGATCTGTCAGTTACTGAAAGAAGGGTGTTAAAGTCTCCAATTATAATATTTGTCTATTTCTCCTTGCAGTGCCATCAGTTTTTACCTCATGTATTTTGATACTGTGTTGTTAGGTATATACATTTAAGTATTGTTATGTCTTCTTGGAGAATTAGCCCCTTTATCATTATATAGTGTCCTTCTTCATTCCTAAAACTTTCCTTGTTCTAAATTCTGGTTTGTGTGAAATTAATACAGTTACTCCAGCTGTATTTTGGTTTGAGTTAGCATGGTATATCTTTTTCCATCCCATTTATCTTCCCTTCCCTTTCTGCTTTCTCTGTTATTAATTGAGCATTTTATATGATTCTATCTTCTCTTCTCTCTAAGCATGTCAATATATTTTCTTTAAAAGGGCCCTGGGTCCCTCTCTATGTGCTGCAGCATGGGAATTCTCTCCAAGTGGTAAGCTGAGGTCCTCGTCAGACTCACCTTGGCACTATTGATATTTGGGGACAATAATTCTCCATTATAGGGGGCCGAAGTGCATTGTAGGGTACTTAGCACCATCCTTGGTCTCTACCCACTAATAGTAGCATCCTCAGTTGTGACAATTAAAAATATACCCAGACATTGTGAAATAATCTCTGGGGGCTAAAATTATGCCTAGTTGAGAACTATTGATTTAGAGATTTGAATACAGACCCTTCAACCTGACACGCCTCCCAAATGTGTTCCTGTCTAACCTCTCCCAGGCTCATCATCTAGACTTTTTACTTATTCCATTCTCTACCCAAAAAACTGCTATCCTCCTATCATACCTTAAACACCAGTGTCCCTGTGCCCCTTTTGTGCTGTTCTCTCTGCCTGAAATGCCCTCTCCTATCGCTTTCAAAATTCTCCCCCACTTTAAAGACCCATCACAAACACCAGATTTTCCACAAAGCCCTTTGATTTTCTAACCTGATACGATTTTCCTGTACTAGTTTGTCTCACACCTCCATCTACCTTAGTATTTGTAAGTTTCTTAGTGCATATTTTCCCTTCTGCACACATATTGTGCCTTCTGCGCACATGGTACTGCCCTTAACTGTACATAACAGATGCTCAATATATATTAATTGAATTTTTAGTTTTTACATATTGAGATTCCTTTTAAAATATATATCTGTTACCATTTAATAATAAAAAGACAACCCAATTTAAAATGGGCAGAGGATCTGAATAGATACTTCTCCAAAATCTACAAATAGTCAATAAGCACATAAAAAGATGTCCAACATAATTAGTTATTAGGGAAATGCAAATCAAAACCATCATGAGATATCATGCACATCTACTAGGATGGCAATAATAAAAAGACAGTTAATAACAAGTGTTGGCAAAGATGTGGAGAAATTAGAATTCTCATATACTTCTGGTAGGAATGTAAACATTTTGGTAAATTCTTTGGTAGACAGTCTGGCAGTTTCTCAAATGGTGAAACATAAAGTTACTATATGATCTAGCAATTCCACTCCTAAGTTGGACAGACCCAAGAGAAATGAAACTTGCATCTACACAAAACCTTGAATACAAAAATTCATAACAGCATTATTCATAATATTCAAAAAGTAAAAGCAATGCAAATCCATCAGCTGATTAAGGAATACATAAAAGGTACAATGGCATGTTATTAGTCAATAAAAAGAAAAAGGTACTGATATCTGCTACAATGTGAATGAACCTTGAAAGCATTATGCTAAGTGAAAGGAGCCAGTCAAAAAGGACCACAAATTGTAGCATTTCATTTTATTGAAATGCCTAGAGTAAGCAAATCTTTAGAGATGGAAATCAGGTTAGTGGTTACCTAAACTTGAAGGATAGGAGATTATGCCGATGGTGGCTATGGGGTATGGTATTTCCTGTTTCTTTTTGCGATGGAGTTTCACTCTTGTTGCCCAGGCTGGAGTGCAATGGCACGATCTCGGCTCACTGCAACCTCTGACTCCTGGGTTCAAGCGATTCTCCTGCCTCAGCCTCCCGAGTAACTGGCATTATAGGCATGTGCCAACACACCAGGCTAATTTTGTATTTGTAGTAGAGATGGGGTTTCTCCTTGTTGGTGAGGCTGGTCTTGAACTCCTGATCTCAGGTGATCTGCCTGCCTCGGCCTCCCAAAGTGCTGGGATTACATGTGTAAGCCACCGTGCCTGGCCAGGGTATGGTATTTCTTTTTGGGAGCAGTGAGTGTTCTAAAACTGATCATGATAATGGATGCACAATTCTGTGAATCTACTAAAAGCCATTGAATTGTACACCTTAAGTGGCTGAGTTGTGTGGCATGTGAATAATATCTCAATAAAGCTCTTTTTACAAGGCATACCTTTGATTAAGATTCCAAAGAGAAATATGTAATATTTAAAATATGACCTATATATAAAAATGTTGATAAAAAATAAAAAATCCCTTTCTATGAGAAAACAGTTGGATAGCAAAGCCAGTTTTCTTGGCAAGAAGAAAATTGCTGAAGTTTTCACAAATCTGATTGTGGAGTAACAGATGAATTCAACTAGGATGGATTTTTGCTCTTTTTGCTAAGACAACCTTTTTGGCACATTGTTATTAAGCTTTGACTCATTACCATTTGTGACAACATTGATAAAGGTTCCACCTGAGAGCACTCCTTTACTCTATTTTATACTGTGTTATCAGAATATGTATCCAAGCCTTGTTTTTGCAAATAGACAGAATGGCCATTACTTCTTGAATTCATAATGTCATCATCCTGAGTTAAACAAGGAGGATTCTCACATAGCGAACAAGTGTTTGAGGCAGACTAATTAAGAGGCAGATGTGAAGATCAGACCTGATATAGTCACCTGTTTCCAGACAGGCACTCCTGAATATAAATACATATCCCTTCCAATACATTGTCATCTGTTAGATGTCCTTGTGGAAACTGGAGTAGATTTATATTTTGTTTCATGGGTGGAAACACTCAGAGAAATAGGAGCAATGTTTTAGGGACTTCTAAACCAATTTTTAAAATCATGCCTATTACCTGCTGCAAAAAACTTTATATTCACATTCTGTTGATTGCCAGTTCACTCTAATGATAGTTTCTTTTGCTGTGCAGAAGCTCTTTAGTTTAATTAGATCCCATTTGTCTACTTTGGCTTTTGTTGTCATTGCTTTTGGTGTTTTAGTCATGAAGTCCTTGCCTATGCCTGTGTCCTTAATGGTATTGCCTAGGTTTTCTCTAGGGTTTTTTTTATGGTATTAGGTCTTATGTTTAAATCTTTAATCCATCCGGAGTTACTTTTTGTATAAAGTGTAAGGAAGGGGTCCAATTTTGGCTTTCTGCATATGGCTAGCCAGTTTTCCCAACACCATTTATTAAATAGGGGAATCCTTTCCCCATTGCTTGTTTCTGTCAGGTTTTTCAAAGATCAGATGGTTGTAGATGTGTGGCGTTAATTCCGAGGCTTCTGTTCTGTTCCATTGATCTATATATCTGTTTTGGTACCAGTACCATACTGTTTTGATTACTGTAGCCTTGTAGTATAGTTTGAAGTCAGGTAGCGTGATGCCTCCAGCTTTGTTTTTTTTTTTGCTTAGGATCGTCTGGCTATGTAGGCTCTTTTTTGGTTCCATATGAAGTTTAAGGTGGTTTTTTCCAGTTCTGTGAAGAAGGTCAATGGTAGCTTGATGGGGGAACCAACCGAAATGCCCATGAATGATAGCCTGGATAAAGAAAATGTGGCACATATACACCATGGAGTACTATGCAGCCATGGAAAAGGATGAGTTCATGTCCTTTGCAGGGATATGGAGGAAGATGGAAACCATCATTCTCAGCAAACTGACACTGGAACAGAAAACCAAACACTGCGTGGTCTCACTCATAAGTGGGTGTTGAACAATGGGATGGAGGGGTAGGGGAAGAATAAGAGGAGGTGGGGGGATTGGGCGGAGAGATAGCATTAGGAGAAATACCTAATGTAGATGACGGGGAGATGGATGCAGCAAACCACCATGGCTTGTGTATACCTATGTAACAATCCTGCACAATCTGCGCATGCACCCCAGATCTTAAAGTATAAAAAAAAAATTAGCTGAGCATGGTGGTGCCTGCCTGTAGTCCCAGCTACTCAAGAAGCTGAGGCAGGAGAATTGCTTGAACCTGGGAGGTGGAGGTTGCAGTCCACCAAGATGGCGTCACCGCCCTCCAGCCTGGGCGACAGAGTAAGACTCCATCTCAACAACAACAACAACAACAACAACAAAAAATCATGCCTATGTAATGAAACTTCCATTAAAATCTCTAAATGATGGGGTTCAGAGAGCTTCCAGGTTGGTCAACACATTAAGGTGCTGGGAGAGTGGTGTGCCCGGAGAGGGCAGGAAAGCTCTCTGCTCATTCTCCCTTGCCTTGCTCTATGCATCGCTTCCATTTGTCTCTTCCTGAATTGTATCCTTTGTAATAAACCAGTAATATTAAGTTAAGCAAAAAACCAAAAAACAAAAAACCAAAAAAACCCCACAACTTTACATTCCCCCCAAAAAGTTAGAGTCACTTGGTTATTTAATATATTGTAAATCTATTTGTGATATTATTGTGATCTAGATCAGTGCAAACAACTAGGTATTTAACATCTTTTCTCCTCCTGTTATAATCAGTAGAGTAAAATATATAAGCGATTTTTAACTCTTGCCACTGGCAATACTTTAAATTATGAATTGTGATATTTTTCAGATACCAAAATAAATGTTATCATGCTTGTTAAAGAGCATGATAAAGAGCACATCTTAATAAACTAATGAAGTAGAATAATTCTAAGAATTTTTCAGGAAAAAAATGCATCTTGCTGGAAATCCATCGTGTGTGTGTGTGTGTGTTTCAGCGCAAGATGTAGAGTGGGTAATTGTACCCATTGTTGGTCAATTAGTTTTAAGTAATCTGTTTCACTGGAAGAGCCAAAAATATAAATGAGAAGTGCTTTTGAATTTAGTTTTTTAACTAGCTTCATCTTAGTGTATAGGTATGAAAGCAGGTCAAAGGACTACTTGGCTGGGAACCTCTTGATAAAGTAATCAGCTTTGTTGCTAGTCTTTTGATAACCCCCACGGGTGTGCACAGAGGAAAGGACAGTTCTTCAGGATTTGCTTCCTCGGACTGAGGCTTGATAAATTTACAAATTCTAACTTTATGTAGCAGCACCCGGAGTACTGGGGTTTTCCTGTGAGAAGGCAAATAATAAATGATGCAGAATAAACACAAGACCCAGTGGGAAATATAAACACAAGAAAAGAAACAAAAAGTATAACCCGTAGGAATAGAACACATTTGAATTTTGAGCTGGTAAACAGTTCGAGATAATCACATTCAACATTTTAATTTTGATCATGGAGGAATGTGGGTCCTAAAGAGGTTAAAAGACATATCCAAGATCAACAGGAAGTTAAGGCTGGAACTGGAATTAAACCCGACTCTTTGCAGTGTTGTTTTTTCTTTCCTGTAGCAATATAGGATAAAACAGTAAGGAAGGAATGTCATATCGTCATTTCTTAATTCCACAAATATTTATTGATGGAACAACCTTGCCTTGTCCTGGAACAGTGCATACGATGTTCCGGGTTCTGGGGGTAGGCACTGGGTTTACAATAGTGAATGGAATGGAAAATGTTCCCACCCTCATGAGGTGTTACAGTTAGATGGTAGAGACTGATTGATAGTCTCTTTGGGCAAACACACACACACACACACACACACTCAAATTATGAACTCTGGAAGACAGAAACCAGGTGCTATAAGAACATGTAATAAGGAGGCCTCGTGGAACAGTCAGAGTTGGGTTCCTATATATAAATTCACACCCTAATTTTCTTGTCTCCTATCTTTCTTCCTGTTATGACTTCCAGGCCTGGTTGTGTTCATGTTCATGTTCACATTATCTCTGCCTGAAACAAATTCTCTTTACTTTCTTTCTCTTTTCTTTTTTTTCTTTTGAGATGGAGTCTCGCTCTGTCGCCCAGGCTGGAGTGCAGTGGCTCTTGGCTCACTGCAACCTCCACCTCCCAGGTTCAAGCAATTCTCCTGCCTCAGCCTCCCAAGTACCTGGGACAATAGGCGCCCGCCACTACGCCCGGCTAATTTTGTGTATTTTTAGTAGAAACGGGGTTTCACCACGTTAGCCAGGATGGTCTCCATCTCCTGACCTCATGATCCGCCCACCTCGGCCTCCCAAAGTGCTGGGATTACAGGCGTGAGCCACCGTGCTTGGCCAATTCTCTTTACTTTCTAACATGGGAAACATCCTCTTGTTCTTCTGGGCCCAACTTCAATGTCATTTCCACAGAGAGGCCTTCCTTGACTTCCAGCCTAGGTTGCATACCCCCATCATTCATTCTCACAGCACCATATGTTTTTCCATAGTCAGAGTTTTCACAATTGATTGTGTAGTTTAAGATCTGGTCACCTCACTAGACTGAGGACAGAGACCATGTCTGCCTTGCCTTGTCCTGTGAACAATCCTGCTATGTGTTAGGCATTCAATAAACGTCTATTGAATGACTGAATGAATGACTCTGGACTGTCATTAGTAATGATATTCATCCTTTCCTTGGAACCTCAGAAGTCCATGAAGTCAAAAGCAACTTGGTTCATGTAAAGAATACCTTCTTTGTTGCCTTTGACCTCTCTATTCTGAATTTCTCTAATTGTTGCCATAGATAATCCACTCTTGGCTGTGCAAGGTGGCTCATGCCTGTAATCCCAGCACTTTGGGAGGCCAAGACAGGCAGATTACTTGAGGTCAGAAGTTAAGGACCATGTCTCTACCAAAAATACAAAAATTAGCCTGGCGTGGTGGCACATGCCTGTAGTCCCAGTTACTCTGGAGGTTGAGGCAGGAGAATCGTTTGAACCTGGGAGGCAGAGGTTGCAGTGAGCCAAAATTGCAGTGAGCCGAGATTGTGGCCCTGCACTTCAGCCTGGGCAATAGAGCAAGACTCTGATTTAAAAAAATCCATTCAAAAGACCTTATTTTCCTCTTTTAGTCTTTGGAAGAATTACCTGAAATTAGTCCAGGGATCTAAGTAATTTTGATTGCACATAGGAAGCTCCTTATTCAGGGTTTGTACCGACTGGCATGCTTTGGATTAAAGAAACCTCTGGCTGATGGGCCATCATCCTAAATGAAGCAGTGCAGAAACAGAAAACCAAATACTGCATGTTCTCACTTGTAAGTGGGAGCTAAACATTGGGGAACTCATGACCACAAAGATGGGAACAATAGACACTGGGGCCTACAAGGGAGTAGGGAGGGAGTGAAGAGGGCAAGGGTTGAAATACTACCTGTTGGGTACTGTGCTCACTACCTGGATGATGGGATCATTTGTATCCCAAACTTCAGCATCACAAAATATACCTTTGTCACAGACATGCACATGTACCTCCTGGATCTAAAATAAAAGTTGAGAAAAAGAGAAACTTCTAGCTGAAAGTGTGGTGAACATTCCTGCAAAATGTACATTTCCTTGAAAAGTCTGGATGTGGGCATGTTCTGATGATAAGAAAGTGCTGTCAGCCATGTACTGGTCCACGCTTTCCTGAAGTGGCCCAACTTCCTAGTACAGATAGATGCACAAAGGAAGAGTGCCTCAGAACAAAAATAAACGTTAAAAACAGAAAATATCAAGAATTACAGAAGTCTGGAGGGGAAACCCATGGTCAAAGCAATGTGTTGATATAGAAAATAACGAAAGATACAAAGAAACCTCACAGACTAATTTTTGTAGGCTATTTAGGCTTGGCCGCTGGCTGTGCTAACATAAGGAGAACACAGTCATGCATCTTGCTTTGTCCTTCTTCAACTCAGTTCGACACAGTAATGAATGTGTTGAATATCTTCTCTGTGCAAATCTAGCATGACTAAGGAAATGAATAACATCACGACTCTCTTCAGAATAACAAACTAATAGGAGATGGAGATATGTAGATGACTACAGAGACAAGGTAAAAATAACGTGCTCCCAGCAGGAGCTAGAAACAAAATGTGATAGGAGCCCAGAGAGTGTGTGGTAATTGTAGACGAAGAAGAATCACTGATGTTCTTCATAGAGGCTTTTGCATTTAATTAGGCTTTAAAAAGTGAGCTTCAGCAGTCAACTATGGTAGGACAGAGAAGAACTGGTGGTAGGAAGAATGGGGCGTTATGAGAAATGAAGGAGGGGGAGGTTATTTCATGTGGAGAGAATGGCTTGACTGAATCCACAGAGTGACAGTACATTAGAAAACAGTTGAGTTGACCCTACAGTGCATGGTGTGGAACTGGATATGTCTGGTTGGGGGTAGGGTGGAAAAGTACTTTTTGTGATCAAATCGTAGATGATCTTCAATTCCATTTAAGGTGGTTGGATTGGATTCAAGTAGGCTGGTTCATGGGGTGGAAGGTGGGGGTTGAATGTCCATGAAACTCAAAATGCTTCATCATCGTCAAAACTCATAATCTTTTGAATATTTAATTTATTTTTAGTCTATCCTTCTTAGGTTCATTTTATATAGTAGGTTTGTAAGATGTCTGTCTTTTTTTCATTTCTGTATTTATAGTCCTTAGCACACAGCCCAGCACATACAGACATTCAGCAAATTTGTTGAGTGTTGCTCACTTCCTCTCGGACCTTGTCTATACATAATTTGAAAACCCCTATCAGCACACATTAACTCAGCTCCACACAAGTGATCAGTCTGAACCATTCAGGCTAAATGACCTTTCTCACCAGCCTGTATTCTAACCCATCTGCATAATCAAACCAGACTTCTAATTTGTCTTGCTTTTGTGGTCATAGCCAATTTAAGTTTCTTTTGGATTTTCTGCTAGATTGCCAACATTCTATTTGGTAAGAAGATAGCCAAGTTGGATAATTGGAAACAAAGAAGAAAAAAAAGTTTTCCACCACGAGCAGCCCTTCAGTTCTCTCAATTTTCCTAATAATTGCTTTAACCCTGCACTTCGAGTTGCCTAACTTAGTTTCCACATTTTAGGGTCCAATGCACAATTCCTTGGAATTCAATTGACATGTTAACTTTGAACCTTCAAAGAGAAAAGCTTTCACTTCCACACGGTCACATATGCCTGAACTGCTTGCCTGTTTACATACAGAGCAGGCTTGGTTGCCTTTGCAGAAAATTAAATAGCTCATCCTTTTTATGCAAGTGCCAAACATCAAAAGGGCCGACTACCTACTGAGTAGTGTTCAAAGACCAGCTTAAAAAATCAAGAGAGGAATAAAAGCCAAGGTTTCTGCGAAGCAAAATGCTTGCAAGAAACTTCTGGTAGTCATGGAGTGATCCCATTTTCATAGTTGCACTGTGCTTTTAGCTATGTTGGGCTGGATTTTCTCATTGCTTGTCTTATTCCCAGGGATAAAGTGGGTACTTCTGCTGTTTTAGAAATGGAATTGATTTAAGCCTCTCTGTTGATATATCCAGTAAAAATGTATCATAGCTCTGATGTCAGGGGAAGGGAGATGGCACTCCTGTGGGAAGATGGTATGACCCAGGGTATGGCTGAGTCCATGAAATGCTTTCCGTGGAGCAGGATTGTACTGCAGGAGCCTGTGGGATTAGTCTAGTTTATGTCATTCATTAAAACCTCCATCTTCCATGAAACCTTCTCTGTTTCCCATTGGTTCTGGGCTGAGTTGGGAGCTGGCTTGGACCTCGGTGCTCCATGGCTTTGCTTTCTGTCTTCCTCTCTGGCTAAAGTGCTAAGTCTGCCATCAACACCTGTTTTTGCCTGTCAAATACAATACTCTCTTGCTGTTTTTCTTGCTTCCCTGTTCTTTCTTTTCTTTCTTTCTCCCTTCTTCCTTCCTCCCTCTTTCTTTCTCTTTCTTTTCTTTTTCTTCTCTTTCTCTTCTTCTTCTTCCTCTTTTTCTCCTTCTCCTTCTCCTCCTCCTCCTCCTCTCTTCCTCTTCTCTCTTTCTCTCTCTATCCTGTCTTTCTCTACTTCTTTCTTACTAGTAGTAACCAAAGATGCATTTGGAGACATCTTTTGTGTGAGACATAAATGTTGCCAGTAATAAAAATCAAAATGGACAAAAAATATTAGATTAATCTGGTGAGGGAGGGGGTAGAAATGAGGATAACAGTGCGAGGCATTAGTGGCTCCACGCTTCTGCTCCTGACTGTGTTGTGCTCGACTCTGAGTGTCCCTACGCCAGACCACGCCTCTGTCACAGATACAGTCTTGTTGAAGGGGCAGCTCTGTATGGCCAGGTTTTATCCATGTGACCTTGTTGCTCCAAGCATAGCTGATTGGACTAAGACAGGATACTTGTGTCAAAAACAGACAAACTATAGGCTGACCAGTGTCCTGTGGTATGGCCTGGCAGAAAAAGATGAGCTGGGTCAACTATAGTCTTCTTCTGAGGGATTTCAACAGGGACATATCGAGAATTTCTAGTGGGAGCTAGAACTAAATGCTTATTAGATTAAGAGAGACTTGAGATATCTTAAGGGAGTCACATTTATGAGGAAGCAGAGGCTATGAGGCAGATAAGAGATTAGAAAGAGTTGAGCACTGGAGTCAGGATATTTAAAACGGTTAATGAGGGTCTTTATAGCTGCCCTGGATTTAGAACTACTGTTCAGAACTACTATCTGTGAGGCTCTTAAAATTTTATGAGATTCTAACTTCCTTTTAGCCACGTGAATCCTTACAGTATACCCTTTTCTTATGCTAGCCTGTGAGTGCATATTGGAAATGCTTGCAGCTGCAAGTAATAGAAAATTCACCTGTCAGTGTCTTAAACACAAGGGCATTTATTGTTTACTTAAGAATTCCGGTTACAGTGTTGCAGTTACAGTGTTGGTTCTGCAGCTCGATGATGTCATGAAAGATTCAGGAGCCTTTGCCCATCCTGCTTTGCTTTAATGCCTGATGTTAGTTTCAGGCATGACATGGCAGTGACTAAAGCAGATGGAGAAAGAGGTGCGACAAGCAAACTTTCTCCTTGAACCCTTATGATGATTTTCTTAAAAAAATCAAGGAGGAAAATCTCCTTAGAAAGACCCTGGCAGATGTCCCTGGTGTCTGTCAGGACGGGATGTTCACCCTGGGTCAATCACTAGCAAACAAGATTGCAATGGACCTATTTACTGCTTTAGACCCATTGTGATTCACGTCCTGGGTCTGGGCTCATTGCTGCCCGTCGGAAATTGGGATGCTGTTAGCGAGAAGGGAGAATGGCTATTGGGTAGCTAATCAGCTGACACGGGTTGTGTTCTCTGGAAGCAGATTCATAGATGGAATTTGGAATCCAAGGTATTTATTTGGATTGAAACCTGTAAAAGGGGAGAAGCTTACAGACACATAGCAATAAAATGTAATGTGATATCCTGGATGTGATCCTGGAACCTTCAAAGGACATTTAGAAAACACTAAGGAGATCTAAATAACTACCAACCTAGTTAACAGTAATGTGTCAGTATTGCTTCACTAATTGTAACAAATGTATTATACTAATGTGAGGTGTTACTAATAGGGAAAACTGGATGAGGGTAAATGGAAACTCTGTGCTATCCTTTCAGTTTTTCTGTATATCAGAAACTATTCTTAAAAGCAGTCTATTACAAACAAACCAAAAGCTGTCAAAAGAAGGGGGAGGTAACAGGATTGGGCAGAAGAAAAAGCTGAATCACAATGCAGGACCATTGAAACCTTAGCCAACGGGCTGGGGAGCTCTGGAGCGAGTACTGTCTGCCTGTGTTTCCCATGTTGAACGAAACTGTCTGGGCCTTTATCCCGCTGCCTCACTCTGTGACTAGATGCAGACCATGCCAAGAAGGCACAATCTTGGGCAAAGTGGCTCTTCCTAGATGAGGCTGACACTGAAGGAGCTGACAGCTGGAGGCCATCTGCTGGCCACACTCCTTGCAGCTGGGCATCAAGCCCCTCCTTGACAGAGAATCTGGGTGGCACACGTCTGTGTCCACTACATCGGCAGCATCTACCTCAGTGAATCTCTGCAGTAGACATGCAGATGTGCCACAGATCACCTTCAGCAAGGACTTGCTGTTTCAGCTGCTGGGAGTGCAGCCATTCTGATACGGGAAGGAGGGCCTAGGCAGGAGAGACCCCAATGGAGACGCTGGGAATTTCCTACCGACCATTGCAGCCATCTCATAGTCATGGGGTATCTGTGACCATGGAAACAATGCAAGAATTTCCAAGAACTATGCTATGGGGTCACGGTTTCAGGCTATTTATGAAATGCCTTTGTTCTGAAATTGCACGTGCAAGTTGGTTGTCTGGAGCCCTAAGTACATTTGTTTTTCCGTAGAAATAGTAAGTAATAGGTTTCCTAGTAAGCCCACAAAAGACCACAATGCACCTGAAGTGCATGATTTCAGTGTTGCCAATTGGTTTTTGTAAAACTGTGTCTTCACAGAAAGGTACATTGCAGGAAGGGACATGCCTTCCACTTTAGGTGGTCATGGATAGATCCACGCAGAAGGCAGCCCTTGATCTCTGCATTACAAAAGAGAATCAAATAAATTAGGAGCTCTGGATTATGGTTCTGGCTTGGTTGCTTTCTTAACACTGCTAGAGTGTCTTTTTCGTTCTGTCAAAGGATGGGGTCTGAGTAGATCATTTCTAGAGCCCCTTGTGTCTCTAGCATTCTGTATCTCTCTAGAATAGTCATGTAGATAATCTGAATTCAGAAATAAAAAAACATTTGCATACAATAGGGCAAGAACATAGCTAAACATTCATATTTGGCTGGGGCTTCTTCACAGCTCGGTATTGCATAGTGACGTAATTAGTAAAACTGGGTCTCCCTGCTGAATTGAATGTGGAATTCCCCTGCATAGAACAAAAGGGCTCTGTGTTTCTCCAAAGGACTGGGCTTTGTTAGATCAGAACAATGTCTTAGGGAATAGGGTGAAGAGAATGAAACTTCCCATCCTTCCAGGCCCTGCTCAAGCTTCTCCTACAGTAGAAGGCCACTTCTCAATGCTAAAGGAAATAAAGTTCCTTGTAGTCATACAAGGCAATTGGGAGCCGTATGGAATCTGGGCAGACCCACTCACTTGCTCTGCCCCAGCCTGGTGACACCATCACCACTTCTTGCTTGGGTATCTAAGGGAGGACCTGCATCAATGCCCTCAATGTACAGGCTTATTGTGACCATTTGCTCAGGCCAAAGATGTGTTGGTAACTTGTGGTTGTTAATATTCATAGTAGAGTATAATTTTGAAACTCTCATTTCCACATGTAAGCTATAAATTAAACAATTTACCACGGTTGTTAGAAGTTTCCATATAAAGTTATTTGTAGGACAATAATGAATAGACCACAGCTACAGTTACCTAGTCTCAACTTCAGGATGAAATCCAAGGGTAATTCATGCTAGCATCTTGGCCTTTGCCTGCGTTGTCTAGGGAATTAGACAGAGCTGACATGCTTCAGAAACGTATAACATACACTCTGCTTAAATGTATGGCTTAAGCTCTACTGCCTGAGATCACATGAAAATTTCATTAATCACTGACCTATACCATGTCATCGAGTCTCCTTGAGACTTAATTGAACCTTGTTTAGTTTCAGTTCTTCATTATGAAATCAGGGATGATAAAAAGGTTCCAAATCAGTGGAGTGCTTTTATATTTTTATCTTTCAGTCTTTCCATGGTAGAATCTTGGTTCCTTATGGATACCTGCTATGGAATAAATTATTCTCTCAAATCTTACTATAGCCAGAAGTTTCAAAATTTCCTTCCTGGTGCATCTTTTAACTCAATGCTATATCTAACAGAAAGTTGTTTATGTCTCTATTACTCAAGAAGAATCAAACAATTCTCCATCTCCCTTTTAAAGTCATTTAATCTGTCTAATGCAAAAAATAAGTGTGAATCCTTCTCTCTTCTATTTCTGGACAGACCACAGTGTGGCCTAACACACATGCATAGGGACGGGGGTCAGGCCCACCCTGCTTTTAGCTTTGGTTTTGACACCAAGTAATTTTTGGGTCCAGCAAACAGTAGGTGCCCAACAAATGTGAAATGTGAGTTTTAAAAATTCTCTTGGTCGGCAATTTTCTTTGTTGTCAAGTAAGACAGTTTTCCACTGCAGCAGATACTTTTGATTAACTCTATACATTTCAACCACTCTTTTCCTGTCTACTCCTCAGTATAGAATAGAGGCTGGTAAATGACATATGACTTCTCTCAGCCTCTCTTGCAGTTCATGTGACCCAAGGGGCTGTTTGCTGGAGGGCTTCTGGGGAGAGTTATTTTCCCAAATAAAGTGGTAGAGACATGGGAAGACAGCCTGTTCCCTGCCTGCACCTTCCTGCCTTGAAAGCAATTGTGGGGGAAAGATGCTTGGAATTGGGATGACCACCTTATGTTGCGTAAACACATGGGAGGATGAAAAGTCAACTCTCTGAGGATGGCAGAGCCTTGAGACAGCAAGATCCTGGGCCCTTGACCACCATTGCTGGGCCATTGCACCAATCTCAGAATTGCTTGCCCATGGCCTTCTTATTACATGAAATAATTCCATGTCTCTAGCTCTTAAACAGAGTCAGGTTTTTGCTTTCTTGCAGTCAAAGTCACATCTTAAGTCATTGTAACCACTACAAAGTGATAATCTCTAAAGTCACTTTATTCTAAGACTCTCACAGTATGGACTGAAACAAATTTTTTCTTGGTATTATATCATTATAGGCGAGTTTCATTTCCTTTCCTGTGTTCTCTAGTAGAAGTGCTAATGATCAGTGAAATAACAAAGAATTTGAGTAATAGGAAAAAAAAAAAGGAATGAAGACTTCAAAGTAACTCCCACTTAGGTACTTAGAAAATAATAATGAGTGTAATACACAAAGGGAGCTGGGCTGGCTTGGCAGAGTGACCTTCACTTTCCCTCTCTATTCCCAGAAGTCTTAGGAGGCTCTGCAAGAGCAAGAATATGGTAAGAATTTTAGTAAGTTACTCACTCCACCCTATGAAAGAACTTCAGCCTTGGCAACACCCCTCCCCAAACAATTTTCACATAGTCCGGATGGGTGGCTTCCATATACAGGATGAAAGATCCAGGGAAGAAAGTCATATCAGGACAATGGAGAAAAAAAATTGGCTTTGCCTCTGCATTGTATGTCTAATCCTGGTATCTGATAGCCCTTTACAAAGTTCAGAAAAGTGGAATTGAAAAGAGACCGTGGAATCACCTGTTGGAAGCCATTTTTGAGCTGTCCACACTGGTACTGGCTGGTTTCCTCTGGGAGGCCAAGTGTTCAAAGCATCGAGAGGGCCAGAACAGAGAACAGAATTTGTACCCCATCGTCTGTGAAGGCTCTACTCTATTTCAGTCACTGTGAATGAAGGGGCTTTCCGTAAACATACATTGTGACCATAGATACCAGGTTGACTAATACACTTCATGGCTCTGGGTGCTCTTCTTATAATCCACCTGACTCGAATACTCAGTGTGTGCTTTTTCGATGAGTTCATATGTTTGAGTAGTCAAAGCTTTTTAGTCTTCATCAAAAAATATGTTTTTGACTTAATAGTTTTTAGATAAAAATTTTTTTAAATGGATCAAGTAGTCTAAGACACAGGTAAAACAAAATTACGTTAAAAAGGTTCTCAACCTTCCTGCTCTTTCATGTTTTTCTCGCTAATCTCACACCTTGGTAATCTCTCACACCTCCTTTACAGAGGTGTCAATTCTTTTCTTTTGATGGATGTACATCAATTGACACATTTATTTAAATTTTAAGTCAGAGAAGAAATGCAGTAGCTTTTGAGTTTAGGGCAATGTGAGAACTCAGGTCCAGAGAAGGGAGGGGCAGTGAACGCGGTGATGAAGGACTGATTCTATGCTACTTTTATCACCTCTCTGGGCCTGAGTTCCTAATCTGTGAAGTGGGGCGACTATCCTAAACTTATCTTTAGGATGATTTCTTACAGCTGTAACATGCAATGATTCTATTAAGAGTCTTCTGAATAAGGCTAAATATATTGTTTTTTTTCTAAGAACTTTTTTAAACTCTGAAAATGATTTCCAAGGAGCAAATCCCTTGTAACTTCAAAAGGAGTTTGAGTAATTGCTTTTTCATCACAATGTTTTCTTTAGGCAATGTACATCTTGAGCAAACTCTTGCTGTATTCTTTTGGAGCTTGGTTTCTCTTCTAAAATAGTGATGCCTGCAACTGCCTATAATAGAGTAACCATTTTTAGTATAATACTCAAGCCAAGCCTTTCTTTGTTGAAAAGAGTTTTATTTTTTACTGAAATGGAGTCTTGCTTTGTAGCCCAGGCTGGAGTGCAGTGGTGTGATCTCAGTTCACTGCAAACTCCACCTCCTGGGTTCAAGCAATTCTCCTGCCTTGGCTTACCTAGTAGCTGGGATTACAGGTGCCCACCACCATGCCTGGCTAATTTTTGTATAGTTAGTAGAGATGGGGTTAGGCCATGTTGGCCAGGTTGGTCTTGAACTCCTGACCTCAGATGATCCCCCTGTCTCGGCCTCCCAAAGTGCTGGGATTACAGGCATGAGCCACCGTGCCTGGCCCCGTGAAAATAGTTTTAAATGCATGTTTCAATGTGTAGATTATAGTGAAGCCTGGGGATTTGTTTAAAATATAAACAATGCAAACATTGATTTCAGATTTCTCCAGCATATTATTGTTAGTCGGTAGGAAGCATTAGAATTGCATGATAATATGTTTACAAAGTTCATGTCAGCTTGTATGAGAAAGCTGTGAATTCTTTTGTAGAAGACCTTACAAACCTCAAGCTTGTAAGTAATAATTATCTTTTATAAATAAGTTCTAGCTGTATGCTAAGTACTTTATGAGACCTGAGAGAAACTCAATTTATGATGATGACAGGGATGGTGAAAGTTGCTACATTAATTGAGTGCCTACTGTGTGCCAACAAGTGATTACATCCAGCATTATTTCTAATGGTTTCAACAATAATGTGAAGAAAGTATTATTAGCCTCATTTAACAGATAAAGGAATTGAGACTATTGAGATTGAGACCCACCAGTGCTGGGGAATAACACTGGCATTTGAACTCAGGTCTGCCGGATCTTCCACTATACCAGGCTGATAGACTTTTCTGCCAATGGCTTTTGCAAAAATCATTCATGTACACTAGGAGGCCTAGGCGTGCAAAGCTATAAGATAAGCAGTGTGAATGAAAGCTCTATTTTAGTAAAAAATAAAACTCTAGAAGAAGGGGACATGAATAATAATAGCAAACACTTGTAAAGTCCCACTTTGTATGAGGTACAGTTCTAAGTGCTTTGTGAATGCCAACACATTCAAAGTTCACAACAACTTTACGGGATAGGTGCGATCATAGTAAACCTGGGCTTCCAGATTAAGAAACGGAGACAAAGAGAGGTTATGCAGCTTGCTCAAGGTCACCCAGCTAGTAAGTGGTAGAGCTGGGATCGATCTCAGTAAACCTGGCTCCAGAGTCCATGTTATTAACCTCCTCACTCTGCTACCTTTGTCTTGTGTTTAATTCCTATTATCAGGTAGCATCTAATGGCAGGTCCTGGTGAGCTGCCTGTAAACCAGCACAAGAAGGCATCTGAAGATCCCTTACATGTCCATATTATTTCTTGCTTGGAGTGGAAGGAAGGAGTATTGTCCCTTCCATGGCTGGAAGAATGCTGAGTAGCCATACAATTCCAAAGCAACACCATCTTCCTCCTCTGGGTGGGTTGGGTAGGGCACCATGATGGTAACCTCTTTTTCTGCATCCAGTCCCTTCCACATGCTCCCCCTCCATAGCCTTAAAACAGGAAATAACCAGCACCCCAGTGAGTTTTGTAGTGGTTGCCATTAGGTATACATAAGTATAAGATATTATCCCTGACCTTTAAGTGTTCATTGGCCAATCATTGAAAGAAAGGAAAAAAAAGAAAAAGAAAGAAGGAAAGATAGGAAGAGAGAGAAAAAAGAAGGAAAGAAGGAAAAAAAAGGAAGGAAGGGAAGAAAGGGAGAAAAGAAGAAAGAAGGGCCAGGCACAGTGGCTCATGCCTATAATCTCAACACTTTGGGGGTTGAGGTGGGAGGATTGCTTGAGTCCAGGAGTTTGAGACCAGCTGGGGCAACATAGGAAGACCACAGGGTCTTTACAAAAAATAAATAAATAAATAAATAAATAGTTAGCTTGGTATGGTGTCACACATGTAGTCCCAGCCACTTGGGAGGCTGAGGCAGGAGGACTGCTTAAGCCTGGGAGGTCAAGGCTGCAGTGAGCTATGATTGTACCACTGCACTCCAGCCTGAGTGACAGAGTACAACCCCACCTCAAAAAAAAAAAAAAAAAAAAGAACAAAAGAAGGAAATGAAATAATTACACAGCATTAGGGCCAATGTGATGAAGAACCAATGTGGGCTGCAGTTGTCCAGGAGGGCTTCCCTGGAGATGTCGGGTTAATCTGAGCCTTGAAGAATGATTACGGGTTGGCCAGGCCAGTTGGGAAGGGAAGGATGGCCAGAGTTAGAATGAAAGGGAGAGGACAGAGAGGCACCATGGCTGAAGGGACACCATCCTTCACTCCCCCTGCATTCGGATGACTTGTGTCCTGCTGCTGCTGAGTGCCAGTGGATCAATACTCTCGCTACAGCCCCAGCCTCTCCTTCGGCTCAAAAGAATGGGTGGCTAACATAACCCTTTGTGAAAAATGGGCGATCTAGACCTCATGAGACATTCATTTTCTAGTGTGTTCTCTATGAAAAAATGAAAACTCTGTATTTGAAGAAAGTACAGAATACTTTCTTCAAAGTAGCTACAATACAGCTAAGCATTAACACAATGCCTGGGTGGTTTAAAGTCTTAGGCTATTAAAGACCCAGTAATTAACATAAAATAGGAAGGGCTACAGTTTAGTCTGCACACAGGAACTCTTGGCAGCCACACGATTCCTTCACGAAAATACAATGACCAGTAAGTTCTGCAGATGAGTTTTCTCATCTGTAAAATGGGTATAGAAACTGTATCCATCTCATTAGACGGTTGTGAAGATTCAATGAGTTCATATACACAAAGTGCTTAGACCAACCCCTGCTGACTTGTATTGCATACACTGAGAAATGTTTGTGGGACAAGATCCTGGTTAGCTACAGAAGTGACACAGGCCACAGGTGAAGTGTGTGTTGAAAGTGGTCAATTTCAGAAATGGGTCCCAGAGGAGCAGATTCTTTTCTGGGGCATAATGGGTGTTATTTAGGAGAAGACACGCTAAAGCTCCATTTCTTTTCGGCTGTAAAATGAGTCACCTTTTCTAAGAAGTGTTACATAAACCAGGTTTGGTTGATTTGAGCACAGTGTGGTATTTAAGAAATAGAATTTGCCTTATTTTAAACACTTTTTAAAAAAACCAATTGGTAGTTGTTTAACAAAGCTTTTTAATATTTGATGTGAAGCAAAAACCAATGAAAATCTGTATAAAATAATCCCAATGTGATGACTCAGTAGCTCTCATTTTATTTGAAAGGGATCTGAACTTGTCAGGGGCGGGGGAATGAGATCAGAAGGATTACAGGGGAGCTTCAGTTAGCTCTGTAACATCGTATTTCTTAAAAGAGTCAGAGCAAAAAGGCATAATGCTAACATTTATTTAATCTGGGCACTATTAGATTATGTCCTTTACTATTCTGCATGTTTGAAAAATTTAATTTTTCCTCTAAAGAGATGTAGCCTTCAGCTAATTTTCCTCTCACCATCTAGCCAACTCTGTACCCTATCCCTGCTCCCCTACCCCCCACTTTGGTTCCACAGATCTCTTCATCCCTTCTAGAAACAGTAAAGTGTTTTGCATCTGTCTCTTTGGGGATTTCCACTTCAGCCTGACCAGTTTCGGTAAATGCTAACTCCATTTTTCCTTTCATCTCAGCCAGCCCACTTTGTAGCGACTATTCACAGGGCTTCTGCGGGTGATATGTCTGTACCCCAATGTCATAGCAGACGTAAAATCTAGTAAAAATGAAATTTCAATGGTGGTCTTGATCAGCATGAGTGTCGACACTAGGGACAGCAGTGGATAGAACTGTGGGTAGAAGCATTGAGGGAGTCAGTCAAAGGCGGAAATGAGGAAAATGTCACAAAAGGGTAGGGGCTGGCAGTGGGGGCACTTGGCAGCCAGTTCCAGGTCTGCCCCTGTTGCCTCAGAGATGGCAAGGCAAGCAAGGAGGCAATGTGTTGATTTGATAGAGCTCGTCAGATGACTTGTTAGCCCAGCTGGCCGTCTACCTGAGGCTGACTTGAATCAGCATGCAACTCGAATTTGGATTCTGTAGAGGAATAAAATCCCTTGAGTTGCAAGACTGTAGGAATAGCGCTACTGCACTGGCAAATCTGTAACTAACAATGAGCCCAGTGGGTCCTACCAAATGCTTATTGACTGATTAGGCGACTGATTTAGTCTGTTCGTGCAGCCACAAAAGAAATACCACAGATTGGGTGATTTAGAATGAATAGATATTTATTGGCTTTCAGTTCTAGGGGCTGAAAAGTCCAATATTGAGGGGCTAGCATCTGGTAAGGGCCTTCTTGCTGCATTATCCATGGTGAAAGGGCAAAGAGAGAGAGGCAGTGAGGGAGGGAAGAGAGAGAGAGAAAGAAAGAGGAAGATGTGCCAAATAGAGCTGAACTTCTCCTTTTTAAGGAACCCACTCCCATGACAATGGCATTCATTCATTCATGAGGGCAGAGCTCTCATGGCTTAATCCCCCTCTTAAAGGACCCACCTCTTAATACTGTTACAATTGCAATTAAATTTCAACATGTGTGTGGGAGGGGACAAATAGCTTAGGCCTCACAATAGCTCTGCAATTTTATTTGTTTTTATTTATGTATTTATGTATTTATTTATTTATTTTGAAACAGAGTCTCACTCTGTTGCCCAGGCTGAAGTGCAGTGGCGTGATCTCAGCTCACTGCAACCTCCACCTCCCGGGTTCAAGCGATTCTCCTTCCTCAGCCTCCCGAGTAGCCGGGATTACAGGCACATGCCACCACACCAGGCTAATTTTTGTATTTTTTAGTAGAAACAGGGTTTCACCATATCGGACAGGCTGGTCTGGAACCCCTGACCTCACAATCCCCCCGCCTCGGCCTCCCAAAGTGCTGGGATTAAAAGCGTGAGCCACCGCGCCCGGCCTATTTATTTACTTTCATATGGAGATGGGATTTTGCCTCGTCACCCAGGCAACTATAGCAATTACCATTGTGCTGATGCCACCCATAAATGTTAAAATTGATAGTAGCCTTTCAGTATGTATAGGCTTATCAGTGTCCCTATTTTCCCTGTTGCACAGACTGGCTAGGGGCTGTGCTCCCTGACTGAAATGTTAGGGCCTGTGAAAGCATGCTCTAAAGCTTGTCTTTCCCCCTTCACCAGATTGATTTTCCCTTGAGTTCTCATGGTGAATCCTTTTTAAAATGTAAGGTTCTGAAAGAGAGAATCTATGTGTTCTCAAGTTCTTGTATGCCCTGCCAGGAACTGTGGGCTTTCAACAAAAGTCATTTGAGGAGTTCCAGTTGGTTGGCAGATACAAAAAACAGCTGTGTTTTCCAGAGAGAGAAATCTATGACTGCTGAAATCTGCTTTCTTTGACTCTGCCTTTGCCTTTTATCTTTTCCTTTAGATAACAGGCTTTACTGTTTTGCATTTTACAGTCATATAAACTAATTAAGGATCACCCTTTCGCTGTTTTGCCATCTCAATGCACTCAATTTGAGTTGCTCCCTTAAAATAGCTCGCTTCCAATACTTTAATCATGAATTCCAGATAGCATGTTAAACTTGCTTGAGAAAAAGTTGAAAAGGACATTTTTGGAAATGTACAAATTGTTACTTATTGATTTACTTTTGTTCAACAAAAAATGCAAGGGGCCGTGCCTTGGCTGAGCCGGATCAGTTGCTTACCCATCTCTCTCTATTCCTCAGTGTCTTCCTGTGCAAAACAGAGCCAGTAATGGTACTTACAGTTTACCATAGGGATTAAAGGCTTAACATAAAACACTTTCCCCTCAAGAATAGGATCATCTACTTGGGGAGATGCTGACTATAAATAGATATTAAATAGTAAAACAGAGTTGAGTTGCTAAGTGAGTATATGGATGGCATATGCTCTGGAGCAGTTAGTCCTTCTCTAACCCAAGCCCTTCTCTCTAGCTCAGAAGTGATTTCTCCATTCAGTCCTGTCCTTGTTCTACCGTCAGACTAGGCAGAGCCTCCCGCAGAGCTTCCACAGGCTGGGTGGACTCCCAACTCATCCAAAGACCCCATCTATTCCCAGTTCTACCTAAGCAGGCAGCATTCCTGGCCAAGCCCTGAGCTTCAAGGCTGATGGTGTCCACTTTCCCTTCAACCAGCACAGGTCTCTCCTTCTCTAAGAAAAGTGCACCTTCCTCCCATTCTTACATAAGTCTTGTCTAGTGAGAAAGTTCCTCCTGGGTTGCCAGAAGAGAATTCTTGCTTGTTCTTTACTAAAAACTTGTAACCAGCTCCAACCATTAACAGAGATGTCACCCATTAGAGAGTGCAATGCTAGTGAAGGGTGAAGGGTTTCCCCACCCTCCGCTCCTGGAAAAGGGCAATCAGTTTTTGACATTAGTCAGGAAGTAAGCCCCTCTATAGTCTAAATTTGTTTAACCTAAATTTATTTTAGTTCTTTCTCTTGTTCTTGCCTTTGAGTTTGCCAGTTTTAGATATACCTACAGTTTGCCCTTTAAGCCCCTGTTTTGTGCACTTTTATTTTCTTTGCTTAACTAGTCATTTTATTCCTTATGATCTGTCTAAACATATTCTCAGTAATCTCTAACGCTCATTGCAGGGCACTGTGTGTCTATATTGCTACTGCTTGCTACAGTGCAGCTTCTGCCGTCTTCTTAGGTCACAGAATGAACTAGCCTTGTTGAGGATCTTTGGAATGACAGATGTTAGGTGAGCTTCTTATCACCGTGAGGTCTTGGAAAGGTAAAGTGAATGACAGGTACAATCTAAAAATTAAATAGTTTGTGGCACTTGTCTTTTCATCAGAGTTCAGCAAGAGTACATGATGTTTCCCATGGAAGCTCAGCATCGGGCAAAGGCATAGATATGTCACTCAACCACACGATGGCTACGAAACAAAAGACACTCTTCCAGAATATTAATTTAAATAGGCAAACGAGCCAATTCCTGGCCCAGCTGTACTACAGAGTAGAGATAATGTGCACATCTCAGACTCCCAGGAACTGGAAGGAGGCCATCCCAGGAGGGTGGGATTGTATTTCACCATTGATGTCCTCCCCCACCACTCCCAAATATGGGCTAACTCTGGTTAAAACAAACATCCAGGACAAAGATGTCTCAGAAAGGAAATGAGCTGAAAAGTATGGACAAAGCCTCTTCCATCTAGATGCCTGGGGGAGGGAGAGAGGTGGTGGCGGCCAACATGTGAGTAGTTCTTTCTCTTTCCCTTCAGAACCTCCATGGGAGGTCTAGACTCAGGGTATTCAGTTTCCACATATTTTGACAGGGTGTGTCAGTTCAAAGGCATAGAGCAGAGCTTTAGCACGGGGGAAATTGAGCTCATTAACGTATTCCAGTGCACACACTGGAAAGGCCACAAGATGATGTGCATGCCTAATGACTGTGCTGAAGTCCCCCTGCCCCAGTAGACGTTTCCCCGATGCCTCTAAGCCCTATCTGATCTCTTCTGTTCCTGATCCCCCTCTAGTATCTGAGGGGGAATCATATACCTCATGCTCTAGTTATTCACAGTTCCATCCCTGGAAGAGCTCATGGTCAAGTGGGCTTAGCTATTGTACATAGGCGCTCACTTGTGTACAAATCACTCTTCCCCAACCAGATTATAAATTCATTGAGTGCAGGCAGGATCCCTATTAGTCTTTGTATTCCTGAAGCAACACACAATGCCTAGGGGAGTGAAACAGAATTACAACATTAATCCCTGTCTCCCAAACAAGACAGCTTGAATGAGAGATGGAGGAATAGAGAAGGCTCTGTTGTTCTCGGGACAGTCTTCCCAGTGCCACCTTGCCTGAAAGGCACCCCTTCTAAAGTCATGGTGCTGGGAAAATGCCCTCTATATGCACAGAGATGATTATTGAGGGATGGATGGTTCCCAAGGGCCAGGGAATACTGAAGATGGGACACAGAGATATATGTGAGGGTTGGTCAGACCAGAAGGATATATAGTCAGGGAAAAGTCACTGGTCAATGTGACCACAAACCTCAAGGGGACTCTGAGTGCTGCCCAATGATCCATTTCTAGTCAACTCACACGCTCTCTCTCTCAAGTATACATTTTACACCTTTTCTCCTTAAACCATCAACACCTTCTTCTCCTTCCTTACTCTCAGCTGATGACCTTGCCTCTTATTTCTTGCTAAGAAAATAGAAGCAATTAGAAGAGGACTTCCATAAGCCCTCACCACCTGATATATTTTGGATCTGTGCTGCCGACCAAATTTCATATTGAAATGTAGTCCCCAGTGTTTGAGATAGGGCCTGGTGGGAGGTGATTGGATCACGGGGGCAGACGTCTGATGAATGGCTTAGAAAGCACCATCCCCCCTTAGTACAGTCCTTGAGATACTGAGTTCTCCTGAGATCTGGTCATTTAAAAGGGTGTAGTAGCTCTTCCTTCACTTTCTTGCTCCTGCTATGGCCATGTGACATGCCTGCTCCCAGTTTGCCTCCCATCATGATTGCAGGTTTCCTGAGATCTCCCGAGAAGCTGAGCAGAAGCTGGCACCATGCTTTCTGTACAGCCTGCAGAACCATGAATTACTTAACCTCTTTTTTTTTTTTTTTGAGACAGAATCTCGCTCTGTCGCCAGGCTGGAGTGCAGTGGCGCAATCTCGGCTCACTGCAACTTAAACCTCTTTTCTTTACAAATTCCCCCAGCCTCAGGTACTTCTTTGTAGCAATGAGAGAATGGACTAATGCACCACTAATTGCCCACCCATCTTCTTCTGCATCCACTTTCCCTGTCTTCCTTCTGTAACTGTGGATGAACCGACTATATCCTGTCTAAGGCCAACCCCTCTCTCTTGCAGGCTTGGCTTCTTTCTCTTTCCCACATCATTATTTTTCCCCTCTCTACTGGATTATTCCCATCAGCCTGCAAGTCAAAACAAAACAAAACAAGACCTTTCTTGACCCCATGTCCCCTTCCAGCTATATCCTCTGTTTTCTCCTTCTTTTTATAGCAGAACGTTCAAAAGAGATATATTTTGTCCTTGACTCCATTTCCCTTCCTCCCATTCTCTCTCTTTAATCTATTTAAATTAGGATTCATCTACACCACTCTACCAAAACAGCTCCTTCAAGGTCACCAAAGAGTTCCATATTGCTAAATGCAGTGATCAACTCTCAGTCCTGTCTGATGCCTGCACAGTGATCCCTTTGTATTTGTGAAACACTTTTCTCACCTCGCCATTGGGACCCCTCTGAACCTCCTCCTACCTCACTCTGCCTCTTTTGCTGGAGCCTCTGAACCCTAGATGACAGTAGGCCCCATACTCAGCATTGGCCCTTTTTTATCTCCATAGATACTCACTCGCAAGATGATCTCATTGCCATGACTTTAAATGCCATTTATAGACTGAATATCCCCTAATTTATAGCTCCCTCACCTCCAGACTCCAAAGCTAAAAATCCATTGCCTATTGTCATCTCCACTTGGATATGGAACAAGCATCTCAAAGGAATATTTCTAAAAACAAAACTGTGCATTTTGCTGCCTTCATCCTTTAGTCCAAGCCTCTGACTTCTCTTGCCTAAACAACTGGAATTACCCATTAAGAGTTTTTTCTGCTTCCACTTTTGTCCCTTTACAGTATACAATATTCTCTGTGTAGCAATCAGATTAATCCTTTTTGTTTTATCATTGTTATTTTAGAGACAGGGTCTTGGTCTGTCACCCAGGCTGCAGTGCAGTGGTGCAATCATAGCTCACTGCAACCTGGAATCCCTAGGCTCAAGTGATCCCCCCACCTCAGCTTCCTGAGGTAGCTGGGACTACAGGTATGCTATCACACCTGGCTAATTTTTTTGATTTTTAGTAGAGATGAGTTCTCACTATGTTGCCCCAGCTGGTCTCAAACTCCTGAGCTCAAATGATCCTACCGCTCAGCCTCCCAAAATGCTGGGGTTACAGGTGTGAGCCATCATGCCCAGCCCAGAGTGATCTTTTAATAAATAAAGTCAGGAAGCTGAGCACAGTGACAAGTGCCTGTAGTCCCAGCTACTCAGGAGGCTGAGGCGGGAGGATGGCTTGAGCCCAGCAGTTTGAGGGCAACGTAGAGAGACCTGGTCTCTAAAAAAATTAAAAATAAAGTCAGATTATGCTATTTCTCTGCCCAAACCCTCCAATTGCTTTCTCTCTTTCAGAATAAACTCTGAAGTACTTACCATGGTCTACATGGCCCTACTTGTTCTGGCCTTCTGCTACCCCTCTGATCTCATTTCCTTTCCCTGCCCTGTTCTCACTCCATTCCAGGCACCCTAGACCTCTTGTAGCCTTTTAAATGCTCCAAGAAAACTCTTACCACAAGACCTTTAACTGTGCTGTTCCCTCTGCCAGGAGTGCTCCTCCCTGACATTTGCAGGACTGACTTCCTATTTCTTTTGTGTTTTTCTCAAATGTCATCTTTCTGATGTCTCCCCCTGACTACCATCCACATGATACTAATTAGCCTTTCTCCCCTCATTGCCTCTTACTCCTATGCCTTCCCCTGCTCTCTCTGTGTCTCTGTGTGTATGTGTTTGCATATCTATGTGAATATATATATATATATATTCCCTATCATTTGACGTTTGTATGGAACCGGATTCTGGTAGGAAACAGATGGCACAATCATTTAACAAAGACACTATTTTCAAGGATGTGGGCAAGGTTAAGAGAACCAACCAGGGATGGTGAAGCGCCCAGACTGGCAATAGTCAGAAGCTATTTTAAAGAAAGTGAGGTGGTCCTGAAGAGACAAGGGAAGGGGTAGATACCAGAACCCAGAGAGAGCTGTAGCTGTGGTAGGGAAGACTTCCATCAGGAGATGTGGCCTTAGAGGAATGTGGCCACTGCCTAATGATAACCTGATAGGAGTGCCAAGGGAATAAATACCCTCATCTTTTCCCTTCTGACCTCCTGTCTCCTATTGGTGTCCCCCATTGGCCAAACCCAACCAGAAGCCAGAGGTCAAGGAGGCCCAAGTGATACGACACAGGTTGGCCTCTAGGGGCACAAAGCAACATGGAAAAGGGTGGAGTGGATCTGAAGCAGCAAAGAGGGACTGTCCAGCACACATTATCTATTGTCCAGCACACATTATCTATGTTTTTTTTAGTTTTTTTGAGACGGAGTCTTGCTGTGTTGCCAGGCTGGAGTGCAGTGGCCTGATCTCGGCTCACTGCAACTTCGCCTCCTGGGTTCAAGTGATTCTCCTGCCTCAGCCTCCCATGTAGTTGGGACTACAGGCATGCGCCACCACACCCAGCTAATTTTTGTATTTTTTAGTAGAAACAGGGTTTCACCATGTTGGTCAGGATAGTCTCGATCTCTTGACCTCGTGATCCACCTGCCTCGGCCTCCCAAAGTGCTAGGATTCCAGGCGTGAGCCACCGCGCCCGGCCGTGTTTTTATTTCTTGATGATCTTTTTCCTCACCAGGTTGTAAGCCACACGGAAGCAGAAACTAAAGTAGAGCCAGGCACAAAAAGGGTGCTCCATAAAGATTTTTAAAGTGAAAGAACATGTGTGTGGGGGGGTGTGGTGAGGTGGGCTGTGAGGTAAGAGGAAGAGAGGAGGTCTGTGAGAGTGTGACCCTGAGACCATGTGGCTGAGGGCAGGGAGTCACTTGGAGACCTGCGAAATCTGATGGCCGTCTTCAAGGCAAATGATCAACAATGGCACGAAGCACAGTCCCGAGGAGCATCACAAAGGAAACAGCCACGCATGGCATTCCGTGGGACACAAATGTGCTGAGGTTGGAAGAAGCCTCCAGCTGCAGCAGCAACAGTGGTGATAGCAGAGAATATGTGCTGGCAAAAGGAGACTGTTCTTGCATTATAATCACTAGAAATAATAATAATAATAAAAAGCAGAGACCCTGACAGCCCTGCAGTCATCCAAGAAGCTTAGCATAAAAAGCAAGAGGCAGACATGCTGGATCCTGTTTGTACACCATGGTGGGGTGTATGGGATCCCCCTCATTTCCACAGGCTTGGTGCTACAGCAGCTGGTAGGCAGATCCTAAATCTAATCATATTCATGTTTTGTAACTTTTAGAAAGATTCTGTGGAAGATTTCATAGGGAAAACAGAGGAAGTAATTTATATTGCCTACTACATAGCGAATGACCACGGATATGGTTTGCCCAAATCCTATACTCCTTCTCTACCTGTCCCAGCTTTTCCACCAGGCATTTTAGTTCCCAACTGGTGTACCTACTCAGTCTGAAAAACAAAGGACCTCTTTGGAGGGGGAGTTTAGGTAATACGTATTGTTGCTGGAGAAGGCCCCTTAGAAGTCCCACTTTGAAACTCAAAAAAGGAACTAAAATATTTCTTCCAACTACCCACATACTCTTTCTGATAAGAGGACCATCAGTGGAATTCTCCCTAGCTAGTGATATACGTATGACAAGTTATGTAGGCTAATCGGTTATTTAACAGCCTATACATGGGTCATTCTTCCTCTCCCCCGTGGTCTTTTTCATCTCACTCCTGTTGCTTCTTAAATAAATCCCAAGTTAAACAAGCCCCTCAGATAGTGTCAACCAGACATTCCAAAGTGGGTAGACTCAGGTCAGCACCCGGCACTGACGTATGTGCCCAGACAGGACAGCTCTGTTTGAGGCTGCCGTACTGGCTGCTCCACAGATGCCGGGGGACAGCTCAGGCACCAGCTGTGTTACGCTGGAACCAGCTGGGGGAAATAAAGAGAGCAGGAGGCACTGCCCTGTAAGAGCCTTCTTCAGACTCTCTTGAATCCCAGTGTGGAAGCAAAAGATTAAGTGTCAAAATGCATGATGGAGACAGGGAGGTAATGCTGGGGAAGGGAGACGGCATGTGTATAAGAAGAGCCAGGTGGGAAGAGTCTCCTGGAGCGTGTGGCTACCCACGGGTACAAGATGCAGTTTCCATGAGAGGCTGTGGTACAAAACAGAGGTGCATGTAGCCTGTTATGGAGACAACTGAAGCCCCCAAATTACAGGAGTTTGTTGTATTTACTGGGCAGAGAGAAACATTCAAGATATCTTTCAAGAAATTCAGGGTAAGTGAGTAACAGAGCAGAGGGAAAGCCAGTCTGGCTGAAACTGTGAGCAGAGAAGTCTAGCCAACGGGGCAACTGTTGGGGCAAAAGCAGGTGACGAGGGGTGGGTTAGGAAGGCACACTGGCTGGAAAGAAAGACGTCATCATCCTGTCCTGCCCTTGTGCGGCCTTGACAGTGGCGTCTCATCTGACCTGAGGGCTGCCATCCTGAGGAGCAGCATTAACACAAATTTGGGTAAAGCCATTTTTTCTCTAAAAATTCCCTTAAAACTCCAATCAGTCTCAAGTTCTGTGGTCTTTTAAAAAAGACTTTACTGTCAAGTTCATGCTTTTATTTATGCCCTTTGATATCCATGCATCTTCTTTCAACAAATTCACCACTATGGCCACTTTCCCTGACAGGGGTAATATAGAGGCACTGCATATTCTGTGCTCCAGAGTGTATGGCCAATCTTCAAAATCCCTGTATCTGACTTGCCCTTTGGGTCTGTGTTGAATCAAAGTGATCCTAGAGTTAAATGGGTAAGGGTGAGGTGGACGGAGGACACGGCTGGGTGTAAACTCCCAGGGGAACCTGCAGGTGCTGATCTCTTCTGGTCAGCTCGTGTTGCCAAGCACTGAGTCCATTCTCAAGATTCAGGGATGGAGGGCAGAGGAAGGTCTCAGAGAGTTAGGGCTCGGAGGGAAGCAAAGGAATCAGTCTGCATTGGAGTCGATGTCCCTTAAACAGAGGCTGCTTTAATCTAAATGTTGATGGCTTTCTCAAATTTATATCTTGAAATCCTCACCCTCAAAGTGATGGTATTAGGAGGTGGGACCTTTGGGAGGTGATTAGATGAGGGGGGACAGAGTCCTTATGAATGGGACTAGTGCCCTTATAAAACAGGTCTGGGAAAGACCCCTCGCCCTTTCTACCACGTGAGGTTAGAGTGAGAAGACTACTGTCTATGAGCCAGAGTGGGCCCTCACCAGACACCAAATCTGCCAGCACCTTGATCTTGGACCTCCCAGCCTCTAGAACAGTGAGATGAATTTCTGTTTTTATAAGCTACCTGATCTGTGGCATTTTGTTATAGTAGCTCAAACAGACTAAGACAGAGACATAATCTAGATTCACATGGGCCATGCGGTGAAATGTCAGCGCCGCATACTGAATGGTGCAGACTGTGGGTGGATGAATTCATGGACACTAAATTCTGTTAAGATGCAGTACTTCATACTTCTAGAAGCACTGGATAACCTGAATTTTGGCCTGGAGACAGGCGCTCATTGACTGAGTTTCATTGAACTCCTTTGAACTGTTGGGATTTCAGAGGCAGGAAACGTGGGGTGGCTGGGTGGGCACTCAGGAGACCACATTGACCATGGGAAGCTTCCAGACTCTGCCCTGCACAACTGCTTGGCCCAGCACAGGAGCTGGGAAAGGAAAAAAATAATTAGACAGCACAAGGCCTTCTTATGGCTTGAGATTCTCTTCACCTCCCGGTCTGACACAGCCCCCCGCTGGTATGCGATGCTTTGGGGCATGGTTCTTTGAGTTTCCGACTCATTCAAGATGCCTTTGAAGCTAGATTCAATGTAAGCCAGGCGGGGACTGTGGGCAGGTTGGCGCTTGATCCCCATTCATATTTACAAAGGCTGCTTTAAAAAGGAAAGCTAATTGTGGTGTCCCAATGCCCAGGTGACCTGAATGCTGCTACAAATTGCCTCCTCGGGCGTAGATGTATTGGGTAGTCTTCTGTTCTTTAACCTTGTTACGCCTGACCAATTCCTTTAGGCTGTCTTCCTTCTTCCCTCCCTTCCTTCTATCCTTCCTTCCTTCCTTTTTTTCTTTTCCCTGTCCACATATTTTTTTACATCAGGCCTGATCCTGCCACTATCCCAGGTTTGATTAACTTTGGCAAACGCTTCATCGTACCCAGCTGCTGATTTCAGATGTGGAGTGGGGAGATAAAAAACTGTCAAGAGTGGAAAATGGATGAGCAGCAGATAAATGGCGGCAGGGGGGCTGGCGGGGGAGGTGGTGCAATTTGCTCAGGCACAGCCTGCCACTTGCCTGGCTTATAATTAGAGACATAAGAAATATGTTTTTCTTCCCAGATTCGGACTCTGTTTTTCCTTTTCAAAAAGCCATCTGAATCCCGTCTTTAGCATGATCTTGTGCTATTTTGCTGGCAGTTCCACAATAGCCACCAACTTAGGGACTGCCGAGAGGAGCCAGATCTCCCTGCCAGAGAAAATGCATCCCTGAACCTGACATCTGGGTCTTGCAGCTGGAGGGAAGGAGGAGACAAAAAGACGCAGTCCTGAGTGTCATCAAAGGCAGTTGATGGTGCCAAGCGAGTATGGAAATTACATACAGTGCAGATGCCATTTTCAACATCAGACGAATAATGCAGCTATTTAAGAAAAACAAAGATGTGCTTAGAAATTGATCACCCGTGTACGTGCAGTGAAAATGTTCATAGCTTCCTGGGTGTGACAGGGATGGGCAGCATGCTTATTTCCAAACCATTCACATTCTTTTCTCACTGTGATTCTGAAAGAGTAACTGAAGAAGTCAGATTATTTTCCCCCTTTATAAGACAGAAGGGGGGAAGAAGTTACTTGAAATTCAGCTTTAGAACACACTCTACATGGGCATTTAAGGTTTTCAGGTTTATGTCAGCTTTTTTTCTTTCTAAGTAGCATTTTAGATTGCTTTGTGAGACAGACAAGGGAATATGAAAGCCAGAGAGCACACTCAGTTATCTACAGGCCACGATCAATCACAAACATTAGTTCATTGTGCCGAGATTTGAGGGATGACGAGTGGAGAGAGCGGAAATTGCAAATGCTGATGAGTATGAAAGCACCTTGCCCCTCTTTCTTTCTTTCCTCTTCTGAATTAGATCTGTTCAAGATTAGAGGATGCACAGAGCCTCAGATCTTCAGGTTAGTGGCATGGTGCAGATTCACTTTTGGTTTATGCAAGGTGAACACAGAGGTAGTAGGGGCAAATACCAGCTCCAGGCCCAGAAGCAAACATTTCAGAAAAAGGCTCTATTACTTTTTGTTACTAGCAAAACACACATTGTCAGGCGAGAGAGAGGCCTTCTCTCTCAAAAGTATCTTTGCCAAGGGGAAGCCTGGGAGGTGATAGGATTTCTCTAATCTAAAAGATGACTTCAGACTGGGAATCTCATGTTTTCACTGGAACAGCCAGTGGGTTTAAGTGGTTTTTGCTATCAATTACCCCTTTAAAAAAACCTTATTTTTGTCAATGTTTAAAGAAAAACATTGTTTGAACTTGGCAGTCAAAATAATGTTCCAGAACTTCTGGGATATTGAGCTCTGGGCATCCTCGTGGTGATTCTAGAATTTCTTTCTAGGAGGGCTTAGGGGTGGAGACCTGTTGGAATAGCACTGGCTGGGGGTCTTGGCTTGAACTATGTTTACATGGCAAGCACATTGTTGTCACTTAGACTGTACAATTATTTGTAGTGGCTTGGAGAACTGTTAGCCTAAACCCCCCCCAAATCTCCCCTTGACACGTCTGTTCTTGTCCTGAGCCTGCATTTCTCCACGTGGGCACTACTGCCTTTTGGAATGGGCCATTCTTCTTTATGCAGGATGTCCTGTGCTGCGGGATTTTCAGCATCCCTGGCCCTGCTCACTAATTGTCAGAAAACTGGAGGTGGTCACTGTGGCAACCAAAAAAATCACCCCCACACTTCCCAATGCCTTGCTTTCAGTCCTCACACATATACTTTTCTGAGTGCATTTGGGTGAAAAATGAATAAGCATGTATGTAAACAAAGCAGAGTCACTGGGGAGACAGTGCTGTCTGCAATAGTAGCTCTGTATTTTTTTTCTCCTCATTTCTATACCAGTCATATGCACAATACATGTCTGTCAGTAATACTCTCATTAAAAGTAACTGTTTTCGATTTATTTAGGACAAAGGTGGGGATGCAGTTTGAAAAACTTTTTCCTTAGATTCAGCACCTATAAAGGGTCTCACACTTACTCTGTACTCTCATTGAGTGTCCCTGGTGAATTGAAAATGCACTGGACATGGCTGGGCACAGTGGCTCATGCCTGTAATCCCAGCACTTTGGGAGGTCGAGATGGGCGGATCACCAGAGGTTGGGAGATTGAGATCAGCCTGGCTAACACGGTGAGACCCTGTCTCTACTAAATATACAAAATTAGCTGGGAGTGGTGGTGCACACCTGTAGTCCCAGCTACTCGGGAGGCCGAAGCAGAAGAATCGCTTGAACCTGGGAGGCGGAGGCTGCAATGAGCTGGGATTGTGCCACTGCACTCCAGCCTGGGCAACAGAGTGAGACTTGGTCTCCAAAAAAAAAAAAAAAAAAAAGAAAGTGCACTGGGCTACAAAGACAATTTGCCATAAAATAGCTGTTACATAATGCAAGCTGTTTAACACCTTTATGCCTCAACTACCTCATCTGCAAGATGGGGGTAGTAATCTGTGCTCTACTTACCTTGTAAGGTAATGAGGACAAAACTAAAACTGTAAGAGTGTTTTAGGAGCTAAATGCATCATGGATAAGTGGTGCAACTCCTGTGGAGACAGTAATCCTGTGAAGAACCATCAGCAATCCAGCAATCCAGCTTTGGGATTTATATCCAAAAGAATCGAAATCAGAGCCTCAAAGAGTTATTTGCATACCAACGTTCATAGCAGCATTATCCACAATAGCCAAGAGGTGGGAGCAACCCAAGTAACCTTTCACAAATGAATGGATAGACAAAATGTAGCATATACATACAATGAAATATTATTCAGCCTTGAAGAGAAAGGAGACCCAGTCCGCATTCTACAACATGGGTTGTAGGACATTATGCTAAGTGAAATAAGGCGGGCACAAAAAGGCAAATACTGTATGATTCCACTTACATGAGGTACTTAGAGTAGTCAAACTCATAGAAACAGAAAGTAGAAATGTGGTTACTAGGGGGGTGGGGGGTGGAGGGGGAAGGAGAGTTAGCTTTAATGAGTATAGGGTTTCGGTTTTTAGAAGATAAAAAGATTCTAGAATTTGTTTCACAACGATCTGAATATACTTGATGCTGCTGAAGTTTACACCCAACTAAAAAAGATTAAGATGGTAAATTTTATATTAAGTGTATTTTTTTCTTTTTTTTCCACAATGAGAAAGGAAGCACGGTAGAAACAGAAGGCGTTGTTGTCAAGTCTAACCCAGAGGTTGGGGGAGTAACAGGAGCATCTGCACATTTCCCAAGGTGAGCAAATTATATCAGTGGGTCCTCTGCCCTGGGTTCCCCTAGGACACTTTTACAGAGGAACACATAAAGGAATAAAGCACGCAAGTAATTAATTTAGAAAAGTATTTCTTAAAGTGGGAAATACACTAGCATTCCCTAAGGAATTAAAAAAATACACAGGTCAGTGTTCTTGACTAGAAATAACAGAAGTTACTCTGGTTAGCCATGTTAGTCAGGATTCTCTGGAAAAACAGAACCAGTGGCATATGTCTACATGTAGAAACGTATTTGTTTGAAGGAATTAGCTCATATGATTATGGAGGCTGGCAAGATCAAAATCTACAGAGTGGGCCTGTAGTCTGGAGACCCAGGAAAGAGTCAATGCTGAGGTTCAAGTCCAACAGCCATCAGGCTGAAGAACCAGGAAAGAGCTAATGCCTCAATTCAAGTCCAAAGGTTTCTGCCACAAAACTTCCTCTAGCCTGTGAGAAGCCAGACTTTCATTCTCTTTGTGCGTTCAACTAATTGGAGGAAGCCCACCACACTATGGAGGGCAATCTGTTTTACTCAAAGTTCACCAATTTAAAAGTAAACTTTATCCAAAACCCTCACAGAAACATACAGAGTCATGTTTGACCAAATATGTAGACACTGTGGTCCATCCAAGTTGACCCATAAAATTAAACTCCACATTAGCTTAAGCAGAAGAGAAATTCACTGGAAGTGTATCAGAGACCTCCCCCTGGTCTCCAGGGAGATGGAAGAACCCGGTTGGAAAGTGAACGGGAACTGACATAGCCTCGGGAGTCAGTGCCCCCAGCTCATGCCTAACTAGCAAGACTAGCACTGCCACAGCCACAGCGCCTGCTGCACGGCCAGTGTCACCACTGCTGCTGAATCCTGAACCCTCTCTGTGTCATTTGCTACAAACCCAAAGTCCTGGGTAGGAGCATCCAGTTGGCTGAGCCTAGTCCATGTACTGCAGCTACTAGGGGACAAGATGGTGAGTGTGTGATATTTTCAGCGTTGTGGTTGGAGGCAGGCCCTAATTCCCACCAAGACACACAATGGGGAGTTTCCCAAGTAGAGGAAGGAGACTCAGCTATTGGACAGTCAAAGAAATCATGAAGGTCTACTAAATATATTTCCACTCCTGACCTAACTGAATGTAAGGGTTGCAAGGCAGATATGTAATTTCAAAAATCTCCCCCGGATGATTCTAAATCACTTCCCTTCCATCTCCGCTCTCATGTGTGTCTTGCTGTTTTAGAAACAATGATTTGAACAATGGTTCTTTTCTGTTTTCCTATATCCAGGTAACTGTGAAACCATCATCAGGGGATCTGGCTAACAGTGTGAGAAGCTGCCTAATTCTGACTACACCTTCTTACCTCACTCTGGTGTGGACTTGAAGAGGATGCTCTTGGATCCAAGAATTGAGACCAACTCTAGCTATCTTAATCTATTTATTGAGAGTGTATCAGGGCTTACAGAACCAACCCAATGTGTGGGTTTGGGTGTGGACAGCAAACACAGTAGTCTTGAAGGCTGGAAAGCTGGCCTTTCAGCTGGAATGGTTGGGCCTGGACATCACCTCTGCGCTGCTGGACTGTGTGGTTTGGTCGCACCACCACAAGAATATTTAAACCACCTTATTATCTTAATCAAGATTTAAAGATCACGAGCCTGTCCAGGTCACTTGCCTGTGCCTTAATTCCTCTGGGTGTCAAGAAGGGACATCTGACCTCAGGCTCTTCCCCTAAGTTTACACCAAGGGAGAAATCCCTCCAAATAGGAAGGGAAGCCAGATGCTGTACAATAAAAAGCAAACCCAAACAAAATAACATAAGACACACATATACACTTACGCAGAAACATCCATGACCACCCCTCCAGTGAACAAAGCAATGAGCGAGCCTGGTTCTGTTTTGCGTGGGTAGCCCCTACATTGAGCTGTTTTACCACCTGTCTCTAAAATGTAGAGTCTAAACCATCTGACTCTCTCTCCTACTGGTTCCCATTCTTCCTCATCTCCTGTGGTTGTCATCAATGCTGTTTACCAAATATTTCCATTTCTATCCCTGTGGGTGTATGATTGGATTATACCTTCTCATCCCCTGGAGGCTGAGTGTGGATGTATGTTTTATTCTGGCCAATAAAAAGTGAATGAAGTGACTTCTGTGTGTGGAAGCTTTAAGAGCCTGTGCCTGATGTGCCACACTCATTTCTCCCTGACAACGATCACTGTAATCTCGGGAGCACACTCCGAGATGGAGCCTCTGTCAGCCTGGAGCCCGGAGGGATTATGGTGAGCGAAGCCACCAGCCAACATTTGTGCACATGAACCAGTATGAGAAATAAATCTTTACGGCCACTAAGATTTTAGGGCTTTTTGTTACTGCAACAAAGATTAGATCACTCTAACTGATGGAGCTGATCTGTCCCTTCTCATCATCTCCCCTGGACTTTCTCAAGATCTTGCATCTCTGCCCCTAAAACTGCTATCCTTATAGTGTCAGTTTTTACCTCCACACACTAGAGTTCAGCTGTGTGTCCTGCCTCAGACCCCCACTTCTGATTTCCATTTGGATACCACTGTATTTTCAAAATGTACAGAAAGGAACCCCTTCCAGAGTTAATTCCTTGTGAAACTTCTCTGTCTTTTTACTATGTCACTATCAATTTTCCAGCCTCTGAGTTCTAAACCTGAGAGATCTGACTCACTCTCTGCCTTCACTACCCCACCCCCCAAATCAATCACCAAATCCTCTGTTATCCTCATTTTTGAGGTCTCTTGAATTTGTTCTTCATGCTACCAGTGATCTTACCTCCCAGGCTCCTTACAGCTAAGGCACAGGCCTCAATCCACTGTATTTGTTTATTAAAGGGTCTTTCATAATAGACTGGCTGGCTTAAACAACATGAATCTATTTTCTCACAGTTCTGGAGGCCGGAAGTCCAAGACAAGTGTGCCAGTGGAGCTGATGTCTCTGAGGCCTCTCTGCTTGGCTTGCAGATGGCCAGCTTCCTGCTGTGTCTTCACGTGGCCTTTTCTCTGTGTACAGTTACCCCTAGTATCTCTTTCTCTTCTTAGGACACCAGTCATATTGGATTTGGGCCCCACCCTTATGGCCCTATTTAATGTTAATTATCTCTTTAAAGGCCCTATCTCTAAATATAGTTCACATTGGTGATTAGGGCTTCAACAGCTGAATTTTGGGAGGACAAAATTCAGTCCATAAAAGTGTACCAATCAGCCATGCTGGGGCCAGGCTTAGACTCAGAAGCCGGTGAGGAAAGGATACCATGCCAGCAACAATGGCAGAGGCCAAGGTCACATCGCTCCTGGTTTGGAAGTTACAATGTGGTTGGCAGCAGCAGAGATATATTGTAAATTTGAGTTCAGCCTCAAGACTTACTCAGAAGTGGTACATATATGTCAGTGCAACCTGGCATGCCTGGTGGTTGGGAGCAGCAGTTGTGATGATCTCATAGGACCAGCTCTGCAAGGAAGTGGGCACTATTTCCAGAAGTTTGGCTTTTATTCTCTAGTCTTCTTAACAATTTTGTTTGGCCCTATATCATGTGATGTTTATGATACATGAGAAAACTAATATGGTTCTTACAGCTTATTTGGTATTAATAATTAATATGATTCATGTCACTAATATGTCTATAACACATTTTTAAATAAATATATTTCTATGTCTGTTGAAATCATAGCAGTCCATATACTTAGAAGAATAAGAAAATATCTTTGTGAGTGGGGTCATCTAAAAATGTTAGAAATGATTTGAGCAAGTTGTAGAGCCTGGGTCTCCCATATCCTTTAAACAAACTCCCTTTCTACCTAATCATTTAGAGTTGACTTTGCTTAAAAAGAAAAAGACTTATGCCTAGATTATGGCAACAGGCTCCCAATCTGGTGCCCATACTACTATTTATCTTAAAAACTGTTGTCAAGCACATATTCCTAAAACACTGCATTCATCATGTCCATCTCTGTCCAAAAATTCTTGGATATTATTATTTTTTTTTGAGACAGAGTTTCGCTCTTGTCACTCAGGCTGGAGTGCATGGCATGATCTTGGCTCACTACAACCTCCACCTCCCGGGTTCAAGCAATTCTCCTGCCTCAGCCTCACCAGTAGGTGGGATTACAGGCTCCTGCCATGCCCAGCTAATTTTTGTATTTTTAGTAGAGATGGGGTTTTGCCATGTTGGCCAGGCTGGTCCCAAACTCCTGACCTCAGGTGATCTGCCTGCCTCGGCCTCCCAAAGTGCTGGGATTTACAGGTGTGAGCCTCCCTGCCTGGCCTTGCATATTATTCTTTCAGCTTTATGTCCCCTCAGTTGCAAGTGTCAGAACACCAATTCAAAGTAGCATAAGCAAAAAAAGATTACTTATAAACTGACATAGCTATGAAGTCCAAAGGAGTAGGTAGAACTCCAGGTATTCAGGAGTGGCTGTATTCGGGGGCTCAGATTATGTCCTTAGGGCTGCGTCTGTCTTCATCTCCTAACTCCCTTCGTGTGGCAGCAAAGATAGACTCTGGCTACCTGACCTTGAAAGGAGAAGGACGGAGGTATCTCCCTCTCAAGCCCCCGCCTCAACAAAACTCTACATTCTGATTGGTCCTGGGTGAATTATTCACTGGACCAATCAGTGTCCTGAAGGATGGGAGTCTAATGAGCTGGGCTGGGCTATGTAACAGGTGCCAAGGCAGGAGAAATGGGCATGGTCCCACGAGGTCAAGGAGAGCCAATTCCCCAAAGAAAAAAAGTCTCAACAGAATAATTTCAGAAACACACCAGCTTTAGGGTCCAGTATACACTCCACCTTTTGCAATTACACTGGCTGGTTCCCTGTTCTGCCAGTGGGAGGTGAGCTCTGGTGTTTAGACAGGAATGATGACCCTGGCCTTTCCCAGGAAGAGGCTGCTCTGCATCTAAGCGAAGCAAGCTTCCTCTGGAGGGATGGTGAGGCTTGTCCTAGTGGACCCAAGGCCTGTGTGCTGTAGGTCTGCTTTCCCCTCTAGGTCACTTCTTTTGAAGCTGGACAAATTCACTTTTCACTCATGCTGGGAGCATCACCAACCCTTCTTGTCTCTCATGGCACTGCAGGAGGCCCTGTGTGGTCTTTTGACAGCTCACTCCCGGCTTCCAGGGAGAATCGAGCCCATTGTTTCACAAGGTTTCCTTTAGGCTAATCTGAGGAGTGTGAAAGAACCCATTTAGAGAGGTCTGATGAATAAGAACAAAATAAAGATCAAACTCAGGCAAAATCAAAAGCTATTTGTTAACAGGCAAGATGTTCTTCAAAGCCTTTATCAGGAGCAAGGAAGACTTATCTTGCAGCACTATGTGGAGAAAGTAGGCGAGTCTGGGGGGGGAGGGGCGGGGCATTCATTTGAAGTTCTAAACAGATGACTGCTGGCCCCCGCAGCTGGGCTCAGCATTATCAGTAAGTCTCTTGGGTTAAGTGGGCAGTGCTGGTGGATAAGGGTCTGAGGAAAACAAGTCATCCAGTAGTAGGTAAAGTTTATTGGAGAAGCCCTCCACGCCCTCCTGTCCTTGCACTCACCTTCAGGAAGGAACCCCATGCTGCAAATTAGAGAAACTTTCCCTAATCCAGGATACCCGGTTTAGGAAATCGAGCTATTCAGGTGTCATGTAAACCATGCACCTACTTTTCAGATGATAAACAAATACACGGAGGCATTAGCTTCCTTAAACCAACACTAGAGCGAGAGCATGATGGTACTTCCAGAGTTGGTCTCTCGAATGTCTGCTTAAATGCCTACCATACGCCAGGTAGGCACGGTGCCCACATGCTCTCATTTGATTCTCACCACACCCTATACTGTTATTATGTCCATTTTGCAGATGTAGAACTGAGAGAAGTGCATGTAGTTCACTTAAGTTTTCATAGCTAATACCTAGAAGAACTGGGAGTTGAACCCCTGTGGCTTGTTCTATCCAAAGCCTGTGTCCCTAATCGCTTACCATACCGCCATTCTCACTAGACGCAACAAGGACACCAGCTCCTTTTTCCTTAGAAAATGGAATGGAGGCCGGGCGTGGTGGCTAATGCCTGTAATCCCAGCACTTTGGGAGGGCGAGCACTTTGACCACGAGGTCAGGATACCGAGACCATCGTGGCCATGGTGAAACTCCGTCTCTACTAAAATACAAAAAACTAGCCTGGCATGGTGGCGCGCACCTGTAGTCCTAGCTATTCAGGAGGCTGAGGCAGGGGAATTGCTTGAATCCGGGAGGCGGAGGTTGTAGTGAGCCGAGATTGTGCCCCTGCACTCCAGCCTGGTGAAAGAGCAAGACTCCGTCTCAACAAACAAACAAACAAACAAACAAAAAAGAAAATGGAATGGAGGTAGTCTCATGCCAAACGTTGATCCTAGATGGAAAGACTGAGGCACACAGAGGCTAAAGTGACTCACCTGGGACTGTAACGGTTCACAAAATTGACCATAAGGAACGGATTTTGTTTTCTTATTGTAAAACACAAGCTATGAGTCAAACACCAACAGACGTAAGGATGTTGGGGTGATGGTGGCCCACAGAGTCACCCCAGAATCCAGAGTTACTCAGGCCCTTCGAGTTAATGCACGTAATGATTACTAGCAGGATACAGGTGTGTCTTAATAGCATTCCTTAAAAGAATGACAACTATACACTCTGTTGCGCAAAACAGTAGCTATAATCCTTGTTACATGTAGCTATTTAAATTCAAATTAATTGAAATGAAATGAAATTTAAACTTCAGGTCCTCATTGCTACCAGCCCCCTTCCGAGTGCCCAATAGTAGATATAGAGCATTCGCATCATTACAGAAGGTTCTACTGGACGGCGCTGCTACAAAAACTCCCCTTGACCACACTCCATGTTAGTGACTGCCCCATTTCTCTGTTGTTCTTCACAGCAAAACTTTTTAAAAGAGTTGGGTCTACTTGTTATCTCCCCTTACTCACCTCCCTTTCTCTCCATTCAGGCTTTCCGCATGCACTACTTGACTGTAGTCTCTCTTTGCAAAGTCTTTAATGATCTTCGTTTTGCCGAATCCCGTGGTCAAATGTCCCAACCTAGTTCATTGTCTCAGCTATATTGGATGCTGTTGGTCATATCCTCCTTCTGCAAACACTTTCTGCCCCTGAGCTTCTTGAAGACCACAGCGTTTTGGTTCTCCTCCTCCCTAGATGAGATGCATGTCGGTCTCCTTTATCATCTTCACCTGCCTATAAGGCCTATCAGGTCTGGGTTCTCTGAGGCTTCATCCTCAGACCGCCTTCCTCAGGTAGCCACGTTCTCTTCACAGGTGAACCCAACAGCCAGAAGGTAGAAAGCACAGCACTCAGCTCCCGGGCTTATAGCTCTCGCACGGCTTCCCACAGTAATCCGAGTAAAACCCGAAGTGCCCACTGTGGCCCCCAAGGCCCTGCCTGAGTTCGCCTCTGTCTCTGCTTGTTTTCCTCTGTTCTTTGGATAGGTCGTTTGTTTCTGCTGAGTCTTTGGATTAGATGGGTTCCACCAGATCTTTCAATGGCTGTTCCTTGTCATCATTTGGGTCTTAACTCAAACATTACCTTCTCAGAAAAGTAATGTGTGACCACTCTAGACACAGCCACTCTCCCCATCATGGCAAGTGTATCTTGTCTAATTTTATTTAGTAATAGCATTGATCACTAATTGAACTTACCTTATTTATATTTTGTGGACAGTTTTCTAACATTAGCATAAAAGCCCTTTAGGGTCAGAGCCTCTGAGTCTCTCTCTGCTTACCACTGTATCCTCAATACCTATCACAAGGTTTGACACCTAGTAGGTGCTCAATTAAAGCTTCCTGACCTAAGATATTTGTGGACTGATAATTTGGCCAGGAGTCCAGGTGGGGGATATTAGGACTGTAGTTGACTTCCTTGAGAGTCAGTCAGAGGCAGAGGAAGACCCAAGTTACTGGGAAGAGGAGGACTGTATAGCTAGAAACAGAGCTTTGTTAAATGTGCTCTTTGCCCTTGGCCAGATGAGCATGGCCCATGTTTTAAACTAATTTCTCTAGTATTTTGTGATTCCACTTATATCTTAAGAATGTAAATTCCCTCCCCCGCTTTTTTTTGTTGCTGATTTCCTCTTAAATATGTTAACCCAATGTCGGTGTGACTTTTTCCAAACCATTCTTGGGCCTTAGTTTCCCCCATCCATAATATGATTTAGTTTGGTTTTTGGTAGATAATTCTTAAACTTCCTTTTAGTATTATATTCTTCCCTCTCCGCCCCCCCGCCCACTCTGTCGCCATACTGGAGCGCAGTGGTGCAATCTCGGCTCACTGCAACCTCCGCCTCCTGGGTTCAAGTACTTCTCCTGCCTCAGCCTCCCAAGTAGCTGAGACTATAGGTGCGTGCCACCACATCTAGCTAATTTTTGTATATTTAGTAAAGATGGGGGTTTCACCATGTTGGCCAGGATGGCCTTGATCTCTTGACCTTGTGATCTGCCCGCCTTGGCCTCCCAAAGTGCTGAGATTACAGGGGTGAGCCACTGTGCCTGGCCATTATATTATTAATTGCCTGATGTCATTAAAAAAAATCAGGCTATATTCTCTCAGGAGAGCAATTTAACAATAATGTATAGACTGGGTGCGGTGGCTCACGCCTGTAATCCGAGCACTTTGGGAGGCCGAGGTGGGCAGATCATGAGGTCAAGAGATCCAGACCATCCTGGCCAACATGGTGAAACCCCGTATCTACTAAAAATACAAAAATTAGTCATGTGTGGTGGCACGCACCTGTGGTCCCAGCTACTCGGGAGGCTGAGGTGGAAGAATCGCTTGAACCCAGGAGGCGGAGGTTGCAGTGAGCCGAGATTGCACAACTGCACTCCAGCCTGGGCAACAAGAGTGAAACTCTTGTTGAGACTCCGTCTCAAAGACAAAAAAAAAATGTATAAAAGACTCAAAATAATTTTCCTTGTAGAACTTTATCCTACAGAAATAGTCAGAAATTTGAACAGAGATTTATCCACAACTATGTTAATCTTAGATTTATAAATGATAATTAAGTCAGAAACAACAGTAAGAAAGGCTGAATAAATTAGCATGCTTATATATGTTTGAATATTATAATGTTGGAATATATTTGAATATTGAAATATAATTTCCAAGTATCACTGGAAATGAAGATTTCTAAAAAATATGATAATGTGAACAAATGTTTATAGTCCAATGTTAAATCATTTATAATCTCAGTCTATAGAACACTTATTCATGGGAGAAAAGCTGGAGGAAATACCTTAAAATGTAGCTTGTAATTATCTCCGCATAATGAGATTGGTCTTTTTAAATTTTTAAAATATTTATCATTGTTTTCCAAGTAATCTTCAGTAAATATAGAATACTTCTTGCAGCCAGTGATGTGGCTGGAATAGATTCCAGTACTATGAGTTTACAGTCGGAAGTCTTGGGTTTAGTACAATTTATTCAACAAATATTTATTGAACACCTTGTATGAGTCAGATACTGTGCTGTGAGCTGGGGATAACGGGCTAAGGCAGGATCTGGCCTAAGAGACCGACTGAAGGCTGAAAATCTGCCATGGGGATGCTTGCGAGGTGGTAGGGGAGCACCAGGAAGAGGAACAGGGTGTCTGGGGAGAGGAATTCACAGAATACAGGGTTTCAGAGACAGCGTCCTGAAGGTATACTGGATCCCACTTACTTGCTTGTGATCTTGGACCAGACATTTAACCTTTCAGCTCTCAGCTTCCCAACTGTAAAATAGAAATAACACCACGGGTCGCCTCTACTAAAGCAGATTGTGATTGTTGAGAAAATCACATATCGAGAGAAGGCATATAGAATGCTTTTGGCACCTGAGAAATGCTATCAGAGGCCTGTGGACTTAACATACAGATGGCAGGAAGGGGGTGTGGAGGGGCCCTGATTTAATGATTAGCAGCGCATCGAGGCCTGGGGCGGTTGGATGACAATCCTCTTGTGTCTTGAGTGTGATTGCCACTTCTCCCCCTCTCCTATCTATTTTGTGGTGCGTTATGGCTCAAAGGAAGTGCAGAAAAGCTGATGCTGGAAGAAAATGGGGCTCTGTGGGAGATTCTCAGCTTCTACATTGCAGTGTCCCCTCCTACCCTTTTCCTGCTTCAGTTCTGAGAGTGACCTGAAATTGTCATGTTTGATCACCCAGAGGAAATTTTGCTCCAGCTGAGGGCCCACATCCCTGCTCTGTTAAAATGAGCAAGCTCCTGCACTGCCTGGAGTTAGACTGGGGCCCTTGTGCGGCTGCTAGTGTTGATGTTCAGTTTGCAGCTGTCTCCGCTAGATTGTTCTGTGTCAGTGGCATCCCTCGCTGCTTGCAGATCCTGGGTCACTGCACATTTCAGAACTAAGAGGAAAGGCTGCAGCTCCTCCTTGAGTGGCTGGATTTGAAACCTGATTAGAAAGATCTATGTACTCAGAAAGGCTTTGAAACCGGAGATGGAATCTGCTAGTTCCCTAAAACAGGGAGATTGGGTTGGCTGCTTCTCCTGATCCTTCTTTCAGAGTGGTTCTGGCTCTCCTCTAGGGTTCCTGAGGAGGATATTTGGTTCATTCTCACTCATTTTCTCTTCCCCTCTGTTCTTTCCTCCTCTCTCCCTCTTCCTTCTCTTTCATTTATTCATTTTCAACAAATAGGTATTGAGACCTGTTGTGCATCTGGCATTGTGAGGAAAACAAAGTGAAATGGCACCCGGAGTTAGAGATGTATACTGTGGAGCTTTTGGGGAGGGATGACTGCCAGGCAAAATGGCCAGCTTAGGCTTCATAAGGGTCTTTCCGGTAAGGCTTCATGGAATAGGGTTCTGCTCAGCTCAGTTTTTTTTTTTTTTTTTTTTTTTCTCTTTTTTGAGATGGAGTCTCACTGTGTCTCCTAGGCTGAAATGCAGTGGCATGATGTCAGCTCACAACAACCTCCACCTCCCGGGTTCAGGCGATTCTCTTGCCTCAGCCACCCAAGTAGCTGGAATTACAGGCACAAGCCACCACACCTGGCTAATTTTTGTATTTTTTAAATAGAGACAGGATTTCACCATGTTGGCCAGGCTGGTCTTGAACTCCTGACCTCAGGTGATCCGCCTGCCTTGGCCTCCCAAAGTGCTGAGCCACCACTTCTGGCCTCAGCTCAGTTTTATAGTAGAGTTAGAATCTGGCTATGCAGAAACAAAGTCCATTCTAGGTGGAGGGAACAGCACAAACAAGGGTGTGGAGGTGGAGACTATGGGATGTGTTTCAAATGGGGTGCAAGGGGAGGGGACAGGGCAGATAACAGCCCGCCTACCTTTGTTTCTTCTGTCTCTTTCGGGGAATAGATAAAACCTTACTCAGCCATAGGAATTCCATTTCCTCACACAAAACCTTCCTTTCCTCCAGTTTTGAAGGAGTAATATCTGTATAGTGAGGCTTTTCCAAAGCTTTTAACCTGCTGGCTGGAGAATTTTGACAAAAAGAACGACAAAGGCAACACTAACTCCTTCAGTTCAGAGCAGATCTTTCCTTCTAAATCACAGAAAGCATTAGTTACCATCATTGTTGGCAACATCTAGTTTTTTTAAAGAACCTGCTCTCTCTGTGTGACACTCGATAAAACCATTTTCTAATGGCAGTCCCAGACCTTAACAAGCTTCACTGTACACCTCCAGGCCAACAGGTGCCTTGAGAACAGGACCTGATATTCTTGTAAGTCTTCTGTGGTGCATGATGGGAGTTTGTTGACCGACAGCATCAACGAGAACAGATGCGTAAGGACATTTGTTCTTCATAATCTGGGAATACAAAAAAAGTGGTAGCAACCCCATTTTCCAGGAAGACAAATTGAGACAAAGCACATGGAGAGCTTCACTCAGCGTTTCTGCCAGAATTTGGCAAGTTTCTCTTACCAGTTTTGGCCCATGACAAGCTCTGCATGGCCTTGGCAGGGCGGGGGTGCTGTCATGTCTACCACATGGCCGCTCTCCTGCAGAGCCGGAGGATGAGGCCATTGGGAGACAAGTCGCCTTCTGTCTCTGGGCTCTGACATCTGGGAGGTGGACGACCAACAGGCCTTGGCCGGGCCTCTTGGCCCTTTGGTGTGCTTCATGTTTGTTGGAAGCCATTTTTCCGGAGAAAGCCACAGCAATGAAGGTCACCTTCTGGACAAATAATTCCGGTCCAGGGGCACCAGATGCAATTGGGAATCTGAGGCAATGAACAAATGCACAAATGACTTTGTCTTCAAAGAAAATAGGATTCGACAGAACTGTGGCTGTCCTTTGCTCAATAGGATTGGCACTCTGCAGAGAAGCCACCGAGGGTGGCTTGGTTAGAATCCAATTTTAGTAATTAGTTCTATTCACAATAAGGCGTGTTAATAGGTCCCATGTTGAGGAGGCAGAATCCCCTGTCTCAGGTGCCAAGTGCCAATTAATGAAATCAACATTTATGTCCCACAGGTAAACAACCATTCTGCATTCTTTCTCTTGGAGCTGCAGGCAGGCATTTCCCCCCAGTAGGGGCTCTGTCAGATAATAGACCGTAAGTGTCAAGAAGACAGGGGTCGTGTCTGTTTTGCTCACTACTATATTCTTAGTGCCTGCCTTACCTTTAGACACCTATTTAGATCGCAAAAGCCCCAAGAATTCTCTCCTTCCCTCTATGTTCCGCCTTTGCAATATGACTTTGCAGCTCGTGCCCCTGTGGCTTGCTTTGGCCATACTATGTGGCAGAAGCTACACGGCATCAGTTCTGTGCCTAGATTTCGAGAGACTCTGCTCTTCTACTTGGACCTTGTGGAGGTTCCATGGGAGCAAGCTCAGGTTGGTTTGATGAAGGGTAGGAGACACAAGGCCTAGTGACCCTCATTGCCCTGACAACCAGCCAATCTGTAGAAGAGTAGCTGCTTAGATGACCAGTAGCTGACCAAAGATGCATAAGTCTAGCTGAGTCCAGAAGAACTGTCCAGCTGGGCCCTTCCCAAAAGGTCAAAGAATTTATAAAGAAAAGAAATGATTGTTGTAAGCTACTAAGTTTGAGGTAGTTTGTTGTGCAATTTAAGTCACTAAGTTTGGGGTGGGCGTGGTAGCTTATGCCTGTAATCCCAGCACTTTGGGAGGCCGAGGCATGAGGATTACTTAAGGCCAGGAGTTCAAGACCAGCCTGGGCAACATAGTGAGACTCTGTCTCTACTAAAAATTAAAAAAATTAGTGGGGTGTGATGGCACGTGCCTGTAGTCCCAGCTACTTGAGAGGCTGAAGTGAGAGGATCGCTTGAGTGCAGGAGACTGAGGCTGCAGCGAGCTATGATTGCACCACTGCGCTCCAGCCTGGGTGACAGAGCAAGACCCTGTCTCTAAAACCAAAACCAAACAAATCACCCCCAAAAAACCTAACCGGTTAAGCCCTGAATATATGTTTGCTGAAAGATGAATGAATTATTGATTAGATATCATCCAGTTGTAAACAGCTTGCCCAGTCACTCTTATTTATATTATTGTTCTATGTTTTTCCTAACACAGAAATTGTCTTTTCTGGCTTATTGGTTTATTTCCTATCATCTCTCTTTCAGCATGTAAGCTTTATGAGGATAGGAGGAGATCTTTTCTATCTGACTCACCTTTAAATTCCTACAGGCTGGAATGGTTCTTGCTCAAAAAATATTTCTTGAATGAAAGAGGGAATGAATTTCATTAATTTTACTTCTAGCGCAGCTAGCTAAGCAAAGAGCTTGAGAAGAAGCTATCACACACATCGATTGGCTAAGGTGCGGTTTGCTGTTTGCATACTTTCCTTAATTCCTTTCATTGTAAATTAGCACTTACTGAAGACTGGCAGGTGAAAATAAAGGACTTTATTTGTGGAGATAGTGTTATATCTTCTTTCTTCTACCTCAATTCCTAGTCTCCTCTTTCTCTCACCCCAAAACCTTTTCATCATGTGCAGTTATGCAAGGAAAACTTTTGGTTTGTCTGGATTTTCTCCATCAAAAACACCACCACCACCAACATCAATATCATCATCAACAACAGCAAAGCTTTGTTTCTAAGATTTCCTTTCTCTTCCTTCCCCTGCTCTCACCTCAGATATTTATCTTGGCTTCTCGGTATTTACCTTTAACATTTCCTTTATTTATTCATGTTTGTTTTTTAATCTTAGATCCAAATGGGCAGAAAAATTACACAGAAAACGATGGCAACGAGGTTTGCACTTGAAAATCAGAATTCTATTTATTCGCTTGTTGGTCAATAATAAAAGTGAAAAATACTCTTTCTAATCAGATGTACACCTAAGGAAATCTTCCTGTTATTTCTCATCAACCATTATTAGCGAGCTAATCTCTAGGTTTTGTAAGGAACAAAATACAAAATCAACATTTTCTTACACAGCTTCATTTTGAAAAAAAAATATAGCATGATAAATGAGTATATTTGGATTCACGTTGGAGTTTTGTCATGAAATGGCCAAACACAGGGGTAGGTTTCCTTTTGCCTTTTTGGTCAGGGACCACGGCATGTAAACATCAGTTGGAATCAAGAGATGAACCTGGATTTTTCCAGAAGGCTTTTGTATTATTCCTATCTTTTGCTCTTCACCTCTAAGGCTAAGAGAAAAGAATTAAGTCAGAGGGATGGATGACTTTCTAGCGTAGACGTTTCAGGCAGTTTTGGTGTTGTCATAGAGTGCTATAGTCATTTTTACTTTAGGAGGGAGGTGAGGAGGTGGGGGAGAACCTTCCCTTTCACTCCTTGGATTACCCCCTCCTGGACAACTGCCGACCTGGCTTCTCCTCCAGCCTGGCTCTGACCGTGAACCTCGCATGTCATATGTGACATGAAATATGTGAATGGCAGGTTGCCCAGTTTTCAAAACAACTCATATGGAGGGCTTCGGCTGGGTCAGTTAAATTTTTTAGTTTTTAAAAGACTATGTGTGCCGGCTATGTTGGAAATTTATGACTTGCTAGGATCTTTCTTTTCTCCCTTTTCCACACGGGACTGGTACATCAAGTTTTTCTTCCTTAGTTTGTCTTTAGGGTTGTATTTAGGGCTTTCAAATCGGCCCATGAGGGCACTGACTTCAGGGGGTGAGTGAAAAGAAAGGAATCCAGCACCAGCCCACCTGCACCTCTTCCTGTCACTGATATTGTCAAAAGGGATTTATGAAGCACTGTCATCTCCCCCTGGAGTCTAAATTTATTGTTAAGAAATCTCAGACCTTAATGGGTGTCCAAGTGTTTTGGATTCATTTGCAGATGAGGCTTAACAGAGATTCAAATGTTTGAAGACAGTGTTCCATATATACTTCTCATGCTTTTATTCAATTGCTACCTGTTATTATAGGTTTATAAATTGAGTACATCAGACTTACACTTGCTGAGCCAATTTTTAGAAGGATCTCATCCTGGAGAGTCAATATAGGTGGCGTTTCGAAGTGAACTCTTTTCCTCTGGACAGTACCCCGGCCTCAGCTTCAGGCTTGTCCATGTCAGTGCCCTGACCCTTGTCTCCATGTAGCCAGGACATCAGATCCTGGAAAACCCAAGAACAGGGATCAAAATGAGGATGACAGGAAGCTCAGCAGGAGGATATTAACACTAATTAGAATACTTTTTCCTGAACACAGATAATGATGGCTTTCTTTGTTCAGCATCCTGGTAAATCCCCTCACTACAGATTTCCATACTCTGAACCAAATCTGAGCATCTGGAGGGGAACTGCTGTTATGGCTGAATTAGCCATTCCAATTAGAGAAAGGAGGGAGTCGCCTCTCTGTCTCCATTCCCCAATCATCTGCAATAACTGGATTTCGGGGGGTTTAAACAAGCATTCTTGGAAGGAAGAAGCATTAACTATGACATGACCTATTCAGCATATGCAGAAGTTATGAGCTCAGGAAGGGTAGGGATACACAGAAGTATTTTGAATTGACACTTAATTTCTTTCCCCCCCCTCACTGCACTAGCTCTGCGCTGAATTAATTCCACTTGTATCTTGCTTTTAAATAAAAATTTATGGATGACAGCTGAGGTCCTTCTTAGGGTGTTTATGATTTGGGATTAAGATCCTTAAGTGCTGGGGCAACTCATTAGCTTGTGCACACTAGCCACTTGTACGCAGTCAGGAAAGGAAGGGAAACAAGGGGGGCGGACGGAGCAGGGGGAGGGGAAAGAACAAAGGGAAAACAGGCCCACCATTGTCAGATAATAATATTGAACACTATAATTATTATTATTATGAAATTATTATTATTATTTTGCTAGAGCAATTAAAGGGCTTTCTTCAAGAGTTAAAATATCACATGCTACCCTAAGTATAAAAGAATAAGCATCTTGGCCAACATTTAAATTCACTTTGAAAGTAGAGTTTTAGACAAAATTTAAATTTTATACTTGTATTTGTAAAAATTTTAAGGAAACAATGAAACCTGCAAGCAACATTCCACCATGCAAAACCCATTTCAGCCCGTTGGGCTTGGGCTTATTGGGCAGGGATAGACAGATACGAAGGCCAGTGTATAACCTTGAGCCGTAACCAAAACCCACATCCCAAATTCTTCCGTGGCAGGCAGACTCCTTTCCACGTCCACGGATGATGAGGTGCCAGAGCAGATGGGTGTCCAGTTACCGTTTCCTGAGCAGACTCCCTGCCATGATCGTCCTCTGCTGGAGCAACTCCTGAGATCTGTCATGGAGAGTCATACAGCCGTGGGGCATAAGGCGTTCTCAGAATGCAGTTCCTTGTACTAGGACTTGAACTGTCTTACGCCTCACCTTTGGGCAAAAGTAGCCCACCCCTTTTCTTTCCACTTCCAGCTCCATTCCACATTTCAGGGGGCTTCTTCTTCCTTAGACCTGGGGGACACCCCAGCTAGCACATTCAAGTTCCATTTTTCTCAACACCCCAAATAGCTGTGTCTTGGCTGTCCTTGGGCCTGAGAATGTGCATCCTTGTGATATGTCCTGCCCTCAGGAAGGTGACCCAGGGGAAGAGGCCTCTGAGGCCCAGGCCATGGGTTTAGGGCCATCAGGGCATGGACTCACGAGGCCCTGGGTACCGAGAGCATGGTCTGGAGTACCTGAGGCACAGATTCTGCATGAGCATTTTCTTGTGATCTCACAGACTCCTCACCAGTGAGGCTCCTCTGCAGAGCAGGGGGTCCCAGGAGTCCAGGTGTAAGGTGGTTTGAGAACTTGCACTCTGTTAGCCCCGTATTTCCTGTGAACCTCACAGCTGGCTCAGTGTAAACTGGTACCTTGTACAGTTGTTAAAATGCTTCTTAAAGTGTTCACAAGGATTATCATGAAGGGAGATTCCTTGACCCTTCCCTGAACCTTTCTAGGGTTTCATAAGTTCTCTTTCCTCTCTGAGTTGCACCCAAGAGCAATGGTTCTTCCGCAGTGCTGAAAACAAATACTGAAAGGATTAAAACCTGGCTAAGACCATCTTTGGTCCATGGCAAACATTTGCATATAAGTCATCATATGGCTTATGAGATAATTGACCTATCTCAGTAAGATTCATAAAGGGTCATTTAAATTACAGAAAAGCCAAATGACTCCAAAGAGTTAAATATTTTTATTTGCTCAATAAGGTTTACACTAAATTTATCATATTTTTCAACGTATGAGTTGTGGAGTTGTAGTGAGGCAGGTAAAAGCCAGTTCATGCAGGTGAAATTGTTTTTATTAACTAAGTCAAGATGGGGCTTTATTTTCTTTCTGGGCATATAACTTAGGGTTCCTTGGGAAAGTGGCACATAGCTGGATACCTACCTGGAAAGGAGAGATCAATGCAGACTCCAGCTTTGGTATCTACAGAGACTCCAAGGTCGGGACTTCACCTTGTTCATAATCAGAATCTGACACATAGCAGGTGCCTAATACATGCTTGAGGGGGAACTACAGAAGAAACTGAAGCAAAGGGATACTGAGTGAAAAGGGAATTTAGTGGAGCAGTGTTTCAGTGGCACTCACTGATGAGGTTGCTGATTGAATGTTAACTTGCAGTCTGTTTTAAATACAGAGAAAACATTTTCTTGTTTCTTTGACTTTAGACTTTTCATGGATAAGTTGGGGATTTGAATCAGATAATCTCAAAGGTCCATCTACAGCTAAAATGCTAAGCATCTATTCCCAATTATTGTACCTAGAAAGTATTTTATTTGCACCTTAGCTAGTAATATTGGGTACCTCTTAACTTGGGTACCTGGCTAACTCTATTAGTTTATTGGGAATATGGAATATATGTCATGCGGTCTCCACTCTTACAAGTTAGAGAGTAAAAATAACACATAAAATGCAGCGAGAAAGCAATTTAGCATTCAACTCTGGGCTGTAAGAGTCAAAGATGACTTCATGAGTGGGGAGCCTTGAAGAATGGAGATAACTCGGGTAACTAGATAATGGGGAGAAATACCAATTCAGGTATGAAGGAAGAGTCTGATGAAAGGTGGGAGCCAGTTGGTATGTTTAGGAACTAAGAATGTGGATGTGTTTTTAGAATGGGAAGTAGAGAGAAAAACGTTTGGATAGACAGGCTAAAAACAGATTCCAAAGACTTTGATGGAGCTGGGCGCAGTGGCTCACCCCTGTAATTCCAGCTACTTGGGAGGCTCAGGTGGGAGGATCACTTGAGCCAAGAGGTCGAGGCTGCAATGAACTATGATGGTACCATTGCATTCCAGGCTGGGCAACAGAGCAAGACTCTGTCTTTTCATGTAACTAATTAACTAGTTAATTAATTTATTTATTGAGATGAAGTCTCACTCAGTTGCCTGGCCTGGAGTACAGTGGGGAAATCTCAGCTCACTGCAACCCCCACCTCCCCAGTTCAAGCAATTCTCCTGCCTCAGCCTCCTGAGTAGCTGGGATTACAGGCGTGTGCCACCACGCCCAGCTAATTTTTATATTTTTAGTAGAGACAGGGTTTCACCATATTGGCCAGGCTAGTCTCAAACTCCTGACCTTGTGATCCGTCTGCCTTGGCCTCCCAAAGTGCTGGCATTACGGATGTGAGCCACCGCACCCGGCCAACTCTGTCTCTTTAAAAAAAAAAAGGCTTTGATGGAAAGTAGAAAAGGTTAGACTAGCAGTGGAGATGCATTATCAGTGTCCGCATCCTTGTCTTACTCACTGTCTCAGCATGTCATACAACGAACCATCCTTCTGGAAATGCTGTCTGCTCTTGGCTTCTATGGAAGCTTACATGTTTGACTTTTCTTGAGCTTCACTGTCTTCTCAGTCTCCTTTGCAAGTTCATCCTCCTCCACTCAGCCTCTAAGAGTCAAAAGCACTCAGGGTTCAGTCCTTGGCCTTGTTCTCTAGCTACTGATTTAACCGCAACCCCTTTAAATGTCATCTGTATGGCGATAACTCTCAAATACCTACCTCTGGCCTCTTTCTATCCCTGGAGCTCCTTAGACTCATATTTTCATCTGCCTACTTCACATCTCCACTAAGACATCCCCCAGGAACCACTCACTCACATGTTCTTTATTCCCACTTACATATTGACCCCCCTCTAGTTAGCCTGAGGCTGCTGGTTGCCCACCAACATCCTGTCTACCTTTCTTCCTTTAGTAAAAGGACTCTTCAATTTTAGTTTGTTATATAGCTGCCCAATCAGAGGCTTCACTTCCTGCCTCCATTTCAGTTACGTGCGATCTTGTGGCTAGACTCTGACCAACAAGATGTCAACAGAAGGGATGCAGGCCACTTTCCGATCGTGGCTCTAAAATTGTCCTCTCCCTCCTGGCTGAGATGCAGTTTAAGGGCTGAAGCCTAACACAGGTAGGTAACTTAGATCTAAAGACAGAAACCTTGCGCTTAGGATGGCAGAGCTGCCTTCCCAGCCCTGGACTCTCTACCTATGGTTTATTATGTGAGAGAGAAATGTTTCCATCTTCTTTGAGCCACGATGCTTGGGGACCGTTCTGAACAGGAGCTTAGGCTGTACCCCTAACTAATGTACCCAGTCTTCCCCCACCTCATAAATTTCATCTCCATCCACCTAATTTCTTAAGCCAGAAAGCAGTGAATACCGTATCCTTCTTCAGCATGTCCTACTAGTGTTACCTAAAAAGTATAATTGAGATTCATCCACAATCCAAATTCATGTACAGTGACTGTATTACCTCCTGACTGGTCACCTCATTTTATTTTTGTCCCCATACGACCCTTCATCTAACTGCAGCCAGAGACAGCTTTAAAACGTGAACGCATCATGTTGTGTTCCTGTTAGAAACCTCTCAGTGTCTTCTCATTTCATTAAGATAAAGTCCCAACTGTTCTGAACGTGATCCTCTATGATCTGGCCTTTACTTTCTTCCCCCAACCATACTGTGGGTCACTTTCCCCTTGCTTACCAGGTCTCAGCCACAGTGACCTTTTCATTTCAGTTCCTCAAGCAGGCCAGGGCCTTTCCCACCCCCAGGCTTCTGCTCACATGCTGTCTCTGCATCTCCAAGTTTGTTCCTTCATGCTTTGTCAGTTCAGCTCCTATTTCCCTTTCAGGCATCAGCTTAACTCCCTCTTCCTCAGATCTCCAACTGTGTTTCATAACAACCTATTTACACCACCATTTGTAAATTTACATCACATTTATCTACATTAAATGGAGGCTCTGTTTTTGTTTTGTGTGTGTGTGTGTGTGTGTGTGTGTGTGTGTGTGTGTGTGTGTGTGTTTGACAGGGGTCTCACTCTGTCACCCAGGCTGGAATGCGGCAGCACAATCATGGCTCATTGCAGCCTTGACCCCCTGGACTCAAGCAATCCTCCCATCTCAGCCTCCTGAGTAGCTGGGATTATAGGCATGAGGCATTGTGCCCAGATAATTTGTTTAGAGATGGAGTCTCACTATGTTGTCAGGCTGGTCTTGGTCCTAGGATCTAAGCAATCCTCCTGCCTCAACCTCCCAAAGTGCTGAGATTACAGGTGTGAGCCACCAAGCCTGGCCTCTGTTTGTTTAATACCTGTCTTCCCTACTAGACTGGAAGCTCTATGGAAGTGGGGCCTTGTTGGTGTTGTTCACCTTCATACACCCAGCTTCAACAGGATGCCTACCACATAGTAGTTGCTCAATAAATCTAGTACTTCCTGAAATAAAATGAGTAGTAGAGAAACAAGATGAGAGCAGAGGTTAAGAAAAATAAATCTGGAAGAAATGTGTAGAATGGATTTTAGTTAGATGGATAAATTTCCTAGGGCTGCCATAGAAAATTCCCGCAAACTGGAGACCTTAAAACAATAGGAATTTATTCTCTCACAGTTCTGGGGGTCACAAGTCTGAAACAGATGTGTCAGCAGGGCCGTGCTCTCTCTGAGGTCTCTAGGGGGATTCTTCCTTACCTCTTCCAGCTCCTGGTGCTTGTTGGCAATCCTTGGGGTTCCGTGGCTATGGCAGCATGACTCCCATCTCTGCCTCTTGTCATGTGGTGTTCCCCTGTGTGTCTCTCCTTTCTCTGGGTCTCCTCTTCTTAAAAGGATACCTGTCATATTGGATTTATGACCTACATTTCTTAAGTGTGACCTCATCTTAACTATTGTATTTTCAAAGACCCTATTTCTAAGTAAGTTTGGGCTAAGGTTCTGGGTGGACATGGGTGTTTGGAGAGACACTATTCCACCTAGAATACTTGGGGTATAAGGAAACCAATTTGCAATCTTTCAGGATGGAGGCAAAAAAGACCTGAACTGTGTTGTAGTGAGAATTAAGAGGAAAGGATGAAGCCAAGTGACATTTAAGAAATTACAGACCATAGAATTTCTCAGGTTAGTCTTCTTATATCATTCAGATGAGGTGCCTCAGGGGTGGCCAGGAAGTAGGGGGAACAGGAGAGGTTTTCTGGGTCTACTACCCCTTGCTTAATTAGAACAATTTATTTTTTTTATTTTTTTCATGTTAGGTATCCACATAAGATATTATTTGAAGACTGGTTGTGTCACATAGCTCTTATTTCAACATTTAGGAAATTGTAGCCAATTAAACAGCAGGAGAGTAATTCAAAAATCAATTGCATAGTATGGACTACTGGTTTTAAGAATCTGGGGAGAAGGTGGCCAGAGCAGTATAGGAAACTTTCACAAAAGAGACAAGGTTTGAATGCAATGGCTGCACTTGTGAAGTACAATGAGTAAACAAGGTTCGATTGTCTTTCTTCCTGTAAGCTACACTTCTGCTGAATGGAGATGTGGGTGCGGCCCGGTCCCTACAGCAGGGGTGCAGGATGAGGTGGAAGGTGCTGGGGACCTGCCAGCGAGTTCTTCCTGCCAGAGTCACTCAGTGACGTGCTGAACACAGGGATGAAGGAGAAGGAAGTGCCACAGGTAGCATCCGGATTCCACAAGTAAAAGATGAGGGGGCAAGATGGTGTGGTGGGTGGGAGAAAGCGGTTTGGATCCAGACTTGGTTTGTGGGGACCCCTTCTGTTTTGGACGTTGGGTTTGAGGTGACATTGGAACAGTAAAACTTTGGTAAGTAAACCCCGGATGAGTTAAGTCATTTTATGTGTCTGTTTTGTAACCCCCATGACCTTTTAATTTCAATGACAGGGTCATCTTCCAGGCCATGGGGTCCTCCCCAGAGTGCCCATTTTGGAACATGCACTGTGGAAGTTAAGGAAACAGTAGTCTGTGACTGGGACTGTCATCTCTACCTGAACCACACACTGTCTTACTCGGTGGCCTTTCCAGATCTACTCAGGGCCCTTCTAATTTCTTGTTTATTCTACAGTCAGAGTTATCATTTCAAAGTACACGTGGATCTTGGTAGCCATCCCTACTTAAAACACTTCCCGTTGCTCTTAGAGCAAGGATCAAAGTCCTTGGTGTACCTTAGCACCTTAGCGGATTCAGGCTAGAGGTGACGCTGTCTTGATTCTCTGGCCTCTCCTGGCACCACTTTTCCTCTGATCTTAGAGATCTGGTCACAGAGTCTCAGCTTCATTGACTTCTTCCTGCCACAGGGCCTTTGCACATGTCCTTTATGCTATCATTTCCTGCATGCCTTACCCTCTCCAAACACACATTCATCCCTCAGATTCCAGCACAGTCAACATTTCTTTGACCCCTGGCCCACCCCTAGTCGAAACCAGTTCAGGTCAGTTTGTTTTTTCTTTCAGAGCCCTGTGTCCAGTTTATAAATGTGTGTTTATTCTCCAGGTTATTTAACATTTATTTCTCCTCTTCTAGGTTTCATAAGAGCAGGGGCTCTGTAGGTTTTGCTGTGTTAAGCACCTAGCATAGCACCTGAAATGTAGTAATGGAATGAATGAATAAAAGCTCAAACTCCCAATATTTGACTTTTTTAGTTTCCAAATCCTAAAGTTTCATTCAAAAGCAGAGTTTTATTTTTTGGGCAAACACTACTTTTGCCTATAGAGACATATCACACTTTAACAAAAATGTACAATATAAATTTTATTTCTGCTATATAAATATTTGGCAAGTTAAAGTTATATCAGGTGTTAAAAATACATTTCTTTAGAGACCTTGATTTTGCCTGTTAAAGCACTCGCTGAGAGATGTTCTTATATTTTAAGTGTAAAGGAATAGATTGTACTGAAAAAAATCTCTGGAAAACCAGGTCCCGATATCACCTTTTGGAAGCTATGACCGTTGAGGAGGTGCTGCTCAGATATCCCATTAAGAAAGAACTTTTCGTGAGCCCAATTAGCCAACAGATTCCAGCTGGGAGCGCCTCTTTCTGGCAGAGGCATCTGTGCTTGCTCTTCCCAGGCAGCCCCCAGCCAATGATGAAGCATGGTTGAAATCCCAGGGCCATTTCTGCCCAACGCAGGACTTTTTAACAGGTACCCTTTCCTTGGGAGCTCTCGGTTGGGTTGGCCAAGACTCTGTTGGATCTGCACTGCGGTCTGAGGCCCTCTCTTCCCAATCCTGCTTTCTCCCCCAAGATCACATTCTGAAGCCTTTCTCTTCTTAGTCCATCTTAGTCTGCTCTCTCTCCCCTTCCATTGCGCGTACTCGATACCCTCTCACAAACCTCTTGTACTCCTAACTCTGTCTCAGCATCTGCTTCCCAAAAGATGCAAGGGATGCAGAGGGCTTCCAGCAATATACTGATGTAATGTTAAAATGTTAGGAATTTAATTATTTTTTTATTGTCAATTTTCCTTTCCTAGTTCATTCTCTATGAAGATTTTTAGTTTATAGGTCAATTTATAAGACCTATTTCTGAAATAAAGAATAATTCCAGAAAAAGAATCATTCCTGTGTGACTAGCCTGTAAGCTCATGGGGCCTGACACTGTGTTTGTTAATGTCCTATCCCAACACTTGATGCGTAGTAGATGCTTTAAAGACTATCCCCTAATACAGTTACATTCTGAGGTACTGGGGGGTTAGGGCTTCAACAAATGAATTTTAGGTGGGGACGCAATTCAGTCCATAACAGAGGCCCATAAAACAACCAGTAAGCAACTCTTTTGTGTAATGATTTTTTTTTTTTGAGATGGGGTCTTGCTATGTTGCCCTGGCTGGTCTCAAACTCCTGGGCTCAAGCAATCCTCTTGCCTCAGCCTTTGAGCTGCTGGGACTACAGGCATGTACCACTGTGCCTAGCTTAAAGTGTTTTAACTTGTGTTGGATGCTAATCAAAATAGAAATAAAATGCAATAAAATAAAACAAAAATAAAAATTATATGAAACAAAGCAAATAATTAATATCCTTCCTTTAATGTTTAATTTATAGCCAAAGAGTTATACAAGTGTATCTGTAAGTATAATGAAGTATAAGACAAAATTCCTTTATAATTCTAGGTAGACTTGTAATGCTTGACCAGGTAAGTCATACATTGTAACAAAGAAACAAATTTCAAGTCATAAATGACCATACACTTGAAACTATGAATAGAAATGTCTTTACCATGTGGATTCAAAGTCTAAATCAAAATCGGTAATATCTTTATCATTAAAACATATACTTTTTAGGAAAGTTTATAGTCACATTTGGACAATTTGTTTTTGAGGTTAATAAAAATTGTTAACATGTTCCTTATTAATATATTAATTTTATTTATTTATTTATCTGTTTGAACCAGAGTCTCACTCTGTCGCCCAGGCTGGAGTGCAGTGGTGCAATGTCGGCTCACTGCAACCTCCACCACCCGGGCTTCAGCGATTCTCCTGCCTCAGCCTCCTGACTAGCTGGGATTACAGGTGTGCGCCATTTTGCCTGGCTAATTTTTGTATTTTTTAGAGACAGGGTTTTGCCATGTTGGCCAGGCTGGTCTCGAACTCCTGACCTCAGGTGATCCACCCGCCTTGGCCTCTCAAAGTGTTAGGATTACTGGTATGAGCCACCGTGCTTGACCAATAAATTAATTTTGTTTTAACTATAGGTAAAATGTTAGCTTTTCCTTTCTAGTCCCTGTTTTTGATCTGCTTCCTGAGACTATCTCAAGTAATAAAAGTAACAGACTTGCAGAATCCTCTCCACAAAGTGAGTGTTGGTCTCTTTGGCTTTTCCCACCTTGGAACCTTGCCTATGTGACATGCTGCAAATCACCATTGTTGTGTGCGGCTATATTCTGAGGACTGATTCGAATGAAGGAAGTTCTTCCCCAACATGACATTTCCTTTCTAATACAATACAAAAATGGAATATTTAGGGTTGACCACTTACACATTGTTCCCATTTCAGGCCTCCACACTATTGCCGTCATGTGTGAATGCCTAACCCTTTCAGAGATTTCCGTTAGGGCTTTCTAGTATATTTACTTTCCTGTGGATTTTGAAAGACTTGACCTCTCCGGGAGAAGTGCCCTTTTGAGAAACCCCAGATCTGTATTGCTTCTACTAAAACCTTAACAGGCTGGTCTTGTGAAGATGGCGCCATGAGTATGTATTGATTTGAAACGGGCTCACTTGCCCTAAGTTCAGTCTGACCTGTGGCTGCTCCCACACAGCCCTGAATTGCATTCTCCTGTACTTTGGGAATTCTCTAGAATGCTTCCTTGCGATCATGACCTTCAGTTCAGAAATACTAGACTGCATCAAAGGCACTACTGGGAATATAACGTTAAGATTTCCGCTACTAGTATAGTCATGTCTTGTTCAGTGACCTGGATGTGTTCTGGAAAATGTGTGGTGAGGTGATTTCATCATTGTGCAAACATCGCAGAGCATACTTACACAAAGCTAGATGGTACAGCCTACCACATACCTAGGCTGTACAGCCTATTGCTCCTGGGCTATAAACCTTACAGTGTGGAACTGTACTGAATACCATAAGCAACTGTAGCACAAGGGTATTTTTGTATCTTGACCCATCTAAACATAGAAAAGGTACAGTAGAAGTATGATGTTATAATTTTATGGGACCACTATCATATATGCAGTCTGTCCTTGATCAAAACACTGTTATGCAGTACATGACTCTACTATATTCTAAGTAACTTGAGGAAAATATATATGTCTGATTTTTTTTCTTTAAATATCCTACAAATGCCTATTTCAGTTAAGCTCAACAATCATTTATCTAGTACCTACTTGGTTCCTGAGTTGATTAAACAAAGAAAAGAAAGAGATGAGGCTTCTTTCTTGTAGTATTTATAGCCGGGGAAGGGGCTTGGGGATGGTACACTTCTTCCTCCCTTTCCTACACCTTTTAAAACAACCCAGTCAGCTCATGCCTGTAATCCCAGCACTTTGGGAGGCCAAGGTGGGTGGATCACTTGAGGTCAGAAGTTTGAGACCAGCCTGACCAACATGGTGAAACCCCATCTTTACTAAAAATATAAAACAAAAATTAGCCAGGTGTGGTGGTGCATGCGTGTAATCCCAACTACTTGGGAGGCTGAGGTACAATAATCACTTGAACCAGGGAGGCAGAGGTTGCAGTGAACTGAGATAATGCCACCGCACTTCAGCCTGGGTGACAGAGTGAGACTGTCTCAAAACAAACAAACAAACAACAACAACAACCAACAAAAATCAAGCCAATTATCTTTTCATTATTCATTACAGTAAGTTTGGAAAATATGGAGAAATCAAAAGAAAAAAATATTTTACAATTGTCTCAAAGCTTATTACTTAACTACTGCTGACAACATTTCATCTTTTTTAAAAAATAACCACGAGCATGGAATGTTTTTCCATCTGTGTCCTCTCTTATTTCGTTGAGCAGTGGTTTGCAGTTCTCCTTGAAGAGGTCTTTTATATACTTTGTTAGTTGTATTCCTAGGTATTTTATTCTCTTTGTAGTAATTGTGAATGGCAGTTCGTTCTTGATTTGGCTCTTTTTAAGTCTGTTATTGGTGTATAGGAATGCTTGTGATTTCTGCACATTGATTTTGTATCCTGAGACTTTGCTGAAGTTGCTTATCAGTTTCAGGAGATTTTGGGCTGAGACGATGGGGTCTTCTAAATATACGATCATGTCATCTGCAAATAGAGACAATTTGACTTCCTCCTTTCCTAATCGAATACCCTTTATTTCTTTTTCTTGACTGATTGCTCTGGCTAGAACTTCCAATACTATGTTGAATAGGAGTGGTGAGAGAGGCATCCTTGTTTAGTGCCAGATTTCAAAGGGAACGCTTCCAGTTTTTGCTCATTCAGTATGATATTCAAACTATACTACAAGGCTACAGTAATCAAAACAGCATGGTACTGGTACCAAAACAGATCTATAGACCAACGGAACAGAACAGAGGCCTCAGAGGCAATGCCACACATCCACAACCAACTGATCTTTGACAAACATGACAAAAACAAGCAATGGGGAAAGGATTGCCTGTTTAATAAATGAAGTTGGGAAAACTGGCTAGCCATGTGCAGAAAGCAGAAACTGGACCCCTTCCTGACACCTTACACTAAAATTAACTCCAGATGGATTAAAGACTTAAACATAAGACCTAACACCATAAAAACTCTAGAAGAAAACCTAGGCAAAACCATTCATGACATACATATAGGCAAGGACTTCATGACTAAAACAGCAAAAGCATTGGCAACAAAAGCCAAAATAGACAAATGGGACCTAATTAAACTCCAGAGCTTCTGCACAGCAAAACAAACAATCATTAGAGTGAACCAGCAACCAACAGAATGGGAAAAAATTTTGTAATCTACCCACTCTGACAAAGGGCTAATATCCAGAATCTCCAAAAAACTAAAACAGATTTACAAGAAAAAAACAAACAAACCCATTCAAAAGTGGGCGAAGGATATGAACAGACACTTTTCAAAAGAAGACATATATGAGGCCAACAAACATATGAAAAAATGCTCATCATCACTGGTCATTAGAGAAATGCAAATCAAAACCACATTGAGATACCATCTCACGCCAGTTAGAATGGCGATCATTAAAACATCTGAGACAACAGATGCTGGGAGGATGTGGAGGAATAGGAACACTTTTACACTGTTGGTGGGAGTGTAAATTAGTTCAACCATTGTGGAAGACAGTGTGGCGATTCCTCAAGGACCTAGAAATAGAAATTCCATTTGACCCAGCAATCCCATTACTGGCTGTATATCCAAAGGATTATAAATCGTTCTATTATAAAGACGCATGCACATGTATGTTCATTGCGGCACTGTTTAAAATGGCAAAGACCTGGAACCAACCCAAATGCCCATCAATGATAGATTGGACAGGGAAAATATGGCACATATATACCATGGAATACTATGCAACCATAAAAAATGATGAGTTTGTGTCCTTTGTAGGGACATGGATGAATCTGGAAACCATCATTCTCAACAAACTGACACAAGAACAGAAAATCAAACACCATGTGTTCTCACTCATAGGTGGGTGTTGAACAATGAGAACACATGGACACAAGGAGGCAAGCATCACACGCTGGGGTCTGTTGAGGTGGACTAGGGGAGGGACAGCGGGGGATAGGGAGTTGGGTAGGGATAACATGGGGAGAAATGCCAGATGTAGGTGATGGGGATGGAGGCGGCAAACCACAGTGTCATGTATGTACCTGTGCAACAATCCTGCATGTTCTTCACTTGTACCCCAGAACCTAAAGTGCAATAAAAAAATATATATATTTAAAAATATATGCAAAGACTTTTAAACCTGCTTCTTTCATTTCACACATCATGAACATTTCTAATAAACTTTCCTCCCTTCTGTATACCTTTTAAAACAAGCCAATTGCCAATCAGTTGTGCATGGTGTCTTGTTTTAAAAGGTGTAGAGAAGGGAGGAATATTTAAAAACATTTTCTTTGTAAACGTTGATTAAGAAGCTGGATAATATTTCATTCTGTGGATTCATCATAGTTTCGTTCATTCTTATTTTAGGCAAATGCCATTTTTTTTTGTTATTACAAATGTAATACTCAATTTTGTACACAGAACGTTTTTAAGATTTAGGATATGTTTCCTGAAATTAGATGTCTGGAAATGGTCTCTTTGTATGAAAGGGGATGAGCATAGAGGGTCTGGAGACATTTGCCCTTGGCTTTGGCAAGGTCTGACCAGCAGGGCTCAGTGGTGCTTGGCTCACTCTACTTCGGCCCTTGAGACATTATTATTTTGAAAGTGTGTGCTAGTTTGATGAGTAAGAAACAGTGTGTTGTTGTTTTGATTTTCATTTATTTGGTTGCTAGTAAGGTTGAACATTTCCTCATATTTTTGTTTATCAGTTTTATTTCCTCTTTATGAAGGGATACTTTGAGTTCTTTCTTATTTTATTTATTATTTCTACACATCTCTCTTCTTTTCCACTGCATATAGATGGGGTTTCCAACTGGCCAGGGATTTTTTTCCAGGGCCACCTTAGCCCAGACGGCGTGTCCTTCTTTACTCTGGACCATGGGGGACGGAGCAGCTGCTTTTGTGCCGTCATCCACATGTAGCAGAAAACCCACGTTCAAACAGAAAGCACCTGGCAGTTTCCTCAGAGTCTTCTCATCTGAAACAGAAGTTGGGACTCTCATCTTGGGAAGAATGTTCTATAAAGTAATGAATTTGTTGGGAGATTTTTTAGTAAGAGGCAGAACAGAGCAGCCCCTTGGAGATTAATTTTGATATTCCCATGAGGCACCTGAAGGCTAAAAGGAAATGGCAGAATTATCCTCCTTTCCCCAAAAGCTGGGGTCAGGTCCAAAAACGCTTTCTGCACCATTGATTTTCCTTGGGCTTTTGTGGCTCAGCTTGTGGCCGTGAAACACTATTCATTGCCATGGATTATGGCTTTTTCTTTGTCCTGTTTACGGACTGTCTGGGTCCCCAGTCACTGCCAAAAGTTGTGATTGGTGATTATCACTTTGGAGGAGCAAAGCTGACGTTGCTCACAGCAGATGAGGTTAGTCAGTGCATCTCAACAACTTTCATTAGGGAGACGTCGCTGCTCTTGCTTCAGGGATTTATAAGAGAAGGAGATGCCACTTTTATCGGCACTCAGGGAGGTGAAAGTGACAGAGCTGCACAAAGGTGGATTAAAAAAAGTGACTGTCTTACCCCAGACCTTTCATTCTAAAATAAAAGAACCAGTAAAGAAGAAAGATTTTGCCAAGCAATATGACAAACGAGTACTCACACCCACTTTGAGGGTTACCTGTGAAAGCATTTTGTCCATAGAAAAGGTGTCTTATAAATGGTAGGTATCATATTTATGTGAATAAAGTCACTAGTTCTCTGGGGCTTTCAGTGCCTGAAGCTTAAAGAGTAAACTTTCCTATATTTCAAGTTTCACTTGTTCATTTTTATCAAATTTCTACTATTGCTCAAGCCTATTCTAGACTAGGGGTCGGTAAACCACAGCCTGCAGGTCAGATCTGGCCTGCCACCTGTTTTTGTTTTTAATAGCTCAGAAGCAAAGAATGGTTTTTACATGTTTTAATGACTGAAAAAAAAATAATACCTCATAACATGTGAAAATTACATGAAATTCAAATTTGAACTTCCATAAATAAAATTTTATTGGGACACAGGAGCCACAGTCACTTTTTTATGCATTTTCTTGTTACCACTGCAGAGTTGAGTAGCTGTGCTTGAGATGACATAACCCTCTGAGCCTAAAGTACTTGCTCTCTGGCCCTTTACAGAAAAAGCTTGGGACCAATGTTTTAGACAATGAAAATATAGCTATGAACAAAACAGAGCTAGTCTTTACATTCACAGAACTTACATTCAGGTGTAGCCTTACTTTAAAAATGGCCCCAGGAGGACTGGCATCCTTGATTTTGGCTTTGGAAACCTCAAGTTCTAAATTATATAATTTTAGCCAACACTGGGACAGCCATATGGAATCTGATTGTTTTTTCATCAAATCAAATCAAGTACCTATTAATTAACTATGTTAGACTGCAAAGGTCTTGGTGCTGAAGACATTAAACTCGTTGAGGAAACAATGTCTACAAATTAAAAAAGAAGCTAATGGCATTTACAAAAGCTTCTTTTAACTTTTCAAAAGCCTTTTATTTGTGGGATCTTCCCATGTCTCAGACTTCATGAGCTAAGAATTTAGGATGGAAAAGCTCACTTGGACTGATAGAGATAGAGTAGGCTTGCCAAAGGAAGTGGGATGTGGTCCAAAATGATGGTCTTGATTTCCTTCCCCAATCCCAGGAGCCAAACAAGTTGTCTTCTGTGTATAGAAGGCCGAAAAACTACCACCAGCGCTCGTTCCCATATCCTATGGCTTGGCAGGACTTTTGCTCTTATCTTCATGACGTGAACAGCTTCCCCTGGGCTGGTAAAGCAGGAAGGAAGACAAGGATTGGGGGCCTCTCACCCAGCTTGTGAGGTGGGCTGGGATGTGATTCCTCTTAAATGGGGAACGAGTGGGGAGCAAGACTGAAGGGGTATGAAATAATGGGAAAATTGGGTGGGTGGGTGATATCTTGGAATTCTTAAGATGTTGGAAATTGGAAAGTTTGAGAGGTCTTTAGCTAATTTTCCAGCATGTCTAGAACATCAGAGGACTACATCTTCCACTCTATCATGAGCAGCTTTCATACTTGCCTGGTCCAGAGTGTTGTTCGGTAAATGGTTCAGTAAGTGAATGACGGTGAAAGAATGAAGGAGCAAAGGGAGGAAGTCAAGTCACACATAGGAACATTAATCAGAATACTTGGGGCTAGGTGTGGTGGCTCATGCCTTTAATTCCAGCATTTTGGGAGGCTGAGGTGGGAGGATTGCTTGAGTACAGGAGTTTGAGACCAGTCTAGGTAAGATGGTGAGACTCCCGTCTCCACAAGACAAAACAAAACAAAACAAACATACAAATTAACTGGGCGTGGTGGTGCGGGAGGCTGAGGTGAGAGAATTGCTTGAGCCCAGGAGGTTCGAGACTGCAGTGAGCCATGTTTGCACCACTGCACTCCAGCCTGGGTGTCAGAGTGAGACCCTGTCTCAAAACAAAACAAAACTTAGAGAGTTTTATGTGCTCCTGGGAATAGAAATTTATGGGTGTTGATTCATTTGCCTATTCCACAAAATATTATGAAGCTCCTGCTATATGCCAGGCATAGTGTATCAGGTTAACTTGAAACCCATTTTATTTCAACCACGAATAGTGAAAAGCTTTCTAAAATGGCAGTGTCTGCTTTGTCATTTACAAAAGGACAATCAGGTGAGTGTCTAGTCTTCCCCTGAAGAGTACTGAAGAACACGAAGGATGTTTTTGACCTTATTTATTTTCCTGAATATTGACTAACATCACGGTAAATAATAAAGTTCCTGTAGTGCTTAGGAAGGCACACTCTGGTATCAGACTGCCTGGTTCAAATGCAGGCTTTACCACTTATAAAACATGTGACATTGGGTCAATTTTAAGCTTTGTTCTATGCTTCAGTTTGCCCATCTGTAAAATAGGCAAATAATAATACTTGCTGTGTAGGGCTGTTATGAAAATTAAATAATCAAAGCCCCTTGGAGTGTAGTAAGTGCTCAAGGTCAATGTTAACTGTTATTGCTATCACATAGGACTCGACCTAGAAATAGAAAAGATAGGGGAGTTTACACGGAATATATTGAGACTGTGAAGACATGCCCTAGAACTTGGTTGTCCTGTTTTTGTTTCACATTTACGGTGTGTGTAGTGGAAAGAACATTAACTCCTTTATTTGTAGTTAAACTTTGCCTGTGCCCTCGCCTGAAAATGGAGCTGGCAATATCGCTGGTACTCTTGCATCTTATGTATGACAGTGCCTGGAATTTCAATATACATGACTTGTCTTCAGACAGAGTCAAATACGAGGAAGTAATTCCCTTTAATTAAGAGTGTTGATGAGTTGGGTTCTGGTTAATTGAACTGTAATATGTAAATCAACTTAATAGTGGACTGAGTCTGCCAGATAAACACACAGCACCTGGTGTAGCTTGGTTGAGCACCTTTTGTTTGTTGATTTTGAAAAACTCTGTCCCTTCTGTGACTTCTTCACATTATGGATCCCTCAAGTCAGCCTGTAGCCAGTGTGCATTTTCAGTTGAAAGAAGGATTTTCAGAAGGTTTTAGAATATTTTAATTGTTGGACTTGATAAAATTGATTTAAATTAATCCAAGCCAGTTGCAGACAATGGAACAATGGGCTGGTACCTCATCACTCATTTTTTTAAATAAAAGGAGAAAAATGGGAAGTGTTCCAAATTGAGTCACAGGCAGTGGTGAGGATTAAGTGAGTAAACATCGTGGGCTTTAGAGAGACAGGTATTTGATGAGAATGAGGATCCCCAGCATTTTACCATTTATTTTCCTTTGTAGGATGGCTTGCTAACACAGCATGTGGCAGTCCGTCAGGGAACAGAGAAGAAATGACAGAGTCCCTGCCCTTGAGAAGCTGATATTCCCGTGAGAGAAGAAAACAAGCAAAGAGAAAGATGTCATGATGACAACGTAACACTGAAATAAGTGTGGAAGAGAATTGTGGGAGTTAGGTAAGGTGGGAATGAGTAGAATGCATTGAAGTGAGACTCGCCCTGGAACCCTGTCCAGTGATAGTGTGTTAGTCGGTTCTGGCTACCATAACGGAATACCACAGACTGGCTGGCATGTAAATAACAGAAACTTATTTCTCACAGTTCTGAAGGCTCGGAAGTCCAAGATCAAGATGCCAGCAAATTTTGTGTCTGGTGAAGGCCCACTTTCCGGTTCATAGATGGCACCTTCTAGCTCTTTCCTCATGCGATGGAAAGGGCTATCTAGATTTCTGGGATCTCTTTTATAAAGGCACTACAAATGGTGAGGGCTGCACCCTTATGACTTAATCACCTCCCAAAGACCCTGTCTCTTAATACCATCATCCTGAGGATTAGGATTTCAACATGAGAATTTTGAGAGGATACTAACATTCAGACCGTAGCAAACACCAAGCTTTTTATGGATTCGTGCTATTTCAGAGAATTATGCTGGTTGGCTATATCCTTATTTTGATAATTATTATCATCTTAAAGAGGGGTTCTCAATTTTGAGCATTACTGACATTTTGGGCCAGATGATTTCACTGTGGCAGCTGTCCTGTGTGTTGTAGGATGTCTTAGGCTTTCTGTGTCTCTGTTTCCTCTTCTATAAAATGGAATTAGTAACAGAAGCAGAATTAGTAACAGGAGCAGCATCCCTGGCCCCTACCCACTAGATGCCACTAGCACCTCATCTACTGCTCCTCTCTGTGCCCCCTACTTCCTCAGTATGATGACCCCAAATGTTTCCAGACCTTACCAAATGTTGCCTGGTGGGCAGATTGCTCCCTAGTTGATGACCATTGCATTTAAAGAATTCATTTCAACTATTTTATTGGCCCCTAAGGCACCAGCCTCCCCTTCGAGACTGTGCCCATGGAAATGCTATCTATCTGGCTGCTTGCGAGTCTCTCCAGCACTGACTGGCCAAGTCACACCGGCAGCCAGGGGTGAGACTTCCTCAATGTGGCTGGAAAAAATCCTACGATGCCAGGCTGCAGGATTGCATTTTTACATTTCTAGGTGTTGGGGGGATGCCTGGATTATTTTCCAAAGTAATCTAAAGTTTGTCTCCAGGGATCCTTGCCCTTCCTAAATGAGGATTATCTGGGAATAATGACAGCTCAATTGTTTTGGAGCCTTTATTTAATATTTGACACTAGCTAGGAGAACGTCACAAACACTTAGTTCAGTTATTACAGTAAAGCCTGTAGGGTATCTCCCCAAAAGAGTATCCCAGAATCATTATTTTAACATAAGCATAATTGTAAAAGGGGGCTGGGAAGCCCACAGTAGGGGGGGGATAAATTGTCAAGTGTCATTTTAGGAAAACAAAGGCTTTGTAAGAAAAAAAATCCGCTTTCCCTCCTAGTTACAGGCTTAATGTTATTAATAAGTTAGATGTCATATTAATGCTGTTGTTGGCAGCATGCATACAATTTAAATATTTTAGCTTCCATTATACAACTGGATCTACATGACTGACCTTCAAGGGCCCCATTCATAAGGGATGAGGAGAGGGAACAATCAGCTACTTCATGCAAGGGCTGGCTAGCAGACCGGGTTTCCCCCGCATTGTCAGACAAACCACAACACAGGGAATGCTTTGGAGACACTCTACACGGCAGGGTTGGGACAGAGAATGATGGGGGTGAGGGACACACTTTTGGGGCAGGGGAGAGAGCCAAAGCTTGTTTTTCTTTTCGAAAAAGAGCTATCCCCACCTTTGTTCCAAGGGGAGAATGAAATATCCATTAAGACTGGTGACACTGGGAATTTTGTTCGGCTCAGTTCCTTTTGTTATGACTCCACGGCAAAGGAGAGGAATCTGGGGGTAGGGAGGTTTCAAGCCAAGATGAGAAAGAAAAAGCATGCCTTCCAAGGATTTCTTCTATTGTCTCCCGGAGAATAAATATTTATAGAGAGGGTTCAAGTGAAGTCTGTCTCAACGGTCATGGCTTTAAGACTAAGCCTTTGAGAGGGTACATGTAAAACTATGCTTAAATGAAGGGTGATCCAATTAGGCTCCCAGAGAAAACGAAGAAACCTCAAGATAATTTCCTATCTGAAATCTAATTGTGTCCTCAAGTGGAATAGGAATACCACTCTGAATTACCCCAGATCCATAGACAGCAGCAAAAATGCACAGCCAAATTGAATTCTATTTTAAGTAATTAAGTTATTTCCCCTTCACAGGACCTATAATTTGCCTTGAACAAATGTGATTTGCCTCAGAAAGATAAGGCATTGCAATTTTTCCTCCAAAATGGATTTTCTGTGCCAGAAACAATTACTAAAAGTAGACCAAATATTGCCGTAATTATAGCCTACTTATTATCTGAGTGCATGCCTGGAGTACCCTGTTTGTGTTCCAACGTGAGGTAGGTATGGCTGGCTTAGAAATTATCTTTAAATGGAAACCAGAGCTCAAATTTACTCAAGAGCCTGGGGCTTGCACAATGGTCGTGTAAATAGCTACGGGTGGTTACATAAGACTCCAAAATCTTGTGCAAAATATGAGCAACAGGGAGCTTGCTTCAGTGGACCTTCCTTCTGACTCTAATAAATACCAATATTAGCTTGTAGCTGCTTGGCTGAGTCCTTGAGGAGGTGCTAGGTGTTGTAATAGTTTAAGAATAAAAGTGTCGAGATTTGCATAGAAGATATTGCAAGAAGGGATATTTCGGTCATGGTTAATTTTATGAAGAAAACATTCACTTTTGGCTTGCTTTATTAGCAGTTCAGTTGACTTATGCCCAGGTGTTCTGAAGGACAATAGCAGGTAATAATCAAGAGCAAGGGCTGGAACAATAAACAGATTTAGTTGTTGGTTCTGCCCCCTTGAAAGTGCAACGTATGGGAAGTGTCTGAATCTCAGTTCACTTGTCCGTGGAAAGGGAGTGCTGGTTATCTACTCCAAGGAGACTGGATGAGAAAGCATACAAGGCCTGGCATTGCACAGACCTGGGTTTCACAAGTGGATGGTGAATGCAAACACTATTGCATGTATTTTCCTCTCTACACAGCCTTATCCTTCTGAAAGATGATCTTCATACAAATGGGTGCTGGCTGGCCATTTCTAAACTTCCATCTGAATTTAAAGCAGTTAAGGCTTCAGATTCGTAAGTCGTGTTACCTGGTTTGAAATACATGCCTTTGACCAAGTTACTTAGGCTTTCTGTGCCTCCGTTTCCTCTTCTATAAAATGTAATTACTAACAGAATCTATCAGAGTTGCGGTAAGGGTTGAGTAAAATATTGCAATGAAATACCTAGGATAGTACTTTGCAAATTATAAATGTATCTATTGTTATTTTTATCTTCTGCCAGCCAAAAAAATGTCAACAGAAATCAGAACATGACACTAAGTAAGTTTAACATGTACTTTTATTAACAACTTAATACAAGACTGTACACTGTAGGTGCTGAAATCAACCCACTCCTGAAAACCGAAAAACCAGCATTTCTATACCACTTTGGGCTTTGGTAATAAGTGCCATCTTCTACAGCAAAATCACATAGTGTAACCCAACCTCTTAAGAACAGAAAGAAAGAGACGTTCCATGGGAATGGAGAGATTATTTATGCATAAACAGCTGGGGGATCATTTCTAGCTTTACGTGATTCACTACACGCTCTGGAATGTTCAGTTCCCTTTTCTACAGTCCTACCACCAGACACACAGCAACTAAGAACTTGCCCACAGGTCCTGCCTAGACACACATCCATATGAAACAAAAAATATTTATATAAATAAGTCAATTAAACCGCACAAAAACTAAAGAAACACAAGACAAAAATCCAACAAGCAATAAAAACTGTACAATATCGGTCAGTCTTTTGTATCTGAAAAATGTGTAACTTAAAAAAAAGTTCTTTATCGTATAAAAAAGTCTTTTACATCTGTGTTAGCTGGAGTGAAAACTTGAAGACTCAGACTCAGTGGAAACTGACGAGTGTCCACCTCGCTTTCCTTTGGAGAGGATCTTGAGGCTGGACCCTCTACTCACAGAGGTGAGTGCATGCTGGGCAGAGGTTTTAAATTTGGCTCCAAGGAAAGCGTAGAGGATGGGGTTCAGACAGCAGTGGAAAAAAGCTAGGGCCTCGGTGATGGAAATCCACTTGTGCACAGTGTTCTCAAACTCACACCCTTGCCTGATGATTTCCAGGAGGATGAAGGAGTCGATGCTGATCCCAATGTAGTAAGGCAGCCAACAGGCGAAGAAAGCCAGGATGAGGATGACTGTGGTCTTGAGGGCCTTGCGCTTCTGGTGGCCCTTGGAGTGTGACAGCTTGGAGATGATAATGCAATAGCAGGACAGGATGACGATACCAGGCAGGATGAGGCCAACCATGATGTGCTGAAACTGGAACACAACCACCCACAGGTCGTTGGGGTAGAAGCGGTCACAGATATATCTGTCTTCTGCCTCACTGACGTTGGCAAAGATGAAGTCGGGAATAGTCAGCAGGAGGGCAGGGATCCAGACGCCAACATAGACCACCTTTTCAGCCAACAGCTTCCTTGGCCTCTGACTGTTGGTAGCGTGGACGATGGCCAGGTAGCGGTCCAGACTGATGAAGGCCAGGATGAGGACACTGCTGTAGAGGTTGACTGTGTAGATGACATGGACTGCCTTGCATAGGAACTTCCCAAAGTACCAGTTTGCCACGGCATCAACTGCCCAGAAGGGAAGCGTGATGACAAAGAGGAGGTCGGCCACTGACAGGTGCAGCCTGTACTTGTCCGTCATGCTTCTCAGTTTCTTCTGGTAACCCATGACCAGGATGACCAATCCATTGCCCACTATGCCAGTCAGGAAGATGATGGAATAGATGGTGGGCAGGAAGATCCGGTTGAAATGGGCATTTCTTCCCGGAAGCAGGGTTCCTTTATGGAGTCATAGTCCCCGAACCCATTTCCTCGGTGTAGTTATCTGAAGTGTATATCTGCAAAAGAGGCAAAGGAATGGACATTCACTTTCGATTCAGCAAACATTATCCAAGCTAAACAAATTTTTTTTAAAGGCAATTAAAAAAAGCAATTCAGGCTTGCTTTCTTCAGGAAATTCTGAAGTACTGGGCTAAGGGCATAAGGGAATTACTTACTGTAGAATCCTACAACTCTCCTCCCCATCCTTTCCCATAGTGACTTCATTATATCCCTCTTTAGTAGAACCAATTACTAAGTTCTTTGTTTAGAACAAAAGGGCGCTGAGACGCTGAGGGTTTCAAAGTCGTATCTTGGCTAACTCTTCTGCCCCGCCCACTAGAGGAAAAAAAAAACCTTCCTTGGAGGAAAAAAAAAATACACACAAAGAGGCCACTCCCAGGCGGCGTGGGGGGTGGGGTGGCTGCAGCGAGAAGGGGCTGAGATTAACTTTTTGTAAGAGTTTTTCCCCCAAGGGAGGGAAGAGGGGAGGGAGGAGCACGGGGGGAGGGAGGTGCACGGGGGGAGGGAGGGGTCGTCCCAAAGACTCATTCTCCTAAGGCGCAAAAATATTGTTTTCCCACGCCTGCCTAAACACAAACCATTCTGCGCTTCAAGCAACACTTAGTGGGTAAAGAAAATACAGTCTTACAACGAAGGCCCTTTGGGGCTTGGGGTATATTGGGCGGGAGTGTCAGAAAATGAAGAAACGGCACCACCTCCTCCCCCAAGCGGGCGCTCCTCCCGGGCGTGGGTCTCTTTTGCCATCCTCGTGTTTATCATTTGGCGCCTTTGGGAAGTTAGGGAACGCGGCATTTTCCTGGGTGGAGAAAGTCACGGGGTCTGCACCCGTGGTCCTCGCCCCAAGTTTCATTTCCTCACTCTCCGGGGTGGCTTCCCATTACCCCGCCACTCATCCAGTTAACCCGGCCGGAGATGGGCAGCTGGAAGCCTCCAGGCGGTGGGCACGCGGGGGGCCGGGTCGTCCAGCCCTGGACCGCCACGGCTGCCCACCACGCCCACGCCTACCGCCCACAAGCAGAGTTGTAGGGGCTCCGCTGGGCGACACGCCAGCAGGCTCGGTCCCACAGGGTGCTGGAGAGAGACAGGGCGGCTCCGCCGCGAGCGCCTTTGAATTGCGCGCCGCTGCAGGAAACCAAAAACTCCCTAGCAAGAGGGTTTCAAAAGGCTTCTGGAAACCACCGACGGTTAAACATCGCAACTGGACTCGGAGAGAGCCAAACGGTTTCCCCCACTTGCACCTGCCCGTCTTCGCCGCAGCGACTGGGTAGCCCAGGTGCGGTCCTAACCGTCTCAGTCCCCCCAGTCCCCAGAGCCCACTTCTCGGGGCTGGCAGCTGCCCGGTGTCAAGGGGAGGTCAAACCAGCCCCTCTGATCCCACCACCTATGCACGATTCCAAACTCTCGAACTGCAGGACCCACTCGCGGTCGTGCGGAAGCGCCGCGCTTCGGACGCCCGAAAGGTTTCCCCCTCCATCCCAAAGCGCGCGGGCCGATCAACTCCTAGCTGCTGCCACCACTCGATCCTCTCAGAGGATCGGCGCGGCGGGTCCACCCGCCTTTCCCCGCCCTCTGCCTACTGTGCCCGGAGACTGGCAAAGCTCCGTCGGCCGCACAGAGTTTAACAAACACACACCCAACGTCAAGAACAGTAACAGCTGCTTATTCCCTAAGTTAAAAAGGGGCTCAATCTCCTTCTGGGAACTCAGCCCAGGCGCGCCGCCCTCTGCCTCTAAATCCAGAGAACGTAACTCGCTCCAAGAAATGCCCGCTTCCCGGAGGAAGAGACCGGTGGTCTGAGTCCTGGGGCAGCGCGCACGCCTTCTCTGCGCTTGTGCACAGAATGTTCTTGTGTTTGCAAACAACGTGCAAGCCGCCGCGCGCCGCGGGACTCAAAGGGGAGACACAGGCAGCCACTGGAACGCTCTTTCCACTCGTTTCTCCTCTACTTACAGCGAAAAAGATTCCAATCCTGTCCCCCGCCCATATAGCCATGGTCAAGAAAACTCCTTTCCGTGACCCTTTTTTGGAGCACGGGTACCTCCAATGTCCTGGCCCCTTTTGCCCGCTCGGAGAAGGGCTGCGCTCTAAGTTCAAGCGTTTGTACATTTATGACAAAGCAGGTTGAAACTGGACTTACACTGATGCCCTCCATGGTAACCGCTCGTTCTCCAGACGCGGTGGCCACTGGAGCACTCAAGGCCTCGGGGACACTTTGCTACCTGCTGCCGCAGCCAACAAACTGAAGTTTCTGGCCGAAGCCGGACTATTATAAAAACACGCTCGGAGCTCGGCGCATGCGCCGCAGGGGGCGGGGGAGTGAGAAGGCGGGGTGGGGGAGAGGGGAAGGCGCGAGGGAGGAGGGCTCAGGGGCGGGGCGGAGGGGTGCGCGGCTAGGGAAGCCTCGGGGACCCTGCTGTTCGCGGGTGGTCGCGGAGCGAGTCCAGAGCCGGACCGGAACTCCCAGAGGCGTTTCCTAAGTTTGGAGAAAGCGGGACGCGCCTGAAGACAGGTGGGCAGCGCGTCTCCGTGTGGCGCGTCCATCCTTGCTAACATGGATGCAATTCAAGACCTGGGAATGCTACAGTGGAGACACTGAGGCCCAGAGAGGGGAAGTGACTTGGGGGAGTAACCCAACCAGTAGGCGGCAATGTTGGAAGTAGGGCCGAGTTCCCGACGCCATCTCCCCGCGCTTTCCGCACTCACAGCCCATTCAGAAGATAAAATAAGATCCTTCCTTCGGAGGATGTAACTATATGTGCAGATTTACAACATCACCAGGGTCAGGTGCAGATACTTTCAGTAGAAGGTAGGATTTGGCATAATTCTGGAGACTGATCAGACGTAGATGTGTATTGCTCAGTAATTTCATGATAGTGGTAACCAATTCGTGAATAGTACTTTATTATTCTAAAAGTATGCTTTTATTATAAGACTAATTTAGCGACCAGTACTTTTTGTAACAGATCACGAGGAACTTGCACAGAATCACTCATTCATTCTCACAACACCGTGTGGGTATTGCCATCACAGAGATGCATTTGGTCAGATATTTATAGAAGGACGAACTGCGTGCCACGCACTGTTCTAGGCGCTGGGGATCCAGCGTGAACCCGACAAGGCCCGCACGCGCAGGAACCAGCAAATAATCCCGGAGAGATGAAATGCCAGGGATGGGCAGGCATTCCAAGCCGGGCTCGAACCCAGGTCTTCAGTCCCCGCACTCGGCGTCTTCCACGATTTTGAGCGGAGGACGAGGTTTGGCACGAATCAGAAATTAGGTTGAACAACTGAGCGGGGCGGAGTGGGGGGGTGGGGGTCGGACTTTTAAAGCGTTCCCAGACAGGCTGAGGTTTGCAGTAGGCGCGCAGACAGTGCTTTCCACCTCGCGCCACTTCCCGCCGGCGCGGAGTCTGGGTGGGGCCGGGGAGTGAGTGTGGGTCGGGGCCGAGAAACTGCGCCCGCTGAGTGGCCGCTGCGGAGATAGCTGGGGCCGAGGTGCCTGCGCCGCGGCAAGGACCGGAGACGCCACCACCCCGCCCCGGCCCCGAGGAGAGGAATTGCCCAGACTGCACCCTATACACGACTCCTGTTTTCTGTATCAAAAGAGATAACATTTCAGTCTGGAGTGTTCCAGAGGTAGTCCGGAGGCTGAGAACCTTTTCTCTACAGAACATGACTTTCCTCCTTTGTGTGGGACCCCTCTCTAATGTTTCTGGGTGAAGGTCCTCATCTACTCTGCACTTTCACCGATACGGGAAAGATGATATCCGAGTCAGGAGATGGGACTCGCAGAAAAGAACAAGTTAGGACACACACTAATGACCAGATAAAAAGATTATAATATTACATTATGTAGAATTAAAAAAAAAGAGAAACTCCAGATTCTTGGAGGGTGGTGGCTGAAAGAGGCTCCGGAAGCTCCACGCCTCTTCTTACAGGCCTTGCACTATGTATCTCTTCATCTGTATCCTTTATAATAAACGATAGAATAAGAAATAAAAACGAAAACAAAACCGTAAAAACACTTTTACTTTTTTCGAATCTTTAATAAAACTTCAGGATCTTCATATTTTTATAGACACGGTAGATCCTATCTATTGAAGGTCTGGAATTTCAGATCGTTTTCGTGACTTGCTTTTCACAAAGCCTGGTAGTGGCAGAATCAGTCTGTTTATCCTGGACTGTAAGCTGCATTGTACCTCAAAACTCTTCTCTGCAGGATGTCTAAAACCTGAAAGGTGAAATCTCCCAAATCTGTCCAAAAAGGGAAAGAGCATAAAACTCGGAGCAAAATGGTTTGCATAATAAATATTTGTTGATTGTTGGCAGACAAAAGAAAGCTCCTTCCTTTATCTGAAGACTCTTTTCAGATCTTTTTAGGGATCTCTATTAAAAGGAAGCAGATAATTAAAAGAACAATGAGATGCTATGTGGTGACTACCAAATTAGGCAAAAATCCATTTTTTTTCAAAGATAATATTTGCTCTCCCGATTTGAAAAGACCAGCTGTCTCTTGCTTGTCACTGGTGAGAATGTGGCTTGGGACAGCCTCACTGGAAAGCATTTTGTATTCAGCAGAAACTTTAGAACAGTAATTCAACTCACAGGAACTTATGCCACAAAGGTATTTGTGGAAGCATTTTTAAAAATAGCAAAATGTCTGAGTAGCCCTAAATAACCACTGTTAGTGGAATAGTTGACAAGATTTTGGTTCATCCATATCTGATATTCCATGTGGACACTGCAAATATTATTTGTGAAGAATTTTTAGTGACATGGGAAAATACTTATGAAACATTAATTGGAAAAAGCAGCATTCAGAATTGTGAATATAGTGTGATCTCAGTTATGTTAAAATTGGTATTTGGAAAATATGGGGGAGGAAAACCAAAATGTTTATAGGGGTTTTCATTGGTGCAGAATTGTGTTTGATTTTTGCTTTCTTCCTGGCGTTTTTCTATGCTTTCCAGATTTTCTGTAATAGACATGAAACATTTTCATATTAATAAAAAAGCCAACAAATTTTATGACAAAAAAGGAATCAGAAGGGCTCCCCTCATGTATGTTTCCACTTCTAAAGTATCTGCTAGATGTAAGACTTTTTTCCCAATAATCCTTTCCGCTTTTCAAGGAATGCTTGTTTTCCACTGGGCTAATCTTAAACTTCTATTACCACTGGGCTACCTAAACCTTATTCTCAACTATTCTATGATGTTCTTTAAAAACAAAATGGCAGGGTGCGGTGGCTCATGCCTGTAATCCCAGCACTTTGGGACGTCGAGGTGGGCAGATCACGAGGTCAGGAGATGGAGACCATCTTTGCCAACATGGTGAAACCCTGTTTCTACTTAAAAAAAAAAAAAAAATTTAGCTGAGTTCGGTGGCGGGCACCTGTAATCCCAGCTACAATGGGAGGCTGAGGCAGGAGAATAGCTTGAACCAGGGAGTCAGAGGTTGCAGTGAGCTGAGATCGCACCACTGCACTCCAGCCTGGGCAACAGGGCAAGACTGTGTCTCAAAAACAAACAAACAAACAAAACTCAAACATGTATTGAGCACCTGCTATGTGCAACTGACCTCATATAATCCCCCTCAATAACTCTACAAGGCAGGTGCCATTACCTCTATTACATGGTAAAGAAATTAGGGTCTGAAGAGGATGAGGAACTGGCCTGTGACTTCATAGTGTGGATCTGTACCCAGTCTGTCTGGCTATGAAGCCCGGGTTATTTGGCATTTAGTTACATACTGCTTTGAGTGGCATCCTTTGTGATGTTACTCAACTTTTAAATGAGTACATGTCATACTCTATGCCCCCAATATTTTAGGTTCCTCAAAGTGAATGCCCAGATATCCTCTATCCAGCTAGCCCACTATTGAACAAATACAGGGCTTCTTAATCTACTGAATCTTTCTTTAAAGAATGAATGACTTTCCTATGTGGCTCTGGCAACAGAGTCAGGCTTAGGGGCTGTCAGGGCCTTGGCAGGGTCCCCAACTTCTCAGGTTGGCTTCAGCCCAGGAAATAACTAGCCTTGGCCACAGTTTGGAGGGGATGCTTACAAATCCAGTGACACAGTGGCAAGCATCCTGCCACCTCCTGTTGCTCGCTCTGCAGCTGGTTGATTTGTGTGAGTGTGTGTGTATCTGTGTGTGTGTGTGATGGAAAGCTATACTCTGTCCCTGAATTGGCTCCATGTTAGCCAGGCAGAAAGCTTAGGAACAGACCTCTTCCCCAGTGGTGGATGGCAGGAGGCTAGAGGAAGGAGGAGGTGCCAGGAGGAGATGGATGGCAGGAGGCATTAAAGGCCTTCAGAATATACAGGGTCTTCTAGTCCCTTCGCCAGCCCCTCTCCTGTCTCTTAAAGAAAAAAAAATGGATTGATTTGTTTCTGAAAGAGGAAAAAAGTACAGACTTCCTTGATAGTAGTTAGGGATACTTAAAGAGAAAGTTAATGTTTTCCCAAGTGATTAAAAAAGAGGGACTGTTTCTCAAGGGGCATGTAATTCTAACACAGGGTTACAAATCTCAAAGAGACAATGGTATCAAATGTCAACTATTTCCAAGCTGATGTTAAGTGGAAGAAATTGTCCCTTGCCTAACCACACCCAGCCCTCTCCTTCTTCCCGAAATCCTTCTGTCCCCAACACTTACAGATGAAAAATGAGCTTGAAAAAACACCCAGAGCTTCCATCCTACAGCTCTATACTAATTTAGGAAATTATTACTTTTTTTTTTGGCGGGGGTGGAGCCATTTAGACCCTAGATTTAAGTTATATCTTGAATGTTTAAAAGATCTGCCTTCACTAAAATGAGATGATTAGTGATTTCCATTAATGCTTTATAGCAGTCAAGACTAGTCAACAAATTTCCTACACAAAGAGAAAAAACTAGACTGGAAAACAAATACAGTCAATTTAGAGCCACCTTGGTAAGTCATTTAAACAAAACAGCCACTTAATTAACAGTGCAATGATTATTACTCCACTAGTTCCACTACCAGGAGGATGATTGTCTGAAAAGTTTGCTGTGCTCCTGTGGCGGGTGCTGTGTGGCTTTGTGGGAGTAAAGAACAGCAGCAAACAGACTCAGTGCTGGTGCCTAAAAAATTATGGTGTCAAACTGGGAAGGAGGGCACGGCTTTAGGAAGTAATTGAGTGAGCAAACTCTGTTCTCCATGGAAAAGGCTTGTCATTGTTTTCCTTAAACCAGTAATTTATTGGTGGTGACCTCAGACAGCTATATAAAAAGAGGAAGTGCCTAGAACCCCATGGACTGTCAAGTTTTATAAAGAGAACTGTGCATCCCATGGCAGAGCCTTGGTGCTCCCAGAAATGTGGTGATCTCACTGCCCATACAGATGGGCTTTGAGATCTTTCTGAGGTCATTCTCCCAAGAACATTATATTAGTGAAAGAACAGGGTGGGGAATTATTTGTGTGTGTATGTGTGTGTGCGTGTGTGTGTTTGTGTGTAGGGGGATCCACTGTTTTGCTTGAGCAGTTTTTTAAGTCTAAAGCTATCTGTCAGCTACCAAGCTGTGTCTTTCAGATGTGTAACCCTCTGTTAGAATTACATGCCCCTCGAGAAATAGTCTCCTTAAATAAAAAATCACTTGGGAATGATCTTAGAGCTACTTGTAGGTCTAAGACATCTAAAAACCTGCAGATATAGTAAAGGACTGAGGCAATAGGGAGTGGCGGGGACTGTGGAGAACCAAAGGGTGCATGCCCTGTCCTAAAGCAGCAACCACTATTCTCCATTGCCCTTTGAGGGAATTTGGGCCATACTATTCAATTTTTTTTAAGAGAAATTGAAAATCCTGATTTTTAAATATGAAATCTCTAAACTTAAAAATGTTGGCTCAAACAAACCAACACAAAAACTTTACTAGCTTCTAGTCTTCCAGTTTACACTGACCTAAGGTGTTGATGCTGGCCATCAAAAGAAAGTATGAGGCCAGGCATGGTGGCTCACACCTATAATCCCAGCACTTTGGGAGGCTGAGGCAGGCTGATCCGATCACTTGAGCTCAGGAGCTTGAGACCAGCGTGGGCAACATGGTGAGACTCCACCTCTACCAAAAAAATACAGAAAAGTTAGCCGGGTGTGGTGGTGTACGCCTGTAGTCCCAGCTACTTGGGAGGCTGAGGCAGGAGGATCACTTGAGCTTGGGAGGCAGAGACTGAAGTGAGTCGAGATTGCACCACTGCACTCCAGCGTGCATACCAGAATGTCACTCTGTTTCAAAAAAAGAAAAAAAAAAGAAAGGATGAGGTTAGGCAGTTGGGAGACTTGGGAGGATGGAACAGATACACATGGACAAGAACTGGCTGCAGAATCCTCTTGGGGTGGTCTCTTTGTCATAATTTGTCTCTCTGAGACTGAAATTAGTCACGGGATTTCCCCGGTCAGTCCTCCCTTGTGGCACGTAACTGCATGCAGGTTAACGTTGGGGACCCTAAAGAGAATTGACAAACTTTGTGTGATTCTTACATTCCTCACCCCTTTTCCCCACCCCCAGGCTCTATGCCTTCTCTACTATCTTGATGCATGAGCGCTGGGCCCGTCTTTTCTTTCAGTTATTGTAGGACAAGGTCCTTCAGGGAGAAGAACATTCTTCCTTTTTCTCTTAAAACAGGGGGCAACAACAGCAGAAGGGAGGATTGCAAGCCAGACAGAGCAGCTTTGTGATTCAGAGCACAGGAGTCCGCTCAGACAGGCGCTTGAGTGGCCTTTGTTGTAATATCCGGATATCAATAACATTCTACTTTTTGGATTATTGGGAAGATTAGTATGATATTTATGCAAAGACTTTAGTACAGTGTGGGGCATGTAGTTAGTGCTTAATATTACTAATATAGGTTCCTAACTCTGCTGCTGGAATGTCTTTCTTGTTGGTAGACGGCTTTGCTTAACCAGACAAATGGCTTTCTCCACCGTTACCCACTGAAATGAGGTAAAGGGAAATGGAGTCTTAAACACAGTGTGAAGTGTTCTTACTTCTAATTGTTGTCGGAAGAGAGATTTATGCAATGAGGGGAAGGAAAGAGAAGTCAAAGAATTTCTCATACGTGCCTTGAAAGCCCCTCCTGTCTTGGAAGTCTCAGATTTAGGGCTGAAAGGAGTCCTCGGTGCCATTATCTTCCACGCATTGGAAGGAGCTCCTTTTACAGCAGGTGGTCCTGTCTCTGGACACTCCTGGGATGGGCAGCTCACTCTTTGTAAAGGAGCCACTGCTGGGCAAACTTGATCACTAATCACAAGACAGTTTTTTTTTTTTTTTTTTGGTCAGGCACCTGTCTCTCCTGTTTTCTAGCCTATAAGTCTAACTTAGCTAGAGGTTGACTGGATGAGATGCCATGAGAGGAAGCCAAAGACTGCGGCAGCCAAAACCATCCTGAGGCTAAAGGAAAAGTTGTGCTTTCCGAGACACTGAATTCTGCAGCCACAGGGATGAGTCTAATGAGAGGCTTCTTTGTTCCATTAGTAAGTCTGAGAGGAGAATCTGGCCAGGTTAGAGTTTCTTTACATAAAGGAAATTATCTCCAAACGTAGAAGAGCTGGGGATTAAGTGACTCAGAAGATTTAGTGCTGGACTTTTTAAGACCTCCTGAGACTTTCAGATACACTTACCTTGGCGAGAAAATGTGTGGAAACAGCAGCTCTGGAAGCAGGTTAATAAAGAAGGCAATTAACCCCATCTTTGCTTGGTTTTATGTGAGGCAAAAGCAGGTTAAAATGAATACTTAAAAATTTATCTGAAGATATGTGCCTCAATGGGCTTCTTTTTAACAGGTGCCAATGGCTGCCTGGAGAAAGCATTTCTGTATCATCTGGTCACCCCTGAACCCCCCTCCAAGCAAAAGCTCAGTCTATTTCCTGGAATCTTGGTAAACTGGGGATGCTCTGTGTCTGAGCAGCTTCTTTTTAAATGGAAGCCATGAAATTGTTTTCAGTGTCATTTAAAAATACTGAAGTAGAGTGCTTTGTGTTCTTCCTAGTGTGTCCACTCATTTACCCTGTGGTTAACCAGCTGCAGTGTAATCTCCTGGCTGTGTTTACTCCTGGCCTGTGTGCCCAGGGCCGCCCTCCGTGTCCTGCTTACTATTTTGAGCCCAGGTGGGGCAGCCCTCCCAGAGAGTGGGCATCAAAAGTCCGCTTCTGCCCCACATTGTCTCTTTCTGGTTGGGAAATTGTCTCACAGGTGGATAATTTATTGCTTGTTTGGGGGCAGGGGAGACAGAACGACCTCGACAGACACACTTTGAACAATGCTGAACAACTTAGATTAATCCTTTCTACAAACAGAATTCCGTTTGCATGTGGGGATTGCTGAGAGCTTTATCTTAGGTGATAAATGGCAGGGCATTCCAGCTCCATTGGTCGAGCATCGCCCCCACGCAGGTTAAGATTAGGCTTCTCCAGACTGAATAGGATTTTTGTTCTTGGCCAGGTAAATTTTCACTTCAGAGTTAGGGTTCAGGCAGCTGGTTACTTTTCTGAGAGGGATTTTTTTTTCCTATTGCCTTCACCCATATGGGATGTACTAAGGTTTTTGTCGCAGTGTGGCAATTTTCCAGGCTAAAAAAGAACCATCTTCCCTACTTCAACCAAAGCCTCCCCCTGCCAACTTTTCTCACACACGTGTGCACACAACAGCACCCCACACATGAGATCGCAAACAATCACTCCAGAAAGCCCAGTTCTCTTGTGTGGCTGAACTTGTGGCTTTGCCTTCTCTCTTCTATTTGCCTGCTGCTGTTCCCCCACTCAACTCTAGAGAGGGGGAAATCCTACTCAGGCACGGCAGTGATTTCTCTCCAGGCTTCTACCTAGGAGTTCAGGTGCTGCGGGTCTCCAGACTGGCCCAGAAAGTGAGAGGGGCTCCCTGGTCCCAGAAGGCAAAGACCTCTCGTGCCTGTTTATGCTAAACCTAAACATTTAATTGATCCGGTTTTCTAGCAGGTCCCAGGAGACTTCATCAGCCTCTTGGAAGCACGAATATGCAGAAGATATTTCTTCTGAACATTCTCCAACAATCAAGAGAGGTCTGTTGAACTTTACTTACTTTCAGTAGTTTGTGTTGTGAAAACATTGTTTTCCAAAGGTTAAAAGGTAAATTATTTAATCTGTATTTTTTCAAACTGTATGCTTCATTCTCTTCTTGAAAATCTCTGTTTCATCTCCACCTTCAGTCAGAGAGAACCTTAGAATGCTCTGGTTTTCTGACCTGCTGTCTGCAGTCTTCTGGCCCATACCTTTGCGTCCCCCGTGAACAGAACAGGATGTCTTGAATTAATTCTGCAGAAGAAAGAACTGTAAATGGGGGAGTGTGAAGCATCTCTATGAATCAGGAATTAGCAAAACTCAGCCAATACAAGGTCTGAAGTTTCGCTCCCCACCCTCCTGCTGTCCCACTTTGTTGTAAGTATAAACAGCTCTCCTCTGCTCTTCCTAGTGAGCAAGCTAACGGGGGAAGTGGGTTTTACTGTGCAAGCTCTCCCTTCTCTGTGTTGCTGGGGTGGGGTGCACTGAGGGCAGACGCATCTGTGTTTTTTCACCAGCCAGAGGCAGTAACACAGGCCTTGTAATCTCCCCTGGTTCTGTGTCATCTTCCAGCATTTCCACAGAAGCTGAGGCAGCCCCAGCTTGCCAGGCTTAGGCTGTCTGGTGATGGACACCCCTAAGCCCCAGGGGAGGACCCCAAAGAGCCCCTTGGGTAGTGCTACTCTGGTTCTCTCCACAGAAGACCTGGCTTCTGGAGGTGAAGAGGTTGAAGGACTCAAAAACAATTCTACCCAGGGAACCATCTGGGCAAAGACTTGGACATGTAAAGCAGCAGGCTGCGTTCTGAAAACTGGAGTAGACAGATTTCTCTGAGTGTGACTCGGTGTTAAGGGAGTAATGGCAATGTGAGTGAGCAGCAAATGAGACAGCAGTGTAAGATGAGGAGCTCACCACACGCTGCGAGGCAGCTCTCAGGGAATCCCATTGACTGTGTATGCAGCAGAAATGCTGTGAAAACTGTTCAGGGTAATCTATAAGGCTATTTTGTAAACTAGAATAACATTAATTAAAAGTTAATTATCAGGCCGGGTGCAGTGGCTCACACCTGTAAACCCAGCACTTTGAGAGGCCAAGGCAAGCCTCTCAAAGGATCACTTGAGGTCAGGAGTTTGAGACCAGCCTGGCCAACATAGTGAAACCCCATCTCTACTAAAAATATAAAAATTAGATGTGTGTGGTGGCACATGCCTGTAATTCCAGCTATTCTGGAGGCTGAGGCACAACAATTGCTTGAACCTGGGAGGCAGAAGTGTTGCAGTGAGCTGAGATTGTGCCACTGTACTCCAGCCTGGGTAATGGAATGAGTGGAATGAGACCTTGTCTTTAAAAAAATGTTAATTATCATAAAGATAAAATGTTTTAATTAAATCTAGATTAAGTGTAAGATGAAGGTGAGCATGGACCCATTCTGGCTTCATGAATCACAGGAACCAATTTTCAGCCTAGAGACCCAGCCCTGCTGTGAAAGGTGGGGGGGGGGAGATAAGATGATTGAGTCGGCTACTGAAGGAAACCAAGGCTGGTGTTGAGTCTTCTCATGATGCAAGCAAGTTTCCTCGGTTCTTCTCCCTTGCAAACCTGGTACCCATACTCTCACACGGCCTGGGATCTATCCCATAGCATTTTATTTTTTCCATTTATCTTCATGACCTGCCCTCTCCTTCAGTGGCTTCTTTTCCTGCTCTCTCTAGTCCCTTTCGATTTCCTTCTCTTTTATTTCTGAGGTCTCTTCATTCTCTCCCGTCCTTCCATCCTTCTGTCTTTCCTTCTCTTCCTCCCTTCCTTCCCTTCCTTCTTTCCACAAACTATGTTGAGTGCCTACAATGTGCAGAGCTCTGCAAGGTGCTGGGAGAGACACTGGATGAATAGCATACAGTCCTTAGCCTCAAGACGCCTATGTCCAGTATGGGAGATAAAATAGGGCCATAAAAAACTGTGATATAAGCCAGAGCAGGATGGGCAGTGCAGGTGCAGTACCAACAAGGCCCAGCAGGGAAAGAGGGAGGCCTTTCACACAGGAGAGGCGTGTGAAGAATGGGTAATATTCTGATTGGAAAGTATTGAGCCGGAAGGAGGACAGCCTGACTCAAGTGAGAAGGCATGAATGAAAGGTTGGAGCTGCAAACAGGGATCAGCTAGTTTGACTAGAACATAGGCTGGAGTTCTGTCTGGAGAGGTCCGTGAGGCCAGAGCATAGATGATTTTATAGGCAAGGCTAGAGGTCTGGGCTTTATTCTATCAAGTAACAGGAAAACTGCAAAGATTTGGTTTGGAGAATATATGCTCAGAGCTTGGCTTTAGACTAATTAATCTACAAATGTAGTGTCAAATGGATTAGAATGAGAAAGCTGAGGTTGGAGACACCAGACAGAAATCTATCTGGATAGCTCAGGTGGAAAGTTGTAAAGGTCTCAGCTAGCCACACAGTGGTGGGAATTGCAAGGCTGCTAATGGATAGAAGAGATCTTGGAGAACCAGCATGTGGTGACTCACTGACATGGGGCTGAGAAAGAGCGGGCGATGAAGGGAGACTAGAATTTCAGCTAAGATGTGAAGAATGGAGGTCAAGGGGGAGAGACTCTTTTGGAGGGGGAGAGGATTGTGTTTAGAGAAAGTCTGAAGCCTTACCCTTTTATTTTTCAAAGTTTGTTTGTTGGTTTCTCAACCACCACCTGCATCTGACTTGTGGGCTTTTTTGCAGCACGATGACATCCTGTTACTGATGTCATCGAAGTGACTTCATCTCCTTTCACACCTCAAAAGATAACCATCAGAGGTGGCAAAACTTGGCAGACAAAAAATGTAGACGTTGAGATCCTTCCCTTACATTTCTAAAGTCACTGCCTGGGTAAGGCCAAATCTGGATTTTAGGGGGAAGGACACTTGTTAGATCAAAGAAATCAATATGTGGTTATCAGTTAGTGCTGGGGACTTTTTCTATGGGAAGAAAGGCAGAAGGAGAAGAAGCAAGTGTTGCAAGGAGCTTAGATAAGAGTTCAAACCAATCTGTGATGTATTAATAGTTTCAGTACAATCACGTGCAAGTGTTATTTAAAGATGAATTGCACAGAAAATAAGGAGTTGATGGTATCCACCATCAGACCAATAGAATCAGAATGATCAGGGTTGGGGCTCAGTAGCCGAAATGAGAAACAAATTGTTCCAACCAATGTGCCCTGGGAAAGTTCTGCAGGAGAGATGGACGCTGAAGCTGAGCTTCAGAACTGTGACAATGAAGTGTCCCGTCGTCACTGTGACCTGTGATGACAGGCCACATTGCCACTACACCAGCTACTTCCTGGTTGGGCACATTGTTGGAATGTCATACCAAGGTACCCGAAATTAAAATAATTTTAGGACTCCTTAATTGCAAACACAGTTTTTAGCAGAACATGGAAAATAACTTGCCCTAGACTTATGCCTTTATCTGTACATTTTGTCACAGTCATTCTTTTTTTTTTTTTTTTTTTGAGATGGAGTCTTGCCCTGTTGCCAAGCTGGAGTGCAGTGGCACGATCTTGCAGTGCAGTGCTCACTGCAACCTCTGCCACCCAGGTTCAAATGATTCCCGGGGAGCCTCAGCCTCCCAGGTAGCTGGGACTACAGGTGTACGCCACCACACCTGGCTGATTTTTTGTGTTTTAGTAGAGACGAGGTTTCACCATGTTGGCCACGATGGTCTCAATCTTCTGACCTCATGATCTACCCATCTTGGCCTCCCAAAGTGCTGGGATTATAGGCGTGAGCCATCACGCCCGGCCAACCACAGTCGTTCTTAAGAAAAATAAGCACCCTTTACTTTTAGACCTTTGCTCCCTTGTAACTGTTGCTTTGCCGAGTGTCTTGATCTACTTTTGAGCATCCAACTTTGGTTCTCAGAGTGCGTTCCAGGCTGGCCCTAGATATAACTTGTTATTGTATCTAGGTTCTCAGAGTGCGGCTCCATTCTTCACATCTTCTTAGCTGAAATTCCAGTCTCCTTTCACCTCTCCTTCTTTCTCATATCGGTGAGTCACAAGATCCTGGTTCTCTAAGATCTCTTCTATTCATTAGCAGCCTTGTAATTCCCACCACTGTGTGGCTAGCCCAGACCTTTAAAACTTTCCACCTGAGCTATCCAAATAGATTTCTGCCTGGTCTCTACACCTCGGCTTTCTCCTTCTCATCCATTTGTTTGCTTTTAGACACATTTTCTCTTTCCTTCTTGGTCTCAGATCATGTTTCTGGCCCTTTGGTTACTTCCCTGGTGGCTCATCTCAAGCACTCTCTTCCACAGTTGGATTTTTGGGGTGATTTACTGGAAAGGGGGGATGTGCAGGTCAGGTGGGCCAGCCACTGACCTTTGACTCTGTCAGGGTGGTGCAGGCTGGTTCTCGATCCGTAAGCAGTGGACCCCAAGGGAAGTTAGTGTGAAGGGTCTAAATACCCCCAAGTGCCAAAGCTTTCTGCAGATTGAATAAATTATCTGCTACAATTTTGGAATGCATGTGGATGCTGTTGTGATTCATAAAATATGGAATTGGTTTGGAAGTGTCTTGAAGGCATAAGAGTTGTGTGTGTGTGTGTGTGTGTGTGTGTTTAAGAATATTCGGGCCAGGCGTGGTGGCTCGTGCCTGTAATCCCAGCATTTTGGGAGGCTGAGGCGGGTGGATCTCCTGATGTCAGGAGTTTGAGACCAGCCTGGCCAACATCGTGAAACCCCATCTCTACTAAAAATGCAAAAAATAGCCAGGCGTGGTGGTGGGCACCTGTAATCCCAGCTACTCAGGAGGCTGAGGCACAAGAATTGCTTGAACCCTGGATGTGGAAGTTGCAGTGAATCAAGATTGAGCCACTGCACTCCAGCCTGGGTGACACAGTGAGACCCTTAAAAAAAAACCAAAAACGAATGTTGTTCTTCAACAGACATTACCGCACTGCCAGCATGAGTGGCTTTCATCTGGTGGTTCATGAAACTTTGTGGTTGTTAAAAGTGAGCTTCATGTTAGTTAGAGGAAAGGCAGCCCTAGAGGGAGTCTAGTTTTGTCTGGTGCCCAGAGCCTATCTACCCCTACTTGGGCTGCCAGAGAGTGGAGCTTAGGAGATGACCAGTGTGGAATAGGATGGAAAGAACATTTCTCTGTACACTGATCACTACCCAACTTGCAGTAGTAGGGAGAGTAGGGAGCTATCAACCGAGAACCAACCAAATAAGGTGGCTGTTATTTGGGAAGGAGCTTTCAGGTCCTCTAAGCCTACTTCCCACTCTGGGCAGGAATCCTTTATGGAACCTCTCTGTGGGATGAGCGTTAGCTTGGCCCCGGTCCCTGCACAACAGGTAGCTCACTACGAAATAAAATTCAGATTCCAAGGCCTCCACCTTGGTTGTTTCTGATTTGGCAGGGTTAGGGTGGGGCTTTGAGCATTTGTCTTTTCAAATATGCTGGAGGTGATTCTGATGTCAGCCAGAGTTGAGACAGAAGACTGTTATGAAAGGACCCAAATACCTCATCACAGTCCCTTTTGTTTGTGAAGTGCTCATTGAGGCGTGAACAGCGTCGTGGTGGGGCTCCTGCAGGCTTTATATTTACACTTTGTTTCTTATTTCTCACACCCACTCTGGTCGATAGATCCTTATTTCAAAAATGAGTGAATTAGGGCTCAGGGAAGTGAAACCTGTGTGCCGGCTGGGGACTGACAGTTGGAACCCCAATGTACAAATGAAACCAGGGAACAATGGGTGTGACGAGCACTTGAGGAGGGACAGACAGTTGTGACTTCAAACCCACAAGTGAGATTGCAAACACAAATAGGCGGGAGCCCAGCGGCAGGAGACTGATGCTGCTGGAATCAGGGCAGGGGAAGTGCTGTTTAAGAGCTTCTGACTCACTCAGTTCCTCCCTTCATCCTAAGAGACCTGAGCTCACTAGCAGAGGGGCTTTGGCAAGTTACTTGATGGATTAGGGCCTCAGTTTCTTCATCTGTGAAGTGGAGATAATAATAGTGCCTACCTCCTCCTGTGACGTGTCATCAATATCAACATTGGTGGTGCGCCTGCTCGGTACCAGTCCTGGGCTGGGGTTGCCTCTCTCTAGAAGATAAAAGCCCATACAGAGACTACGGGGGAAGGAGGAGGACAAGAGCATCAGAAGCTCATCTCATTCTTAATGTGAAGGGACATAGGCAGGAAAGCCAGATGCTGGATGTTCTCCCTTGTAGCCACAGCAGTTGGGCGCCTCACTGGGTTCCCCCAGAAGCTGATGGTGAGCAGGGAGATGGCAGCCACCTTTTCTTTTCTTTTCTTTTCTTTCTTCTCTTCTCTCTCTTTTCTTTCCTTTCAGGATCTTACTCTGTCACCCAGGCTGGAGTGCAGTAGTGTGAGCATGGCTCATTGCAGCCTTGAACTTCTGGATTCAAGCAACCCTCCTGTCTCATCCTCCTGAGTAGCTGGGACTACAGGTGTGCGCCACCATGCCCAACTAATTCTTGTTGTTGTTGTTATTGCAGAGATGGGATCTCGCTCTGCTGCCCAGGCTGGTCTTGAACTCCTGGCCTCAAGCAGTCTTCCTGCCTCAGTCTCCCAAAGTGCTATGATTGCAGGTGTGAGCCACTGCACTCAGCCAGTAGACACCCATTTCTTACAGCTGCTCCAGTGTGAGCGGGTGACAAAGGACTGCTTACAAGGCAGCAGTCCAGCCCCCATGTCTCCTGCCTGATCCCTGAGGAGTGCACATGTGATCAGGAGAGATTCTTCTTTTGGTCACAGGGATCGATAATGATCACTGGGACTCGGGCTGTTTGAGATGCCACTTAGAAGTTCACATCTACTTTCAAATGGCTTCCAAGTGCAGGATGGCCTCTACAGTGAGGCCAATCGTGTGGTATATTCTTACCTAAGTGGGCCTTGCTGCCCTGCGCAATGGCATCTCGGCCCATGGGCCAGCCTGGTAAGGTCTCTAAATCTACGACCGCCAGGTGATCTTATCTGGGGAACAGCCAGAACTATCGTGAGCCTGTCCAGGGATCTTGTTAGAGATGAGTCATACTTTCTACTCGGTCTGCTCTAAGTTGAGGTGAGAATGTACCAGCAACAGACTAGGATGACCTCTCAGCTAGCTGTCTAGTGGAATACACCTCTTCTTTCTTCCAGCCTCTCCGTTTCCTGGCGTTTCCTCTAAGTTAATGTCTTGCTAGAAGGGTTTGGGGTGACATAGCTGTCTGCCGTGTTTTATGCAACACATAGCCACCTACCAGGTGGCACTTTCCATTTTGGGTATGGGAAGCAGGGCATATTTTATACCTCTAATCCCATTGGTCTTTATGAATCTTTGTTCCTTCATCCCTCACTTCCCAAATTGATCACTTTGCTTCTTTTTTTGTTTTTGTTTTTGAGATGGAGTTTCGCTTTTGTTGCCCAGGCTGGAGTGCAATGGTGTGATCTCGGCTCATAGCAACTTCCGCCTCCTGGGTTCAAGCAATTCTCCTGCCTCAACCTCCTGAGTAGCTGGGATTGCAGGCATAAGCCACCACGCCTGGCTAATTTTGTATTTTTAGTAGAGACGGGGTTTCTCCATGTTGATCAGGCTGGTCTCGAACTCCTGACCTCAGATGATCTGCCTGCCTCAGCCTCCCAAAGTGCTGGGATTCCAGGCATGAGCCACCGTGCCTAGCCCACTTTGCTTCTTGATTATGATATCCCTGTGGGTGAACCCACAGATAGCAGAAACTGAGCTGTCTCTGCTGTTGATAATTTTAGTTCTTCTTGGAACTCCTTCCTTTTTGTAAATGCCTACCAGGTGTCCCCATGTGAGAGACGATACTTGTTTGTTTGGTAAAGGCACCCAGATAAGAAGAGTCAGAATGAACAGCTCCAAAAGAGAGGTGGTTTCCTCGGTCACTGACTCACCACATTAAACATTCACCCTGGCTCACTGTCTGAAATGAGTCAGTGGTCCTTTCAGAATTCCTTTTACAACAGTGTTTCAAAGAAATCTGTGACTGAGGTTGCAAATCATTTTTCTTCGCTGCAGCTGACTATTTTGCATTTTCCCAAGGTGAAACTCAGGCTGTCTTTTCAGGTGTTGAGAAAGAGAGTCAACAGTTCAAAGTTGAGGGGGCGGGGATTGGAGGGGGGTACCCAGCTACCAAAGGAAACCCTGAAAGCATTACTTTCAAGGCTAGGAAAACACTTCCCAAAGTCAGATTCTAACACTGAGCTGAGTGGTTTGCTATGTGCAGCTTTCTAGTGGCTTGGATTTTTCTCTCCTACTTTTTTTTTAAACCATCATTCTTCTGGATGCCATCATCCTGTTAGCATTCCTGACCTCCCAGAGTCTGGCCTCACTTGATTTACCAAATAACACCTTCTGGCTCCTTTTTATCAAAGGCCATTGCTATATCCATGGTGGTCTCCTCCCTGATCTTTCTTCACACAGACTGCAGCAGTGATTTTTCTTTCCTTTCTTTCTTTTCTTTTTTGAGATAGGGTCTTGCTGTGTTGTCTAGGCTGGAATGCATTGGCACGATCATGGCTCACTGTAGCCACTGCCTCCTGGGCTCAAGTGATCCTTCCACTTTAGTCTCTCTGGTAGTTAGGACTACAGACACAGACTACCATGCCTGCCTAACTTTTTATTTTTTTAGAGACGAGATCTCACGATGTTGGCCAGGCTGTCTCGAACTCCTGGGCTCAAGCCATCCTCCTGCCTTGACAGCTTCCCAAGGTGCTGGGATTCCGGGTGTGAGCCACCGCGCCTGAGCCAGGAGTGATTTTTCTCTGGGGGATATTAGTCACTCATTTCTGCACACCTTCTGCCTTGATAGAAATCCTTCTCATCTTAGAGCCCATTTTCCATCCCAAGTCCTGGCTAAAAGCTTCCTGATGGATATTCAGTTCCTTCCTTCTCCAAACGCTTGCTGAGCACTCTGTCCCAGGCACTAGACATGGGGATACAACAGTGCACAAGGTCGGCCAGGAATCTGTCCTCATGGAGCTCACAGGGACCCTGACAAGTGCACCCGCACTTATAGTCTGACCTAAACCAAACCTGGAAGGCTTTCCAAAAGAGATGACCTCAAAACTAAGACAAAACAAGTAAATGGGAGTTAACCAGGGTGAAGGGGGTAAAGTGGGGTGTTTTGCTTTTCCTCACACTCATGGTATTAAGCATCTTCTAGCACCCGGCTTGTGTCATTTCTATGTCCAATGTGGGCGTGCTGTCTGTTACCTTTGAGGTACTACACTCCTTGAGAGCCAGAGAGTGTGGTGCTTTTTCCACTTATCCTTCTCAGGTTTTAGCACAGTATGGTATAGTTTGCAAGGAAGGAAAGTAGCATTTAAGGAGGGCCTGTTCTGTGTCTATCACTTTGTGTACAAGAGATAAAAGCTACCGGGTTACTGAAAGGAATTGGAAGCCATATGGTTAGGGCAATCCCACAGCCTGGAAATCAGGATGGCGGCTGCAGTTTTGTCTCCACCCGCTGAGTGGGTGTGTGATTTGGGGTGAATCTCTAAACTTCCTCTGCGCCTGATTTCCTCGTCTGTGGAATGAAAAGATTCCACTCCAGCATCTTCTAGCTCTGCCATCTGCTTTTTCCTGTGGCCTTGCAGGGCCATCTGGTTGTTGTTGAACTGGGGGGGGGAAGACAACTGCAGAAGTCAGTTCAGGGGTTAAGTCTGGAAACCCAATGTGGAAATGAAACCGCAGCCCTGAATACATTAAGTGCTGGGTTAGTTGGAGTCTAAGGAAAGTCCAAAGGAAGTCCCTGAGGAATGAGCCCATGTGAGACCTAGGGCCTCCGTGCCTACCACCAGGAGCCCCCAGCTCAAGCTACCAGCCAGGGAGGAACAGTGCTTGCTTGGGCTTTGCTCTGAGGGCCTGCAGAGCTTCCACCCGGCAGCCTTCACACCTGCGGTCTTGTAACCTAGCGACAGAAATAGCAAGTGTGTGCGCAGAAGGCAAGTTGATGAGCTAGACGGTGGGTACAGCCACTCACGGCAGAACTTTGGTGCTGAAAACACCTAGTTCAGGACATCATGTACTAACTCAAGGGTTCCTCCCCCTTTTTGTCTCTCTTAAATTTTTCAAAACAGGAAGAAACTTCTTCAACTGCAGGCACCACTAACTTATGACCTTCTAGAAAGATCATTTTGGAAACCATCTAAGAAAGCTACCCTCACTGAGGGGATGCTAATCACTTTTTTCCCCTCTCCCCACTACCCCAACTCCTCCCTGTTTTTTTTTTTTTTTTTTAAACTCTGGGCTTCTGGCAACATTTTGGAAGGTTGGCACAAAGCCATCTGAAACCACAGTGGGATGTTAGGTAATCTGTTCTCATTAAAATGCTCTCTTGTGGTTTAATTTTCAACGGTTTCTTTGCAGCTTGAAAACACACGTACTATATTTTTGAAGTAAGGAGAGATGACTGTTACAGAGGCAAAAAGGCGGGAAGATGGGGTGCCCCTAAGACACTTCCTTGTATGTTTCCAGAAAGAGACAGCTGCTTTCATTCTAGAGGGGGGCAGACTGAGCCTAAGGCAGCACTCCTGGAGCTTCCTGGACATACCTGACTCTGGGGACAAATGCTTCAAACACATCTGAAGACCCTCCGGATTGAAAGTATCGAATCACATGACCATTTTCCACTTAGTCATTGAATTGAGCACTTTTATTGACTTTCTACCAAGTGCCAGGCATTTCAAATCACACCTGAGGACAGAGAGATAGAAGCCACTGCCCACCAGGAGATTGCCATCAGGTGGCTGATAACAGACTGGGCGGTGCAGTACAGTGGGGTAAGCAAGCAACCTGTTTCTTCCCATCCTCACCTTCATGGAATTCCCACTTGGGGCCTTTTGAAGTGTATCAGTGAAGGCAGCAAACTAAAGCCCAGGGTTATCATTTCTTTCTAAAAAAGAATGCAAGGCATTCAAATGCTTTCATTGCCAGAAAAAGGCCTTAAGGTTGTCAAGTTTTGAGTTCAAGCTTTAGATGAGTTGCATTCTGTCGTAAGCAGCATAACCACCGTAGGGGTGGTAAGGTGTGCCTTCCTCCGCATCACGAGGGTTACAGCCAGCACAGCTATAACAAGAGACAGGTTAACAAGAGAAAAACATAGCAAATTATTAATCAAAGTTTATATGACATGAAAGTCTTCAGAATGAAGACTCAAAGACCCAGAGAAAACTGTTTTTATGCTTAGGTTTGATGAATAATGGACAGCTGTGTAGGAATGTGACTGGAGAAAGGGTATGGTATAATGGTGATAGACTGAGGGGGAAATCCAGGGAGGCTGCCTGTTCAAATTCTTCTTGGCCTCTCTGTACAGCATTCCTTCCTCCCAGTTATGGGGGCAGGACCCCTATGGAAGGGGGGGTCTTCAAGGGAGAAGGAAGAGAGTGACCCTTCTGGTTTTATGCCTTGCTTTAAGGGAGAGAGGTTCTAGTTTCTATGATCTGCCTTGGGGAAGGAGAATTCTAGTTTCTATGACTTGCATTGGGGGGAAATGAAGAGAGGTGGAAGACAGGAGGGCAGGAGAAGGTCAGAAAGACTCTGCTTCTGAGGCCTTCCAATCTCCGTTAGTTCAAAGTACTCAGCATGCCCAAGTGCCGTACTCTGGGTTGCTGCATTCTGAGTCCCAGAACCACTCATCGGCATGACTAGGGCGCTAGCCTCTTGCTGATGACAGTGGGTAGTTCAGATGGTCTTCTAGGAACTGCCCCCCACCTCCCCGCACAACTTCCCCCTTCTTCGCCCCAATCTTCTGGACTGACTCGTTCCCACCTCACCCAGCTCTGGCCCTGTGACTATGACTTGGTCCTTAACTTGACCACTCTTGCTCTGCTGTTTGTGCATTCCCAGCATCTTGGCTTTCTAGCTGGTTTTTCTCTTTGGCTCTCAGCAATGCTGAGGCTCATGGAACCTAGGCTAACCCCTGTCCCTTAGGGTGACAGAAGAGCACCAAAGGATAATGTCCAGGTGCGATGAAGATACACCCCCTCCCCCCCAGTAAACTGAACTAACCAAATTCAGTGCCAGGCAAGTTGGACAGAGCAATTTTGATCCAGGTCTGATTTGAACATTACTAATTAGATGAGCATTTCAAGTCATACCTTTTCCAGTAACAGGTGAAAATTCTACCTGTTCCAATAAAGGATACAAAGAAACTCATCTTTGGACCTTTTTCCCTCTCCAACATTTTTCCTTCCTTCCTTCCTTCCTACCTTCCTTCCTTCTTCTCTGTCTTCTCTTTCTTTCTTTTCCTTTCTTCCTTTCCTTCCCTCCCGTCCTCCCCTCCCTCCCTCTTTCTTTCTTTTCCTTCCTTCCTTCCCTCCCTTCCTTCCTCCCTCTCTCCCTTCCTTCCTTCCCTACCTCCTCCCTCCCCTCTCTCTTCCTTTCCTTCTTTATTTCCCTTGCTTCTTTCCTTCTTCTCTGTCTTCTCTTTCTTTCTTCCTTCCTTCCTCTTCCTTTCTTTCTTTCCTTCCCTCCCTCCCTTCCCTCCCTCTGTCCCTCTCTTTCTCTGTCTTTCTTTCTTTTCCTTTCTTCTTTTCCTTACTTCCTTTCCTTCCCTCCCCTTCCTTCCCTCCCTCCCTCCCTTCCTTCCCTTCCTTCCTTCTTCTCTGTCTTCTCTTTCTTTCTTTCTTCCTTTCTTTTCCTTTCTTCCTTTCTTTCCCTCCCTTCCTTCCCTCCCTCCCTCTCTCTTTCTCTCTCTTTCTTTCTTTTCCTTTCTTCTTTTCCTTCCTTTCCTTCCCTCCCTTCTTCCCTCCCTCCCTCCCTTACTTCCTTCCTTCCCTTCCTCCCCTCCCCTCCCTCCCTCCCTCTCTCTTTCTTTCCTTCTTCCTTCCTTCCTTTCCTTCTTTCTTTCTTTTCCTTCCTTCCTTCCTTCCTTCCTTCCTTCCTTTTCTTTTCTTTTCCTTTCTTTTCTTTCTTTGACAGGGTCTTGCCCTGTTGCCCAGGCTGGAGTGCAATGGCACAATCATAAGTCACTGCAGCCTCAACCTCCTGGGCCAAGTGATCCTCCTACCTCAGCCTTCCAAGTAGCTGGCACCACGGGTACACACCACCACACCTAGCTAATTTTTCAATTTTTTTGTAGAGATGGGGTCTCCCCGTGTTGCCCAGGCTTCTCCAACATTTATCTCCCCCTCTTGGCTGCCCTCAGTCTTGGGCCAGTTTCTCCCTTTTTTTGACAGTGTTATTGTATGCTTATTAACGGAGAAATGTGCATAGTTACATTGGGCCTTTGTTTTGAGGGACTCAGGGCATTTAAGTTTTCAGAAAGCATCCATAATAGGTTAATATTTACAAGTGCCTCATTTTTCTCTCTTAACCATTAACTATTTGGCTCAATCGAGACATTCAGTCAGGGTTCCTTAAAAACATTTTTAAATAAGCATGAAGGCTTTTGATTTTATTTAAAATCTTCTCATTGGTGAACATTTTCAGAAACAAGTCAAATTGCTGACACTTAATGGAAGTGTTTTATATATAGATGCTCCTCAGCTTACAACGGGGTTACATCGTGATGAAAACCCAAGTATGTTGAAAATATTGGAAGTCAAAATGCATTTAAATGGTTGATGGCCACTCCTGGCTTGCTGCCTTCATGCTGGGAATTCTCTTGAGTTTCATCTCAAGAATAATTGCCTTCCTTTTCTTCTCACTGGAAGCAGGAGACACAGATGAGTGTTTCGTAGACTTGATGGGATTTGAAAAGACAAAATACAATATCCCAAAAACCACTGAGCACTTGGTCCACTGTAGAGTATCAGTCATTGACCCCGGTGATCGCCTGGCTGGCTGGGAGCTGTGGCTCATTGCTGACGCCCAGCATCATGACAGAGTCTTGTACTGCACATTGCCAGCCCAGGAAAAGATCGAAATTCCAAATTCAAAGAATGGCTTCTACTGAACACATATTGCCTTTTCATTATCATGAAGTCCTAAGTCAAGCCATCCTAAGTTGGAGGCAGTCTGCCCCAAAAGGTGAGTGTGGAGTGAGCTGGCCTGATTTATTGTCAGAATTTGTAAAAACATCGACATTAAAGCAGGTAAAAATCAGTGTGGTTTTCTCTGGGGAGGGTTTCACTTTGACTTTCAACACTGAATCTGAGGGTTTCATGAACCCAGAAATGCAAAGTGAAACTTGGAAGTATCGGCGCCTTTCAAGCCAAACATACCTCTAAGAATGGAAGCTGCGTTCCAGTTGAACTTCTTATCAGCATAGACCATTTGTTAGATGTCACCCTCTTCTCTTTATAAAAAATATGCTCCCTTGTCCTGAAGGAACTTATTTTTAAAATAAGACATATTGTCAGCCACCAAATAGCATGGCATTTTCTAACTCTTCTCCTCAAAGTTCCATGCTCTTCTGGACTCCTTTATTTATATTCATTTATTTATTTATTGAGACAGGATTTTACTCTGTCACCCAGGCTGGAGTGCAGTGGCATGATCTTGGTTCACTGTAACCTCCACTTCCTGGGCTCAAGCAATCTTCCTGCCTCAGCCCCTCAGACAGTTGGGACTTCAAGTGCAAGCCACCATGCCTGGTTAATTTTGGTATTTTTTTTTTGTAGAGACAGGGTTTCACCATGTTGGCCACGCTGGTCTCAAAACTTCTGAGGTCAATCAATCATCTACTCATCTCGGCCTTCCAAAGTGCTAGGATTACAGGTGTGAACCACAGCACCTGGCCTGGACTATTTATTTAAACTAAAGGTGCCATCTTTTTTTTTTTTTCTGTTTTATTATTTTGACATGCTACCTTTTGAGGGTGGGTTGTAATATTTCCCTGTCCCATCTTCTGGAAGATTGGAGGAAGGGGAGTAGTGAAGGCAAGGCAGGCAGAGCGCTTCCCCCAACATTAACGCTTATGTGGGTGAAGGCGCACAGTAAGGGGTGCCCATTACCTCCTCCCTTGGCTGTGATGGCTCTGGGAAGCAATGTGAAGGCCAGAGGGTGTGAAGGGAAGGGGAGACCCTGAACCATCAAAAATGTATTCTTCTATCTTGACACTTTTGATATGCTGCGTTCTAGTAGATCAATAAAATAGTGTAATGGAAATCCACCCAGTGTATTGCTCCTGAGTGCACATTCAACATATCAAATGCTTCATTCGCTCAGGCTCCGGGAGGTTTTGTGTAAAAGCAGAAAAGGTACAGAAGAACCTTTTGTTTCCATAATACTTCAAACAGACTTAGCGTTCAAGGTGAAATTCGGGGTGTCTGCCTGTGCAATGAATGTGATCCTTAGGTCCTTAAATCCCTGGAGTCTGGGTACCTGAGTCTGAAAGGGGCTCTTTCCAACACTGCCTCCCACCCCACTCCCATTGCTTGCTTACGGTTGTTAAAGTTTAGCTGAGGCAGGATCAGAATCAGCGCTCGAATGGCAAGGTGCTATTGTCCCGTCTGCCAGAGAGTTTACACATGCTCAGAATATTAGACGTGATTGACAAAGGGGTGTGTGTGTGTGTGAATCAAACCTCTTGTTCTGTTTTGCAGTCACAAAGAAGCCTTTCCTTTTTGAAATCCAAGAAGGTCCCCTCTTCTCGGCTTGTGGAGGGAATTAGGGCAGCAAATAACCATGACTTTTTTTTTTTCATGATCGGCTAAAACTTTAATTGATGTAGAGTTTATGAAGTGTGTAGGAATTTCAGGATGGCTTTTTGACCTACCTTTCAAATGCAGCCACCCGTAGAGTGGCATTAGTTCTAATAGGTGTACAGTCTTCCCTCAATCCTCTGATCTGATCTCGGCTATTGTTCAAATTTTACATTTAAATAAACCATACATTTATTTTGTATAACTAGATGATATTAAAACAAAACTGACCAAATGATCAAAGGCATTCTGTCTCTCTTTTAAAAAATAACTCAGAACAGAATTCTGCATACAGGTTAGGATTCCATGAAACAAAGACTTTGTATTTGACTTGCAGAAATGATTGTGCATGTATTCAGTCTGAAAGCCTTTTAATGGCCTTGAATTGAAGAGTCTACAATCAGGAAAGGCCAGGTGGACCTGAGCTGGGATGAGTGCTTTCTTGGCAGGGAGCCCATTCTCATGATGAAAGCTGGGAAAATTTGCTTGAGGAGAGTAATCCAATGATACGAACGGATTAGGCAGGCTTACATTTAGCAAACTGTAAACCATGAATGTGAATACTGCACCACTTCCCCACTCAGACAGCTGCCTTGCTTATAAAATAGAGCAACCATAATTAAATAAGAGGAGAAACTAAAGAGAGATGGTGGGAGGAAGGAAGCATCGGGTGTTTCAAAATGATATCGTGTGCATAGAAACCAAGTTTGACAGCAGTAAGTAATTCCTGGTCAGTGCTAACAAAACACTCCCCAACATCGCTCCAAAGACAGGTGGAAACTTTGAACCTGCACAGACTCCAAGTTCACCTTCCACTCTTTGCTCCTATTGGTCCAGCCACTATTTTTCACTTCTATTGCTTAGCTATTAATGGCATTAATTAAAACCTGCCTTGCTTCCGGATATATTATGAAGCTGTTTGTAAAGTGCTGTGAAGGCAACTTGTTCTAAGAGCTATTAATTCTTGTAAGGGCCATGTCAGCTTCAGTTATGTGCTCATAAATGCAAACCCAACCTGGTCAATAATCTCCAGGGGATAGTCTAAATTGCACAGCTGGCTTTTTAGAAAATGTGTGTGGAGGAACATGAAAAGATTGTTGAAAACGCCAGTGTAAGATTAGATAATAGATGGAACTATGCTGGGTAGGGGGTGGGCAGAACAAAGAAGTTATTATTGAGCATGAGGTGTGCTCTGTATTCTACGAAGGGGTGATTTAGGCTGGGTTAACAAGGTATTTGGGAGGAGGTTATTAAAATAGGAAGGCAGCATAAAGCATACAGGTTTGACTGAATAAGTTCCCAGCAATGCCTGCTTCAGGTCCTCTTTCTTTCTTTTGCTGGCTGTCCTGTTGTCATCCCTACTTGGGAGGGTCAGGGAAATGGAGGTGGAAGCTGACTCCTTGAGTTACCAGTTTGTTGGGTCTATGGACTTTCACCTTAGGGCTTCTTTAGAATATTTTTTCACATACTGTATTTATTTAATCTGTAAACGATATTCAGATAACAAAATTAAGTAGATAATAAACAAACTCACTAGTATGCAGGCTTTCTCATATGACAGATGAATAGGTACACAATGGATAAATAAATAGATGGATAGATGGATAAGTAAAGGCTTCATTCATCCACTTATTCAACAAATACTTAGTAAATAAGAGACCATGTACCTAGCATTGTTCTAGGTGATGGAGATGTGGGGGATAAAGAGGCATGGTTCTTGTGCTCGGTGAGCTTATCTTTTAGTGGGGGAGACATGCAATAAACAAGTAAGTATGTGGATGTGAGAGTGGTAATAATGAGCTACAGAGACAATAATACAGGAGAATGTGCTAGAAATGGGCAGAATAATTAGATAAATGTATAGCCTAACAATAGAGCTCCAGATAATTTAGTGTTATGGTCTTCAAACTTGATTTTAACAACAGAACCTACATTTTTTTTCAGTTGAAGATAAATATTCTGTAGGGAAACCTCAATATAGACTACAGGTAAAAGCATATCTGCTCTAGTGGATGTTAGAGTGTGTGTGTGCAAGTGTGTGGATGTGTTTGTGTGTGCATGCTGGTGCCAGAGCCCTCTCCACCGATTTAGGTAAATTATAACAAATTGATTATAAATTGTATCTGTCATAAGAGAAAAATAAGTGAAAAATTTAAGTGATAATTGTTCTGTTGCAGTGGGGTGGATGATATTGCTGGCACTCTCTCATGAAGACATCCACAATCTGTTTGTGTCATTCGCTTCACTCATTGATCAGAGTCTGCACTATACTTATTGCTTCTGTTCATCTTTTTTTATATTTTAATTTCTTTTCCTATTTTTATTAAACTAGAAAATCGTATCTTGCAATTACGAAGGTGTGAGAAAAGGCACATGTATTTGTTTCTGGATAGTTTAGTCTCACACAGATCCAGAAATTATGGCAAGGGCTCTCTCTAAAGAGCGTGTTCAGTGCTTCGTCAGGTGCTCAGAGGATGAGCTTATTACATCAAATATGGGATGAGTGGATGCTGCACATCAGGAGATAACAGCAAATGGATTCCTGGTCTATTCTTGGGTTCCATTTGGCTCTGAAAGTATGTGTTTTTGTTTTATTGCCACATTTAGGTGTGTTTTTAAATACATAAAATAATACATAATAGGTTTTCCTCTCCAACAAGTGTGAATAGCCATTAAATGCTGGGAACAAATCAATTTTTTTGTTTTGTATTTTTGAGCTGTTTACACCATGGTTCAGCCTTTGAAAGAATCCCTTTATCTCATCCTTTGCGTGGCCATGCAAGTTCGGGGTGTTCAAGATACTATCTCAGTGAGATATGCCTTTATAGCAAGTAATGTGAAACCATAGAAATGACCATGAAGAAATTATTTTTTATCTCATCTCTCATTTCAAAACCTCCTTCCTTGTGAATAGCCAGAATACGTCACTATCTATCAGTGGCTGCAGTTTCCTCATTTTCCCAGTTGTCACCATTTCCTTTGTGGTGGTGGGTGCTGTGATGTCCACTGCCCAGATCCCCCTCCCAGGAATGAAAAATGTATTCTCCCCCAGCCCCAAGTTGCTGAACGTGCTACTAGAAGACAGCTCTCAGCTGTCAGTGCTCTCTGGGGGATGCCCGGGGCGGAAGTGCCTCAGCCAAGGTCACACCTCCTTCCAGGGGCTGACTGATCATTGTGCAGCAGAGAAGCCCAGCCCCCTCAGCCCAACTGAGAGCACCTCTGAAGGATCATCCCTGCTCAGGAACTCCTCCCTAAGGGGCTGGCTTAGGATCTGATCATAGCTCAAATTTTCCCTCTGACCAATCCTGCTTCCTTTCTCTCCTTTCCATAGGTGTTAATCCAAGAATAAGCCCTAAAAGACCTCCCGCATGTTGAGGAACACAAGCTGTGATAGCTGGCCCCAGACAACATAGGATAAAGTGTGCATTGGAATGGCATTTTTAGGTCTAGGTCATGAGCTGTCTGGTGGTAATAAGGCTCCCATCATTGGTGGTAGGTGAAGTACAGAAGGCCCCTGGCTCAATGTGGCAGTATAGCTGTTAAAACTTTTGCTAGCCAGTCATGGTGGCACGTGCCTGTAGTCCCAGCTACTCGAGGGGCTGAGGCAGAAGGATCACTTGAACCTGAGAGGTCAAGGCTGCAGTGAGCAGTGACCGTGCCACAGCCTGGGCAACAGAGTGAGACCCTGTCTCAAGAAACCCCACAAAACACACAAAAAAACTTTTGACAGTTATAGACTGGGATGGCACACACATGGAAGAGAATGTGATAGCTCATGCAGTGTTTAGGCTTTTGAGAAATATGGCAGAAATGGGAACTTTAAGGACGGTGGAATTTGGTGGCTGTAACAACTCTGCTCTGGAAAAAGATAATGAAAAGCAGAGCATGACTAATTGGCAATTAAAATCTAGGTGTAAAATCAAGACAGTCTCTTTGGTAGCATATGAAGAGGCTTTTATCTCCTTCAGCAGGAGAAAGAGCCAAGGATCAAGCTCAGAATTTAAGTAGAAGAGCTGCCGAGCTCCCAGAAAGGCTAAAGTCCCAACCGAGGCTGGTCTACTATTACAAAGTTATGACCTTAGTTGGGAAAAAATGGCTTTTGAGATATAGGATAAGGACATCTGGGTTGATGCATCCAAAAATCTTGAATCCTGAGATTCACCAGAAACTTCTGAACCTGAAGTGGCCCATATCTCCCAATCAAGAATGGTGTTTCCCTCTGGCTTAAAGATGATATCGAGGTTTCTCCCTGCAGGACGTGTGCTCCGTCTCGGTAGGATCTCCCCTCTCCTTTCTTTTGTCTACTAGGTCAATGATGAGGGCTAAATCATAAGCTGAGGACATGCTGGGCTTTCCCAGGAGAGGGGAAGGGGCTACGCCCCAGAGAACTGCAGGATCTAGCCAACTTGTAACAGCAAGACCCAGGAGAGGAGTGGATTCTGAGGATGTGGGACTGATGAGGGCAGATCATCCATTTGATAAAGAGAGTTTATTGATAAGGGAGTCTCTCTTGGGATATAGGGTTTAACACCCTGGGAAGAACTCCTAGGGAATGGTACAAACACATTGCTAGGATGGCTCCTGGAAGCATGCAAATGTGGTGGTCTACACTAATTGAAGCCAAAATGACAACATTTTTGTGGCAGGTGGTGGAAGAAGGAATTAAAAGTCTCATTGAAGTGAGCATGTGAGAATGGATATACTATATAAGGGGGAAACCCCACAAGATGACTATGTTCTACAGGACAGCCAGGAAGACACATCGTTGACCACTCCAATAAGGAATGTGCTGGAAAAGGGGGCACCAGCATTGCTAAGAAGCTCAGTGGTGTGGTTCCCCTGTATCCAGGGCCTGACGATAGGAGATGCTATTACAGAACTGAGTTCACAGATAACGGATTATGGGGGACCCAAAACCATAAGAGGTCAGGTGGCAGCATTACCTCTCAGAAGCCAGGTAGGTACAACGATTGTAATGAGCAACAAGGTCAAATGGCATCTAAGAGGGCCTGACCTGTAGATGGTTATGAAGATAGTTAATAGAACTCAGTGTCCATAAGGGCAATATAGGTGGCCAAGTCCATGAAAGTACTGCTCAAAAGAAATCATGGCTGGATGACCAAAAGCCTGAGAGATGTTGCCACAATAAAATTCATGATCCCTTGCTCAATTTCTGGACCTGAGTTAATTTTTGGACCAGGAACCCATTGACCAAAGGAGTGTCCAGTTCCCCAGGAGGAAGTATCCTAAACACCATTTTAAGTCTGTTTATAAATGAGTCTCCCAGTCCTTCCCCCAAAGGAATATATGACTGTATATTCTGAAACTTTATGTTGTGGAAGGGGGAAGACTCAAACATTTTTGAAAACTGCTGGGCTCAGGGTGAGAGACTCAGGACACTGAAGACCTAAAGCATCATCATAGGCCCCCTCTTAGAGTGGGGATATAGGGAAGTAAGAAAATGAATAAAGTCCTGGCTCAGGTCTGGTTCACAGTGGGTTCACTGAATCTACAGACCCACCTGGTGGTCATTTCCCTGGCTCCTGGAAGTATAATTGGAGTAGATATACTCGGTAGTTGGCACAACCCCTGCAATGGGGAAATTGGCCTACAGGATAAGAGATCAAGCAAAAGTAGTGAGGAAGGTCAAGTGGAAGCCATCAAAGTGGCTTCTTTCCATCCTACCCACTGGCAAGATAGCAAATTAAAAATAATATTGCACTCTAGAGCTGGGGGTAATGGCAGATATTAGCACCACTCTTAAAGATACAGGGTAGGAGTCTCCATCATATCTACATTTAATACACGAATCTGACATCTGACGACAGCAGATGGATCCTGAAAGATGACGGCAGACCACTGCAAACTTAACCAGATAGTGGCCCCAATTGCAACTTCTTTGTTGAGCAGGATACCATGGCCTTAGCTATCTGATATGTGGTCACTGGTCTGGCTAGTGCTTTCCTTTCCAACCCTATTGGAAAAGAGTGCTCTGACTTGGAAAGGACAAGAGTATCCATTTTCAGTTTTGTCCCAGGGCTATGTTAATTTCCCTGTCCTCTGTCATATGATAGTCTGTACTAACTGGCCATCCCAAAGAATATCCTTTGGTCCGTTATATCAATGAAATCATGTTAATCAGATTGGATGAGCAAAAAATATTCAGTACTGTGGATATGTTGGTAAGACACATATACTCCAGAGGGTGGGAAATAAACCCCACACATTTCCGGGACCTATCACATCAGCAACATATTTAGGGCTCCTGTTCTGGGACCTGCCAGGATATTCCCTCAAAAGTAAAAGGACAAATGAGTGCACCAAATACCTCCACCACAGAGAATGAAACATAACACACAACTCTTGGTAGGCTACTTCTGGTTGTGGAAGCAGCATATTCCGTACCTGGGAGTGCTGACCTAGTCCACGTAGCTGGTAACATGGAAGGATGCCAGTTTTGACTGTTGCCCAGGGCAGAAAAGGGCTCTGCAGCAGGCACAGGCTTGGGTTATACTGCATGACCAGGAAGATTCTATAGTATTGGAGGTATCAGTGGTAGAAAAAGATGCCTTGTTGAGTTTATGGCAGATCCAGTAGGAGAATTATAGTATAGACCAATAGGTTTCTAGAGCAAGGAAATGTCAGCTGCAGTGAAAATTGTATGCCTTTTGAAAAATAGCTTCTGGGCTCTTGTAGAGACTTTGTGCTTAATACACAGCACACCAAGTGATTATGAAGCCAGAATTGCCCCAAATGGGCTGAATCATTCCAGACTCATAAGGTTGGGAAGGCCCAATAACCGTACATAGCAACATGAGAGGTTCATCCAGGACTAAGCATGAATAGGACCAGGGGGACACAAAACAGCTGCAGAGTCAGGGCATCCAGAGCCCCATGTCACCTACCATGACTCTTTAGCTCACTTCTGTGATTGCAACAGGATCCTTTACGACCAGCTGATGGAAGAGGAAAAAACCCTGAGCTTGGTTTGTGGATGGCTTGACTTGATATATGTGTTTAAGCTGAAAATCATGGTGGTTGCCCAATGGCCCTTCTTGGGGAGGCCTTGAAGGAAGCAGTGAAGGAAAATGCTCCCAATGGGCAAAGCTTCGAGTGGTTCATCTTTGTGTAGAAGGAGAGGTGGCTCAGAGTTTATAATATATACCAACTCAAGATCAGTGGGGGAATGGCTTGACTGGCTGTTAGGGACCTGGGAGGAGAAAGACTGGAATATCAGAAACAAGAAGGTCTGGGGTAGACACATGTGAATGAACATTATGGGAGTAAGAAGAAGGGGAAATATTTTTGGTTTTCATGTTAAAGCCTACTAGAGAGCATCCACCATGGCAGAGGCACTAAACAACCATGTAGACAAAATGACTTGGCCAGTTAATATCAGCCAGCCTCTGTCATCGACTGCCCCAGTGCTGCTCCAGTGGGTCACAAATAAAGCAGCCATGGTGATAGGGTTGGAGGTTGGGACGGAGACAGAGGTTGTGCAGGGTCACAATAGCACATAAATTTGTGCTTCTCATCCCCAGAACTCTGGGATTTAAGATTGAGAGATCCTGGCTCCCAAAGGGGATCATGAATACGTCTGCTAGAGTACGAAGCAAGAGTCCCATTGTACTATAAGCTATGACTGCTGCCTGCACACTGCAGGTTCCTTGAGCCAAGAAATTAGCAGATGAGAAGAGGGGTCACCATCCTGGCAGGGGTAGTTAACTCTGATCATCATAGAGGGCTACTGCTACACAATGAGGACAAAGAGGAATGTGGCACCCAGGTGATTCCCTTTGATACCTCTTTGAACCTCCTTGCCCAACTCTGACAGTAGATTGACAAGTTCAGCTATGCTGGCTGAGAAGGGCATGGTGACCAGGGACTCCTATGAGGCTCTGGGTCATGCCACCAGGTAAGCCAGTGAGAACAAGTGATGAGTTGGCTGAGGGTAAGGGGAATCTAGAAGGGGTTGTAGAGGTGGGAAATGATGAGTATTAGTTACAGCCCAGAGATGAGCTACAGTGACAGGGGCTATAGTTCATCTCATTAACCTTTCTCTCTTAAGTTTTCTCTAGGAATCCTTCTAGAGGAGTGGAATCTGAGCAATGCAAGGGGCAGAGTGGACTGGATATGTGATGCACTTGTCAGATCTTCCTTTAGGACTGAAGGATAAATTCCTCTTGCTACTGGTAATGCTGCTGGAAAGATGGCTCCCAGTCTTTTTAGGGGAATGTCTGGGCTGATAAACTGCCTTGACTAGGGGACAATCTACATTCAATAACTGACCAATGATGGGGCATATAGGTTTGGTCTCCTCACCTCAATTCAGTTAAACTCTGAAGAGCTTTCCCCCAGATCCATAGCTCCCATACCGCAGTTCACCTTCTCTCAATCCTGCTTCTCCCTCTGCCCAATCTTGCTTCCTTTCTCTCCTTTTAACAGGTATTGGTCCTGAGCCTATTCTCTATACATATCTTTAAAAAATTATTATCATAATTTTTTATTATTATCACAATTTGCTGCACCTATCAACTCATCATCTGCATTAGGTATTTCTCCTAATGCTCTCCCTCCCCTAGCTCCACACCCCCCTGACAGGCTCTGGTGTGTGATGTTCCCCTCCCTGTGCCCATGTGTTCTCATTGTTCAACTTCCGCTTATGAGTGAGAACCTGCAGTGTTTGGTTTTCTGTTCTTGTGTTAGTTTGCTGAGAATGATGGTTTCCAGCTTCATCCATGTCCCTGCAAAGGACATGAACTCATCCTTTTTTATGACTGCAGAGTATTTCATGGTGTATATTTGCCACATTTTCTTTATCAAGTCTGTCACTGATGGGTATTTGGATTGGTTCCAAGTCTTTGCTATTGTGAACAGTGCCACAGTAAACATATGTATGCATATTTCTTTATAGTAGAATGATTTATAATAGTTTAGGCATATACCCAGTAGTAGGATTGCTGGGTCAAATGGTATTTCTGCTTCTAGATCCTTGAGGAATCGCCACACTGTCTTCCACAATGGTTGAACTAATGTATAACTCCCACCAACAGTGTAAAAGCATTCCTATTTCTCCACATCCTCTCCAGCATCTGTTGTTTCCTGACTTTTTAATGATCACCATTCTAACTGCATGATACAGTATCTCAATGTGGTTTTGATTTGCATTTCTCTAATGACCAGTGATGATGGAGCTTTTTTTTTCATATGTTTGTTGGCTGCATAAATGTCTCCTTTTGAGAAGTGTCTGTTCATATCCTTTGCCCACTTTTTGATGGGGTTGTTTGTTTCTTTCTTGTAAATTTGTTTCAATTCTTTGTAGATTCTTGATATTAGCCATTTGTTAGATGGATAGATTGCAAACATGTTCTCCCTTCTGTAGGTTGCCTGTTAACTCTGATGATAGTTTCTTTTGCTATTCAGAAGCTCTTTGGTTTAATTAGATTCCATTTGCCTATTTTGGCTTTTGTTGCCATTGTTTTTGATGTTTTAATCATGAAGTCTTTGCCTATGTCTAAGTCCCGAATGGTATTGCCTAGGTTTTCTTCTAAGGTTTTTATGGTTTTAGGTCTTACGTTTAAGTCTTTAATCCATCACGAGTTAACTTTTGTATAAGGTATAAGGAAGGAATCCAGTTCAACTTTCTGCATATGGCTAGCCAGTTTTCCCAACACCATTTATTGAATAAGGAATCCTTTCCCCATTGCTTGTTTTTGTCAGGTTTGTCAAAGATCAGATGGTTGTAGAAGTGTGGTGTTATTTCTGAGGCCTCTGTTCTGTTCCATTTGTCTATATATCTGTTTTGGTACCAGTGCCATGCTGTTTTTTAACTGTAGCCTTGTAGTATAGTTTGCAGTCAGGTAGCATGATGCTTCCAGCTTTGTTCTTTTTGCTTAGGATTGTCTTGGCTATGTGGGCTCTGTTTTGGTTTTATATGAAATTTAAAGTAGCTTTCTCCCAATTCTGTGAAGAAAGTCAATGGTAGCTTGATGGGGATAGCACTGAATCTATAAATCACTTTTGGCAGTGTGGTCATTTTCAAGATGTTGATTCTTCCTAACCATGAGCATGGAATGTTTTTCCATTTGTTTGTGTCCTCTCTTATTTCCTTGAGCAGTGGTTCATAGTTCTCCTTGAAGAGGTCCTTTATATCCCTTATAAGTTGTATTCCCAGATATTTTATTCTCTTTGTAGCAATTGTGAATGGGGGTTCACTCATGATTTGTCTGTTTGTCTGTTATTGGTATATAGGAATGCTTGTGATTTTTGCACATTGATTTTGTATCCTGAGATTTTGCTGAAGTTGCTGATCAGCTTACAGAGATTTTGGGCTGAGACCATGGGGTTTTCTAAATATACAATCATGTCATCTGCAAACAGAGACAATTTGACTTCCTCCTTTCCTAATCGAATCCCCTTTATCTCTTTCTCTTACCTGATTTCCCCTGGCCAGAACTTCCAGTACTAAGTTGAATAGGAGTGGTGAGAGGGACATTCTTGTTATATGCTGGTTTTCAAAGCTAATGCTTCCAGTTTTTGTCCAGTCAGTATGATACTGACCGTGGGTTTGTCATAAATAGCTCTTATTATTTTGAGATACGTTCCCTCAATACCTAGTTTACTGAGAGTTTTTAGCATGAAGGGGTGCTGAATTTTATCAAAGGCCTTTTCTGCATCTATTGAGATAATAATGTGGTTTTTGTCATTGGTTCTGTTTATGTGATGGATTACGTTTATTGATTTTCATATGTTGAACCAGCCTTGCATCCCAGGGATGAAGCCAAGTTGATTGTGGTGGATAAGCTTTTTGAAGTGCTGCTGGATTCTGTTTGTCAGTATTTTGTTAAAGATTCTTGCGTCAATGTTCATCAGGGATATTGGCCTGAAATTTTCCTTTTTTGTTGTCTAATACGCATCTTATATACTAATCTCCATCTCAGAGACTGCTTCCTAAGGAATGCCTTCAAAATGGAATCAAAACCAAAAGGCATGTTGCTGACAGCCCGCTGATTTCTTTGGGGGAAGCAGTAAATTGATTGGTGTACAGATATGCCCTCTTCATTCGCAGGGAATGCCTTCCTTAATGCACACAATGTTGGTACTTCACGAAAACTGATGCCAATGTACTTTCCCACTTTACATCGTGGCTCACGAGATAAGTGTTGACCATATGAAAATCATTTTCTCTTAGAGTATAAATTTTCAGTGATAAATAGTGAGATAAATCATATCTTAGAAACTAAAGTCTTGCAGAAGATAGTGGTGATGGTTGCATAACGTAAATATAATGAATGCCACTGAATTGTAGGCTTAAAATGGTTAAAATGGAAAATTATGTTATTTATATTTTATGTTTTACCACAATTAAAAAAAATCAATCATGTAATATACCAAAAACAATTGGCTTGTGTACTTTAAGTGAATGAGTTGTATGGTTTCTGTCATTCAATTATATATCAATGAAACTTTTTTTTAAATATAAAAAAGAGTCTTGTGGGGGAAAATAATCAACTGTTTCTCTTTCGTATATGTGCTCCACCAGAACTAAATTTTGTCAATATATAAGGTGTAATCTCTGCACAGAAACAATACTACCTTTCTCCACATTGCGTACCATTGATATTATGCAACATCTACCAATGTTCTTTGATAAAGAAATTTTGTTGGTAGCTGTGTTTCTTCTCCAAACATAATATTTATCATTACCTTTGTAGCTGGTTTCACAAGCTCTTTGGCAATAGGGTGGCATGTAACTATTTTATGATGCCTCTCTAGTATTGTGTTTTCCATTACTTTTAGCAACAAAATTCTTCAATTTTTTGCTGGGAAGCACTTGTAATGCTTCCACTTGTTCTGGCAAAACTTTATGGTTCTATCCAAAAGGCGACTGTACTTTGTTGGAAAACAACACTGAAGCTTTTGTGGCTTCTTGCTGTTATTGAAAAACGTTTTTATAACAGATGCCACCCTGGAGGTCTAGGGGCAAACATATTACCGGCCAATACAACCCAGTTTTCAGAGTTTTCTGGTCCTACTTCCTGTTCTTGATTTATAGTCTTACATTTTTGTTAGCTTGCGTAAGATCATCACAGTCATGTTCTTACTTCTCCCGGCAAATACTGCCTCACTGCTCTTTGTTGGTCCTCGAGCCTGTTCTCTCTTTACAGTCAAGATGTTATCATCTTGAGCTATAATATTTATGCCACTCTTTTCATCATTATCACTTTTGATCCATTGATACATTTTTGTAAATTAGGGATAATCACAACATTAACACCTAAAGATACAAATTCAAGAAATGAAAACAGTGACATATGTTATCTGAGACAAAATACACACCATGTAAGTGAATGTTGGGCTAGATGAACTGATGGGTTGCTGGGGGTAAACTAAGCATCCAAGGATCTCATTTTGAACAATCACACCCTGGTCTTTTCTACTTCCCCTTCTTCCTTTTTTTCCCTTTGTTGGTCCTACCTGGATTCTTTACCTGCTACTTTCCCTTCCTTGTTCCTCTGTTTTCTTTTTTTTTTGAGACGAAGTTTAGCTCTGTCGCCGAGGCTGGAATGCAGTGGTGCAATCTCGGTTCATTGCATCCTCTGCCTCCCAGGTTCAAGCGATTCTCCTGCCTCAGCCTCCTGAGTAGCTGGGATTACAGGTGAGTGCCACCATGCCCAGCTAATTTTTGTATTTTTGGTAGAGATAGGGTTTCACCATGTTGGTCAGTCTGGTCTCGAACCCTGACCTCGTGATCTGCCTGCCTTGGCCTCCCAAAGTGCTGGGATTACAGGTGTGAGCCACCATGCCCGGTCTCCTTTGTTTTCTTTTTGAGAGTTAAGGAACATTAAAATAGAAAGAGATCTTGGAGATTTTAAAATCTAATGATCTCATTTTATAGATGAAGAGACTGAAATCCAGAGAGATATAATGAACTTCTCCAAGTCAGAGGGACAAGATCTGGTCTTCTGGCTTCTCTAGCTCACAGGTCAATGCTTTTCCATTTTGCCACGACTTCAGTAAACTTTCTCCTTCAGCTTTCTTTCTGGTCCTCTTGTCACTGACAATGGTGGAATCCATAGTGGTTAAGAATGAAGGAGACAGGAATCTAAGGGAGTCAAAATCTCCTCCTTTCCCCTCCCTTCCTCCTTCTTTCCCTCCCTCCTTCTCTCTCTCCCTCCCTCCTTCTTTCCCTTCCTCCCACTACTGCAGAATGATCTGATAATGTCACGTTCTTCTCTACTCTTTGGTGACTCTTAAATCCCTATAGGATGAAGTTCAATCTTCCACCTGGACATGTGGCAAGTTATTTTTGTGTCCTGACTCTTGCTCTCCTGTCTAGACTTCCTTCATCACTCTGTATATTAGTCAGGCTGGTTTATGATATATTAATAAATGGGTCCAAAATCTCAGTGGCCTAATGCAACCAAGATTTATTTTATATTTATAAAAAGTCCACTGCAAGTCTGGCTGACTCTCCAGAGGAACTATTCTTTATGTGGAGACTCAGAGATCCAGGTTGTTTTGACCATACGATTTTTCCATTTTCATGAGGTTTCCTCCTTGCCATGGAGGAGGAAGAGACTAGATAATAGAGCTCACGTAATGAATGAATCTTCTGTGATTTAGCCTGAAAAGAATGCCCAATTTCATCAGCCAGAGTTTATCATCTAACTGCAAGAGGGCTGGGAAGTGCCAGGGAATGTTTGGTGAGGACTGTCGTTTCTGCCATGGTCTTTCCTTGCAATTGCAGTTGTGGAAATATCTGACTGCTTGTCCCCTGAGTACAAACTCTTTTAAGCCTCTATGTCTTTCCACTGAGGCTTTCCACCCTGTCAAGCATATACCCTTCTTGCCAACCTGACAGACTCTTACAACCCCAAGTCTCTTTCTTTCTCTCTCTTCTTTCTTTTTCTTTCTTTCTGTCCCTCCCTCCCTTCTCTCTCTGTCTCTCTCTCTCTTTTTCTTTCTTCTTTTTGAGATGGAGTCTTGCTCTGATGCCCAGGCTGGAGTGCAGTGGCACAATCTCAGCTCACTGTAAGCTCTGCTTCCCAGGTTCAAGCGATTCTCCTGCTTCAGCCTCCCGGGTAGAAGGGATTACAGGCTCATGACACAATGCCTTGCTAATTTTTGTATTTTTAGTAGAGATGGGGTTTCACCATGTTAGACAGGCTGGTCTCAAACTCCTGACCTCAAGTGATCCACCTGCCTTGGCTTCCCAAAGTGCTGGGATTACAGGCGTGAACCACCATGGCTGGTCCCAAGTTTCTATTTCTGAGAAGACATAGCTGATTTTTCCAGGCCAACTTAATGGTTTATTCTCCATGTCCCTACTGCATCTTGTCGTTAGCTCCATCACAGCACTTTTTGTTTTCTTACATTTTTTTTGCCTAGCAGTTTTCCTCTAAACGGAAATCTCCTTGTGGATAGGAAAAGTGTACTTTCATCTTTAGGTTCTCAGTTTTATACGATGGTGCCTAAACTCTTCATACCTGTGGCTGAATAAATGAATGAACAAATAAATGACCACAAAACTATCCAGTTTCTTGTTATGTTCCATTTCATTACCCTTACCCTAACTCATTCAACTGTCTTCTTCTCTTGCCTGGATAACCACAGAACCCCCTTATGATATCCCTCTTCCATTCTTATGTCTATCCAATCCATTCTCCACTCAGCAACCACATCATTCTGAAACACGAATCAGGGGCTTCCTATTTCCTTAGAATAAAATCCAAACATCCAAATTCCTTCTGATGACCCACAAGGCATGTGCTGGCCCCTGCCTGCCAATCTGCCAGTCACCCTCTCTCGCTGTGATTCCCACACCGGGACCTCTTCTTAGTTCCCTGACACACTAAGATTTTTCTCCTCGCAGGGCTTGGCTGGTTCCTGTGCCAGGAATACTACTTTCTTTTCTCTCCTGGTTAGCTATTTCTCAGTCCTTTGCTTAAATGCCATTTGTCTGGCGGTTACGATTTTGTTTTGATGGCAAACGAGAAACTCCCACTTGAAATATCCTAAATAATGAAGGGGATCTACCGACTTACGTATGTAACAAGTCCTAAAATAGTGCTGGCCTCAAGACAGGCTTCACTTATGCCTCAGAAGGCCCCATAATTTCCAGAGCAAGGGAGACCCTTCTGGTAGTTCCTGCTTAAGTCCAGAGATTCATTCCCTCACTGGCCTAAACTGCATCACATGCCACAGTTAAACCAATCACTTTAGGAGTGGGACACTCCAGGGGGCGGGACTAAATTTGCTTAAGCCAATCAGGACACTCCCACCTCCCCCAGAGCTGATGATGGAATTGTGCAGGACCAAACAACATGGCGACTTTGGGGAGGGTTTAACTCCCAGAGGATGGACAGTACTTTTGGCAGAAGAAGTGGGAAATAAATATTGGGAATGCATCCGAAAAATATGTTTATCATATTTTCTCAGAGGAGCCTTCACTGATCAACCCCATCTAAAGAATCCCCTCCGTTATTTTCTACTACTAATCCTACTTCCTTCCCTCATAGCACCTGCTACTGTTTGTAAATATTTATTTTGTTTGTTTTCTGGTTTATGGTCTGAATCTCCCACTAGGCTCTATCACTGAAGCAGATATGATTTGTTCACCTACTGCTGGGACATACTGGAAAATTCAATAAATATTTTCTTAATGAAAGAAAGAAACGAACAATTTTATTATTTTCCATTTTAGCCCTGGTTTTTACTAACAGGCATGGAAGGATAGGGTGAATGTGAACACTATATTAATTTGGCTTTCCTTTGTCTGGAAGCTTAGTTCTCTTTCCTTTCCAATAATCCCCCAAATTCCCTTTTCCCAGATCTTGTCTTATTAACCCACCTGCTCCAGGCACTCTAGTAATTTGGTTGTCCTTTTCATTTTTTTTTCTTCACCTAGCTCGAATTAGAGTCTTCAATAGAAATCTTTATTTTTAAAAAAGAGTTAGTTAAGTTACATTTTTCTAGAGGATCTAGGGACCAAGTCTTCTCTTTCGTGTTCCCCTAGTGCCTACAAATGTAGGGATGTGCTTTACTGGGTGAAAAATCAACCACCCTCATGGAAAACAAGACTGAAGACAATGCCAGGTAGCAGGAAGAGAGAGGAAAAGTTAAGAGCAGGCCAAGAAAAAGAAAAAGCTGCCAGGAAAAAACAAAGATTGGAAAACAGTGAAGTGGGGAGGTCTTTTGGGTGAAAGGGGCATAGCTCAAAAGAAAAAAAGTCATACTGAACTTGGGAAATTAGGACTAAAGAAATCACACAATAGAAATAGACTGGAGGAAACTTGTTTCCTTCTGACCTTTACTCACTTATTTTTCAACAACTTCTGAGCTCTACTGTGTGCCAGGAGCACTCTTCTAGGTGCTGAGGATGTGGAGGTGACCAAAACATGCAAGTCCCTGCCTTCCTGGAGTTCATATTCTAGAAAGGCAAGACAGACATTAAGTAGGCATAGAAAATGAACTGCTGGACACAGATGTCAGGGTGAAAACACACATCTACTTTTGCTCCTTCTTGACACTTCAGAGAATGCCAATAAAGGTACTTTAAAAAAATTTTTTTAATTTTTTTGAGACGGAGTCTCACTCTGTTGCCCAGGCTGGAGTGCAATGGCATAATCTTGGCTCACTGCAACCTCCGCCTCCCAGGTTTAAGCAATTCTCCTGCCTCAGCCTCCTGAGTAGCTGGGATTACAGGCATGCACCAGCACGCCTGGCTATTTTGTTGTTGTTATATTTTTAGTAGAGGTGGAGTTTCACCATGTTAGACAGGCTGGTGTCGAACCCCTGACCTCAAGTGATCCACCTGCCTCGGCCTCCCAAAGTGCTGGGATTACAGGTATGAACCACTGCGCCCGGCCCAAGAAAGGTACTTTTTAAAGGCAATACTCATGGATAAGGAAAAGGGGGAGAGAAGTCGACAGTAACAAAGGTGGGAGCAGGACGGCAAACTTGAGAAAAATACATCTTAAGTGGGAAGAAGAGAAAGTGATTAGTGTAAACCTGGTTTTACACTAATTGATGTAATTGGAGTAAAAGGAATTGGTGGCATCAGGTGAATCTGGAGTAGAGAGAGAGAGAGAGAGAGAGAGTGTGTGTGTGTGTGTGTGTGTGTGTGTGTGTGTGAAGAGAGCAGGAAATAAAAAGGATCAGTTGACAGTTTGTTGAAGAAGCAGTCAGCTCTCCAGACAGTCTCTTCTTCCCCTGCACCCCTGCAGAGACAGGAGCTTTATTCTTTGGAGATGGCATCAGGCCCAGCTGAGAATGGAGGACTGAGCACAAACAAAGGGATAAGTAAATGTATGCAGACAGATGCCCCAAGAAGATGGCACCCAGGCCTGGAACCTCCAGGAGGAGATTGGAGAACTCTCTCTGAAGAGTCTGACCATGTCAAGAGAGAAGGATCCAAAGCTATGAATATTGGGGTTTCCAACCAAGTGGTGCAGTGCGACCATGCCATATAGTGAAACTCTTCACTCAACAAGCCCCACCTGGGCATTCAGAGCTACCAGTCACCAATCAGCATTTTAGTTCCCCTGTTCCTCAGATGAGCGATGGCCAAGGATTACTGGACATCTACAAAAAGATTCTAATAGGAAAGACAGAATAAAAATAAAAAAACAAACAAAAAAAATAACTTGAAAGGAAAAGATTATGTAAGAAGAAAATTTATAAGACAGAGAGAGAGAAAATTATCATTAAATGTCCAGAGAGATAAAAAAGAGATATTGCAAAAATGAAGTAAGTACTGGATGCTAAAAAAGTAATATTCAGAGAACTAAAAGGAGCAGTTGGAAATTAAAAATATAACAGCAAAAGTGAAAAACTCAGTAGAGCAATTAGAAAGTTGAAGAAGGCTTCCCCAAAGTGGAGTGAAAAGACAAAGAGATGGAAATACAGGAGAGAAAAGATGAGAAAATGAGAGGAACAGTCCAGGAGGTCTAAACAATAGAGATTTCAGAAAAGGGAAGAGAGAACAAAAGAGAAGGGGAAGGGTCAAATAAAGAATCCAAGAAAAATTCCCAGAATGGAAAAACATGAATATCTAGACTGAAAAGCAGGCACCAGGTGACCATCATAATTACACAATGGGTGCAAATAGTCCTACATTCATATCATCATGTACTTTCAGAACATGAAGCTAAAGAAAGAGCTTAAAACCTTACAGAGGGCAGAAATATGCCACTTACAAAGGATTGTTAATTAGAATGGTTTCAGTTCTCAATAGAAACTTTGGGAGCAGAAACTTAAAGGAGTAATGCCTTTGAAACTCTGAAGGAAAATGTTTTCAGACCTAAGATTCTACTTCCAGCCAAATTTTAAATCAGCTGTGAGCACAGAAGAAAAGTATTTTCAGATGTGCAATATCTCAAAAAAAAATGTGCCTTGCATGCAGCCTTTCTCAGGAAGCTACTGGAGCATATGCTTGGAGTAAAACCAAGAAAAATAAATATGCTGTAGTCAGGAAACAGAATAGCCTTAGGATGATGGCGAAGAGAGATTCCAGGATGTTAGCAATGTACCAGATGTATTGGGTGACCGTTCTACATTGCACCATGTCAGAAGGCGTAGCTGGGAGAGCCCTGTCAGAAATTGAAATGACAGGGCATGTAATAAATGTGATATCCGTTGAGAAGAATTGGGGAAATGGTGAAATTTAGGTTTTATCACTGATACAAACACTGAACTCTAAGCAAATAGAAAACAGTAAAATTAGTAACTCCAGGCAAAACAGAAATAATCGGGAAGGAAAAGTAATAATGGAATTCTATATGGCTCATTAATTGCATTTGCATTGTAATAATTATGTAACACTGAATTTTAACTTATTCAAAAATACTTTATATGAGGAGGACAGAGGGATGGAAAGTGTGTGCATGTGTGATGGGGGCAGAGAGAAGAAAGAGAATCAAAACCATCAGTTTCCATACTGAGAAATCAGTAGCTAATTCCTGTAGGTTATTGTTTTTCTTTTTCCCTTTTTTAGAGACTTGGAGGCAATGATAACAACAAGAAAAATATCAGTTAAAGTCATTGAATGTAATGGCAAACAGGCATATGAAAAGGTGCTCAACATCACTGATCATCAGAGAAAGGCAAATCAAAACTACAATGAGATATTATCTCACTGCTGTCAAAATGGCTTTTATCCAAAAGACAGGCAATAACAAATGCTGGTGAGGATGTGAAGAAAAGGGAACCCTCGTCCACTGTTGGTGGGAATGTAAATTACAACCACTATGGAGAACAATTTGTAGGTTTCTCAAAAAACTAAAAATAGGTTGGACGTGGTGGCTCACACTTGTAATCCCAGCACTTTGGGAGGCCGAGCTGGCCGGATCAGTTGAGTCCAGGAGTTACAGATAAACGTGGGCAACATGGAGAAACCCCTGGGTCTCTACAAAAAATTAGCTGGGCATGATGGCATGCACCTGTAAGTTCCAGCTGTTCGGGAGGCTGAGGTGAGAGGATCCCTTGAGCCTGGGAGGTGGAGGTTACAGTGAGCCGAGATCATGCCATTGCACTCCAGCCTGGGCAACAGAGCAAGACCTTGTTTCAAAAAAGTTAAAAATCAAAAACCAAACCAAACAAAAACAAAACAAAAGCTAAAAATAGAGCTACCGTATCAGCCAGCAATCCCACTGCTGAGTATATTCCCAAAAGAAAGAAAATCAGTATATCCAGGAGATGTCACACACCCATGTTTGCTACAGCACTGTTCACAATTGCCAAGATTTGGAAGAAACCTAAGTGTCTATCAACAGATGAATGAATGAAGAAAATGTGGTACATATACACAATGGAGTACTATTCAGTCATAAAAGGAATGAAATCCTGTCTTTTCAGCAACATGGTTAGAACTGGAGGTAATATGCTAAGGGAAATAAGCCAGGCACAGACAAACATCACATGTTTTCACTTATTTGTGGGATCTAAAAATCAAAACAATTGAACTCATGGATAGAGAGTAGAAGGATGGTTACCAGAGGCTGGGAAGGGTAGTGGGGGGGGGAGATAGGGAGGAAGTGGGGGATGGTTAATGGGTAAAAAAATGAATAAGAAAGAATGAATAAGATCTCGTATATAATAGCACAGTAGGGGGACTATCATCAATATTAATTTAATTGTACATTTAAAAATAACTAAAAGAGTATAATTGAATTGTTTGTAACAAAAAGGATAATACCTGAGGGGATGGATACTTCATTTTCCATGATGAGATTATTATGCATTGTATGCCTGTTATCAAAACATCTTAGGTACCTCATAAAAATATACCTACTGTGTACCCACAAAAATTAAAAACAAAAAAAATATAGTCATTGAACGTAGTTGGCTCTGGATAGGAAAAATGGAAGGGATAGGAGATTGCTGCTTCTCGTAGTAAACTTTGTAGATATAATTGATTGTGTAAACTCTGCATGATTAACATTAAAAAAGAATAAGACCAAAATTAAAGAAAAGGAAAATACGAGAAAGAAATATAGGCTGGGTGCAGTGACTCATGCGGGTAATCCCAGCACTTTGGGAGGCTGAGACAGGGGAATTGCTGAGCCCAGGAGTTGGAGACCAGCCTGGGCAACATAGCAAGACCCTGTCTCCATAAAATAAAAATTTTTATTAAAAAATAATAAAAAAGAAAGAAATATAGCAAAATGTTAGTTGTTTATCTCTGGGTTTCTGATAATAGATTCTTTTCATTTTTAAATTTTAATTTCGAAAATTGTCTGCATTTCCTAAAATGAACACAGCTTACTTTTTAAAAAGCACCATATGGTCATTTATTTTAATAACGTATTTTCCTTTGGAACATTATTCTTTCTGTATTTTTAGTTGACATGTAGTAATTGTATATATTTGTGGGATACAGAGTGATATTTCATTACATGTATGTAATGTGTAATGATCAAACCAAGGTAAATAGCATATCTATCACCTGGAACATTTATCATTTCTCTGTGCTGTGAGCATTTAAAATCCTCTCTTCTAGCTCTTTGAAAATGTACACTAAATTGTTGTTAGGACCATCCGGCAGTGTATAGAATGCTAGAACTCATTCCTCCAATCTGGCTGTAATTTTGTATCCCTCAGCCAACCTCTTCCTATCTTCCCTCCCCTCTACCCTTCCCAGCCTCTAATAATCACAGTTATTAGAGTTCTATTTCTTTCTTTTTGCTTTTTTTAAGACGGGGTTTCACCATGTTAGTCAGGCTGGTCTTGAACTCCCGACCTCAGGTGATCCGCCCGCCTTGGCCTCCAAAGTGCTTGGATTACAGGAGTGAGCCACCACGCCCGGCCTAGAGTTCTATTTCTATGAGCACGGTTTTTAAAAACTCCCGTATATGAGTGAGAACATGGAGTATTTATCTTTCTGTGCCTGAACATTTCACTTAATGTCCTTCAGATTCATTCACGTTGAATATGGCTTAGTTTTTAAATGATAAAACCTCATATTTTAGGTTAAGGGGAGAGAGAGTTACAGAGAAACATATTAGTTTCCTTTTGTTCTTTTTCTTTTTTTTCTTTTAAGAGGCAGAGTCTCACTCTGTCGCCCAGTTTGGAGTGTGGTGGCGTAATCGTAGCTCACTGAAGCCTTTACCTTCTGGCCTCAAGCGAGAAGATACTAGTTTCGTAGGAGGATTTGGGGGTGGGGGGCATTGCTAATGGTGACATTTGGCCAGGTCTTTGAGGGAGCAAACCGTGTGGACACTAGGGGAACGGGTGGGAATATGCTTGAGCCTGTGAGGAACAACAGAGGTCAGCTCGTGGAGGGCAGTGGTCCTCATGGAGGGCAGATGGAGGGCAGAGAGAGAGAAGATGAGGTCAGACAGTGGCTGGGGACCAAGCCCTGTAGAACCTTATAGGACATGTCAAAGACTTTAGATTTCATTCTGACTACTACAGGAAGCTGTTGGAGAGGAGGAGAAAAGTGCCATGATCTGATTTGCATTGTAACGCTGTGACTGCTGTGTGTCTGGGGGTGGGAGCCACGGGGAGCAAGGCAGGAAGAAGTAGACAGGACCTGAAGCCCGGGGGAGCGGTCAGGAGGCTTTCGCTATCGTCCAGATGCGGGATTCTTCAGGATTAGTCACTGGTGTTCAGAAAGTTCTAATTTTAGCACAGGAACTGTTTTTCAAAGGAAATCTTACCTTGATTTCTCATCTATAAAACATTAAAGTGAAGCACACAAGGGTAGTGGCTTTAGTTGAAGCAGGAGGTGGGGGGTCCAGAGTCCCTTGTCCCCCTCCCCCTCAACCCTACTGTCTCTATCTGGGGATCCCTGGAGGTGAGCCTTTGAACCTAGAGTTCTCCTGATCACCACCTGGACACTGATTCCACCTAGTTCCCCCGTTTCATGGAGGAGGCCAGCCATGAGGAGTGGGGTTTGAGTAGGAGGGTGCTCTGTGGTGAGCAGGCCTATGCAAACCTATCCCCAAAGTCTGAGGAAGCTGAGAGGCTGAAGAAAGAGGCAGACAAATGCAGTTTCTCAGAAAGAAACATTTAATAGAGACTTAGGAACAAAAGCTATGTGTTGTCTCTGGTGGAGGCTCCAAGACAAGATGGTGGATCCTCGTGCCATTACCTCCTAGACCCAAGGCTCAAATATCACAGAGAAAGAATGCTTAGGACAATTGCTGAAAGGCTGGGTTTATGGTGAGTACCATAATATCAAGGCTGTTTGACCTAAGAGCAAGACTTGTGGGAAGTACCCTTCCTACACAAGGAACAACAGATAAACTGGAAATCTTGGAGGCCTTCCCCAAGTTGGGGTTAATCAGAAGTTAACATGGCAGATTAGCATCCAAGATGGAGTTGCTTTGGTCTCCACAGAGGGCTTCCTACGTAGGGTTCATGTTGAGGGAAAAGATGGAGAGAGAGGAAATAAAAATCATGTTCCATGTCCCTGTGGGGGAGAGAGCCTCTGTGGAGAAGGCAGAGCAATAAATACCCTGGCATCTCCTGCCAGCTCAGAGTGGTTCCCACTGTACCACGCTGCTTCTAGCAGCTTTTAGGTCAAGTATAGTATGTCAGGTTTTCACATTGTCTAGCCACCCATTTTCTCCCAAAAAGGAGACATGCTTTGATCCAACCTGAATCCATAAGACAAGCTGTGGGGATGCAGTGGCCCAAATGAGGACGGTGGTGAGGCCTCTTCTGTTGGGAGGACTTAGGCTCTAACTTCCCCCCACTGGTGGCATGCTAGTAAATGTTTGATGACTGGTAGAAAGCAGGAAGGAATGAAGGAAGGAGGGAAGGAAGGAAGAGGCAGGGAGGGAGGGGCCCTCTTGCACTTGCAGATTTCTGCCGTGTAAATAGTCCTGTCATGATGGATTTATTGTCACCAACATGAAGTCACTGAACTGGAAGCTGGGAAGAGATAGGCACTCGTACGTCATTATATATTTCTTCCCCCTACACACAGTACATCAAATCACCTCACAAACTTAGACAACAGCAAAATGCAGTAACAATAAGAAAGTGAGGACTTTTGAATATTCATGACATTTTATTTAACTAATTAATGGCTGTGTTTAATAATCAGCTGTGTTTAAAAACCAGCTGGCACAATTTCTGAAACTTTAACAATCACCTCTCAAGAGCCAGTTTGAGACATCTCTGGTTCCACAGTGCTCCACCTCTCAAAAAAAAAAAAAAAAAAAAAAAAAAATCCCTCTGAACTTCAAATAGAGAGTTTCAGTCTGTAAGCAAATGGTAATACATCTATACAGAGGAATAACACTCGGCAATAAACAGGAATACACCCAACAGGATAACCCAACGCCTCAAATGAAGCTAAGACATTGTGCCAAATGAAAGAAGCTCATCTTAAAAGGTTTGCATAAGGTATGACTCCAGTTTTAGGACAGGCTTGCAAGATGAAACCCTCATGATAGAGAACAGATTGGTGGTTGCCAGGCATTAGGGATGGCAGGAAGAAGTGACTCTAAAGGGTCAGCTAGATACAGCCTTTCTGGTGTTGGATGTTCTCTGTACTGATTGTGGTGATGGTACCTGAATCTATATATGTTTTAAAATTCATAGAACTATATACCCATCCAAGTCAATTTTATTGTATGATAATTTAAAAAAAACAAGAAAAGTTAGCATATTATGAAGCCCCTTTCCCCTAAACCAGAAACAACAAACAGATAGAATATCATTCTGAATGGGGCAAGTATTTCTACCCTTTTGGACCTTTTTGATTCCTCTGTGAAATGAAAGGCCTGGATAGTGAGGAGTTGCAGATGCTAATGCCTGTGAGGAGGCAGTGGGTAGTGTAAGTGGAAGACAATATGGAGTGGTGGGGACTATGGAGAACTGGTGGTTTACACCTGACTAAGAGGAACAGCTTCAGCTTAAGCCTCAGCTGAGGGTTGCTATGCTGGACTGCAGCCCTGATTGGGTAGATCATTTGCATTTTGAGATAGTCAAGAACTCTGGATTTTTTAAAGGTGAAATTTCCTTATTTGTAAGCACTATCAAAACCCAACCATGCATGTCTGTGAATTGTATTCAACCAAGAGACCACCAGTTTGCAGCCCCCTGGATGGCATGTACTATACCGATCTTTTGAGCATTTTAGTTCATGACTGTAAACTCTGATAAGCAGTGTACCAGGTTCTTTATCTGAGATTTGGAAGTAATTTTGGAGGGTCTCCTATCAATGAATGAGATGCTAGAGCATCTCACAACTACCTAAGACTCCAAGACTCTTTTTTTTTAAGTTTGACTGTGTGCCTTTTTTTTTTCCTACTGCAACAAAAAGTAGTTTGGGGGGTCAGATAGAAATGGTTCATATTCTGCTTCTTCCACTTACTAACTAAAGACTTTGAGGAAATTACTTAACTTTTCTTGAGTCTCAATTTACTCATCTGTAAAATCTAAAATGTAAAAATGTAACGTAAAATGTAAAATGTAATAATAATCCCTTAATCCCTTCCTTGAGAAGGCACATAGCAGGTGCTAATTATTATTATTAATCCATCCCCCCCAAATGTGATAATAACATTGCTTAAGAAAAATCATCTCAGAGGAAATAGTAATAACTGTTATTATCTTTGTAAATAACATGGAGAATCACCGCCTAGCCCAGGACTCACACTTTTCTTTTTTTTTTTTTTCTAAACACAAAATCATATCTGAGCCAGGTGTGATGGCTCACGCCTAAATCCTAGCACTTTGGGAGGCCAAGATAGGCGGATAGCTTGAGCCCAGGAGTTAAAGACCAGCCTGGGCAACATGGGAAAACCCTATCTCTACAAAAAGGTACAGAAAAAATTAGCTGGGCATGATGGTGCACTCCTGTAGTCCCAACTATTCGGGAGGCTGAGGTGGGAGGACTGGGGAGGCTGAGGCTGCAGTAAGCTGTGACCACACCACTGCTCTCCAGCCTGTGTGACAGATGAGACCCCATCTCAAAATAAAAAAAAAAAAGAAAAAAAATTTTATCTGCACACTAAGAGACATGTAAAAATGATTATATATATATATATTTTTTTTTTTTGAATTGCTCTGCAATAAACATACACATGCAGTTGTCTTTTTGACATCATTATGTCAAAAAAATTTATATTCCTTTGAGTAGATAGTACTGAGATTAATGGATTGAATGGTACATATACTTTTAGTTCATTAAAGAATCTCCACACTATTTTCATAGAAGATGTGCTAATTCACATTCCCACCAGCAATGTAAAATCATTCTTTTTAGCACATCCATGCCAACATTTATTATTTTTCACTTTTTTTTGAGTAGAAATAGAGTTTGTATTTATTTTAAAACAGAGTATATTTATTATTTTTTTTTAAAGAAAAGAGAGAAAGAGAGAAAGAAGGAATAAAAAGAGAATGAAAGAAAGAGAAAAAAGAAGAAGAAAAGAGGGAGAGAGAACGGGAATCTTGCTTTATTGCCCAGGCTAGAATGCAGTCTAGAAATGGATATTAAAAAGCTCTTTTATGCTAATAATTGTGTTACACAATGGAGACAGGAAGGAATAAGGGAGGAAAATAACAAACAAACAGCCAATCAATATTTCATTTAAACCTATAAATGCTATGCAATTGCTGGGGAGTGATTTACTCCCAACCATGTGGTCACTTTTAGAATAAATGCAATGTGTTACTGAAAAAAAATGTATCTTTTGTGGATATGCAGTAGAGAGTTCTGTAAATGTTTATTAAGTTTACTTGTTCGAGGTCTAAGTTCAAGTCCCGGGTATCCTTGTTAACCTTCTGTCTTATTAATCTGTCCAATATTGACAATGTAATGTTAAAGTCTCCCACTATTATTGTGTGGGAGTCCAAGTCTCTTTGTAAGTCACCAAGAAATTGCCCTATGTATCTGGGTGCTCCTATATTGGGTGCACATAGACTTAGGGTCGTTAGCTCTTCCTGTTACATTGATCCCTCTACCATTATACAATGTCCTTCTTATCTCTTTTGGTTTCTATTACTTTAAAGTCTATTTTATCAGAGATGAGAATTGCAACTCCTGCTTTCTTTTTTTTTTTTTTTTTTGCTCTCCATTTGGTTGGCAAATCTTCCTCCATTCCTTTGATTTGAGTCTCTGTATATCCTTGCATGTGAGATGGGTCTGGATGCAGCTTACCGATGGGTTTTTTGGAATGGCTGATACTGGTTGTTCCTTTCTGTATATAGTGCCTCTTTCAGACGCTATTGTAAAGCAGGTCTGGTGGTGATGAAATCTCTGAGTACTTGCTTGTTCGTAAAAAATTGTATTTTTCCTTCACTTATGAAACTTAGTTTGGCTGGATATGAAATTCTGGGTTGAAAGTTCTTTTCTTTAAGGATGTTGAATATTGGCCCCCACTCTCTTCTGGCTTGTAGGGTTTCTGCTGAGAGATCTGCTGTGAGTCTGATAGGCTTCCCCTTGTGGGTAACCTGACCTTTCTCTCTGGCTGCCCGTAGTATTTTCTCCTTTGTTTCAACCCTGATGAATCTAATGATTATGTGCCTTGGGGTTGCTCTTTTTGAGGAATATCTTTGTGGTGTTCTCTGTATTACCTGGAGTTGTGTATTGTCTTGCCTTGCTAGGTTAGGAAAGTTTTCCTGGATAATATCCTGAAAAAGATTTTCCAACTTGGATTCATTCTCTTTGTCACATTCAGGCACACCTATCAAACGTAGATTAGGTCTTTTCACATAGTCCCATATTTCTTGGAGACTTTGCTCATTCCTTTTTACCCTTTTTTCTCTAATCTTGTCTTCTTGTTTTATTTCATTAAGTTGGTCTTGGACCTCTGAAATCCTTTCTTCTGCTTGATCAATTCGACTGTTAAAACTTGTGCATACTTCGCGAAGTTCTCGTATTGTGTTTTTCAGCTCCATTAGTTCACTTATATTCCTTTCTAAATTGTCCATTCTCGTTAACATTTCGTCAAACCTTTTATCAAGGTTCTTAGTCTCCTTGCATTGGGCTAGAACATGTTCTTTTAACTCACAGAAGTTTTCTCATTATCCACCTTCTGAAGCCTGATTCTATTGATTCCTCACATTCATTCTCAATCAGGCCTTTTTCAATTGGTGATGAGGCACTGCAATCCTCTGTAGGAGGAAAGGCATTCCGATTTTGGGTGTTTTCAGCCTTTTTGCACTGGTTTCTTCCCATCTTTGTGGATTTATCCACCTGTCGTCTGTGTAATTGCTGGCTTTCAGATTAGGTCTCTGAGTGGACGTCCAGCTTGTTGGTGGTAAAGTTTTTTCTGTTTCTTAGTTTTTCCTTCGGCGGACGCCCCTCCCCCACAGAGCTGGACCTTCCTGGGTTCAGCTGTACTTGTTGTGAAACTCTCAATCCTCAGCAGTTCCAACTGCTGTTTTTTTTGTGTGTGTGTGGGGGGGACCAGCCTTCCCCTGCGGCGACCCACTACGCCGGCTGAAACAGCAGCGTTAAGATTCATGGCGCTTTTCTGCCCGGGAATCTCCGGGTCTGCTTCCCCCACTTCAGTCCGCTTTTCAATCAGCTGAATGGGAGACTCTGCCTTCCCGGAGCTCCAACGCCAACCAAAGGGCACTCAGTCCCGTATACTCCGGACTGAGAACCGCCGCGCCGGGGCGCCTGCAAAACGGCCGCACCGGCCAAAGAGTCGCGCTGGCGACCCGTGGGGCTCCTCCGCCAAGAATCTCTTGGTCCGTGGGCAATGAAAATTCGTCTGAAAGTGTGGCGTCCACTCACTCTCTGCGCTTTCAGTGGGAGCTACAATCCTGAGCTGCTGCTAATCGGCCATCTTGGATCTCTCTCCAGGACTCACACTTTTCATCAAGGTACTTCTGGGAACAGAAGAGGGAAACTTATCTCAAAGGTGGGAGTTAGGAGAGAGTAATGACCCAGTATGGCCTTCTACAAATGAAAAATCAGTTCGTGTAAACTTACACAAAGTTTTGCTTTCCAGTCTGTGGTAAATTCAGACCTATTTTAACACAAAGATGTTTTTTGTTTACTTATTTTTTGAGACAGGATCTTGCTCTGTCACCCAGGCTGTAGTAACGGCTCACTGCAACCTTCACCTCCCAGGCTCAAGCGATCCTCCCACCCCAGCCACCCCAGTAGCTGGGACTACAGGCATGCACCACCATGCCTGGCTAATAGTTTCATTTTTAAATTTTTATTTTTAGTAGAGATGAGGTCTCCCTATGTTGCCCAGGCTATTCTCAAACCCCTGGGCTCAAAGGTCCTCCCACCTTGGCCTCCCAAAGTGCTGGGATCACAAGTATGAGCCACTGGACCTGACGTGAAGATGTTTTAATTTACCTACCGGTTACATTTCTTCCAGTCCTCTTCTTCCGACTGACATTCCCTAGGAAGTGGCTGGTTTATCCTGTGGCTTCATGCATCTCCCGATCCCTCCCGTCTTTCACTGCTGCCGCCTGAGGATCTGTAACCCCAGTTTGAGAAGCACAGCATCAGAGCCCTTGAAGTAGCAGCGGGTGGGGGAGCAATGTCCTAGTCAATGCGGTGTTACAAAGGGGTGGCCCTGATGCCCCCATAGTGAAAGAGTGGAATGGGGGGCTGAGTAAACTGAGCCAGGCTCTCCCTGCCTACTTTGGTAAATTTGTGCTAGAGGAAACATATGCTGTGTCATTCCTGTCACCAAGATGAGGAGAAGGCAAGAGAAAGACGTGGAGAAGTACCTCAGTCAGGGCAACAAATCCCGAAGGAATATTCCCTGCAGCAGGCTGTGCCTGAAAGTTGCAGGCAGAGGGAGAGCCTGATAGGACTAGCCAAGCGCCAGAGTCAAGAGGCTGAGAAGCGGGGACAAGAGGGATGACAATTGAGCGAAGAAGGGAGGAAGCTTGGTCACTGAAGGTCAATTGCATGCATTTAGGGTGTCGGGGGCTGAAAAACTTCAGTATTGGGCACCCCCACAGTCTTTTAATATGATCGGGGTGAGATGTATGAGCATCGCATTTGCTGGGTTTGACCTACAGTCAGCTGCATGGGCCATATGGTTTCCCTGACCCATAAAGGCCACTAAGTGAGGAAGTAATTCATTGCTAGAGATCACTGTCCACACCAGAATATCCTGGTGTATTCGCCCTCATTGTTTCCTTAATAAGGCGATAGAGAAGAGCAGGATTGTGGAAGGGGGCAAGGGGGTGGTGCAGGATGGGCTGTTCTTTATGCTAACAGTGAGACCCCGTATGTTTGGGAGGAGGAAGATAGGCATGCCTGGATCCTGTGGCATGGCGCTTCACAGGGCCTTTTCCTGCCCTACAGCTCAGCAAACTGGGAGAGGGAGAGCCGGGAACATAAAGAGGAAAAAGGGGTCATGAACTTCAAATACATAACTTAGTATTTGCACAGATTGTCGGAAGAGAGGACATTTCATAAATGGCAAATTATTCCAGATCCCAGGGAAAGAGGCCAATATGTTTTAATGAATTGGTGCCATCAAGGAGAGAACCATTTCCTCCCCCCAAACAGTGCAAATTGAGAAACATTAAAACAACAGCTGCTGATAAGCTTTTCACTGGAAGCTGGAATTCCGACAGTGGTTCCTTTGCTGGAGTAGCTGCCCTGTTTAACAATGAGCTCCCCGAATCTGCGCTGGAAGACCCTGCAGCAGGCAAGCCTAGAAAGTGGACAGTCTTTTCTTTCTTTTTCTTTTCTTAACAGCCCCGGGGCTTTGTGGCAACAATTATTTCAGTGATTGCATCCTGAGTTTCTCAGTCTTATCTGAAGATGTTATCTGTAAAGACTTGCAATAGGAACATTGCTCCAACACCTTGTCTGATCCGCTTCTGCTTTTAGTATGAAAACATATGTACTGATGCTAAGAACATTTTTGATGTTCTGTGTTTTTCAGGCTCTGTAAAAGCAAGTCTGCTGAATTGCTACCTGGGCATTAAGAAAACGTCCCTCAGAGCATTTTGGTCTAGCACCAGATAACCCTAATCAGCACAGGGCTAAATGAACCCTGGGGTCACTTAACCCTTGGACAGGTACGATTTTAAAAAGCTAGGCCCATGTTAAAATGTGCCCTAGTAATAGCTCAGAACAAACATTTCACATGGGATTTTATGGCCTGCACAACCTGTAAGGCCTCTGACTTCTCCCAGATTGAATCATAATAGCCACGTCCCCTTGGGCCACTGCTCCTGGGTCTTTCCAGCTTCTGGTAATTAAAGATCGAGGTGCTACCTGGAAGGGCTTGTATCTGGGAAAGAGATGGAAATCCAAGGAGACCACGAGCTCCCCCATGCCCTTTAATGCCAGTCTGAGGGAGGTCACCATGGTGACAAAGTGGAAAGATGTTATTAGGAAGGAGAGGCTGGGTGGCTCCTTAGCAAGAAACCAGCCCAGAAATACTAATGTGAAGTGAGGCCATGATCCAGGTACTCTGGGGTCAAGAGGCCTGATGTGATATCAATAACGATGTCAAAGTCTTGAGAATCCTTAGGCGGCCGTAAATAGTAATATAGACCAAAGTCATTCCAGGATGAAGACCTAGGTCATGGTGAGGGACAGCCTTCAAGAAAAGCCACAATGTGAAGAGACGGCCCTCCTAGATCTAGCAGGTCCACTAGGGAGAGCTATGCACTTTGACAGGGACATGGTGGGGGAGCTCTTGAAGCAGAGAAGTGCATATTGTGTCTGGCTTACGCATTAAAAAAACGGAGCCAACATTTAAAATTTCGTTTAAAAAAAAAAATCGAGATTTCTAACTTCTGTAGAAAAATAGGGTTATCTGGCAATCCTCTGAATTTCTAAAGGGCAGCTTCATTGCTGTCCCTATTAGAAGGGGCAGTGACTTTTCAGTTTGCTTCATTCCCTGTCAGTCCCCATCACTGACGTTAAGTGTCATTTGCTGTTTATTTTTGAATTGTGTTTTGGTTTCTCCGTGGTAGGAAAATATTTTTAAGTGTGCATGGAAATATGCACAGTTCAAGGGCTGTGCCATTGAAGTTGGGTCCCGATCCGATGGCAGAAGTGGGGGATCCTAGCTGTTTCGGGAGTAGAGACAGACATGGCCCTAGTGCCAGGTAGAGACAGACATGGGGAGACAGAAGTAGTGTGCCGGAAAGGACTGAAAGAGGAGACAGGAAATGGGGAGGTGCCGGGCAAAGGATGTAAAGCAGCAGATGTGTGGTCAAGCTCTAATGTTAATAAAATTGTATTGTGTTAGGATTTTTTTATTTTTTTGAGACGGAGTCTCGCTCTGTCACACGGGCTGGAGTGCAGTGACGCAATCTCAGCTCACTGCAACCTCCACCTCCTGGGTTCAAGCGATTCTCCTGCCTCAGCCTCCTGAGTATCCGGGAGTATAGGTGCACACCACCATGCCCGGCTAATTTTTATTTTTAGTAGAGACGGATTTCACCATGTTGGCCAGGCTAGTCTTGAACTTCTGACTTCAGGTGATCTACCCACCTCAGTCTCCCAAAATGTTGGGATTACAGGTGTGAGCCACTGCACCCGGCCTGTATTAGGAATTTGTATTAAATAGGTTTTGGCTGCTCTTGTCACAAAAAAGTAACAGGTAAAATGTCTTCACTGTAGTAGCCATTTTACTGCCTATATGTGTCCCATAACATTATGCTATAATCTCAAATATACACAATGGCATTTGTTTAAAAATAACGAAAAAGAGAGGGTACTGAAAACTAAAGTGAAAGAATTTTACAAAAATCTTGCAAAAAAGGCTACTGTTCCTAGGGCTACTTACTTGGGTCCTTCCAGAGTCTTGCTCATTCAAGTGGTTGTATCTAGCTATCCCTCCTCACTTTCACAAGGACTGAGCCTATGGGAAGAAGGGGCTTTGTGGAAGATCCTTCTGGGCGTCTGCCTAGCAGCAGGCTGTGAGGTGTCCATCCCATCTACTTCTTGCTGGCAGAGTTCACCTCTTATTTTAGAAGTTAAAAGTATCAGATTTTCCATTTTTCTAGCCTTCCTTGCAACTAAGCCATGGTATGTGGTCCAGTTTTGGCCAGTGGACTTTGAGGGAAAGTTTCCTTGGGGGCTTTGGGAAAAGGTTTTTTCCCCCCCCAATGAAGCGTGGTTCATGAGAGGAAGCACCCAGTTTCTTCAACCAGATGTTACTGCATTGATACAGAAGGCCTAAACCACGATGACTATCATGTTCTGTGGGAGGACGCATGGCACAAGGGGCTTGGCAAAATGGAAAGCTACCAAGTGCCTGGTCCTTGGCTTCATTTTTGATGCACTGAAAAACCTTGCACTGCCCACCTCCAGAATTTTTGATGTGCAGCAAGACATTTTCTTCACTGTTTAGGTTAATGTAAATGAGATATTCTGTTACTTGCAGCTGAAAGCATTTGAATGGATAGAGTCTTCATCCAGAGCTGGGCTTCTTCATGGGGGACATGGACCAGTGCGCTGGGGAATCATTCAGTGACTGAACACAGTGTATTTTCCTAGTGTGTCCATTTAACTCGATGATAGCTGAAAACAGTGCTTTCATGTGAAAACACACATGGATATTGGTATAGGGAATAAAATTCACAACATAAAACAGGAGTCTTGAGACTGCTTCCAGGCGAGCATCCCAGAACCTTGGGAAATTTTATGATGCAAGTAAATAGCATTTCTCTTTCTATTGAGCACACACACAAGAAACTAAAATTAAACTGCAATTGGAGAGATTGAGCCAGACACAGGAAGGATTGTGTCTATTGTGATTATTAAAGAGATTCTAAATTGGAATTGAGGCAGGACAATGGAATGTCATAGCTTTGGAAGTTTTAAAGAGAGGGGTATTGTAGTTTCAAATGCAGTTTTGCCTGGACTAGTTTTCTCGGCTTTCTAGGTCCCTGTCAATGTCTTGCCATTGTTCTGTATTTGTGAAGAATAATGATTTTTTTTCTTAGATGATGACTGCATTCCAGACCCTTCAATGTTTCTTTGGTAATTTATCCTTTGTTTTAATCCAATGTGCTACTCAAAATGCTACCCTGGAGTTTTCCTTTAAGTAGTTAATGTGAATGAAAACAGAAAATTGCCAGGAGTCAGCCAAATGTTGAGACAGATTGTAAATACCTGTAGGGAAAGTATTTAAGCATTTCCGATAGGAAGGATACTGTAAATTTTACATGCAGGGGTTCTGCATCAAAGCCCAGATCCCAGCTTTTCTTTTCACTTTGAGACTTCTCAGACAAGGTCATCACAAAGGATCTACTGTTTCCACTGGCATTTACATCACCACTTTATCTTGTTATTCCTGATTTCTTGCCAATCATACTGAGAATTTCTCAAGGGGAGTTAAAAAGAATAACCAAACCAGCTTTGCTCCTTGACAGTGAAGAAGAAGAAGAAAAGGTTCTCTCTATCAGAGACAGGCTTTCTGTTTTTTTCTTTATTTTTGCAGTATGTTTTAATTGACACTCTGTCTTTGACAATCCCAGGAGTCTAAGCTGATGAAAGCTGAGTTGGTTTTCTGCTTCCCAGCTCAACCTCATATCAAGTCATTTTTTTTTTTTTACACCAGGAATTTTGGAAAGGTGTTGATTTAGGGAAGAGCCTCATGAGATTTCTTCACTGGGTTACAAACCCATACTCCAGGCCACTAGACTGAGGACATGGCTGCAGCCTTTGGTTTTGTCAGCAATGGAGGCACAAAGGGGGACAACAGGATGATGGAAGGAAGGCTGGGAATGGTTTGGATTCCTCTCTGTTCCAGGAGCATCTGTCCCCCGTTTGAAGAATGTTTATCGTGTGCTAGCTTGTTCTTCCAGGCTAGACCTGCTCTCCCATAGCAGCTCTCTGTTCAGCCTTCAGCTTCTTAGCAAGGCAGAGTGCTGCGTCCCTTCTGCCTTCATCTACTCATTCAGGCTTTCAACAGATTCATTAGGTGCTTAATCATTGTTGCAACAGTTAACATTCTGTGAGGGCTTCGTCAGGAGGAGGTGTGGGTTGGAATAGTTAAAAGCATGGAGTCTGATGCCTGATTCCTTGGGATTTCCTGTCTTAGTCCCTACTGTGTTGCCACAGAATACCTGAGACTGGTAATTTATAAAGAAAAGAAGTTCATTTGTCTCATGATTCTAGAGGCTGGGATGTTCAAGGCTGGGCAGCCCATCTGGTGAAAGTCTTGTGCTGCTCATGGGTAAAGAAGTGGATGGGAAAATGGGTACATGCAAAGAGACCAAACAGAAGAGGTAGGCTTGCTTTCTATCAACCCACTTGTGTGGTAACAAATCTGTTCCCAAGAGACCAAGAACTCACTCATTCCCACACTCCTTGAGACTGCATTAGTTCCTTCATTAGGGCAGATCCCTCATGACCCAAACACCTTTGAAAAATTCCACCACCTCTCAACACTGTCACATTGGCAAATACATTTCACCCTGAGTTATGGTGGAGACAAACCACATCTAAACAATACCACTGGGGATTGAATCCCGATTAGCTGAATGATCTTGTTTCTAAACTTCAGTAGGCCCTGCGATGGTAGCATTCTACCAGCTTGTTGTGAGGACTGAATGAGGCATTGCATACACAGAGCTCAGCCCAGCTCCTGGGGGAACATAAAAAGCTGGTAGTCAGCCGTCTTTGGAACCACTGTGGTCGTTGCCATTAGCGTATGGGAGCTCACAAACATGGCAGCCTTTTCCATAAAGCTTTTCTCACTTCTGGGCATTTTTTTAAAACCCTTTCTTCTTCCTGAGATTGCTTCTGCTGATTCACCAGGTGGACGTACAACATCTGCCAGGTGCGTTGCACTGTGCTCAGTGCTATGGGTTGACAAAAAGATGGGGTATCATAGGGCCTTCTAGAGGATCTGCTGTCTGAAAGGAGCTAAACACGAATGGACCCAGCACTAGTCAGGACCTGATGCACACTGATCTGTGTGCTAAGGGGGTGGGAGGTAGCCATGGGTGTTGGCATGCCAGGAAGTGGGCGGAGAAGGGCTGATTTGCAACAGAACCTTGGGTAAGTCATTGCCTCTCTTGGGGCCTCACTTTTCCCATCTGTAAGACCAGGGAGGTAGCATTTTCAAACTTTTTAGACCAGGATCCATGGTAAGAAGCGTCCACAATTTTACATTGCCACTCTCAGAACCATGTACATAATTGAAACATAAGTTTCGTGAAGCATACTTACTCTTACTACATGAAATTCTCTGTGTTGCCTTTTTTTTTTTAATGCTGGTTATAACTCATTATATTGACTTCCTGATCCTAATGGTTCTATTCGAAAATACTGTACTAGATGATCCCTAAGAAGCCTATCAGCTTGAACTTTCTGTAATTTTCATTCTACATGGGTTATATGGTTTTAAAGAAGAAGGAAGGAATGATTAGCCTCCTAGTTTTAATGGCTGGCCAGAGTCCAGCTAGATTAATTAAAAAAAAAAAAAAAATATATATATATATATATATGGTTGGCTCCCATAGCAGCTTTCTGGAGTTTCAGAACATGGTCTAATGGAAATGAAGAGGCTGGTGGTTGGGGTTAATTTGCTGGATCATAGTGAGGCTGCAAACAGTAAAAATTGCATTACTCATCAGAATTGGGCCGTTTGTGGAAAGGAAGGAAAGAACCATGTCATTAAAGTTTGTTCCTCTCCTGCTCTCTAGAGTATGGGAATTCTGGAAAGAATCCACTCTCCTCAGAAAAAAAAGTCAGCTTGTTTTAGTTCCTAAATTGATATGGTGCTGTGAATTAGGGGAATAGGGGAGAAATGACTTCTCTGGCTATGTAAATGTTTGGTTTTGCCTTAATGTGTTTGTCCATTTGCTTGACTGCTCAGGAGATTGTCATCTGGAAACACAAGCTTCAGGAGAAACTTAAAAAAACCCAACAACTAGTGCAAACAAAACTCACCACCCAACCTCCAAAACAAGAATACCTAACTGTGACCTTTCTCTCCACCTCCTTAGCCTGTACTTTACTTCACTTTTCATAGAGAAGCTGCCACTTCCCATTGGCCCCTTTGGGACCATGCCTTCGACTGGGGCTTCTGAACACCCAGCTGGTTCCATGAAGTACCTTCACGTTATCCAGAACCAAAAGAAGACTTTTTCTTTCCTTCCTTCCTCCCTTCCTCTTTCCCTTCATCCTTCCCTTTCTCCTTTCCTTTCCTTTTTCTTTTTTCCTTTCCCCTTCCTCCCTTCCTCTCTCCTTCCCTCCCCTTTTCCCTTTCCCCTTTCCTTTTTCATTTTTCCTTTCCTCCTTTTTCCCTTTTCCTTTCTTCCCTCCCCTTTCCTTTCTCCCCTCCCCCACCTTCCCTTTCCCCTTTCCTTCCCTTCTCTTCCCTTTCCTCTTTCTTTGCAGCTCTTTCCACCCTAAGGAAATTTCTGGAATTCTAATGACTGAGATCAAATGGCCTTTTTAACATCTCAATCCTTTCAGAGTTCTTTGCTCCAGACTTTCACCCTCCAGTGTTAAAGAAGCCAAGACTGCTCCCTTGCCCTTCCTATCTGCTGTCTGCCTTCGATTTTGATTAAAAATACAGGATTTTAAGTTGGCATATTAGGTAAGTTACTGGACCTCCTATGCCTCTATATAGTATTAACATGGTTAATACTATTAGGTTGGTGCAGAAGTAATTGTGGTCTTTGCTATTAGTTTTATATACCAAAAACTGCAATTACTTTTGCAGCTACCTAATAGTAACAAATCTATAGGGTTAAATTATATATAAATACATGCAAAGGGTTTAGAACCATGTGGGAAGTTACTCAGTGAAATGCAACCAGCACTGTTACTGTTGATCTGTTTATCAGGCCAAAAACAAGGTGGCAAATACAAAGACAGAGATGGAGAAAATGAAGCTAAAGGAGGAACCATGAGCCTAAGGTCATGCTGCAACGTGTAGGGGAAAGGTGTGATCTCTCACCCATCTTAAGGGTCAGCACCGTAACAAAAGATGTGCCGACAACAGAAAAGCATAACAAATTTAGTTAATCAAATGCTAGGTGACATGGGAGCCTTCAGAAATGCAGATCCAAAAATCTAGGGAAAACTCTGTTTTTATGTTTAGATTTCATGAAAAGTGGACAGATATATAGAAATGTGATGGACAAAAGGGTGTGATCTAATGGTCATGAAGCCGGAGACCCAGCAAGGCCCGCTCAGATTCTTCTTGGATTTCTCTGTAATATTCCCTCCCATGGGGTATAAGTCAGGAACCTCTGAAATGAGGGTCTTCAAGGGAGAAGGCAGAGAGTGACCTTTCTAGGTTTCTGTGGCTTGCTTTTGGGGAAAGCGATTCTAGTTTCTATGACCCACCTTAGGGAATAGGGATTCTGATTTCTATGACTTGCTTTGGCAGGGAAAATAAAGAGGGTAAGAGGTAGGAGGGCAGGTCAGAGAGTCCTTGCCTCTGAAGCCTTCCAATTTCCTTCAGTTCAAAGTACTCAGCATGCCCAAGCACCATACTTTGGGGTATCATTTTCTGAGCCCCAACACAAGTCAAGGCAGATTGAACCAAGATGGTGTCAGCTCCTCTGACTTGGTCCATCCATTGGGCATGGGAGGGAGGCAGCCACAAAGTCTTGGTGAAAAGGGGGTGAAAGTGGGCCCTTCGTGAAATAGGGATAGAGATCGGAACCCTGCAGGGTTCCTAAATGGATGAGTAAACCAATTGGAACCTGTCATTAGTCGGCTCTGGCTAAAGGTGACTGTAATAATAACCTTCTTGGTCGGGCGTGGTGGCTCATGCCTGTAATCCCAGCACTTTAGGAGGCCGAGGCGGGTGGATCACCTGAGGTCAGGAGATTGAGACCATCCTGGCCAACATGGTGAAACGCTGTCTCTAAAAAAAAAATTGAAAAAATTAAAAAAAAATAATACCCTTCCTTTACCATAGCTGGGTCCTCTCCTCAGAGCTTCAGGCTTTCTGAATTCAGAGCCTTCCTTAAGATAAGGAAATGGCAGTTTGCTTGAATACAATGGTCTTTTTAAGGCAGCTCAGATGTTTATCTTATCCCAATATTTACCCTATTGAATAGGATTTGGGTGGCTTATTTTTCTAATTCTCTGGGGAGTGAGATTTTGCAGTGTTAAGTTGAATGTCAACTTTTAAATGAAAAATGGATAAAACTGAGAGAAAACTCTGTTCTGACCTAGGAGAGAAAAGGGCTCTGGTAAAATCAGGCCTGGATGTTTCTCTACCCACAACCTTGGGGGCAAGGACCCCAGGGGAATGGCTGAAACCACTGCAAAAAAGCAACCACAGGACCCAAGTCCAGGCCTGTAGCAGGGAGCACCCAGGATATTCTAGCATCTGACTGCCCAGAACGACTGAGCCAGAGCTCCCAACCCCTGACTCCCCAGGTGGCCTTAGGTCTGGCCAGCCTTCCTGTTTGAGCCTGGGTTAAATCCTGATATCATTTATTCTTTTCCAGTTGGTCTGAAATGAGCTTCAGGAAATAGGATCTATGGTAACAACCTCTTCAAGTAAACAAAACAAAAAGGCCAAATTAGCCCTGAGGGCATAGGCATGTGTTCAGCTACCATATCTCTTTTAGAATGGAAGATTTAATTTACAGTATCCTCTTGCACCACCACTGAAAGCTTCCCTTCCAGATAAGACTCAAGGCAACAAGTGTATATTATATTATCTGAAAGTCTCAAGGGTTTTTTCTTAGCCAGGACCATAAGCACTTAGATATGTATTTGCTTAGTTAATCCTCTCTACCATCCCATAAAATAGGGTTTTATAGATGAAGAAACCAAGGCACAGTGAAGTCAGGCTACATTGGGATTAAATAGCTCGAGAGCAGCAGAGCCAGGGTTTGAAAGTGTGTCTGCATGACTCTGAAAGCCATGCTCTCAGCACTATACTCTTGGTACAGTCCTTGGAAACTAAGCATGGTATGTGTGTATAAAGGTAGTGGGCTTTATTTCCCTTAGTAAGCTTCCAATTAGATTAGAAAAACAGGACTGGCCAGAGGAGGGGAAAGAACAAAACTATTGCTTGTAAGTTTAGGATTCGAGTCGCAGTATGTGTTGTTTGTGTGGTTTGAACCAAATTCTTTTGGTTTCCGAGATCGTGGCAGGAAGGGAGGACATGCTGCCACTTCCAAGCCACCTGAGCAATTTCATTTGTTCTCTTCAGTGGCTGAAGGAGCCATGAGTAAGTGGTTCAGAGAGAAAAGGCTGCAATTGTGCCAGACAGTGGGCACCTTTTTACTCTGCACCTTTCCTGGAGGCTGAGACTTTGTGAAAAGAGGAGGTAGACAGCAGCAGCCCATGAGCTCACAAGAATAAAAATCTCAAAGCAGACTTAAGTGTTTGTAGGTGAAAGTCTCCTCCAGACTTTCACCTCCAAACATGAGAATTTCCCTAATGATGTTTAGACATCTCCCATCAGGGAAGCAGGATATTTCCCTGACCCCTTCATGGGCAGGAACTGGAGTTCACGGGTGCTAGAACTAGCTGGCTGCTTTGGTGCCAGAAGGGGTGGACTCCACTCTCTTGGTTCCACTGTGTTTCGCCCCTTATAGGTGAAGCAGCACAGGTGAGTGGGTGCAGGAGCCAGGGGGGAGTGCTTTTGGGAGCCAGCAGTAGCAAAACTCCATATGGGCCGTGAGGCAGCATCTAGGATGGGTGCTGTGACCACTGAAGCCCCAGAAGGAGTGTTACAATGCCCTTTTAGCTTTGCCATCCACAGGTGGCTTAAGTGTTAACAGCTCAGTGGAGGGTCAGTGTGACAACCTTTTGCACCCACACTCATGGCACCTGAGTTCTTGTCTGGTATCCAGGAGGAATGAGGTCACACAAATGAATTAGATGGTAAATGGGGGCAGGGGTTATTGCTGATTAAAGTGACTCTCAGTGCTAAGGGGAGCTGAAAAGGGGACAAAGTAGGAAGGTAACCTTCCCCTGGAGTCTGGCCATCCCTGGCTGGACTCGCCTCCAAAACTACACCATCAAGCTGTCTCTCTAAAGTCAAATTGCTTCTTTCTGACATCAAACCGTAGTCTCTGATGTCCAGCTGCTTCTCTTCTCTGCTGGCTGAGGCAGGGGTTTTTTACAGGCACAGGATGAGGGGTGGGGTGGGCCATGGGTGGTTTTGGAAACGGCAACACTCAAGCGGGAAAATAGGAATGTATGTTCTCACTTTGGGCTTGGTATTAGGCTTTTCGGCTTGAGGGTGGGGCCCTTGCCAGAAAACCACCCTCTTTGCCCAAAATTTCCCTGTCTCCTGTCCTTATTATCAGCACAGATTTGCTTTTTCATTTAATTCAATCCACAGGTGTCTACTGAGAGCGTTCTACATGCCAAACACTGTTCTAGAAGGTTGGAGCACAAGAATGAAAAGATGAACAGTGTCTGTAGCATTAACAACAGCAATGAAAACAATAACAGTGTTGGTATAATGAAAGGTGGCACAAGCAACATTAAAAATTAATCAATAGAGTAGGAGAAAATAATTGTACCATACATGCCAATTAACTGGTCTCAATATGCATAATATGTAAAAAGCACTATAAACCAATAAGAACAAAAATCATCCCATATAAAAATAGGTAGATAGAGGACCAGATTATTCCCAGAAAAAATATTGGTCCTTGTCTTGCATTCAGAATTTAGCAATGTAGGAAAACCCATTTATAAGTGTTGTAAGTGCAGCAAACAGAAACAGGTACGAAGGTGTCACATTACTCTTGTGTTAGTTTCTTTAGTTTGGTGGTAGACAACTGGGTCACAATTACCTTTGATAGATATCTTAAGTCCCCTAAGTAAAGTGTACATGATTTTGTGCATACAAGCCTTTGCTGTAATGTTTAAGAGCACTGGCACAGATTAAATGAAGGAACAGAAGGAATGCCTACCTGCAGAAGTCTTGAGATTCACTCCATTCTGCTTTTAAAGGTAATGGCAGGATATAGGTCAGCTTGGGTCTGTTGGGTTTAAGGTGCCCTGGGGTCCTCTGGCTGGAGCTGTCCAGCACAGAGTGGTGAACACAGACTTCCTTCATAGCTCAGGGAGAGAGAGGCTGGACTTTGCACTGAGAATCAGCTGCTTCTGTGGGTAGATGGGCTGGACTGGGAGTGAGGAGAGGACTCCTCTTTGCTCAGTTAAAGTACCCAGAAGGAGTCCTAATGCTTTAAGTTAGATGAGCCTATCAACATCCTTCTGCTCTGAGGGCAGAGCTCTGGAGACCCCCTGGGTGACTGACCCAAAGCAGGAGACTCTGAAAGGGGCCAAGAGGTGATCTTGGAAGATACCACATGCCTCTGCTTTTCCCTAAAATGACTCTACCTCTAAACAGGAATTGGAGACCTTGGATGACTGGAGAGAAGGGTTGGGGGAAGGAAGAGGGAGATGTACCATGGCTCGCTCTGGCTGCCTGTGTAGTGTGGCCTTCTTCAGGGTCCTCAGGAACTGGAGTGGGTTCTCAAACTTTAGTGTCCATAAAAATCAACTGGAGAGTTTATTAAGCTGCATATTCATGGATGCTATCCTTAAAGACTGTGAATCTCCATTTAGTTTATCAGAAAGTCCTGAAATCTGCATTTTCATAAGCATTCTCAGTGCTACTAATGCAGCATTTAAAGTGTCTGAAAAGAGACATACAGTACAGACATGTATTAAAAAATACAGGGAAGATAAAGGTGAAAAGATCCTTCGAGACACTGGCTTGAAAGACAATCCAAAGGACCTAAGCCACAGTGTGTGGGTGTTTGATAATGGGCGTGTCTTTTTTGAACAGTGCTTCGGCATTCTGCCTTCAGCCTGCACTGAGAGATGTAGGTGAGACTTGCTGTTGTGTTTGCTGAAGGGTGTTGGGAAGACCAGCCCAACACATCATAGAGCTTCCTCTCTGGGGATTCGTAGAATGAGGTCTTTTGTATCCCACTTCTGGGAGACCTGTGCTTCTCCTCACTAACTGGTTTGCTTTTTTGTCTTGTGGAAAGTGGGGGGTCTCCTAACTGATTGGATTTCTTGGTCTGCTCTCTCTTCCAGGAATGATGGTTAAATCAGTGCAACCCATTCCTTATAATTTTGGTTTGCACTTGTGTAATAATCACTATTCCCGCCTCTTCCAGGCTTCATGTTAATGTCTTGCCTTTTGTTTCTCTGTCATGCCTGATGACTATCAAAAATTATTTTGGGGTAAAATTCATATAGCATTAAGTTTACCATTTAAACCATTTTAAAGGGCACATACAATTCAGTGGCTTTTAGTACCTTCACAATATTGTGCAAGTGTCACTAGTATCTGATTCCAGAACATTTTTGTCATACCGAAAAGAAACTCCTTAACAATTAAACAGTCACTCCCCATTTGCCCTTCCCATCAAGTCCTCAGCAATCAGTAACGGCTATTTATCCCTATCGATTTGCCTATTCTGGACTTTTATTTTTATTTTATTTAAAGTTCTGGGATACATGTGCAGAACGTGCAGGTTTGTTACATAGGTATACATGTGGCATGGTGGTTTGCTGCACCTATCAACCCTGTCATCTAGGTTTTAAGCCCCACATGCATTAGGTATTTGTTCTAATGCTCTCCTTCCCCTTGCCCCCAACTCCCTAACAAGCCCTGGTGTGTGATGTTCTCTTTCCTGTGTCCATGTGTTCTCATTGTTCAACTCCCACTTAAGAGTGAGAACATGAAGTGTTTGGTTTTCTGTTCCTGTGTTAGTTTGCTAAGAATGATGGCTTCCAGCTTCATCCATGTCCCTGCAAAGGACATGAACTCATTATTTTTTATGACTGCATAGTATTCCATGGTGTATATGTGCCACATTTTCTTTATCCAGTCCATCATTGATGGACATTTGGGTTGTTTCTAAGCCTTTGCTATTGTGAATAGGGCTGCAATAAACATACGTGTGAATGTGCCTTTATAGTAGAATGATTTATAATCCTTTGGGTATATATCCAGTAATGGGATTGCTGGGTCAAACGGTATTTCTGGGTGTAGATCCGTGAGAAATCACCATACTGTCTTTCACAGTGGTCAAACACTCCCACCAATAGTGTAAACGTGTTCCTATTTCTCCACAGCTTTGCCATCATCTGCTGTTTCCAGACTTTTTTTCCAGACTCTTTAATGATTGCCATTCTAACTGGCATGAGATGGTATCTCACTGTGGTTTTGATTTGCATTTCTCTAATGACCAGTGATGATGAGCTTTTTTTCATATGTTTGTTGGCCATATAAATGTCTTCTTTTGAGAAGTGTCTGTTCATATCCTTTGCCCACTTTTTGATGGGGTTGTTTTTTTCTTGTAAATTTGTTTAAGCCTTGTAGATTCTGGATATTAGCCCTTTGTCAGATGGATAGATTGCAAAAATTTGCTCCCATTCTGTAGGCTGCTTGTTCACTCTGATGTTAGTTTCCTTTGCTGAGCTGAGCAGAAGCACTTTAATTAGATCCTATTTGTCAATTATAAACAGAATCATCCACATATTTATGTCTGGCTTCTTGCATCTAGTATAATGCTTTCAAGGTTTGTCCATGTTGTAGCATGTATCAGTACTATACAGATTTTTGTGGCTGAATAGTATTCCACTTTGATGGATATATCACATTTTGTTTATCCATTTAGCAGTGGATAGACATTTGAATTGTTTCATTACTCTTTTAAAACATATACTTTTGAAAATAAATCATTCAACCAAAAGGCACATCTTGTATGTTCACTGCAGCACTATTCACAATAGCAAAGACACGGAATGAACCTAGGTGCTCATCAGCAGTGGACTGGATGAAGAAACTGTTGTACATACACACCATAGAATACTATGCAGCCATAAAAAAGAATAAAGCCATGTCATCTGCAGGAACATGGATGCAGCTGGAGGCCATTGTCCTAAGCAAATTACCAGAGGAACAGAAATCCAAATAAGCATGTTCTCACTTATTAGTGGCAGCTAAACATTGAGTACTCATGGGCATAAACATGGCAACAATAGGCACCAAGGACTACTAAAGTTGGGAAAGAGGGATCAGGAGAAGGGTTGAAAACTCACTCTTGGGCTCTGTGGTCATTGTCTGGGTGACAGGATCACTCATACCCCAAACCTTAGCATCATGCAACATACCCAGGCAACAAACATGCACATATACCCCTAATTCTAAGACAAAAGTTGAAATTAGTAAAAAAAAAAATTAAATAAAAATATACTTTTGTCTTGTATATAGCTTTCAGCCATCTCAAATCTTTTTGTAAATAGGCAGAACACAGGCAATTAAAATTCACCCATGTGTTTATGTATGTATAGCTGCATGTACAATTCTATATAACAATCAACAAAAATTAAATATTATCATTACGTTTGAGCTCAGATAATAAAGTTTGTTTCCTAATCATTTGGCAAAGTATCAATTCATCAATATACCCAGTCCTGAGTCTCTCCTGGGCTCCCACGTTTCACCTAGAGGTTGGCAGTCTGGGGGATAGGATCCGCTTGTCTTGGAGGCTAACTGCTCACTAATCCAGTGTGGCTGACCTGCATCAATACCTTTTTCTGGTCAGAGGCAGGAGCAAGAAAGGAGAATGGGATTGGGCTGCTCTTCCCAAGTCCATTTTCATTCATTGCAGCAATGGATAGGTTTCAATTAAAATGAGATCATGGGCTATTAAGATGACTGTGGAGTCTGTGGGGGAGGGTGAGTCACTTGTGTGCATGTGAAATGCCCATGGGTGTTTTGTAGAACTTGGGCTCCAGTCTCTGTTTTCTTCTGGGAGTGGGTTTAAGAGTGGGCAGCAGAGGCGTCATTGGAAATGAATGCTCTCTGTGTGGGATCCAAGATCACTCCCCCTGCCTCTCCCTCCCCCTTGTCTGGGTTCAGGAACAAAACTGTGTGAAAACAATAGAGGAAAAAGTAGCTAAACTTCAGCTGGTAATGTCCTTGGAGACCTCAATTATGTGCAGTGCCCAGAACTAGACCATGGGGTTGGGAAATAAGGACAAAATGAAGACACGGATGGGCAGCGGGTATCTTAAGGGCGTGCCCAGCACAGCCACTCTCTTCCTGTTCAGTAGTTCTGGTGGCAGCTACTGCCAGGGAGGCTGGGAGGGATTGTGCCAGACTGTTCTTTGGCGGCTGTGGATGGCTGCCCCACTGTCTCTAGAACATACCAAGGGCAAGTCAGGGTGCCAAGCTGGTCTCTGACAAAAACCAAAAACAAACAAAAACTCCCAGTGTCTGAAGTAAACTCAAGACATTCAAGGATGGGTCAATTCCCTATGGCTTTTTTTAAGGGGTGAAGTGGTGCAGTGACTGCGTAGTCCTGTGGCAAGACCACTCAGAGCCACTCTGTAGATGTGGAATTCCAGGTTAACTGAATGGAGCAGCTGGCTCAAGTAGGTAAGTTTTATATTCTGATGTCCTTTGGGACTGTGCTGCCTGATCCATTCACCTCGTCCTTCTGCTTTGGGAGCAAGGTCGTGATGGAAAAGAGGGGGCTGCCCCAGGCTGCGCTGGTTGGGTCCGGTTGGGTTGGATCTCTGACACTGGGAGGTGTCAGAATTTGGATTCCTCAGAGGTCTGAGCTAGAACGTGGATGTTGCAGGTTCGGGTTGCAGACCTCATGAGAACTGAAGCAAGATTTGTTAAAGACTATTAGAGTCAGCTCATGTTCAAAGTTGGATCCAAGGGTAAATGCGAAATGCATAGCACCAGGCCTGGGAGCTGAAGTTCAGGGTCACGGAGCCAAGACTTGCCGGATTAGCAATCAGGCAGGCAACAAAGTAAGACAGAGCAAGAGAAACAGAATGAGAATGTGTGTGTATGTGTGCATGTGTGTGCACACATGGTATTTGTGTGTGTGTAAGCACATATTCAGGTAGGTCGATTATAGTACTTACATGTGTATGTAGGGTTTGTGTGTGTAGAGCATGCCAGATGTGTGCATGTGTTTGAGGCCAGTGTGTAGAGTATGAATATGTGTGGTGGGCCCCTAAGCATTTGTCTGGGCTTTGGTGTGTGAACTTAGAGGTTGGCAGCTGTGAACATGTGGTTTGGGCTGCCTGTGAACACGTACCTCACATATGGTTGAAGCCAGCTGTGCTAAGTACCTTGCCTTCTAAGGGTTCCTGTTCCTTAAAGGGCTATTTGGAGTTGAGATCTAGGGTTGCATTTAGACCTTTCAAAGGTACTAAAATTAATGGAGCAGTGAAACCTATCGAGAGAGGTAAAGAGAATTACTGGGACCTTAATAATAAATGTGTGCTGACAGTTCTCAGGGAAAAATTTCTCCCTCAAACCTCTGGCTTTCTAGTTTCTAATTCTAGCTTCTGAGTTCAGATGGCTTCAAGAGAGTAAATTCAAAGGCAACTCAGAAGTTTAAACTGCATCTTCAGCTGTCGGCAACTCTAGAATGCGCTTGGAAAGGAGGGTGGAGAATCAGGGTCACCTTGCAGTTTTGAGGGCCCTGTGAAGCGGAAAGTGACCTCTGGGCTGGGGGGTGAGGCTCACTGAGCTCTGGAGTGGGCTCTGCTGGGTGACTGTGGACAGGTAGGTGTTGCTGGTCCTTAGCATCTCATCCACAAACCAGAGTGTTGTTGAGGTGGGTTCGCCAAGACCCCTTCCAGCCTGGCAGTGTTGGGATTGCAGGCTGGCAACTGCCTGTGGTTACAGACAAGCGGGAGGATTCCCAGCAGCATTTGTGCTCCTTTTCTACCACTTTGAAAAGTTTTGAAATGCAGGTTTCCGGAAAAATGACCAATTGGTCCTAATGGACGAGGTCCTGTACTTTCTAGGCAATTGATACATGTTCACAAAATTAATAATTTTCCATAAAGGTATGTATTTTCGGGTGTTTGGGGCTGGGTTAAAAGACATCATAAAATGCATTGGCTTCTTCCAGACACTTCTCAACCCTGCATTGAAAGCTACTCACAACATCCCGTGAGGCAAGTACTCTTAATATTATCCTTCCTTTCCCAAATGAGACAGAGGTACTGCAAGGTTAAGCCACGGAGGCCTGCCTGCTTCACCCAGTGCTAGTTTCTCTTCTCTTGGATTCCCAAGGTCTTGGTTACAGAAGATCTCTTTCTTGATCTAAGGTTATGCTGATGTGAAAATACATTGTGTTTTGAGGGAGAAGCAAATTCTCAACAGATTCCCCGTGATGACAAAGCCCTGTCCCTCCGCCCTGCAGGAAAAGCCCTGGGCATGAAGTGGCTCTGACGTGCAAATTGCAGAACCAGCTTCCTGGTGGCAGGGAGAGCTCAGATGTGGGGCAAGGCTAGTGAAACCTTTGATCCAGTGAAACCTTTGATCCAGTGAAACCTTTGGTTTCAGGGCTTTCTAGTGATATTAGCACAGTGGTCTGAGGTTCCAATGATAGGTGGAGGGATTTCATCTCTCCATGAAAGACCCTTTCACACATTTATTCATGTTATTAAGCATAATGTTTAGAGACATTTTCTGTTAAAAAATAATCCTCAAGTCCATGGAAAGGAAAAGAATCGGCGCCCCTCCGAATCCCCTTTCTTTTCTTTTTTTTTTTATTGTACTTTAGGTTCTGGGGTACAAGTGCAGATCATGCAGGATTGTTGCATAGGTACATACATGGCAAGGTGGTTTGCTGCCTTCATCCTCCCCGATCACCTATACCTGGTATTTCTCCCCTCATTATCCCTGCCCACCCTCCCCACCCCTTTCTATCCCCCACCTACCACCCCCCAACTGACCACAGTATGTGATGCTCCCCCTCCCTGTGTCCACTTGTTCTCATTGTTCAACACCCGCCTATGAGTGAGAACATGCAGTCTTTGAATTTCTGTTCTTGTGTCAGTTTGCTGAGAATGATGGTTTCCAGATTCATCCATGTCCCTATGAAGGACACGAACTTATCGTTTTTTATTGCTGTGTAGTATTCCATGGTGTATATGTGCCACATTTTCTTTATCCAGTCTGTCGTTGATAGACATTTGGGCTGGTTCCAAGTCTTTGCTATTGTAAACAGTGCTGCAATGAACATACGTGTGCATGTGTCTTTATAACAGAACAATTTATAATCTTTTGAATATATACCCAGTAATGAGATTGCTGTGGCCAAATGGAATTTCTATTTCTAGGTCCTTGAGGAATTGCCACACTGTCTTCCACAATCGCACTAATTTACACTCCCACCAACAGTGTAAAAGTGTTTCTAGTTCTCCACATCCTCTCCAGCATCTGTTGTCTCCTGAGTTTTTAATGATCGCCATTTCAAACCTTCCTCCCCAGCAGCCTAGCTGCAGTTTTGTGCTCGGAGACTGATGGAGGTGTCTCGCTCCAACCACGGCTCTTTGTTTTTCCCTCCACACAAGTTAATTTTCCCAGGGTCATGCAGTGACAGTTCACTATGGACACAGCATTTTCCTGCAAGATATTTTCTGAAACCACCAACAGCCTTTTGGTTTTCAGGATTCTTATTTAAAGAAATTTGCATTAATAGCTCCGTGGGCCCCCTCATTTACATACATGTTTGAAAGGGCAGGAGCTTGAGGAATGCAATGAAAAAAAAAAACGAAATGTGAATGCCCAAGCATTGCATGCTCTGCAGAGACACCCAAGACTATTAAAAAGTAGGAATTTAACTTCCAGTTACCTCAATGTGTTCGTGTGGAGTTATGGAGTGTGGGAAAAGAATAAACACTGTTATTTTTTTCTTACCTTTACAGCTATGATAGAGAACTTTGGCATTTGGCTTCCCAAAAGAGAATAAAGTTTTTTGTGTGATGTTTTTGTTCTGGGGGTGGGGAAAACTTTGGGCATTAATTAAGATGCATTAAGGAATGAAATGAAATGTGTTCCAAGAAGCCAAAAATGTTTTGCTGCTAGTTCCGGATCTGATTTGGCCAGCACCCTACAGGCAAGCTTTCTGAGTTTATGATTCTGAAAAGATGGGCCTATGAGTCAAAATGCGATTTCTTTTTAGCCAGTGATGCTTTATATTATTAGGAAGCAAGCTGGATCGATGACATTTGGAAGTCCTGTTGAGACAGGAATATGAGTGTGTTCTGTGTTCCATGTAGTGGATCCTGGGGTAATTACTGAACAAGAATAACTCATTCCAAGTTTTAAAATAAAAAAACAAAGCAAGGAATCATGTAGCCATATTTTTTAAAAGAATATGACAAATAAGAGGGAAATATAAATTTTAGTGTCCTGAAGATTTCTTTAGATTTGTTGAATCTGACTTAACTGGTGTTCATGGGTCCCCTGTCCCCCAAGGAGTACATGTTAAGAATTCAGAGGGCACATGAACTAGTATAGGAAAAAATAATTACACCGCTAATTGAAAATTGGCATGTCCTTTAATTATGAAGGTAGGTGACAAGCCCCAGTAACACTAGCAAACCTATAATGTTGCCGTCAATAAAAACCACAGCTATTTTCATAGCACATCGAAATTATTACAGGTATCTCAAACTATTATTGACTTCAGTACTTCAAAGTTCTGACACTTGCTGGGCCAGCCCCTAGGTCTTGTTGTAAGTACTTTAACATGCAGTAATATCTGCCATTGCTACACATCCCTATATCAAAACTTTGTTTTCTAATACCATTTTGATAACAGTCTTTCAATGCAGTTGGTTTCCTGTATAATCCTGGGTATTTTATTTCAGGCACTGAAAAGCATTACCGTGAGAAGATTCAGAGATTCCAGAATGCCAGAGGACACAAAACATGGACGACTCAAAAGCTTAATCCCTTCTCTAAAGTCAGTGAGACTGGTGGGGCAGTGGGGGGTGAGGGGACCTGTGGGGGAAAGGATGGAGGTGGAGGGAGGAGGGACACAGACGCTAACCCAGCCTGACCCATACACTGCCTCGCCGAGTGATCTGGGATGACCGGCCGTCTCTGAGGCTGCGTGTGCTGATGTTACTTGTGACAATAATAACCTTGTTATTTCTAGGAGGCTCAACTACATCCTATCTGTGTAAATTTCTCAAAATGATTTCAAATTATTTTTCTTGCTAAGCTGGAGGCTGTTGGAAATTTACAGTAACTCCCAAATATATGTCCAGTCTGATAAAAAACTAAAATTACCTTAGAGCAGGGATCCCCAACCCCTGGGCCATGGACCGGTAACAGCCTGTTAGGAACTGGACCGCACAGCAGGAGGTGAGAGGCAGGTGAGTGAGCAAAGCTTCATCTGTATTTACAATTGTTCCCCATGGCTCACATTACTGCCTGAGGCCAGCCTCCTGTCAAATCAGTGGCAGCATCAGATTCTCATAGGAGCACAAACCCTACTGTGAACTGTGCATGTGAGGATTCCAGGTTGCGCACTCCTTACGAGAATCTAATGCCTGATGATCTGTCACTGTCTCCCATCACTCCCAGAAGGGACCGTCTAGTTGCAGGAAAATAAGCTCAGGGGTCCCACTGATCCTACATTATGGTGAGTTGTATAATTATCTCATTATATATTATGATGTAATAACAATAGAAATCAAGTGCACAATAAATGTAATGTGCTTGAATCATCCCAAAACCATTCCCCCCTCCTCTGGTCCAAGGAAAAATTGTCTTCCATGAAATCAGCCTCTGGTGCCAAAAAGATTGGGAACTGCTGCCTTAGAGGCCTGTAAATTATTAAGACATGAACTGAAAACCACTGTATTAATTGTGTGTTGAGAAGGAACAAAAGTTGTCTTCCTTCCTTGAATCTATGTTTGGACTCCCTGCACTCACTCGCCTACTGGAATCCTCCTTCTTTGTTGCTGGTAATTTGAACCATCCAGGGCAGTGGTTCTCAAAGTGTGATCTCTGGACCAGCACATAAGCATCACCTGGGAGCTTGTCATAAATGCACATTCTTCAGCCCAGCCCCAGGCATACTGGGAATCAGAAGCAGTGGTGGTAGGGCCCATTGATCTACATTTAGCAAGTCCCACCCTCCCGACCCCAGGCAATTCTAATGTTCCTCAAAGTGTGGAACCTCAAGCTTAAACCACCCCCGGTCCCATCCCCTACTCTGGAATTCAGAGTTGTAAATGGAGGCAGCTGATTTTCGCACCTGATTGGCTCCTTGTTAATTACCTACTTTCTCTGGGTGACCCCTGATAATCATAGGTTTTGACCCACATGGCCCTTGGTTTGGCTTCTGTACCATCCAACTTTTTGGAATCTACCTTCAGGACTGAAAAAATCTCACTTTTCAGTGTTTTTTTGTCACAGCTAAAAGTAAAATTGACTCTTAGCTGGATTGCAAGAGTGGAAGGGGAAACCTGGGGGTAGGGGTGACGTGCTTAGTGAGCAACCTATTCCCAGTTCCTTGCTTCCCTTTGCCCTAGGGTTCCTTTGCTCTGGGTGTTCGCCACCTCTGCCCTGCTCCAGCCCGTCTGTAAGAGGCCTCCTGTTTGACACATGGAATTGGCCACAGTGGGAGCATTTACACCATGGAAATAGTAAATATTATACATCAAGATTTTGTTTGTTTGTTTCTGGAGAATCAGTTTATGAGCGTGCTTCTGAATGAATATATTTAAGAATATTGGCACTCCCTGGTTCCTATGAACTAAGGAGTGCCAGTTCACCTCTCAGTTATTGGAAATTCAGAAGACATAGAAAGTCTAGGTAAGAGAATGGAAATCATCCATAATTCTACCACTCAAATAAAACTACGATTAATGTTTTGATGAATTTCTCACCTTCCATGTGGCATTAATCAGGGTTCTTCAAAGAGACAAAATGAATGAGACAGATACCTATATATTGATCTAAATAAAGATATAAATATATGATAGGGGATTTATTAGAAGAATTGACCTGCAAGATTCTGGAGGCTGAGACATCCCACAACAGGCCATCTGCAATTTGGAGACCTGGTTCATGGTTCAGTTTGAATCTGAAAGCCTCAGAACCAGGGAAGCCGATGGTGTGGCTGGCAGTCGAAGGATAAAGGCCTGCCAACCTGGAAGGCCATCGGTCTAAGTCCTGGAGTACAAAGGCTGGAGAACCCGAAGTCCTGATGTCTGAGGGCAGGTAACAGAAGAGCATCCCAGCTCCAGGAGAGAGAGGAAGGACCCTTTCTCTGCCTTTTGTGTTCTCTCCAGGTTCCCAGGTGATTAGATGGTGCCCACTCACATTGAGGGCAGATCCTCCCCATGCAGTCCAACTCACAGGCCAATCTTCTCTAGAGAGATCCTCATAGACGCGCCCAGAATGCATGCTTTACCACTTCTCTAGGCATTTCTTAATTCAGTCAAGTAGACACTTAAAGTTAACCATCACATATGCCAATATTGGGGCTCATAAAACAATAACCCAAAATGAAGCCCTCAGAAAGAGCCTCAGAAACAAAAGTTCATCTCTGACCTTCTTCTGCCTTCCTGTCTCTCAGTCCTATTCTTCCCCCAAGGATGGTCATAGGAACTAGAATCCCTCTGTCCCAAGATGGGTCATAGAAACCAGCACTCCTTCTCCCCAAAGCCAGCCATAAAACTTAAAAATATTACTTTAACTTTCCCCCACTTCTTTATGTATAAAAACTGGCCTTAAATGAATTATCTGACCTACCTTGTTTGGTGGAGATCATAAGACCACATTCCAGAGAGGATCCTGCCCCACGCCCAGAAGGAAGGAATACTGCTCAGAGAGGCCAAGAAGAATCTAGACAGACAGGCCTTGCTGGGTTTCCCCACTCAGTCTATTAGCGTTAGCGCATACGTTTTTTGTCTAATCAATCATATTTCTACAAGGCTGTCCATACTTTGTTGAACCTAAGCATAAAAATGGACAAATTCTCCTGTATCTTTGCATCTTCATTCTGAAGGCTCCTGTGTCTATACATTAAATAAATCTGTATGCCTTTTCTCCAATTGATCTGCCTTTTGTAAGTTGATTTTTCAGTGAGACTTTGGAGGGCCAAGCGGAAAGTTCTGCTATGCACTTACACTATGCATTTCCCAAAATGCACTTACTCTATCCATTTTGTTTAAATAATTGAGATTATATAATTGGGTATCCTTTTCTCATGACAATCATATCATAACCATTTTGCTGTGTCATTAAAATTATTTGAAAACATATTTTTTGATGGCTGTGTAATATCCCACCCTTGGGATTAAATACTTTACCTGATTTGCATTATATATAATGTTTCAATGTCTTTTTCTGCATTTCAACAATTTTCTCAGATTGTGTTCCCAGAAGAAGAATCTCTTGGTCAGTTTTTTTTTTTTTTTTTTGAGATGGAATTTCGCTCTTGTTGCCCAGGCTGGAGTGCTATGGTGTGATCTTGGCTCACCACAACCTCTGCCTCCCAGGTTCAAGCTATTCTCCTGCCTCAGCCTCCCGAGTAGCTGGGATTACAGGCATGTGCCATGACACCCGGCTAATTTTGGATTTTTAGTAGACACAGGGTTTCTCCATGTTGGTCAGACTGGTCTTGAACTCTTGACCTCAGGTGACACACCCGCCTAGGGCTCCCAAAGTGCTGAAATTACAGGTGTTAGACACTGGCCCAGCCTCTGGATCAATTTTTGAGGCTTAAATACATATTTACAAATTGTTTTCCAAAATGTTTGTCCTAGTTTATATTCCCCCTGCTGAAGAGGGAGTGCTCCTTTTGATCTTAGCTACCATGTTGTCCATATTCAGAGCTATCTTTTAATTTAGAAACCAGCATTTTGATACACATGACACACATTGCATTTGGATGTCTGTTTCATTGTCTGACAGCTTTAGAAGGAGACGGCCAAATTTGGAATGTTACTAAAACAATGTGGTATCAAGACAACTCCTGAAGCTCTTCTGGTAGAGGTTGGTCAACTTGAATAAAAATGATAGTTTGACTCTTTTAATGTGTCAATCTTTTGTAATTTAAATGCTTGCAATGAAATTCAAAATGCAGGTAGACATTTCATGTATTATCAAATTGAGTAAGCATGACAGCGAAACACAATTTATCCCACAGCAGGAGTGCCTGGGATAATTAACTGTTATACCTTATTTATCTTTTACTGGAGACATGTCCTTTTCTTCTATCCTAAGTGGTGACAGGATGGGGACTGAGCAGCCGGAATGAAGATGCGGGGGATGCACCTACGATTGTACCTTTCATTTGATTAATTAAAAATGTAAGGCTGGGTGCAGTGGCTCATGCCTGTAATCCCAGCACTTTGGGATGCTGAGGTAGGAGAATAGCATGAAGCTAGGTGTTTGAGACCAGCCTGGGCAACACAGGGAGACCCCTTCTTACAAAAAAAAAAAAAAAAAAGTCAGGTGTGGTAGTGCCTGCCTGTAGTGTTAGCAACTCAGGAGGCTGAGGTGGGAGGATTGCTTGAGCCCAGAAGGTTGAAGCTGCCGTGAGCCATGATCATGCCACTGCACTCCAGCCTGGGTGGCATAGTGAGACCCTGTCTAAAAATAAATTAAAATAAAATAACAGCAGCCCCTTTATTATTTTATGCTTATTATGAAAGGAATATATGCTCATTGTAGGTGATTTTAAAAATACAGACAATTTAAATATTACTTATTAGTTGTTTTCTTCCAGTCTTTTTTCTATGCACATATATATGTATATAGTTTTACTATTTTGCATGTATAATTTTAAACCAAAAAAAGATGCTGTATATGCTGTTGTACACTCTCCTTTTCTAGTTCTCCCCTTTTACTCCTCTTAAACTAAATAGACTTTAAATGCCTTTCTGTGTTATTTAATAGCCCTCTAAACATCCTTTTAAATGTCTTCCAGTATTCTATATATGGATATACTATTTTTATTTAAGCCATCCCTTATGGTGGGACACTTTTGTATCATGTGTTTTACATTATTGTCAATAATACTTGTTATCCCTGAACTCTGAGTTTTATAGCTAGCAGACTTGTTTGGGAACAATTCAGAGAGAAGCTGACTCAGTCTTAGAAGGTCTCGGTTGACCAGCTCCAATCTGGATTATTGCTCCTGTCTGTCCCATTTCTTCTTTCCTCTCTGATTGTTCTCTCTTCCTTTCACAGGCCTGTGACAGAGGGAAGTCTAGAGTTCTCCATCTTCCCCAGCTACCTCTGTCTTATTCTTCATCTCAGGAGCCCACAGGGCCTGATGCTGAGATAATCAATACCATGCTGGCTTCTCTCATTGTTTAAAATAATTAGGGACACAGTTGAAGAATAAGGTAGTACAGATGTTTCTCAACTTATGATGGGGTTATGTCTTGAATATCCTGATAAACCCATCGTAAGTTGAAAATATTGTGTCAAAAATATTTATTAAATATACATTTAATAAACCTAACCTATTGATCATTACAGTTTAGCCCAGCCTAACTTAAACATGCTCAGAACACTTACATTAGCCTACCGTTGGACAAAATAATCTAACACAAAGTTTATTTTATAATAAAGCATCAAATATCTCATATAATTTATTGAATACTGTACTGAAAATGTAAAATAGAATGATTGTATAGGTACTCAAAATATGATTTCTACTGAACAGGTATCAATTTTGCACCATCATAAAGTTGAGAAATTGTAAGTGGAACCATCATAAATCAAGGACCTTCTGTACTGTGGGGGATTAGAACAAGGGGTCACTCACCTTACCCTTGCCAAGTTCCCAGTTCTCTATCATTTCCCAGAGGTAGTCATCTACAATTAATTTTAATTTTTGTGGATGCATAGTAGGTGTATTTATGGGGTACATGAGATGTTTTGATACTGGCATGCAATGATTAATAATCACATCATGGAAAACGGGGTATCCATTCTTTCAAGTATTTATTCTTTGTATTACAAACAATCCAATTATAGTTTTTAAGTTATTTTTAGATGTATGATTAAAGTATTATTAGCTATAGTTGCCCTGTTGTGTTAGCAAATACTAGGTCTTATTCATTCTTTCTATTTTTTTGGTACCCATTAACCATCCCCACCTCCCACTCATCCTCCCACCTTCCCTCTGTTAACCTTCCTTCTGCTCTCTAGCTCCATGAGTTCAGCTGTTTTGATTTTTTGATTCCCCCAGATAAGTGAGAACATGAGATGTTTGTCTTTCTGTGCCTGGCTTATTCCACTTAACATAAGGACCTTCAGTTCTATCCATGTTGTTGCAAATGACAGGCTCTCATTCATTTTTTTGTGACTGAATAGTACTCCATTGTGTATAAGTACCACATTTTCTGTATTCATTGTATTAGTTTGCTCTCACACTACTAATAAAGGCATACCCAGGACTGGGTAATTTATAGAGGAAAGAGGTTTAATTAACTCACATTTCCACATGGCTCGGGAGGCCTGAACGTCATGGCAGAAGTGAAGGGAAGCAAAACATATCTAACATGGCAGCAGGCAAGAGAGCTTGTGCAGGGTAACTCCCATTTACAAAACCATCAGTTCTCATGAGACTTATTTACTACCACAAGAACATTATGGGAGAAACCGCCCCCATAATTTGATTATCCCCAGGTGGACCCACCCTTGACACGTGGGGGTTATTACAATTCAAGGTGAGATTTGGTTGGGGCACAGCCAAACCCTATTGTCCATTCATCTGTTGATGGACACTTAGGTTGCTTCCAAATCTTGGCTATTGTAAACAGTGTTCAAACAAACATGGGAGTGCAGATATCTCTTCGATATAATTATGTCCTTTTTTGGGGTATATACCCAACATTGGAATTGCTGGATCATATGGTAGCCCTATTTTTAGTTTTTCAAGGAACCTCCAAACTGTTCTCCATAGTGGTTATACTAATTTACATTTCCACCAACAGTGTAGGAAGATTTCCTTTTATCCACATCCTCACCAGCATTTGTTATTGCCTGTCTTTTGGATAAAAGCCATTTTAACTGGAGTGAGATGATATCTTATTGTAGCTTTAATTTACATTTCTCTGAGGATCAATGATATTGTATACCTTTTCTTATGCCTGTTTGCCATTTGTATGTCTTCTTTTGAGAAATGTCTAATTAAATTTTTTCTTCATTTTAAAATCAGATTTTTAGATTATTTCCTATTGATCTGTTTGATTACTTTTGAATTTCTTTTTCAAATTGTTCACTGTTGGTATATAGAAATGCTACTGATTTTTGTATGTTGATTTCGTATGTTGCTTTTGTATCCTGCAACTTTACTGAATTTATCCGTTGTAATAGTTTTTTTGGTGGATTCTTTAAGTTTTTCCAAACATAAGATCATATCATTTGCAAACAAAGATAATTTGACTTCTTCCTTTCCAATTTGGATGCCTTTTATTTCTTTCTCTTGTCTGATTGCTCTAGCTAGGACTTCCAGTATTATGTCGAATAATAGTGGTTAAAGTGGGGCATCCTTGTCATCTTCCAGAGCTTAGAGGAAAGACTTTCAGTTTTCTCCCAATTAGTATGATACGAGCTGCTGGTCTGTCATATATGGCTTTTATTATGAAGAGGCATGCTCCTTCTATACCCAGTTTTTAGAGGGTTTTTATTATGAAGGGAGTTGAGTTTTATTAGATGTTTTTCAGCATCAATTGAAATGACTATATGGTTTTTGTCCTTCATTCTGTTAATATGATGTATCATGTTGATTGATTTGTGAATGTTTAACCATTCTTGCATCCCAGGGATAAATTCCACTTGGTCATAATGAATGATCTTTTTAATGTATTGTTGAATTCAGTTTGCTAGTATTTGGTTGAGATTTTTGCACCAATATTCATCAGAGATATTGGCCTATAGTTTTTTTTTTTTTTTTTTTTTATGTATCTTTGTCTGGTTTTGGTATTAGGATATTACTGGCCTCATAGAATTAGTTTGAAAGTATTCCCCTCTTCCTCTATTTTTCAGAAAATAGTTTGAGTAGGTTTGGCGTAAGTTCTTTAAATGTTTGGTAGAATTCAGCAGTGAAGCCATCTGATCCCAGGCTTCTCTTTACAGGGAGACTTTTTAACTTTTTAGTACAGCTTCAATCTCATTACTTGTTATTTATTATTTGTTCAAGTTTTGGATTTCCTCCTGTTTCAGTCTTGGTGGGTTACATGTGTATAAGAATTTATCCATTTCTTCTAGAATTTCCAATTTATTGGCATATAGTTGATCCTTTGGATTTGTGTGATATCAATTGTATGTCTCCCTTTTTATTTCTAATTTTGTTTGGATCTTCTCTCTTTTTTTCATTAGCCTGGCCAAAGGTTTGTCAATTTTAACTTCCAAAAAACAACTCTTTGTTTCATTGATCTTTTATATCATTTTCTTTATTTCAATTTCATTCATTCTGCTCTGATTTTTTTTTTTCTTGAGACAGTGTCACACTTTGTCACCCAGGCTGGAGAGCAGTGGTGCAGTCTCAGCTCACTGCAGCCTTGACCTCCTACGCTCAAGTGATCCTCCCACCTCAGCTGCCCAAGTAGCTGGGACTATAGGCATGTGCTGCCATGCCTGGATAGTTTTCTGTTTTTTTTGTATTTTTTGTAGAGACAGTGGTTTACCATGTTGTCCAGGCTGCGCCTGAACTCCTGAACTCAAGTGATCTGCTGCCTCAGCCTCCCAAAGTGCTAGGATTACAGGCACTGCACAAGGCCTTAAAGCCAGTAACTGTTAGCTTTGCCCTTTTGAGGCTATATTCTACATCCTGTAGGTGTGCTTTATTGATTTTAATTCTCTTTTTTTTTTCTCCTCTGTGTATTTTCAAATAGTCTGTCTTCAACCTCACCAATTCTTTCTTCTGCTTGATAAATTATGCTATTAAAAAATGCTGATGCATTCTTCAGTATGCCAATTGCATTTTTCAGCTCCAGAATTTTTTCTTGATTCTTTTTAATTATTTCAATATCTTTGTTAAATTTATCTGATAGAATTTGGAATTCCCTCTCTGTGTTTGTTGAATTTCTTTGCGCTTCCTCAACATAGCCGTTTTGAATTTTCTGTCTGAAAAGTCATATATCGCTGTTCTCCAGGATTGGTCTCTGGTGCCTTATTTAGTTCATTTGGTGAGATTGTATTTTCCTGGATGATGTTGATGCTTGTAGATGTTCTTTGGTGTCTGAGAATTGAAGAGTTAGGTATTTACTGTAGTCTTGTTAGTCTGGGCTTGTTTGTACCTGTCCTTGGGAACGCTTTCCAGATATTCAAACAAACTTGGGTATTGTGATCTAAGCTGTATTTGCTTTAGGGGGTACCCAAAGCCTAGTAACACTGTGGTTCTTGTAGACTCCTAGAGGTACTGCTTTGATGGCCTTGGAAAAGATCTGGAAGAATCCTCTGGATTACCAGGCAGAGACTCTTGTTCTCTTCTCCCAAATGAATGGAGTCTGTCTTTTTCTGTCCTGAACCACCTGGAGGTGGAGGTGGTGTGACATAGCACACCTGTGGTCACCACCATTATGACTGTGCTGGGTCAAATTTGAAGCCAGCACAGCACTGGGTCTCACGCAATGCCTGCTGTAACAACTCCCTGGCTACAGTCTATGTTTGGTCAAGGCCCTGGGGCTCTACAATCAGCACGTGGCAAAGCCAGTCAGGCCTGCGTCCTTCCCTTCAGTGTGGCGAGCTCCCCGAGGTTCCGGGCGTGTCCAGAGGTGCTGTCTGGAAGCCAGGGACTAGAGTCAAAAACCTTAGAAGTCTGTCTGGTGTTCTCTTGTACTGTGGCTGAGCTGGCACTCAAACCACAAGACACAGTCCTTCCCACTCTTCCCTTCCCTTTCCAAAGGTAGAGGAGCCTCACTCATGGCCACTGCCAACACAGGCCCATGGGGAGTACTGCCAGACTACCCCTATGTTTCCTTAAGGCCCAAGCCCTCTTAAGTCAGCTCGTGGTGAATGCTGTGTGGTCTGGGACTCACTCTTCAGGGCAGTGAGCTCCCCTTTGGCCCAGGGCAGGTCCAGAAATGCCATCCAAGAGTCAAGTCTTGGAATCAGGGACCCGAAAAGCTAGCTTGACCCCTGTGACTGAGCTGGTACCTAAGGTGAAAGACAAAGTTCCCTTTGCTTTACTCAAGTGGAAGGAGCATTGCCCCATAGCCACCATAGTTGGAAATGTGCTGAGTTTCACCTGAAGCCAGTAAGTCTCAGAGTCTTATCCAAGACCCTTGATGTAGTACCTGGGTATCACTGCTGGTTATTTTGAGCCCAAGAGCTCTTCAGTTAGTAGATGATGAATGTTGCCAGGACTGGGTCTTTCCCTTCAAGGCAGCAGGTTCCCTCTGGCCCAGAATGTGTCTAGAAATGTCATCTGGGAGTTAGGGCCTGAAAATGGGGGCTCATGACTCTGACCGGTGCCCTATTCTCCTATGGCTGAGCTAGTATCCAAGAAGCAATATGAAGCCCTCCCAACTCTTCCCTCTCCTCTCCTCAAGTGGAGGAAAGTGGTTTCTTCTGGAGTTGTGAGCCATGCAGCCTGGGTTTAGGGGAGGGGGAAATGCCAGCCCTCCCTTAGTCACCCCGGCTGGTGTCTCAGTAGGTTTGCATGCCCCACTCAGTCTACTGTCTCTGGGCCCAGTTCGGTACTAGTACTCAACTAAGAGTTGCAGTCCTTGTGACCTAGCCTGCCTTTCAAGTTTATTGAGGGCCCCAGAGCACGTTAGCCAACGCAAATTCAGACACTGTGATTGGTAATTCCTCTCAGGCTAGGGCTGGTTTAAATGCTCCTTTGGTGGTGGGGTATTAGCTGAGTGTGGTCTGAGTTTGCTTTCTGTTTTAATAGGAGCAGCACTGAGCTCAATGCCTTCAGATTGATCTTCCTCTCTCCAGTGCACTAAAACATTCTCCAAGCTGCGCTGCAGCTGCCGGGGGATGGGAGAGGAGTGGCATTGGCGATTCAAGGCTGTTTTCCTACCTCTTCAGTGCCTTCTTCAGAAATATGAAGTTAAAACCAGATACTGTGAGTGCTCACCTGATTTTTGGTTCTTATGAAGGTGCGTTGTGTGTGTATGTGAATGTTAAATTGGTGTCCTTACAGAAGGGATGTTTGGTAGAGCTTCTATCTCTGCCATCTTGCCCCATCCCAGGTTCACCATCTACAGTTTTAAAATTTGTCTCTTCAGCTGTCTTTCTCGTTAATTTTTTTTTTTTTTTTGGTTACACGGTCTTGCTCTGTCACTCAGGCTGGAGTGCAATGGCACAATCTTGGCTCACTGTAGCCTTGGCCTCCAGGGCTTAAACAATCCTCTTGCCTCAGCCTCTCTGAATAGCTTGGACCACAGTGTCACCACTTCCAGCTACTTTTTGTATTTTTTGTAGAGGCTGGGTTTCGCCATGTTGCCCAGGCTAGTCTCAAACTCCTGGGCTCAAGCAATCTGCCTCCCTCAATCTCCCAAAGTGCTGGGATTATAGGCATGAACCACAGTGACCAGCCTTTCCTTAATTCTATATAACATGCTTATGCTACAGATTTTTTAATGTTACATTTTAGTTACTGTTTTCCTACTATGGATCTAGAAAGTATTCTATTATTTTAACGACTCTCAATTTCCCTCATTGCATTATTTTCATAAAGTTATATTGTCGTGTTAGTCACATCAATATTAATATCCCTGTCACTGTGATTAGATCAACCTTATTTATACCAGAGCCAAATAATATACTACAGTTACAATTCCTTCTTTTTTGTGAAATGTTGTATTTCCCCTGTAGTTAATAATTGCCTTTTTTTTCTTGGTATTGACATCTGTGACTAATATGTCCGTAAAGTCTTTACCAGAGTTTTAAAAGATCTCTCAACATTGTTGAAACTCTCAGATAATTTATCAGTCTTAGGTTCTTTCTGAAAGATTTTTTTTTGCTGGAACCTTATTTCTTTTATTTTTTATTTTTATTTTGTTTTGAGATAGAGTCTTGCTCTGTTACCTAGGCTGGAGTGCAATAGCACGATGTCGGCTCACTGCAACTTCCGCTTCCTAGGTTCAAGTGATTCTCCTGCCTCAGCCTCCCAATCAGCTGGGATTACAGGCACGTGCCATCACGCCCAGCCAATTTTAAATTTTTGTATTTTTAGTAGAGTTGGAGTTTGACCGTGTTCACCAGGCTGGTCTAAAACTCCTGACATCAAGTGATCCACTCGCCTTGGCCTCTCAAAGTGCTGGGATTACACGTGTGAGCCACCACACCCAGCCCTGGAACCTTATTTCTATCTAATTTCTTCTCAGCTGTACTGAGATTTCTCTTCATCATTATCATTGGAATTCACTGAGCTTTCTCTCCTAAAGGTCTTGTCTTAGTTCAGGTTACTGTAACAAAGTACTCTAGACTGGGTAATTTATAAGTAATAGAAATTTATTGCTCACAGTTCTGCAGGCTGGGAAGTTCCAGATCAAGATGCCAGCAGATTTGGTGTCTAATGAGGGCCCGTTCCTCATGGATGGCACTTTCTATGTGTCCTCACACGGCAGAGGGCAAAGAGGCAAACAAGCATCCTCAGGCCTCTTCTATAAGGGCACTAATCCCATTTATGAGGGCCCTACCTCTTAACAACAACACACGGGGGGGATTAGGTTTCAGCATACGAATTGTGGAGAAACACAAACATTCAGACCATAGCAGATCCTTCATCTTTCTTTTTCTTGGTTTATTCCAGGGGTGTGTTGGTAAATGTTACAACCACCTGGGGGTTGGGGGAGGGTTGAGGGGGGCGGGAAGCCCTAGTTCGTAGTGTTTGCTGATTTCTGTGGTATCAATATTCCCACCATGGCTGGTTTTAAGTGACCAATGTGATATTACTAAACTCAGAGTTGAAAAGAGATGATCCTGTGTGCTGGCATGAGCCAGCTACAGCACACCGTTGGGTGACTCCCTTATTTCGATGGAACACATCAACTACTGCCTGAGAAAGGGTACATGGGAAGTAAATGTTTTGAAAACTTCATTTTTTTGGGAAATGACTTTTTAAAATGTCACAGTCAATTGACTTTTTCTTGATATTAAAATCTAGACAATTTCATGACGATGGATTCCATGCCACTTATAGTTCTATATCCTTAGCAGATCTTTTTATTCAGGAAGTTCATGCCCTTCAGGTCTGAGGAACTTTATTTAACGGTTTCCTCTCTTTCATTCTCTCTCTCTCTCTTTTTTTTTTTGCTAGAATTCCTGTTTGTTGGATATTGGATCTCTTGTTTTGATCATCTAATTTTTTCTCTCTCAATTGCTGAGAGGTCTTCTCAACTGTATTCCAGAACTTCTGGGTAATATTAGTTACTCCTGTGAGAGTGCTGACACTTGGGTTTGGGGATATATCATACATATGTGTTTCCTCCAGAACTTAAATTGTCTTTTTCCAGGTGCTTTCCACATCTGACCTCCCTCAACCAAATTAATGACAATAATAATGACTAAGATTTAGTGAAAAAAACACTTTGAAAAAAGTATTTAGTGAAAAAGTCCCAGGCTTTGTTCTAAGTGTTTAACATGTATTAACTAATTTAATCCTCAGCAGCCCAACCATGTAGGTAATACTATTATCCCCATTTACAGTTGAGGAAACAGGCTCCAAAAGCCCTTGGGTTACATAGCTAGTCATTGGGACTTAATCCCTGAAATTAACTATGGATTGTTGCTACTGTGAAATCTTCATGAAGGAGGTTCTGAATTTGGACTGAGGTCCAGGGAGGTTTCCCCAGCAGAGGAGCTGAGCATCATAGGACTGAGCTCTGATGCTGAGTAGGCATGAAGAACAGGCCTTAGCAGATGCTCCAGCCCACAAGAGAGATGGCTCGTTAGGGTCGCACACCCTTTGCAGCTGTCCCGGGAGCTACCAGACAGGCTTGGCCAACAGTGGGGACTCTTGTGTGAGAACAGTCTCAACCACTAACTCACTGTTTCACCTCAGTGGCCCTGCTCAACTCCCAGCAGGCCTTGTTTAAACGGGCGGCTTGTAACAGCTGAGGTTGGCTCAGTAGAGCGTTTGGGCAGCCGAGGATGCCCTGAGTGCAGGTGCCTGTCTCTGAATGTGCAATCATGCAAATCTGAGGACTCAGACTGATGTGAATTGAAAGCCTGGTGTTCACTTCCAATAAACTCAACTGTCCGTCACCAGAGCAACCCAGACTTCCAGTCCTCAAGTCATCAATTCAAATGAGCATTTCTGGTGTTAGAGGAAAGAAATGTGGGGTGAATCCCAATCAGAGTTTGCTCCCTTTTGGGCAAACAGCATCTGGAAAAGGCTTTGGAGGGGCAAATACCTTTCCTAGAAGTAATTTTCACAGGAACTGGTGAGGACACAGGAGGCGTTTCAGGAGGAGGGAGCAAGGGAAATCACACCGTGTAGTCAGAGGGTCTTGAAGATTGCCTGATCCTCTCTCCTCGTTTTACAGAGGAGTTAAGAGAAAGTCAGGGAAATTAAGGGACTTGGCCAAGGGCACCCAGCTCATGGGCGTGCTGCTCCTCCTTATCTGAGTCCTGGTTTCTTTATAGCCACTCCACCCACCAGGCTGTTTCTCTAGTTGACTGCTTTGAGCACCAGGTCACAAGTGAGCACACCTACCAACAGCTCTCTCCCTGAAACCATCGAGGGAGGCGAGTGATAGTAACCTTGGTTTAGTGCAAAGAACGGAAAAGGCTGCTTGAAGCACAGAGAAAGGGAAGTTGGGGCAGGTTGTGGCGCAGATGTCTGGGCATTGTGCAGGGACAGAGTAGCTCACAAGACAGGCTTATCAGCCTCTCTTCTGACCCTCTGCTTCCAAGGATTCTCAAGGAGCATGAAGATTCGCTATGGATGCTGTGGTTGCCGGTAATAGAACGGCTAATGGAAAGCAAACCTGGGGTGTCATCTCCCTATCAGCAGATCAACAGTCTCTTCTTTGATCCATAGGGCTGACCATGATAGTCCTATAACGGCAGATGCCCTGTTACATAATCCTTCCACAACTCCCCTCTGTTCTTCACTGCACTGCCCTGACCTCCAAAGTCTATATAAGTGCTGTAGAGATAAGTCTCATTAGCCTCACAACTTTCCATTAGTGCCAAGACCATGTTATTTAAATGCCACTGAGGCCAGTGCAAAGGGAGCTAATTAAATGATATGGGCTTTCTAGCTCTGAATCATCAATTCAGGCAGCTACCTTTAATGCTATATTCAAGCTTGCCTTCTAGGCTGGTCTGTGTGCCTAAGCTCCCACACCATGCCTCCAAACCAGGAAAACCAGCAAGGAGGCTCTTCTGGTACCAAATGGGGGGTTACACAACTGGTATTTTTTCACCCCCATTCCTACCTTAAGTATCTCATCAGAGGAGAAATGGTAAGTTCTGTTGGGCAGACATACGTAGGCAATTGAGGCTCTGTGAGATGAACACCTCACAGTTTAAAATTAAAAGACTAGAAAGAATTAATGGAAAGCGAGCATTTTCCGTCTTAACCCAGAGTAGCCCACAAACATATTACGATTTCAGTTTCAGAGGGAAATTGATCTACCAATCCCAATTCCTGAGGGAAGCAATCTGATTGGCTGTCTGTGGGTCAAGTGTCTATAGTTGGTCTAACTACCAGAAGGGCCACCTGTGTGAACTGTGTTGGGAAGACAAGGGGGTTGTGGTGAGCTCAGCAGACATCTGAGAGATGTCTACTCCCATTGCCTAATTAAATATTCAGGCTAAATGGCCTTTCTGTCATCAATTAGTCTATCTGAGTTTGGGCCAATTTTCCCAGGGCAGAACCACAATTTCATTCCAGAGTGGAATCCAGGCCTTTTGGAATGGATAGAAGAAACGGTATCCTTGAAACCATCTCCCTTACAACTCAGGCTTGTAGGCTTAGTTAAATCTTTTTGTTTTACAGACGAGGAAACAGGTTCAGAGAAAAGACAGGAACCTGCTCAAGGTCAACCTACCCACCTGTAACAGGCACTGTGTAAAGCGAAGGGGCTGGGAGGACCACCTTGTTAAATCCTTCACGAGCCATCAGCTCGCTATGGAAATGCTGACTGGATAAATGGTGTACCTCTGTGGCAAGATTTGTGGCTCTTGGAGGCCTTCCCGTAACAATGCTTAAGAAGGTTTTAGTGATCTGCCTACTGGGCATTTCTGAAGCATTTATTTTAGAGAAAGCCAAGGTGCTCAGACAATAATTCTGAGGCTAATTTCTCCCTGGACTCTCCTGCCCTGGCAGCAAGAGGGGAGTGAACAAGGAGAATGACTAGGCTTGCGCCAGCCCCTTGTTTCTTATCTTTTTGACCTTGTGCTTCTGAAGGGAGATGGGTTTGGTGTGACTTTTTACACCTGCTTCAAATGTTGTTGCAGAGGGGATGAGGGAGCTTGCCATAGCCCAGCACCTTTGCCTGCAAAATATCTTGCTGTAGTTCTTATGCTCTTGACCCTGAGATCAGACTAATGCTCGGAACCAGTGAGGCGTAGATTGAGGTGGAGGTGGGAGTTGGCTGATGTGAAGAAAGGGCATTGCCATAGCTTCTTTGAGTGCTCTGTATCCCACATCATGAGGAAGCTGAAGGATTAGGGAGGAGAAGATGAAAGGCAAGCCAGGGAAAATAGGCAAAGGAAGTAGTTATTAAAATAAGAGGTGAAATTCATGGGAAGTAAATCCAATGTTTTGTCCATGCTCAACTAGATTAGGAACATGTAATGAAAGCAAATAGATTTAATGGGGTGGGGATGATTAACATTGCCTTGCAATACATCAGGAAATGGCTTCGTTCAGGAGGAATGGAGGGCTATGACAGGAAATTAAACTTCATTCTTATCTCCTTACGATGTTTTAGTTGCTTAACTTCTTACAACACACCTGTAAAACCACAGAGAGAGAGAAGCCTGAGATTTAATACGTTGTTTGCAAAGTAACTAGAGATATGAATGTCTTGAGTGTGTGCTTCAGGTTTATCAAGGATCTTGTGTTTTTTTTCTAATGATTTGTTGTAATAAGTAGATGTCCTTGGTATTGGGGACTCTGGTTAAAAATCACCTTTGAAAGAAATGGAAGTTTAGTGATTATTGGCTTCCTAGGACCCAGGTGAAATTTTATTCCCATCATAAACCTCACAACAAATCCTCTCTCCTTGGGGCCCTTATATTAATAGTATGTTATTTGTCCTACTTATCTTTCTATTGCATCATGTATGGTTGCATATTGCTGGTATATTATAGTGAGATTTGAATTTTCAAACTGTTCTAATTTTGGCAGAGAATAATTGTGCCTTCTTTATTTTTAATAAGACATTTCTCTTTCCCACTTGCAGAAGGCACATGGCTACCCAGCTAGAGACTATATTTCTCAGCCTCTCTTGCAGCTAGTTACGGCTGATGACAGAATGTGAATTGACATCCTGTGATGAGAGGCCCAGAATTGTTCCTTAAAAGGAAGTTTTTGGCCTTTCCCTTTTTGCCCTCTTCCTTTTTTAACTGGCTAGAATATAGGCTGGCACATACCAGTAGGATCACGGAAGAAAAGAAGGGACTTGAGTCCTGGGTTGGCTTTGTGGAATCAAGTTGCTTACCTGCTCTGGACTGCCTATCTGCCTCCCGATATTAAGTATAAGAGAAATTTAGGTCTTGTTTTAGACTCTGCAATTTTGACCTGTTGTAGCCACTTATTCTATATCTAAACTAATAAAAAAGTGAAATGCTTTGTGTTTCTTCCCTTTCCTTGCTCGGCAGGCACAGATGTTTCTTTCACCTAACCTCCAGGGAGGGTGTGAGGGTTCTGTCTTTCCTGCTTCTCAGGAGGAGGGAACTGATCTTTCCTCTGGGTCAGATGGGTCATCGTGTTTATGTTGAGGGAATAAGAACAGAAGAGGTTTTGAGGAGGAGGTAGAGGGAAGGAAGTGCCTCTGTATAAAGAAGGATTTATTCAGTGCCAGTAAGAATGTGGGCAAGGGAAGTGTAGAGAGGGAGAAGGAGGGAAGCACAGGGTGTCCTCAAGAGCAAGAACCAAGCCTGGGGTGTTACTAAGGAGGGGTTGGGTCTGCTGTATGGGTAAAGCTGGGAGAATGGAGCTGACAAAAGACCAGCAAGAGAAGTATTGTTCAAGCACAGCATTGAAACTGATCATGGCACTTGTGAGGAGCCCGTGTTTCTGCCAGCAGAGCTTGCAGTAGGTGTCCGGCGATGCTTTCCTTTCATCAGCAGTTGGCAGCTTGGCCCGTTATTGCCTGACCAGAGTGACATCCATCCATGCTCCAAGGTTTTGCTCAGTCCCCACTGATTACCTGTGTACTTCGGCATCTTCTGCCCTAGGATACTGCTGAACTCAAGATAAGGCCAGTGGTTGCACAATTCCTTTAACATCTAGACTTGGGAGTAGACTTGCCAGATTTAGGAAAAAAATTAGAGGATTTCCAGTTAAATTTGAATTTGGAATAAACAGTGCATTTTTTATATAAGTATGCCTCAGGCAACAGTGCATGCATTCTACCTGGCAACCCTACTTGTGGTTGCTAGAAATCTCTTGAGCTAGGCCAATGGTAATAATTCCCCCAATTGCATTACTCTTTCATGAGTATAGATAGATTTTCTTAGTCACCTTGGCTGCTGTGACAAAGTATCTTACACTAGGTGGCTTACAAATAGAAGTTTATTTCTTACAGTTCTGGAGGCTGGAAAGTTCAAGATCAAAGTGCCAGCAGATTCGGTGTCTGGTGAGGGTGGCTTTTTGGTTCATACATGGCACCTTCTTGATGTGCCTTCATGTGGTAGAAGGAGCAAGGCAGCTCTCTGGGGTTTCTTTAATAAAGACACTAATTCCATTATCTGATCTAATCACCTCCTAACAGCCCCACCTCCTAATACCATCACATGGATGGTTAGGTTTGACAGATGAGTTTGGGTGTGAAGGAGGATCACAGATATTCAGACTGTGATTACTGAATATCCGTGATCCTCCTTCACACCCAAAACTCATCTGTCGAAACCATTACTGTGATAGCAATGGTACAAGTCTAAAGTAGGCAGATTGATTTCCAGTGCCACCCACAGCATGAGGACAGGGTCCCCTTGCCTTATCTCCCCAACCTGACTGTAAGAGTCTTGGGTGTGGATTCGGGACAGGCAGTAAGTCCTACACATCTGTGTGCTTAACTCAGCACAGCACAGGGCTGAGCACATGGTGGGCATTCAGTGAAGACTTGCTCCCAAGTGGAACCCAAAGGCTGTTTGCTGAGATGGAGGGAGAACCGGACTAGGAGTCAGAAGATAAGGTCCTGTCCCTGGTATTGTCTTTAGCTTGGCATGTGCTCTTGAATGATCTTCTCTGTCTCTGGGCTCTGGTTCTATTAGGCATAAAACAAGGAATTTAGATTAGAATTTATGGTTTTCAAGTTTAGCCCTTTAGGAAAGTGAGAGAGGTAAGAAGAGAGAGGGTCCAAATAAGCAGGATCCCGGATCTATGTCACCTACTTGAAAGAGATCACCTGCAGCAGCTTTCTCCCTCTGTTTCTTAATAGTCAATTAACATGATTCTGACCCCATGTATCTCTGACCCCTCATTGAATGGAGAAGTCCAATTCCCTGTGGCTGTTATCCCCAGGATGTTCTTGGGGACTCCTAGGCTGGCTATCCTGTCCCATTTGTCATGATGCCACTGCTGAAAGCCAGACTGTCTGGCTCAGCCACAAGCTCTTCTGCTCATTGCCATCCCTGCTACCCTGGCCCCATATCTCAAGGAAGAACCACTCCTTGAGCATTTGTTCCAAGCCCAGACACAGTCCTCTCCCTTCCCTCAAGAAGTCTAAGGGTGGGCTCCATGACCTAGACTAGTGGTCCTCAGCACATTCCCCAGAGTCCCAGGTATTCACTCTTATTAACTCCATTGGGGGTAATGTTTTCATTTGTTTGAGCTGCTGTTACAAAAAAACCATAGACTGGCTGGCTTAAACAATAAACATTTATTTCTCACAGTTCTGGAGGCTGGGGAGTCCAAAATCAAGGTGTTGGCAGATTCAGTGTCTGGTGAGGGCCCATGTCCTGCTTCATACATAACTGTTGTCTCTCTGTGTCCTCAGTTGGTAAAAGGGGTGAGAGAGCTCTCTGGGGCTTTTCTCAAGGGTACTAATCTTATTAATGAGGACTCCACTCTTAGACTTAATCACCCCCCAAACTTTCTAATACCATCAAATCAGGGGTTAGAATGTCAACATGTGAATCTGGAGAGGACACAGATACTCAGTCCATGACAGGTAGGGAATGGGGGAGAGCTGGCAGTCCAGTATGCATTTCTCTCTAGGAAAAGCCATTTCTCTTCTGCTTTCAAGTGTACAGTCTGGCTTGGGAGCTCACTTTACATGTCTGTCTTTGGCACATACATGCAAATGAAAGAAGACCTCACAGTTTCCTCCAGGGACAATGAGTGGGGGCTTATCTTCCTTTAATGCAACTGAAAGGCCTATGAGCTTCCCCCAGATAAAGAGGGGAGGGGGCTCCAAAGCAAATGGCAGCTTCTGCTTCTAGAAAGCAAAACTAAAAGTCAACCCCAACTAACAATTCCATCACTGAAATTTAAAACAAACAAAACCCCTCTTCACCGGGTATTCTACTTTATCCAATGTCCTGTATTAGTTTTATTTTTTTGAACAAAGTTTTCAAAAAATTTGGAAGACATTTAAAGTCTAGTAGAGGAAGAAAGAGTAATAAGGAAACCATACTGGAGGGCACAGGAGAGAGCTTCCTTGTGTAGTATCAGAAGGCAGCCCTTGGGAAATGAAGGAAAGGGAGATTGGGTGAGGGAAGATTGGGTTGGGGCACCCTAGAGGCTTCTTGGAACAAATGAAATTTGAACCAGACCTCAAAGGATGACTCTGCTTTGAAAAAGGAGAAGGGAGAACACTCAAGTACAGTGTCTTGACCTGCAATGGCTAGGAGGTGTGGATGAACATGTTGTGTTTGTGGGAAGGTGAGGGGACCGAGACGGCAGCACCAGGTATCTTCACTCGCTTTCACTAACTGGGATAGATGAGGCTTCATCTCCCGTGGCAGCTCTGGTCAATGGCAGTGGTTGCTTGGAGTGCTGAGAACAGTGTTAAGGACACATAGTGCTCAGCAGGGAAGAGTGCCGTCATTGATTAGTGATGTCTGCTGTGGGTGCAGGAGGGGAGAGGAGTAACGTGTTTTAAGAACATGCCAGTTTTTCCATAGACACTGTTAAGTGCATATTCCAAAGGACCTCCAGTGTGGGGGAGGATTTTCTTCCTTTTCCCTCTCTTGAATTACAGTCAATAAATGCTGAGAGCAACATCTATGACTTTAAATGCTATCTTATCACCTCTCTGCCAATTTCTCAACTCCAGTTGTGCCAATTCCCCTTTGTTGCTTTTCAGGCTGCTCAGAGAAGTCAGGGTCTTTGCCTCTGCTGCCCAGGTACAGGAGGGAGCAGTCTTTTAACTAGGCACAAATAACAATGTTGGCTTAAGAGAAGACTTTGAAGGCACTGAAGAGGGGGAAGAGAACAGGGGAAATTCCAGCCATGGACACTTGCTAATACTCACGTGAGAGCGTTATTACATAATGTGTGGCACTGGTCTTGTATTGCCTCATGTCCCCAAGTCTTATCTATCAAAGTTGTAAGTCCCTTGAGGTCAGAGACTGTACTGTCTTTATCTTAGGTAGTTGGAGAGACAGGAACTGAGTTTGTGCTATTTGTGTATCTACAGTCCTTTGCAAATAGTGAACGCTGTATCCTTTACAGTGATAGATGCTTATAACATGACTTATAAATTACTTTGAGACTCCTGCTGATTCCTTCTTTGCTTTAAAAGAAAAATAGGGGAGTGGAAGGGGAAGATTATGAAATTAACCCGTGGTCCTTGAATCAGAGCCATTGGCAGAATAGAACAATGTGCCATTCACACCATCCCCTTTTCTGGACTTTTTCTTAGGGCCTGAGCCTCCTCTCAATTCACAGGACCTTTTCTTGAGGGTGGAGGAGGATTGTATGTGCACAAAGAGAGAACTGACTGGATAGGGCATATTCATAAATATTTTTCCTGAAGCCTACAGAATGGCATTTTTCTGTTTGTGTTGAAGTTGTCCAACTGGTATTTTCAAAGGATGGATTTCTGGAAAATTGGAGTCTGGAGGGTGAGTTTTCAGAAGATGGGCTCTGATCTTTGATTCATTTAAGAAACTGCACACTGGTAGGAAGATTGCATCACTGCAGCAAGAAAAGTAACCTAGCACAGAAAGAAGTTGCTGGGGTGAGTCCACATCGCGGCGTTAATGATGGAGTTATACGGTACAATTGCGGAAGGAGCAGGGGGTGCTGAGGACCACATCATGTCACACAGAACAAATCAGTTAGACACAGAGAGTATAAAGTGGAAGGCCAGGTTAGTCCAAGTGCAAATGCTTTGTAAAATTAGGAAATAGTCTTGAAAGTACGGCACACCTTGAAATTAGATGAGAGGTGACATCCATAGAATATTTATAAATATTATATGGGTCTTTGACTTTGCAGCTTCTTAAATGATCAATATTTAAATATTTGGTTATAGCAAATAAGACTGGAAAAACTCTCTTTACTTTCAGATTTTGCATTATAGCTATTTTCCCAGGAGGACTGAGAGATGAGTAGAGGGCTTATGCAAGTCATCCAGCCGTAGGAATTGAAAGCTTTAAGGGAGCACTAGTGTATGAGCTAATCCTACCCGCTTGGGGTTGTAGAAGAGAACAATGAGACTCAAATAGCTAAATGACTTTAGTTAGTGGCCACACTTGGCTCAGAACTCAGCATTCCTGATTCCAGATCTAGGCACTGTCCACCCCATCTCCCTGACTTCCAGGCGAACAGGAGCTCAGCTGGCTTTGGTTCCTTTAAGCCTTTAAGGGAGTTCTGGCCATTGCTCTGCTCTGAAATGTAATCCCACTGAACTCCAATTCCCACACTATCTATACAATGATGACAGCATTAGGCGACTTGCTTACCTTGGAGGAGAGGTAAGCATGGAAAAGAGAACATGTCTAAAATCACAGTGAGAGGCTCACTGCAGGAAGGGTGACAAGCAATGTGGAGCTATACTACTTTTAGTGGCATGTGGCGATTAAATGTATAGCCTCTGGGCAGGTCACTTCACCTGTTGGTGCCTCAGTTGCCTTATCTGTGGAATGGTGCTAATAATAGAACCTACCTTATTGGGTTCTTGTAAGGATCAAATAAATTCACACACACACACGCACCCCTTAGAAGAGTGCCTAGTATATAATAAACACACAAAAGGACTCTTTCTAATACTCATGTGAGTGTGTTATAACATAATATGTGGCATCAGTCTTGTATTGCTTCATGTCCCCAAGCCTTATCTCCCTATCAAGTTTGTAAGTTCCTTGAGGTCAAGGACTGTGCTTCTCCTTATCTCAGGGAGTTGGAGATACAGGAACTAGGTTAGCTTTTATCATATAAGTCATAAGATGTCTTTTCAAATGAGGTTGGTTGTTGTAGCCATAACTATGACAGCAATAGACTATTGGGCGACTCTCTTTTACATACAGTAGCTCATTTCATGTCTCCAATGTCCATATGAACTAGGTATTATAGCTGCCCGCAGTTGCGGATGCTGCTGGTGCTCCACACCCCATCCCCCTCAGGCTGGGTGATCAGTTTTCCCCTCATGAAGGGTTCCCACCTCAAGCACTTGCTGAGTCTCCCAGCTTTTCTTCTTTAGGATTTTCTCCTAAGCTGTGGAAGACTGTTGAACTAGGAAATCCAAGAAAGCAAATGTTTCCTCTACTAATGAGTGACAGGAGACTTCTGTCTTTCCAACGCCCAGCATTGAGGTGCCTTCTCTACCAGGACATCTCAAACATGAATGTGCACAGGATCTCCTGGTGCAAATTATCATTCAGCAAGTCTGGGATGGGGACTAGATTCTGCTTTTCTAACATGCTGACAGCTTATGCTGACACTGCTGGCTCGTGGACCACGTTTTCAGTAAGAAGGTTCTACAGAATTTTCTTTGATGATCCCCCCAGGGGTCTGAATCAGAATTGTCCACAGTGAGACCCAGTTCCATAGCACACTCTTTATTGATCTTGCCTCCTTCCTTGTCCACTACCTTTCTCTGGCTTCGTAGGATCACTTTCAAATAAATCACCTGCTGCCACCCAAGTCCTTGTTCAGACTTGGCTTTTGGGAGCACTCACAGTAAGACACTCCCCTTTACAGATGAGTGTCATTTATTCAGGCCACAGAGCTCCTAAAGAACTAGGGCTCCACTGTGAGTCTGACCTCCCAGCTCTTTGTACTGTGCCTCATTTCTCTGTAGTAGTCTATGACTGCTTAGAGTTTTGAGTCCAGTTTTGGAAATGAAAACCTAAATAACAATGGCTTTAACAACATAGGAATTCATTTTTATCATATAAGAAGAGATCCTTAGGCATTTAGTTTGTGATATTGACTTGGTAGTGCAGGGATGTTAAGATGAGAGCTCTCTGAGTCTCTTGACATTTTCCTTGTGGCTGTGAAAGGGCTGCCATGCCTCTAGCCACCGTATCTGCACTTCAGGAAGGAGGATAGTGGAAGACTGAAAGGCAAAGGGTGCATGACAGTTGCGAATGTCTCCTCCTCCCTTTTGGGAACTTTCGTTGGAGCCCTGCCTAAAACCTTCCACATATGTTTCAAAGGTTAGAGCTGTCATGTGGCTATTGCAACCTATAAACAACTTTGGGAAAAGGTAGTTCTGAATGACTGTTAACATCGCTGCCTCAACACAATCACTCTAGCTAGTCATCCCCCTCGGGAGATTAATGGAGGGTTTAAGGAGTTCTTTTTGAAGGGTTTTATGTGATTTTTCCCAAAGCTTTCTTTGGTCAAGTGTGGCATGTGATGGAAGTGGTGGTGACAGAGTGGGTAGGGCCTTGTATCCCTGTTCCAGGCACCTCCCTGGTACCATTTAGGGGTGAGATCTGGTCTAGAGGACTTTTTGGGAGGTGGGGTGGAACACACAGTAGGGCTTTGACTCTAGGCTGGGTTGGCTTTCTCCCAAAGTATAAGAACTCAAATACAGTTTATGACCCCTGGGACTAATTTCCTTCTAAAGACCCCCATCTGGTCATCAGGAGAAATTAATATTCTTTCTCTTAACATAACCTTAACCCTATTTATAACAGACTAATAATGTTGGCCTTATTATGCCAAGAGGGCATCAGCCCCCTTCCTGCCTGGTTATGCTTCAAAGCTTTCTAACATTGACTCACAGAGAAGGACACCCAGCTCAAGAGGTTTCTCCCTGATCTGTGGTTTCTCATCCCCCAGCACATCCTTCTATTGTAGTCCATTTATCAACCAGGCAGATACTAGGTTTTTAAGCAGGTATCTTTCCACTGGCTCATGAGCATCTGCAGTATCGTGGCTTAATTAATTCTTATTCTTCCAAATGCCTGCAATTAACTGACTGGGGAGATAGCAGTGATATAACCCAGTTCCCTTTTCTCCTAGAACTTGGAGTCCTTTACTCAAAGTAAGTACTTAAAAACGCCAAGTTCTTCTGGAACTTGGAGTCTTTTACTTAAAGGAGGTACTGTGTGTTGAATTAAATTAGTCATTCAAAGAATAATAAAAATTTAAATATAGAAAGGTCCTTGAAGATGTTTTTCCTCCAGACTTTAAGATCAGGCAGCTTGGCTCTGTACTGAAATTTAATGTAAATGCACAGACTTGCCTCTTTGTCTTCAGTTTCCACACCTATAACATGGGGCTGATAATCCTGCTAGAGTGTTGAGTACTTACTATGTGCCAGGCACTGTTCTACCTGTATTAACTAATTATACATGTATTAACTAATTTCTTATTAATGAGTTCTTACCAAATGGAAGTGAATTAATACATGAAAAATGTGTAGCATGCTATCTGGTACATGACAAGCCTTCATATATATTAGCAGCTGTTCTTATAATTAGTTCTCAATTCTTGCCCAGGGTTAATGTTGGTTTTGAGGTCTGTTTGCAGCATCTATTTTCTTCTTTTTTTTTTTTTTTAATTTAAGGCAGTGTTCATCTTCCAGGCTTCCAACACCTCTGCCCACTCACATCTATTTTCCTGGGCTATCTACTTTAAATCGTCCTCTCATTCCGTATCCTGCTCCCCATATGAAAATACTTCCTTTTCTTGGTGGTGGCGGCAGTGGCAAAAGGCATATTCCAGGTTTTGCAATGCCCTTAAAATTTCAAAGTCTATCTCCATAGCCTTACTGATATTTTCTTTTCTTCCATACCACCACCAGCAAGAAAAAGGGAGAAAAATCTGTAAGTTGTAAGAGCTTGGTAGAAGGAGGTCATTGTCACAATGTGTTACATTTATAAAGTGCTTTAGAGTTTACAAAGACCTTTCACCTACCTCTTCTCACTTAAGCCTCCCGGAAGCTCCAGATAGTCTTCATGGGAATCCTTGTGATAAAATTGGCCAGTAAATTGTAAAGTCACTTTCGAAGAGGAGGACAACTGCCTTAGACAGTCATCTGGTGGATTCTTAGTTTAGATCCTGTAGCAAGCTTGAAAATTGTCACTGTGGGTAAAGAAGGTAAACTGAATCCTGGACAATGAGCTTCCTGAGGGGAAGAATGATGTCGCTCATGGAGCATCCCCAGGGCCTGGATCCATAAACACTTGGTCAATGAGTCAGTGAATAAGTGTTGGGAAAAAAATTAACATTTTATTATTTGAATGGGCAAAACCAAAATCATTTAAATTTCGAAAGTTCAAACTTTTCAGTTCTCAGTGAATTGTCCATTGTAGTAATAAGCAGTCACAAACTGGGGAAAGCTTAAGCCTCCTTCTTCAGGGTATTGAAGTGTGTATGTGGGGTGGGAAGGGATGGTTTTAGTTGAGGGAAATCTTTGGCTAGGGTCTATTAAAAATTGGAATGCATTTTTCAGAATATACCTACAAAGGATTGATCAGGAAAGAGTATTTGCCTATGAGACATTCAATGGGAGCCAATACATCCAGAAAAGAGGAGGTGAATTATAGGCATACCTTATTTTATGGCACTTCTCTTTGTTGCCCTTTGAAGCAGTTGTGTTTTTTTTCTGTTTTGTTTTGTTTTGTTTTACAAATTGAAGGCCTGTGCAACCCTGCATCAAACAAGTCTTTTGGTGTGATTTTCCCAGCAGCATGTGCTCACCCCAGTCTCTGTGTCACAGTTTGGCAATCTTCACAGTATTTCCAACTTTTTCATTATTATTATATCTGTTATGATGATCTGTGATCAGTGACCTTTGATGTTACCATTGCAATTGTCTTGAACTGTGCTCACATAAGATGATGAACTTAATCCGTAAATGTATGTGTTCTGACTGCTCCACCAACCAGCCATTCCTCCATCTCTCTCCCCTCTCCTTGAACCTTCCTATTATCTGAGAAACAACAATATTGAAGTTAGAATTAATAATTCTACAATATCCTTTACGTATTCAAGTGAAAGAAAGGCAGAATCACGTGACTCTCACTTTAAATCAAAAGTTAGAAATGATTAATGTTAGGGAGGAAGGCATGTAGAAAGCTGAAATAGGCTGAAAGATAGGCTTTTTGCACTAAACAGTTAGCCAAGTTGTGAAAGCAAAGGAAAAGTTCTTGAAGGAAATTAACAGTGCTACTCCAGTGAACACATGAATGATATGAAAGTGAAACAGCCCCATCGCAGATATGAAGAAAGTTTGGGTGGTCTGTACAGAAGGTCAAACTAGCAACAACATTCCCGTAAGCCAAAGCTTAATCTGGAGCAAGGCCCTACCTAACTCTCTCCAATTTTATCAAGGCTGAGAGAGGTAAGGAAGCTATAGAAAAAAAAGGTTGAAGATAGCGGAGGTTGGTCCATGAAGTTTATGGAAAGAAACCATTTCTATGACTTAGAAGTGCAAGGTGAAGCAGCAAGTGCTGATGGAGAAGCTACAGCAAGTTATCTAGAAGACCTACCTAAGACCAATGGTGAAGGTGGCTATGCTATACAACAGAGTTTCAATGTAGATGAAACAGCCTTGTTTGTCTTGGAAGAAGATGACATGTAAGACTTTCATAGCTAGAAAGAAGTCAATGCCTGGCTTCAGAGCTTCAAAGGACAGGTTGACTATCTTGTTAGGGGCCAATACAGCTGGTGACTTTAAATTTAAGCCAATGCTCATTTACAATTTCAATATCCTGAGGCTTTTTAAGAATTATGCTCACTCTACTCTGTTTGTACTCTATAAATGGAACAACAAAGCTTGGATGACAACACACCTGTTTACAGCAGGGTTTACTAAATATTTTAAGCCCACTGTTGAGACCGACTGCTCAGATAAAAATATTCCTTTCAAAATATTCATTGACAATGTACCTGGTCATCCAAGAGCTCTGATGGAGATGTACAAGGAGGTTAATGTTGTTTTCATTCTTGCTAACACAACATCCATTCTGCACCCCAGGGTTCAAGGAGTACTTCTAGTATTCAAGTCTTATTATGTAAGAAATACATTTTGTAAAGCTAGAGGTGCCATAGATAGTGATTCTTCTGATGGGTCTGGGGCAAGTAAAATTCTTTCTGAAAAGGATTCAACATTCTAGGTGCTATTAAACACATTTATGATTCATGGCAGGAGGTCAAAATATCAACATGAACAGGAGTTTGGAAGAAATTGATTCCATCTCTCATAGTTGACCTTGAGGCGCTCAAGACTTTAGTGGAGGAAGTAGCCACAGATTAGGTAGAAATAGCAAGAGAACTCGAACGAGAAGTGGAGCCAGAAGATGTGACTGCATTGCTGCAATCTCATGGTAAAACTTGAACAGATGAGGAGTTGCTTCTTATGGTTGAGTACAGAAAGTGGTTTCCTGAGATGGAGTTTTTTCCTGCTGAATATGCTATGAATATTGTTGATCTGATAGCAAAATATTTAAAATATTACATAAACTTAGTTGATAAGGCAGTGGAAGAGTTTGAGAGGACTGACTCCAATTTTGAAAGAAGTTCTACTGTAGTAAAATGTTATCAAACAGCAATGCATGCTACAAGGAAATCTTTCATGAAAGAGTCCATCCATGTGGCAAATTTTACTGTTGTTTTATTTTAAGAAATCACCACAGCCCTCTAAACCTTTAGCAACCACCACCCTAATCAGTCAGCAGCTAGAAACACTGAGGCAAGACCTTCCATCAGTAAAAAGATTATGACTTGCTGAAGGCCCAAACGATTGTCAGCAATTTTTAGCAATAAGGTATTTTAAAATTAAGATATGTACCATTTTTAGAATAATGCTATTGTACACTTAATAGACTACAGTATACTGTAAACATAACCTTTTTATGCACAAGGAAACAAAAAATTCATATGGCTTGCTTTATTGAAGTGATTTGGAACCAAAAACAAATGATTAATGGCTAATGATGTCACTGTGTTTTCTCTCAGAGTGTCCTTGCAGGAGATGAGTAATCAAAGATTCTTGATTTCCATCAAACTGTTCCCTTTCCTGATCCTTGTCTTAGTTCTTCTATAGTAATATACCAGGTTATTTTGCTTATATGTATTCCCAAATTTGTGTATTTTTGGCCAGTAGGGACATGGCATGAGGCATACTCTGATTACTTCCCTTCTGCTGGGTCAGTTATATGAGTTTTCCCAGGGGGGCTTTTTCCACTCTGAACTATTGATTGGCTGCCTTTGCTATAGGCTCAGTGATCAAATTTCCTGCTGCTGCTGAGAGAGAGAGAGAGAAAGGAAGAAAGGAAGAAGAGTAGTTGGTTGGTTGAGGCCTTGAGACACATGGGGCTATCCCCTTAATTCACTGTTCCTACTTTTTCATTTACCTTCATAAAAATATCACGAAGGCCTATAGGTCACATCAGTAGATGCATCCACACTTGCAATGTAAGCATATTTCTAATGAAAATAATCATACTAGAATATTCATTTAAGCAATGTTTACTAGGATCCACTTTTATGTATCAAGGCGCTGTGCTTAGTAGAAGAAAACAAGCTGTCGAAAACCTTCACTGGCCAGGCATGGTGGCTCACACCTGTAATCCCAACACTTCGTGAGGCCAAGGTGGGCGGATTGCCTGAGGTCAGGAGTTCGAGATCAGCCTGGCCAATATGGCGAAACCTCGTCTCTACTAAAAATACAAAAATTAGCCAGACAGTTTTTTTTAAAATGTGGGACCTAATGTGGCACCTGTAATGCCAGCTACTCAGGAGGCTGAGGCAGGGAGAATCACTTCAACCCGGGAGGTGGAGGTTGCAGTGAGCAGAGATCATGCCACTGCATTCCAGCCTGGGCGACAGAGTGAGACTCTGCTTCAAAAAAACAAACAAAAAATGAAAACAACAACAATAAAAAACGTTCACTGTTAGGGTCCATGTAATTGCTCTGTGGAGAGGCTCTCAGGCTTCCTTCTTCCTTCCAGAGGACCGAGGCTACAGATCACTTTTGATTTATATCTAACTTCTCTCTTCAACTGTCTCTTTGTGTTGGAAGATCAATTTAGAATCCATACCTCCAACTCTTTCTGTCTCAGAAGCGTTTTCTTTTTCCAGCAGGTTTTTCAGTTCTCTTGCTTGACTCAATGATAGCCAGTTGTCAGCCATTTTGAATTTTTCTTTGCTATCACACTGGAGTAGAAATACCCCACTTCTAGTTATTTTTACAAATATCACTTCAGTACTCAAAATGCCCTCTAAAGTTTATTGAGGCACTCAGGGTCAGAAATATGAGCTCGAGTTTTTGTTGGGCTTGACCTATCGACCCAGGAGAGCAGCTGGTGTGGTTCTTACAGCTGCCCTCCGCTTGCGGAGCCTTTTACCCACAGGAGCTGCCTTTGATGGACTTTTCTGGGAGGGGGGCTATTTCCCAGTGGATTTCTCTCTGAAGGCCCCACCAGGCCTGGCAGAGAAAACAATGATAAGGAGAAGGCAAACAGAGAGCTGAAGGATTGCTTCATAAGAACGGTGACAATGAGGAAAACTGCTTTGAAGTGAAACGAACCCCTGAACTTTCTCAGTTATTCCAACAGTTGGAGGGAAGAGTGGAGGAGCATAGCGGCGAGAGTTGGTAGTGCATTTGGGCCACGCTGACTGTGGGCCTTTGCTAGGGGCTACACAGTGAGTGCCAGGTGTCCGGCAGCTCAGAATCCTCTCCTCCAGCCTCTGAGTTCTATTCAAATGTCTGCTAAAGCACTTATTGGCTGATCCCATTATGCTGAGTTAATTTACTTCCCCTGGCTAGAGAGATCCTCAAAGATAAGGACCTCCTCCTATTTGTCCCTGAATCCCCAGGGCCTGGCCGATGTGGGACCCAATAAACACTGATAAACGCTGCTGTGGCATCCTGTACCCACCACCATCCTTGTACTCTCATGCTGTATTGTGAAGTCTCTTTAATCCTCTGCCCCCTCTTCTCTGTGTGAACTCAGGCGGCTGGGGTCCATTTCTTAATGCCTTTGCATTCCCAGAACCTCGAGGAGTGCCCAGGGTGTGGGAGGCTGTCGTCTGTGTGCTGAGTATACATGAGGCCTCAGCTGAATAAGACAGTCACCCGGGCTCTTTCTCCCACCTTGCTGACATCTAAAGGGAGTCACCACTCATTTGGCCTGTAAAGTCACCTTTACTGCTATGAAACATCCTATAAAAAGTTGGAACCCACGCAGCTATTGTAGATGTCTTTGGTGAGGTGAACTGAAGAAATAGTTAAGTGTTAGAAGGCCTGAGTTCTAGTTCTCCACTAATTAACTATGTGACCTTGAGTAGAGTAGTTACTCATAGAATGTGGTGACAGTGATACCCGTGATATCTACTTCATAGAATTTTTATTTTTTATATTTTTAGTGGCTTTTAAAGAAATAGAAAAGTAAGGCATGCTTATGGTAAGAAGTTCTACATTGTATATCATGGGTTTTCTTATTACAATGTTTTGCTGCGGTCACATCCTCTGCTCTTTGGATTTCCTATTATGTATAAAAGTGAGACTGCAGACTTGACTGATTCTGGAGGTAACTTTTGATCTTGTGCCTGCTCTCTATCCAGCTCGCTGCTATTCAAACTGCTTCTTGAAGTCTTGACTTCCTCAGCTGTAGTTTAAAGAAAGTTCTTTCCCTTCCAGCCTAGCTGTAGGGAAGCACAGCTTTTGCCTAGAATTCAAGGTGGGGGGGGCTTCAGAGAGATGGCAAGGGAGGGAAGCTCTGTGCCCCCTCAGAACTCCCTGGCAGAAGGCCCATGATGTGACATCCCAGGGACCCTGGGTGTGTGTTTGTTTGTTCTTGGTTTCTAGGCTTCAGTGGGGGTTATTATCTCATTATTTCCTGTTCCCTTGGCCGCACATCAATTCTCCCTGATGCCCACACCTTCGAGGTCTCTGTTTTGACACGCAGTTTGTGGCTGGGAACCCCACAGTGTCCTGAAAACATTTGCTTGACCTGTCAGGGACATCCTTCTCCTTTTTAGTGAAACAGTGCCTTCCAGAGCACAAGGGCTTGAGGCCTTTGGCCCTTTCCAGCAGTGTCAAATTTAGATTCCAAATGTCAGTCTTGCTGTGGCTTCATCCTTGACTTCTCTTTCTTGAGAATCTGTGCTCTTTGGCTAACAGCTAAGGGCCAGTTGGCTGCCCGCTTTCACAGTTGTCGTCTGTGGAAATTTGAAATCAGCTGTGAAGTGTGCTCCTGGTAATGAACACAGTGCAGCTTTGCAACCACTGTAACTCGTGGTGAAGCATTGCAGGCGGATCGAACAGGGATTCAGGAGAATTCTGAATTCAACTTGGAGAGGGGTCTGTTTAGGATGGTCATCTGCATTTCCTGTCCTGGAAGGCCATGCACAGAAGGCTTGGAAAATAGCCTGAGTTTGGCCTTGAATGCCAAACAGGTGCCAACACCAAACCATTTCCATAGCTGCCGTGGGACAACATCTAAAAAATTGGCCTTCAAGCCTGGGCGAGGTGTCTCACTTCTGTAATCCTAGCACTTTGTGAAGCCAAGATGGGCAGATCACGAGGTTAGGAGATTGCGACCATCCTGGCCAACATGGTGAAACCCCGTCTCTATTAAAAATACAAAAAATTAGCTAGGTGTGGTGGCACATGCCTGTAATCCCAGTTACTTGGGCGGCTGAGGCAGGAGAATTGCTTGAACCAGGGAGTCGGAGGTTGCAGTGAGCTGAGATTGAGATTGCGCCACTGCACTCCTGCTTGGGTGACAGAGCGAGACTCCGTCTCAAAAAAAAAATAAAAAACAACAAAACAGGAATCCTTGAGTTGGTGCTTCCCATTTTCTGGGGGTCCTCGCTCCTCTTTGGGAAACAGATGAAAGCTATGCTCTCAAGAACATGCATCAGCGTGCTTACTGCTTTGAGCTCGGGTCTTATTTTCATCCCAGGGACCCACTCGATCAAAGTTCCTAGCATCATTATAGCTTGCACACAAAATGGATACGCTGGTCATTTCCCTGTCTTCAACACAGTATCTGCTCTCCTGTGGGCTGTGATTGTGTACTTTGAGCAGTCTTGGTTAAATCTCAAAGCCAAGTGCTCGTCAGATGCAGGGAGCACCCAGTCCCTCTACAATCAGGAAAACTTAATATGGCTGTAAACATTTCATATGGGTATTTATTACTGTTATTTAACTAAGTGTCACATTACTGTGCACCTGGGGAGCTGTACTATGCAGCTGGGTGAGACGGACGTGTCAGGGACAGGAAGGGACCATTAGGAGTGCAGTGTGTTTGGAATCACACTAGCTTCGAAATCAGACAGACCCGGGCTTGATTCTTGGCTGTCCTGTAAATCATCTGACTGCTTGGAAACCTTACTCTCCTCATCTGCAGAATGGGATCAACACAATATGAACTTCAGCAAGATGAAGATTCATTAAACAATGTGTACAAAAACCTTCCTGGAGCGTCCCATCAGTGTTTATGTAGGAGCGCCCCGCTTGTGCAGGGCCTGTGGCTTGTTGGACGTGGGCTGCCCTGGCTCTGGTGTCAGTCCTGGCGCCTGTGCTTCATGCAGCTCATGTGCAGGTTTGTTCTTTCTTACTCGGGTTTCCTACTTTCACGCTCAAGGTTTGGCCATCCTGAGAAAATGCTGATCGCCTTATAGAGAGAGGATTCTGCGGCTCTGCTAGGGGAATGAAGGTTGCTATATAGCAGATGTGGGTGTGTAGACTTTCCCCCTCCTTTTTTTTCCTGGAGGTTGCTGTGGCCAGGCCGCTTCTGTTCAGGGGGAGGCAGCTGGCTGCACAGAAAGGTTTGGTATGGGAAAAGCTGGTGAAACCACCAGATCCATGCAGGGATTAAAACCTAGACTTGCTGTGTTCATGTGTTCCTCAGCTGAGCTCAGGGCATACAGACACATTTGGGAAACTTCATTTCTAAATACTTCCATCTGTGCTGTATATTCAGATGTAAACATTAAAGGAAACTTTAAGGGAAAATTAAATTCATGAAACAGACATTTTTTTTTTATTTTCTACCTGCCTACCTAATATAGATAGTAATAGAGGCTCTCCATTTCCAGAAGGATGTTTGTTCATATACATCCCTTATTATGGAGAGAACAACCACTCTTCATCTTCCCAATCTGTCCATCTGTCCATCCATTCATCTTTCCATTTATCCATCTATCCATCCATTTATTCATTCATCCATCCATCCACCCATCTCTCCACACCTACTATACTCAAGGTACTGTGAGAACTAAAAGATTTTAAGTATCATGGTTCTTTCTGTGTGGACCCAGGTTAGCGTACTCCCTGAGTCCTCAAATTTTGGAGGCCAACAGACAAACTTGGGTTCACAGTCCTGCTCTTCATTCACTGAGGAAACTTGAGTAGATTATTTACTGATTGAAACTCTAGTTTCCTTATGAAAAAAAGGAGGAAAAGAATGTCCTCTGTGAGGAGCAAATAAAATAATACATGTGAAGCAATTTGCCTTGGTTTGGTTGTGTATTAAATCCTCATAAAACAACTGGCACAATGTGTGACTATAATGAATGCTCACTAAATAGATTATAAATGCATAATTGGTCTAGTGGCAAAGACAAAGCACCTCTGAAATGTGTCTGTATTATTTCACTTGCAAACATTTAAAGTACTTGCAAGTTCAGGCATACATTGTGTGCATGCATATGTGCATTTATGTTTTGTGAGTGTGAGAGAGAGTGAGTGTGTGTGTGTGTGTGTAAATCAAGGAATACATACTCAGTCGGGAAAACTTGCCCTACATGATTTTGGTGACAAATTCTCAATTTAGATTTCCAAGTGGCAATTTTAGAAGGTATTGTCTTCCTTCCCAACCCCAGTTTTATAATATATAAGTCCTTTGGGGATGTATATTTCATTTATATTCTTCATATATTCTGTGTTATTAGTAGTTCCTTTTGTTGTCTTGGTTGTTACCATTTTTGGTAAAGAATTTCATTTCATTTCATTGGCTTAGGCAAGGACTTCTGTGACCAAAAACTTAAAAGCAAATGCAACAAAAACAAAGATACATAGATGGGACTTAATTAAATGAAAAAGCTTCTGCATAGCAAAAGAAATAATCAGTGGAGTAAACAGGCAACCCATGGAATGGGAGAAATCTTCAAAACCTATACATCTGACAAAAGACTAATATCCAGAATCTATAAGGAACTCAAAGAAATCAGCAAGAAGAAAACCAAACAATCCCATCAAAAAGTGGGCTAAGGACATGAATAGACAATTCTCAAAAGAAGATACACAAATGTCCAACCAACATATGAAAAAATGCTCAACATCACTAATGATCAGGGAAATGCAAATGAAAACCAAAATGCCATACCACCTTACTCCTGCAAGAATAGCCATAATCAAAACAAAAAATAATAGATGTCAGTGTGGATGTGGTGAAAAGAGAACACTTTTACACTGCTGGTGGGAATGTAAACTAGTACAACCACTACAAAAACAGTGTAGAGATTCCTTAAAGAGCTAAAAGTAGAACTACCATTTGATCTAGCAATCCCACTACTGAGTATCTACCCAGAGGAAAAGAAGTCAGTATATGAAAAAGATACTTGCACACACAGGTTTATAGCAGCACAATTTGCAATTGGAAAAATATGAAACCAGCCAAATGCTCATCAGTCAATGAATGGATAAAGAACTTGTGGTATATATACCATGGAGTACTGCTCAGCCATAAAAAGGAACGATATAATGACAACCTGTATGGAATGGGAGACCTTTAGTCTAAGTGAAGTAACTCAGGAATGGAAAACCCAATGTCTTATGTTCTCACTCATAAATGGGAGCTATGAGGATGCAAAGCATGAGAATGACATGATGGAGTTTGGGGACTTGGGGGAAACGATGGGCGGGGCTAAGAGGTAAAAGGCTACACGTTGGGTGTAGTGTACACTGCTCAGGTGATGGGTGCGTCATAATCTCAGAAATCAACACTAAAGAGCTTATCCATGTAACCAAATACAACTTGTTTCCCAAAAACCTATTGAAATAAAAAAAAATCATTCCTTAAAAAAAAAAGCACTTGTCTTTTTGCCTGGAATGTCAATGATTATGGCTATTAACAGTTTCTTGCACTTAGCTATTAGACAAGTATTCCTTCTCAATATTCTTATTTCTCAAATATCCTTATTTCTATCATGGTTTTATTCAGACTCTGGATATGTATTCTTCTTGTGAAGTCATCAAGACAGTATTCAGGCAAATGATAAAAAGGAGATTTGTCTCCTAGGCACTATGAGGAAGATTTTAACGTCTTGATAAAGGAGACTCCGGAAGAGACTCTGTCTTCAGTTGGAAACTGTTCTGTCTTGGAATAATCACTGCTGGAGGGAAGGTCCCAACTCTCATACCAAATATTTCCCATTTATTCTTACCGGGTTGGTTCTGACAGATACTTTATCTCAAGTGTCTTTGTAGCAAATCCTAAAGGCATATCTAGAAGATTATTTAATAACATCTGGAAGCACAGACAAGAGAGATGATAAAGGAAATAAAGCAAGCCAAGTGAACTGAACAAGCCTGGGACGTGACATCCCAGACCTTGCCTAGGAGCGGATAATGGTGCTGTCAGCTAACTGCAGGGAAAGGGATTAGGAAAAATAAGCTAGGAAGTAGACCAGACCACCCAGGCTGAGATGCTCATTCCTGTTTTACAATTTAAAGTGTAAAGGAAATCCAAATTAATTTCTCAGGAGAGCATCACCTCCTATGTGTCAGGGAACAAACAGTGAGTCAGAAATGTCATATAAAACCCAATAGCAACGACTTTGATTCTGCATCGAGGTTCACAGAATGGGAAGGCAACTTCCCTGGCTCCAAGACTTGATTCTGCACTGAGGTTCACGGAATGGGAAGGCACTTCCCTGGCTCCATGGCAGGTTGACAAGCGGCAGAGCTGAAGACCAGGGAGCCTGGGGGTGGTATCTATTGGAATCTTTCAGCCTCACTGATCAAAGTAGCTCGGCCATGTCCTTTTAAGTCATGGATGAGATGGATAAGGGCCAAAGTTCAGGCGAGGGGCGGGGGATATAGCTGCGTCAAAAGGAGTTTCACGGACAACTTAAGGAATAGAAACTCCTCTGGTATTCAATATGTAGGTGAAGCTAAAGAGGATATTGGGGGATGCGTGCAGGAAGCCTCATGCAAGAATGTTCACAGTGGTACTGCTTGTAATAACAAAAACATTGGAATTAAATGTCCATCAGGCAGAGACTGGATAAATATACTGGAGTGAACTTACTTAATGGAATAATAGTAGTAACAGTGGAATAAACAAGAGCTACAAGTATTAACATGGATGGCTTTTCAACTGCACAATGCTGAGCAAAAAGCCAACAAAAGAAAGAAAATATGTATGTAAAGAAAAGCCATGCATATCCAGTTTAAGAAAATGTGAAACAATGCTATATATTGTGTATTCAATTGTGACTGGATATAGACATACCTAATACAAATGTTTTAAAATGCATGGGAATAATAAAAACCAAATTCAGTTTAGTGGTTATATTTGGGGAGATGGAGAGTAGACATGGCCAGGGAGAGGGTACACAGAGATGCCAGTTGGGTTAATGTTTTATCCTTTAAGGTGGGCTGTAGGTATGTAGGTATTTTGTTATATTACTCTGTGTTTTTTTTTTTAAGTCTGAAATATTTCACAAGAACTTATCATTCCCCTCCTATCCACACAGAATTTTTTAAGAACCTAGAGGATAGTGTTTCTGCGGAAGGAAAATTGGTATTTTGGAATGTTACAAGAGAGATAAAGTGATGTTGTGTTTTGCAAGAGTAGGTGCTTAATATATATTTGCTGAAATTAATGAAGGTTGGGAAGGAAAGTAAACAGACCCAGAGAGTCATAGAGAAGGCGAATGAGATGAAAGGCTCTAGAGAGAAGAAAGTTTGGAGCCAGTGATGTGTGGAAAATAGCAGCACATGCAATAAAGCAAGGCGGGAGGATCAGTGAGTTGATGAATGCTAAAACCAGCCAAACGCCCCCACTTCCTCAGCCTCAGAGGTTGGAAGGAGCTTCTGCTGTGTTGGGAATTCCTGTTGCCAGAATGTCGTCTTCTAGGTGCTGCCCATCGGGATGCTATCAATGGTTTCTTAAAAAATTATTCTCGCAAAAAGAAAGGGAGAAAGAAAATGCTTTTGAGTTTGTCCCTACAAGAAAGTCATCAAAAAAAGGCGATCAGTCTGACCTTTTTTGTTGAACTAAGAGAGTTCCTTTAGTCATTTTTCATGAAGTTCACAGCGTGATTTTTGTTCTATTTTCTATATCGTATTTTCCTACGATCTACAAGGTGACATACAGCTTTGATAAGGATGAGATCAGCATTCTGGCTTAATAATTGGCATAAAGTGGGTTTTTTGGAATTGCATCACATGTCTTCAGTGTTATTATTTCTTTGCTTGGGTGGTTTATTCTCCTGGACTCTGAGAACACACGTTGGGCTTTTAGAGTTAGCAGGCAGAAAAATATTCATTTTTAAACCAGTTACTCCACAAAGTCGGCTGTGCCCTGAGCTCCTTTGATGTTGCTCAGTAGACACTGCGAATGTTTCAGACAAATTCATTTTTAACTGCTCACTGAGGGCTTTGTGATTATCATCTAGTTGTTGTTCTAACCATTTGGACAGATCTTTGCTGAACAATGCTGAATTAATCAGGCAGAACAGAGCCCGAATCTCCTCATTCCTTTTGTCTGTAGGAACTGAGCCCTGGACTCACAGCACGTAGAATTCTGGGGCTTAGGAAGCTTCTGCCTGTGCTTTAGTTTGTTGTTTTATTCAATTAAAAATTAATTTTAGTTTGTTCTCTTTCTCCTCCATGGCTCAAATTATTAAAGGTCGTTCTGAGGAAGGAAATGCAAAATAGCAAGAAATTGTTCTGCTTGCTAATGGCCCAGACCCTCTTGCTTTCTAGGTTAAAAGGACTGTTTGGGGGAAATGAAGTTCTGTCTCTCTAATGACTTTGTTTAGTTTTGCATCCTATTTTAGTTGGAGGGTGAAATGAACCAGATCTGTTTCCAGCCAGTCAGACTCTTTGGTTCCAGATTGGGGCATCTTCAACGGGATTTTATATCCTGCTGGAATGCGAGGCTATTTTAACAAATCCCTACTGGATTGAGAAAGCACATAGTATAATTATGGCAACCAAACCATGTGTCCCAGATTTTCCAGGATGTTCCCCCAATTTCATGTAGTTTCAGTCTTTTCAATAAAGTAAGTGCATTTTGTGTGTATCAACATGGAGTCTGATAAAGGGTATCTTTGTGCATTGTGAGTGTGTAAAATAAATATATATAAAAGTATATATTTATATATATATATAATGAAAATATATATACACAGTTTTTGGGCTGTGTGTATTTATTTAAACAAAATCTTTTTTAGGATCTTGTGGTTTCAGAATAGATGACCAGTGAGTATTGCAGAAATAACTGTCAAGGTCCTAACTAGCTGAGTGACCTTGAACAAGTCAGTACCTATTTCTGGGTGTCATCAGTTCCTCACCATTCTGGAACATAGCAGGATCTGAGTAACTGTGCTGGTGAAAACCAAATGCCAAGCCCTTTCAGGATTCTCAGTCTTTGTCTTTACTTCTCCCCTCTGTGTGTTCCGTACTCCATGGCCTGGTCCATTGTACTTGCCTCGGTCTTCATATTGTATGATCTTTTACTGCTATCTTGTAAGCTTCACTCCTAGGCTGCAAGAGGCTTGAGGGCTGGGATGGGTCTTCACATTTTAAAAATCTCTATTGTTTAGCACAGTGCCAGGCAGATACAAAGAAACAAACTGAAGGAAATACATCAAAAAGATGAGATAATAGGTGACAATAAAAATGTGCTCTTTATACTTTTTCATATTTTCCATTATTATTATTTTGAGGTGGAGTCTCACTCTTGTTGCCCAGGCTATAGTGCAGTGGTGTAATCTCAGCTCACTGCAACCTCTGCCTCCCAGGTTCAAGCAATTCTCCTGCCTCAGCCTCCTGAGTAGTTGGGATTACAGGCACCTGCCAACATGCCTGACTAATTTTTGAATTTTTGTAGTGAGGGGGGTTTCACCATGTTGGCCAGGATGGTCTTGAACTCCTGACCTCAGGTGATCCGCCCACCTTGGCCTCCCAAAGTGCTGGGATTACAGGTGTGAGCCACTGTATCTGGCCCATTGTTTTATTTTATTTTATCATAAATATTATTACTTAGAGAATGATAAAAAAAAAACAATAAAGTTTTTTTTTTTTTTTTTTGAAGACGGAGTCTCGCACTGTCACCCGGGCTGGAGTGCGGTGGCGCAATCTCGGCTCACTGCAACCTCTGCCTCCCGGATTCAAGTGATTCTCCTGCCTCAGCCTCCTGAGTAGCTGGGATTACAGGCGCATGCCACCGCACCAGGCTAATTTTTTGTGTTTTTAGTAGAGATGGGGTTTCACCATGAAAGCCAGGCTGGTCTCAAACTTCTGGCCTCAAGTGATCATCTCGCCTTGGCCTCCCAAAGTGCTAGAATTATAGGCATAAGCCACCACACCCGGTCAATAAGTGGTATATTTTTTTGGACACTCAGGATTGGAGAGAATCTGAGAAGCATGCTGTACACGTTTCCACCCCCAAAGCCAATGCAGCATCCTTGCCTTAGCTTCCAATGTGCAAGAACAGCTGGCTATTCCTAGGGCTCCCCCACAAGCCCCAGACACACTGCTGTGAGGGGCAGCCATGTGGGTATCACAGCTGGGAGCTAGTTCTACTGTGGGCTGTCCCTTTTCAGGGATTGATTTGGGCTGTGTTACGGTAATCAAACACAAACCATCAGTTACATGGGTTGCCTTATATATACACCAAATGTCCCTGCAGCTGGAGGCCACTCAATGATCTTGACTGTGCCCTGGTTGGGGCTGAGCTGAGTAATGCAGCCAGGCCCTGTGCTAGGTGTGAAAGTGACTCAAAGGAGCCAGGGTGTGTGTTTCATGCTGGTTAGGAGTTTGCAAGCCAGTTGGGCTAATAATATGTGTGCATTCAAAGCTAACCAACATCAGAAGGCAGTATTTTAGTTTCAAAATGAATGGTAAAGAAAACCATTCATTTTTCTAGGTGGTAGTTTCTAGGTGGTAGAGAGGGTGAGAAGGCTATGTAAGAAGGTGGTGTTTTGAGATGGGACTTGACCCCGGGTCTCCAACAGTGGTGAAGAGGAGGCAGGCCTTCCAGGGAAGGAAACAGCTTGCAGAAAGGCATGGCAGTGGGAGTAAGTTTGGCTTGTGTGTTTTATTTAGGGGTGGCGGGGGAACTGCGTGATGGATGGGGACAGAGAGGAAAATGTGCAGCCGTGAATGGGAAAGTAATGGAGACGTGGGTATAGACCAGGCCTGGGAAGGCCGTGGGAACAGGAAAAAGGTGGAGCTGTGAACTGGGAGGTGGTGGGGGCCCTCGTGTGGCTCTCAGGAGAGGAGGTACTATAATGTAACCACTCTGGGCCACAGATTCTTCCCATATGTGGAAATGTGGTATGAAACCTGTTAAGAACATGAGCCGTGGGTGAGCTGGCTGCGTTTGATTTCTGGCTCCACGTCGTGTTACCTGTTTGAGACTCAATTTCCTCATCTGCAAAATGGGGATAATGAAGCCCCTTCTCACGAAATTGTTCTGAGGATAAAAGAAATAATCCATATAAAGTGTTTAGCATGATGTCTGGCACATGGCATGAGTGTAATGAGTTGCCGTTATATGCAAATGAATATTAGTTCTTAATTCATCAGTATGGTAAAAATGGTAGCAAATTTAGAAAAACCAAATATTAACATAACTGGAAATTATTCTATTAAGAGAATGAACTTGAGAATGCTTTAGGGAGATCTTTGTTGGAAAGTCCCACTCTAATTCCTCAATTTGGCTCTACTTACTGTGGCTTAGCTTTTGTGAAATATTTATGTTGGCAGGTTACTCAACTATAATTTTTGTTTGTTATTTCTCTAAGCTCCGTGAGGAAGATTAGTCTGTTTATCTTATATTGCAGAAGACACATGTAGATATAAATGCACTGCCGTTTAGTTACAACATCTCTTCCATTAGCATTTACCATGGTTATCAGCCAAACTTCTCTGGGGTGGAGGGGGAGAGTAGGGAACAAAGGGGTATGTGGGTGATGGTGGTCAGGCAATTTTACACTGCGAAGAAGGCGGTGGAAAATTTGGAGGCACCAAGGTGGTTTCTGCCTTAGCCAGACTTAAGACTCAGCCTTGGAAGTCCTTGCAGAAGATCAGGAATGACCAAAATTGCTAAAACAGGATTGGCAAAGCCAACCAAACGCCTCACACTCTTTAAAGTATTAGTCATTCCTTTGGATGCTATAGTTTAAATTCTCCCTAATTGAAATTAACAACCTTTGGGGGACATTTGAGTGCCACTATCAGTGGACTTCTTAGTGGAGAATTATTTTCCAAGCCAAAGGATGACACCCCCAAACTTGGCTGCTGCTTGACATTCATGTGTGCCGGACATACGTGACTCTTTTTAACTAATGACAATGGTGAGCTGAGAAGACCCCCCCCAGGGGATATGACTCACAGTGACTCAGGTGCACCAGAGCCTTGATCCAGCCCTATTGTTTCCTGTCAATAGGTCTTTGCCATGCCAGCTGGAGTATCAGTGGAACTGAGCTGGACACGATAGAAGGAGAGGCCATTCAATGTCACTGCTCTTGCAGGATGGCTTGCAGTGCTGGTTACCTCTGCAGTGGCTGGCCCTGGTCTATGTATGCTGGCTAACCAAATAGATGATGGCGGCAGTGCCTAGTGGCCCAGGCAGATGGGGGCCTGAAGGAGCAGAGGGAAAGCATCAAACATATCTCAGGGCATGGCCTTGAGAACATCAGATGCCTCCAAGTTCTTCCCATACAGAATAACGAATCTTTTCCACAGCCCTCAAAGCACTGGTTACTGTTTCACATGGGACAAATGCCTGTGCTGACCCTCAATCTCCAGCGCATGGAGCTGACCTCCTGCATCTGCTTCACTACCCCTCTATAGGGCTTTTTACTCTCGTTTGAGAAAGAACGACTCCTCCATTTAGAAGGAAACATACTGCACCCCAGGCTGGGCCTTTTGCATTTGGCTCAAGAGCTGTGCAGTGCTTGTTTTTTCCCTGCCACACATCCATTTCCCCTTGCTTTAGAAGCAGTATTCTAATTTTCCTTGGGGTTAGCATCCCTTTCTCAGTCTTAGCCAGTGTGGGCCAGACAGAGCTGACCCCACCCTCTGGAGCACTGGTATGTGTGTGTGACCTAGGTCTGGCCAGTTGGTATCATGGTGCTTGTTTCAGAGATGGACATATATAAGTCAAGCTGGACAGTGGGTATTAGCTCTGGGTTTTTTTTATGTAACTATTGACAAAGAGGTGCTTGCTTTCCTCTGGGACTGCTAACTTGATAGGATATAAAGTTGGAGCTGCTGGTAGATTATCTACATGAATAGGTAAGAAGAGCTTACCCAGAGAATAAAGTAAAACCAAGAGGCAGAGAGAGAGAGAGAGACATGTTCCTAAAGACAGCATTTGAGCACCTCAGTCCAACTGTCCCCGAATCGTGGATCCTGTAAAAAAAATCACACAAGCCAAATAAATGAGCTTTTTGTTTGAACCATTTTGAGCTGGTGTTTTTTGTCACTTGCAGCCTAAATAATTTTGGATAATAAGAAGCTCACCAAAAAGGTGTACAATTAAATTTAGGGGCCAGGTGTAGTGGCTTACGCCTGTAATCCCAGCACTTTGGGAGGCCAAGGCAGGCGGATCACCTGAGGTCAGGAGTTTGAGACCAGCCTGACCAACATGGAGAAACCCCGTCTCTACTAAAAATACAAAATTAGCCTGGTGTGGTGACACATGCCTATAATCCCTGCTACTCCGGAGGCTGAGGCAGGAGAGTCCCTTGAACCTGGGAGGTGGAGGTTGCAGTGAGCCGAGATGGTGCCATTGCACTCCAGCCTGGGCAACAAGAGTGAAACTCTGTCTCAAAAAAAAAAAAAAACGTCGGAACTTTGAGGCTGCAGTGCTGTGATCTCCACCACTGCCCTCCAGCTTGGGTGACAGAGCAAGAACCAGCATATAAAAAAAAATTTCTTTTAAGGAACTCGTATTTTCCCGAGGACTATTCCTTTGCGTGCTGTCTGTGGTACTAGCAGTCTACCACCTACCCACGGACCACAGAAATCTTGGGTGGCAGAAAAAGGGCAGTACTTTTACATCTCCAATACCTGTGGCTTTTGGCCACCTGGATTTTAGAGAAGAGAGTCAGAGGTAATGTTTAGTTGAAGAACTTTCCCCAACCAGCATTTTCCAGATAACTTGTGTTTTCTTACTTGTTTTCTGTAATATTGAAAAAGAGTCCAGGCAAGTACTGACCCTCTGGGCTGTAGAGCAAAGGTTTAGAAATCATTTGCTGGAATGGAAAGTCGAGTGTATTCTGAGCTTTAAGGGATCTGAAACATTTCAGGAGAATATAACAAAGTTCTGGAATCACCATTTTAGCATGGGACACTAGAGTCCTGTTCTGGTTCAACCTCTTCATTCCAGAGGAGAAAAGATTCAGAGAGACGAAGCTTTGCTGAAGGCTCATGGTGAAAATAGTTGCAGATGATTAGTACAAATGAAAAGGAGTGGGGGTCCCACTGAATACCCCATAAAGACCAGAAACTAGACCCTTTGCTTACTGCACTGGGACTCTTTGAACAGATTCCCAGCTGAAACCATCAAAAAGGATGATTAAACTCACTGCTGAAACATCCAGCAGTGTGGTCTAGCTTCAGGTAAGGATGGATCCAGGAGTTTGGAATCAAATCCTAAACACAAAATCTCTCTTTTCTTCTGTATTAATTGTGCTGCTTTTCTTCGTGTTGGTTTCAATTCTCTAGCAGGTTCTATCCACATGGTGGCTTCTGGCAGCTGTAACATGTTATGCTACCAGATTAGTAAATCCAGCTGATGAAGAGCTTATATTTCCCAATAGTTCTGGCAGAATCTCAGCAGTCCATTTGTGGGCTCCAAAAGGGTAACCCTGATTCAGTCAGTGTGGCCAGGGGTGTGCCCTTCACATCATGGGCCAACTCAAACCAGCTGAATGGAGACTGAGAGTAGGGGAGGGGTGGGCAAGGTGAACTTGCTGTTACCTGGAGGAGGAATCATTGCCAGAAACACTAGATGGCCAGTACCCTTACTTTGGGCAAGGAAGAGGTGGGGTGGGGGAAGGCCAGAGTTTTTATTTTAGGAGCTAAATCCCAGGGCTTAGTAATGTTATTTGGCCTTAAGCCTGCAAATGGCACTTCTATCCAGCAATATAAGCCCTGCAGTTTTTCTCAGCTGCAGAGAAGAGGTTTCTAGGAGGGTCCCTTGCTGGTGGCCTGGCCTCTGCTAAACATCTCGGCCACACTCCTCCATTTTCTGGCCGTGATAGGGTACCCCGCCGAGCATATCTCAGACAAATATCTCTATTGTTTGTGGTGTGATTGTGACTTCCTGTCCTCCAATTTAGTTTTCTGCCTTACTTTTTACTGTCTGGGTCATTTGATATTACATCTGGCACTTCCTGTTTTTTAAGCCTCTGACTCTAGTCATCTGACTGTAGAAAACAGGGGTCAACTTCTTCATAAGTGATGCCAGCTTTAGTCACTTGTTTTGGTATACTAGTTGAGATTTGCGTAAGGAAAACTGTCAGGTGTCTGTTGGTGTTCTCAGCCTCAGACACTTCCCTATTTATAGGCTTTTGTTTTTCAGACACTGGGACTTCTCCCCCTTGTGTGGATATGGTGGGAGTAGGTGATCTCCACCCCGCCCCCACAAATCATTCAACAGCGGTTCTCTCTCTCTTAAGAACTACCAGTCCCATGCCTGTGGCTCTAGAGTGAGGGTACTTTGGGCATGACAGGCTCAGCCATCCTTCTGGCATCTCGCCCTGTCTCCTCTCCCATCCTTCGGTTCGCTTCTCTCCTCTTTTCTCTCCACTTCAAAAGTGTTTGGCTCCAGTTAAACACCTGGAGTCGGGACAGCAGAAAAGCTGCTAAATGCAGATTTGTTTTTCTCACTAAAGAAAGAGGAACATTTTAGTCACTAATTTTCGCTTCATTTAACCTTTCTTTCCACAGAATGGCCTGACTTTGCTGGAAGGGGACAGAGCCCTAAGACATTGACACCCATGAGTAGAACATCTATGATATTACTTACACAGCTTCCCGGCCTATGGGGAGGGGAGCTTTGCTGGCCTGAGCTGTTCCAGATTTACCTTATTTTTTAGTCAAAGTAGAGGGATGGATTTAAGGAATTGCCTCAGATAATAGGAGAGGACATTTGTCCTACCTAAAGGCAATGGCAGCTTGTGAGTGTGGCAGGCGGAATCTATAAAAAACATGGAAACAGGCCAGGGGCGGTGGCTCATGCCGGTAATCCCAGCACTTTGGGAGGCTGAGGCAGGCGGATCACCTGAGGTCAGGAGTTCGAGACCAGCCTAGCTAACATGGCGAACCCCCGTCTCTAGTATATAAAAATTAGCCAGGCATGGTGGTGAGTGCCTGTAATCCCAGCTACTCGGGAGGCTGAGGCAGGAGAATTGCCCGGACCTGGGAGGCAGAGGTTGTAGTGAGCTGAGATTGTGCCACCACACTCCAGCCTAGGCGACAGAGTGAGACCCCACCTCAAAAAAAAAAAAAATTGAAACAAACACTTCAGACTTGACATTCTGCTCCTTCTCCATGTGAGGTCTTCACTGAGCAAAAAGAATGGTTAGCTGTGGCAGCTGTGAAGACTCAGAGCATGGTTGTGGGTTTGTTCCACTGGTATCTCCAAGGCTGTAGCTGGACTTCACAAAGGCTCAGTTCCCAGAGGAACAGCCTCTGACTGCCCTACCTCCCAGGGGCATGGGAGGTGAAGGCCAAATCTTCCCCTCCTACTTTCACCTGAAGCCATGGGTGGGATCACTGGAGCTGTGGAAATGTCTGGGCCTCCAGTGTTTCTGCCAACAGGGTCACAAGAGCAAGGCAAATCTCTTGTCTCTGAATTCTCCTTTCACTTGTCTCGATCCTCCTTTCACTTTTACCTGGGTGATGATGGAGAGGCATGTTGGAAGTCTATTTGGCAATTGTGTAAGTCTGTGTGTGTGTGTGTGTGAGCGCGTGCACACGTGAGACGCACATGCTCAGCAACATCCCAGCTCAGGCCTTCATGTTCCTCAGTTAGAACCACAGAACTAAGTGGTTACCTTATCCATTGAAAGAGAGGCAATACTGACTTGATACAAGAGAAAAACCAACAAAATCCCAAACCAAACAAAAACCCCCTTGTTTCTGTGTAATGCTTTAAATAGCCTCATTTTTTCTTTGAAGCCACCTCCTGAGGTTGGAAGGACAGGCCTCATGGGTGGATGGGAGGTTTTAGATGGGGAGCGGGGAAGGAACCCATTCGTCGGTGGGCTTCCACATCCAGCGTGGGTTTAGAAGGCCTGCATTTCATTTTGAGTTGACAAAAGAAACCAAACCAACCAACCAACCAACCAACAACAGCAGACGGCCTTTCACCCAGACAGACAAAACAGACATGCCTGGAGTTTGTGGCGAGGCCATCCAAAGCAGATGCGGCCATCACAAAGTTATCAATGCCACTAGAAAGGGACAGACACATGGGGTGAAATGAGATTTCTAGAGTCCCTCTAATTCCTGCTTCCATGCAGGAAGGTATCCTCTACACCCTGTCCCTGGAGCTCTAACAGAGGTCAACCAGGGCAGTAGGAGTTTCTTGGAGGCCTGTAGAAAGGACAGCAGCTCACCCTGTGGTCGGACTCTGCCTCTGTCCCCTTTCTTTCTTCCTTCTCACCCCCACCAAGTCTGATTCCAATCCCAGTGAGGATGTCACCTGGGAAATACCTCCTGTGTCCAAGAAGTCTTACCTTTTGAATGTTCTGCTCAGTGACCTCTGGTGGGAATCTATAGTACAGCAGAACTGGACTGGAGAAAGAGCAGAAGGACTAGGGACCTTCGGTCCAAATCTTGGCTTAGCCATTTTTACTTAGTGAATGCCCTTAGGGAGGCACTTAATCTAGTACCTCTTGGTTTATCTGTACAATAATAAACCAAGGTGTATACTGTGGCATTCTAACAGTGCTTAGTACAGTGCCTGGCACTTAGTAAGTTCTCAATACAAGGAAGCACTTAGTAGCGTCCTGCTGGATACAGTCCAGTTTTCCTAATCCTCAATGAAATTCCAGTGAGCTGCTTTGATTATTATGACAATCACAGATACTATGATTTTTTTTTTTTGAGACAGAGTTTCGCTCTTGTTGCCCAGGCTGGAGTGCAGTGGTGCAATCTCAGCTCTCCGCAACCTCTGCCTCCCGGGTTCAAGCGATTCTCTTGCCTCAGCCTCCTGAGTAGCTGGGATTACAGGCATGCACCACCACGTCCGGCTAATTTTTTGTACTTTTAGTAGAGACGGAGTTTCTCCATGTTGGTCAGACTGGTCTTGAACTTCCAACCTCAGGTGATCCACCCACCTCAGCCTCCCAAAGTGCTGGGATTACAGGCGTGAGCCACTGGGCCTAGCCAGATACTATGATTTTTAAACATCTTCTCTTTCAAAAATATATTTGCTTATGGCTTAATGTTACAGTGAAGCCTCTGGAATGCGACAGACCTGGGTTCTGGGTTCATGTTCTGGCTTCACCATTTGTCTCCTTCTCTTCTCTGTTTTGTTATGTGAAGGCTGGGGCTGAGGACAGACAGCTCCTTCGCTGGGTTGTACATATGAGAAGTGCATGAAGAGGGCTCAGTGAGCGGTCGTCATGGTTCCATTTTATTCAGTACTTACTGTGTGCTCAGTGTTCTCATACCTGATTACTCGTGTTGTCAACACAATTATCTCGAGAGGTAGGAACTATTCTTTCTCTTTTATGGAATAGGAAACTGAGGCTCTGAGAGGCCAAATCTGAGGTCACATAGCTAGGAGGTGGTTGAAACTGCATTTAAATCTCAGTGTGGGAATCCTTCCACAAAACTCTCCAGCTGAACCCTATACATTTTACCCCAGCCCCGGGGTTCCTACCCTCTCTTTAGCTTTTGGCATTTCCAGGACTCATTCTCCCCCTGGGTGTGCCACCCTGTCCTTAGCCAGGATGTCCAGAGGCTTCCTGTCCTGGTCTCTGTCATCTGTTTCTCTCCATGCTTGTCTTCCCAACCAGACTACGGCATCCTTGAGGCCTGTGGCTGGCCCAGTCCCTACTTCCCCAGCATTGGTGGCCAGTCTCTCCACAGCAGACCTCTCCCCAGTGTGTGTAAAATGAGAAACTGATAATGCATGGTAGTACCTGGGGAGTTTCAGGGTGCAGGGCCATCCCACACTGTCTGTCCACCTCCATCTCTGTGTGACCTGGCACAGATTGGCTGCCCAAGATGTCCTGAGATGTCTGTGGCCTGTGCATTCCACTTTCCTCTGAGTTATCAGCACTCCACATACACTAAGCTTATCTGCCTCTACTGGTAAGATGGCCCAGGCCTGGCAGCTGGCATTGGGACCCACATCCTGCCCTCATCCTGTGTACTCATTGTGTGGTACTATAAGCCCAGTGACTCTGGGCCACACTGCTTTGCCAGTCCTCACCACAGCCTCACACAAGCTTCCAAACATACCTCAAACACACATGTATTTATCTGTTCATTCATTCGTTCATTCATTCCCACACTGATCTAGGTCCTACAGATGCTTAGACAAATAAGGACCTCACAGTTAAGTGTAAGGGTCTCCCACAGCTGGGTATGTCTCAGAGTCACCTGGGAAAGTTTTTACAAATACAGTTTCCTGGACCCCACTGGAGACCTACAGGAGCAGAATGTCTGGGAGTAGGTTTGCAGGAATCTGCATATTTAAGATACTCACAGCCCAACTCTGAGCACAACTGGTTTGGGGAACCTGTAGTCGGGGAATTCGCTGAGTAGCAAATGCCCTGAGAAGGTAAGAAAGCAAGACAAAGGCTGTGAGTGGGGAGTGCTGGCCTGCTGCATCCTTATCCTTTGCATTTGATCATGGCTTCTAAAAATCCTGCAGCATTTACTTCTTCCCAGGAGCCCCCAGATATAAAACTGCTACCAGATAGTCAGCTCCCTGATGACACAGACTCATCTGTTTCCCTCCCTGTTATGTCCCCTGTGCCCACAGCAGGGCTTGGCATCTAGTAGGTGCCCAGCAAACATTTGTTGAATGAATGAATCAGTGAATGAACGAGTTCATTCCTCAATTCCCCTTAGGTGTGGCATGCATACCAGCTTGTTGTTTCACGGCACCATGTGTGTGTCCGTGTCTATAGGAGGCGGACAGGGAATGGCAGGCTAGGATGAGAGGTTACCTTGGCTTTGCATCCAGCGGGTCCCCTCCAAGCCCTGGGCCGTGAGGAGAAAGGGGGTTTGGAAGTGGGGCCTACGCTCTGTCCCTGCAGGGAGAAAGGGGAGCATCGGGGTAGGAGTGTGCCCAGCCCTCTGGGCAGTGTGGGGTTTGCCAAAGACAGACCTTGGCCTGGGCTGAGGAAGAGAGAGGCTGCTGGCACAGGGCAGTCATTCAGACAGCAGTTGACCTCCAGGCAGCTCCAGCGAGGCTCTGTGGACCTTGGTCCTCCCCAGCTGGTCCACCGAGGCCTCAGAGAGAGGCCCATCCATCACAGGGTCCCCCAGGGAGGCCTGGGCCGGGGGTGGCTTTCTGTGAGTCAGTTAAGGGCTCTGTTTTCAGCACCGATCTTGTCAAAATTCAAGCTGTCAACCGCACAGACCCTGAAAGCCTGTCACAGACCCCTGGGGACAGGCGTGTGGTGCACAACCTTGAGGGGGCTCTGCTGAGTGTGGGACTGTGGTGATAAGAGGGACAAATGAGAAGAAGCCACCTGGGCCAATTGCATTGTGCTCATCCACACCGCCCCTTTGTGCTTGTCCTTGAAGGACGTTGGGGCAGCTGCACTGAATATATTTCCTCCTTTCCCCCCTTGGTTGCCTCTCTCCCTTTCTGCCATCTCTTACAATGCATGCAGGTTAAGGACAGACTGGCTCTGCTGCCTAGAAGCTGTGTGACCTTGGGCAAGTGACTTAACCTCTCTGAATCTTTTCCCTCAGGTTGTGATGAAGATTGCACAAGGTGATACACTGCAAAGCACAAGGCTGGCATGTTGCTCCAGGGTTAGTCACTATTGTTATCATTTTCATGGATGTGAGGCACAAAACAGTTTGGATTCCTTGCAGGTGTTCCCTCATCTCCTTAGCATTTTAAGCTGCACACTTCAACTCCACATGACCTCACATCACAATGCCCATTTAAAGATGGGTAAATGGGCTGGGTGCGGTGGCTCACGCCTGTAATCCCAGCACTTTGGGAGGCAGAGGCAGGCGGATCACTTGAAGTTCAGGAGTTCAAGACCAGCCTGGCCAACATGGTGAAACCCTGTCTCTACTAAAAATACAAAAATTATCTGGGTGTGGTGGCTCACACCTGTAGTCCCAGCTACTCAGGAGGCTGAGGCAGGAGATTCACTTTAACCTGAGAGGTGGAGGTTGCAGTGAGTTGGGATTGGGCCACTGCACTCCAGCCTGGGTGACAGAGAGAGACCTCTATCTTATTAAAAATGAGTAAATAGAGGCTAAGCTGGGATTCAAGGCCAGGACTCCTATGAAATTCCCATCTTGGTCTTCAGATGGGTTCCTAAGGAAGTGAATAGCCCTGCCAGGCCTGTGTGTGGGTGCAGCTATCCAGGTTCCCTTCTGAGGGGCCAGGCCGGGCTTTGGGCAAGGCGTTCTTTTTGTCCTGCTGGGGAGGCAGGAGCTGCTCTGACCCATGGGCTTCCCGAAGTCGGCTCTGGGGCAGGGGATATCTCAGCTGGGGATATGGGGAGCTTACATCTGGTCATTGGGTGAAGGCTGAAATCGTGCTAGCTAAAAGGAGCCATCGGGGCAGGCCTGAGACATGAAGAAGGCTGAGAGCAGACGGGAGCTCTGAGGAATGTGACCGCCAGGGAGGCCGGGGAAGCAGCAGCAAGACTGATGAAACGGACAGCTACCCAGGACCATGGCTGGGCGTCCCCGGATGTCTGTGAGGAGACTGTTTTGGACCTCCTGCAGGGGCTGGTTTAAGGGATCCAGAATGTTCTAGAAGGCTTCTTTGAGGAGAGCCAGCATTCTCTCACCTTGCACCTGTATTGAGTTCTGGCAGCTGGGGCTGGCTCTAAACCTCCTCTTCCTCCTCCTCCCTCCCCCCCCCCCCTCCCCCCCCCCCCCCCCCCCCCCCCCCCCCCCCCCCCCCCCCCCCCCCCCCCCCCCCCCCCCTCCTCCTCCTCCTCCTCCTCAGGAGGAAACATTGCTGGCTGGAGGAGAGACCTAGGCAGAAACAGTAGGAGCCTCACCCTGGGCCCAACCTCCCCCCCGGCTGGCTCCTCGCTGGCATTGATGGAGGATCAGTGGGTTAGAGGGTTACAGAAAGTTGTGGGACAGGGCTGTTGGCCTGGCCCCCCCCTCTTCATGGGAGGGTCCTTACCCCTGGCCAAGGCAAGGGGCTCACACAGCCCCTCAGGAGGACTGTGTCCAAAGGACAAAACCAAACTCCTCCCCTAAGGTCAGGCAGGACGAGGCTGTGAGCCAGAGGAGCCTTGAACTGTGGCGATGGCAGCTGCCACCCAGAGGCAGGGCTGGTGGAGGGAGAGAGAGGGGGAGGCCAGTGGTGGCCGAGCAGGCAGCGGGCAGGCTGGGGTTATTGAAGGGCATGGTCTGCCTCCACCATGACTCAAAGGCACCCGCTGCACTTCCTACTGGCCCTTTAAGAACAGTGCCTGCCTTGGGAAATGTCAGGGCAGAGTGGAAACCCAGAGAGTGTGACCAGAAGCCACTCCCTCTGTGCTGAGAGTCACGCAATCTCTGGTCCATGCCTGCGAGTGACACGGGAACTTGTTTGTGTGTGGGGTGTGGCTGTTCCCACAGCTGGAAGCCCTAGGTAACCCCAATCCTACCCAACTCACAAATGATATTAAATGCCCCGGCTGCCTCTGGCTCGGACCCCATGTTCTCTTTCCCTCTTTCTGGGTGTGAAAGAGGTTAGACTGGATGCATGTTTCCCCAAATGTGCTTTCGGGTACCACTGGCAAAACACAAACCAAATTGAGGTAGTGGATGGACAGGCTATTTTATATATTTATTTCAATGCTTATTGGAAAAAATTTAACTGGCACATCACATTTACAATTTCATGGTTATTGGTACCTGGGATAAGACTAAGTTTAGTTAGATAAAAGAGATAAGACACAATTAAAGAAAAAACACTCAGATAAATATCAGTATGGTTAACACTGTCCACCAGAAATATAATGGGAGACAAAATGTGAGCCACATATGTGATTTGAAATTTTCCGTGAGTCACATGGAATAAAAAAATAAGTAGGTGAAAGTAATTTTAATAACAGATGTTTTATTTAACTTGGTATATCAAAAATACCATTTCTACATGTAATCACTAGAAAAATTATTGAGAGAGATTTTATTGATTGACTTTTTTTTTTTTTTTTTTTGAGGCAGAGTCTCGCTCTGTTGCCCATGCTGGAGTGCAGGGGTGTGATCTCGGGCAACTGCAACCTCCGCCTCCTGGGTTCAAGCGATTCTCCTGCCTCAGCCTCCTGAGTAGCTGAGATTACAGGTATGCGCCACCATGCTTGGCTAATTTTTGTATTTGTAGTAGAGACAGGGTTCACCATGTTGGCCAGGCTGGTCTTGAACTTCTGATCTCAAGTGATCCCCCACTTTGGCCTCCCAAAGTGCTGAGATTACAGGCGTTGAGCCACTATGACCGGCCCTGATTGACTTTTTTTGGTAATAAGTCATCAAAAGCTGCTATGCGTTTTATGTCACATCTTGGTATGATCGAGCCATATTTCAAGGGCTCATGGCCACGTGTGGCTTGTGGCCACTGAGCCGGAAGTGTGGAGACCTAGGCAGGCAGGGCAATGCTGCGAAGGCAGAACATGCATTTCTACAGCCCAGAGCCTTCCAGCTCTAATGTTTGTGCTTCTGCCATATGCTCATGCTCTGTCTCACCCAGAATTGCTCCCTCACTTTTTAAATTGAGGCCCACTTTTCTGCCTATATTCCTTTCTACTTTCTTCATTTACCAAGCAACATACTTCATCGACGGTTCACCAAAAGTTTTATTATGTGGGAAGTTTGTATTGAATGTGTGTGCCAAATCTTTTGCAAGAAACAAGTCAGAGAGAAGCTTATTTTGAAAGCCAGAGAGAAATGCCCCTTGGGTCATCCCTGCTGCTGCCTTACTCATCGGCCAGTGGCAGTGTGCACGGGTGTGTTCACCAGTGACAGATCGCCTTTCTCTAATTCATCTGGCAGGTGCACTGAGGGGATGGGACAGCTCTTCTTCAAGTCCCTTAGCATCGTTTGTTATCAGTCTTTAATATTCATGAGAATCATCTGGGGAGCTTCTTAAAAATGCCAGGGCAATTATAATATTATTAGATGGGGCGTATGATTATGATTCTAGGAATGTGATTCTGATGTGAATGAAAATTTGAGAATCTCTGCCTGAAATGTTTTCCTAAATGCTGGTGACAGCTTGTTGGAGAACTCCAAATTGGAATTTCATAGAATTCATCATTTCAGATCTAATCACTAGAAGAGGAAGCACGGACTGGTTCCACCCCATGGTCATGACTGAACTAATTGACAACTCTCTTGAATTTGCCACAGAGAACTGAGCACCAATTCAAAATTGCCTTAGAAGAAATACCTGCTAAATTCTAGCCAAGCTAGTCATCAGCTCCCTGGGCCCTTAGTGACTATTATTTCCAAAAAGGATTCTCACCCTGATCCATTTGTTCTCCCTGCCATTTTATCCCCCATAATATTCTCTAGAGACCAATTACTATTATCTGAATGGAAGCATGAGTCATAAGTGGGAATGAGCTAGTCCTGGATCGGGTTTCCATGTCTGTGCTCAAGTGTGTGTATGTTCGTGTGTGTGTGTGTGTGTGAGCACGTGTGTTACATCACAAGAAAATCGCTGGTACCTAGAATCATTGAGAAACCTATCCTCCCATTACAGTCTAAGGGTGAAGCCCTTGGGACTTAAGGATTCCAGATGGATGGGTAAAGTGAACTCAACTCATATTAAGGAAGAGAACAGCAGGAGGATTCTGAGACCCAAAGGCAAGACCAGGACCCAAGAGAAAACAATGGAAACTTTAAAACAAGAGGGGAGAGAGAATTTAGGTTTATTAAAGACATACTCTGGACCAGGCATTTAAAATTTGTTACTTTTTAATAACCTTGTAGACTAGATATCTTTGTCCCATTTAACAGACTAAGGTATTGAGGCCCAGAGCGGTAACTTGTCCGATATCAGCCAGTGGTAGGTAGGAGAGCTGGCGTCCGGATGACTGGAAGGCTGATCCCAAAGCTGGTCTTTTTCTCTGAATGCCAAATACTCTCTCAAGATAGTGATTGCTCAGCCTATTTCTCGGTTCCCTACTCCTTTTGTGAAAAAACAATGCAAGATGAAGTTACGATGTGTCTTTGTTGAAGGCAGATTAGATCACTATGTCCCTGGAGGAAACGGACACATCCTTGCCAGCATCAGTTTCCACGGGGCACTTGCGAAGGTGGCGCCCTAGTTGGGAGCTTCAGCGTCATTAACCTGGTTACTTACGTACATCAAATCAGCCAGGGAACCCCCGGAGGCAGATTACACATGGAAAGGGATAATGGAGGAGAGGTTTAATGAAAAGACAATCTACAGAGGTGTGGGTAGGATTTGAGAACCAACAAGGGATGGAGAAACCTGCAAGAGAAGCAGGTTATCATCCCAAATCTTAAGGGGCAAGCAGAAGGAGTGCTTTCTCAAAACTCAGGGAGAAGGGTAGCCCTGGGAGAGGGACCCTTAGATGGAGGGGCCGTGGGCACAGGGAGAGGCAGGCAGCCACTGCCAACACAGCCAGGGGAGCAGAGGAGTCAGCACCCCACCTCCCCCTTTCACCCTCAATCTCATGCCTCAGCAAGTGGGGAACAACCAGCATACACTCAAAGCCTGTGGAACAGTGCCTATACTTGGTAAGGGCTGAGTGCTGGCCATATTCCCATCACTGGTAATTGCCTGGTGCCTAGCCAAGGCCATTTCTCTATAAAATGAACAGAGAGCCCTCTCCCCTCTGCTGAAAACCAGTAGCAAATTGGTCTGGAAAAATGGAATTTGCTGCTTGAGCCTAGTATGTGTCCTTGCCTGCCTAATTGGATATGACCTTATTCAAGTTATAAGGGAAACTCTTGTTTAATTGACTCTTTTTTTTTTTTTTTGAGACAGAGTCTCACTCTGTCGCCCAGGCTGGAGCACAATGGCGCAATCTCAGCTCACTGCAACTTCTGCCTTCAGAGTTCAAACAAGTCTCCCTGCCTCAGCCTCTCAAGCAGCTGGGATTACAGGCACCCACCACCATGCCTGACTAATTTTTGTATTTTTTAGTAGAAATGGGATTTTGCCATGTTGGCTGAGCTGGTCTTGAACTTTTGACCTCAGGGGATCCGCCCACCTCGGCCTCCCAAAGAGCTGGGATTACAGTCATGAGCCAACGCGCCTGGCCTGACTGACTCTTGAATTAAATGACTCTGAATTGGATTATCTTTCTCCTAAGAAATGTGGAGACTGACCCTGGATCAGGAGGATTTATGAGCTATTTGATCAAGAGATCAAGAGCGGATTTGTGCTGAGTTAGCCGTGTGTGCCTTGTGACCGAGGGATACAGCTGACTCAAATAGGAAGCGCAGTGGGATGGGAGGTGAGCCACCATGCTAGTCATTGTGTGCCCCCAGCACCTTCCAGCTCCTGATTTATTCTCTCTCTTCCCCACCCTGCTCTGTGGCCAGTGGGAGCTGACACCTAAGGATTGTATCACTCAGCCTTCTTTGCCAGCTGGCTTCTGGTTGGGTTTAACAAATGGGGGAACCCAGCAGGAGATCTGAGGGTGGGAGGAAGAGAGGTTGGCATATTTCTCTGTCCTGTGTCTCTGACATTAGCTTCGTCCCTCCATCACCCCAGTTCCCACTAGGCAGCCATCCTTCAGGACTGCAGCTTCAGCTGGGCTCCAGTAACACTATTTCCTTCTCATGTCCCTTCAGTCTTGGTGTGGGTATCACTTCCCACTGGTGGTTGGCCCCTGGGTGCCTTGCCATTCTTGTTCTGTTCCCTCAACCTGGCCCACACCTCTATGAGGGGTCCATTCATTAAAGGCTCTTCATTTGAACCATCTGTGATGCTTTGTGAGCTGTACCCTCTGACCCTGACCTACCTGTAGCCTCTTCTAATCAACTCATAGCAGATGCTCAACTGAGAATCTTGAGTGAAATGGCTCTGTGGCACTTGGGTATCCCAGAGGACGTAACTGATGTTCTTATATAAACATGATGTTATTGTGTGTGTGTGGGGGGGGGTGAGCAAATGCATGAATAAAATGGCTCTAAAACTTACTTTAAAGACAAACATATTCAATGATAGATTCCAATGCCAAGAGGAATTAGAAATGACCAGTAGTGTCATGTATGACCTTGTTATTCAATAGTCATCAGAAATGTCGTATATCTTTGTCACATTTTATCTTAAAAAGGTCAGAATAGTGAGAATTGGCCCTCACACAGCTTGGGTTTGCAGAATAATTCCAGACACTGTTTATGTTTCTAGAGTTTTATTAAACACAGTCTATTTTTAACTGAGGGCTTCATCCTACTTTATATTAGCATGGTATCAAATCAGGGAAAGGAGGCCTCAGGGTCTTGGTTTCTTAGACCCCAAGATACCATAACACATTTTTATGCTTGTCTCTCTAGATACTTCCTTGACTATTGTCCTTAGAAAAGGGAGCCAAAGAGAAAGTTGGCTTTGAAACTGTGGACCCACTGAGGTTAGAGTGGTTTCCTGTCCCTATTAAGAAGACCATATCTGTCACACATGTTGATAGATGCCTCTGCTTCTCAGAGTTTTGCTTGGTAAAAGAGCATGGAGATATATGGGATTCCCACACCCTCTGGTGCCCCCCCAAGGAAATGAGTTATTCCCAGAAAGCTCCAATATCTTTAATATAGGAGGCATATTTTAGCATACATGCCTTGAAGTCAGTTGGTCAATCTGGCTTTGTTTAACTTCCCTGAGAAGCAGTGCTATGGGAAGGACTGTTAAATGTTTCCAAAACATGTTTTGAAAAGAAGCCACCAGAAGGAGAAACAGTTTGCCAAAAATAAGTCATTTACCCACTGTAGTGCTTTGACTGTTGTTCGCTCTTAAGAAATGAAAACCCCAAACTCTCAGTCCCAAGTGTGGCCCATATTTGATGGCCTGTTGACCTGAGGGGCTTTGTTTGGCAGAACCTATGGAGAGTTACCTAGAGCACTCGGGAGAGTAATGACGGCCCAGGAAATGACAGTGGCAGGCTGGGCTTCTGGGACCTTGGCACTAGTTACTCTCCCTTCCTTTCTGCTCAGCTGCCCCAACCTCAATCTTGTTCTCTCCAGCTGCCAGCTGCAAACAACTGCCTTTGTTGTTTAGGAAATAACTTGGACCATTTCCCATTGACTCCAGTGTGTTTTGCTGTTGTCTACCTCTGTGATTTCAGGGTTCTCTCTCTACGCAAGCTGCTACTATCCCAGGTCTTGGCCACTTCTCACTGGCAGCTCCTTGGTCTGTCCTTTTGGAATTCAGCCTTCTGTTCTGACTTTAATCTGTGCTTGACCTGGAGGTGCAAGGTCCTTGCTCCAGCCCTGGGTCTCCGGAACCTCACTGTCTGGGCTCATTCCCACTCCCATGCATCCTTCTGCCTCCACTGAGTGTGCGTGTGTGGGATGGGGAGGGATTAGACTCTTTTCTTTTTTTTTGGCTCAAAACTATAACTGCTTCCCCATGATAAGGGAAATGCAAATTGAAACAATGAAATACCATTCACATCTACCAGATGAGTAAAAATTAATTAAGTGTGATGACAACAGGGATGGTGAGATGTGGCCATAAGGGAACTCCCTGGTGGGAGTGTAAATTGGTACAGTCACTTTGGAGAACAATTTGGCAATATCTATTGAAGTCAAAGATGCATTTCTGCTATGAAATAGCAATTCTGCTCCTGGATATACAGCCTGGAGAAACCATCATACAGGTATACAGATTTGTATTTGTATGTATACATATAGATACATGTATGTATATGTACATGTATACACGCAACATATGTATACACATGAAAGAGGACTGATTACATAGCCCACAAGCTGTGGCTTATGGAATGTGGTAATAGAATTGAATACACTATGTAGTAGTTAATAGAAATATATGAGACCAAATTTCTATCAACATATATAAACTTTAAAACAATATTGAATGAAAAAGTTGGTTATAAAAGGACAGGTATATGCCACATATATGTATACACATATATAGACAAAATTCATACTAAAATGTAAACAATATGATTGTTATTAATACATTTGTATTTATTTAAAAATAAAAACACATGGGAATGATACAAGCCAACTTCAGGTTAATAGTTATCTTTGGAGAAGGAGGTGAAAGGATGAAGAAATAGAGCTTTAGTTGTATCTGTATTTTTCTTTGAAGGTGAGGGCAGAGAGAGAGAGAGAGAGAGAGAGAGATCAATCTAAGGCCAATGTGGCAAAACATGTTTCATTGGGTGATGGGCTTCTACAGATCTAGTATGTGATTTTCTCTATATGTCAGTATGGTTGGAATGTTTCATATTTAACAAGTTTGAAACGGTAAGAAAATGATTTCTTACTCCTACTGTTGTCTTGGTGAACTGACGCTAACTTGAAGATTCGTGTACTTTCCGGTGGGGACAGGGTCTTTGAGAACAACTGGTCAAACTTCATCTGGTTCCAGAATCTCTTCTATGACTTTCCTGTGGCCCTGTGTAAACACCTGCCCTGATGTGGCTCTCTAACCACTGAGGCTGTCCCCAAATGGGACTCTTGGGAAGTTATTGTTAACTTTAGACTGAAATCAACCTCTGCTGGCTTCAGGCCATTGATCCCACCTCCGTTCTGCCATCCTTCAGATTCCCATCATCTTGGAGCTGCGGGGAACCAGGGGCCTGGGGCCATCCTTGCAAGGGCACTAGGAAAGAAAGGGGAAGCGGAGGGGCTGGAGCCAACCCTAAGGCGTTCCTCTTCAGGAAGGCTGGCTTGTGATGGGACTTGCCAGGACCAGCACACTGAGAGGAAGAAGCCAGCTCTCAGAGCAAAATTTCGTTGATGTGGGGCAAACTATGCTCCTGTGCCGTTGCTTTCCCAAGCCTCACTTCCCCAAACGGGGGCACGTGAACAGCTGCAATGGCCTGGTGGCAGCGTGCTGGGATCCTTCAGGCCAGGCCAGCAAAAAGGGTGAAATCTGGGCCAGTGGGAACCCTCACAGGGACTCTCCAGGGTGCCTTCCTCTTCCAGGTCTTCTGTGAAATTAGCTGGAAAAGGAGATCACATGCCTGATTCCCCTTTGTCCCAGCCAGCCTGGAAAGGAAGGTCCAGCACCAATCAAAAGCTTCCTCTGATTCTCTTGTGTCTTGTTAAAATGCAGCCAAACTCAAAGCCTCACTACCAGGTAGGAAAAAAATAGGAATAAATAAGAACCCATTGCTCCATATTGCAAATAAAACAATGACTCCCTTAATTTCCAGGACCATCATCTCTATACTTTTGGTGAGTCGGGTTTGTTTTTTCCAAGGCGCTCTTTTAGTAGGAGAAAATAGGAAAGGATTTGACATCCCCTTCACCTCCCTGGCCCCCACAAAAATCAGCTACCAGGTAAGGTCTGGAATTAGTTCAATTTTAGTCTAATCTCTCTGTCTCTTTCTTTCATTTTTTTTCTTTGAGACAGGATCTCACTCTGTCACACAAGCTGGAGCACAGTGGCACGACCATAGCTCCATGTAACCTTGAACTCCTGGACTCAAGCAGTCCTCCTACCTCAGCCTACTGAGTAGCTGGGATCACTGGCATGCACCACAATGCTCGGCTAATGTTTAATTTTTTTTTGTAGAGACAGGGTGTCATCACGTTGCTCAGGCTGGTCTCACACTCCATACCTCAAGAGATCCTCCTGCCTTGGCTTCCCAAAGTGCTGGGATTACAGTATGAGCTGCTGTGTCTGGTTTCTTTTATCTTAAATATTTTGGAATGAGAAGGCTCAAAATCTCTGGGACAGGGTGCTTCAGCTGCAGGTTCTTTCTCAGTGTGATCTTAATGAGGTAGGGAGATGGAGTGATATTGCAGTGACGGTAAGGTTGACAGCTTGATGGTCCCTGTCTTGCCTGTTCTCTGGTTATAGGTTCACTTCTGTAGATCAGTGATTCTCAAACTTCACTGCATACAAGGTCCCCTGGGAGCTTTACACAATGGGGGAAAAGTCCCAAGTGCATCTTAAGCTAATTGAATCAGAATCTTCAGCAGTGTATCCTTGGCATCTGCACTTTTTAAAACTCCCCCAGGGGATTCGAAACAAGCCAAGTTTGAGAACCAAGTGCTATACCTTGAAACATTGGGGAGGTGTTCCTAGGGCCTCGTGAAAAAGCAAACACCAAAGGTTTCATTATGTTAATATAACTTAAGAACTTAAAAAACTCAAGGGCTTGTTATTGGCCAAACACTGTGCCAAATGTTTTCTGTGGATTAGCTAATTAAAACAACATGCTGAGGTAGGTTATTTATTTCATAGAAGAGGAAACTGACCTTCAGATAAGTTAAGGAACTTGCTCAAGGTGATGCAGCAGAAATGTGATTTGATGGTGCCCTCACTTCAGAGGCTGCTTTTGGCATTGATGATATTTACTAAAGTGGAAAATTACTTTTTTTATTTGACGCACACATACACACACGGCAAACATACATGTACACACACACAACTTAGGAATGTTTGTAATGAAGTATTTCTAAAAATGTCCTTGCCTACCCATTCCTTTTTAGTAGATTACCGGAAATGTGAATTATCAGGGCAGCACAATTCTTGAGCTTGCTAATTATTAGCTTTTTACTGAGTATCATATTGAAGCAAATGCAGCATCAACAACTCCTGTTTGGATACAAAGGGTCAGTGATGAGAGCACTCACCAATTTTAAGAGACCTGGAAAGTTGACGAAATTTCTCATTTTTAAAGACAGTGTAATGATGTAATGGAAAGGACGGATGACATCAGGTTTTCTTAGTTTTTCCACTTATTAGCTGGATAACTTTGAGCAAGTCACTTCCCCTTTCTGGGCTTCAGTTTCCTCATCTGAAAAATAAGGAAACCGAACCAAGGGTTTGTTAAAAGACCTTTCACTCTAGCTATGATCCAAAGGATAAATATGACCATGGCAGCTTTAGTAGATCTGACTTTGAAGTCTCAGCAGCCTGACCCGCTGCCGTTGACCCATTTATTCCTGCCTGAGCAGCATACTGGTAGGACTGACTTCCTCAAGCTTAGGGCTAGTGATGTAACAGCCAGCCAATCTCCGTTACACAATGGGCAGATCACTCGAGTAGCAGCAGATGGCCCAGGAATAATCGGAAAAGTCATTATTTTGTAATAAAAATTTTGTACATAGATTTTTAATTTCATATAGATGAAAGTGGAAATTCACAAAGTATATTCAAAGAAAGTCAACCTTGTGGCAAATTTCTGGATCCAGACTGGCTGTGTGGGGCCTACTGTTGCTGCGGTGTGGAGGGGCGTGTGGCCAGGTGGAGCTCATGCGTGAGGCCAGCTGTCTGTCAGAGGCTGGCTCCCACCCTCGCATGTCCCAAGACCTGACTCAGGAGATCTGCCTCGAGGTAAACATGATCCTAGCTGATTGACAATCCTGCTAACTTACAGTGAGGGATCTTTCTTCTTTTGGAAAGAAAAGTTTACATCTGCTGTCGGGGGAAGAACCCTCTGCCCCAGCACAGGGAAGGTGGATTGGAAGTGGAAAGGTGGCCAGGTGAGCACAGGGTCAGGACAAAGGCAGAGAACAGCCCTGGAGTTCCTCAGACTGTGTTGTGGATATTGACTACCCAGTGACTTTTCCCACTTCCCAATGGCACCCCAGTTCCCTTTTAGGGATCTTTCTCCCATCATGTTCAGGCTTTGGGACTGGTTGTTCCAATATATACCCTCCTCTGAAAAAGGTGGAAGGCTCCTCCTAACAGAGCCTTCCTCTGAGAGGTAGGCATGTGACCTCAGCTTGAGTGGTTGGAGTTCATTTATGCTGGGGAAAGCACCCAGGTGAAGCTGAGCAATAGCTTCTGTGACCAAGACCTTCCAGTTTTCATCTGTTCGGAATCTGGTTTCCAGACTCTGCATTGATCCTCTGTGCTTTTCCATACTGCTCCATCCAACAGAGCATCCGCCTACCCCCCATTCCCACCTGTTTTTCTTGAAATAGTCCAGAGTCAGTTGCTGAGTTTGCAGCCATAAGCCTTGGCAGATGCAGGTCTCTGTTAGACCCTCACAGAGGGTCCACGCCCCTGCTGCTGGGGCTTCTGTCCACCTAGTGATCTCTCTTTCCCCTGGAAGTCATGGGTAAACACAGCCAACCTCCCGACCCTGTGGTTTCCCCTTTTCTGTGTGCTCCTCTCTTTCTGTTTCTACAGAACTTCTCCAGGCAGTACACAAAACAGCTGATTCATTTTCCACTGGTGAAATCCAATTTCATTTCAATCCTGTCAGCTTGAAAGGAATCTGAGGTGTTCCCAAACTCTTTGGGCACACACTTACAGAATATAAGTTAGTATAATAGCTAACTTCAAGCATTGTGCATGAATTTGACCAACTTATATCTTCAAGAGCAACTGCATTTCCAAGTTCTTGGAAGTCACCCTCACTTCTATTCCTCATGTACCGCTTAGATGTTAAAATCAGTCTTGAAATGATTAATAGCCCTTTGAAAATTCTGTCTTCTTCCCAACTGTGGATAGCCTCCTTTGCTCAAGCTTGTGTTTTTAACTTTTTATTATACTCCATCTCCAGAATGACGAGGTGCTCTAGGGGATATAAAAACATAAGAGTCAGGTTTCTTGCCTTTAAGGGTTGTAAATCTATTGAAGATTTGAGATTAGTTCACGTGAAATAATTATAGAAAAACCTATGTCTTTGCCTTTGAGAAGCTTGATGACTTATGACAATGGTTTTCAAACGGTTTCAAAGTCCTAGTTGTGTGACACCCACAAGGGGATATCTAGCAGGTGGGGAGGTGAGGAGGGAACCCACCTGCTGTTCTTCTGTAGGATTTCCTTGAAACAGAGCTCCAGGACTAATAGGGTTTGAGAACCACAGGATCTAAGCTTTTGCTAATATACAAGCTCTTTCCTGACCTTCACACTGACTACAGATCCAGACCCATATCCTGCTGCATGAAGCTCCGGGGACTTCCTGGCTATGCTGAGGCCTCCATGCTGCCCCTGTCCTTCTATATACAGCTCTCTCTGCTCTGTGTGCCTTGAGGACATCCCCTAAACCATACCAAACCATGATCATAAACTCCTTGAAGGCACATGTTGATTGAATTAAGGGCTGAATTTTGCAGTGCCATCTGTAAGAGTTATCAGAATTTAGAGATGAGGAAGATAATTACTGGCTGGGTGGTCTAAAAGACTTCCTAAAAAAAGTCAGACTGTATTAGGCCTTTGGGAAATGTGGCATTCAGATTCATAGAAAGGAAGAAGGAAGGTGTCTCGGGCATGGAAAGCATTGCTGAGCAAAGGCTCAGAGCAGGGTTTATGAGTATCCTATAGAGTGGTAAAGAGAAACAGGAAATAATTGACAAGGGAGCTTTTAAAATATACCCTTGCTTTGACCCACTGCAGACCAAATGAAAGAATCTCTGGAATGAGCCTGGGCCTCGACAATTTTAGAGCTTCTCTGATGAGTCTAACGTGCAGCGAGGGCTGAGGACAGTCTTGGGACTGTCAAGTTGGATAGGAGGGGTCTAAGGAAAGGCTGGTTTTGAGGAATGGAGGCTCCTGATAAAACTTCTTACATTTTTGGAAGTTTCTGACTTGAACCAATGCATATTGGGGTGCTTTCACTATAGAGTGATTTTCATGTTTGCAAACTAGATTTTATGGCAGGTTAATCTGTATCAGATTCGAGTTACGGGAAGGGGTGGGAAGCTTGGGAAAGTGAGCCAGCAGGATGACACAGAGGTCCAGGAGACAAGCCTGCTCTCAGATAGTATGGCAGAAAAGGGAAGATAAATCCAAGAGATACTGAACAGGAAGAATTAATAGAATTTGGTAGGATGAAAAATGAGGAGATGTTTTCTAATTAGGTACAGCAGCAATGACAGAAATTTCTCTTTATACAAACAGTCCCAAAGTCATGCAGGTGAAGAAATTGGGAATGGCACTCAACCTCTACATCGCCCCCTCTCCTGGATATTAATTCTTTTTATCTTCCTATCTCCTAAACTATCATTGAATTTGATTTCCTTTATTCCTTCCTGGGGAAACTCTTGAATGGGGATTCTACACATGTCCTTACTGCCTCACTGCCCACATTCTCTCTAACCTACCTCTCTGTCATCTACTCTTCATCTCTTTTGAAGGTTTCCAATTTCCAAAATCCAGTGACTCTTTTCTGGGCCTCCTTCTGTTCCACCCCTTGGCTGCATTTGACTCCTTTTTGCTTGACACTGTCAGCTTTGGGGCTAGTAAATGCTCCTGGTTCTTCTGACTTGTTTTTCTTTCCACTTATCCTGAGTTCACCCAGATCCATCCTTGGGCCCTTTAAAAATTTTGGCTGTCTCCGGCAACTCCTAACTTTTCTTCAGGTTTTTTATTTTCAGCAGGCAGCTGGGTATTCTCCACTTGGTTGTCACATCTCTGCCTCACACTCACTGACTTTATAATCATAGCTGTCTGCAAAGTCTTGAACTGCTAGAAAGTGCTTTATGTACAGTGTTTCACTTGAGTTTCACCTTCTCTCCCAGCCCTGCTTCTTTCCTTCTGCTCTTCCCCTGAATTTGAATCTTGGCTCTGTTGTTACTCACCGAAGCCTCAATTCCTCAGTGTTTAAAATGGGAATAAAAATACCCATGTCATAGGGGTGTTGTGTTAAAAAAAAAGAAAATCTGTGTGAGAATGTCATTGTCTGCTTGCTGTGTGACTCACTGTCACAATGTCTACTCACTGTCTGTCACAGCCTTCTTCTCCTTCCTTGAAGGCAAGAGCTGTTTTTTAAAAAAATTCATTAAAAAAAATTATACTTTAAGTTCTTGGATATATGTGCAGTACGTGCAGGTTTGTTACACAGGTATACATGTGCCATGGTGGTTTGCTGCGCCCATCAACCTGTCATTTACATTATGTATCTCTCTCTTTTTTTGTTGTTGTTATTTTTTTTGGAAGGAGTCTTGCTCTGTCTCCAGGCTGGAGTGCAGTGGCGCAATCTCGGCTCACTGCAACCTCTGCCTCCCGGGTTCAAGTGATTCTCCTGCCTCAGCCTCCTGAGTAGCTGGGACTACAGGTGCATGCCACCACACCAAGCTAATTTTTGCATTTTTAGTAGAGATGGGGTTTCACCATGTGGGCCAGGATGGTCTCGATATCTTGACCTCAGGTGATCTACCTGCCTAAGCCTCCCAAAGTGCTGGGATTATAGGCATGAGCCACCATGCCTGGCCAGGTATTTCTCTTAATGCTATCTCTGCCCTCGCCTCCCACCTGTCAACAGGCCCCAGCATGTGATGTTCCCCTCTCTGTGTCCATGTGTTCAACTCCTACTTATGAATGAGAACATGCGGTGTTTGGTTTTCTGTTCCTGTGTTAGTTTGCTGAGAATGGTGGTTTTCAGCTTCATCCATGTCCCTGCAAAGGACATTAATTCATCCTTTTTATGGCTACATAGTACTCCATGGTGTATATGTGCCACATTTTCTTTATCCAGTCTATCATTGATGGGCATATTGGTTGGTTCCAAGTCTTTGCTATTGTGAATAGTGCTGCAATAAACGTGTACATGTGTCTTTATAGTAGAATGATTTATAATCCTTTGGGTATATATCCAGCAATGGGATTGCAGAGTCAAATGGTATTTCTAGTTCTAGATCCATGAGGAATTGCCACACTGTCTTCTACAGTGGTTGAACTCATTTACTTTCCCACCAACAATGTAAAGTGTTCCTATTTCTCCACATCCTCTCCAGCATCTGTTGTTCCCTGACTTTTTAATGATTGCCACTCTGACTGGCGTGAGATGGTATTTCATTGTGGTTTTTATTTGCATTTCTCTAATGACCAGTGATGATGAGCTTTTTTTCATGTTTGTTGGCTGCATAAATGTTGTCTTTTGAAAAGTGTCTTTTCATGTCCTTCACCCACTTTTTGATGGGATTGTTTTTTTTTTTTTTTTTTTTTTTTTGTAAATTTGTTTAAGTTCCTTGTAGATTCTGGATATTAGCCCTTTGTTAGATGGATAGACTGCAAAAATTTTTTCCAATTCTGTATGTTGCCTGTTCACTCTGATGATAGTTTCTTTTGCTGTGCAGAAGCTCTTTAGTTTAATTAGATCCCATTTGGCTTTGTCACCATTGCTTTTGATGTTTTAGTTATGAAGTCTTTGCCCATGCCTATGTCCTGAATGGTATTGCCTAAGTTTTCTTCTAGGGTTTTTATAGTTTTAGGACTTATGTTTAAGTCTTTAATCCATCTTGAGTTAATTTTTGTATAAGTTGTAAGGAAGGGGTCCAGTTTCAGTTTTCTGCATATGGCTAGCCAGCTTTCCCAACACCATTTGTTAAATAGGGGAATCCTTCCCCCATTGCTTGTTTTTGTCAGGTTTATCAAAGATCAGATTGTTGTAGATGTGTGGTGTGTTTTCTGAGGCCTGTGTTCTGTTCCATTTGTCTATATAGCTGTTTTGATACCAGTACCATGCTGTTTTGGTTACTGTAGTCTTGTAGTATAGTTTTGAAGTCAGGTAGTATTGTGCCTCCAGCTTTGTTCTTTTTGCTTACGATTTTCTTGGTTATATGGGCTCTTTTTTGGTTCCATGTGACATTTAAAGTAGTTTTTTTCTAATTCTGAAAAGAAAGTCAATGGTAGCTTGATGGGGTAGCATTGAATCCGTAAATTACTTTGAGCAGTATGGCCATTTTCACAATACTGATTCTTCCTATTCATGAGCATGAAATGTTTTTCTATTTGTTTGTGTCATCTTTTTATTTCCTTGGGAAATGTTTGTAGTTTTCCTTGAAGAGGTCCTTCAGATACCTTGTAAGTTGTATTCCTAGGTATTTAATTCTCTTTGTAGCAATTGTGAATGGGAGTTCACTCATGATTTGGCTCTCTGTTTGTCTGTTATTGGTGTATAGGAATGACTGTGAGTTTTGCACATAGATTTTATATCCTAGACTTTGCTGAAGTTGCTTATCAGCTTAAGGAGATTTTGGGCTGAGATGATGGGGTTTTATAAATATACAGTCATGTCATCTGCAAATAGAGGCAATTTGACTTCTTCTTTTCCTATTTGAATACACTTTATTTCTTTCTCTTGCCTGATTGGCCTGTCCAAAATTTCTAATACTGTGTTAAATAGGAGTGGTGAGAGAGGGCATCCTTGTCTTGTGCCAGTTTTCAAAGGGAATGCTTCCAGCTTTAGCAGGCTGTGGGTTTGTCATAAATAGCTTTTATTATTTTGAGATAGATTCCATCAATATCTAGTTCATTGAGAGTTTTTTGCATGAAGGGGTGTTGAATTTTATTGAAGGCCTTTTCTGCTTCTATTGAGATAATCATGTGGTTTATGTCATTGGTTCTGTTTATGTAATGGATTACATTTATCGATTTGTGTATGTTGAACCAGATTTGCATCCCAGGGATAAAGCCGACTTGATCATGGTGGATAAGCTTTTGGATGTGCTGCTAGATTTGGTTTGCCAGTATTTTATTGAGGATTTTTACATCGGTGTTTGTCAAGGATGTTGGCCTGAAATTTTCTTTTTTTGTGGTGTCTTTGTAGGTTTTTGTTTCAGGATAACGGCGGCCTCATAAAATGAGTTAGGGAAGACACCTTCTTTTTCTATTGTTTGGAATAGTTTCAGAAGGAATGGTACAAACTCCTCTTTGTACCTCTGGTAGAATTCGGCAGTGAAACCGTCTAGTCCTGGGCTTTTTTTTTCTGATTGGTAGGCTGTTAATTATTGCCTCAATTTCAGAACTTGTTATTGGTCTATTCAGGGATTCGACATCTTCCTGGTTTAGTCTTGTGAGGGTGTATATGTCCAGGAATTTATCTATTTCTTCTAGATTTTCTAGTTTATTTGTGTAGGGGTGTTTATAATATTCTCTGATGGTAGTTTGTATTTCTGTGGAATCAGTGGTGATATCCCATGTATCATTTTTTATTGTGTCTATTTGATTTGTCTCTCTTCTCTATTACTTTGGCTAGTGGTCTATTTTGTTAATCTTAAAAAAAAAACAGTTCCTGGATTCATTGATTTTTTGAAGGTTTGTTTTCTGTCTCTATCTCCTTCAGTTCTGCTGTGATCTTAGTTGTTTCTTGTCTTCTAGCTTTTGAATTTGTTTGCTCTTGCTTCTCTAGTTCTTTTAATTGTGATGTTAGGGTGTCGATTTTAGATCTTTCCTACTTTCTCCTGTGGGCATTTAATGCTGTAAATTTCCTTCTAAACACTGTTCTAGCTGTGTCCCAGAGATTCTGGTACATTGTGTCTTTATTCTCATTGGTTTCAAATAACTTATTTATTTCTGTGTTAATTTTGTTATCTACCCAGTAGTCATTCAGGAGCAGATTGTTCAGTTTCCATGTAGTTGTGTGGTTTTGAGTGATTTTCTTAATCCTGAGTTCTAATTTGATTGCACTGTGGTCTGTTAACGTTTTCCGTTTTTTTTTTTAATTTGCCGAGGAGTGTTTTACTTCCAATTATGTGGTCGATTTTAGAATAAGTGTGATGTGGTGCAGAGAAGAATGTATATTCTGTTGATTTGGGGTGGAGAGTTCTGTAGGTGTCTATTAGGTCTGCTTCCTCCAGAGCTGAGTTCAAGTCCTGAAAATCCTTGTTAATTTTCTGTCTCATTGATCTGTCTAATATTGACAGTGGGTGTTAAAGTCTCCTACTATTATTGTATGGGAGTCTAAGTCTCTTTGTAGGTCTCTAAGAGCTTGCTTTATGAATCTGGGTGCTCCTGTATTGGGTGCATATATATTTAGGATAGTTAACTCTTCTTGTTGCATTGATCCCTTTACCAGTATGTAATGCCCTTCTTTGTCTTTTTTTGTTTTTTGTTGGTTTAAAGTCTTTTTATCAGGGACTAGGATTGCAACCCCCTGCTTTTTTTTTTTTTTTGCTTTCTATTTGCTTGGTAAATATTCCTCCATCTCTTTATTTTGAGACTATGTGTGTCTTTGCATGTGAGATGGGTCTTCTGAATATAGCACACTGATGGGTGTTGACTTTTTATTTAATTTGTCAGTCTGTGTCTTTTAATTCGGGCATTTAGCCCATTTATATTTAAGGTTAATACTGTTATGTGTGAATCTGATCCTGTCATTATGATGCTAGCTGGTTATTTTGCCCATTAGTTGATTCAGTTTCTTCATAGTGTCGATGGTCTTTAAAATTTGGGTATGCTTTTGCAGTGGCTGGTACTGATTTTTCCTTTCCATATTTAGTGCTTCTTTTGGGAGCTCTTGTAAGAAGGCAGGCATGGTGGTGACAAAATCTCTCAGCATTTGCTTGTCTGCAAGGGATTTTATTTCTTCTTTGCTTGTGAAGATTAGTTTGGCTGCATATGAAATTCTGGGTTGAAACTTCTTTTCTTTAAGAATGTTGAGCCTCCACTGTCTTCTGGCTTGTAGCATTTCTGCAGAGATTCGCTGTTAGTCAGATGGGCTTCCCTTTGTGCGTAACCTGACCTTTCTCTCTGGCTGCCCTTAGCATTTTTCCCCTTTATTTCAAGCTTGGTGAATCTGATAATTACGTGTCTTGGGGTTGCTCTTCTCCAGGATTATCTCTGTGATGTTCTCTTTAAATGTTGGCCTGTCTTGCTAGGTTGGGGGAAGTTTTTCTGGATAATATCCTAAAGAGTGTTTTTCAGCTTGGTTCCATTATCCCTGTCACTTTTAGTTACATCAATAAAATGTAGGTTTGGTCTTTCACATAATTCCATATTTCTTTGAGGCTTTGTTTGTTCTGTTTTATTCTTTTTTTCTCTAATCTTATCTTCATGTTTTATTTGATTTAGTTGTTCTTCAATCTCTGATATCCTTTCTTCCACTTGATCAATTTGGCTGTTGATACTTGTGTATGCTTCGCGAAGTTCTCATGCTGTGTTTTTCAGCTGCATCAGGTCATTTATGATCTTCTCTAAACTGGCTATTCTAGTTAGCAATTCATCTAATCTTTTCTCAAGGTTCTTAGCTTCCTTGTATTGGGTTAGAACATGTTCCTTTAGCTCAGAGGAGTTTGTTATTACCCACCTTATGAAGCCTACTTCTGGCCATTCATCAAACTCATTCTTCATCCAGTTTTGTTCCCTTGCTGGTGAGGAGTTGTGATCCTTTGGAGAAGAGGCATCCTGGTTTTTAGAATTTTCAGCCTTTTTGTGCTGGTATTTCCTCATCTTCATGGATTTATCTACCTTTGGTCTTTGCTGTTAGTGATTTTGAATGGGGTTTTGGTGTGGACGTCCTTTTTGCTGATGTCGAAGCTATTCCTTTTTGTTTTTTAGTTTTCATTCTAACAGTCAGGCTCCTCTACTGCAGGTCTGCTGGGAATTTGCTGGAGGTCCACTCCAGACCCTGTTTGCCTGGGTATCACCAGCAGAGGCTGTAGAACAGCAAAGACTGCTGCCTGCTCCTTTGTCTGGAAGCTTCGTCCCAGAGGGTCACCCACCAGATGCCAGCCAGAGCGCTCCTATATGAGGTGTCTGTCGACCCCTGCTGGAAAGTGTCTACCAGTCAGGAGGCATAGGGGTTAAGGACCCACTTGAGGAGGCAGTCTGTCCCTTACCAGAGCTTGAGTTTTGTTCTGGGAAATCCACTGTTCTCTTCAGAGCCAGCAGACAGGAACGTTTAAGTCTGCCAAAGCTGCACCCACAGCCACCCCTTCCCCCAGGTGCTCTGTTCCAGGGAGATGGGATTTTTATTTATAAGCCCCTGACTAGGGCTGCTGCCTTTCTTTCAGAAATGCCCTGCCCAGAGAGGAGGAATCTAGAGAGGCAGTCTGGCTCCAGAGGCTTTGCAGAACTGTGGTTGGCTCTGTCCAGTCTAAACTTCCTGGCAGTTTTGTTTACACTGTGAGGGGGAAGAACCCCTACTCAAGCCTCAGTAATGGTGGATGCTCCTCCTCTCACCAAGCTTGAGAGTCCCAGGTCAACTTCAGACTGCTGTGCTACTGGCAGTGACAATTTCAAGCCAGTGGATCTTAGATTGCTGGGCTCCATGGGGGTGGGATCCACTGAGCTAGACCACTTGTCTTCCTGGCTTCAGCCCCCTTTCCAGGGTAGCAAATGGTTCTGTCTCACTGGTGTGCTAGGCACCACTGGGGTCTGAAAAAACTCTTGCATGTAGCTCGGTGTCTGCCCAAATGGCTGCCCAGTTTTGTGCTTGAAACTCAGGGCCCTGGTGGCATAGGAAACAGAGGGAATCTCCTGGTCTGTGGGTCACAAAGACTGTGGGATAAGCATAGTGTCTGGGCCAGAATGCACCATTCCTTATGGCACAGTCCCTCAAGGCTTCCCTTGGCTAGGAGAGGGAGTTCTTTGAGCCACTTGTGCTTCCTGGGTTAGATAACACCTTACCGTGCTTCTGCTTGCCGTCCATGGGCTGCACCCACTGTCGAACCAGTCCCAATGAGATGAAGCAGGTACCTCAGTTGGAAATGCAGAAATCACCTGCCTTCTGCATTGAACTCGCTGGGAGCTGCAGACCAGAGCTGTTCCTATTCGACCATCTTGCCAGCCACTCTTAAAATTTATTTTAACCCCCCCAAAGGAAATGCTCCTCAAACAATGAAATGAACACATTCTGAATACTAGAAGGAGAAGTTGTCTGAGCGGTAATTTGAGTGGATTTTGAGGAAATGGTAAATTTCAGCTGAATTGCATCTGAGCTCATTTTTTCTTCTGAGTACCTTCCCAAGGGGCTGAGGAATCTGCAGGTGTTTTGGGCACGATGTCCCTGAAAGGGTCTGATATTTTTTTCCCCCAAGGTTGGCTCAGTATGATATGCAAAGATGGTAATGTGAGTGTCTTTGCTACCCATAGCCTTATGTGTCAAGGCGAGGTTCTATCTTATCAAGGAGCATCAGGTGTCTGTCAGCCTCTGAGTTCAAAGATTTTATGACAAGATTTTTACTGTATAAGCAAGTTGGCTAATTACTTGTCAATTTTGATTTATGTGTTGTTTCAGATCTCTGGACTGCTGAGCAACCTGATCTATGACTTACTACTTGGATTACCACTTGCAAATATCTAGGCGACTGTAAAGTGATAAGGTCTTAGAGAACATGGTCAATAATCAGACAGTCCCCATGACAGGGCTGCAGGCGACTTACTTGTAATGTGATGTTCCAGCATAACTGTGAAAAATTACTTGGCCTTGAGACTTGAAACACATTTAGGATTGTTCAGGAACTATGACTACCAGTTGGCCTTTCTTTAATGCATCATTCTTAGCTTACATTTTTCAACTGCCAACGGTAGTTTGGAATATTGTAGTCAAAGCTTTTTGGACTTTACTTTCAGAATTGCAAAGTGCCTTAGTGTTTTGTTTGAAATGCTTTGGTAGACATTGTGATGGTACTGAATGAGATGTGGTGTAAGTGAAGAAATGGACTGTATTTTTATTTTTTTTGCTTCATGTGTGGGAAAGCCAGTTTTACAAAAACTTCTTTGCTATGCTTAATCACATTCTGTGATTGTAGTTAGAACATCTTGTTTTCACTGTGAGGGCAGATTTTTAATAAATACTTGATATTGGTGACCCATGGGCTGTGGAGATAAGTGAGAAGATAATGGCAGCATAAGCTGCAAATAATTTACGTTAGATTCATTGATCTTTGCTATTCCTTGCATCAAGAGGTAGTATCTACGATATCATCTTACCCCTTGAATCTGTATGGTCCTATGATTTGGTTTTTCCCATAGAATGCAGTGGAAGTTGTACAACTTCGGAGCCCAATTCTTGAGAGGCTTTAGAGCTTCCCCTGTTGCCTTCTTAAAATGCTATGTGAAGTCCCCAGTCTGCTATGGGAAGAAGCCTAATCTAGCTTATTAGATGGTATGAGGCCACATGGAGCAAAGATGAACCACTGAGCCAAGCACCCCTGGACCCACCAGCTGACAGCCAGTACCAGCCTGTAGACATGGGAGTCACGCATCTTGGGCCATCTTAGGTTTTCCAGTCCTAGTCAAGCTTGTAGATAGATGACTGCAGCTGTATGAGTGACCTCAGGCAGAACTAGAGGAGAAACTACCCAAAGGCCCAGCCTGGGTTTCTAGCCCCCAAAATCATGAAAGAATAGGGAAAAATGTAAAAGTTGTTTTAAACCAGCAAATTTTGGGATTGTTTTTTATGTAGTAATAGATAACTGATATGGAGGGAAAAACTGAGAAATCAAGCAAATTCTATTACTATCAAATGTCAGCTTTCCTTAAAATGTATTTTTAATAGAAATGGGGTCTCACTATGTTGACCAGGCTGGTCTTGAACTCCTGACCTCAAGCAATCTTCCCATCTTGGCCTCTCAAGGTGCTAGGATTATTTGCATGAGCCACCATGCCCGCCCAAATGTTAGCTTTTATAACTTTATTGGGAAATAAGAAATAAACTGGACTATAACTTGTTAGATCCTAGAAGTTTAGAGCAAGAAAGTATTATAGAGGTTATCCCTCTAATTCATTCAATTCCTGACATTCTTTTCTTTTTCTTCAGAAAAAAATTATTTATTTGTTTGTTTTATTTATTTATTTTTATTGTACTTCAAGTTCTGGGATACATGTGCAAAACGTGCAAGTTTGTTACATAGGTGTACATGTGTCATGATGGTTTGCTGCATACATCACCCTGTCATCTACATGAGGTATTTATCCTAATGCTATCCCTTCCCCAGCGCCGCCCCCCTCAACAGGCCCCGGTGTGTGATGTTCCCTTCCCTGTGTCTGTATGTTCTCCTTATTCAGTTCTCACTTATGAGTGAGAAAATGTGGTGTTTGGTTTTCTGTACCTGTGTTAGTTTGCTGAGAATGATGGTTTTCAGCTTCATCCATGTCCCTGCAAAGGACATGAACTCCTTCTTTTTTATGGCTGCATAGTATTCCATGGTTTGTAGTATTCCATGGTGTACATGTGCCACATTTTCTTTATGCATTCTAACATTGATGGGCATTTGAGTTGGTTCCAAATCTTTGCTATTGTGAATAGTGCTGCAATAAACGTATGTGTGCATGTGTCTTTACAGCAGAATAATTTATAATCCTTTTGGTATATACCCAGTTGGGATTGCTGGGTCAAATGGTATTTCTAGCTATAGATCCTTGAAGAATTGCCACACTGTCTTCCACAGTGGTTGAACTAATTTACACTCCCACCAATAGTGTAAAACCATTCTTATTTCTCTACATCTTCTCCAGCGTCTGTTGTTTCCTGACTTTTTAATTATCTCCATTCTAACTGGCTTGAGTTGTTATCTCACTGTGGTTTTGATTTGCATTTCCCTAATGATCAGTGATGATGAGTTTTTTTTCTTTCTTTTCTTTTTATATATATATATATATACACATATATATTTTTTTTATTGCATTTTAGGTTTTGGGGTACATGTGAAGAACATGCAAGATTGTTGCATAGGTACACACATGGCAGTGTGATTTGCTGCCTTCCTCCCCATCACCTATATCTGGCATTTCTCCTCATGCTATCTCTCCCCAACTCCCCACCCCCTGCTGTCCCTCCCCTTTTTCCCCCCCCCCGACAGACCCCAGTGTGTGATGCTCCCCTCCCTGTGTCCATGTGTTCTCATTGTTCAACACCCGCCTATTAGTGAGAACATGCAGTGTTTGATTTTCTGTTCTTGTGTCAGTTTGCTGAGAATGATGGTTTCCGGGTTCATCCATGTTCCTACAAAGGACATGAACTCATCGTTTTTGATGGCTGCATAATATTCCATGGTGTATATGTGCCACATTTTCCTTTTTTCATGTTTGTTGGCCGCATAAATGTCTTCTTTTGAGAAGTGTCTGTTTGATCCTTTGCCCACTTTTTGATGGGGTTGTTTGGTTTTTTTGGTAAATTTGTTTAAGTTTCTTGTAGATTCTGGATATTAGTTCTTTGTCAGATGGATAGATTGCAATTTTTTTCTCCCATTCTGTAGGTTACCTGTTCACTCTGATGATAGTTTCTTTTGCTGTTCAGAAGCTCTTTAGTTTAATTAGATCCCATTTGCCAATTTTGGCTTTTGTTGCCATTGCTTTTGGTGTTTTAGTCGTGAAGTCTTTGTCCATGTCTGTGTCCTGAATGGTATTGCCTAGGTTTTCTTCTAGGGTTTTGATTGTTTTAAGTCTAAATTTAAATCTGTAATCCACCTGGAGTTAATTTTTGTATAAGACGTAAGGAAGGGGTCCAGTTTCAGTTTTCTGCATATGGCTAGCCAGTTTTCCCAACACCATTTATTAAATAGGGAATCCTTTCCCCATTGCTTGTTTTTGTCAGGTTTGTCAAAGATCAGATGGTTGTAGATGTGTGGTGTTATTTCTGAGGCCTGTGCTCTGTTCCATTGGTCTATACAGCTGTATTGGTATGAGTACTATGCTGTTTTGGTTACTGTAGCCTTGTAATAGATTTTGAAGTCAGGTAGCGTGATACCTCCAGCTTTGTTCTTTTTGCTTAGGAGTGTCTTGGCTATACAGGCTCTTTTTTTGGTTTCATAGGAAATTTGAAGTAGTTTTTTCCTTTCTTTTATTTTTTTTTTTTTTGAGACGGAGTCTCACACTGTTGCCCAGGCTATAGTGCAGTGGCGCGATCTCAGCTCACTGCAATCTCTGCCTCCTGGGTTCAAGCAATTCTCCTGCCTCAGCCTCTCCAGTAGCTGAGACTACAGACATGTGCCACCATGCCCAGCTAATTGTTTTGTATTTTTAGTAGAGACGAGGTTTCACCATGTTGGCCAGGATGGTCTCAGTCTCCTGACCTCATGATCTGCCCACCTCGGCCTCCCAAAGTGCTAGGATTACAGGCGTGAGCCACTACACTCCACCTAAGTAGTTTTTTCTAATTCTATGAAGAAAGTCAATGGTTGCTTGATGAGGATAGCATTGAATCTGTAAATTAATTTGGGCAGGATGGCCATTTTCATGATATTGATTCTTCCTATCCATGAGCATGGAATGTTTTTCCATTTGTTTGCGTCGTCTCGTATTTCCTTGAGCAGTGGTTTGTGGTTCTCCTTGAAGAGGTCCTTCAGATCCCTTGTAAGTTGTATTTCTAGGTATTTTATTCTCTTTGTAGCTTCCTTTGGCTAGAGGCAGGGGTTCCCTGACCTCTTGCATTTCCTGGGTGAGGTGATGTCCCACCTTGCTTCTGCTCACCCTCCTTGGGCTGCACCCACTGTCTAACCAGTCCCAGTGAAATGAACCAGCTACCCCCGTTGGAGATACAGAAATCACCCGCCTTCTTCTTTGGTCTCTCTGGAAACTGCAGACCACAGCTGTTCCTATTTGGCCATCTTGCCTGGGAATCTCCTGACATTATTTTCATGAATTCATGCCTTGTCGTTTTTATAATGGTTTTTGATAGCAAAGGCCGGTTTTATATTTCTTGGTATCCTCTCAGAAAGCTCAGAGCCCAGTTCTTATACCACAATTTCTCAGTAAGGCTCTATAGTTGCTGGGATGTGTGGGTAATGGCATGAATGTCCTAGGGCTAACAGATGCTGGGCTTAGTACTTAGGTGATGGGATGATCTGTGCAGCTAATCACCATGCATGACACCTGTTTAACTATATAACAAATCTGCACATCCTGCAAATGTACCCCTGAACTTAAAGTAAAAGTTGGAAATTAAAAAAAAAGGAAAAGGTGTTCTCTTCAGTGAGGTTCATGTCAGACACTGCCTACACCAAGAAACCATATTTATTTCTTTTTACAAAGAGTGTCACATTTTTTCTCTATGAAACACATTTTCATTATTATTTGTTACCCTCAAAGGCTAACATTTTTCCAAAAATAAATATATCTCTCACTGTGCATTTAGGTTGACAGTGGACCCCTCCAGCCCAAGAGGCAGAATAGCCAGAAACTCCTCAAACAGGGTCATGCCACCTCCCATGTTGTCACCAATACTGCCTGTGGCCAGGTGTCCAGAGCTATGGAAAGCCTCTTTGCCAGCCAAGTCTAATGCCCCTTCCCCACAAATAAATTGCTTCTGCTTCTTCAGGGGATTGTAATTATGTAAGACTCAATAATTATATAACAAATTGCTTTGAAGTGATTATTTAAATTATGCCTTGGCAGGAATCGGGTATTCAAATATAATGAGCTTCATTGATTATGAAAATGTCTTCTCTGAGCTAATACAATAACTGCCTCTGTCTGTTGCTGTTTGAAATATGGGCCAGCTGGAAGACTTCAAAAACTTAGATTGAATCACATTCAGAATATAAAAGACATTGTAAAGGGGTTGGCTCCCTTTGTAGCTTCTGTTCCTGGGTGATAAGGTCCTTAGAATACATCCTTGGCCACAAAATGGGGCTCTGATGGGGCTTCCTGCCAGGACAGGTGGAGCTGGTGCCGGTGCCCAAAGAACCAGGTCAGTGCAAGGCTAGGTGGCCTGCAGGTTTCCAGTAGGAGTTCCCTTGGTATGAAGAGCTTGATGGGGCCCTAGACCTCCAGGCATCTGGTCCCCTTTCTTCTCCCTACCTGCTCAGCCCACCTGGAGAAGGAGATGTGTGTTTGGTGGGCTGCGTGCTATGCTAATCCTCCCACAGCTTCCCTGAAGGCCTGCTGCTTAGCGATGGTGGATGCTGGGAGTGTGATGGAACGCCTGTTCCCATGTGAATCATTACTGTGCAGAGCCCCAGCAGGCTGGAACAGACTGGCAAGGTCCAACACAGAGGAGTAAGAGGAACCCAAACCTCTTAGCCCATGAACTGGCCTCTCTCACACCCAGAGCACCTAGACCAACCAGGAGAAGATCTTTGAGATGAACCTCTAGCAGCCAAAGGCATTCAGGTTTTCCCAGAAGGGCCTCCAGGAAATCTTGACAAATAAGGGTTGTGTTTCTGGCCACTGCGGCCCCCCTAGGCCAAGCATTGGCAAATTTTTCTGTAAAAGACCAGATGGTAAATATTTTAGGCTTTCCAGGGCCCGGACTACTCTCTTTCTCATATTCTTTTTTTGTTGTTATTTAAACAACCCACTGAGAAATGTGAAAACCGTTTGTAGCTACTGGGCTGCAGAAAAATAGTCTTCAGGCTGCATTTGGCCCCCAGGCCAGAATTGCTGTCCCTGCCTGGTGCAGTGGATTCTGTGACAATGCGCTGTGGTCATACAGCTACACTGGCAGGGCTGCGTTATTGTCCTCATTTTACACATTAGGAAACTGGCACCCGGAGAAGTTGAGCGGCTTGCCTCTGGCTGCACAGTCTATATAGGGCTGAGCCAGGAGTCGGCAAGCACTTTTTAAGCATCTGCTTTGATCTAGGCACTGTACTAAGTGCTGAGAATGCAAAGAAGAATCAAATATGGTCCCCACCATCAGGGGAGCACACAGCCTGTCCCTCTGGAAGATCACCCTGTGTAACTAAATGTATGTCTCTTGTCCAGGCTGGAAAACATCTTTGGATGTGTGAGGAAATTAGGCAATGTCTTGTGCCTTCTACCTAAAGACCTCCTACCTCGTGTTAGCAAGCCTAAAGCTTTGATGAATAGCTAGTAAAGGAATTAGGAGCAGGGGCTTTGGCACCAGAGTGCGCGAGTTCAAATCCCAGCTCTACTACTTTTTGGCTGGGTGTTTACAGGCAGGATACTTCGTGGGCTGCTGTGAGGTAAAATGAAAGAGACCCTGTGAAAGCATAGTAGAAGAGCTTGGTAAAAGTTAGTGGCTCTTACTTCTAATTTACATTGCTCTTCAATGGACTTTCTTATCAAGTAAAGATATCAGCGGCCCCACCTCCTAACCCCTTTAGTCTCTTAGCATTTCACGCTCTCCCCCAGGTTTGGGCATTGGTGTCATAGGCTGCAGCTTGTAGATTGCTCCAGGTGGCACCTGGCACATCGAGCTGCTTGTTGCTAGCTCTTTAGTGTGAATGACAAGCTTGTCAGCCAGCCCTTACTGCAGGGGTGATTTCCTCCTCTGTGGTGGCTGCACAGAAAGGCGATGGAACAGAAAATGAGTGCCTCTCTGCCTCTCTCAGGGTGCTCTTTGGCCTCCCCATGCTGGGTATAAGTGAAGCTGCCTGTGTTGACAGGCTCAGGAAAGCCTACTGATCCCCTCTAATGGGGAGACATGACCGAGTGGGCAAGAAGGCGAGCAGGGGAATCCTCATGGCCGGCTCTTTTCTCTTATCACAGACTTGGGCTGTGGCATCAGGAAGTCCCCCTCACCTAGGTTTCCTCTCCTGTGAACTGGGAGGGCCTTATCAGCCTGTAGCTTTATTCGAAAAATCCCCTATAAGGGGCGGAAATGGGTATCTGAGAAATAGGGGCAGCCCAGACCTGCCTCCAAGGCAGCGGGTTCGAGGAACCCGCAGGCCGCAGGCTCTGCTGGGCATGCTGGGCCCTGTCTGCTTCCACGTCTGCTCTGCAGCCTCGGAGGCAGCTCATCCTTCTGGAAAACTGCCGTGGGATGCTGCTGCCCAGGGGGCCGAGGAGTCTCATCCATCTTGGGGAAATAATTAAGGCCCTCAAAGCCTTGCTGGGCTCTATCAGTGCAAGGTGCTATTAAGAACAAGATAAAAGCTTTACGCTTTGATTGAATCTGGGAAACAAGGCCCATGCAGGCATTTTTCTTTGTCATGGTCTCAAAGGAGAAGGGAGAGGCTGGGGAAGAAGGAGGAAGATGAAGGAGCAAAGGAGAAAAGAGAGTTTTTGAGACAGTAGACAAGAGACTATGGAAAAAAAAAAAGCAAAACCCACTAAAATTGCCTGTGCTTTTTGCTTTCTTTCTTGTTGTAAAGGGGATGCTGTGAAAGAGGAGTGATAGCTATGAGGGTGACACCACACGCCACCTCTCGTTTGTCTCCAGTGCTTCAGGTGAGCAATTATCACCATCATTCCTGCAGAGGGAGTTTGCTCCTCCAGCGGGAAGTCCCACGACTGTGTTCCTCGGGGTGGTGGCCTCCTTGCCCCTGGCTCAGGGTCTTTGTTGCTTGCTTTCTTTCCTCTGGTGGATCGCTTTGCTCAGATGTTTGCAGGACGATGGTCTGCTCGGAGGCCACTGGAGCGGCCCCTCCTTCCTTAGAAATTTATTGTGTTTTTGCTCTTTTTTTACTGCTTGGCTGCAACAAAGCCAGCTCTCAGGGCTGAAATCCAGCCGAGGAGATCTGATTTCTCAAAAGCCATTTTGATCTTTTCACTTCAAAGGTAGGTTTTTCACGCCTGAGCCCCAGTTTGGTGGCCCCAGACCTACCCTTTTGGGCTCTGGGTCTCGGAGGGACCTGTGGTCTCTTCTTTATGTGCTATTGGGAGAGCCTGGGGTCCTGGCACTTGGGCTGCGTGGGCAAGCCTCCAATGTAGGGAGATTTGTCCTTGATGTCCCTGGTCTCCAGCACCCCTGATGCCCTGCCTCTTCCCTCTGTCTTTGCATCTCCCAATTGCCAAAGCCCTTCTGCTCCCCAGTCCCCAGTCATCTTATGAACAGTGGCTCTCAGGAATGAAACTGACCTTAACTTCGGGGCCTTCTTCTGAGAACTTCCTTGACAGCTCCCCGCCTCCCATCCCCCTCCCACCCTACCCAAGGTGCCTTTCCTCAGGGCCCCCCACTATATTCTGTAATGCTTGGCAAGTTCCCCTATTCAGTTCCCCACCACATTTTGCTTAATTATCCTTTTTTCTGCCCATGACCCTCAGGAAGATCATAAGGACCTTGAATAAAGGAGCTGTTACTCCCCCCACATGCGGTCCCAGCGTCTGGCATGATGTCCAGCACGCAGTGAGCTCTCAACGCACGTCCAGTGCCTTAGCGAGGTCCTTCCTGCTGCTCTCGCAAGCTGTCCTAGGGGTTGCTAAGGCAGCTCAGGGGCAGCCAGCTTGGTGGAAGGAGGGGACGGGCCAGCAGTGGGGGATAGAGACGACATTTATGCTCCCATCGCCTCCAGCCTATCAGATAATTTCCAGACCCAGCCCCTGCTTTGTCCACAGCAAGTTTATTTTCATTTATTTTATAGTTCTATGCACATATAACATTATAAATATTATGTCTATCATACGTGATGGAAAATAATATAGTATATTTGTAATATTCCTATATGCATATGTAACATATCATGTGTATAATATGACATACACAAACATATATATACAGATTTTTTGTGAAAAGGGTTCTGTTTAAAAATTAGTTTAAACATTGAGGCCTTGAGCTTTTCATCCAAGGTCTTCTCTCTCCCCAGGGGCATTTGCTTTTGAAGTTGTTACTCATTACCGCTTGGACAGTGGCAAGCTTTGTTCTGCTTGAAGACATTTTAGGCTTTTACGTAGTTGATGGAAGCATTGCTTTTTGGATGGTAACTTCTTTCCATTGTACCTACCACTCATCTCCCTCATATGTCAGCAGTCCCGCTGGTATTAAGGAATGAAGAAGGGTATTGGATTCTCTGAGGTCACAAAACGATTAATATTATTTATCTCAGTTGATTTTAATGTTATTGTTTGGTTTAGTATCAGGCCAGATGGGAGGCCAGAGTTGACTGGGTTGCTGCAAGGAGGCATTGGAGTCCTGGCCTCTCTCACTGGCCTGCTAGGGGCAGCTGGCTTTTTCAGCTCTCCATCCACTTTCCTCTGAGCTGCGCCCCCTCTCTTTAGTACCCCAGCAAGTAGCACCTCCATCACTGTGCTTCCTAGATGCTGGGCCTCCTCCCACGAGGGGGTCCCTCTGGGCCTGCCCTTCCTAGCGCAGGAGTCCAAGTGCCTACCTTTCCTTCCTCACCAAACCCCACTGGTCTCTGTTCCAAGGTGGAATAGTGGCAGAGCACTGAATTAGGAGCTGAGAACAAGGTTCTGAGTCTTGAATTACCATCTGTGGGACCCAGGGTTCATCACTCATTCTGGAGTCTCCACTTGTTAGCAGGTAAACAGCCATAATCACCCAGCCTTCCCACCACAAGGAGAGGCTCATCTGAAACCCTAGATTGGTTTTTCTCAGGTTTTCCTGCAATTAAAATCTTCTGGGAAGCTTTTAACCTCCCAATTCCCAGACCACGCTCCCAGACCAATTAAATCAGATTTTCTGGAGATGAGATCCAGACGTCAGTATTTTTTAAAGCTCCCCAGGTAATTTGAATGTGAAGCCAAGGTTGAAAACCACTGTTTAAGGTCAGAGTATTTATGAACACCAAAAATGAAAACAGATTCTGAACTTCCAGCCGTTTTCTGCTAACTAATCTGCAGTAGTTCTGAGTTGCGATTTGGTTCAGAATCTGTTTAAGAATCTCTTGAAAGTTACATGTCTATTTTCCTACAAACTGACATACATGCAAAATTTTGCATGTAATTTCAGCATATAATGCCCCGTTGATAGTGAGGTCCTCTCTGGCTACCCTATCCAAAATGGCGACAGCGCCCCTCCTCACTGCAATTTCCTATTCTCCTTGCCTACCTTAAGATTTCTCCATTGCCTTTATCACTATCTGCATGAACATCCACAAGTCCCTTAGTAGGGTAGAGCTTCTCAACCTATACTTCCTGAACCATCTTAAGATAACTGAGGTGGGACCCATGATCTGCATTTTCAGAAACACCCTGAGTTTCTTTTGAACACTGAAGTTTTCGAGCCAGTAAGCTGTGTCTCTGGATTCTTAATTTAGAAGATGCAGGGTCAAGTCTGTTGCTGTTTTCCTAGAGAAGCTCCTTGCTCTTCCAGATCCTGCCCTTTCGACAGGAATCCATCTCCCTCAGCATACCAGTAGTCTCAGGCGGACTCTCTAATGTTCCAGAGAAACCCCAGGTATTTTCCAAGTGACCTCAGGGGTATGTGGGAATGTGGCTGTCTCAATAGTGTGGGTTTGGGGGGGCTTGGACAGAGGCCTCTGATCTAACGAAAGTTATCTCCTTTCCCTCCCCTCTACTGGTACTTGGAATTCTGTCCTTGTCCAGTCATTCTTAAACTCTTCGGCACCCACCTGTAGCATGACGAGTAACAGACTGTGAACAACGGGCATATTTGATCTCATCTCTCTGCTCAAAATTTCCCATTGGCTTCCAGTGGCCTCTGGGGCCAGGAGGGGGGGAAGTATATCCCTATTTTTAAAGTTACCAGAAGGCTCTTTGAGACCTGGCTGCCATTTGCCTTCCAGCCTCAGTCCTTGTGTCTTTAGGAAACTCTCCTGCAGGACTAAACTGCACGTAGTTCCTGGAGCTGCCACTTCCTCCCTTAGATATCCTGGATTGTTTCTTTCATCGCTTTATATATAAGCCACTCCTTTCCCAAAACTCCCAAATGACTCTCTAGCTGACTCAGCCTACAAACCAAGATATCACGTGGCTGAACACGGTGGCTCACGCCTGTAACCCTTGCACTTTGGGAGGCCTAGGCTGGAGGATTGCTTGAGCTCCAGAGCTGAAGGCCAACCTGGAGCTCATGGCTCCATGGCGAAATCTCATCTCTACAAAAAATATAAAAATTAGATCGAGGTTGCAATGAGCCGAGATTGCACCACTGCACTTCAGCCTGAGGAACCTGAGTGAGACACTGACCAAAAAAAAAAAAAAAAAAAAATTAGCCAGTAGTGGTGGCATGCAACTGTAGTCCCATAGGTCCCAGCTACTTGGGAGTCTGAGGCGGGAGAATGACTTGAGCCTGGGAGGTGGAGGATGCAGTGAGCCGAGATTTCACCATTGGATTCCAGCTGGGTGACAGAGTGAGAGCTTGTCTCAAAACAAAGCAAAACAAAACAAAAACAAAAATCAAACATCAAAGGCATCATGTTACCTACAGGATCTACTCTGTCCATCACCCTCCCTGCCTTGGTGATGGACCTGTCCATCACCCTCCCTGTGTTGGTGCCCTCAACTTCTGCTATTTCCCTGTGTTTGTTTTCTGGGGCTGCTATAACAAAGCACCACAGACTGGGTCATTTAAACAACAGAAATTCGTTGTCCTGCAGTTCTGGGGGCTAGAAATAAGAAATCAAGGTGTCGGCAGGGCCATGCTCCCTCTGCAGCTTGAAGGAACCATCCTTCCTAGCCTCTTCTCACTTCTGGTATTTGCTGGCTCTTTCCCTTCCTAGGTTTGTAGCTGAGTCATTCTAGTCCCCTTGGCCTTCTCCCCATGCACCTGCACATGGTCGTCTTCAGATGAGGACACCAGTCATCCTGGATTAGGGGCCCAGCTTACTCCAGTATGACCACAACTACTTACATTTGCAATGAGCTATTTCCAAAAAAGTCACCTTCTGGGGTAGTGGGGATTAGGATGTCAAAATATCTTATTTTGGGGGATAATATCCCCCCCTCTTTCATTCTGCTTCAGTCGCGCTGACCTAGATAGAGTTGTCAGATTTAGCAAATAAAAAAATAAGATGTGTAGCTAAATTTGAATTTCAGATAAATAATGAATACTTTTTAGTATAAATGTGTTTCAAATGTTGCATGGAGCAATTTTTTTTTTTTTTTTAGCAGAAGTATGTACTATGCACTATTTGAGATGTACTTATACTTAAAAAGTTATTTGTTGTTTATCTGAAATTCATATGTCACTGCGTATCCAGTTGTTATGTCTGGCAACTTTTACTTCTTATTCCTTGAATACACGAACATGCTCCCACCCGAGGCCTTGGCATTTGCTATTCCTTCAGCCTTGAAAGCTCTTTCCCTGGATGTCTGGGATGCTCATTCTCTGATGAACTTCAGCAGGGCCTTTCTGGATCCCTCACTCCCCTATACACATTATCCCTATAGGGCCATAAGTTTCCATTATACATATATTTTTCCCTTTATCCCTTATCACTAACAGGCTATATATTTTACCTACTGGTCATGTTTATTGTCTGTCATGCCCAGGAGAATTTAAGCTTGATACCCTTATTCAGTGCTGTCTTTCCAGAGCCTAGAACAGTGCCTGGCGTACAGCTGATGTTCAATAAATCTTTATTGAATGAATGAAGAGTAAATACATCCTTTCATTGTCACTCAAGTACTGGAAAGTGGACAGCTGTGGGTTTTGCTTACTTACGAGCCACTCCCACTTCTGGCAAGCAGTGCCCCTCCCTGACCCTCCATAGAAGTAGCTTGGAGAGGTCCTGCCCAAACCCCGGATCCAGACGTGTGGAAACAATCCAGGTTGATCCATTAATTCTGTCCACTTGGCCACAGTGATTGGTTCAGGGATGGTGCAAGACCCAAGTCAGTCTGACTGGAGTGAGTCTCGGAATTTCTGCTGGAACTATTAAGAGGGACCACTCCCTTCCCACTGGTGTTTCTGAGAAGAATCGGATGTGAGCCTGGAGCCACTGATAGCCATCTTACCACCATAAAGGATGAGTGGGGACTTGGCTCCAGGCCAAAAACCTGTGTGAGATCTTTCAGACCTGACCGTAGGTGAATTCAAAGGCTTTACCTGGCAGGCTTCACAGAAAAAGCTGCCGTCCCTGGCCACATTTGGCACACAGCCAGCACCCCGGGGTCTCTGAAGCAGGTTGCAGTCAAGGGCTCCCATTACCAGCCATGCTGTGAAGCATATCTGTATTCCTGGCCCCAGCATCTCCATTTGGCTGAGGCCTTCCCAGGTGCCTCACCTGAATCCTGCTCATCTGGAGAAGGGAGAGTATTGAAGATACTTTTCTCCCCTTGGACTCAGCACCCAGTACTTTTCCACTTCTGAACCTCAGCCCAGGTCTGGGAAAGGGCAGGAGCCTATTGCTCCAGTGAGACAAGTCCTCTGTCTGTGTGGATCCACCTGACCCTCGACAGGTGCTGCTCCAGGGGGATAGACCTGGGAGGGGGGTAGCCAGTGCTTCCTCCTGTCTAGCCTCTTGCTCAGACCATCACAATAAGTAAATAAAGACTTAGCCGCTACTTTCCTTTTCACTTGTCTTAACTGAATACTTGGGCACCTGGCAGCTCAGCTCAGCTCAGCTCAGCTCAGCTCTTGACTACCGTCTGCCTGAGAGTGGAGCCGACCCAAGGGAACAGAGCTGAGGGGCAGAGAGCACCAGAGTCTTTCTAACGTCCTTGACTCCCCTAACCTTGCTGTGCTGGAAGTCAGTGCGACACCCAAACCTTTGTGCTGAGCTCAAGCTGATTAGATGTGTGTTTTTTTGTCACTCAGTCTAGAGTCCAATGTACAGTCTCAGTGACACCCCCGCCCCCCAACTACCCATGGGCCTCAGAAACTCCTCCACCTATGTTGCCATTCTCCCTGTACTTGCCATCATTGTGGTCTGATTTATCCCACACTATCCAGTTTCATGTCCCTCCCCAAGGGACATCTGCTCTTAGAAACCAGCGGATGTGACTTTCTCTATCTCTCTAATTTCCTTTTTATTTATTTATTTTTTTGAGACAGGGTCTCTCTCTGTCACTCAGACTGGAGTACAGTGGCGTGATCACAGTTCAGTGCAGCCTTGAACTCCTGGACTCAAGTAATCCTTCCACCTTAATCTCTTGAGTAGCTAGGACTGCAGGTGTGTGCCGCTACACCCAGAAACTTTTTTTTATTTTTTATAGAGATGAGGGTCTTGCTATGTTGCCCAGGCTGGTCTTGAATTCCTGGCCTCAAGCATGGCCTCCCAAAGTGGTGGGATAACAGGCATGAGCCACTGCACATGTCTCTCTCTCTCTCTCTCTTTTAAATCTCCACACCTCATGCTCATTTTAGTCTGTTCAGGCTTCTGTAACAAAACACGATAGACTAGCTTATAAACAACACATATTTATTTCTTTCAGTTTGCAGGGCTGCGAAGTCCAAGATAAGAGGTGCCAGCAAATATCACGTCGGGTGGGGCCTCCTTCTGCACTGGGAGCCTTCTCACTGTAACCTCACATGGTGGAAAGAATGAGGGGTCTCTCTGGATCTTCTTTTATAAGGATGCTAATTCCATTCATGAAGGCTCCAGCCCCATGACCCAATCAACTCCCAAAGGCCCGACCTCCTAATACTATGGTTTTAGGGGGAGTGGATTTCAAAATATAAATTTTGAGGTGACATAAACATTCAGATCATAGAGATGCTCTTGCACAAAATCAGACAAAAAGTCAATGAAACTGCAATGGGCTGTTTACAATGTAAATCGCTCATGTGGTAGTGATAAATAGGATGAAAACCTCTTAATATTTAAAAAATCGACATGAAAACTTTTATTATTCCTTTAGGAAATCAAATCTGAATTAGGGGATAAAATCTGTGTTAGTTATCTTTTGCTGCATAATGAAACCCCTCAAACTCATCAATTTAGAATGCAAACATTTATTATCTCAGTTTCTTGGAGTCTGCAATCCAAGTTTAACTTAGATAGATCCTCTGACTCTGGGGTCTCTCATAAGTCTGCAGATGTCACCAGAGCTGTAGTCATCTCAAGGCTCAACTGGGAAAGAATCCCCTGCAAGCTCACTCATGTGGCTGGTTGCAAGCTTCAGGGTCCTCATTGGTTACCGGCGAGAGACATCAGTTCCTTGCCACACGGGTCTCTCCATAGGGCTGCTCACAATATGGTTGCTGGCTTTTCTTAGAATGAATGAGTGGAGATCCAAGATGGAAGTCACAGTCTTTTTATAACCTAGTCTTGAAAGTGACATCCCAACACTCTTACCATGTTCTGTTTATTAGAAACTAGTCACTGAGGAGTCCAACCAACACTCAAGGGACGGTTATTACGCAAGGACCTGAATATCAGTGGGCAGGGATCATTGGGAGCTATAAGAGGCTGCCTACCACAGTCCATCCTCTGGCTCTAGTGATTTACAACCCCCTGCATGCGCATATACTCTTCCTAAGTCTCATCTAGTTACAACATCAGCTCAAAGTGCAGAACTGCATCTAAATCAGGTTCACGTGTGGATGAGTCTCCACAACTATAGTACCTTAAATACATATCCTCTTGATCTTTAGACCTGTGGAACTCAAGATAGAAGTTATCTAGCTGCCCTCTCCACCCCAGATTACCTAACATACAACTGTGGGCCAGGAAGGACAAGGGAGAAAATTGGAGGCACAAGGGTGTCACTGGTCCATAGAAATTCTGAAATCCAAGCAAGCAAATGTTAGGAGTTCCTTGATTAGATCTCAAGGCCTGACAATAATTCTCCATTGCTCTTGGCTGTGCTCTTCGGGGCATTGATTCTGCTCTCTTGATCATTTTTCTTTCTCATGGAAGGTAGTGCATATTTGCAGCTGAGCAGCTCTTTCAGCCTGCTTCCTGCCAGTAGAATTCTCAGGGTTCAAAGGCCTCTCTTCATTTTGTCCCTTGTAGTCCAAGTTGGCAACGTTTCTCCAAATGTAAGTCTTTAGAAAAAAAAATTTTTTTGGACCATATTTGTATGTTTAGACATGTTTTCCTAGCAGTACCCTGGATTTGATAGTTGCTTGGAAGCCATTTCTTAATTTTAGCATTGTTTGCTGTCTGGAGAGGCTGAAGAATTTCAAAACTTGGCTTTGGGGTTTTTTTGTTTTGTTTTGTTTTGTTCTGTTTGTTTTTTTGGTATGACAGTCTTTCAATTTATTTCTGTTCTCCTGCATCTTATTCTGTGTAGCAAAAGAGGCCCACTGGCACCTTCAATATTCTGGAAACCCTCCATAACTAGACCACTCAGTTCATTAGTCATATTTTCTACTTTCCACATAACTGCAGGTAACAGTGTTGCTAAACTTTCTGCTACTACATTATACAGTTCTTCTTTCTTCCATTCCTGAAAGCATGCTCTTCACTTTCTTTGAGCCCTCACCAGTAGGGATCTCAAAGTCAAGATTTCTACTAATAGTCTGTTCAAGATAATTAAGATAATTAAGCAATCCCTAACGTGCTTCTCCAGTTTCTCCCAACTTCTGCCTACTGCTAGGTTCCAAGGCCACTCCCACATGTTTAGGTATTTACTACGGTCACATCCCCACTTTCAGATACCAAAGTCTGTATTTATCCCTTTTCTCATCTTACCTCCAGAGGCAAACGTTTTCATGTGTTTAAAAAATATCATTTTTTTGTGAAGTCTTATTGCAAAATTATACCCTTATTTTATGAGCAAACATTTTTATTTTCCTTAGTAGCATTGACTTTTATATCTCTCATTCTCTTTCTCACTCTTTTCAGCTATTACTATGCTTTCAGTATCCTTCCACATTATTACGTGGACATCTAGTCTGTGGTTTCCAGTGGTGGTAGTACACCATGGCTTGTACTCCTTTCTCCCGTATTTCATCTGTCTAATCCCCAAGAGGCGAGTACCCAGATTACCTCCAGTTCCATGCCATCATTACAATAGTGCTGCAATGGATGTCCTCATTCATGGCCCTTTATGAATGAATCTGTGGGAAATTTTCTTTGGGATATGTGCATAACCAGAACCAGAATTGACAGTGTACAAGTTACACATAAACTTAGTTTGACTAGGATGTGCCAAATTATTCACAGTGAGGCTACATTACTTTTCATTCCCACCTGCCATGCATAAAGGATCCTGTGTTCCACATCTGAACCAACACTCATTATTTTATCCGGTTTTAAAATGTTTCCAGTTATTTGGTTTGAAGTAATATTTAATATTTTGATTTGCATACTTCCTGATAATTGATGAGTCTGAGCATCTCTTCATATACTTTTGACTTCCCCATTCCACACACTGCCCTCTTATAATCTTTTGCATATTCTTTAGGACCAGAGACCACGTATCATTTCTTCTGCATTCTCCACTGCTCCCAGAACACTGCTGGATGTTGACTGATGATTGATGAGAAGGTCAATGTGAGCTTCTCTATTTTGAGGCCTACATTTCCTCTACACACCCTGAGGTGTTTGCCTGCACTCATTTAGAATACATTTATCAAATAACTACTCTGGTGCCAAGACTTCCTGTGTGACTCTTCCTTCTGGCAAAGCCCAAATTATCTATCAGTCACTTTATCAGTTGAACAGAATGAAACTGGTCAAACCCATCATCTGGCATCAAAACAGACTCTAGTATTTTAAATGCCCTTTAATAGACTCTCACATTCTATGATCTGATTCTGTCTTATTGACTAATTGATTTTTTCTTTTGTTGTTTTTAACTGCCACATGCCTAAAGCAAGGCAAGAAGTAAGGAATCTTGGCACATCGACAGGAGGCTCAACAGCCCTTTGTGAAGTTTCTCTGTTTGTGAAGAGCAAACCCACATTATAGTGAATGATGATTGCTGATAAATATCATGAATTTAGTGGGCAAAAAGTAAACTCCTCTCCTCATTGTACCCCATAAGGGTCACCAGTCTCAGTGTGACAGCATTTATCTACATTTCCAAAGAGAGAAAGGATTCTCAGCCCTGGCTTAACTACTCCCACACCCACCCCAGGGCGGGCTTAGATGCTCAACTCTGGAAATCTTGATTGAAACACAATCACCCTGTATTGTAATTACCTGTTTATTTGCTCTCCTTCTAGATTTGGAACATGCGGAGGATACAGATTGTGTCTCATTCATTGCTTAATTTTATTGTACTTAGCAAAGCACTTTTCATGTAGTAGGTGTTCAATAAACATTTATTGATTGAATCTAAATAGAGACATGGAAAAACATTTATTGAACACCTACTTGCCACATACTATGTCAGATGCTGGGGATGCATACATCAATAAGACACAGTTTAAGTACAAAATAGTGTGGAACATGTACAGAGAGGGGCGTTGCATTCTAAAGGAGACGAGTTTTAAATCAAGAAACGATGCCATTTGTAAGCAGTCTTCTTTTTCTTCTTTGAGAGATTCCGTCTGCCCTTGAATTCCAGATGTGACTTGTACTTTAATTGCAAGAAACAGGCTCTCTGTGTGTGTATATGTGTGAGAGGCATGGATAGGGATGTAAGTTTGTGCTACCTGACTGTGTCTGCCCCACCCTGGCCCGGATGTGGTATAGAGAGGTTGAAGGCTATTTGCTCACCACCCATAGGGCTTGGTCAAGATGGCTGGGACATCTATGTGGCCATCTAGACTGCGGTGTAGACAAACAAGTTAGCCTTCCAATATTGGGCACTCAACTCCTTTGGTGTATGATCCAATAACTAATGATCGGAGTCAGGCCAGGAGTGATCTTTCCTGGATCCACTCCAAATACATCAATTTTCAATTCCTTGATCAAGCCAAAGGAACTTGGGTCAAGTTCTGTCCTGGGATGGGGCTTGAGAAAACCTTAGACATGTATGTTTGCTGTAAAGTCCAGTTATGCACCTCTTAGAAAACATGCCAGTCAGAGTTCTGCAAGGACCTTACCTCACTTTATGTCAGACTCAGTGAGAAGGTTTAAACAGTGACTTCTAAAATGGCCCACAGGCATGGGGCAGAGTCGGGAAGTAGACTAGATTTCATATTACGTAGCCCATGGAAAAACAAAATACCTATCTCTTTGTTCTCATTCTTCAATGTACTCCTTATAGAAAAGGTTTCTTTGTGAAGAATCAGTTAATAGTTGGTATTTGATCAAGTGAAACAAATCTGGGTTCTCTTGAACAAATCCCTAAAGGGATTTCCTTCATTTTCATATCTATGGACTTTGGATAGTGGAGCCTGGTATGCAACAATCTTCAATAAGATTTTTTCATTTATATTCCACAGAGCAAAGTTCTTTTATCTTTATTTTTTCTATACAACTCCTGACTTATCATTTTAAAATAAAAATTATTGGACTAGTTTTCTTGTATGTAATTGTTAACTCTTAGCCACTTATAACCCGGATCTAGTGCCCATGAGTTTCCTAGATATATGCATCTATATATATTGGTTAGATTTTGTGAGCTTTTCTATCATAAGCCAAAAGAGTCAGTAGCAGGCAAACTTGTGAATGCTACCACTAACAATAATTGGGTGATGTGAGGACACCCAAAAGAGCAGGGGCCAATACGTATGTACGTTTTTGGTAAATGGCCAGATAGTGCATATTTTAGGCTTTATGGATCATACGTTCTCTGTTGTAATTACCCAGCTCTGTTTTTGTAGTGTCAGTACAGCAACACACAATACATACATACATGGGCATGGCTGTGTTCCAGTAAAACTTTATTTACAAAAGCAGGTAATAGGCCAGATTGAGCCTGTGGTCCTGAGTTTGCTGGTCCTTAATCTAGAGAAAATGAAGGAAAGAAATAGGTTTGCTATGACAAATCTCTAGCCTGCCCCATTTGCCTTTGAAACCCTCATTTTCAGCTGTCTCTTAGCACATAGCACTTGTTCAGTTTTGTCTCTTGAGGTTTAGGTTTATAGGTAAAGTGAGGTAGATTTTTAGGTAAACTATAAAAAGTTTATAGGTAAACTTTTTTTTTTTTGAGATTAACAGATTAGGTACTGTAACTTTATAAAGGTTTGCCTAGATCAAGAAGCAGTGCTCACACACCTCATCTATGCAAACTAAAAATGTATATAAACAGCACAATACTGTGATACTGGATCATGATACATTACCTGTACACATAACTACTACTGTTATTAGTGTCAGTGTTTACAGTTTCCAATGACCAGATACCTGCCCTCTCATTAAAAAAAATTAATCTTATTGTGTATATTTAAGGTATATAACTTGATATTATAGGCTATGTATATATAGACAGTGAAATGGTTACTATAGTTAGGAAATGATCACATCCATCATCTTCCGTGGTTACCCATTTTTGTTTTTAATTTTTTGTGGCAAGAGCAGCTAAAATGTACTCTTTCAGCAGGAACCCCAAATACAGTACAATTTTATCACCTATAGAACTCATGTTGTATATGAAATCCCTAGTCTAATTCATCCTACATGTTTGCTATTTTGTATCCTTTGACCGTCATCTCCCACTTCTTCCTCCCTTCCACCCCTATAGCCACTGTTTTATTTTCTATTTTTATTTATTTGTTTGTTTATTTTGAGATGAAGTTTTGCTTTTGTCGCCCAGGCTGGAGTGCAGTGGCATGATCTCGGCTCACTGCAACCTCCACCTCCCGGGTTTAAGCGATTCTCTTGCCTCAGCCTCCCAAGTAGCTGGGATTACAGGCACCCGCCACCACGCCCAGCTAATTTTTGTATTTTTAGTAGAAACGGGGGTTTCATCATGTTAGCCAGGCTGGTCTGAAACTCCTGAAGATTTCCTATATATGTGAGATTATGCAGTATTTTTCTTTCTGTGTCTGGCTTATTTCACTTAGTATACCTCCTCCAGTCACCATGTTGTGGCAACTGAAAGAATCTCCTTTTTAAAGACCAAATAATATTCCGTTGCGTATGTATCACATTTGCTTTTTCCATTCATTTGTTGATGGACACTTCAGTTGTTTCCATATCTTGGTTATTGTGAATCATGCTGCAGTGAACATGAAAGTGCAGATATCTTTATGAGGTGGTGATTTCATTTCCTTTGTGTATGTACCCAGTAGTGACATTGCTGGATCATAGGGTAGTTATATTTTTAATTTCTTCAGTAATCTCTATACTGTTTTCCATTATGGCTGCACCAATATACAAGTCTCATCAACAATATACAAAGGTTCCATTTTCTCTACATCTTTGTCAGTATTTGTTGTTTATTAACTTTTTAATGATAACCATCCTAATGGGTGTGAGTTGATATTTCATAGTGATTTGATTTGCATTTTTCCTTTTTTTTTTTTTTTTTTTTGAGATGGAGTCTTGCCCAGGCTGTAGTGCAGTGGCACAATCTTGGCTCACCATAACCTCCACTTCTTGGTTTCAAGTGATTCTCCTGCCTCAACCTCCCAAGTAGCTGGGATTACAGGCACTTGCTACCATGCCCAGCTAAGTTTTGTATTTTTAGTAGAAATGGGTTTTGACCATGTTGACCGGGCTGGTCTCGAACTGTTGAACTCCGATGATCTGCCCAACTCAGTCTCCAAAGTACTGGGATTATGGATGTGAGCCACTGTGCCCAGCCTGATTTGCATTTTTTCTCATGATTAATGATGTTAGGTACCTTTTCACATACCTGTTAGCCATTTTTGTGTCTTCTTTGGGGAAATGTCTATTCAGGTCCTTTGCCCATTTTAAAAATCAAGTTATTTGTTTTTCTACCATTGAATTGTATTAGTTCTTTATAAAATTTGAATATTAACCCCTTATCAGATACATGGTTTATAGAAATATTTTATCTGTTCATAGGCTATTATTTCCTTTTGTTGATTGTTTCCTTTTGCTAAAAAGCAGATGTTTTTTAGTTTGATGTAGTTCCATTTATTTATTTTTGCATTTGTCACCTGAGCCTTTGGTGTGATGCTCTCTCATTTTTAAGGTGAAGTGTCTTTCCCTATCTTAGGTGGGCCATGATAATGGGGTGAAACAGAGAAGAGTCTGGAATGGAAACCAGGCACTTCATGGAGCATCTGTGTCTCCCAGGGGTGTTGAGGTTTGGTGATTGGGAAGAAAGAAGGGGCATACTTCTGGGGAGTAAGCTAGGAGCTTTATTCTCTAGCAGCCCAGAAATAAACAAGAGACCAATTTCCCTAAAGTCCCCTGGGTGCAAGGTTGGTTCTGGTCTTGAAGTGGCCGGATTGAAGCTGGTGATTTGTATTTTGTTACGTTGGTCCTAGTGCTCTCTTTGCAGCTGTTGGCAGGTGTGAACAGTCCATTGCCATATGGGCTCCTTATACCATGTCAGCATTTGCTAAGGCAACAATTTCATTGTCTGTGTGTGATTTCAGAGGAGAGTGAGTAAGACTTAAAAGAAAGGCAAGAAACTGTAACCCAGGTATCCTTTACCTGGAAGGGGGCCAGTGGATACATTAATGATTCGGGTGGATTGTTGTAGCCAAGACCAAATTCCAGGACTGTGGGTAATTTTCTTTCTGCCTAGGGTAGATCTGTAATCTTGTTATTTGCTATATCATTTTTTTCACAAGTCTGAGCAAACATAAGCTATCATTGAGGTCCTGGTTCTGGTCATTAATAGGTTTCTGAGTGTGCAGCATCTGTTGGATGGATAAATAGTTTGTGCCCGATGTGTTCTAAGAGAGCTGACCCAACACTGGTGTCAAGGCCATCAATTAGACAGTGGGGGGAGAGGAATCGAAGGGGCAAGAATGAGGGTGGTAATTACACACTACAGTACAGTTGACCCCCAAGAGCAGGTGGCAGGAGCAAGTGAAATTCTAGGCTCTGTCATTCAGGATTCATTTTCGCTGTTGTGTTTAGGCCTGAGGGGGATGCTCATTGATCTGGAAGAGACTGTCTACACTGTTTTATTAATATTAATAATAAGGATAATAAGAAAATAATGTATTTAATGTAGAAAGGGTATTTTCCTTTCATTTTAGTTGCTTAAAAGTCACTGTTATCTTTAAAGCCCACCCCTTTTTTTAGTGATGTCCCTGAGTCATATTCCTTTTCTGTCTAAAATGCACACACACATAGATACATATATATGTGCAACAGTGAGAAGACCAAGGTCTAGATCTCTAGTATGAGTTCAATCTTTTCTGCCTCCAGAGAACTGATCCTTGGTTAAGCCCTTTGCAGCTCTAATATTTCCATTCTTCAAAATCACCTTCCACAGAGGTACCATTATTGCTATTTCACAGCTTTGGAGATGAAGGCCCAGAAAAATGAAATGACACCCAAGATGCAGAAGCAGATTTCTACAGCCTTCCCAGTTCTGCTGGCAGTCTTCAGTTTCATTCTGAGCTGTGCTTCACTTCTGTCCCCTTTGTCTCTGGAATCTGTCTTTCCCAGTGACCCACTTTGCTTTTGGTCCTCAGGAGAGTGAGACCTGGGAGTTGTGCTGGGTTCCTCGGTTCACCTCTGAGTGGCTGGGAGAGGAATAGGGAGCAGACAGTAGCACAGAGTGTCTAATCAGACACTTTCTACCATGTTAGATCCTGATATGCAGTTGATGTCCAGGACAGACAGAGGTCTGTGGAGAATTTGAGGTTGCTTTCTAATTTCTTTCTTTTTTGGGGGCGGTGGGGGACAGAGTCTTGCTCTGTTACCCAGGCTGGAGTGCAGTGGCACGATATCGGCACATTGCAACCTCTGCCACCCAGGTTCAAATGATTCTCTTGCCTCAGCCTCCCGAGTAGCTAGAATTACAGGTGCATGTCACCACTTCTGGCTAATGTTTACATTTTTAGTAGAGATAGGGTTTCACCACGTTGGCCAGGCTGGTCTTGAACTCCTGACCTCGTGATCCACCTGCCTCACAAATCCCATGCCTGGGATTACAGGCTTGACCCACCACGCCTGGCCTGCTTTCTAATTTCACTGAGGTTGAATGTGGCACATATACACCATGGAATACTATGCAGCCATAAAAATGATGAGTTCCTCTGCAGGGACATGGATGAATCTGGAAACCATCATTCTCAGCAAACTGACACAAGAACAGAAAATCAAACACTGCATGTTCTCACTCATAGGCAGGTGTTGAACAATGAGAATACATGGACACAGGGAGGGGGAGTATCACACCCCCTGGGGTCTGTTGGGGGGGGGTCAGGGGAGGGACAGTCGGGGGTAGGGAGGTCGGGGGAGGGATAACATGGGGAGAAATGACAGATATAGGTCATGGAGGCAGCAAACCACCTTGCCATGTATGTACCTATGCAACAATCCTGCATGATCTGCACATGTACCCCAGAACCTAAAGTACAATTAAAAAAAAAAAAAGAATAATAAAACAAAAGAAAGCCTTAAAGAAAATTGCTGAACTTTAAATCCTAGCATTCATGACTGTGAACATTTTCTTCTTCCTTTTTTTGTCATTCTCTTCCTTGAAGACCAAGTCACCTGTTCCTTCAGCTTGAGGTAATGATTCAGGTGACGAGAAAAGACAAAATATCAGAAACCCCAAAGATGTCATCATCTATCCCTTCATATAAGCAACTTGCATTTTTTATTGCTGGTGTGTAGAAAAGTAACTACTCCTTTCTTTCAACATACTGAGGGGGTCTTTGTTTGTGCCAACATTACCAGATCAGACTTTTTAATGAGCAAGGGTCAAAAAAGAAAAAAAAAGTAAATTGACTTTTTATCGGGAAACAGGCCATTCCTCAAAAACCATGAAAGATTCTGTCATCCAAAATATCCCTATCCTGTTGACCGTATTTACAGATTTTCATGAAAAATACATAATTGCAACATTGATGTATGGACCCTGTAGCATTCAATTTCTTGAAAGCATCTTTACCTGATGGGGATGCTGGTCAGGCATTCATAAACATGGGGGCAATATAAATAAGACGATGCCCTGTGGAATATAATGCACGTGGATGCTTTTTGAAAAGCTCAGATCCTTTGGAAATAAGGCAATTTGGCTCTCTACCTTGGCTCTGAATGAAATAATGTTCTGGGCAGGGGAGGCAGGTAATAAAAGCCACAATTGTGAAGTGTTACTGGCAGTTTTCTTATTTTTACCGCAAGCTGGGCATACATTTGTCTTCATTGTCAAAATGCCTGTATTGTTTACAAGGAAGACAAGCAGGAAAGCTTATTCAGTTCTCTTGGCCGGGGAAAACACCATTTCCTCATCACGAACCCAGACTCACATCTCGAGCAGGAATTAGGCGGCACGCGTTGCTTTCTATTTGGATGCATTTGGAAGGTTACTTTGGTACTTACCCCACCTGCCTGGCAAGGTGGAAATACCTGGTGAGAGCTGCCACGTGAGACTGATGTCATCACATACCCGGCCCTGTCCCCAGCATGAGGGTTCAGTTGGCTGGATATTGAGAATGGCTGTGGGGCTCTGCCTTTGACAATTTGGAAAACCTTTATCAATTTTTCTGTTCCTTCGGGGAAACAAATAGCAGTGGCAGGAATCGTGGAGGCTGAGTGACAGTTGTCAACTCCTTTACTGTGAACAGTAGTGCAGATAGAAAAGCATCATTCTGTATCCAGGCCTTTGTCTATCCATTAATCAATCTTGATTGGCAGTGCAAAGCACAAAACCGGGACGTACCGTGCTCTCAGAGTGCCTCTCACATGTGTTGGTTGAGGAACCAGATGGAACTTGTAATCTTTCTTTGTGCTTTGAAGAAAAACCAGCCCAGCCCTTTCAATTGGAGGTGTTTATTAGGGGAATACAGCTGGAAGGAAAATGCACACACACACACACACAAACAAATCTAACTCTAAAATGCAAGGGACTTCAGAGGTGGAGACGGACTGAAATCCCAGCTCAGAGCTTGCAAATCCTCAGCAACCAAAGAGAACCTTCTGTGCATCTCGTCCTCATTTATGAACAATCAACAAAGCAACTGCAGGTGATCTTGGCTGATGCCGCAGAGGCCTCTCAGATGGCCAGGCCCCTGAAAACTTATTCACCACCTCATTAAAGCAATTTCAAAATCAATTCCGGATTTGACAAGCCGTCAGTACATTGTTGCTTCTCCATGATGGGAGTGACATGTTAACAGCAATTAGACTTTTGCACACACACGTCGGAGCCTGTTCAGCATATTCTTTATTAGAAAAGCCTAAAAAGCGTTATTATAATCATCTAACCTGGGGTCATGGACACATGCTCTATGATCTCTGCCTCTGTTGGCAGTCGCCTCGGTGAAATTTTGCCTATTGTCCATAGAGATTAAAAGGAAGTGCTTACCCCAGATGCGATATTGAAAAATCAAAGGTCAGAGCAAAGCTTGTGGTGAGCTCCATGTTTTTTAATACAAGTGATAGCAGCAATCAGATTAGCATGAACAGATATTGCTCCTTCTAACAGATGGAGCAGGATTCTCATGCAAATGAGGGAGGACAGGCTAAGATAATTTGGTGGCAATATTCTGGGAGCAGGAGTGGATGGCAAAGACTGGACTCCAGTTAAGCAGAGGTATATCAGTCATTCATCTAGTAGAAAACCACTTCCTTCTCTCGGACAATCAGTTTCTCCTGTTTGGAATGCTCTCCTTTGTAGCCAGCTCTATTGCGCAGTGGAAGTCTTCAGAGGGGAGCTGACTTCTTCTCTGCTTCACAAGCCCTGCAGAATCTACTGAAAAAGTATAGAGCTGGGCACAGTGGCTCATGCCAGTAATCTCAGCAATTTGGGGAGGCTGAGGTAAGAAGATTACTTGAGCCTAGGAGTTTGAGACCAGACTGGACAACATAGCAAAAACCCATCTCTAAAAAAAAAAAAAAAAAAACTTAGGTCTGGTGATGTGCACCTGTAGTCTGAGGTCAAGGCTGCAGTGAGCTACGATAGGCACCACTGTACTCCAGCCTGGGTGACCGAGTGAGACCATCTCTAAAAATAAAAATTAAAAAAAGAAAAAGTGTAGAATAACCTGATTTTCCCAAGATTCAACCAGCCAAATGAGAGAAAATAAGCCTCAAATCTTATTGGATCCCATTTATGTCTGGGGGGGGTTCTCTTAAAAAAGTCTCCCTGTGCCCCCAGAAGGTTCCCTTCTGGTCTTCTCTTCTGATTGCTTCTTTGATGGCTACTGTTTAAGAATGGTTTTATGCATAGTGTCCAGCATAAGGAAAGCTTGTATCTTACAATAACCTTTCAAATAAGGACTTTTATAATCCTCACTTTGAAAATGGGGAAACAGAAGAGTGGCAAGGTTCAATCAGTTGTCTGGGACCTCCTAGCTAGAAGGTAGGGTGCAAACCCAGGCAGTCTGGCTCAGATCTTTGATGGTTAATCATCACCCATGCTGTCTCTTTAATGAAAGCTGATATCAACCCAAGGGGGCTGCCTCCACAAGCTCCTAAGGTTGTAATGGCTTCAACCAACCAAGTAAGTGTTTGCTGACTCACTATTAACTCACTAACCAAAAGAGTGAATACTGATTGACTTTAGGATGGCCGAATTCAAGCAAAGCTATGTAATATTTCAAATTCCCAGGCATATGGGTTTGCCTACACTGGTCAGCCTATTTAAAAATGCAAACCAACCCTCAACCCTGCAGTCAGTATTGCTCTTCTCTGCTTTATGTTTCTCTTTAACTCTTTTAAACACTGATATATGATGCATTTTATTTGTCTAACTCTCCTACTAGAATATGACTTCCATGAGGGCAAGAATTTTTCAATGTTTTGTTCACTGCTGTATCCTCAGTGTCAGGTACCTGCCACAAACTGTGGTCTTGATAATTATTGAATAAATGAAAGGATTATTAGGTATTTTAGGCATAAATGGGATAAGAAATGTACTCTATCTTTGGTTCAGAAATATATCCTTAGACCTATGTGCATTAATGATAAGAAATATAGCATTAAAAAGCTGGAAGGAAGTTTAATGCTCATCTTGTGCCCTTTGTCATTTTTAGAACAAGTCACTTGCTTTTGGTAACACCAAACTGATGGCAGAACCGGAATGAAAACCCTTTAACTGGAGTCTTCCCAACCCATAGCCCACCTATGTAGTGTGAACAGATCTAGAGATTTTCTTTTTCCACTTAGCTTTGTGTTAAAAGCTGTCTTAGAAAACCCCTAATTGGCCTGATGTTGCCCCTTTTCCCCCAGTCTGGGCTGCTTCCTGATTGGCTGACTCCGGGGTCTTTAGAGGGTCTCTGTGGTTTCGTTGGATCAGGGGATTGCTAGCTGTTGCTTTTGAAGCAGTCCTGCTCATTGCGGATTTCCTTTAGGCATTTGCTTTTGAAGCCAAGGCTTCAAAGGCAAGCAACATTAGAAATTCCTCAGCTATTCATCCACTTTGAGAAGCTAGATGCAGACCCTCAAGAAGCCATTTGTTTCTTTCTTTGGGTTCAGAATAGATAAGCAGAAGACACCATTTGGGAGGATGGGCTGACACCCTTCTTTGAGGAGTAGTGTTTCTGCAGAGGGTGTGCTCAGGGTTAATATTTTGATTTGCAGTTTCCCAGAGAGGGGCTGTCGTAAAATAGAGTGTGGAAATTGCCATGTGTGTTTGTATGTGTGTGTATGTGTGCTTTTGTTTTTGGTCCATTTTTTTGATGGTGGATAGGCAGAAGGTTTGAGAAGAAATGTTAACATTTCCTATAAGAATTAATAGAGCAGCAGTTTTCGTGGTCCAGAGACCCCTGGGGGTTCAAGAAACCCACTAAGGGGGTCTGTAAGGTCAAAACTATTTTCATAATAATACTGAGACATTAGCTTTTTTTCTCTCATTCTCTCACCAGCCTTCTGAGGAGTTTCCAGTGGCTACTTAGCTTGTGATATGGTGACAGGAAGGATGTGGAAGTGGATATGAGAAATGAGCTGTCTTCTATTAAGCCAGACATTAAAGAGATTTGCAGAAAATGTAGAACAATCCCCTTCTTCTCTTTTTTTTAAAAAAGTAGCTACTAATCATAAAATTATATTTTATGTTAATATGTAATAGGCTTATTTTTAAATAAACAATTATAAATATATATTTAAATTTCTGTTTTAGTTTTTAATACAGAAAATACTGATATATATGTGTATATGTGTATATAAAACTCACTTTATAAATGAAAGCTCTTTCAGACCTTCAGAATTTCTAGAAGAATAAAGAGGTCCTGAGACCAAAAAGCTGGAAAACCACAGTGATAGAGCTGTCAAAACTCAGCCTGAATAAGGTCATAGAGAGCTGTGCCTTTCAGAGCAGGAAGGATCCTTGAAAGATGATGATTTGGCCTTGTTTACCAAGGTAGACTAAGTGTTATCCCTTTTCATGGATGGGACTACTGAGGCTCAGAGGGTTCACAGACTTTACAGATGCTGTACAGCTATTGAGGGCGGAGTTAGGGAGCAGAGTAGGGCTGAGACAGGACCAAATCTTACTCCTTCTGATGCAGACGGAGCTTGACTCACTACCCCATGCTGCCCAAGACATGAGTGGTCCTTACTAAGAAAACAAAAGCAACAAACAGACAAACCTATTTCCTTTTTTTCTGTTTTCCTTTATTAAATTTATCTTTGGTGATTTTGCTGATGAAGGTTCTGAAAGTGCTGGAAAGAATGCTTTATTTGCTCAGCTTCTTGGCATTTAAAACTTTGGGCTGAGGTTGGTGCTGTCAATAATGCTGCCTGTAATCCTCTCAAGGCTTGACTTGGGGGAGCATCTGCTTCCAAGCACCCTGGGGTGACTGTTGGCAAATCTCAGGCTTTTGCTGGCTATTCAACAGAGAGCTCAGGTCCCTGCCACGTGGGCTTCTGCACAGGGCTGCTCACAACATGGCAGCTGGCTCTCCTCAGAGTGAGCAAGTGTGTGTGACACAGGCTGCCCAAGGTGGAAACCACAATCTTCTCACAACCTAGCCTTGGTAGACATAACCCATCACTTTTGCTGTATTCAAATTTTTAGACTCGACTCACCAGGTCCAGCGCACACTAAAGGGGAGGGGACTACACAGGGCATAAATACCTGGGTAGGGGGGCGGTCTTGGGGCCCATCTTAATGGCTGCCTATCACAGCCTCTAAACCCAACATCTGACCTCTCACTCCTCCAGTGAATCCACATCGTCTCACGGCGACTTGCAAGTGTAAATAGCTTGTGCCGTTTCTCTACAGGCAAAAGCTAGTGTAGCAGTTAAGGGCATGGACTCTGAAGCCTGTCTTCCTGGGTTTGAATCCCTGCCCTACTGCTTGTTAGCTGTTGGCCTCAGGCAAGTTATTTAACCTCTCCGTGCCTCAGTTTCCTACCCTCAGAGTGGGGGATGACAATTGTTGCTCTTTGATGGAGGTTGTTGTGAAGATGGGCTTAATATAAACAACAGAGTGCCTGAAACAATGGCTGGCGTGGATTAAGCACCAAATAGGTATTTACAGTCATTATTACTATGTACCATAGACATTATATAAATGGTCTTATTGAAAGCAATGTTCATATGAACTAGGTATTTTCATACCATCTGACAGGTGAAAAAACTAAGGCTTAGACAGTGTAAGCATCTTGCCCAAGGTAGCATCACTTGTAAGTGATGGGATGGGGATTCTTTACTAGGTTTGTATGTCCCAAAGCTGGCTTTCTTCCACTCATGACATTAAGAAATGCACCATGGAAAGAAAATGGTCATGTGAGAGTTCAGGGAGAACAAGATAAGAAGATGTGTAACATACTGTTGATGTAATTATGAATTAAAAGGGAGATACTTTTTGACCATCCTATATAAACCAATGAGGGATTTTCTAGGACTAAATTTTTTACTGAGAAAATAAATGACTGGTATCCAGGCAGACTACAAAATAACCAGTACTTAGGCTATAATTGTTTACCATGTGATTTTCCCATTCTTTTCTATGGTATTTACCTTGCAATTAAATGATCAATAGTTACCCTGTAAGTAATAAGTATACCCATGAAATTTGTGACCTGGAAAATCAACCATTACAAGAGTGGAAGTGTTAAACAGCCTGGAAATGATCAGAGCCATCAAATCCACACCACTGAGCAGGTAAAGCTGCTTCCTCCCTTTGACACATCCATCTAGGCGCTAAATTCAGGGTTGGCTGAATAAATCCCCAGGCTATGACTTGGCACCATCTGCAGGTCTTCCCACGTGGAGCTGGAACTGCCTGTGGCAGTGTCTCCTTCCAGGCTGGGAGGGAGGTGAAGCTTTCTAGGTTCCATTCCATAAAATTCCATAATGCATTTCCAGGGAGAGTGACTAGGCGTGGCCAGTTGTGACCCAGTAGCTGGCTGTGTTGGCTGCTCTTGTGATGCATGTTTCCTTGTGATCTCCTTGCAGAGAGAAACTTCAGAGAAGGCCAATGTCTGCTGATAGGCCTCGGGGGAATTGAGGAGTGCCCACTCCTGACATGAGTGCAGGCAGACTGTGCTGGGGAGAATGCAGCCATTGCTGATCTCCATAGCCTCTCCAAAAAGAGATAATTGATTCCATAGTTGCTTATTCTGGGGCATGACCTGTTCCCCTCCTTTAAGAACATGCCTTTTTATTGGGGGATTCGTGATGGATTCACACGATTCAGTGAGGATTTTGTAGGGTGGTGGGACTCTGTCTACAGTATTTGGGAATGTCAGAGAGCCTGGAACATTCAGGAAAGGCCTAGTGAGAAGGGTAGGGTTCCAATCAGCCCTGGAAGAATTTAACTAGACAAGGAGGAAGGAAAAATCCAAGTTCTTTAGCTTTCTAGCATGTGGCCATAATCAGCCTTTTCCAGCCTCAGATCCTCAGGAAGGCAGCTTAGTGTAGAGAAAGTGAACAGACTTTGGAGTTGGGAAGACTTGGCAAAAAGTTCTGGACCTGACACAACGTAGCCTTTGGGACCTAAAACAAGTCACTCAATGTCTTTGAAGCTGTTTTTCTGCCCACAAATAGGAATAACATGACCTATTGAGGGTGATGGTAAAGATATCTGAAAATATATGTGCTTGTACATAGCAGGTGCTCAACAAGATTGGTTTCCTTCCTTGTCACCGTCCTTTCAGATCCTTTGTCAGCTCTATCAGGGCTGCAGGCCCAGTCAAGCCAGTTATTCTCTCCTCCTCATCTCATGCCCATCCTAGTCTCTTAAAACCCTCCTTCAAGACACCATTGCTGCCTCTTCCGGGAAGCTTCTCCCTCCCCTCCAGCCATACGGGATCTCTTCTTTCTTCACACTCTCTCAGCCACTCCATCAGGCACTCATCCCCACCATAATCACTAGATATTTACTACTGGAATTTCATCTGCCTTACTGGGGGACTCGAGCTCCTTGGGAACATAGATCCTATCATGTTTATCTTTCTTGATCCACAACGCCTTGCCCAGCACTGAACCCCAAAATGTGTTCAAGAAATCTTTGTTGTATGCCACTCAAAGGTCTGGAAGGAGGGCAGAAGGCAGTTCTGGAAGGGAAGGCACAGCAAGAGCAAAGGCATGGGGACGGGCACACCAGTGTGTCCAAGGTCAACTTGTAGGAGGGACAGTTTGTGTCAGGACAGTGCCAAACTCAGCAGCTTGGGAGCATCAGGGCTTTTTCCCCTTCTCTGCTTGACCACCTCCACCTGCTTCCCTGCTTTTGGGGTTGACTGGATAAACCTCTGAGTTTGGCTCACTTAAATTTACTTACCACTCATGCTGGAAAATCTCTTTCCCACAGAGCTATTTACATCAGCTCTCTGGAATCGAGGTGATGATATCGGGAGCACAGTTTTAATGGAGATGGTCCAGTCTAACAGAAGTGCTCTGAAAGAGAGGTTGGCTGTGTCTATCTCTGTCAAGAATGAAGGAGGTTCTGGCTGTCCAGAGTCGTGTGTGTTGTGTTTGTTAAGCCCCCAGCAGTGTTCATATTGTAGCCACTCAATCCTCACTTGTTCGTGGAATTAAAACTCAAGAGCAAGGAGCAGAGCTGCCTGAACCTCGGCCAAAGAGTCACATTTCCTCTCCAGAGCCAGGATGCTTTGCAGGGAAATTTCTAAAGTAGCTCTGAGACTACCAGAGTGGGAAAAGGGGAAGAAAGGTAGGATGGAAACACCATTTAAACTGGAGCTAAAAGAACTGACTCCCGGGTGATTAGGTACAGAGGATACTGTTGCATTGGGCACCACCTTAGCATACAGAAAGTACTTGAGATTTTTAATTTTTGTTTGACTTTTTACAGGATTGTGGAGTTTTCGGAAGGGACTTTGGCAATTACATCCAGTCAGTTCGAGCACACGACTAGTTGGTATCAGAACTGAACCTTGTGCTGACCTCTTCCACTTGCTTTATGCTTTTTATATTTTTGAGTCTTTACTAATATTTGTACTTCTTGTAACCAGTGATGAGGGTTGCTATCCCCATTTCAAAGATGAGGCCATTGAGGTTCAGAGTCAGTCAGCTAAGTGGCAAAACTTCCCATTGAGAGCTGCTCTCTTTTTAGTTCTTCCTGTCTTGTTTCAACTTATTGCAGGCAATAAAAATGAAATGAGTGCTGTTATTAAGGACAGGCGTCCACACAGTTGTTGCTATGGGGCTCTGCTTATGTGGCAGAAGAATGCTTAGGAGTCCTTGACAACCTTGGTGGGGGAGGAATGTCACCAGGAGCATCACTGATTCGTCACTCCACCCTGGAAGTCCCCGGCTGCAGAGCCTGGGGGCCGCTGTGCATTCCCCAAGAAGTTCCAACTGCAGCACTCCTGGCAGGGCATGAAAAACCTCAGGCACACTTTTTCAGACAACCGTTAGCAGGCCACAGAAGTTCCTCAAGACACTTGGTTAACCTTCGTCAAATCTGTTCTGACTGTGTGGGTGGCTGGGTTTCATCAGGAGAATGCTGAAAGCAGCAACATGGAAGGTCGGAATCTGGACCCAGGAGATCCCTGGGTCTCTGCCCTCTTCCTCCTTTCTTTGTGACTCTCCCTTTCTGAAATGTAAACTGACAAAATACTTACATATTACACATGCTCCTTTATTTGTAAGCTTTGCCAGGATTTATGAGATATTTTCTCTAAATTTGTGTTAAGCTCTAGGTGCTAAAATCCAGTAGAGTTATATATGAAGGGAAATCCCCTGTGAGATCTTTTGGTTCTTAAAACACACACTAAGAGATGCTGTGCTCCCTGGGCATTGCCAATGGGTTCCGTCACGTTTTGGAATGATTTCTGCAATTAGTACTAAACTGATGGAGGACAGATTCTAGTTTTGAAAATTAATGCAGGAGAAGTTTGGACAAGAAATCTTTACTTGCTTTTATTTGTCATTTATCATCAAGTCCCAGCTTCCCCCAAGAAGTTACTGAACCTTGCTGGTTTCACTAACTTAAAAAAAAAAAGTTGTCTTTCTTTTGTCCACAGAGTGAGCTGCTGATAGCTGGGATTGGGGTCGCCAGCATGGTGACTTTCAGAGACTAGCCAGATGGCTTCATAAGCAGATTCCCTGGGTGGTGAGGGCAGAGGTGAGGACGGACAATGAAGATGCGGAGTGTAAGCGTGAAGCCGGAACATCTCTTGGAGACAGCGACGGATAACAGGGAAGCAGCACATCTGATTTGGTGTTTAAGAAAGGTTAAGTAATGATGTTGCTGGTGTCAGACTATTAGTCCCTAGAGAAGACTTCGAGAGATGAGTGTTTAAAGTTTCCATAAACCCCAGATGATAAATCTTGTCTTTCTTCCCAACTTTCAAAAATGGTGCATATTACTCAAGAAAAACCACGACACTTTCAGCTGGCACTGGTTAGCCCAATTTAAGGTCAGATTTTGCATAGAAGATTCAGACAGGAAATTCATTGGTGCAAAAGCCATCAATTGGTATTGAAACAATACCATCCTTTCCACAGTCTTCACACCAAGATACACTATGTCATCTGTGGGCGTCTTTTTGGATGGTTTGCCAGTAAAAATGACTACAGCACCTCTGCGTTGCCAGTGAGACTCTGTTGTGAAATTCCACAGAATAAAGAAAAGGGGAAATTTTGCTGTGCTGCCTGGAGTCTATTCTCGGTTAGGAAGGAGGAGGAGGAAGCCGTTAGTTCAACGGACGAGTCTGTACTGTGACTTCCACAGTCAAACAAAATGCTTGAACCAAAGCATTCAATTTATGCCCTTAAAGCATCATTCATCTCTGACAGGTCAGCCAGGTTGGCCTGTTACGTTTTAAGCTATTAGATTTTCATAACACTTTTATAAATGAATATACTCCCAACTGGCTACTCCTCTTGAGAAAACTAGGAAGTGATCTGAAAAAGATGATAATTTATGGTAACATAAGGCAAGACCAATTGTTCCTCTTTGGATTAACAGTTCAGAGTTGAACTGAAGTCCAGGGACTTGAATTTCTAAGCAGTATTATCCCCCTGCAATGTTAAAACTTTCTGGGCCAATTTTGCCATTGATAAAAACTTTCATTTAAAAAATATTAGACTGCATTTCCTAAGAAAGATTAATTGAAATATATTATTCAACCATTTTACATAAGAATATTACAAACTTAAATTCTTATTTTAATTTTTTTGGTTTTTAATTATGGAAAAATAATAATTGTATTTATTCATGGGGTCATGTGATATTTTGATCTACATAAGGCTTCTTATGCTGATGGACCATATTGTCAGGAGTGACTATCGTGAAGAGCTAGAATTGCTGCCACACAGCAAGGATAGGAAGGAGAATGTCTTGAACCAAAGCATATGATGTGTAATGACCAAATCAGGGTAATTGGGATATCCATCACTTCAAGCATTTATTATTTCTTTATGTTAGGAACATTCTAACTCTACTCTTTAAGCTATTTTGAAACACGCAACAAATTATTGCTACCTATAGTCACTCTATCATACTACTAGATGGTAGATCTTCTTCCTTCTATCAAAAACTTAAATTCTAATAATATTTATGTTCTGATTTTATATTTATGGGTCTAAGACACTTTCAAATATGTTTATATTAAGTCAATATATGTATAAATTAGAACTAATGACATGAGTACAAAAATAGTAAGATCAAGGTTTATATAAACAAGACTTATTTAAGAATTTTATGGGCCAGATGTTGTGGCTTACGCCTGTAATACCTGCCCATAGGGAGACTGAGGCAGGCGGATCACCTGAGGTCAGGAGTTCAACACCAGCCTGGCCAACATGGTGAAACCCTGTGTCTATTAAAAATACAAACATTAGCCAGGTGTGGTGGCACATGCCTGTAGTCCCAGCTACTTGGGAGGCTGAGGCAGCAGAATTGCTTGAACCCAGGAGGCAGAGGTTGCAGTGAGCCAAGATTGCACCACTGCACTCCAGCCTGGGCAACAAGAGCTAAACTCTGTCTCAAATAAAAAATAATAATAAGTCAGAGCAATCAGGCAAGAAAAAGAAATAAAGGGTATTCAACTAGGAAAGGAGGAAGTCAAATTGTCTCTATTTGCAGACGACATGATTGTATATTTAGAAGACCCCATCGTCTTGGCCCAAAATCTCCTAAAACTGATAAAGTCTCAGGATACAAAATCAATTTGCAGAAATCACAAGCATTCCTATACACCAATAACAGACTTAAAGAGAGCCAAATCAAGAACGAACTGCCATTCACAATTGCTACAAAGAGAATAAAATACCTAGGAATACAATTAACAAGGAATGTAAAGGACCTCTTCAGGGAGGACTACAAACCACTGCTCAACGAAATAAGATAGGACACAAACAAATGGAAAACATTCCATGCTCATGGCTAGGAAGAATCAATATTGTGAAAATGGCCATACTGCCCAAAGTAATTTATAGATTCAATGCTATCCCCATCAAGCTACCTGTGACCCTCTTCACAGAACTGGAAAAAACTACCTTAAACTTCATATGGAACCAAAAGAGAGCCCACATAACCAAGTCAATTTTAAGCAAAAAGAACAAAGCTGGAGGCATCATGCTACCTGACTTCAAACTATACTACAAGGCTACAGTAATCAAAACAGCATGCTACTGGTACCAAAACAGATATATAGACCAATGGAACAGAACAGAGGCCTTGGAGGCAATGCCACACATCTACAACCATCCGATCTTTGACAAACCTGACAAAAACAAGCAATGGGGAAAGGATTCCCTGTTTAATAAATGGAGTTGGGAAAACTGGCTAGCCATGCGCAAAAAGCAGAAACTGGACCCCTTCCTGACACCTTACACTAAAATTAACTCCAGATAGATTAAAGACTTAAACATAAGACCTAACACCATAAAAACCCTAGAAGAAAACCTAGGAAAAACCATTCAGGACATAGGCATAGGCAAGGACTTCATGACTAAAATACCAAAAGCATTGGCAACAAAAGCCAAAATAGACAAATGGGATCTAATTAAACTCCAGAGCTTCTGCACAGCAAAAGAAACAATCATTAGAGTGAACTGGCAACCAACAGAATGGGAAAAATTTTTTGCACTCTATCCATCTGACAAAGGGCTAATACCCAGAATCTCCAAAGAACTAAAACAGATTTACAAGAAAAAAACAAACAGACCCATTCAAAAGTTGGTGAAGGACATGAACAGACACTTTTCAAAAGAAGACATATATGAGACAAACATATGAAAAAATGCTCATCATCACTGGTCATTAGAGAAATGCAAATCAAAACCACATTGTGATACCATCTCACACCATTTAGAATGGCGATCATTAAAAAATCTGGAGACAACAGATGCTGGAGAGGATGTGGAGAAATAGGAACACTTTTACATTGTTGATGGGAGTGTAAATCAGTTCAACCATTGTGAAAGACAGTGTGGTGATTCCTCAAGGACCTAGAAATAGAAATTCCATTTGACCCAGCAATCCCATTACTGGGTATATATACAAAGGATTATAAATCATTCTATTATAAAGACACATGCACATGTATGTTCATTGTGGCACTGTTTACAATAGCAAAGACCTGGAACCAACCCAAATGCCCATCGATGATAGACTGGACAAGGAAAATGTGGCACGTATACACCATGGAATACTATGCAGCCATAAAAATTGATGAGTCTGTGTCCTTTGTAGGGACATGGATGAATCCAGAAACCATCATTCTCAGCAAACTGACACAAGAACAGAAAATCAAACACCACATGTTCTCACTCATAGGTGGGTGTTGAACAATGAGAACACATGGACACAGGGAGGGGGAGCATCACACACTGGGGTCTGTTGGGGGGGGACTAGGGAAGGGACAGTGGGGGGGTAGGGAGCTGGGGAGGGATGACATGGGGAGAAATGCCGGATATAGGTGACGGGGGGGATGGAGGCAGCAAACCACATTGCCATGTATGTACCTATGCAACAATTCTGCATGTTCTTCACGTGTACCCCAGAACCTAAAGTGCAATAAAATATATATATATAAATATAAAAAAACCAAAACCAAAACATAATAATAATAAAAAAAGAATTTTGTGCATCAAACTACTATCCCCAGAAATACTACCACTCTGAATTGTACATGTTACAAGTTACCTACATTTCATGTTAAACACACACACACACACACAATTTTATAAACTTTTATAATGGGATTTTAAAATCATAACTTACTTTGTTACTTGTAACTTAATTATTTATGATTGGCTGTAAGTGCATGGCCATGATTCATTTATCATTTAGCAATTCTTTTGGAGAGAAAAATCTAACCTACAAATTGTTTTCAAATGCAGTTACATTTTTATAAGTATTAAATTTAACAGTTAGTGTCACGTCACGTCTTATGTTTGTAGACATTGAATTAAACATTTGTTTTGATTTTGTGATTTTATTTTTGTGTTATGGAATCAATATCATTTTTTCCTGTGGTCTCTAGCATTTCTGTAGAATCTCAGGAAGCACTGTATTCATACTGCCTGACGTTTATAATGGCCCTGTTTATAAAATTCCTTAAAGTCATAAAATATTATCTAAATGCACAGGACATTGAACAAGTGGTAATGTTTATTATGGTTGTATTCTGCCTCTTGATCCTATAAACTAGACTACTCAGGTCCGGGAACCAAGAGTTAGAAGTTGGGGCCAGGTGTGGTGGCTTGCGCCTGTAATCCCAGCACTTTGGGAGACTGAGGTGTGTGGATCATGAGGTCAGGAGTTCAAGACCAGCCTGGCCAAGATGGTGAAACCCCGTCTGTACTAAAAAAATACAAAAATTAGCTGAGTATGGTGGCGGGTGCCTGTAATCCCAACTACTCAGTAGGCTGAGGCAGGGAATTGCTTGAACCCCGGAAGCAGAGTTTGCAGTGAGCTGTGATCGTGCCACTGCACTCCAGCCTGGGCGACAGAGCGAGACTCCATCTCAAAAAAAAAGAAAAACGTGGGATTGGTTCTCCTATGTACACTGCTAGTGACCTACTTGTAGAATTCTTACTTCTTGTCCTTGAACACTTCAACTCTGCTGGATTGGAAGCCCTGGTTCTTGTGAGAGGGACTGAAGAACTTCCTGCAGGGGGACACAGTAAAGGTACTAGTAATCTATATTTCTATAAATCTGAAGCTGTGACCACTACCCAATCAGTTTAGGCATCCTATGCTGATGGACGGTATTGGCAAGGGTGATGATCACGAAGAACTGGAACTGCTGCCGCATAGCAAGGATAGGAAGGAATATGTCTTGAACTAAGGTAGTTCCCTGGGGTGTCTCTAGGAGCTTCCAAAGCCCAGTGCTAACTGTTAATGAACAAGGGCAAGAAGCACAGCCCCAGATCAGGAAAGCAACTGAAGGATCAGATTCTTTGAGCATGACGGTCTGGATTCACCATAGTGTTGGCTGAGGGGGAGGGGAAAGCTAAAACATGTGATAGAGAAAGAAGATGAAAAATAGCAGATATGGCCTTAGGATCAGCTACAGCAGCAGGGACTAGAATCTCTACCATGGAAGCTTGGGTTTTAAAGTTTTGATAGAGATTTCAGCTGGCTACCAGCTTGAAGGTTCTGTGATAGTTTGAACTTAACATAGGGTTTGAACAAAGCTGGGCAGTGTGAGGGGTGGACTGTGCTGGGCAGCTTGTGTGCCCTGCTTCATATCATGTTGGACCACCTTTTCCCCTCCTTTCCTTTCCCTTCCCCCTTCCTTCCCTTTCCCTTTTTCTTTTCTTTCTCTTTCTTGTTTCCTTGTCCTCTTCTCATCTCCTTTCCCCCTCCTTTCCTCCCTCTCCTCTCCTCCCCTTTCTTTTTCTCTTTTCTTTTTAGAAGGGGTCTCTCACTCTGTTGCCCAGGCTGCAGTGCAGTGCTGCAATCATGGTTCACTGCAACCTCCACGTCCCAGGCTCAAGCGAACCTCTTACTCAGCCTCTGGAGTAGCTGGGACCACAGGTGTGTGCTCCCATGCCCAGCTAATTTTTTTTCGTTTTTGTAGAGATGGTTTTGTGCCATGTTGTCCAGACTGGTTTCAAACTTTTGGGCTCAAGCAATCCACCTGTCTCAGCCTCCCAAAGTGCTGGGACTATAGGCATGAGCTACCACACCCGGCCTTGGCCCACCTTTTTAATTTCAGCATTGCTATGGCAACTATCTCATGCAGGTATACTCCGAGAACACCTTTCTTCAACCTTTCCTTGCTTCTCTTGCTTTCTGTCCTGGGACTTGTTGGCTACTGTGGTGGGAGATGTCCAGCCATTCTGTACATCAAACACTTGGGCATTTGAAGGTATTATTACCTTTGGGGGCAACCCTATACCGGGAATGCCAGAAGTCTATGGATAAATGCCTCTGTAGAGTCCCAATCAGTAGTTCTGGAATATAACTGGCATAGAATGAATTGTAGAGTTTTCAGAAACTCTATGATTCATTTTCTTCAGGTGGACATTTCCAGGGTGGACTTGTATAAAATCCCCCATTGGGAATGGTCCTCAGGAATTCATAGAGATGATCAGCTTGAAAATGAATGCCAGTATAGGCTTTCCCTTTCCCTCTGATCTATTCTCACTAGTCAGTCATGCATGTTTTCTGGGATCACTTCCTAAAATAAACTACCTGTGTGTGAATCCCTGTCTCAGGCTCTGAATTTGGTGAAACTCAGACTAAGAGTGATAAAAACTGTCCTAATTCCCTATTCTGAATATATTGGCTTTTCCCTTCTGCAAATTTTGTGTGTGTGTGTGTAACATAAATTATAACATTAATTAATCGATTTATAAAATTAATCAACTTTAAAGTCAAGGGTTGAGAGGCTCAGTTCTCAAATCTGTGTGATTATTCAAATTGCTTGGAAACCCCTTCAAACTTACCATGCCAGAATCTCCAGGGTTTGGATCCAGAACTCTACATTTTCTTAAAACTCTATGACGCATTCTATACCAGCTGTGTTCCGGAACTACTGACTGGGATGCTGTAAGTCTGTTCCAGTGACAGAGGTTTCAGAACTCATGAACTCACAGATATTGTTAAGCAGGAGGGGGGATGCATGGGACCCTAAACTTTCTTTAGGCAGAGAGAGTCAGAGGAAAGGCAGGTGCATATGAGATTTTCAGAAGGCTGTGTGCTCTGTCAGATGCCTCACAACGTGTCCTTGTGTTACATGGGATGGCTGATATTTTGGTTTGGTTTGATATAAATACTTTGTGAAGTTGCTGGCTTGCTCCATTTTTGAAATTGTCATGGCATTCGTTGCTTCAAAAGCTTCTTCTCTTTCCTCTGTAGATTATACTCTCTTCTGCATGTGACAGCCCTCTATTTAGTTCTAAAGGCAGTCAAGTTTACAACACAGGGAGAAAACAACAATCAGGCTACATTTTCACTTGTCGAAGGTTCTGAGAATGTAAGTTTTTAATGTGTAAATTCTGTGACATTTGAAAATTCTTTTTTTAAAGCTATGAGCTTAAGAATCAGAAGAGATGGTCTCCCTCGTTCCTGCCTTAAAGAGACCTTCAGAGCGTTTTATAAACAAGGCCATCTTCCCACTAGGCTACGGGCACAGTGTCAAGGGCCCTTAGACTTTACCAAGTCTGTGAAAACGGTACAGGCTGGCGCCCCCTCACTTAGTGCCTTTGTGAAAGGTATGCCCTCTAGACCCTTTGGGGGAACGCAGTACTGTGGTGGCTTCTCTCATTTTACATAACAAATCCATTTTGAACATTTTCACTTTGCTGAGCCTTCCATTGCCCTCCTCCCTATTCTGCAAAACAGTCTTGTGTATCTCGATTGCATTTAGTCTCATCATTGTGCCCAAACTTCAAGGAGCCACCCAGCAGTGGATTAGGACTGATTCCAGGTGATTGCACCGGGGTGTCAGATCAGATCCACAGGACATTGCTCTGATGTCAGTAGAATTCCTCCTTACTCAGTCTTATATTCAACTCCCAAGATCCACTCCCATGTGCTCTCTCAGCCCCCCACCGGCACACGTGGGGGAGCTCTTGTAGTACGAGCTTGTGTGTGTTTTCTCCCACTTGGGTTGTGCTTAAGCTGACTCTAGTTTTTGGTCTGGAGGCAGTGAAGGGAGAGGCAAGGTGTTCCGGAGGAGGAGAAGCATCATTGTACAAAGTACCTGCCTCAGGTGAAGTCTTATCGTTGTTTCCAGGTGAGAGGAGGTGGCTTTTTTCCAGCTAGGGAAAGGGAATGTCTTATTAGTCTAAAGATTAAGAGGATTTGGAGTGTTCAAGTTCTCAGGCTCATCTACCCAAGCATCCCCATCCTGGGTCTCTAGATCCCACTCTTTCTCTATTAGGTCTCCAACTGCGGCACAGAAAAACGTTGAAGCTGTGTATTTAGTCTGTGAATCTGCTACCCTTCTTATCAAATCCAGGCTCTGGATTTCAGCACAGTCTGCTCTCTGGCTTTGGGGGGACAAGTATTTTCTCGAAGCTTCAACACTGCCAAGGAGCCATTTTTACTTTTATAGGATGTCCTGAAGTTGTTAGTTGGATAACTTGAGTCTCTTTTCTCTCTCTCTCTCTCTTTTTTTTTTTTTTTTTTTTAACAAAGTATCTAAAGCCCTTAACAAAAGCTGGATAATTCCATAATTCTTAAAATCACCATTGCCCAGCCAGGCGCAGTGGCTCATGCCTATAATCCCAGCACTTTGGGAGGCCGAGGCGGGTGGATCACCTGAGGTCAGGAGTTCAAGACCAGCCTGGCCAACATGGTGGAACCCCGTCTCTACTAAAAATACAAAAAAAAAAAAAAATTAGCTGGGTATGGTGGCAGGCACCTGTGATCCCAGCTTACTTCAGGAGGCTGAGGCAGGAGAATCACTTGAACCCAGGAGGCAGAGGTTGCAGTGAGCTGAGATTGTGCCATTGCACTCCAGCCTGGGCAACAAGAGCAAAACTCTCTCTCGAAACAAACAAACAAACCAAATTACCATTGCCCCTACCATTGAAGGGCTCCCACTGCCACATAAGCCAGTGGTTCCCATACTACCCATGGTTCATCCAAGTTCCACCTGGAGAGAGAGGTTTAGTAATCAGTAAGTAACTCTTGCACGCCAGAGTTAATTACCACCTTACTATCAGCAGTGGCCTCTTTATTGCCCTCTGATCCAATTCCAAAATCTCATCTCAAGGGTCTTTTTTTGAGGCCCACGTCTAGTATTCTTTGTCTTAACCTGGATTTTCCCCAAAAGTGAGCCTGAGAGAAGAGCCCGCTTTCAGGTAGTTGGTTTTAGGAAGTGACTCCAAAGAACAGGTGGCAAGGACTGCAGGGAGAGAGGATGGCCGGCAAGGAGCAGGGGTCAATCCAAGAGGGCAGTCATTAAGTTCATGAGCCCATCATCCCTTTTGGAGACTGGAGCTTGATCCCAATGGGGTCCCTCTGAAAAACTGTGCAGCCTGTGCCTCTCTCAGGATGGTCTGCTTGGGGAGACACAAGAGAGGGGTATTTACCCAAGTCTCCACTGCCTCCCTTTCTCCATTAGTCCACGGTTGCTCCTTGGTATGCTAATTTCTCATGCTTCCAAGCTTGTGCATGGTTTAAAAATGCATGGCGTCCCATGTGGTGGGACAGAGATACCTGGTACAGCCGCTATGAGGCAGGGCATGGGAGATATCTGGTCAGGACCCAGCCAAGAACTCATCTGTTAAGTAGAAACCAGGGTAGAAAATAATAATAATTTTAAAAAGCCCACATACACACACAAACACACACACACCCCACTAATGTGTGTCTTATGGGTTGTATGTTACTCTCAATTTTTTAAAAAACAATGTATGTGTGGAAAAAAATTTCATTTCATTATCTCCTTTTTTCTCTAAATAGTTAAGCCATGGAGAAAATAAAATATCCCTAGGAGAAAGTCACTTGTGTATTCCAAAGGAAAAAAAAATAATAGCATAAAAAATGAAGAAAGGGAAACAAGTGAAAAACCAGCTGCCCAAAGGACTCAATAGAAAAAAATCTAACCCAAATGATGCCTGATTTGTCTTGAAGGAGATACCCCCATCCCTCTGCTCCGTGCCAATGCCTCCTCAGCCTTCAAATCCCAGTTGATTTCTCTGTGGTTTCCAGCTGCTTCCCCCTCCCCCCACTCTGCAGGCCTGGCCCTCCCACAGTTACTGGCTCTGTCATCTGTGCTCCTGAAGCCTTTGACACAAAGCTCTGTTCCAGCATCTATCACTGCATGGCAGCTCTCTGTTTAACCTTCCTAATAGATCAGGGCCTCCCTGTTTTTTTTTTTTTTAACCATGGGTGCCTTTTCCAGTCCTTTGTATGAGCTCAATTTCTGAGTTGCACTCATTTAGTCATTTAGCAAATGACCTTTCCGGGTCTGCTGTGTGCTGGGCACAGTGAGAGAGTGACACCATTTTATAAGACCCAGGTCCTTGCCTCGGCAGGAGGCAAAGAAATCTACTGGGCAGCTCAGAGAGGTAGCTGATTAAAAGTCCCAGCTCCATTATGAAGCCGGAAATTTTAATTTCAGGTGTTAGACAGATAGTCTTGAGCTGGCAAAACCCATGGTGTGAGCTGGGGAGATAATGACTCCATCAGAGGTGAAGACACAGGGTAGCCTGTGGAGGAGGTGGGTGACCCTCAGCTAGGGGCCTGAGTATACACTTCCCACCTCACACAGGCGCATGTGGGGAGGAAACAGAACTACTGTCCTGAGCCAAGGCCAGCCTGGGCAGGGAAGAGTGGGATCCAGAGGATAGGCTGGTCAGACTGTTAAATCCAGTTGCATCTAGAAAGGAGGAACTTGCTGGGGGCCCTATTAGGACAATAGTTCTAAGGACCAGAAGCAATTGAAGCAAAGCCTGCGTTACCTGGCCCAACCCATGTTTTCCCCACAGCCTTCACTCCTTCCCCACCTGTTGATCTTCTCAGATCAAACTCACCCCTAGGATGAAAGTCACCATGTGGAGGTAACGGGCTGGGGCTGCCCACAAACCAGCCCTGTGAGTGCTTTGGAGAGAAATGCCTTGCCAGGAAAGAGTGATTCAGAAACATCAAGGCTTAACTCTCAATCTCAGGTCTCAGGGCAGTTTCAGGTCTAGGTCAAGAGGTGAAACAGCCCAGACAAACCATCCTCAGCATCCTCAAAGTGAGGCTGCTCTGAACCTGTCTGAGGTTTCTGGTCAGGCGTGTGCAGAAGTTTGATGAGGACTCACTTTTCCATTGGTGGCATGTTCTGTTAATTTGGAAATTTTCATGAATTATTTTGAAAGCATCCATGATGAAGGGAAAGAAGTAGATGTCTCATTTGTCACTTTTACTTTTTCACTATTATTATTATTTTTTGAGACAGTGTCTAGCTCTGACGCTGAGTCTTTGTCTGGGATAAATACCCGAGATTCATTGTCTCACGGCTACGGAAAACTAGGACGCAAAGAGTGAGGTTCGGAGAGGAAGTTGAATAGGCAAAAACCCCGTTTTTCATGGTAAAGGTTAGATTTCACCATGTTACCTAGGCTGGTCTTGAACTCCTGTACTCAAGTGATCCACTTGCCTCAGCCTCTCAAAGTGCTGGAGTTACAGGCATGAGCCACTGTGCCCAGCCATCACTTGAATTTTTTTGTTTAACTGAGGTAAATTTACATGACACAAAACTAAGCATTCTTTTTTTTTGTTTTTTTGAGATGGAGTCTCGCTCTATTGCCGAGGCTGGAGTGCAATGGTGTGATCTTGGTTCACTAAAACCTGCACCTCCCCTGGGTCAAGTGATTCTCCTGCCTCAGCCTCCTGAAGTAAGCTGGGATTACAGGTGCCCACTACAATGCCCAGCTAATTTTTTTTGTATTTTTAGTAGAGACGGGGTTTCACGAGGTTGGCCAGGCTGGTCTCGAACTCCTGACCTCAGGTGATCCACCCACCTTGGCCTCCCAAAGTGCTGGGATTACAGGCGTGAGCCACCATGCCTGGCCAAAAGTAAGCATTCTTAAGTGTACAAGGCAGTGACATTTAGTACATTCATAGTGCTGGGCAAGCTGTATCTAGATCCAAAACATTTTTGTCACCCCAAAAAGTGATCCCATATTTATCAAGCAGATCCTCCCATTTCTCCCTCCTACAGCCCCTGGAACCACCGAATCCACTTTCCATTTCTACAGATTTAAAGATTCTGGATATGTCATGTAAACACATACAATATGTGGCCTTGTGTGTCTAAGTTACTTTCACTTAGTGTAACATTTTCAAGTTTCATCTATGTTGTAGCCTGAATTAGAACTTTATTCCTTTTTTTTTTTTTTGAGATGGAGTTTGGCTCTGTCCCCCAGGCTGGAGTGCAGTGGTGCTCCATTAATCCATTGCTTCTGTTTTTTGCCACCTCTTAATATCTTGGATGTTGAGGCATCTGAAGATGAAACTGGTTCACACAGTCCCTTCTGTGTTCTTTGAAAAGGAAGCAACTTGTAAAGGAAGTGAGGACAACCCAAAGCGCAATTCCCTAAAATTGGCATCTATAGGTTAAATACGCATTTAGCTGGTTAGGAAAGTCTCCTTCCGACTCTGCTGTGAAGGAGGCAAGAGAGATCTTTGATGTATTTAATTATTTTCTTGTTTAAAATAAAGCACTGGGCTTGAATTCCCTAAGTGGGTCTCTCTTCCCTGATTAGGCAGTTTACTGAATGCTCTAAAGCGGACGTTTTAGATAGAAGATAGAAATACAATGGGTAGTTTGGTTCTCCAAATCTCTAAGTATAAATACAGCAGGGCTCTAACAATGAGATGAGACACACACCTGCCCGTGGGGCCTGGTGTTTGGGTTTGGCTTGTCTCCACCCTTGGGGTACAGCCTCCACCTTGTCACCAGTCCACCATTTGTGCTTGCAGAGCTGGGGTCCAATCAAGACAAGAGAGCTCCTTTTTCTCTGACCCTCTTTTCTTTACCCAGCCACAAATTGCAGCAGAGGAGATGAGATAAAGAAGAGGAACGAAAGGACCAAGTTGGGGATGAATGTAAACAGTGTGTTTGCTGCCCAGCAATGAGAAAGGCAAATTGATGCACAGTTAGACCTGGCCGGGAGTGGGGAAAGCTCCCTTTCCTTGTAGGGGACTCACAGTGTGAACCTGCTAATGCTGAGGGACCAGCAAGGTCCAGTGCCCTTTTGTCTTTATTCCCAGAGGATGGACTCTTGGATAGCCAGGCTGAATTTCACTAGCAGATTTTTCTAGAATTTTCCCCAGAGTCCATTTACCTGAATTGGAGTACTTACAGTGAAGCTGGGGTCTGAACCTGTTAATTAAATGTGATTGGTGGAAACAACAGCTTTATGGATCTAAGGCAGAATTGCTGGGTGGATTTCTCCATTGTGAATATAACTCTGGGTTTAATCTAGTATTCCTGCCACTCTTAGATTTGAGCTCCCCTTGGGGTCTTAGCCTTTTTCTGGGACAGCCTATAAGCTTCCAGCATTGCTTTATTTATCCCCAACCTCATACTGAAGTGGTAGAAGAAAGGGAAAACAAGAAGCAGGAGACTTGAGTTTTAGATCCAGTTCTTGCCAAGGGCAAGTCGTTACCACCTCAGTGTGGTGTGGTGATCTCTACAATGAAACAGGGAGGGGGAGAAGTTTGCCCAGGTGTGTTCTGTATATACCAACTTCTGTGTGTCATTGTTTGAGGGATGACCTGGGCGAGGCTTTGGTTTCTACCTCTTTCCAGCTTGCCAATTACTTGGATGGAGGAAGACATCAGGCAAAGAAATGCAGTAAGTCAGGAAGTGTAAGGCCCGAGAGCATGAGTCGCAAACACACAGCATGAATTTCCCTAGTGTTCTGCATTTAGGATGCTGTCAATTTTCATATTAAAAATCACAGTCAAATGGAACCAAAGGTTAATTTTTGCTCGTTATTGTTGTTGTTAGTTATGGTTAGTCCTTAGTTAGTCATGCTCCCCCACTCCTCCACCCCACCCTTGGCAAATAGTATAATTACTCAACAAAGAAGAAAGTTCACTTTTATTTCACACAACAGACCAGAGTTAAGTGGTCCAGGGCCTGAGGGGGTGACTCTGCCTTTGTCCACACCCAGCTTTCACCTCTGGTCTAGGATGGTTGCTCTAGGTCTCATCAAGACCCAGGTAACAAGGAAGGAAAATTGTGGCAGGAGAATAGGGTCTAGAGGAGGGAACATAAGGTTGATTCACGCTGACCTCCTAGAACTAAATCAAATGGAAACACTTTAGCTATGACAGGAAATATCCTCTCCATTTGCATAGGGCGTACACTGAGTAAAGGAACTTTGTAACTTTACTACATCCCCTTCATTTACATAGGACGGGCACCAAGTAATCAATGAAAACCTCTAGAGGGCATTTAAACCCCAGAGAATTCTGTAATTCCAGAGAATTCCAGAGAATTCAGCCCCTGTGCTCAGACCTGCTCCCACCCTGTGGAGTGTACTTTCGTTTTCAATAAATCTCTGCTTTTGTTGCTTCATTCTTTCCTTGTTTTGTGCGTTTTGTCTAATTCTTTGTTCAAGATGCCAAGAACTGGACACCTCAACTGATAACAAAATGGCAAGAGGACACTCACCCCTTCCTTGGTAGGATATGACCTGGAAGTTGCACATATTCTTCTACTCATGTTTCATTACAAGCTGTAGTCACGTGGCCATATATTAAGCTGCAGAAAGGCTACCAAGTGTTGTCTCTAGCTTGGCTATGTGCCTAGTTAAGATTCAGGGCTTTGTTTTAGAGATGGGGAGAATGACTATTGGTGAACCATGCTATTCTCTGCCAGTAGGCTTATTATTTTCCAAAATGACTTGTGTCAAAGTTCAGTGCCACTAAAATTGCATGGGCATGCCAGTTTAGCAAGTGTTTATTAGGGATCTTTTATTGCGCAAAACCTCCAGATACCATGGGAATGTTGATATAGAATATCCAGGCGCAGGTTAGCACACAAGAAACAGCTATAGACAGGGATTAACTTAAACGGTGAATTTCATGGTTCATACCCTACATATTTTGGAAAGGATCAGTAAAATCTGGAGTACATGGGAATTTCTCTGGAGGAGGTGACTCCAGGTGGAATCTGTAGGATGGTGTTTCTCACCAACTTCTGTATCTGCTCATAGGGTCAGGGGTCACTAAAAGAAGTCCTCACTTGACTCTCATTGCCATTCTAACCAACTTTTTTAACCTTTTTCACTATATCTTTCCTCTGTCAACACTGCAAAATGGTAACGTTTTGAAATGTACTTCCCCTTCCTTTTCACTTCATATTTAGGGATGTATTAATGAGTGGAGTAAAGCACTAAGAAGAGCAGCAGGAATAGAGGATTCATGTATGCCAGAGGGGCTGAAGGCTTTTGATAGGTTCAGAGAATGCAGGTCTTTCAGCTGCTGAGGGTGTATGCTTCCACCATGCCTTACAGCAATCCCTGAAGGAAGTGCGGTCTCTAAAGTTCTATTAACAGGCAATTACTAAACACCTTTAAGGAGAAAATATTCCCCTGGGTCCTTTTCCTTTACATTCCGTGAGTTGGAGAAGGGGAAGGAATTAGTGTAGTAGCTGAATGAAATGATACCAGTTGATGGAGTAAGACTCTACAAGCAGCGAAAGTCTTGACTATAAAAGATACTTCGTCAAAACTGGGAAGAAGATATTCATATTTGTCCCCACTCCCCCGGATTTTCATCTCGTAGCCATTCTTCACATTCCTCCAAAATGTGTCCTGCTTGGCAGGATCTCATGCTCTACTTTCTTGTTCTACATTTTCTGGAGTCTAAGCCTACCTTATCTTATCTCGTTCTTCATCCCTCTGTCTACCCATCTATCCTGTCATCTACCCATCCAACCATCCATTTGTGAAACATAAAATTTAAAAGCTGTTGGAACCCCCAAAACACTTTGAGAGATGTGACTGTAATTTGAGTCACATGCAGTTACAACTTTTGTTTCTGAGATTATAGATTAGCTACCTTTCTTATTTTTCTTGTTTTGTATAATGGTTAGAGACAATTAAATGACCTCAAGGACGAAAACCTCCTGCCTTCTAAATTAATGACCATTGTTATAAACTAACATCCCCAGACAGCCCATGACTATTACACCCTCTGTAAAAGGTGATAAATGTACCCTTTACAAAAAGAAACATTGCCTATCACCAATCAAGTTGCTGTAACGATGTGCCAACTTTGTATGAAAAATGCTGTAATCCTGCTAAAAACCCTTCTGTCTCTGCCTATATAAATGAAACCTTAACTTCTGTACTTTAAAACTCTGACTCCATTCCATTGGAATTGGTGTTTCCGGGTAGGCCATCCTCAAACTGCACTTGAATAAACTGTCTTGAAATTAGATGCTGATCCTTTTGATTATCATCCATCCATCCATCCATCCATCCAACCAAACATTCGGGTAAATTAATGTAAACCATAGTGTTATTGGCTTTAAAAATCTTAATATTAAATTGCTCCCAGTTGAGAGGATTTCTGGCATACTAACACAGTAAAGGGGTAGATACTGGGGGAGAACATACAGTGGGTTTAACTATCTTACGTTCTCCACTTAATCATATAGCTGGTTATCTTAAATCTGTTATGCCAGAATAAAAGCAAGTTTGAAGATGGTTCTGCTCAGTCCACAGTCACTTCTGCCTAGTTGCTATCATTATAGAATGTGAAATAAACTGCAGCTGTGGCCACAAAGGCCCTTGTGCTGGGGCTGGGAGGGCCCAGGTTGCAGCAGATGTGGAGGCCTCTGCCATGCACCTGCCCCGGTCTTGCTGCTGACCTCCTTGCAGGGTTTCAGTGGCGGGGCTCCTCCTGTGGTCAGGTCACTGGGATTTCAGGTACGATCTGTCCTGTCATCACTTTCACTCTGATTAACTTCATTCTGAAGAACTTTCAACAGCATTCACAAACATGGGTCAGCATGAGGAAACCAGTTCCTCTGTATAGGACTGATGTAATCTCTTCGTACACAGACTGATCTTGGGAGAAAATACACTCCTGTTTACGTCAAACATACAGGACGTGTCAGCCCACAGCCACTCTCAGCGTTTCCTGGGTTTACTTGGTGGGGGCCCCTCTGCATCGCTGGGACTGTGAGTGGAGAGATTGGTCCTGATGTGTCAGTCCCTGCTGGGCTTGGTGCCATTGGCTCTGGGTGTAATCAACAATCTGTATCTTAGTGGGACATCCTGCTTGCTCTGTGTGACTCAGAGTTCTTGGGGCAGCTGGTTGGATGCTTTGTTTATAACAGTGCCACCCACTCACTCCACACCTCCGGCTCCCTATAAACCACTCCACAGGTGGCCAGACTTTTGATGCAAATAAGTTTGTCAACTGTTGCTCTCTTTCTCCTTTTTTTTTTTTTTTTAACTTATCTAAACAAAATTAAGCTGTGGGGAGTTCATTAATAAAAGGTTTCTTTTACAAAATTATTGGCACTCTGCAAGGTGCTTTGGAGGAGAGTGGGAAGATCAATATTACCTAGAGGAAAATAGCAGGGCAGTTATCACTCAAGGGAAATCGGTTCTTAATAAGAGAGAGAATATAGATTTCCACCCAGGCAGTCAGTTTGAATATGATGAAACAGAGTGTTAGGGGTCGGCGGTCTGGTAATTATTTGAGAAGTCTTAGAGACTATAAATGTGTGTGTGTGTGTGTGTGTGTGTGTGTGTGTGTGTTAAAAGAACAACCCAAAAATCTCAGCCAAACTTTTCAGAAATAAAAAGCAAGTATTTCCGCAGATGACCAGAAACCAAAAAATTAGAGCAATGTGAATCCATTAAATGACAAAAGTGCAGAGCATTTGATTAATTTCTGTATGGATCTAAAACCACAGAAATGGTGTGATGACTGTCTGTGTTTGCCTCTGAGAGGGAGGCAGAGAACAGGGAGAAAACACAGGCTTCTAGATGATGCAGCTAATGAGAAGCCATTCCTCTTCTTTAAGCCTGGATCTTTTACTTGTCTCTTGGAAGCTTTGTGAACATGTGAAAACGGGTAGAAAGCACCATGGATTGTTACTGAGAGCAGACCAGTTTAATGGGGTGCACGTTACTCTCCATCGCTGTCATGTGAGCCAATTAACTTCCGGCTGGTGAAAAGCAGCTGGCAGTTAATTGGGCCATTGTTGGGAACAGTGCGGAGGCCTTAGTACCATTTGCAAATTGCTGAGATAGGAATCTCTGCATGGCTCCTGGGATGAGGGGGAAACCAGTTCAGCTGCAGTTATGGTGGATCCTTGGCTCTCAGGCCCAAGCAGTTTCCAGGGGACCCCTGGAAGTCCCAGTGCACTGCAGTCTTAACACATTGCTAGAGAAGCTGAGGGAGAAGAAGGGAGAAATGAAAGAAAATTTTCAGATGAAGAAAAGACAGGAAAGATGGAGGAAGAAGGGAGGAAGGGAGATTGAATAAAAGAAAAAGGGAGAAAGTGAAGAAAGAAAAGGGAGAGAGAGAATATATATAAGGCTTTTAGGTATTACCTTTGATCAGTGAATGGCTGAAAGGGTCAGCTTTCCCCAGTGTGTGTTCAGAGGACGACTCATGTCCTATAAGGTATTAATTGGTGTTTTATGGGGGAAATTTTTAAAAAAGTGGGGCAGGGAAATCTGCTGGTCCCATCCATTTGGGAAGTGTTCGGTTCAACAGGTTTCGCTGGTGTGGTTCCTCTCAGAGCCCTTCGTAAACTGGAGTGCATTATGGAGCTCCAAGATGGGGTCATAGTATACAGTCTCTCCTCACATTATTTGATTGAGAAATTATTTTTTATTCAAGGACAAGCATTCTGAGAAATGGAGTTTTTGAAATAATGATCCAGACTTTTCCTGCAACACTGAGCTATTTCCATGCTGGTTCTTCCCTTGGCCCTTACACTGGGATACATCCCTGTCTTCATGCAAAGTTAGAGACATGATTAGATACAGGATCTACAATATTTGTTGAGAAAAACCAAGCAGTTGCTTAAGAAAACTACAGCTATTTCTTCTGCTGACACCAGAGTGAAATTTCCCCCTCTTATCCCCCATTAGCCTTTGGTAGGAGCACAAAAGCTACCTGTCAGGGCACATTGCAGCACTGCGCCCATGACACCACCCTCGTTCACTTATTTCTTGATGCACTTGCACTTGAACTCTGTCCTCGTTTGCTGCTGTGCTGCTGGTTCTGGCTCCAACCAAAATTTTTTTTTTTTTTTTTTGAGATGAAGTCTTGCTTTGTTGCCCAGGCTGGAGTGCAGTGACGTGATCTCAGCTCACTGCAACCTCCCCGTCCCGGGTTCAAGCCATTCTCCCGTCACAGTCTCCCGAGTAGCTGGGACTATAGGCGTGTGCCACCGCACCGGCTAACTTTTGTATTTTTAGTAGAGACAGAGTTTCCTGATGTTAGTCAGGCTGGTCTTGAACTCCTGACCTCAGGTGCTCTGCCCGCCTTGGCCTCCCAAAGTGCTGGGATTACAGGCGTGAGCAACTGCGCCCAGCCTCCAAGCACTTCTTATTCTGTCCTCCTCAGACTTAGATGCCCATGCCCGACTCCCATCCCTTCAAAGCTGAAAATGTCCTGATTTGTTTTCTAGTGTTTTGACAATCAGTGCTCTTGCAGTTTTTGATACCTTCTTTGACTTTGCCTTCTCCTCTGAACTCCGGGTCTCCAATGTCTTCACAGTCAAGACCTTTCTCCAGTGCAGCCCCTCACCTTGTATAACCCACCTGTAACTCAGGTGGCTCATCTGTGGCGCGGTTCCCTCAGTCAGAATAAGCTACAAGCCTCATCTCCACCTCCTCCTTGAATTCTCATACCACCTATCCTCTGAGCCTCTTCCAGTGTCTCAACTGTGCCAGGAAGATTTTCTTGTAGTGACCTAAATGTTTCTTCCAACTGATGAGTCAGTTACTTCCTCCTGTTTCTTCATGAGGGCATACCGGGCATTGGTATGTTGGTGCTGAGGTGGGCAGGTCCCTCTTTGCTGCTTGGCAACCCTGCATTCTTCTTCCTGAAAAGGAACAGCTTGCACGCTACTGTAGCCATCCAGATGCCCTCTGAGGACCTCCATGGTGTGGAAGGTGCTGGCAAAGTTGCCTTAGGCCTGGTTTTCACTGCCAACTCCCTCATGTCATTGAAATGGTGACAACCCCCAGAACCCCCATCCCTGAGATAATTCCCTCTAAGGCACAGCTTCAAGGACATGTTTCCAAACTCTGGGTAGGATTGCCCAGTGGACACAATCCTCTGGGCAGGCCTATGAGATGCTGGCCCAAATGTCCTCCTTTGCAGATTCACTGCTTCCTCTGCAGACTCACAGCATTCACTGCTCCCCCACTACAAGCATTTACTCCATCTGTTTTATGAGAGATATACGAATACATGGCAGGAAAATTACCCTTACCCAGAAGCTTAGGATGAACAAATAAAGGAACCGAAGCACTTAGGCTTCTCTGACACATCACCCATGAGCTCTGGGAGGGATTAGAAAGAATAATTAACCACTCTTAGAAGCCTCTTAGGTCTACTTTCCTCTACTTTCTACAGATGAAGTTCCAACAAGTGGGGCCAGACAGGAGCATACCTTGTGGAAGAACTTAGGCATCACTCTGTCCCCAAAATTAGCAGGAAAAATAGGTAGTGGGAATGGTGCATGTGGAAGAGATTATGTTTGCAGGAGGTTTGCTTATTTTTTCTCAAATACAATTATAGTCTGCTCGTTTTAGACATTTTGGAAAATGCAGAAAAGTAGAAAGAATAAAACTGTGTCTATGAAGATAAATGGGGGAAATTTCACTTTGGTGTCAGCAAAAGAAATAGTTGTATTTTCTTTAGCAACTGTTTGGTTTTTATTCACATTGTAGATATTTTATCTAATCGTATCTTTAATTTGCACAAGTTGCTAGAAAACTCTGCAATGTTCATTTGTGAAATAACGAATTATTTTTGAACAGTGTTTATTCAATGCCCACCATGTGCCAGGAGCTCTGCTAGGCTTTGAGGATGTATGACTGAACCAAACAGATGTGTGGTTGCCCGTGCATACACACCATTCATAGGCGGTGTGACCTGATGGGTGTTGACAGGTATTAATAGGACTCATGGAGTGTGTAGCTAGCACTGTGTGAGCACTTTGCATCTGTGTCAGGAAAATTTAATTTCTTCATTATATAAATATTCTTCCAGAATCTTTCCCTTCTCCCCCACTCCAAGGGGGCTAGCCCCGCATGATTGTGCCCTCTCCTATGGGTGAGGTTGCCAGAGGACAGCTGTGCCCTCAGCTTTTGTGTAAGTCTCTTGGCATAATGTCTTGGGGGAGATTGTGGCTGGGGTCCAAGAGGAGTAGGGAAGAGAGGAGTGTGGGATGAGGGAGGAGGGTGGAATCTCAGAGCCAACAGCTTCTGAAGCACTGAAAGGCAACAGAGGGCCTGGCTGAAAGCACTGTGGACCTGTACTTCTCCCTGGGGAGACTCAGAGGGGGAAAGGCTGGTAGCAAACTAGAGAGGAAGACCAGGCACCTGTGTTCCCAGTAATAGCAAAGGCCATCAGACTCCCACTTGGGAAGAGATTACCCCAGCCACCTGACTCAAGGGACCATAGATATCTTGACGGTGGGCATCTGCTTGCTGACCAGGGTGAGTGATGACAGGGTGTCCCAGTGTTTCAGGATTCTTGAGGCCCTTGGGCCTTTGTAGAACTCATCTAAGCTGCTTGGGTCACACAATTAATTCGTTTTTTGCTGCTATAACAGAATACCTGAGACTGGGTAATTTATAAAGAACAGAAATTTCTCACAGTTTTGGAGGCTGGGAAGTCCAAGACCAAGGCACTGGCAGGTTCATTGTCTGGTGAAGGTCTGGCCTCTGCTCCACACTGGCACCTTGAATGCTGCATCCTCCAGAGGGGTGCACTGTATCTTCACATGGCAGAGGAAGAAGGGCAAAGGAGCCAAACTCTGTCAAATTCTTTTATAAGGGCACCTAATTCCATTCACGAGGGGAGAGCTCTCATGACTCAGTTACTTTCCAAAGGCTGTGCCTCCAAATACTGTTGCCCTGGGGACACCTGAATTTTGGAGGGGACATATTCAAGCCATAGCACACACAGTCTTAAGTTTTCTTTGCAACATAACAGTAGCCAACATTAGCTCACTCCTATCAAATATTGTCTTACTGCACTGAACTAGCATGTTTGAGCAAGCAGAAAACACACTCTTCCTGCTACTCAGAGAGTTCCAGCTCTCTGTACTCCTGGGTGCTTTTGACCACTACCTGCTATGTAAGATTCATTCAATAGAGATTTAGTATTATACTATGGTCAGGATTTTTTCTCTTTACAGGGACAAAAGCAATTGGACTTTTCCAGACCAATAGCTCGGCAAGGAAGTGTTCGTAGATCAAGTCTCTGTGCTTCACCTACATGTCCAAGCTGAAGGTCTTGCTAGGTCCTTATACTCAGTGTATGCAAAGATGAGGAGTATCTCTCAGTTATTTCAATTAGTCTTCATAGTTGGCCAGTGAGGGCCTATTTCGTGCATCTTCAGGTGGACTAACACACCGTTACTATTGTCAATTGTATTAGTTTCCCGTGACTGGCATAAGAAATTTCCATAAACTTAGTGGCTTAAAACAACCGAAATGTATTCCCTCTCAGTTCTGGTGGCCACAGTCCAAGGCTGAAGTATGAGCAGAGCTATGTTCCCTCCAGAGGCTCTAGGGGAGAATTTGTTCCCTGACTCTTCTCGCTTCTGGTGGCTCCAGGCATTCCTTGGCTTGCAGCTGCATTGCTCTAATCTCTGCCTTTCCTGACATTGTCTCGTCCTCTTCGGTAGGTGTAATCTCCCCACTGCCTCTTTCTCTAAGGACATATGTCATTAGATTTAGGGTCTACCTGGCTAATCTAGGATAATCTCTGTATCTGAAGATCCTTCATTACATCTGCAAAGAGTCTTTTTCCAAATAAGGTAACACTTATATTCACTTTGATAAGTAAGACCCCTCCGCCCCGCAAAAAAAAAAAAAATCTATCCACATCCCAATCCCTGGAATCTTATTTATCAATGTGAATATGAGTGTTACCCATACCTGTTGACATAGCATCTGTGTGTGTATTAGTATGTCCTTGCACTGCTATAAAGAAATACCTGAGACTGGGTAATTTATAAGAAAAAGAGTCTGGCTCATGTTTCTGCAGGCTATACAGGAAGCATGGTGGCATCTGCTTGGCTTCCGGGGAGGCCTCAGGAATCTTACAATTGTGGCAGAGGCAAAGGGGGAGCAAGGCATCTCACATGGTGGGAGCAGGAGCAAGAGAGAGGCAGGAAAGGTGCCACACACTTTTAAAAACAAAATCTCATGATAATTCACTCACTATCATGAGAACAGCACCAAAGGGATGTTGCTAACCCATTCATGAAGGACCCCCCTCATGATCTGGCAACTTCCCAGCACTGGGGATTCCACCTCAAACACTGGGGGCTACAATTTGACATGAGATTTGGGTGGGGACACAGATCCAAACCATATCAGTGTGGTAGAGTGCCTTGTCCTCAATTCTTCACCCCTCCGTGTTTCCCATTGCCATGTGGTTTTGCAGTTCCTCCTCCCTAGATGCAGAATATTGCCTCATCCCATTGAGATTGGACGTGGCCATATAAATTTCTTTGAACCAATTGGATGTTATTAAACATGATGTGAGCAAAAGCTTAACATGTGCTTCAGAATTGAGCCCACGCTCTTGTGCTTCCACTCTTGCCATGAGAAGGACACAACCCAGCTAGTCCACAGCTCCAACATGGATTCGAGAGACATGGAGATGGCATGGATTCAGCCTGCAGCCTGAAATCCAGCCCAGCTAGCCTAACCTAGATCAGCCAACTGATGGCTAACCTGCTGGTACCTAAGAAGACTCATTGGTGGTTGTTTTAGGCCATGCCACTCTTATTTTCTAATGGCATGTTGCAGCCATGGCTGACTGATACATTCTGCCGCTCTACTTGTCACAGCCACCTCCCCCCATCACCATCCCCCACTGTCACTGCCACATTACTGTTTAGGAGTACCAGCAGCACTAGCAGGAATTAGAGTCCCAGGTGCAAAGGTTGCTCCTTGCCATAGGGCTGGGTTCCTGAGGGGCATGCCCATGTCCTGGGAGAGAGAGAGATGGGTCCTCTTCCTATCTTGCACCATGCAGCAACTGCCCCCTCCTGCAATCTTCCCAGGGGAGACCTAGTGTCTGCCTAAAGCCAGTTTTCTGAAGATAAGCCTGCAGATCTAGCCACCCCCCTCACCCCATCTGTAGGTTTGGCATCTCCCCAGCTGGTTATAGACATGGACATTTGTGACTTGAATTAAACCAGCCAATTTAAATTGACTTCCAGCCTTTCTGCCTCTCTAACTGCCCACACCTGGGCTTTTGCTTCTAGCAATCTTGAGGGGAAGGGCATCAGGGCAGAGAAGATTTTTGGACACACAAAGAGGACAGCCAATCTAAATTCCTGTGACTTCAGTAATTAGCAGCCAGCTAGGGTGGCCACCAGTGGTTTTGTCCGAGTGGTAGGATTATGGAGGTTTAAAAACAGTTCTTTGTTCTATGGATTTTCTAAGTCCTCCAAATTGGATATTTCTCTTGAATCTGAGAAACAACAAATGTTAATAAAACCGATGAAACAACCCCACTGCTTTGAGTGAAGCCCCGAGGGCTGGGACAAGTTGGGAGGCAGGCAGGGTGGCTTTAACAGTAGATAAAACCATAGCCAGGGGGAGTCAGCGCCCAGCGCCTCTTGCAGTAGCAGCCCAGCACTGTGGAGTTCACCTTAGAAACTTGGTGCTGGCCTCCCCTGAGGGTCAGGGCTTCTAACCTTAGCTGGGCAGCTTGCAAAGAAGGTATGGGGGAGACCTGAGGACTCATTGAGGGAGCATGGCCAAATCAGACTAAATGCGTCCACACTGTAGGGGTTCCTTGCTTTGTGTGGTAAATGCATTGCTGAAAAATCATAAGAATCAAAATTCTAAATCTAAAACCATTTTGCATGTTCCTGGGGCATTTTCTGAATAAAAGGCTCCTATTGTGAGGCCTTTCGTAAAGTGAATAATCCCTCTCCATTTTGTCTTTGGCATAAATCTGGATTTTCACTTAGAGTGTTTTGGGTTTCCATGAAAAGGCAGATGATAGGAGTTTTGGAAAAGCATATCCTGGAACTGCTTAGGGTTAATGGGCAGTGGCATCGACTCTAATTGGATTATGCTCCTGTTTAAGTTCCAGTCCTGGCCCTACATGCTATGTCCTTTGCACATCCTGCCTGGAATGCTCTCCTCCAGATATGGCTGTGGCTCCCTCCCTCTCATCCTTAAGGCTTGTGCTCAAATGCCACTCATCTTAGTGAAACCTTGCACATCATCCTATTTAAAATTATAATTCTCCAGTACTCGCTTGCCCTTTTGCCTGTTTAATTTTCCCCATGGTACATATTACTGCTTATACGGTAGGCCCACCTGGTTTTATTGTGATTCATTCATTTTGTTGCACTTCACATATATTTTGTCTATTACAAACTGAAGGTTTATGGCAACGCTGAGTGGAGCAAGTCCATCAGCACCATTTTTCCAACAGCATGTACTCACTTTGTGTCTCTGTATCATATTTTGGTAGTTCTCACATTTTAAACTTAATCATTATTATTACAACTGTTGTGGTGATCTGTGATCAGTGATCTTTGATGTTACTGTTGTAATTGTTTTGGGGCACCATGAACTGTGCTCATATAAGATGATGAACCTAACCCATAAATGTTATGTGTGTTCTGACTGCTCCATCGATTGGCCATTCTCCCATCTCTCTCTCTCTCTCTCTCTCTCTCTCTCTCTCTCTCCCCCCCCCCTCTCTCTTCTCCCCCTCCCCTCCTTGGGCCTTCCTATTTCCTGGGAAACAACAATATTAAAATTGACCAATCAATAATTCTACAATATCTTCTAAGTATCCAGGTGAAAGGCAGAGTCACACAACTCTCACTGTACATCAAAAGCTAGAAATGAGTCGTCTTAGGGAAGAAGGCATGTAGAAAGCCAAGACAGGCTGAAAGCTAGACCTTTTGCATCCCTTATCCAAGTTATAAATGCAAAGGAAAAGTTGTTGAAGGAAATTAAAAGTGCTATTCCAATGAACATGTGAATGATAAGAAAACAAAACAGCTCTGTTGCTGATATGGAGAAAGTTTGAGTGGTCTGGTTAGAAGATCAAACCAGCCACAATATTCGCTTAAGCCAAAGGCTAATCCAGAGCAAGACCATAACTCTCTCCAATTCTATCAAGGCTGAGAGAGGTGAGAAAGCTGCATAAGAAAAGTTTGAAGATAGCAGAGGTTGGTTCATGAGGTTTAAGTAAAGAAACCATCTCTGTAATATAAAAGTACAAGGTGAAGCAGCAAGTGCTGATGGAGAAGCTTCAGGAAGTCACCTAGAAGACCTAAGACAAATAATGAAGATGTCTACAGTAAACAAAAGATTTTCAATGTAGTCAAAACAGCTTTGTGTTGGGAGAAGATGCCATCTAGGACTTATATAACTAGAAACGAGAAGTCAATGCCTGGCTTCAAAGCTTCAAAGGACAGGCCCACTCTCTTGTTACGGGTTAATGCAGCTGGTGACTTTAAGTTGAATCTAGTGCTCATTTACCATTCCAAAAATCCTAGGACTTTTAAGAATTATGCTAAATCTTTGACCCATCTTGAATTGATTTTTGTATAAGGTGAGAGATGAGAATTCAGTTTCATTCTTCTGCTTGTGGCTTGCCAATTATCCCAGCACCATTTGTTGAATAGGGTGTCCTTTCCCCCACTTTTAAGTTTTCGTTTGCTTTGTTGAAAGTCAGTTGACTGTAAGTGTTTGGCTTTATTTCTGGGTTCTCTATTCTGTTCCATTGGTCTATGGGCCTATTTTTATACCAGTACCATACTGTTTTGGTGACTATGACCTTATAGTATAGTTTGAAGTTGGGTAATGAACAAGCTTCCAGACTTGTTCTTTTTCCTTAGTCTTGCTTTGGCTATGCAGGTTCTTTTTTGGTTCCATATACATTTTAAGATTTTTTTTTTTCCAGTTCTGTGAAGAATCATGGTGGTATTTTGATGAGGATTGCATTGAATTTGTAGATTGCTTTTGGCAGTATGGTCATTTTCACAATATTGATTCCACCCATCCATGAGCATGGGATGTCTCCATTTGTTTGTGTCATCTGTGATTTCTTTCAGCACCGTTTTGTAGTTTCCACTGTAGAGGTCTTTCACCTCCTTTGTTAGGTATATTCCTAAGTATTCCACTTTTTTTGCAGCTATTGTAGGAGGAGTTAAGTTCTTGATTTGATTCTTATCCGGTTGGAATATAGCAGGGCTACTGATTTGTGTACATTAATCTTGTATCCTGAAACTTTGCTAAATTCATTTACCAGTTCTGGGAGCTTTCTGGATGAGTCTTTAGGGTTTTCTAGGTGTATGATCAATATTATCAGCAAACAGAAACAGTTTGACTTCCTCTTTACCAATGTGGATGTCCTTGGTTTACTTCTCTTGTCTGATTGCTCTGGCTAGGACTTCCAGTGTTATGTTGAATAGAAGTGGTAAAAGTGGGCACCTTTGCCTTGTTCCATTTCTCAGGGGGGAATGCTTTTAACTTTTTTCTGTTCAGTAATGTTGGCTATGGGTTTGTCATAGACAGCTTTTATCACCTGGAGGTATGTCCCTTCTGTGCCAATTTTGCTGAGGGTTTTAATCATAAAGGGATGTGGAATTAAAAAAAAAGAATTATGCTAAATCTACTCTGCCTATGTTCTATAAAGGGAACAACAAAACCTGGATGACAGCACATCTGTTTACAGCATGGTTTAGTAAATATTTTAAGCCCACTGTTGAGACCTACTGTTCAGTAAAAGAGTCCTTTCAAAATATTACTGCTCAATGACAATGCATCTGGTCATCCAAGAGCTCTGATGAAGATGTACAAGGAGATTAATGTCTTTTTCATGCCTATTAACACAATATCCATTCTGCAGCCCATGGATTAAGGAGTAATTTTGACTTTCACGTCTTATTATTTAAGAAATACAATTCATAGGCTATAGCTGCCATAGATAGTGATTCTTCTGATGAATCTGGGTGAAGTATATTAAAAACCTTCTGGAAAGGATTCACCATTTTAGATGCCATTAAGAATATTCATGATTCATGGGAGGAGGTCAAAATATAAACAGCACAAGTTTGGAAGAAATTCATTCCAATCTTCATGGGAGACTTTGAGGGGTTCAAGACTTTAGTGCAGGAAGTAACTAAAGATGTGGTGGAAACAGCAAGAGATTTAGCATCAGAAGTGGAATCTAAAGAGGTGACTAAATTGTTGCATTCTCATGATAAAATTCTAAAAGATGAGGAGTTGCAAAAGCAAAGAAAGTGATTTCTTGAGAATCCGCTCTTGGTGAAGATTTTTTGAATGTTGTTAAAATGAATACAAAGGATTTAGAATGTTAAATATTTTAATTGATATACGTAGTTGATAAAGCAGTAGGAGGATTTGAGAGGACTGATTCCAATTTTGAAAGAAGTTCTGCTATGTGTAAAATGCTATCAAACAGCATTGCATGCTACAGAGAAATCTTTTGTGAAAGGAAGAGTCAGTTGATGTGGCAAACTTTGTTGTATTATTTTCAGAAATTGCCACAGCTACCCCTGCCTTCAGCAACCACCACCCTGATCTGTAAAGGTCCTCCACCAGCAAAAGAATTACAACTCACTGGAGGATCAGGTGATTGTTAACTTTTTTTTACCAATTAAGTATTTTTCAGTTGAACAGGGTGGTAATCCCAGCACTTTGGGAGGCTGAGGCAGGCAGATCACTTGAGGCCAGGAGTTTGAGACCAGCCTGGCCAACATGGCAAAACTCCAGTCTCTACTAAATATATAAAAATTAGCTGAGTGTAGTGGTGGGTGCCTGTATTCCCAGCTACTCAGGAGGCTGAGGCAGAAGAATGGCTTGAACCTGGTAGGTGGAGGTTACAGTGAGCCAAGATTGTGTCACTGTACTGCGGCCTGGGCAACAGAGTAAGACCCTATCAAAAATAAAATAAATAAATAAATAAATAATTTTAAATTAAGGTATGCACTTTGTATTTTTATATATAATGTTATTTCATACTTAATAGACTAGAGGATAATGTAAACATAGCTTTTATATGCACTGGAAAATCAAAAAATTCATGGGACTTGCCTTATGAGATTTGCTTTATTGCAGTAGTCTAGAACTGAACCTGCAATATCTGTGAGGTAGGTCTGTATATGTTTTCCTGTTTTTGCTTACTGTCTGTGTCTCTCACTGGACTGAAAACTCCATGGGGCCAGGATTTTGGTTTACTGTGATCACTGCTATATCCCTGGTGTCTTCAATAGCGTTTAGCACAGAGTCTGTGCCCCACTAAATATCCGCTGAGTGAATTAAATGTAAGACCTTAGGTATGTGAATTTTTAAATGTGTGCATAAAGTATAAATGAGGGAAATGGGCAACTGCTCCCTGGCCTGAGTGTTGAGGGATGGTAGGTGTTGGTAGGGCTGAGGCAACCTGCAGAGAACAGCTCTCTTTTGTCTGATGGGGGCAGACACTCCTCAGCCCTGGCCAACTCTTGTTACAGGGAATCTGGGCCAGTATTGCCAGATTGCAAATTTTTTTTGACCTCTGAACTTTTTATTGACCTCCTGTTCCCCAAAGGGTCCCCCTGCTTTTGTTGGCTTAATGTCTCAGAACTTTTGGTGTCGTTGGTCTCAGACACCACTTTGCCATGCACTATCTGGCGGGTGGTGGTCTTCTGGATGGTTTGCATGGAGTTGCTGCTGTCCAGGGCATCACCAAGATTGAAGTCCTCACCATCTTCCAGCAGGCAGTGGTAGGTGGCAATCTCAGCCTCCGGCTTGACCTTGATGTTCAGCAGGGCCTCATACTCCTGGGCCTGGTGCTGCCCCTCTGCCCGGGTCTGTGCCAGCTCTGATTCCAGGTGCAGCAGGATCCCGTTGAGCTGCTCCATCTGCAGGGCGTAGTAGGCCTCCACCTCCCTCAGGCTGTTCTCCAGGCTAGTCTTCATATTTCTCATGGAGTCCAGGTCGATCTCCAAGGACTGGACTGTATGTCTCAGCTCTGTGAGTGTTATCTCAGCAGCTCCAACCTTGGTGGACTGCATGGTGACCACTGTGGTACTCTCCTCAGTCTGCTGAGACCAGTACTCATCCAGCTCCTCTTGGTTCTTCCGAGCCAGCTCATCATATTGGGCCTGGATGTCGGCCATAATCTTGTTGAAGTCCTGAGATTTGGGGGCATCTACCACCATGGTCAACCCAGAGCTGGCAATCTGGGCTTATAGGCCTTTTACTGCCTCTTCGTGGTTCTTCTTCATGAAGAGTAGTTTGTCCTTGAGAGCCTCGATCTCTGTCTCCAGCTGCAGCCAAGTGACACTGATGTCATTAATGACCTTGTGGAGCCCATGGCTGTCACTCTCCACAGACTGGTGCATGGCCAGCTCTGTCTCATACTTGACTCTAAAGTCATCAGCAGCAAGATGGGCATTGTCGATCTGCAGAATGATGTGGACATTGTCCACAGTATTTGATAAGATCTGAGCCCCCAGGTCCTCGATGGTCTTGAAGTAACAGCTCCAGCCTCTGACCTGGGGTCCCTTCTTTTCCAGGTGCTCCCAGATTTTGCTCTCCAACTTCTGGTTCTCAGTTTCCAGGCTCCTCACTCTGTCCAGGTAGGAGGCCAAGTGGTTGTTCACGCTTTGCATGGTCTCCTTCTCATTCTGGATGCCTCCCATTCCTGCCAGACCCCTGGCCATCCCCTGTGGCCAGGCCCCCGGCCCCCATGCTGCCCCGGAAGCTAGTAGAACAAGACATGGAGATGCGGAACCAGAGCCCCCCCGGCTGGATGCGCTGCTGACCAACCGGGTGCCCGTAGCTAGGCACCTGGACAGAGCCTAGGGATGGGTAGTTGGTGGAGAAGGTGGAGTGAGTGGTGAAGCTCATGCTGCCCTGGGAGGAGAGCGAGAGGATGGGACGCAGGCTTTGCCAATGACCGATGGTAAAGGATTTTTTTAAAGAAAAGTTAGAAAATAAAATTTAAATAAAGTAAAATCACCTGAGAGAGATATATATATATACACACATTATATATATATATATATATATATTATATTATATATTATACATATATTATATATAAAATATATATAATATATGTATTTATATATATATATATATATATATATATATATAAAATATAAATATATACTTTGAGATGGAGTTTCACTCTTGTTGCCCAGGCTGGAGTGCAATGGCACAATCTTGGCTCACTGCAACCTCCACCTCCTGGGTTCAAGCAATTCTGCCTCAGCCTCCCAAGTAGCTGGGATTACAGGTGCCCACCACCACACCCAGATAATTTTTTGTATTTTTAGTAGAGACAGGGTTTCACTATGTTGGCGAGGCTGGTCTTGAACTCCTGACGTCAGGTGATCCACCTGCCTCAGCCTCCCAAAGTGCTGGGATTACAGGCGCGAGCCACAGCACCCGGCCAAATCACCTGATTTTTAAATATTAGTAACCAAGTCATATTTTCACCAAGACCTTATGTAGGTCAGACGAAAACATCTGTGAGTCAGACGGCAGGTGGGCACGCAGGATGAGACTTCTGCAGTAGATAATCCACCTTGAAAATTGTCTTCTGCCCCTATTCTAGCCTATTATAAAATCCTATATTTCCATTAAATTGTTTCCATATGTCCCACTGTAATGGGAGGCATGTTGACTCATCAAATACAAATCAAATTATGCCTTAAATGGTAAAGACGGGGCTAACTTATTTGGCTCCCCCGAACTGACAGGGGGTACGCTTGCTCCCCTGGAAAACCACCAGCTGCCTCTTTAATAGCACAGAGAAAACCTATGTGCAATGTGGACAGGCTGGTTCAAGGAACCAGGCAACGGGACTCCTGTCACATTATTTTTCAGGTTTATAGAATGTAGAAGATTTCCTCCACACAAGATAGCAACTCCACTGGGCCCTAGCTCTGTGCTTATTGGGTGGCTTGAAGAAAAATGATCCCTTCTTTTCCACTCTGTCACTCCAAATTTCATTTTGTGCAGTGCATTTTATTTTCACATCATGGTTTCTGCTGCTTGGTTGCTATTAACAATCCTTAATGCATGTATTTGATAACTTGTGAAATGTCCCGGCAGGTCCACTGGGATCTGTAAAGGACTGTGATGAAACCATGGCTGAAACAAACAGAAAAATGTTCAGCAAATGGAATTGCCGTGACGACCTCGAATCCCAGGACCACCGTGATGAATGATGCTCTTTGCCAATTACATGGGCTGTAATTGGACCCCTCCTGCTGCAGAACAAGGTATTTTATGAATGTAATATGGTGTATGATATGGAAATATGGGCCTTGGGACGCATCAGGAACTGAAAGTTCCTGGACAGGGTCAGACAATCAGAGGTGAGAGAGAGAGGAGCCAGGAAATGCTGGTATGCAGTAATGCAGAGGTCAAAAGAGTGCTGGGGGAGAGAGGTAAGAAGCAAGAAAGAGCAGTCATCATGGCTGGTGGCAAGAATCGCTGTGTGGAGGAGCACAAAGAGCTCTGGCTGGAGACTCACAAGACCTCAGTTGAAATATCAGCTCCATTTTTTTTTTTTTATCAGCTATGTGTGCCTATGGGCAAGTTCCTAAATCTGAGACTCAGTTCCATCATCCATAAATGGAACTAGTAGAGCTTTCCTCCCAGGGTTGACATGAAAAGCAAATGAACCAACACGTGTGTGATGCCAGGTACAACCTAAAGATCTCAGCAGCTCCCCCTTCCACCCCAGATCCTGGGCCTCACAATCTTCAGGTGTAAAATGGTAACTGGGATTGAGCCAGACCAAGGGTGCAAACTCAAATGCTGACAGGCTTAAGGAGCCATGCTGATGTCCGCTTCAGACTGACTGGAGTCTGTTAGCCCTGCTGTGTGCTCTGAGGTCTTCAGCACTTTCAAGAGAAGCCTCAACCCTGATCTCCAGGTGAGACCTTCTGACTTATTAATGTGGGCACCTAACTCCCCCACTTCCTGTTAAAATGCATTTCCTGAGCCACCAGTGTGTAACAAGCCAAACAAAACTCGGGTCATTCAAACCCATGCACCACCATTTTGCAGCCACTAAACAGAGGATTTAGAAGGATTGTAGAAGGATTATCAGGGCCTGGGTAAATAACTCTGGGTTCAGATGACCATAGGGAATGTAATTTTGACTCAGAACCCAAGTTGTGTTTGGAACTCAACAGAAAAGTCAGAAAACTTTGGTGACCCAAATCTGGGATTCAGAGAGCATCCATCCTTTGCAGGATATGGGGAGAATCAAAAAGTCAGACATACATCAAATAAGTGGTTTTTCTACCGCCAACCAATTGCACCAGAATCTTTTGTGGTGACGCTTGGGTATTGATATTTTTAAAGGCTCCCCCAGGCCAGGTGCGGTGGCTCATGCCTGTAATCCTAGCATTTTGGGAGGCTGAGGTGGGTGGATCACCTGAGGTCAGGAGTTTAAGACCAACCTGACCAACATGGTAAAACCCCATCTCTACTAAAAACATTAGCTGGGCATGGCAGTGGGCACCTGTAATCTCAGCTACTCAGGAGGCTGAGGGAGGAGAATGGCTTGAACCCAGGAGGTGGAGGTTGCAGTGAGCAGAGATTGTGCCATCGCACTCCAGCCTGGGTGACAGAGTGAAACTCCGTCTCAAAAAAAAAGGCTCCCCAAAATTTCCTTGGGAGACTGAATGATGCAGCCATGATTATGGCTTCAAAAGGTAATCTGGGCTGACATGGAATAATAACTCTAACTTATCTTGAAATACATATTCTGTGAAATAAACAAGGAAATTTATTTTCTAAGAACTTTAAATTTTGTTTTGTAGTCTCATCCCTCAAATTGGAGAAAAATAAAAATACCTGCCCTCCCCCAACTAATTCATCAACATCTTCACCTGCATAAACAAATTAACATATGTGTACCTATAAGATCAGTATGTACAACAGAAAGTTTTGCTGCTGTTACTGCTAGAGAATTGCATTTACATTGGCTATCAATTTTTAACAATGGAGAGTTGCAAGTACGTTGAGTGGTGAATTAAACTTGGCCACACATTATTTGAAGCTCCTTTCTGTGAAGGACTGGAGCCTGTTTCCACACTTCTGGAAGTTAGTCTGGGCTTGTGACTTGCTTTGACCAATAGAGTGTGATGAAAGTGATGTGTGACTTCAGAGCTCAGGCTTCAAGGGACTTAGCTGCCTCCATTCTCACGCTCTTGGAACCCCGCTGCCATGTGTGGAAGCTGCGCTATCCTGCTGGAGTGGCCAGAGAGGAGAAGCAAGTTGCTGTCGTGGACAGCCCAGCTGTCAAACTCATAAGCAAAACTGTTTGGGACCAGCCAGCTACCAGCTGACTTGCCAACTGACATCTGCCAACAGATTGCAAATGCAAAGTTGGCCTGACTGACACCATATGGAGAAGAGATGGGCTGTCCTGGCTGAGCCCAGCCCAGATTATTGACCCCCAAAATTGTGAGCAAAAAAATAATGGTCATTTTAAACCACTCCATTTTGAGGGTGGTTTGTTACATAGCAAAAGATCCCTGATAAACCTTACCTATCTTTTAGGCATTTCTTTAATCATGGGGCAACTTTCAGAAAGTTGAGCAAATACTCATTCACTAGTTTCTGGGAGGCCGAGAAGTTAGTGCGATACTTCAAAAGCAGTACTTACTGCTTGGATCTATTTATGCTTTGAATAATGGATAGGCATCTGAAGGAGGGGAAGGGAGGTGCTGAGGTCTGGAGAGGATTTAGGGATCTCTGGATAGAATTAGATAGTCCTGGCTTGGTGTGGTGGCTTATGCCTGTAATCCCAGCACCTTGAGAGGCCAAGGTGGGAGGATCCTTTGAGGCCAGGAGTTTAAGACCAGTCTGGGCAACATAGTGAAACCCTGTTTCTATAAAAATTTTTAAAAAAATTCTGGGCATGGTGGCACACGCCTGTAGTTCCAGTGACTCAGGAGGCTGAGGTGGGAAGATTGCTTGAATCCAGGAGTTCAAAGCTGCAGTGAGCTATGATTGCACCACTGTATTCGAGTCTGGGTGAGAGCGAGACCCTGTCTTAAAAAAAAAAAAAAAAAGGAAGAATTAATAGTGCCCTTTAGTCCATTTGTATGACTATACCAAAATGCCATCAGCAGAGTAGCTTATAAACAACAAAAATTTATCTCTTATAGTTCTGGAGGCTGGAATGTCCACGATCAAGACACCAGTGGATTCTGTATTTGGTGAGGGTTAACTTTATGGTTCATAGATGGTGTCTTCTCACTGTGTCCTCACATGGCAGAAGGAGCAAGGGACCTCGCTGAGGCCTCTTACAAGGGTGCTAATCCCATTCGTGAAGACTCTTCATGGCCTAATCACCTCCCAAACTTCCCATTTACTATTACCATCAATTTGGAAGTCAGGATTTCCATATATAAATTTTAGGGCTACTCAAACATTCAGACATTAGCAGGTAGGATGTTTTCAGCTACAAATAGCAAAATAAGCAAACGTTTTCAGGAAAAACTATGGACACTTACCTTGCTTCAGAAGTTGGGAAGTAAGTGAATACAGGGTTAGTATAGTAGTTCAAGTTCCCGGGTCCCAACCCCTTTTTGGCCTTCCCCACCTATGATGAGTCAACAGTGTTTTTCCTCATGGTCTCAAGATGGCAGTGGCAGCTCCAAGTTGTCTTACAGTGACATCTACCTCCCCAAAGGACAAAGTGGTGGGAAGAAGGTTCTACTTCTGTGTGGCTCTATTTATTAGAGAAGAAAATTTTTCCTAGGAGTTCCTTAGCAGACTTTTTCTTATGCTTCATTGACCAAAGTGAGATTACTTGGCCACCCTACTGCAAAGGAGGCTGAGAAAGTAGCCATGTGGTATTTCCAGTCTCTGTTGTAAGAAGTGGATTCTGCCTTAAGGAAAAAAAGGGTAAGGATGGCTGTTAAGAAGCAACACACAGAGGCAGAGCTGGCTGTTGCCCTCTTCCAGAGGACAAGTGCAGAGAGAAATGAGTGCCTTAGGATCCTGAGGTTGTGCAGTGAAGCCAGGGGTCTATTTGGGCTGCATAACAAACATGATATACAGAATGCATAAATATGTCCCCAAATTATCCAAGATCTTAGATCTGTGAAAAGTGACTTAAAAAGGAGAAATATTTCGGTGTTCTGACAAGACATCAAGATAGATATTTCATAGCCATTTGCTTTTTATATGAAGTGTTTATACTGAAATTACTCTAACCATAACACAGACACTATTGCTGTTATAATAAATAGACATTGGGCGTTTAAAGAACTGGCTGACTACATTAGCAAAATGGAAGGTGGTTGTGACGGTCTGAGTGGAAAACTCCCCCTAATCCATTGTGTCTTGGTGGCAGGGAGTCAGAGACAAAGAAGCTTTCCCTGTGGATGCTTTGGGAGGTTGGGTCAAAACCAAGATGGTGGCCCAAGTAATTGCTACACCTTAAACTGTTAGAGAGGAAGATAATTCTCTGCATCTTTCAAAATAATGCCTGCTTCAAGTTACCTGTTAGTGGAGTTGAGAGCAGATTTGGGGCCTGTGGGAGTCAGGTAGTTGTTGCATTCCCTCATTTTTGTCAGACCCACTTTAGGCTACCAGGTTGGTAGTGGTCTCTCAGGCTGGCTTGAGACTTGACCTTTTCAAACCAATGTTTCTAATTTGCTTCAGACTGTTACTCTGTTCTTTTAAAAAGCAAGTTGGTAAACCTTCACAAATCACCTATTAAATTTGAGCTGTTTTGTTTTTTACCTATGGCAATTTGTTGACTCTTTTCTTTCCTTCTACTTTTTTCTCGGGGGGGGAGTCAGGGAAGAGGACAGAGTCTTACTCTATAGACTAAGCTGGAGTGCAGCAGTGCAATCTCAGCTCATTGCAACCTCTGCCTCCCAGGTTCAAGTGTTTCTTGTGCCTCAGCCTCCTGAATAGCTGGGATTACAAGCATTAATCTCTTGAATTTACTTGTCTCTTTGGACTCTTCTTGACTGCTTTGTATGTGACACTCAGTAACTGGAATCATTCTAATGGTTTCCCCAGATAGCGTGTAGCTAAGGATCCAAATGTCCAGTCCTGTGGGACATTAGGAGCCCACTAAGGTCTGACTGGGAGCTGCAACCTTAATGAGTTTAACCATGCAGTGGCCAATTCAATAGTTAGCTTTAGAAAAGTTCTTTCTTCTTCAAATTTTAAAGATATGGACTAGTGAGAAAGTAAAGTATAAATAATTTATAATTGTTATCATATGTAACTCTGCTTTCCATTTTGGTGAATATCTTAATCTTTTTGGGGAAATAGTATATCTATATACTACTATACATGTATATGCATAAATACATGTATAATTTCCCCTCAAAAAGATATATATGTATGAAATGATATATATAGTAGTTACAAAATGAAATCACATTGAACATACTGTTCTATAATAATTTTTTTCATTTCATTTTGTAATTTAATAATAGCTCATGAACATTCCCATGAATATTTTTTCTCATGAATGTTTATTCTTTAGCAAAAATTTTAAAATAATTATGCCATCATGTATTTAATTAATCTTTTATTTTTAGACATTTACATTGTTTTCATTTTTTTCTATTATAAGCAATGCTATGATATAAATAGCTATAGGGCTAAATATTTGAATAATCATATTTTATAATACATTCCTTACAGTAGAGTCAATTGTCTGCTAATAAACTGCCTCCTGGTACTGACCCAGAAGTGCTGTGGGGTGGCATGTGTAGGGTGTGGCCAGGTGCCAGTGGTTTCAGGGTATTTGTTATAGGGTATGCAGTGAAGATGGTAGGCACAGGGAGACTGCATGGACTCTTCCAATGAGGTCAGTTTGAGAAACTCAATACTTGATGAATAGTGGTCATGTATGTCTCTAAAGTAAATTTCACTAAATTAATTTCTGTTCATTGACACAGACCCACTTGGCCTTGGCTTTGGACTGCAGTGACTGGCAGAACAAAGCTGTATGGGGCCAAGTATAAACTCCCCTCTCCACCCCCAATCATCTCAAATGTATGGTTTAACGAGAAAGAAGAAATTGTTTGTGACAGGAGCAAGAGCTGGAAGATTTACTGCTCTGAAGATGACTGGGTGATACGGTTTGGCCCTGTGTCCCCACCCAAATCTCATCTTGAATAATTGTACTCCCATAATTCCCATGTTGTGGGAGGGACTCTGTGGGGAGATACTTGAATCATGGGGGTGGTTCCCCCGCATACTGTTCTCATGGTAGTGAATAAGTCTCATGAGATCTGAGGGTTTGATAAGGGGGAAACACATTTTGCTTGTCTCTCATTCTCTTTTCTTGTCTGCCACCATGTGAGACTTGCCTTTCACCTTCCACCATGATTGTGAGGCCTCCCCCAGCCATGTGGAACTGTGAGTCCAGTTAAATCTCTTTCTTTTTAAATTGCCTAGTCTCGGGTATGTCTTTATCAACAGTGTGAAAACAGACTAATCCACTGGGTCACATTTTTGCTTACAAGTCTAGCCTCTGTTTTGTGATTTCAGGATTATAATCTAGGATCCATGAATTTAAGAAGTCAGTAACTGATAAAGTAAAACAGAAACTCAGCCAACGTGGTGGTGAATTCTGGTTCTAATTATTGCTTTGTTGGAATGTTTTATCTTCCCAACTTTAACCACTGTTTGCTTTTTATGCCCTTTTTCTCTGTCATGTGTTCTAATGTAATATATGATTTTGCTGGATAAACACTTGGGGCATTTGATAGAAATGGATAAAATTAATAATTAACCTAGTTCTTTGACTACAAGTATGAGTGTGGGAATTAACAGTAACTTTTAAATTTCTCTTTATATTTTTTCAAAGCATATGTATGTATTTAAAAAGTGCACTCCTTTCACCTCTCTTCCTCATTTTTTTTTGAGCTCTCAGGAGGATTTAAGGTGATGGTGAAGTAATGACAGGCTTGTAAACTCCCAAACCAATCTGGCCTCCTGTGGGTCCCACTTTGCTGTCTTCTGGCTGCGGGTCTTGGGTTAGTCATTTAATTCCTCTAAGCTTCAGCTTCTTTATTTTAAAATAAGTATTTCATTAGTTTCTTTAATATGTGAAACTGACTCTGGTTAACTTAAGCAAGAAAAAGATTTACAGGAAAGATACTGGGAAGCTTATGAAATGGAAGAAAGAGCTGAACAATGGGAATCTTTGTAAGGGCTGGGTCAGGGATTCCACCCAGCGAGAGCAGACTACAAATGCCCCGGGTCCTGACCGGTCTCCAGGCCTCCCGAGGAGGAACCTCATTGGCTGGCATTGAATCAACACATCCTCCTCTGGCCTCTCCTCTCCCTAAAGGGTTGTCCTGGGCAGTTTGATTGGCAATTCCACTAGAGTCACAGGAAATACAGAAAGGACACTTCCATAACACCAAGGAGGCTATTACCAGAGGAAGGCACATACGAAACCCAGAACACCACCTCACAGTTCTTAGGAAGATTCAGATACTGTACCTAAGGTACCTCAACAAACAACTGCTATGGTGGTCATTATTTCTATCAGAAGTTAAGCTTAAGATTACCCATTGGGTTAGTATGAGAGCAAGAAGAGAATTTTTTTTTTTTTTTTTACTTTTGAGGTGAGTGCATTCTCTTCACATGACATTTTACTAAGAAGTAGATTGCGCCCGTTCTCAGACAGACTGAATCAGAATCTCTTTGGAAGAGGGTCCCAGGACTCCCCCTCTTTAACATGGAACTCAGGTGAACCTAGTGCACACTAGTTTTGAGACCCAGACCCCTTACTGAGTAGGCGGGAGAATTTGACTACCTGCTTAGAAAGCGTTTTTGAAGGTGAGATTTTCCCTACCACTGTAGCCACGGTGGGCCTGTGTTTTGCTTGAAGGAGTGAAACAACCTAATCAGACAGATTGGTCTGTGGCTCACAACGCTGGCTGCACATTAGAATCACCTGGGGAGCATTGACAACGTACTGGTGCCTGGGGCCCATCACGAAGAGCCCCAGTGTGACCCTTTCCTACCAGCAACCAAGTGTTTTCAATGTGCTCCCAGGATGGGAACTACGGAGAGACCCTTTTCAACCCAGTCTGGAAGCGCAGTGGCCTTGCCCTTCTGGGAAATGGCTAAGGATGCAGTGGTTTCAAAGCATATCACGTCAATGACCTCGTTTGATCCTAGGGCAGGTGGGGGCATGTAATAACCTCCGGCTCCTGATTACAGATGAAGGAACTGACTGCTCCGAAAGGTTCACTGACTGCAGAGTCTAGAAAAGGCGGGGTGAGAAGTGAGGCCTGTTTTTCCAGCCTGAGGCTCATATTTCCATTCTCTTCCCTCTCAGAGACTTGGGAGCATCCAGATTTTCCAAACTTTCTTTCCATTACAGGTTCAAGGACACCTAAACAGGAGCCCTTATACCCCTCACAAGAGAGCTTATGTGAGAATTCTTACCCTTCAGGACCTTCAGCCACTTTCTGGGAGGTCTTCTAAGTCAATTCTGTCCCTCATGCTTTGATTTAAGCACCAGTGTCGTGAGCCTTCCAGGAATTAGGAGAGTGAGGGTGGCAAGTGTAACGACACTGTCCCTGCCAGCATCCTATGGGATGGGCTCATCTTCTAAAGGAACATTCCTGAAGGAGCTGTGAACTCTGCTGCAAACAGAGCCTGTCTTAGAGTTCTCTTCCTTCCACGCAACACCAGACAGAGCGCTAAGCGCAGTCAATACTCTATGATTAGACACAGTGTGAAATCTTCTCACCCTCTGACTTCTCCTGCATCTGCCTTCTGTGACCACTTTTTAAAGATTATTTTTTTGGGGGCTGGAGGCAGTGGCTCACACCTGTAATCTCAGCACTTTGGGAGGCAGGCAGATCATGAGGTCAGGAGATTGAGACCATCCTGGCCAATGTGGTGAAACCCCATCTCTACTAAAAAATACAAAAAACTAGCCGGGCATGATGGCATGTGCCTGTAATCTCAGCTACTCAGGAGGCTGAGGCAGGAGAATAGCTTGAACCCAGGAGGCGGAGGTTGCAGTGAGCCAAGGTTATGCCACTGCACTCCAGCCTGGGCAACAGAGACTCCATCTCAAAAAAAACCAAAAACCTAATACATAGTCACCAAAGGACATACAGAAGTACAGAAAATGAGAAATAGGAAAAACCCACATGTGATTATAAGTATATATTACAAACACTATGTATCTACTAAATTTGCCTTCTGTTATCTGTATAACAGTCAGCCCTTCATATGAGGAGCTTCAGAGCCTGAGTTCTTAACCCGCTTCCCCATTCCCTTCCATAGCCACCAGGAAAGCGCACAGCCCCTGCTAAGGCTTGAGGTACTTTCTTCCAGACCTCTTTCCTGTTTTCCACCTGTGCAAACCTCTTGTTGCTCTCTGAAGGAGAGAGGCACTGGATATTTCTGGGTCTTTGCTCTGCTAGGCTTGTCATAAAGAATAGTTCCCTGTTCTGCCCATCAGCTATGCTATCAAGGCACAGCCCAAAAATAACCTCGCTGTTGTGGGCTGAATTATGTCTCCTCCAAAATTTAGGTGTTGGAACTTAATGGTCAATGTGCTAACATTGAGAGGTCGGGGGCTTTAAGAGGTAATTAGGCCAGGTGGAGGCCTTTAACAGGTAATTAGGCCAGGTGGGGTCTTTTAGAGGTGGTTAGGCCAGGTGGGGTCTTTTAGAGGTGGTTAGGCCACGTGGGGTCTTTTAGAGGTGGTTAGGCCACGTGGGGTCTTTAAGAGGTAATTAGTTCATGATGAGTAATTTTAAGCATTCAAGCTGCCATCTTGGAAGCAGACAGCCTGAATCCTTACAAGAAGACCTACGTTCCAGGGTCTTGATCTCGGACTTTCCGGCCTTCATAACTGTAAGTAAATAAATTACTGTTCTTTATAAATTTCTCTGTCTTAGGTATTTTGTCATAGCAGCATAACTGGGCTAAGATGGGGCCTTTAAAGAGTTAAAATAATGCTGTTAGTTTGGGCCCTAATACAATCTAACTGGTGTCCTTTTAAGACGAGGAAATTTGGATTAACAGAGATGTCAGGGACGTGCCTGCACAGATGATAGGCTGTGTGGGGACACAGCAAGAAGGTGCCATCAGCAAACCAAGGAGAGAGGTCTCAGAAGAAACCAAACCTACTGACACCTTTGAGAAAATAAATTTCTGTTGTTTAAGCCACCAAGTCTGTGGTATTGTTATGGCAGCCTGGGCAAACTAATACACCCCTCTGAATTGTTCTAACACCTAGTCCTCTCCTAGGCAGAGGTGATACCTTTTCCTTGGTGTACTCACCACATTCCCTTTATTTAACGGTTTTCCCATTTGTTATCCCCTCTTTTCCGTAAGTTCTTTGAGGGCCAGGCCTGGCTCATTTCTGCATTCCCAGCATCTAACACAGCGCTGAGTACATGCCATACTTGGGAAAACATATTTGAACTAATGAGGGGAATGAATGAATGAGCAACAGACTGCTTTAAGCTCTTGCCGGTATCCTGGGCTCCTACAAGGGGTCCAACAGCTGCTTGTGAGTAGATGGACTCATACATGTGGCAGACTTTTAGGGAAGGGTTCAGGGACTCTAGACGTGGAGAGAGGTCAGGCAGATGAGCAGGACACAGGGATGATGGTCCAGCCCCTCACCCACCGCACCCCCCTCCTGCTGACTCACATGCCTTGGAGCAGTCCTGTGCTTCACAGCCTGCCAGCCAAGGCCCTGGCTCCCAGCCTTCCCTTCCGCCTCCATTGGCCACTTAATCACAAGCAGAAGATGTAAATTCCCTGAGGCCCTGTTGTGTGGTCCTCTCCTCAAAGGCTGTCTCCCCACCCCAGTTTCTGGAAGTCCCTTTGGAGGGTCTGACAGACGGTCTTCCTTTCCCACTCCTCCAGCTGGACAGGCTCAGGAAACAGAAGGAGTTTTCTGGGAACAGACTGGGGAGGAGGAGCCAGGAACATTGACAAAGGCACAAGTTGGGGCTTTCTGTGCTCTGTGCTTGCTGTCCAAGCGTGGATCTGAGCTACCCCCGAAGTGGTCCACGGGCAACAGTGGAAGCAAAGAGGTTGCTCATGGTGTAGTGTTTGCCTGGCCTGCCCCGGGATTCAGCCCTGATGGTGGACAGCCTCTTTGAATAGGAAACCCTCTGGAGGAAACATTTCTAAGTGAGGAAGCCAGGGAAACAAGCCTGGCCTTGGATCAAAGCTATGGGCCTTAGAGGGTGGGCTCAGCTTGAAGACAGGCTGCATCTAACTACTGGGTCAATGCCATGAACGGGGCTGCAGGGGCCAGGCCAGGCTTAGCGTGATGCAGGGAGAAGGCAGCCCCTACTTTCAGGATCTGGCCCCTGGCACTCTGGGGCCTTCTGCAGAGCTGAGAGGTGTCAAAAAATCTGCAGTGGCAGGATGTGTTGGCTGGCAGAGTCGTACGTGCTCCAGGGAGGGCCGGAGGTTGCCCGGGAGCCAGGACCAACTTATCCAGCAGGTGCAGTGTTTGGAGCCCATTGGCACTTGTGGGGCCCATAATAATGCCTTACTTTCTTTCAAAATCAGGACGGAAAACAACCTGAACTTCTAAGATACAATGTGTCATATTATATGATTCTATTTATATGAAATATGCAAAATAGGCAAATGCAAAGAGACAAAGTAGCTTAGTGGTTGCCAGGTGCTGGGAGAAAAGAGGCCTGGAGAGTGACTCCTAAGAGGATCAGGTGCCTTTCTGGAGAGATGAAGATGTCTGGAATTAGGGGTGAAGGTTGTGCAACCTTGCGAATACACTAAAAACCCCGGAATTGTACACTTCAAAAGGGTCAATTTTATGTCATGTAGCTTTTCTCAATAAAGCGGTTATTTTATTTTTGAAAGATGAGAATTATGGACAGAGGAAAAGAGAAGAAAATAAAGAGCAACAGTACAATATGCAATATTTAACTCAATGAACAAGACATGTATTTAAACAAAAATATGAGATGAAGTTAGACAAATTAAAATTGGGAAGAAGTTTTCATCTGGTGTACAAACTGTTGGTGGCTTTCTGGAATGCTGAGCTAAAGAGAATTTGAGGCTGCATGAGTCTTTTTTAAACTTGAACAAGCTGTGTGATCAATTAGTGATGCCTTCCCTGGGCACAGGACAGGAAGGAGGAAGGACTGGTGGCAAGTATTTGTCATCCTTGACTGGATAATCTCTGTGGTCCCTCCCTAAAATCAAGCTCTGTCATCTGAGTCACTCTGACATGGAGTGGGTAGGGAGTGGGCCACAGCGGGGTTAGAGAGGAGGGAGAATGGAATAAGGCAGAGGCCTTTTTATATCCAACAGATGAAATGGAGCACTCTCCTTGGAGAAGAGGCAGTGGAGCCAGCGATTTAGAACAACCCCTCCTGGCACAGACATTCGTTAAAATACATGCATCGTTAGCACACTTCTTTCCGGTGGGGCTTAGCAATTAAGATCCTCCGTCACTGCTCAGTGTGTAAAGAGACTCGTTCTGGGCAGTAAAGAAAAATACATTTGTCATTGGAATGACAGCCAGAACTGCCAAAGCTATTTTTATTGGTGGCAGTGGAGCTGGCCTTATCTCTTCTGGGAAAAATAATGAATATTAGAGGCTCTGTTTACAAATATGCACCTTTCACTGGTTTCTCTCATGGCTCAGCAATTTTTCAACAGGACAGCTTTCTGGGAAACACTGTACACGGCCAAAAGATGATAAAATGTGGTATCCAGAGAGATGCCTGGGCTCTGTTTGTTTAACTGGGTAATTGGGCATAGACTTGGAAAGGTCAACCTCCCGCAGCCAAGTTGCCCCAGGTGTTGTTCTAGAAGGAGCCTCTCTGGCTCCTTCAGGTCTAAAAGCGCTTCTCCCTTTTTCACCTGCTTCCCAAAGGGCCACCTTTTTACAAACCTCCTACCAACCTTTATTCAAGCAAATCTTGAGCTTACTTAACTGCACAAACCTTTCCAGGAAGAGTCCAAAGTGTGAGAACATTTCCCCCGTCGCTTTGCTGTTTGGAGTTCAATCTGCTTTCTCTCCATGACTCACTAATATATTTAAACCCTGGAACTGCTAATGAGATCAGAAAGTGATCAGCTGTTAGTTCCCAAGTGAAGCTGATCAGTGATTGTCTCAGGCTAAGAAAAGAAAATGCTTCCCATGACAGCCTGCAGATTTCTCTGATCCTGTTTGTGCTCCTCTTTCTCATCTATGAAATTTGTTTTAGGGCCTATTGCCTCTACAAGATTATCTGTAGAGCCTCACGGCAGGTGTTGTCCACATGGCCACTTTAGAAAGCCCAGAGCGACTATTATCAGAAACCGAGCTCAGGTATGAAGGCAGCTGTGATTCGTTTAAGAACTAAATACTCCTTCCTGACCAGGCACAGTGTCTCACGCTTGTAATCCCAGCACTTTGGGAGGCCTAGGCAGGCGGATCACCTGAGGTCAGGAGTTTGAGACTAGCCTGGCTGACATGGTGAAACCCCATCTCTACTAAAAATACAAAAATTAGCTGGGCGTGGTGGCATGTGCCCGCAGTCCCAGCTACTCAGGAGGCTGAGGCAGGAGAATCACTTGAATCTTTTTTTTTTTTTTTTTTTTTGAGGCAGAGTCTCTGTTGCCCAAGCTGAAGTACAGTGGTGCTATCTCAGCTCACTGCAAACTTAGCCTCAAGGGGTTCAAGTGATTCTCCTGCCTCAGCCTCCCAAGTAGCTGGGATAACAGGTATGTGCCATCACACCTGGCTAGTTTTTGTATTTTTACTAAAGATGGGGTTTCACCATGTTGGCCAGGCTGGCCTCGAACTCCTGGCCTCAAGTGATCCACCTGTCTGGGCTTCCCAAAGTGCTGGGATTGCAGATGTGAGCCACTGGGTCCAGCCAAAGCTAACCACTTTAAAGCATAGAATTTAATGGCATTTAGTACCTTCACAATGTTGCCAAGCCATCATCTCTCTCTAGTTCCAAAACATTTTCCTCACTTCCAGAAATGATCTTGTCCCCATGAAATAGTCATTCCCCATTTCTTTCACCTTCATAAGGTTGTCAAGGTTCATCCACATTTCAGAACTTCATTCCTTTTTGAGCTAAACAATATTCCATGGTAAGGGCCTACACGTTTCGTTTCTCCATTCGTCTGGCGATGGACATTGGGTTGTTTCCACTTTTTGGCTAGTATAAGGAATGCTACTATGAACATTTGTGTAGAAATAGCTATCTGGAAGTTTTTCATTTTTCTTGGATATATACCTAGAGGTGAAATTTCTGAGTCCTGTGGTGACTCTAAGTTTCACTTTTTGAGACAGTGTCACTGTTTTCCAAAGGGGCTGCACCATTTCCCATTCTCACCAGCAGTATACGAGGGTTTGATGTCCACATCCCCTCAACACTTGTTATTATCTTTTTATTGTAGCCATCTTAGTGGGTGTGAAGTGGCAATCATCTCATCTTAAGAATGAATAAGCTGAGGGCAGAGAGGAGCTGTGACCTGTTCCGCATCATGTGTCAGAGGTTCTGGACAGCGGATCTCTCACTTGCAATCTGATGCGTGTTCCCATCTTTTCTCTTCAACATTAAGAGAGGAGCAAAAGCAGAGCAGTGGGTGAGGCTGAAATGAAGCCAGGCTTTCCTCACTAGCTGTTATGATAGAACTCAAGGGCTCACCATGAGTGGAGGATGGCAGCCGTGGGCCTCAGGGGAGGGGGTTCCCACCCAGGGGCAGTCTTGCTAGGCTTTCCCCAGGTCCTTGCAGGCCTCACTTTACTTTCTGAATTTTTCTTTGGTGGCAGAGAGCTTCAGCAATGGCATAAATTGGCTTCCCCTACACATGATTGAGAACCTATACAAAGCTAGTCATAGTTTTACACGTTGAAGGTAAGATAGGAGGTAAATAAGATGGGGCTCAGATTCAACATACAAGTGTCCTGTCTCAATATGAGTCTATCAAGTGTTGACAACAGAGGTAGAGGTAGGGCACAAAGGGATCACAGATAAGGGGCTCCAACCCAGTCTGGAAAAGGAGAGCAGGAGCTGAAGGTTGAAGGCCTTAGAGGAATGGTGGGGAAGCTTGCCAGGCCTGCTCTACAGACAGAGGTGGGTGAAGTATACAAGCTACTTCTCTGGGAAGGGAGGGAATGGCTTGAAAGTCAAGTAATATGCTAGTCCAGCAGCGCAAGCCTGCAGCGCCTTGGTGGGTCTCGACAGAGCTTTGCAAAGCTGAAAAAGCATTCCTAGTGGTTGGCCTGTAAGCAACCCAGCACATAGAACGCAAGCTGAGGATTTTCGGACAAGTGCTAAGAGGTAGCGTGAGAAAGGTAACCATGGACTAGCTAAGAAAATAACCCTCACAACCATGAATCAAGTTCTGTGCTTGAATGTGTGCCTTATGGAAAGTATGAGGTATCAGGCCGGCTTTGTCGATGACACCTCCTCCATGTGCAGCGTGACTATTGTTTTTTAGTTATGAAGGAAATATATCCCAAACAGCCCTACAAATAAAGCCTACTTTGATTCACTGTTTCCATCTTAGTTTGCATAATGCACTATTTTTTTTTTTAATATCAGTGTGGTTTCTGCCCAGGTGGGCCTCAGCAAAAGTGTGAAACAGCTGAGGTTTCTTCCTCAGATCACATAAAGCTACTGTAACTTTACCTCCTCCTGATACACTGTGGAGAGTGATGCATACAGGTGTATGCGCCCTAGGTGCTGTTACTGTAAAGTTGAGTACATTTTTTATTTTAAACCTTGGTTTTAAACCCTTTACTCTTGCAAGTCGTGTTTCCAGTGCTTTGTGCTGTTAGAGATATCTGTCGAGTTCATGTTGAGGGTCTTTTTTATGAAAATCTAAGATATCTGGTGACTAGTGACTGCGGCACGTAAGCATGAATGTTGTTTGAAGCAAATTTCAGCTGATATTCGAAGTTATCATTTCTAGTGTAAGAATTCTGGCAGGCTCTAGAATCTATACCTAAGAACATGCAGGAACAGTAGTTTTTGAGTCATAAGAGGGTAGGAGAGTAGGGACCTAAAGCTTTTAAAATAAATTGGTTAGATTATATGTAACTGATCGATGAAGAAATATTTCTGAACACATCTAGTCACGTTTTTAGTAAGTGAGCAGATGGCAATTGTTCATATCATGGAGTGTTAAATTTTTTAAAAATTGGGATTGCTAGGTGGATGCCCAGGGTCTCTCAACTAGTGCTCCCTAACCTTTTTGGCACCAGGGACCTGTTTCACGGAAGAAATTTTTCCACAGTCCCAGGGAGGTGGGGTGGTTTCAGGTGATTCAAACACATTACACTTATTGTTTGTTTTCTTCCTTTTCCTTTCCTTTCCTCTTTCTTTCTTTCTCTTGTTTTCTTTCTTTCTTTCTCCCTCTTTTCTTTCTTTCTTTCGCTCTTTCTCTTTCTCTTCTCTTTCTTTTTCTCCTTTCTTTCTCCTTCTCTTTCTCTTTCTCTTTTTCTTTCTCTTTCTCTCCCCTCTCTTTTCTCTTCTTTCCAAAGGGTCCACTCTGTCACGCAGGCTGGAGTATAGCAGTGCAATCTCTGCTCACTGCAACCTCTGCTTCTCAGGTTCAAACAATTCTCCCACCTCATCCTCCCACATAGCTGGGACCACAGGCATGCACCACCATACCCGGCTAATTTTTGTACTTTTAGTAGAGATGAGATTTCACTCTGTTGGCCAGGCTGGTCTGAAACTCCTGACTTCAAGTGATCCACCCACCTTGGCCTCCCAAAGTGCTGGGATTACAGGCCTGAGCCACTGCGCTGGGCCTGTAATAAAAAAAAAATTATTACGTTGTGAAATATAATGAAATAATTATACAACTCACCATAATGTAGAATCAGTGGAAGCCCTGAGCTTGTTTTCCTGCAACTAGATGGTCCTATCTAGGGGTGATGGGAGACAGTGACAGATCATCAGGCCTTAGATTCTCATGAGGAAAGTACAACCTAGATTCCTCGCATGTGCAGCTTTGCGCTCCTTTGAGAATCCAGTGCCATTGGTGATCTGACAGGAGGCAGAGCTCAGGCAGCAATGCTCACTCACTGGCCACTCACCTCCTCCTGTGTGGCCCGGTTCCTAACAGGTCACAAACCTGTACTGGTCTGTGGCCTGGGGGTTGGGAACCACTGCTCTAAACCATCGATGGCACCATAGCTGTGGAAGAAGAAACACTTTCTCCTTTAGAGAATGAATATGACTTTCTTCTGGCTTGGAAGTAAGGTTTACTCTCTAGCCCATTAGAATATAGACATACAGTCTGAACCCCATCTTCCTCTTTTTCTGCCACAGTTTGCGGAAGGGTTCTAGAGAGGTCACTGGCATCTTCGTTTCTCTCTTATTGGTACTGGGACCTGGACAGCATCTAGCAAAGGCTGGAGGGAGGACTGAGAGAAGCTTGAGGAATATGTAGGTCAGGAAGGAAAATTCCCAGGGCTGCATTTTTGGGGGCCTCCTGGAGTGAGGGTGAGGAGTGAGGGTGAGGAGTGAGGGTGAGGAAGTGAGGAAGATTTGGAATTTGATGTCTCACCTTCTCTTCTTCCTCTCTCTCTCCATCCATTCCTTCACGCAACAACTTTTTAAATGAGCACCTACTACATGTCAGGGAGTATATGCTATTGGTGTATAAGAGATGCATGAGACAGAGTTTCTGTGCTCCTGGAGCCTGTGGTGGGTCCAGGGGGGATGTGACATGTGGTATGGGGGACAGTATGCAGGGATGAGTCTCACCCATTGATTTCAGGCAGTGTGGGTGGTTTATGAGAGATCACAAGGGCCCTGCAATGGCTCACACTGCTCTCTTTCTTGTGATTTAGTTGGCTCCACAAATGCCTGCTTTCATTGCCAAATTCAGCTGGAACATCACTTCCTGAAGCTGGACATAGATTGCAGCACTCCTAATGCTCTGTGTCTGTCTCTGCCTCCTGCGTCCAGGTGGAGAGGTCCTTGAAGCCTGAGACCATGGTTTACTCAGCTGGTATTCCACTGCTCAGGACAAAGACGATGCTGAGCAATGGTGCTTGAGTAAATGAATGAATGAACCTCAGGACTTTTATTTTGTTTCTTGAGCACCACTTGTTGAGGTCATTTTCTTCCCTGCCTGCAGGCTCCTGAGTTACCACACAGCCACCTAATTTAGCCAGGGACACTATGGAGAGGGCCTGGAAACCTGGTTACGCAAGTGTCTGGCCTATTAGTTCTCTATTGCTGCTGTACCAAGTTATCACAAACTTAGTGGCTTAAAGTAGCACAAATTTATTATCTTACAATGCTGGAGGTCAGATGGAGGACACAGGTTTTGAGCTGGCAGGGCTGCATTCTTTCTTCAGGCTCCAGGGGAGAATCTGTTTCCATGCCTTTTCTGCTTCTTAGGGCCACCCACATTCCTTGCTCCCAAATGTTTCTTCCTGTTGCTTCTACCAGTAACAGCGGCTTACGTCGTCTTACACCATCATCTCTCCAGTTTTCTTTCTTCTGTATCCCCTCTTCCACTTATTTTTTATTTATTTATTTTATTTTTATTTATTTTTTGAGATGAAGTTACACTCTGTCGCCCTGGCTGGAGTGCAGTGGTGAGATCTTGGCTCACTGCAACCTCCACCTCCTGGGTACAAAGATTCTCCTGCCTCAGCCTCCCAAGCAGCTGGGATTACAGGCACCCCCACTATGCCAGCTAAGTATTGTATTTTTAGTAGAGACAGGGTTTCACCATGTTGGCCAGGCTGGTCTTGAACTCCTGACCTCAGGTGATCTTCCTTGGCCTTCTAAAGTGCTGGGATTACAGGCATGAGCCACTGTGCCCGGCCCCTCTTCCACTTATAAAGACCCTGCGATTCTATTGGGACTACTCTAAACCCAGGATAATTTCCTACGTCAAGGTCATCTAATTAGCAACCTCAATTCCATCTGCAACTTTACTTCTCCTTTGCCGTGTAACCTGACATGTTCACAGATTCTGGGGAGTAGGGCGCGGACATCTTTGGAAGGGTCCATTATTCTGTCCACCACTGCCTGTGATGCGTTTCAAATCCCGGATAGGGCATCTCTTGGTTACCTTCCCCATAACTCTCTTCCATTCCTATGAATAACTGAGACTTAACTGTTCTAAGACTTGCCATTCAAGCCAAAGACCAGTGTTTGATCCAGAGAGCACCAGGTGGGTGCTGTGGGTGAACACCTTCCTCTACAAATGGGGGTGAAAGTAAATGAGTCATGTATGGTGCTGGCTTCTCTCTGGTTCGGAATCATGACCACAAAGTTGTGCTTGACCCCAGATGAACCAATCCTGTGTTGAGATGACTGTTAATAGCCTTGTGCCAGGAGCTCTTTTGCATATATCATCTCAATTACCATTGCATATATCATACAATTACGGTAGGTATTATTGTCCCCGCAGTTCAGGTGAAGAAACTGAAGTTGAGCCAAATTAAGTAACTTGTCCCAAGTCACATAGTGGTCACACAGTGGCAGAGCTGAGTTTAGAGAGGGGCTTACCTGGTTTCACTCCATTTATGGTCAGCTCTAGGAATCCATTTCTTTTAAAAGTCCTCCTGAGGCTGGCATGGTGGCTCATGTCTGTAATCCCAGCACTTTGGAAGGCCAAGACAGGTAGATCTCCTGAGGTCAGGAGTTCAAGACCAGCCTGGCCAACATGATGAAACTCCATCTCTACTAAAAATACCGAAATTAGCCGGCTGTGGTGGCATGCACATGTAATCCCAGCTACTCGGAGGGCTGAGGCCGTAGAATAGCTTGGACCTGGGAGGTGGAGGTTGCAGTGATTTGAGATAGTGCCGTTGTACTCTAGCCTGGGTGACAGAGCAAGATTCTGTCTCAGAAAGAAAATCTCCTCCTGAATTATTTGTTAGTCCTTAGGGGGAGAGACTGTGCACTCGAATTACCTGGTGTGCTTTTAAATAATACGAATGACCTGCTGCAAACTAATTGCAACCGAATCTCTGGGGGTAGGGCTTGGTTGTCTGCATTTTTTTGTTAGTTTCCCTAATTATTGTAAACTGCAGTAGAGGTTAAGAGGTGCTGGCTTAGGGAATGCTGTGTGTGCCCTTCAGAGCCAACCTTGCATCACTTTGTGCTCTTAACCTCAGAGTGCCCAGAACTGCCCCGCTCTTGTTCTGTGGCTGGGGAGGAGAAGTCCAGCAAGCTGGTTTCTCTAACTCTTTTGGGACTACCTGGCCCCCTCTACACTTGTTGGCAGACATCTTGCTGAAGTTATGTGGGAGCTTCTCTAACTGCCCTTCACTGCTTTCTTGACTTAGCCGCTGCAGGTGGGTGCCTTTGCCTGGGTGTCTCCGTCTCCCCATGTGAGCAGGGAAGCAGAGAAACAGCTCCACAGAGTGCAGGAGTCATATGTTGCACTTTAGAAGATAAAAGTACTTCATTTTCACTCTCTTCCTCCCCTTCCCCTCATTGATTTTATGTTGGAATAAGTTCTTGGTACCAGCAGAAAATACTAATTTGCAAAGAGTAATTTAAGTGTCTCTTCAGACTTCTTGTTGGTTTAGTAAATCCACATAACACTTTAGAGTGGAAATAACTTGAATGCTTGCCCAGAATGGCAGACATGTGCTGTTGCCAGAAAAAGCAGGCAACTGGGGTGAAGGGGAACAGTTTTAGCCCTATTTCTGCTATATGGTATCAGGAAGGTAATTAAAACCTTTATGCCTTCAACAAAAGTCAGACTCCAGGAGTATGGTGGGGCACATTAGGGGATTCCTCACCTTTCTAGGCCATGTATGTTTTAACATATTAAAAAAAAGTTCTTATGAAACACTTCAAGAATATAGATTAGAGGAAATAATATGACTATCCATTGTAAAATTTAGGTAATGGTTTTTTTGCCAAATTCACTTTAAATTTCTTTTAAAAAGAGAGAAAGATACATTGATACTTACCTATCTACTGCCCCTTTCCGTCTTTTTCTTTTTTTCCCCCTCCTTCCTCCAACATGACCGTTTCCTTGACCTTGATGTGTTATTCTTATGCAAGGTTTTCTGTTTTTGCTACTTGTGTATGTATCCACGGATGCTCATGCTTAATTTTGTATTTTCAAATTAACGGTACATTTTCTTTTTCTGTGTTTGAGATTTGAAAATGTTTTTCTATCCCAAATTAAAAGGTATTTACCCATGTTGTATTTTGAAGAGGTTTCAGTTTTGCTTCTCATATGGAGGTCTTTAACCCATTCAGAATAAATACTTGTAGAGGATTGCTTGATGGCAGGAATTGGAGGCTGTAGTGATCTATGATTGTACCACTGCACTCCTGCTTGGGCAACAGAGTGCAATCCTGTCTCTAATAAATAATAATAAACATAGAATCCATATTTGTAAAGTTGTGCAGGAGGAACAGTTTTTTCCCCATTATTTCAATAGTTCATTCTTTACTGATTTATAACATCGCATCTGTTCCACGTCTGGTCTTTGTATACGCAGACCTTTTTTATGCTCTGGATTCAGTTCTGTTGGTCTAGGTGTCTATTCCTGCAGCAATACTGTGTTGATTTAATTGCTATATCCTCATAAGTTTTTCAATTAATTTTAAATTGAGATATAATTTGCATGCCATAAAATTCACCCCATTAGAGTGTAAAATTTGGTATATTTGCAAAGTTGTGCAACCATCATCACTATTTAATTGCAGCCCATTTTATCACCCCAAAAGAAACCCTGTACCCATGGCAGTCACTCCCTCTCCCCGCTTCCCCCAGCTTCTGGCAACTACTAATCTTCTTGCTGTCTCCCTGTATTTGCCAGTTCTAGTCATTTCATATAAATGGAATCATACAATATATGGTCTTTTGTGTCTGGCCTCTTTTACTTAGCATTTTTCAAGTTTCATCCATGTTGTAGATTATATCAATACTATATTTTATGACTAAATCATATTCCATTGTATAGATATACCACGTTTTATCTGTTCATCATTGATGAGCATTTGGATTGTCTCCACTTTTTGGCTGTTACGAATAAGCCACCATGCACATTCCCATACCACTATTAGTGTAAACATATGTTTTCATTTCTCCTTAGAGTATATACCTAGGAGTACAATTGCTGGATCAAATGGGAACTCTATGCTTAGAATTTTGAGAAAACATCGAAATATTTTTCAAGGTGGCCTACCAGTAACGTATGAGGGTTCCACTTTCTCTACATTCTTACCAACACTCGTCTGTGGTTTTGATTATAGTCAACCTAGTGGATGAGAAGTCATATTGCATTGTGGTTTTTGACTTGTATTCCCTCCTGACTAATGATGTTGGGTGTCTTTTCATGAGCTTATTGTCCATTTGCATACCTTCTTTGGAGAAATGGCTATTTAAATCTTTTGTCTCATTGTATATGTTGACATACAGTAGATGGTTCCTTCCTTTTACTTCTTCAAAATAGTCTTGGCTATTACTGTTCCTTCACTCTTTCATATAAAATTTATGAGTGGACTCATCTCACATAAAAATCATTAGAATTTATAATGAAAGCTGGGTGTGTAATTTGGGAAAGCTGATTTCTGCAAATATCTATAAATGTAAATATTGTTGGTTTCCCATTTTAGTACCAGCTCTGGAAGGCCTACCACCAAATTACTACATGAGAGAGAAAGAGACTAATAGTTTAAACAAACCACTGTTATATGGGTCTTTATTACACTCAGTGAAATCCATATCCCAAATAGTAAATGATATAGTATCTAATTAGATTCATTAAATATACTCTTCAATTACTTAAAAATTATTTTTTTCATAAAGACTTTCACATCATTTGTTAGACATATTTCTATGTTTTTGTATTTTTTGTTGCGATTGTTACCTTTTTCAAAACCATGTGTTCTCTGTGAGTGTTGTTAATATATAAGGACGTTATTAACTTTGTATACCAGCAACTCTACAAATTATGAGTTCTATCAGTTTGTCTATAGATGTTTTTGACTTTTCTGTCTTGATTAGTATATCTGGGGATTCTGACCTTTTTCTCTCTTTCAGTTCTTATATCTTAAAATGTCTTTTTCTTGTCTTTCTGCATTTGACTAACATTGACAGTCCAGGCTTCTATAGAAGTAATAATAGCTGGCATCGATATATTTTTTCTTAAAGAACAAAACTATATTCTCACCATTAATTGTTACGTTTGCTGTTTTGTTTGAGATGGAGTCTCAAACCCTCCAGTCGCCCAGGCTGGAGTGCAGTAGTATAATCTTGGCTCACTGCAACCTCTGCCTCCTTGGTCTCAAGCGGTCCTCCAGCCTCAGCCTCCCAAGTAGCTGAGACTACAGGCAAGTACCACCACGTCTGGCTAATTTTTGTATTTTTAGTAGAGATGGGGTTTCTCTACTAATTGGCCAGGCTGTATTCAAACTCCTGACCTCAGGTGATCTGCCCACCTCCGCCTCCCAAAGTGCTGGGATTACAGGCGTAACCCTCCATACCTGGCCTTGTTTGTTTTTGATAGATATTCTTCATCTGGTTAAAAATCTCTCTCTTTTCTACTACTAATTTTTTTTTTTTTCTGGAAGTGACATTAGTAAGGTGGTGAAATAGGAGGTCCCTGGCTCTAGTCCCCCTCATAGAAATGCCAGTTAGCAACTAAATATCTAAAGGAAATATTAACAGAACTGAAAGGAAAAACAAGCAGCAATACAATAATAGCAGAAGACTTACATACTCCACTCTCATCAATAGATAAATCATCCAGACAGAAAATCAATAAGCAAACAGTAGACTTGAACAACACTGTAGACCGGATGGACACATTAGACATATACGTAGCATGTCAGCAGCAGCAGCAGAATAGACCATCTTCTTAAACACATATGGAACATTCTGCAGAATATATTATATGTTAGGTTACTGAACAAGTCTTAAAAATTCAAGAAGTATGTAAAGTATACTTTTTAATCATAATGGTATGAAAATATAAATCAACCACAAAAGGAAAGCTGGAAAATTCACAAATATGTAAAATCAAACAACACACTCCTGAACAAGTCAAATGACAAAGAATTTTTTTTAAATCTTGAGATAAAGTAAAATGGAAACACATACTAAATATCATGAGATGTAGCTAAAGCAGTTCTAAGGGGCCTATTTAGCAATAAATGTCTACATGAAGAGCAGAGAAAGATCTAAAGTAAACAATCTAACTTTGTATCTCAGGAACCAGAAAAAGAACAAACTAAGCCCAAAGTTGGCAGAAAAAAGGAAATAATAAAGACCAGAGCAGAAATAAGTGAAATAGGAACTAGAAAACAGTTAAAATAATGAAACCAAGAATTGGTTTTTTTTTTTTTAAGAATAATTGACAAACCTTTAGCTAGACTAACCATGAAAAAGAAGTCTCAAATCAAATCGTAAATGCAAAAGAAGATAGTACAACTGATATCACAATAATACAAACGGTCTAATAACAGTTACATATCAACAAATTGGATAATCTAGAAAAATAAATTCCTAGAAACATACAATCTACCAAGACTAAATCATGAAAAATAAAAAATACACCATTAACAAGTAAGAATATTGAATCGGTAATCAAAAATCCATCAACAAAGAAAAGTCCAGGACCAGATGGCTCCATGGACAAATTCTATCAAACACTTATTAATGCCAGCCCTTCTTAAACTCTTCCAAAAAATTGAAGTAGAGGGCACACTTCTAAGCTCATTCTATGAGACCAGTATTACCTTGATACAAAAGCCAAACAAAGACACAAGAAAAGGAAATTACAAGCCAACATCCTTGATAAAGAAAAGGACTTAAAAATCCTCGGCAAAATACTAGCAAATCAAATCCAACTACATATTGAAGGAATAATACCATGGTCAAGTAGAATTTATTTCTGGGATGCAAGGATGTTACAACATATATAAATCAATAAATATGATATACCTCATTAACAGAATGAAAGATAAAAATCACATCCTCTCAATTGATGCAGAAAAGGCATTCAAAACCCTTTCACAATATCAACTTCTGTAAATTGGGTACAGAAAGAATGTACTGCAACATAACAAAGGCCATACATGACAAGCTTACAGCTAATATTATATTAAAAGATAAAGGCTGAGTGTGGTGGCTCACGCCTGTAATCCCAGCACTTTGGGAGGCTGAGGTGGGCAGATCATGAGGTCAGGAGATTGAGACCATCCTGGACAACATGATGAAACCCTGTCTCTACTAAAAAAAAGTACAAAAATTAGCTGAGTGTGGTGGTGCATGCCTGTAATCCCAGCTACTCGGGAGGCTGAGGCAGGGGAATAGCTTGAACCAGGGAATTGGAGGTTTCAGTGAGCTGTAACTCCCATCTCGGAGGGGAAAAAAAAAAAAAAAAAAGGTGAAAGCTGAAAAGTTCTCTCCTAAGATCAGGAACAAAAAGATTCTTCCTCTTATTGTTTATAGTCAACATAGTAGTGGAAGCCCTAGTCAGAGCAATTGGTCCAGAAAAATATATACAAGAAATTCAAATCAGAAAAACAGTAAAAGTGCCTATTTGCTGATGATATGATCTTACAAGTATTAACCCTAAAAGAACTAATAAATGAAATCAGTAAATTTGTGGGTTACAAAATCAACATATAAAAAGCCAGTAGCATTTCTATATGCTAACAATTAATGATCTGACTAAGAAATAAAGCAAACAATCCCATTTATAATAGCATAAGCTAATTAAATACTTAGGTTGAAATTTAAGTCAGTGAAAGATTTGTAAATTAGAAGCTATATGAGACTGATGAAAGAAAAGGAGAAAAACACAAATGGAAAGATATCCCATGTTCATGAATCAGAGGAATTAATATTGTTAAAATGTACATACTATCTAAACAGATGTATAGATCCAATGCATAAAATTCCAGTAACATCTTCCACAGAAACAGAAAAAAAAAAATCCTCAAATTTGTGTGGAACTACAAAAGACTTTGAATAGCCAAAGCAGTCTTGAGAGAAGAACAAAGCTGGAGGCATTATACTTCCTGATCTCAAGCTGTATGACAAAACAATAGTAATCAAAACAGTATGGCAGTTTCATAAAAACAGATACAGAGGCCAATGGAACAGAACAGAGAGCCTGGAAATAAGCCCAAACTTACATAGTCTAACATTGGATAAGGGTTAGACTTATATGATAGGGAAAGGGCAGTCTCTAAAATAAATGGTATTGGGAAAACTGTATATTCACATGTAAAAGAATGAAACTGGACCTCTATCTTATGCCACTTAGATTAACTTAGAATGAATTATACATTAAATGTAATACTTAGTAAAACTCCTAGAAGAAAATAGGAAAAAGCTCCTTGACATCAGGCTTGGGCTTGACAAAGATTTTTTGAATATAACACCGAAAGCACAGGCAACGAAAGTAAAAATAAACAAGTGAGTCAGCAAACTAAAGTGTCTGGACAGCAACAAACCAACAAAAAACACAAAAACAAAAATAAAACAATCAACAAAATGAAAGGTAACATATAATAAGAGAAAATTGTGCAAATCATATATCTGGAAAAAGATTAGTATGCTAAATATGTAAGAAGCCCTATAACTCCATAGCAAGGAAATCAAATAATCCAAATAAATCAACAAAGGACCTAAATAAACGTATTTCCAAAGAAGACATACAAATGACCAGCAGGTATCTGAAAAGGTGCTCACCATCACTAATCATCTGGGAATGCAAATCAAAACCACAGTGAGTTATCACCTCACACCTTCTAAGATGACTATTATTAAAAAGATAAGAGAGAAGTGTTGGTGAGGATGGGAAGAAAGGAAGCCCCTTGTGCACTGTTGGTGGGCATCCAGATTGATTCAGCCGTTATGGAAACAGTATGGAGGTTCCTCAAAAAATTTAAAATAGAACTACCATATAATCTAGCAATTCCACTTTTGGGTATATATCCAAAGGAAACAAAATAAGACCTCTTGAAGAGATACCTGTACTCCCATGTTCATTAGTTACAGTAATCAAGATACAGAAACAATCTAAATGTCCATCAATGGATGAGCAGATAGAGAATATGGTACAATGCAATATTAGCCTTAAAAAGGGAAATTCTTCCATTTGTGGCAACATGCATTAACTCGATGGCATTATTCTAAGTGAAATAAGTCAGACAAAGGAAGACACTGCATGATCACACTTATATGTGGAATCTAAAAAGTTGAACTCATAGAAACAGTAGACTGGTGGTTGTCAGGGGGTGGAGAGAGGGGAGAAGGAAATGGGGAGATGTCTAACAAGAGATACAAAACTTTCAGTTATATGATGAAAAATTCTGGGGATCTATGGTATAGCATGGTGACGATGGTTAACAATACTATATTGTATACCTAAAATTTGCTGAGAGATCTTAAGTGTTTTCACTATACACAAAAAATATGGTAACTATGTGAGGTGATGGATGTGTTAACTAACTTGGTGGTAATAATTTCACAATGTATACTTGTATTAAAACATAATGTACAACTTAAATATATACAATTTTATTTGGATTATACCTTAGTAAAGCCAGAAAGAAAAAAAAATTCTCAAGAATGAGAGTTTAATTTCATCATATGCTTTTTTTGCTTCCAAATGTTTTATCTTTAAAAATTTATTGTATAGATTATACGAATAGATTTCCTAACAATAAACCTTTCTAGGATAAAACCTACAATTGGGATTGTTGGTACATTGCTTAACTTATCTTGCTAATAGTTTATGAAGCTTTTGTTTGTTCCTGTGTTTGTGAGATTGGCCTATGGTTTTTAATTTTCATAGCATCCTGTCTGGTTTTAGTATCAAGATATATTGAACTCATAAAATGAGTGGGGAGCATTTACTCTTTTTCTGTCCTTTGAAACAATTTGAATGAGATTGAAAATATGTATTTTTGATGTTTGTTAGAATATATCCATGAAATCATTTGAGTTTGGGTTTTTTGATGGGTATATTTGTGTGTGTATGTTCATGTGAGCCTCTCTGCTTGTATGTGAATATATTTTAAAGTACAGTTTCACTTCCTTTACTAATGATAGGTCTATCCAAATTTCATACATATTCTTGGACAGTTTTGATAAAATATTTTTCTGGAATATTGTATCTTTTCTGGAATATTATACCTTCAATCTAAACGTTCAAGTGTTCATAATATTGTTATTCCTAGTATTATGATTTGTGAAAATCTCCACTGCATTTAAAATTAGAATCTTTCTTACATTTCTTCATTGGTGGGGTGTGTGTGTGTATTTTTTAAATCTATCTTAATCTTTGTCAGAAGTTTGTCAAATTTAGCTTTTTTCCAAATAAGTGCTTTTGGTTTTACTGATTTTTCTGTTGTTTCTCTTTCTCTTCTATTAATTTTATTAATTTCCCTACTAATCTTTATAATTTTCCCAATTATCTAGTTTTTGATGGGCGGGGTCCTTACTTTGTTCTTCTTTTCTCAACTTTTTGAGTTCGATACTTAGTTCACTAATTCTCGAACTTCCTTCAGTTACATATGCATTCTATAAAATTTCCTCTAAGTGCTCCTATGCTCTTTTACTAGAAGTTTGACATATGCTGTTTTCATTCCTTTCAATGCAAATTATTTTCTAATAATCATTAAAATTTCTTTATTGACTCATAAATTATTTCCAAACACATAGGAGTTTGGAGGGTTACCTTTTTTGTTGTAGATTTTAATTTTTTTATTGCGTTATGATCAGAAAGCATGGTTATGTGATATTTGCTGTCTGACATTTGTTAAAATGACTGAATTCTAATACTGTGTATTCTCTAATTCTTAGGTACAGGGATTTTGATATGTCTATTAGATCAACCTTGTTAATCATGCTCTTCAAAATTTCTACAGGCTGTTATTATACTTTTCCTAAAGGTTTCTTTTTATTTATTAGATATTTATTTTAACCAATACTAAGTGTTTGTAAAAAATTCTGTTTCAGTTTGTAGTTCTACTACCTCAAGTTGTTGAGAGTCTAATCTTGTATTTATGGTATTCTACCTTTTGTCTATGGTAGATTTATCCTTGTGGATTTTGAAATTTTTAATTGTGAGGTTAACATTTTTCCTCCATGAATTTCTTTTGGCTTTAATGGTTTTGCTTTTTTCAGGTGTCTCAGAGTTTTCATTGGCCCAGGACAAATTTTTATGCTAATCTCTCAATGAGGAGTTTCAGAAAGGTGAATAAATTTGAACCCCAGGTAGCTGAGGTGTTTCTAATACCCAAGGTATTAGAAGTTTTGCTCATCTAGAACACAGGCAGAGACATAAGACTTGTTCATCTGTGCTGACAGATTTTGTTCTAGTCTGTCTTTTCTGAGAGGGTATCACATTTTAAGAGTTCCAATTTGAGGGTTCTCAATTCCAACTCTCCACCTTGGATTGGGCCCAATATCTTGTCTCTTAGAGTTCTAAAAACCAAGTCGTTGTATTATTTACCTTCTGGTAACTATAGCATTATCTGCTCCTAAGTTGCCACTCTGGTTTTATGCTTCCCTTTGGTACCTGAAAATTTCTATTTTCTTTTCCTTGTGAGCCTAATCACATATTTAAAATAATTTTTAAATTATATTTTATCATTAATTCTTGGTTTTGGGAGCAAGAACTTTCTTGGTTGTCGTTGGTTGTCATCTTAGTCTTCCATGTTTCAGGAACTGAAATTCATCCTCAGAGTCTTTTAATTGTGAAAGATGAATGTGTTTCGGGACATCACAAGGCAAACACCTGTCAAAATGTTTTGACTGTTCATTTTCTACTGAATTCAACATCTCAACAGTATTTAGATAGGTGCTTGCTGTCAGTCAGAATGAGCCAAAATTGTTCCTGGCTTGGTGCTTGGTGGAAGACCCTGGTGGGGGCTGGCAGCCTCTAAGCGGGGCCACTGGAGGGAAACTGAGCTGTGGTTCTCATATATGGAAGAGACATCTTAATCTTATAGCTTTCTTCTTCTTCTTCTTTTTTTTTTTTTTTTTGAGACCAAGTTTCACTTTTGTTGCCCAGGCTGGTGTGCAATGGTGCAGTCTTGGCTCACTGCAATGTCTGCCTGATTCTCTTGCCTCAGCCTCCTGAGTAGCTGAGATTACAGGCACCCGCCATCATGCCTGGCTAATTTTTGTAATTTTAGTAGAGATGTAGTTTCACCGTGTTGGCCAGGCTGGTCTCCAACTCCTGACCTCAGGTGATTCACCTGCCTCGGCCTCCCAAAGTGTTGGGATTACAGGTGTGAGCCACCGCTCTTGGCCTATCACCTTCTTAAAACATCTTTCCTCAGGCAAAAGTAGCAGGCACATGATGAAATTTACTTGGACTGTTTTCCTGGAGAAGTCCTCTTTGATTTCTGCTTATGGGGAGACCCTGTTATAAGATTTTTTTTTTTGCTTATTCCGGAAACAAAAGCTCTCCCTGATCAAAAGAAAAAGCAAGCAGAATTTCCAAATGAAGTGCTTCCAGGAGAAGATTTTCGTTACTCATTCTCCCTCTGTGCAAATACATGGATATATTATGGGGAAATGTACAGAGACCTTAGTAGGCATTCCTTGCTTAAGAAAAATGGTCACATTGATTAAAACTCTCTCTTCCCATATAAAGGAACAATTATTACACAGCAATGCCAGGGGGTTCAGGCCCCATGTGGAGATTTCTTTGTGGCTCTCCCGTAATAGCCAGGAGTAATAATGCAGCCAGAAGAACTATAATTTCATTGTCTTCTAAGTGCTAAGCCACGGTGCTAGGAATACAGAGATAGAGGAATCTTGTGGTCTTTACCCTGGAGGAGATCACAGACTAGTGGAGGTGTGTAGATAACCAATAGAGAATTAAAAGAGTGATACAGTTCATAAAAGAGAATGTTGAGGAATTGAACTTCATCATAATTGGAAACTTTTATTCTTTAAAATACACTGTTAAGACAAACCACAGACTGGGAGAAAATATTTGCAAACCACATATCGCATAAATGACTTCTGTCAAAAATATGTAAAGGACACTCAAAACTTAATGAAAAACAAATACCAATTAAAAAATGGGCAAAATATTTGGAGAGTTATTTCACCGGAGAAGATATATAGATGGCTATAAGCACATTAAAAGATGTTCAACATTAGTCATCAGGAAAGTGCAAATTCAAACCACAATAAAATATCACCACAGATCTATTTGCATGGCTAAAATTAAAAAGATTGATCATATCAAGGATTGGCTAGGATGTGGAGAAACTGGAACCCTCATTGTTAAAATGTGTGCTCTGAATGAAGAGCTCCCCCACCCCCCCCCCACCCCCACAAATAGGCTTTGTGTGAGCAACAAGGCTGTTTATTCACCTGGGTGCGGGTGGGCTGAGTCTGAAAAGAGAGTCAGCGAAGGGCGGTGGGATAGGAGTTGGTTTTATAGATTTGGGGTAAACAGTGGAAAGTTACCAAAGTTACAGTTTAGGGTGGTTTTTTGCAAGCTGGAAGGTGGTCACAGGTTTGCAAGCTGAAAGGGAGTCGTAAGGTGTGGACTCATGAGGTTGACCAAGGTCAGTTACAAAGTCCAATGGCCTTGTCAATTGAGGCCAGGATAAGAAATAATAGAAGAATGTCTCAGGTTGGTTAGGTGCTTCAGAGGTTGATAGCTCTTCCACTCTTCATGGTCTTCCAGCTACTTCAGGTTTTCTAATTCTGGAAGGCCCTCCAGAGGTGTACATGTGGGTCATGGGGGTCGCCATGCCATCCATGGTGTGGTCAGATCTTACACGCATGCATTGTTTGTGGCAATGTAAAACAGTTTGGCAGTTTCTTAAAAAATTAAGCATACTCCTGCCATATATCCACCCATTTCACTCCTAGATATTTGCCTGAGAGAAGAGGAAATATATAATCACAAAGAGACTTGCACATGAATATTCATAGATGGTTTCTTTGTAATAGCTACAAACTGGAAACAACCCAAATGTCTACCAACAGGTGAATGAATAACCAAACAGTGCCCATCCACATACCAGAATACTACTCAACAATAAAAAAGGATTGAATTATTGACACACGCACAGATGGATGCATGTCAAAATAATTATGCTGAATATGAAAGACAGACAAAAAAGGAGTATATGCTACTTGATTTTATTAAATACAAATCTAGAAAACACAAACTAATCTAGAATGGGGAAAGCAGATGAGTTGTATGGGGAGGCAGTTGAAGGAGGTGGCGGGGGGGAGCATTGCAAAGAGTCATACAGAAACTTTCAGGGGTGATGGATTGTTTACTGTCTTGATTGTGGTGATGGTTTCGTGGGTGTATATGTATGTGAAAACTTATCGACTTGTTCAGTTAAAGTATGTGCAGTTTATTGCAGGCCAATAATACTTCAGGAAGGTTACTTAAAAATAGGATGATAGTACATTAGAAAAGGCATGTTCAGACTGCTATCAGTAGACAGTACATGGGAGTGTCTCTTGACTCAAACCAACCAGGTATCAGGGAGTGGGTAGGATGGATCTGATATTTGAAATTTGAGTGTAGGTTATTCAAGGAAAGGGAGTGAGGAAGGGCAGGAGGGGTGGAGGCCTCTCCATGTTGGGGCTATACCAAATGCCAAGCTCCAAGCGTGTCAGAGTGTGGTGCGTTCAGACACCTGACAGTGGCTTTGCATGATGGAAACATAGAATGCTCATGAGCAGGAGAGGAGAGAAAGGAGAAGAGAGGGGAGAAGAGGGAGAGGCAGGAAATGACTCTCTCAGATCTCTTTCCATCTCTGGTTTATGAGATTCTCATTACATGTTACTTACTTGGTGTCACCAACTTGTCCAGGCATGCCTAGCCCTGCACACAAAATGAGATCAGAACTCCATTTATGGACAAATTACAGTGGTATCACTCTCTAACTCCCTTCCTGCCCCAAGTATCCCCTAGTTATTTGGCAGAATCCCCAGTGGGATCTCATATGTTCATGGCACAGTTGCCATGCTCTTTTCTTCCTTTGCAGCTTGTACTTTTTGCTGTCTGCTGCCCAGGAAGCTGATTGACAGAGCTGCATTGATATTCCTGTTCAAAGTGCCCACTGGGAGAACTCCAGAGTCCACGCCAAGATGCGTGAAATGCCGGGTGTGCCCAAAGCCTCCAGTCTCAGGTACCAGAGCATGGAGACATTCTTGTTACAGATCTGCATTGTGTTAGTCTAGCTAAGAGAGAATTGCCGTTTGGAGAATCCCTTTCTCTATAGGTCCAGGATAGCATTGCTCACAGGAGACATCTTGCATGAGATTTGTAATGTGGGAATAAAGCAGCAATAGTATTTTTCACACCGTTGGTCAGTGTGGGTGCTGTGGCAGTCTGCCGATGTTTGTCACTGATCAGCTGTCTGGCTGGGGTGATGCTCGCCAATCTTGTGCTTCTTCAAGTCATTGGCCAGGTGTGTGTGCAGCTTTGTGGTGAAGGGGCTGGCATCCTGCAGATCAGCCAGGGCATCAGATTGAGGCTGGAGGTAATGAGAGACAGATGCAAGTCCCACTTCATCCTTGTGGGCTTCAGTGTGTCCTTGCTCTTGTTGATAACCAGCTTCTTCAAGTTCAACACTAGACACAGAGCAACTATAGCAATCTACAGCAGCTTCAAGTTCAACACTAGCCACAGAGGGGCCAGGCTGCACAGAAGGCTCTCACACCTCCCACAATATAATAAATCCCTTATTTTATATCACAGTGGTTCCTCTTCTCTGGACCCTTATTCAGGTCTCCCGCTCACCTTTGTGCCACCTGGACCTAGGAGCAGCTCTGCTTCCCTAAAACCTTTGTAAAAGCTTCTCATGAAAGCCAAATCTTTGAAGTCTGACAACCACCCTTCCACACAGAGACTCAAACCCCAGGGCTGGTTGTGGGGGAGGTGCCAATACAAACCTTGCAATTTACTCACTTTCCCCACCCCAACCAAATGCCTTCCTCTTTTTTTCAGTTAATAAAAACAAAAGCTCCCTGCACTTCCACGGGTGTGAACAGATGTTCCATGTGGGTGTGAGTGCTGGTCCCCACCAGCTGCCTCAGGGCCCTGCCCCGACAGCCCCTAGTGCCCTCGGAGACGTGATTAACTCCTCCATGAGTCTTTGATTCTCCCGTTCAAAGAGTTCTGGCAACTTGACCCTTTGCTCATATGTCTTTGTTTTCACTCATTTCCTTTCCCTGCTGCTTTGCCAGGACTCTGGGATGGATTACAAGGCCTCAGTGAGGACCTAGCTCACTGGAGGGGTGCACAGTGACAGCTGAGAAATATGGTGGCCTTTGCCATGCAGTCCCATATCTGGTAAATGTGATTTACAAGGCCCACAGAAAATGAGAAAGTGCTTTTTATTATTATTGTTTTAGAGACAGGGTCTTCGCTCTGCCACCCAGGCTGGAATGTAGTAGAGTGATCATAGCTCACTACAGCCTCAAACTCCTGGGCTCAAGCAATCCTCCTGCCTCAGCCTTCTGAGTAGCTAGGGCTATAGGTATGCACTACCACATCTGGCAAAAAAAAAAAAAAAAAAATTTTTTTTTTTTTTTTTTTTTTAAAGACAAGGTCTTGCTATGTTGCCCAAGCTGGTGCTGGTCTTCAGCTCTTGGCCTCAAGCAATCTTCCTGGCTGAGCCTCCCAAAACATTGGGATTACAGACGTGAGAGCCACTGAGTCCTGCTGAAAGTGAGAAAATTCTAAAGGGTAGAACAGGATGAACTAGTAATAGAGGACTTACGTGTGAAACTGCCTATATGAGTCTCTTGGACTCTGGGCAAGTCTCTTACTGTCCCTCGTCTGTAAAGAAGGGCCTGGAGAGTTTCAAGATGTCCCCTGCTACTGCTCCCACGGGACCTTCTGAATATGGTGAGAAAGTGCTCTGAGGTCTGAAAAGCAGTGTTCCCTAGTGAGCTGTTTCTAAACCTCATTGGAACCTCCTCAATTGGGTTAATATTCCTACCCATATCTTAGAAACCAACACCGCTTTCTAGCTCTACCACCTCCTTTCCAAGATTTTAAATTGGTAGGTGGAAGGTGACATGGCATCTGCACTTCAAAAACCAAAATAAGACTGTGGGTGATTCTGGTGATAAGTCAAGTTTGGAAACAACTGGACTAGTGAACAGTAGATGGAGAAAAGGGCCTTACAAAGTTTAGGAGTTCTGTCTACAAGGCCAAGGAAAACGTAAACAATTATTCAGATAATCACAGCACAAAAACGTATTTTCATTGGAATTGTAGGAATTATGAGTAATTGTCTCTGAGATATTTGGGTGGAAAGTGTGTGGGTAGAGCCCAACTTACGTATGTACATTCAGATCAAGCCCCTAGGGAAGATAACAGCGGTGGGAAATTGAGCAGAGAGGAGAGAATGGCATTTTCTGAATTTTCATTGTGCCACCATACATTCTGGATGTGCTGAGAGCCCCTTCGTTTCAGATGCTTATTGCTAGTAAGTACTCTTATAGCTCACAAACCATGAGTCCCCCACGTTTGACATGGGAAAATGATGCCTGCTATTTATTTATAATACAACATGTTTTGGCTAACCATCAGAGAATATATTTTCAGAAAACTTTCCATTTTGCTTAGGATATAACATTTTTAATGGATCTTTCAATGGATATCTATTTTTAGGTCACCATTAGTTGCCTTGTAGCTAAGACGGCCACGTATTCCCAGATATTGGGGGGGCCCACAGATTTATTACTCTGCCCCATTGTCGTGTTGGTACGATATGACCAGTTAGCCTCGTGTTTCCTAATTTGAGTGTGGGAAATGGCTCTTTCTTTAGAGACTAAACGGAATGCATGTAATCTTGTTTAGGGTCATTGCTCCTAGGTCTGCTTTTACTGGGTGGAGAATTTCTTCAATGCCGGGTTTCCCAGGAGAAAAATGAGCCTATTTTGGTTCTATCAAATGCGTTAGTTCACCGCTCTGGGTATCATCTGAAGAGCAAGGGGGAGTCTGGGGGCCGGTATTGCATTTCATGTGAATGGCGGCTCAGTGCTGCCATCTCGTGGCTGGGCAAACCCTAAAGGCTACCAGTGACCTTGGAGTAGCCTTACCAAAAGAAATCAGATGTCCAGAACCCATGTTCTCTGCCCGCTTAGAAGAAAAAATTGACCACGAATCCCTAATAACAGTGCCCATCCCTCCTTTCCTGGTTCCTGAATAAATAACTGCTCTCTTATTAAGACAGAGTAGTCTCTTTCTTTAAAGAGAAAGAAATCCATTATTCTGGTTTTAGTAATTTTTGGACCAGCCTTCAAATAATATTTTGAGCCATGTTTTGAGAAGTTTGGAGAGAAGGCCTTAAAAATATGTATAGTATCCAGAGCCAGAAAAAGTGGCTGAAGGTGGAGACAGGTAACTCCTGCCTCCGGGGCAGTGGTTCTCTAAGTGAGGTGTGCCAGCAGCATCGGCACCACCTGGAAACCTGTTAAAATGCACATTCTTGGCCCCCAGCCAGACCTGCTGACTCAGAAACTCTGGAGGTGGAGGCCAGAAATATGTTTTAAGATGATTCAGATGTATGTTCAAGTTAGAGAATCACTGTCTTGGGAAATAGAAGCCAACCCCAGGCAAATGTGAAGTGAAGACGCCCAAGGTTCATTCTGTTCTCCATTATACTCATTGCTGTTCTGTTCCCTCTTCCTGTGTTACAAACTCAATAAATGATTCACATTTATTGCATGAATACTATTGGTAAGCCAGTGTATTGGGTGACCTGGCAATTTGCATTTCTAACAGTTTTTCAGGTGCTGCTGCTGCTGCTGCTCCAGGGACCATTTTTGGGAACCCTGTGTTGGAGATAGCAGGCCCGGAAGCCTATATGGTTTTCAGATGGAGGGTACAGTTCAGGCTTTTTGGGGAATCCATGTGGCTATGAGCCTGCTTCTCAACCCTTCCTGCCTCCTACCAAGGACACTGGGAGACATGTTTGTTTGAAGTGAACTCTAGTCCATTATAAAGAGATTAAAATAACATGCTGTGATTTTACCACCCAAAGGTTAGGCAATTCAAAAGCCAGAGCAGACATGTGATGATTAAAAGGCCTTGCAGAAAATTGTCAATAGCTTCAGATATTTCAGTCATACACTAAAAGACCCATTTTATGTTCTGTTGGATCAACATGTCCTGAATGCTAGCACATTCATCTCTGTTTAATTTACTATTTAAAAGTTTCGTTAGTCCAATGACTCTAAACAATTCCAATGCAAAGAATATATAAGCAGAACAGCAAATCAAACTGGATTTGTGGGCACAGTTAAGTGGTAAGAACTCCAGAGCTGGAAGCAGAACTCTAATCACAGATTAGGATACAAACGTTTGCTTGTACATCATACGCAGGCTCTACTATCTGTTGAATATAAATGGCTCCCCAGTTGAATTTCTATCCTGCATCGGATGAGAAGGTAAGAGCTGAGTTTTGCTTTGCAAAATCTTAAGTCTCACTGAGAGAGTTGGGGAAGCAGCCGATTGTAGTGGCAAATGCTCAAAGCTTTGGAGTCAGGAAGTTATTTATTCTCTCTGGCTCTCGTTTTTTATTATGTGTTTATTTTTTTTCTTGAGACAGGGTCTTGCTCTGTTACCCAGGCTACAGCGAGTGGTGTGATCATGGCTCATGGCAGCCTCGACTTCCCAGACCCCAGTAATCCTCCCACCTCAGCCTCCCGAGAAGCTGGGACTACAGATGCACACAGCCATGCCTGGCTAATTTTGGTATTTTTGGTAAAGATGAGGTTTTGTCATATTTCCTATGCTGGCCTCGGGTAATCTGCCTGCCTCAGCCCCACAAAGTGCTGGGATTACAGGCGTGAGCCACCATACCCAGCCTGGATCTCATCTTTTAAAACCTGCAAATCTGGAACAATGCAACCTACTCCATGGAGTGGTTTTAGGGATCAAGTAAAAATGGCAGGCAAGGGACAGAGTTTCGCTCTTGTTGCCCAGGCTGGAGTACAATGGTGTGATCTCAGCTCACCACAACCTCTGCCTCCCGGGTTCAAGTGATTCTCCTGCCTCAGCCTCCCGAGTAGCTGGAATTACAGGCATGCACCACCACGCCCGGCTAATTTTGCATTTTTAGTAGAGACGGGGTTTCTCCATGTTGGTCAGGCTGGCCTTGAACTGCCGACCTCCAGTGATTCACCTGCCTTCGCCTCCCAAAGTGCTGGGATTACAGGCATGACCCACTGCGCCTGGCCCCCTATAGGAGCTATTCTTAAGCTTCTGGTTTCAGAGGGCTGGGGCCAGGAGAGGTTACGAGGTGAACATCTATATTTACAGCCTTCATGCTCTGGGCCGCCTTCTCCCTCCTTAGGTTGTTCTGTGTTAAAATGCAAGTATGTGAGCCCCTGGTGGAGTGACTCCCCAGGCTATGAAATTTTCACTACAGAATTGACAGAACTGGTACTCATAGATTTGGCTGAAATAAGATGTGCTTGAATTTTAAAGGGATGTCCCATATTTGGGGCAGGTGCTGGGCTAGTCAGTCACTGTGCTTGTCAGATGCATCCCCCCTAGAGAAACAGCTGAGCTTGGTGTGAAGATAATCAGAAGGAAGAGAGTCGGGGCTCAGGGGGAAGGCCTGGTGGGGGCCTGCTGTGGGGGAAGGGAGAGTCCAGACTCTGCTGTGAATGGGAGAGCAAGAAAGGAGCATGGAGAAAAGTAGGGAGGCAAGTGTGGGGGTGCTAGAGGCTGAATTTGTCACTTCCTGAAGTTGGATCCCTCTGGGTGAAATGCCTTTCAGTGACCAGGGGCCACCTGTCCCACCATGTGGCTCCATTGCTCAAGGAGCTTACAGTGGAATAAGTGAGAACCTGGGAGCAGAAAAAAATCATCCAGCAGCCATGTGACGAGTATGTAGGGGAGAGTTGAGGCTATGTGGTCAGCTTTGGTCCTGAGTTAGAATCAGATCTATGACTTCAAGCGGGGACTTTGAGCTGGTTATGTAATTAATTCATAACTTCTGGTAAACTGGGCTTCATAATATACTCACCTCATAGGGCTGGTGTGAGGATCAGCAGGGGTCATGTGAGGAAGCACTTAGCAGAGTCTAGCAAGCACTCAAATAGCAACTAGTGTTACAACAAAGAGCTTTGCTCTCTGGATGCTCTTGTCTGGGCTTTTAGCTGTGTGACCTTCAGGAAGTCACCTGCTCTTTCTGAGACTCTGTTGCTTCAGCCCTTTCAAAACAGAAACAAGCACAGCGGACCACAGGGCAGGTATGGGTCTGCATGGGAGCAGACAGAATCATTCACTGCAGGACCGAGGAAGAGGCAGGGTGCTGGGACGGGTGGGTTTAGGGAGGTCCGGGAGGGCACTGAAGCTCAAGAGAATTTTGTTTGGAAAGAAATGCGTCTTCCGTTTTGACTGAGAGGAAATGGGGAGGGGATGTGGTGCAGCACCGAAGGCAAGGTCGGCTGATGAAACTTGGTGGCGGTGTTTCTCAAACAGAAATAGGACATTCTCGCCCTCTGTGACACTCAGAGCCTCCAGAGTTTCAGCCTGGGCAGTGTTTGCACCTGTCACTGACGACCTCACTTGACTTGGAGTTAAGCTGCACAGGCAGCCACAGCAACTGTGCCCTGGAAGACGGCCCTGCCACCAGACAGACCTGCTTTCCACTATTCCTGATTTTCATGTAGTAGTTCATTGGACATTTACTGCACACCTACTAAATGCTAGGTGCGGGGGATTCAGCAGTGAATAAAACAGTTGCAGGTGTTGCGCTCAAAGACCTTTTGGTCTTGCAGGAGATAGAGGCAATGGGGAAATAACAGCCTACATACATGGATAATTAAGATTTTTGCTGTGAAGTTAAAGTTCAGAACGCTATGAGGCTGTACAATGGTGCAAAAGCTAATTTAGATTGGGAGACCAGCAGCAAGAAAAATGAAATGGGAATGCAGTTCAGATGAGAGATCAAATAACACCAGACGGAAATGGAGACAGCCTTTCTTTTTTCCTTAAACACATCGCTTCACATCCAGGCATAGACCACGGGAAAAGTAGTTGCCCTGCTTCCTGATATGACTGTCCTCTAAATACACACACTTTGTGTACACCCTCCATTCATTTCCACCCCCCTGTTAGTCATTCCTGCCTATTTAAATTTCAACTTTAGGCTCAGCTCTGGCCTCACTTCTTCTATCAAGCCTGCTTCACCCTTCAGCTCTCCAAGTTCTCTCTTCCTTTAGACTTTTTTTTTTGGGGTTGGTCTGCACTGCTCTTTCAACCTGATTCCATTTTCCCACGTGGCACGTTGTTTTGTGAATCCCATGGCCAAGCGTATGCTGGCATGGCTATAGTACATCTGTGCAAATGGATGATAGGTAGCATTTCCTCAACCAGAATACTGAAGAGGCCATGCAAGTGAGCCATGGTAGATCTTATCCTTCAGCCTGCTCATCTTGAATGAGTTAAAACTGAGACCCAGAGAAGTTAAAGGGGCCTACCAGTCACTGGATGAGAATCGAGGACTATGATCATGTCTTGTTATTTTGTCTTTATATCTCTTCAGGGCATTTGTTCCAGAGTCAGAATGTAATAGATGTTTTCTCTTTGATTGTTTATTTCTCGAGTTGGCCCCTACATGTGCTGTCCCATGTTCTCCCATTACTCACTTCAAGCAGTAGCTGTAGCGTTTGGTATTTAGCCCCTCTGTGTGACTTGATTATCTTATCTGTCAAATGGGTATAGTAATTCAAATTAACAAACGTTTATTCAATACTTACTGTATGTCAAGGACTTTGCAAAACTTTGAGGGGATTGCTGTACGACTGTTAAGATAGATCTGTGCTCCTGCCTTAAGGGAACACACACTGGTAGAACGTGGTAAAGGAATAATTACAATACAAGCAAAAATATCTATAGTAAAGGAATATGCAACATATGGGAACATGGACTAGCGTAACTATTGCCTGGAGTAAGTGGAAAAGCTCATTAACAATGAGACCATGCAGTGAAAGTGTGATGAAAAATGGAAAGGATTGTGCATGAAAACTACTAACCACATGGATGGCACTGTGAAGTGGAGACTTTGGAGAGAGGTGAAAGAAGAAAGTGGTGGCTGCAACAAGAGGGTGGACAGCATCTGTTCCGATGGACCAGTAAATTTTACACAGAGAAAATTCAGATGCCTGGCTAGAGACCATCTGAGCTACAGCCACCCAGCTTTAGATTAAGATTTTGGCCACAGGAGTGACCCAACCTCTTCATTCTATTAACACAGCTGAAAGCTCTGTGACCTAGAGTATTTGTCACCATTATCCTCACATTGGAAGAAGATGATCAGGAAAACTAGAGTTAGATGGGCGGATGGGATGCTGGAGGGCGTTAGCCTTTGGAATGGGAAACCCATAGCTGTGACCATCTTGTCAGAACTAGGAGTGCTGAAGGGCTGGTGAGAGTCACTGCTCTCCTTGTCCCCTGCCTCTGTAATCATGGAGATCTGAATGGTGTGTTGTTTTGAAATAAGTGGTTTGTAAACATGAGCAGCTGTCATAATATTGAAAGCACAACATTCAGAAAATTACTCCTCCGTTAGGATTGACAATAGTTTGGGTCAAAGGACATTGCCCAAAGCAAAATAATTATGTATGGTGAAAGTCTGACATCATCCCAGGAGGCATTCTTTAAAAACAAAAAAACAAAAAACCCATTTGTGTACCGCCCTTGACTCTTGGTTCAGCCCAAGCTCCAGAGCGACATCCACCCTAGCCCTGAGTAGGAGAGAAAAGTGACAACAGGGCACTCTCTGCTGGTGAGGCAGACCCACTACAGCTCATTGCTGGAGTCCCTGCCTCTGAGAGAAACCTGTAAATCTCGGGAACATCTGCAAGAACTGTTTTTCATGTCCCAAGATGAGGAGGGACATCTTCTGCTTCTTGAGAAAACATTCTGAGGATCTTGCCGGGCTGCGTGGCAATAAAACAGGCAAGTACCGTGTAGTCTTCCATAAATGGCTCATTACTGCAGTGAAAATGAAGCAAGAATAGCCCCAGTGTAAATCACTGTGACAAACGAGTAACTAAACCAGCACGAGGGCTCTCCGTCTTATACAACTGTCTCTCCTCCTCCTCTGCTTCCTTCACTTGGCTAACATTAACCAGCGAGGGGTATTCTTTCTTTGAAGTTGAATCTGTGTTATACTACTGTGGAAACAGCAGTAATTGTGGTACCCCCAAACCATTAGTGGGGTCTCCTCTTTGTGGCTCTGTGAGCTTTCAGGAAGTATAGATGGAAAGAGGAAGGCCAGAAAGGAGATAATTCAAATAACCTGTTGTCTTCTCACCCCAGGAGGGATGCCTTTGCTACTGACCAATACACAGATGTTGCAGTGGCTGTTAGCATAAAGTCCCTCATGTGACAAAGGGCTGTGATCTCTGAGCCCATGACTAGAGCTGTCCTCTGTTCAATTTTATGGCAGTACTGCATGATACCTTAACTAGAATAAAAATGAGGGGAAGGTCCGTACGAACAAAACCTCAATGCTGCCTGGATTTGTTTATCTTTGACTAAAGCTGACTTGAGATTCTCAAAGCCAGCTGGAGATGGCTCCATTGGAAATTCAGCATGACAGACTTTCCTAGCCTGTGTCTGGACATCCTTGCTTACCTGTGGGATCCTTTTGGCCGATCATTTGCCTATGTCATGATACAAATATCAGGTTAGAAAATGGAGTATCTGGCATCCTCCATTTTGCAAACAACAGGGGCAGACCTGTGATTACTGCAGAAGTTTAAAGCAATGAGTACTGGATGGATCACAGGTTGAGCCTGTGGCAGGAGGGTTTTGCATGCGTGTGCTTTAGTTACTAGATTATTTTTCATCTGGTGATTCCCTCAAAATCATTCTTTGGTTATGGCAAAGAATGTGCAGTGGCCAATAGTGTATTACTCTCACACAAGGTCTGCTACCACCACCTATACATCCTTTGAGCAACTTAGGGTGAACTGGGGAGAAGGACAGGGAGGAAGGCATAGAACTATTTCTGATGGTAAGTCTTCCTGCAGCAAAAACAGGAAGTTCCTAGCAGTTCCTAGGCCCCAGAGGATGCAGAATCTGGCACCACCTTACTTGAAGCAGAAAAATACACTGTATTTTTCAGTGTATCGTACAGTGTATCTTTCTTCATCGATAGTCCGTAAGGATCTGCCACTAGCCCCATTTTGCTCAAGGCTAGTGACTCAATTCAGGCAGAAAAGCAGGAGTGGATCTCCTGGACAGATGGTGGCCTCGTGTTTGGAGGACACCCTAGAGGGAATCAACCAGACCAGCATTTTTCAGTTTGTTTTTTTGGCAACTAATCGAATCCAAGTATTTTGAACATGTAAGTAATTTGCATAGTATGCACTTTTAACTAAAACAGGCAAACCCCATGTCAGTAGTTATATCATCACAAAACCATTTTTGTAACCAATTAAAATTTTAATTATATATACATATATATACACACATATATGTATATGTGTATATGTGTGTGTGTGTGCATATATATGTGTGTGTAGTGTGTGTGTGTGTGTGTATATTTGAGAGTCTTGCTATGTTGCCCAGACTGGAGTGCAGTGGTGTGATCTTGGCTCACTGCAACTTCCACCTCCCAGGTTCAAGTGATTCTCGTGCCTCAGCCTCCGAAGTAGCTGTGACTACAGGCGCTTGCCACTACACCTGGCTAATTTTTGTATTTTTAGTAGAGATGGGGCTTTGTCATGTTGGCCAGGCTGGTTGACCACTCCTGCCCAAGTGATCCACCCACCTTGGCCTCCCAAACGGGTGGGATTACAGGTGTGAGCTACTTCGTCTGGCCCGGCCTGATTTTTTTTTTAATGTTCAGATAGCTCCTGCCCAATAGATGCTACAAATCCCCATGTTAGAATACTTGTTTATAACTTAACGATCTCCTGAAATCATCAGCAGGAACTTAAGAACATGACCTGTCAGGAGCATATTGATCCTCGAGGGGGATTTCCCCATCGCTGAAGCGATCCTCCTGCCTTGGCCTCCCAAAGTGCTGGGATTACAGGTGTGAGTCACTACATCTGGTCCCAATTGCTCTTTGGAGGAATATTCCATTACCATCAAAAAATTGCCCCATAAATCCTCAGGAAAATCACTTATTGAAAAAATTCCTTGGTCGATGCCCATTCCTTGGTCAGTGTCCATGAATGAGTGGGTGACTGGGGCAGGTTACATTGAGCAAGCTGGCATATGCATAACCTATCCTAGATACTTGAGTATCTCTAGGCATTAGGCCACTAGGCAAAGTTGCTAGACAGCTCCAAATGACAACAGCTTCCTTTGACTCTCCCATAAATATCTTCCCATGTGTAGATTACTCACGTTGAAAGCTCTGGAATGCTGCCATTCAGCCGGGCACCTGGTCTACACCCCAGAGTAAGTCATGCGACTTATTTGATGGGGAACTGTAAAGTTGTGTGACTTGATCAGCAAGCAAAGATGTTTATCTGATGTCAAAATTTTAAGTTGACAGAGCATTCAAAATTGCTCTTCTAGGTTTATGAGAGACTAGGTCCAGAATGGGAGTCCAGGGGCTGAATGCACAGGTGATCTGACACCATCTCATCTAAGAAAGACCAGGGTTTCAGCTCCGAGGGGTGAAGCACAGATTTGTCACCTACATAGCTCAGCACTTACCAAATCATTGCTCTTATTTGGAACATATTATTGGTTCATTTAACAAATAAGTACTGAGCACCACTGAGACAGTGGAAATACAAGAGTGAACAGTTATTTGTCTTCTAAGATACTTTGTTCTAAATGTTTATCAAAGTAATTTAGGTAATCCAGAAGAACTTGTGATGGGAAACTGTAGTCTCTTGCTTTGTCAGAACCTCTCCCTAGCCCCTGCTTTCATCTGATTAATTCTCTGGTGGTTATCTCCTTGTAATATGTCATATTCTATGTCTTGGTTTATGAATGTTAGATCATATTTTTAACTCCCACTATGAAAAATGAAGATTTAACTCATTTATACTATGTTCACTTAACCTCACTTCTCTTCTCTCTCCTTTCCTTCAACCTTTGATGATGATGATTGAATTAGAATGTTGAATATGCTCCCCTGACAGCCATCACTGGAAGCTGCAAAGTTGAAAACAATAGGTGACAGATATCCTCACATTCTAAATAAGGTGCTACTACTCTCTACACACAGGACCTGCTAAAAGAACATCCGCATGGAATCTAGCTCATCACCACCTCCAGGTGATAGACAAGAGAAGGAAAGAGTGGGGGAGAGATGGGAGAGTAAGAATTTCTTCCGGAGTGGGGGTGATTGGCTTCTTCCTTCCAAGAGAGAAGGGTCTTTAAGATTGCCACTCAGAAAAAATGATGGTCTTTGCCAGAAAGAGATGGGCACATGTTTCTCCTTTAGGCACCACATCTCTGGATGTCTTTTTCATGACTGATGCTTGTGGTTTTCTCTGAGGTCTTGGATTCTGGATCTATGATTCCTACTTCACCTTTCTTTTGTAAGATGACAACTGATTTAGACTCCTTGCCTGAGGTGTACACATTGACCTAATTTCTCATCCATAATATGGAACTATAGCTCCCTGTACATGTATCACATCCACTGAAGACCTTAGCTTTATAAGTTTAGGTAGGCTATGCCAGATCTCTGGGGATAAGGGGCACCAGGCTTTTCCTCAGCCCTGCGAACTCATTCTCAAATTCTTCTCCAATGAAAATTGTATCCCTCTGCCTCTACAGTTCCCTCACTAAACCGTGCTTTCTTCTAGTCTCCCAACTGTTGATTCTTTCCCCAGTCTAAGGAAGGCCAAGAACATTTTCTCTCTGGTTCCAATTTGATCAGTAGTTGCTAGTGGGTGCCATGATGTTATGAAGAATTAGATTTTTATAGGGGATACACTATGGTTGATTCCCCCACATCCATTCCAGCCCAGATGGATGAGTCTATCATCTCCTTCTCTGGGCCAGTGACTAATTTAGGAAAAGGGAAACCAACCCAGCTCTCAACACTGAGGTGTGAAGAGAAGCCTGCTGGTGGTTTCTGGGAAAGGTCAGTTTTCTCCTATAGGTAGGGAAAGATTATCTCGCTGTATCTTCTGGACCTTGTCATCCTGTATATGATTTGTGCTGTAGCCATCCTTCAGCCAGGATAAAGACGAAACAAGAGACAGATGGAGAGAAACCTTGAAGACTTCATGTAGCCCCTAAATCAACCAACCCTACAGTTTACCCTTCTTCTGACCTTCCTAAATTCCTGTTATGCGAGACAATGCATTTCCATATTGTTTAACCCAATTTGAGTCACGGCTTCTGTCGTGTGCAGCTGAAGTCTAACTAACTGTTATAATTTCCCAAGTCATTTCTGGAATTGGTGTGAAAGTGTGCTGTGATCCATTAGTTATGTCTGTCAAAGCTGGGGGTTTCAAACTTTGCCGTCCTGTGCTCTTTAGCTCCTTATTTGCATCTTGTACAGGGGTTCTCTCCTGGGTTTGTTTTGCTTTCATTAATACCCAGATTAGTACTTTTAATGCACAGACGGTGGCTATAACACAAGATAAATACCCTTATTTGTATGTCTCAGTCTGTTCTTCAGATTCCTGAGCTGCCCAACCCATTCTGCACCTCATTTCTTCCGTTATTTTTGGCTCCTCTGGTTACTAAACTGTTGCTTATTCCATTCTTATGACTTTCTCCTTTGCCTGATGTTGGGATGTAAAAATTCACTGGAGATAGACCAGGAACACAGCACACTACAGCCTATTCGAGGCATCAGATGGGTGGTGCTGATATCATATGTGAGGCTGATCTGGCTGCTGTACCTGTAACTCCATCAATTGCGAGGGCTGATCTGAAGGGCTAGCGTCTCCTTCATCTGGTCCTCGTTAAACTGTGGGCAGCCCTCCAAAAGCTGAATGCCCTTTCAAAAAGGATGCCCTTCCCAGATAGGAAGAGCTGTTCTTTGGTCAAAAGTATACAGGTGCTATACGGATGATGTGAAGAAACAGCTTTTGGGGCTCCTCTGCCGACATTATTCTATGAGCTTTTCTTCATTTCTGGACTGCTCAATGCATTATCTAGGTCTATAAACAAGAATAATAAAAGGGTGAGTGGAAACAATGGGGCTGCCATTTCCCAGCTCTTATCTTTTTTTTTTTAGCTTGTAAACAAGCAGCAGGGTCTCAAATCCAGTGTTGCTTGTAAATTCTGCTGAGAATAAAAATGGACAGTGCACACAGATGTGGCTTTTGGAAGAGTTCATGGAACCCTCAGCAATAGACGCTCATTCTTTTTTCTGTTTGATAATTGATTAAAAAATATGTATGTATTGCAAAGCTCATTTATTGATCAAGAGAAGAGTGAAAAGGATAGCTTCTCTAATTAAAACCGATCGGAGCTGTGAAAGTTTAATTAATTGGATGCATGTCACTTCATTTCCATGTTATGTTGTGCACAGCGCTGTTTTCATAATTACTGTGTTGTGTCGGGGTGGCGGGTGTCTCTCTAATTAACAGTCTGAGGGAAAAGTGATGTATGGTCCTGCTGAGCAGGCAGAGTGGGTGGAAAGAGAAGACCCAGCCAGATTCCACAGGCTCTGTCCCTGTGGCCTGATTCTTACCATTTCCACCACCCTTTGTTCAGTAAACGAGGTTTTGGTGGATCTTCCTAGAGATTGCTGTTTTTGTTTGTTTCTCAGGTTTCTCCATCATGAGACAGGGAGGCTAGATGACACTTCCAGGGATGGAAAGGTGAAAATTGTCACTGGTTGCAAACCACTCCAACAGCTTTCTCCTTAGAACCTCCAGTGTTCACTGCATTCACTCCTCGCTTGAAAACCAACGCCTGCCCACTTAGCCATGACAAACACTTACTGAGTGTCCACTCCATGAAATGTATGGTGATGGGCAAAGGGCAATCTGACTTTGAGTTCAGACTGCAGTTCCTCACTAGACATGTGACCCTGGGAAATTTTCCTGAGTTCTTTGTGCCTCAGTCTTCTACTTTATAACATGGGAATACTAAGACCTTCCCAGTAAAGATGCTGGGCAAATTACATGAAATAACAAATAGTATGCTTAGTGTACAGTTTTATCACCCTGGATTTATTAAACAATTCTTTCATTTCCCTGTGTAGTTTTTTTATTAATCCTTAGTTGAATCCTACCGTAGATTTTAACTCCTAACTGGCCTCACTTCTGTGACCACCCTCTTAAATCCATACACCACTTTGGAAATAGGATTCTTTTTTCTAAAATGAAAGTTGATTGTATGAATACCTTGCTGAGACACTTGCCCAGATGATGTGTCGCCTCTGCACCAGCTGGCCCCCTGGAGCCACACTTCCACCACCCCTTCTTTTCACAGCTTTGTCACTGCCGCCCAAACCCCCCAATCTCCCTCACACCCAAGCATAACATGCTTTTCCCCTCTTCTGTCCAGAAGGTGCCTTTTCTCCTAAAAGCAAAAGTGCCACAAGTTATTTTATATTCAGCTCAAATATCTCCTTTTCAGTGAAATCATCTGTGCTCCTGCCCTATCCCCCTCCACCCTGCTTCTCCTGCCCCAGCGGTTTTCTTGTTTGGAGTTTCTTCCTGACTAGATAGGAAGTTCCTATAGGCAGGGATAGCAAGTTTCTATACATAGGGCTGTGTCTCTGTTATCTTTGGGTCATAGTGCCTGGCAAGAATGTGGCATGAAGCAGGCTTTTAATAAGTGATTGTTGAAGGACGGATAGAAAGAACAAAAGTTGTCTTCATATGGAACTGCCATTAAATATCTGACTTCCTACAAGACTTATGGCTCCATGGGGGCAGGGAACACGTCTGTCTTCTTGTATATTGTCCTGTCCCTGTTTGCTTGGCATATGGTAGGTACTCCATAAACAAATAAAACTGGCACATCATGTGGTCTGTATGCATTAAAGGTTTGTTGTGAGGGCAAATTGATAATGAATATGAAAGTTTTAAAGTTCAAAAAGGTTGGAAAAATACTGTAAGTTGTTTAATAGAACAATAATGTTGACAAAATGAATCAAACCCTGTAAGATATTTAAAGATATTTATTCTGAGTCAAATGTGAGTTACCATGATGGCTTGTGACACAGCTGTTAGGAGACTCCAAGAGCATGTGCTCAAGGTGGTCGGGGGCAGCTTGGTTTTATACATTTTAGAGAGACATGAAACATCAATCAAATACATTTAAGATATACATTGGTTGAGTCCAGAAAGGCGGGAGAAGGTTGGGGTCAGGGGGAGATGCTTCCAGGTTATAGGTGGATTTAAAAATTTGCTTTTGGCAATTGGTTTAAAAAGTTCTTCTCAGCAGAAAGGAATGTCTGGGTTATGAATGTAAGGGGTTGTGGGGACCAAAGTTATATCATGCATATGAAGCCTCCAGGTAGCAGGCATCAGAGAGAATAGATTGTAAAAGTTTCTTATAAGACTTAAGGTCTGTGTTGATGTTAAATGCTGGTCAGCTTTTCCTGAATTCCAAAAGGGAGGAGGGCATAATGAGGCATGTCTGACTCTCCCTTCCCCGTCACGGCCTGACCCAGTGAACCAGTCTTTCAGGTTAACTGTAGAGTACCCAGGCCAAGAGGAAGGAGTCTATTCAGATGACTGGCCACTGGGGGTTAGCACTTAGAATTTTATTTTTGGTTTACAATAATTGCTAATGACATTATCAGACCTTTTTTTTTTTTTTTTGGAAGGCATGCTCTGTTTTGGAGTAGATTTCCTGAGTGTCAGTGGCCTCTAAGTCCTTCTGCATGTTGTCATTACAACTGGATGTGGTGTCTCTGCATAGAGAGGCTGCCCTCATAACCTTCAGGGAGGAATTTGGAAGCCTTAGTAAGTGATACTGCAACCGAGTCTCAACCTGTCCCATTTTAAAAATCCGATAACTCTCTGGATTGCCTAATACACTATTCTCTATTCTCCTACCTCAGTGACATGTACAATAAATAATGCATTCTGGTAATTTTAGAAAATCATTTTAGTTCCAGGCACTTTTCTGGAGTCAATCAATATTTGTACTTATTTAAGGTTTTTTTTTTTTTTATTAAGAAAAGTTTTTTTCTTCCTATGCATGTTTGACCTTGTACCAATAACATCTTTTCTCCAGAGTAGAACTCTGAAACAAAATCCAGCCACGAAGATTGTAAGCCACACCCCTTCTCACTAATGAGGGAGTAAGCCCTGTCACATGCTTCATTTTGACTAGCTCTTCACACTTGACTCTAGTTCAGGAAATTGGACTCTGGATTCGTCTGCCATCTCTCAATGCCAGTGCAATTCTGTCACAACATTTTTAGTACTGAGAGTGGGAGTTTATAAAGACACAGGGTGATTAAAAGTAAGTATAGGTTGAAATAACTAACTTGTTCCAGTGATTCTCTTTCTCCACACCAAAATTTAATATTAATTAAAAAAATTCAGACCCTGAACCATTATCCCAGGTGTATCTTGATTCTAACAGAAAAATGCTGAAGGTTAGCCTTGAGGAGTTTGTCTGGGTGTGGAGTATGGTGGTAAAGGCTCTAAAGTGTGAAGATCTGAGTTATAGGCTGCTTCTGCTATTGGTTGGCCCTGTGACGGGGAAGTCAATTATTCCATATTCCTTGTCAGTCAAATGAAGGTGCTGGCTCTGTAATTCTGGGTCAGTCTGCAGGCAGCTAGTCCACAAGGATAATGAGTGTATTCCTCCTTGTACCAGCACTGTGCTGGGTGCCGAGGACATAACGATGAAGGAGACTTGCTGCCCCAAGATACCAATGCAAGACACACGTGTGCTCAGCCCTCAGTCCCCCAGGCACAACCTCTGTCCCACGGTGATGGGCTTGGGGCCTGAGTCACCAGATCAGGCTTCACCTCCACACAGCATGAGCTTCCCTTTGCCTGGGCTCTCTTTCCTGCCAACTGACTTTTCCCCCAATGCAGACTATAGGAGAACTTCTAAAAGCACTGGCTCTTGAAAGGTGAGGAAGCAAGGAGAGCTTAGCTCTCCATCCTCCCTGAGAGACCTTGACACTCCTCTTCTGTCTGGGACAGTGTTGGGTCCCCAGGGCCCATATGGGGAGGGAGTGGAAGCCAGCGTTCAAAGGCCCCAGGCAATGTGGGACTCCTCAAGTTATGGAACTAAGATAATATGCTGTGCCCACTCAGAAAAGCAGCTTTTCTTACTGAAAAAAAAAAAGTTCTGCTTTGCCTTACCTGGTAAAAAGAACAGCAGTTGGGAGGTCCTCAAAGCACATTGGAGGAACAGAGAGTGCAGGGGTGTTGAGGGCGGAGAGGCTGGGAGCCCACATTCAGACACCATCTGCTACCCTAAGATAGTGTTTTTCAAACATTGTTGAGCACCAGAATCACCTGTAGGGCTTGTTCAAACATAAACTAATTGTTTCTGATGCAATAGGTCTGGGCATAGCCTGAGAGTGTGCTTTTCTAGCATTTTCGCATGTTTCCAGCTGATGCTGATTCCGCTTCGTGAATAGCTGTGCTAAGGGGAGTGGCTTGAAGGGATTATGATCTTAATGAATGAAATATTGTATCGCCTCACATGTTCCATGGAATATTAATAAGCCATGACAAAAACCCTGGGTCTGTATTGACTACAATAGAAAATTCTATGCCAGTGAGATTTTCTCAAGTGTGATTTGTAAACCACTTTTGTCAGCCTGACAGAGGGCCTTGCTACTCAAAATGTGGTTCTCAGACAAGCAGCATGGACATCACCTACATGTGTTAGAAATGCAGACTGTCAGGCCCCACCCCACACCTACTATACCAGAATGTCGCTTTTAACAAGATCTCTGTGTGGTTTCTAAGTTATAGGTTGAGAGCATTGCTCCAGGGGTTTCTCAGATGTGTTTCTAGAGTGGGTGTCTTTGGGGTGGGTTGGGGAGGTGAAATGTATGGTTGTTATAATCCAAAATCATTGTACAGTAGCTCAGCCTAGACGTTAGCCTGGGTGTGACTCTGGGTGGGCAGTGGCTCAAGCCTCCATAGAGCATGCACTCCTGGAAACAAAGCCTACAGGAAGGTAAGGTGTTTCAGTGTGTACGCCATCTATCTATTTTGACAGTGTCTTTTTGAAGATCAATATGCAACTGTACTTCCTTAGCTTCTATGTGGCAGATAAACTTGCAATTTCTGGAAATAACAGATCATGGCTAAAGTGGAGGAACAGGAAGAGGAGGAAACACCCCCTTCCAGGCTGCTTCTGCCATTGGTTGGTCCTGTGATAGGGGAAGTCTCAATTTTTCTGTGTTTGTTTCCTTGTCAGTCAAATGACTCTAATTCTGGGTCAGTCTGCAGGCAGCTTGTCCACATGAATAATGACTGTATTCCTCCATTACGTACAGCATAATCAGAATTCCCTGTCTCACATTTCCTAGGATATTGGGGGTGAACAAAATAAGAATATGGCGGGGTCTTTTTCCTACAAAGCATCACTAACAGTATTCTTTCAAAAGGCCTAGAACATTTGAAAATGGTCTTATTGAGATAAATTCAAATACCACACAATTCACCTGTTTTAAGTGTACAAATCAGTTGTGTTTAGTATGTTCACAGAGTTGTGCAACAATCACCGCAATCTAAGCTTGGAACATTTTCAACGCCCCACCCTGCCAAAAAAAAATCCTATACTCACCAGCAATCACTCCCCATCACTCTCCTCCAGCCAGCCCTGTCAGTTGCTAGTCTACTTTGTGTCTATAGATTTGCCTATTCTGCATATAAATGGAATCATACAATATGGCCTTTTGTGGCTGACTTATTTCACATACTATTTTCAAAGTTCACCCATGCTGTAGCATGTATCAGTACTTCATTTTTTAAATAATAGCTATATGGTATAGTTTTTACATTTTGTGTGGCTTATATGTGTAGTTTTTACATTTAGGTCTATGATCCATTTTGAGTAATTTTTGCGTGTGATGTGAGGAAGGCGTCTAACTTCATTTTTTCACATGTGGGTATCCAGTTGTCCCAGCACCATTTGTTGAAGGCTATTCTTTACTCATCTGACTGGTTTAGCACCTAGACAAGTTATTTTTTATTTTATTTTTTGAGACAGTGTCTCATTCTTGTTGCCCAGGCTGGAGTGTAGTGGCATGATCTTGGCTTACTGCAATATCTGCCTCCCAGTTTCAAGTGATTCTCATGACTTAGCCTCCCAAGTAGCTGGGATTATAGGCATGTGCCACCATGCCTGGCTAATTTTTATATTTTTAGTAGAGATGGGGTTTTGCCATGTTGGCCAGACTGGTCTCAAACTTCTGATCTTAAATGATCCACCCACCACAGCTTCCCAAAGTGCTGAGATTACAGGCGTGAGCTGCCACACCTGGCCCTAAACAAATAATTTTTAAAAGGTTAGCTCTATATTAGACTCACTTGGGGGGATGTTAAAAATATATCCAAGTCTGGGCCACTCTTCAGTTAATTAAATCAGAATCCCCAGTGACGGTAACACACAGTCAGGGTTGAGAAACACGTGCCTACGGTATGGCTGTTAAATGTGGTTTCCAGATTAGCAGCATTGGTTACACCTGGGAGCTTGTTAGAACTGCAGGTTCTTAGGCCCCTCCCCAGACTTGCTGGAATCAGAAATGCTAGCGGGTAGGGCTGAGCAATCTGTGTTTTAGGTCCTTCAGGTGATTCTGGTGTACACTTAAGTTTGAGAACCAATGGCCCTCATCAGAGTTTTGCTTTAAGTGATAACAAGATGTTCTCCTGGCATCAGTCTCACCTGTGAGCTTTATGCTCCTGTAATTATAGAGGGCCCAGCATGCAGAAGAACCAATGGCCCCTGCCTTGGGTCCTTTGAGGTCCAGTGTCTCCTGCTACCCATGCTGTGCTTGTGACTCCTTTTTCTTCCTAGGCTGAAAGCCCTGCTCCTCCTGCCTTTACTGGTGGTGCTAGTAACTACCCTAAACAAGACATGGCTTTTGTCCAAGCTTTCAGCCTAGCCTTAGGGGACTCCTGTGACCAGTGTTTGTTGATCTTCTCACCCACCTAACTTGCCCCCCCTCGTCATAGATGAATGTATTTAATTCATACCATAGGCAGTTCAGTTCTCCCCTAGACTCTGGGATTTCAGAGAGGATGAAGGTAAGAAGAAATTATTGTCAGTGCCACATTGATTCTGGCTGCATTCCCAGGGTGCAGAAGCCCCAGGCTCCTGTTGATTCTCCTTGCCCAAATGCTAACCTTGTGCCTTGCATTCAGCACCTGTCCACACTCTTGCTTGGAACCTAACTCCTGCCTTTCTGTCCAGATTCCTGGTCTTGAAGCCCAGACCCAGTGGTTTCAAGGGCTTGTAAACATGCCAACAGATCTCCCCACCTTTGCTCAGCCTGCCCCTGATGTCTATGATGAGAAGGGCCTGGCACACCTCTAGGATGTTAGGTGCCTCCAGGTGTGCTTGCCTAGCTTCCATCCCATTGGCCCCACCTTTGTTGTGAGCCCTGGGTTTGACCTTACTCATGTGTCCTATTTCTGAACCAGATGCCCTTCATTCCAAGATTATCAGCGTTTACAGATATGTTGTGCTGTTAAGGCTTTTTAGTTCCACAACTGAAAATGTTACCAAAATTGGCCAAAGCAACATGGGGGTTCTCATGTGAGTGAAATGCCTGGGATTTCATTTAGGTGCTTGATCACAGACTCATGTGCTTTTTGATTTACCAGCACTTGGTTCTTCTCTTTCATTGGGATTCATTCTCAGGTTCTTCCCTGTGGTAGAGATGCCTATAGCAGGTGCAGATCTTGCGTCTTTTCAGCTTCATCTCTCATGGAAAAGCATGAAAATCCCTTATCCTAAAGTCTCGTTGTGACTCGTTGGGTCTGATCATGCCATATATTCACCCCTGGACCAATCTCTGTAGCTGGAGTGGAGATCTGATGCACTGGTTGGCCTGGATCTGTATGGATCCATTTTTTTTTTTTTTTTTTTTAAGATGGTTGTCCAGGCTGGAGTACAGTGGTGTGATCTTGGCTCACTGCAACCTCTGCCTCCTGGGTTCAAGTGATTCTTCTGCCTCATCCTCCCAAGTAGCTGGAATTACAGGCAGGCATCACCATACCTGGCTAATTTTTGTACTTTTAGTAGAGATGGGGTTTCGCCATGTTGTCCAGTCTGGTCTTGAACTCTTGACCTCAGGTGATGTGCCTGCCTCGGCCTCCCAAAGTGCTGGGAATACAGGTGTGAGCCACTGTGCCAGGCCTGGATCTGGTTCTTAAGCTCAACCCTTGGAGTTGGGAGTGGGTAGTGCTCCATATCCACCACAAAACAGAAAATGGGAAAGGGGAGACATGGTATAAAACACAAATATTTGGTCTTTGTCTCTAGTTCCTGGCACAGAGCTCCTAAGACTCTTGGAATTATTATTTTCTTTTGTGAAACAGGATCTCCCTCTGTCACACAGGCTGGAGTGCAGTGGTGCCACCTGCCTCAGCCTCCCTAGTAGCTAGGATTACAGGCGCTTGCCACCATGCCCAGCTGCATTTTTTGTATTTTTAGTAGAGACAGGGTTTTGCCACTGTTGGCCAGGCTGGTCTCGAACTCCTGACCTCAAGGGATCTGCCCACCTCAGCCTCCGAAAGTGCTGGGATTACAGGCATAAGTCACTGCGCCTGGCGAGAATTGGTTGTCTTTTATACGCTTATGAATGACTGGTGGCTGAGTCAACTTCTGGTGATCAATCCGTATTCTAGGTAACTTCAGAATAGGGGTTGATCACTAGAAGGACAAAGCCATGATTATGGGGTGGAACTTTCAGCCCTACCCTGTCCTCCAGAGGAGGGCTGCAGATTGAACTCAATCACCAATGGTCAGTGATTTCATTAATCATGCCTACATAATGGAACCTTCATAAAAACCCCTAAATGATGGCGTTTAAGAAGCCGTGGGGTTGGCGAGTGCACTGAAGTGCTGGGAGGGTGGTACACCCAGTGGGGGTAGGGAAGCCCTGTGCCCCTACTCTCCATACCCTCCCCTGTGAATCCTGAGTTATGTGATAAATGAATAAGATTTCCCTGAGTTCTGGGAGTTTTCCTAGTGCATTATTAACCTAAGGGAGATGTTGTGGGATTCCCTAAATTTATAACTGTTCCATCAGAAGTACACCTGACAACCTTGGTGTTGTGACTGGCATTTGATGTGGGGCAGTCTTGTGGGACTGAGCCCTTAACCTGTGGGGTCTATCCTAACTCTGATAGTGTCATAATTGAATTAGATTGTTGGATACCCAGTTGGTGTCAGAGAAACAGAGAACTGATATTCAAAAATATACCAAGTATTTAGTGTCAGGGGAAAAACCCCCTAAAGTGGATGACTAGACACTTAGTACCAGAAACAGGGTCAATGGAAGTATTGATCAAAAAGCACATGCCTATAACATTACTTGGCTTTGGCTGGATTTCAGATTTGCTTCTCCGGATAAGTGGATTAATCTTTGGGCATCACACTCTCACAGGACACCATTTTTCTTCCAGCCTTGGATGCCACAGCTCCTCTAGGAAGTGTTTCAGAGTTTGATATAGAGAGTACAAGTTCTATAGTGGGCTGGGGTGTTTAATGGTTAAAACTTTTCTTGAAGTCAGTTTGGTATTACACGTTACCTTAAAAATGTTCCTACTCTTTGGCCTTACATTCTTAAATTTTGGGAATTTATCCTAGGATAGTGACCTGACAGGTGAGTCAGGCTTTGAGCAAAATGTTATTATTATACCATTATTTATATTAGAAAAAAATTGACCTTGAAAAGTATCTATTATAGGATTGGTGAAATAAATTTCAGCATATGAGCATGTCCTTAGGATGGAATAATATGTAACCACCAAAAATTATAAAGAATTTAAGTTCATTGGAAAATGATATAAAACATAATTTGATGATATGGATATTATCATATTAACAGTATACTCACTTAATATATAATATAATTTAAATTGTATCAACCACACTTTATTGAAAGGACTGGAAATTCACACTCCAATACAGTTAATAGTGTTATCTTGGGTGGTAGAATAATTGGTGTCTGAATTCTTTTTCTTATATTTTATTCTGTATTTCCTGTTTTTTCTGTGAGGATGCTGTCATTGTGTCTAATCTACAATGTAAGACCCAGAAGGGCAAGAAATAGAGTTCTTCTTTTATAATCAGGAGAAAAGTTAATAAAAAAATTCCTCGGCAGTGAATTCTGCACCAATCGAGTTAGACTCTTATCTCCAGAGCTGTGTGAAGAGACAAGGGAATGAGAGTTTATGGGCTGGATTGATTTTTGTACTGCTGCTGCTGCTTTTTTTTTTTTTTTTTTTTTTTTGCTTGTAACCTGTAACCCATTCAGGGTTACACTTGAGTTGAATCCTCTTAGGATGTGTGAATAGGAGGCACAAATACAAATCAAAGGCTGGGACAATTGGGAGAAGGCCTGTCAGAGGCATGCTTAGGAAGCGGGCCTTAGGACAAGCAGTTCCCCTGGGTAGACTCAGTGGAGTGACGGGCCAGGCTTGTCTTTCAGATCTGAAGAGTGTTGTAAACTGTTGTCATCTGGGCAATTGAACTTAAATCACGGCTGAGGATGAAAGGGCCTGAGAGGTTTTTCTGTGGTCATGACAAGCAGCCCCCAGCATCTTTGGAAGACCAGACTCCTCAATACCAGTCCTAGCAAAAGAATGAACTTGAGAAAACATGTCTCCTTTCTCTTTTCTCCTTCAAGGAATGCTTAGGACTTCTTTTGAGATCCCATCAGCTCCCTCTACCCTGTCACTGTTCTGGCTTTATTTGGATCTGACAGCTTTAGTGACACCCCCAGACCCTGTGTCCCATACCTCCTTAAAACTCCATGAACAGGATCCTTCTCCTTCAGTAGCTCCCATCTCTGCCAATCCAGAAAAGCAGGCCAATATACTATATTCCCTTCTCAAATAATGCTTGAATTTGCATTGACGTTATGGACCAAAGTACAATGACAGGCAAGAGGGACCTCGCAGTCCCCTGGAGCCCTTTCCAGGTTCTGCGCTGTTGTCCCTGGCTGCTCACGTGTTGTGTCACCTCTTGGAAGAAGGGCGCACACACTTGCTAGAGAAGCCAATCTTCTCCTGGGATTCCTGGCCCTTCTCCTGCACAATTCATCTTTCATCACTTCTGGAGAACTATTTATTCATCTGTTGTTTTTTCTTTGACTTTTTAGAGTGGGTAATACTTTTGAGTAGGTGCAATTTCAAAGATGACAAAGCACAGAGAGCAAAAGTCTCTGGCGCATTCCTGTTCACTGCTCTCCATTGGAGAGGACGAGGGCAGAGCCAGCTCTTCCAGATGGCCACCCAATGGTCCCAACCCACTTACTGAACAGTCAATTTTTCTGTTTCAAGAGGATGTCAAATGTTCCATATGGATTTGGATCTACTTCTGGACTTTGTATTCTCTTCCTCTGTCTGTCTGTCTATTTATATGCCAACATCACTGAGAACAGAGGGCAGGCAGCAGCTGTTTAAGCCTGAAGAGAGATGTACAGCTTTTCTCTTTCTCACCTTGTTCTAGACTTCAGTTCCTTCTCCTTTTAGACTCAGTGCTGGTTCTATACTAATATTCTTACAGTGACATATGGGGTAGATACTATCATTCCCATTTTATGGATAAAAAAAATGAGGAACAGAGACATTTATGTGACTTGCTCAAGGCCACATAGCCACTTGGTAGAAGAGCAGGGACTATAAGCCCAGGGGGTAGGTCCTCAAGACAGATATGTAACTACCATGCTCTACCCTCTTTCAGAGTGGTCTTTTTATAATTAGCACTAACAGCTACTATTAATTGACAGCTATATGCTAGGCATCGTGTTGAGTGCTTTGAGTGCTTTGCATAGTGTCTTATTTAACTTACTTTTCATAATAACTCCACTAGGTAGATATGATCATCATATTTATTACAGGTGGGAAACTGAGGCTCAGAGGGGTTACTCAAATTGCTAAGGTCACTTGGCTAGATGTGTGGCTCTGGGGCTCATGCTCTTTACAGTGATACTTTATAGACTCCATTTTTGTGATTAGATATTCTTCCTTATTACACTGATGTCACTTCCATTATCAGCCACAGTCCTCAGCCTTGACTAAAGGCACAGAATCAGGGAAGCACGGGACGTAGGGCACCTCATGGTACTCTCTTCTCTGAACTCCTGAGACAGTCTCACTCTTCCAACACTTTTTTGCTATCTTAGGCTGTGAAACTCCCTCAAACAACATGTCAATTCACAGTGCAGGGTCTTTGTCTTTTAAGGCAGTTAATACATGTGTTGATATTGAGATAGTTGATAGGGAGGTCTCCATGAGGAAAAAAAAGAGAATCCTAACGCTCAAACAGGGAAGCTCCGACTTGATGGTTAAGGCACTGGGGGAGCTACAGAAGATTCTTAAGCTGAGAAATAAGACACAAAAATGGTGTTTAAGGAAAAGTCATTATGGCTTATATGCTTTCTGTATAATCTCTTGCCAAGAAAGACAAGAACCAGGACAACTAACTACTAAATACAATTAACACTGTCTGTAAAGGCTTTCATCGTTGAGGGCACTTTGTTCATCTGCTTTAAACACCTTTTCTTCTGAAAGTCTCAACACCTCATTATTTTTCTCTGTAGATTGTGGGTCTCTATGTAGTAAGAGTCAAGGATGACAGAGAAATACTTGATCCTTTAGCTTTTCCTCTTTATTACGAAGACTGAGAGAGCCATAGGCAGACCACAGAACCCCTGAGGCAATAAGATTCCTCATGGCCGGCTCCTGCCTTATCTCTTGGGCCACCACCTTCTACCTTTCTACATTCTGCCATCCACCCTCCATCCAGACTGAACATTTCACTTCCCAAATGCCCATGCTCTATTTTGCCCTTGGGCAATTCTCTGGAACATTTCCCCCTCCTGTTTACTGAACTCCTTAAGTCTTAGCTAAGATTCTGCCTCCTTGAGGCAGCCTACCTTAGCCCTCTAAGTGGGTGCTCCTTCTGTGACTTCTGGCTACTCTCTGTAATCTCCCCATCATTGCTACTGGCTCTGTGATAATCTGATACTTCACTTCTTCTCTTTTACTGTGATCTCCTAATGGGAAAGACCCATGTCTCATTTGTCCCTGGGCCTGGCACAGAGCAGCTGTCCAGAAAATGCTGGCACATGAATAATGAAGGAACATTGCCATGGACCAGCTGTCCCCATCTGTTGCACCGATTGATTAGTTGGTGGCTGCTGGCTCCTTGAGTCCCCTCTTTGTCATCCCAACAGGAAAACATTTGCTCCCAAGTAAGAGAGACAGCAAAGCTTTCCTTCCCAGGAAGAGCTTTCTTTATGGAACCCTGACTCATGCCTCCCAGGTCCTGGCTCTCTCAGAGTCCCCTTTTCCCCCCACGCCACCAGCTGTGCCTTTCATAAGCTCCTTTCCTTGAGCCAATAAATGAGAAATCCATGCTTCCATTTGCCATATGACTTCTGAGGTTACCAGGCTGTAGCCCCAACTCCCCCACTTTACACCTCTTTCCTGAGCCTTTGTCTTCTGAGATGCCCACTGCTCCACCAACTTCCCACAGCCCCCACTTCTCCTCCTCCTCCTAAGACTTGACTCCCTCTTTTGGTTAATTACTTCCTTCCTTTGATTTCTGTGATTGCTCAGCATTTGGTTTTCCTCCCCCTTCTATTTTCTCCCCCAAGCTGGTACTTGTCCACCCACTTCTTAAATACAGATTTTCCCAAGTTTGTGTTTTTAACCTACTGTTTCCTCTCAGAGCATATTCATTCTCTAGGGAGTGCCCCTCAAGGCCTCAAAGGGGCTATTGCCTCAGGGTGCTGAAGCCTCTCAGCAAATGCTGGTAGGTTTTCTGGGAGTTCAAACATAGGAGGTGTTCCCAGGCATCAGCTCAGCCTATACCCCCGAGATCAGGATGTCCTTATTCCTTGGGGTGATAGATGGGGCCTCAGGAGTTTCTCAGGGCATCTGAATGGATTGGGGTCCATGGACATGCCCCATAGTCCTGCTCCGAGCCCATCCACCTCTTGCCCTACTTCCTGGACATCCACATAGGAAGGTGGCTGTAGGACCACCACTGCCCACTGAGGATCACGGCCCAGAAATCAGCTGGAGGAGCCAGCGTTGCAGGTGTCCAGGGAGCAGGGTAGGTTGTCCAAGGCATGGGCCAGTCAGGGTGTTGTGGTGGGCATTAACTCCAAGGGTCTTCACGTGCCCCAGATAACTATTTTTTATAGCTTCTATACCTTTCAGTGGCATCCAGGCCAGCTTTGTGTAGGCTGACTATCCTCATGGACATTTTGCAAATGTACATGTTATCATTATGTTGAAGTACTTGGCATGAAGAATTTCATTGAATTTGAAATCTGTTTATACTGTCACAAAAATGTCAATAGTCCTTATTTGTCGATGAAAGAAAAGAGTTATTGGATCATCTCAGTGTAATTTCAGTGTAGACTTTTGAAGGTTGTAAAAATGATTTAAAAATTTGTTACCTCTTTGTGTGAACAATGTTTCTTGTTGAGGGAGGGCCACCAAGAATTTAAAGGGATGGTCATGAAAAAGTGTTGTTCAAAGATTACATGGAACCACTTCCAACCTGGGTCCCCCAAGAGAATGAGCACCTTATTCCTTGCAGAGAGGTTGTACAAAGTATGTTTATGAACACAAATTCAAGTTTATCCACTCCAATGTTTGAAAATATTTTATTTGGAAATTTTAAATAAATTCAAAATGTAATACCTTACTGAAACTTTTATATTTTACTTTTCTTATAATGATATAAGTATAATGATTTTTTTCCTACCAAACTCTAAATTTCTTTCAGCTTACCCCAGGGTATGATACCAATGCTCTCATTTTCCCTGTATGGCACAACATAAAAAAATGTTGGGAAGTTTTTAAAAACAGTATCATTTACACACTGTGCAGTTCACTCATTTTAAGTGTACAATGATTTTGAGCACATTTATTGAGTTGTACAACCATCACCATCTAGTCTTAGAATGTTTTCCAATAAAACAGGAAGCAGGTTTTGAAGAAGATGAGAAAGGATGAGAAGGTCTTCCCGGGAGGGCAGGGCTTTGGGTCCCGAGGCAGCCAAAAGCCAAGTGTGAAGGTGGTGAAATCCCAAGAGTGAAATGAATGCCCTCAACCCAGGAAGACCAGGGAACAGGCTATTGCTCATGGAAGGGGTTTGTGGCTTAGCACAAACATCACCTCCTTCAGGAAGGCTTTTCCAGCTCAGAGAGCAGCCTACTGCTTCCTTTCCAGGGCTCCAGTGTCCACCTCTTCTGCCATGACAATTACAGGTAGATTTTTGGTTTGTTGACTGTTGTTCCCCCGACTATGAGTTCCCTCTTCTGTGTCCCCAGAACTTAGCTTAAGTCTTAGTGTCCCCAGAACTTAGCTTCTTCTCTGGCGGAGAGCAGGGCCTCTGTGTCCCCCAGAACTTAGCTTCTTCTTTGGCAGAGAGCAGGGCCTCGAGCAGTGTGAACCCAATGAAGAAATGATTTCCAGCCCTGGATCCTCCTCTCCAAGGTTGCTGAAGCCAACCAGAGGCACATATGGAGATTCCCAAGCAAGTCACAGGGACAGGAGCAGAATCAGACCCCTTAGCACATGGCCAACAGAGAGTGTGCGGGGCCAGGCATGGGAGCTCTGAGCTCCTGTCTGACTGACTCTGCTTCTGCTCATCTGTGCCTCTGTGCCATCACTGCTCCACTCTGCCATTCCATCACCTCTGAAGTGGGTCTGCCAGATCATCCGCTGCTTCATAGCTTCCTTCCCGCTAGAAAATCCCACTATTCTGGCCAGGCGTGGTGGCTCATGCCTGTAATCCCAGCAGTTTGGGAGGCCGAGGTAGGTGGATCATGGGGTCAGGAGTTCAAGACCAGCTTGGCCAAAATGGCGAAACCCTGTCTCTACAAAAAATACAAAAAAATTAGCCGGACGTGGTGGCGGGTGCCTGTAATCCCAGCTACTCCAGAGGCAGAGAATTGCTTGAACCCAGGAGGCAGAGGTTGCAGTGAGCTGAGATTGCACCACTGCATTCCAGCCTGGGCAAAGAAGTGAGTCTCAAAAAAACAAAGAAAAAAAAAAAAAAGAAAAGAAAATCCCACTATTCCAATGGTGCATCCCTCAGTGTCTAGTGGAGCTGCCTGCATTTGAAGGGACAATTTGCAGGGAACAAGGGAGGCAACTATAGGGGTTCTAGCTCCCGGCCCTGCATGGGGACTTGGTGTCATAGCATTTGCCCAGTCTGCTGCAGCTACCTGCAGCACCTGAGACACCAGGGAAGGTGCAGCAAGCAGACAAATTGCCTTCACAACCTCAAGAAGCGGGTGTATTGGCAAGACAGCTTCTTTGGTTGTAGAAAAAAATGAAGAGGTTTAAAGCAAGCACATCAAGCTGTTTTTGAGTGCACTTAACGGCTGCCCAGACGTGCAAGCCCATTTTAAAAGCAGAGTGACTTCACTAATAATAAAGCTCCGTTATTCTTTATCGCTGACTCTCAACTCTGCTCCGTATTTCCCCTTGGTGTTCTGCTCACTAACCCGTTTATCCTCTTAGAAATCTACACTTAAAGGCAACATAAAATACAGCATGACACCAAGAGAAAGCTTTCTGGTGGTGGCTTGAGCTAGCAAAATGGTTGTGGTGGTGACAGAGAATCTTCTCTGGGCAATTTTGTTTCCAAGGGCCTCAAGTAGGCTTGGGGATTGAGAATGGGTGTTGCTTCTTGGTGCCCACTTGAAGGGGTTGGGGGCTCCTGGTCTCTCTTTGGGCTCCAGTGCTGAGCCCTGGTGTGGGAGTGGGAGGACAGCCTGAGGGGGAGACAGTGACTCTTCCTCTCCCATTCCCTGGGTCTTTCAGGACCAGTCTGGGCACCTGGGGACAGATCAGACCCGCCTGCGGTTTTCCTGTCTAATCACGTTATTAATTAACATAACAAATCTTCGCAGCTGGTGGCTGCTGTTTGTGTCTCATCCCCCCTCCTTCCCCCCTTGCACACTAATTAGTGTAAAAGCAGGGAGCAAATCTTCAAGCATTGATTCGCCTTTGTAGTAATGATTATTTTGGGAACAACCCAACCCTCTCTAAGCATATACACCTCCCCCCACCGCCGATGCCCTCAATGCGAACCACAGGCTTTCTTTCTCATAGATTTTTGGCTTTGCTAGTTTGGGAAGGGGGAACCCAATTATTGAAGAGAATAATACCACATTTGTCTCATCTGGTTTTAAGAGACAAAAGGGATTGTCAGCTGAGAAGGGGAGAGAACACCTGGAGAGGGTGTGAGTCATTTAAAGGTGTTGGTTCATCTTCTTTTCAAAAAACCCCTTGAAGGTGGAAGCCTCACCCAGCAAAGTGTCCGGCAGATGCCTCACCCTTTATGAAGTGGTTCACGCCCAGACAGGACTCAGCCTTGTGGTGCATCTTGCCCTCCCTGGGCCTGGACTGGTCTGCCACACAGCAGGGACTGATGAGCCTGTGTGATCAGAATCGTGCCTGCAGCAGCCCGGAGCAGGATCTGAGGATGGGTGGAGGGACCAGTGACCCAAGTGGCCCAGGGACAGAGGCGGACTTTTTGAAGTTGGGTCTCTGGGTATTTGCTCCAGCTCTTACCCATAGACCTTGCTGCCTTTGTGGCCAATTGGTGCCCTAGTAACACGATAGAGGAATGTGGTCCCAGCATGGGAGCACTGGCTTTCTGCTCACCGGGCAGTATTTTAAAGACTCGATTGTGCATGCTGTGTTTGAGGAGGCTTTGTCTGTTGAGCCTTTTTCCTCCCTAGCATCTTTGGAGGACAATCTCCTTCATTTTTCCTTACTCTCAATCCCTCGTTCCCTCCCCCAAAACACAAATTCTCATAACCTCCGTCACCTTGCTTTCTCTCCATCTTTTCTCAGTGTTCTCTCCAGTGTCAGGGAGTGCAAGGACCTGGGCTCTGTGTGTTAAGTGTGCAGTCATCAATTCGCAAGACGTCTACCATCCCCATCTTTAAAAAAAAATACTTAAACTGTTATAAAACACACAGATTTGCATTTCTCTGATGACAGTGATGAACATTTTTTCATGTGTTTCTTGGCCTCATACATGTCTTCTTTTGAAAAGTGTCTGTTCATATCCTTTGCCCACTTTTGAAACCATCATTCTCAGCAAACTGACACAAGAACAGAAAATCAAACATCACATGTTCTCACTCATAGGCGGGTGTTGAACAATGAGAACACATGGACACAGGGAGGGGAGTGTCACACACTGGGGTCTGTTGGGGGGGGGGGCTAGAGGAGGGACAGTGGGGGGGGTGGGGGAGGTTATGGAGAGAGAAAATGGGGGGGAGAAATGCCAGATATAGGTGACAGAGTGATGGAGGCTGCAAACCACCTTGCCATGTATGTACCTTTGCAACAATCCTGCATGATCTGCACATGTACCCCAGAACCTAAAGTACCATTAAAGAAAACACACACAGAACATGAAATCTACCTTCATAACCATGTATACACTTTAGTAGTGTTAAGTGTATTCACATTGTTATGCAACAAGTCTCCAGAACTCTTTTCATCTTGCAGAACTGAGACTCTGTACCCAGTCAATAACACCTGGCCATGTCTCTGTCTCCCCCAGGCCCTGGTAACCACCATTCTACTTTCTGTTTCTGAGTCTGACCATTCTAGGTATTTCATATAAGTAGAATCATACAGTATTTGTCTTTTTGTGACTGGCTTATTTCACTTAGCGTAATGTTCTTAAGGTTCACTCACTTTGAGGCATGTGTCAGAATTTCTGTTTGTTTTAAGGCTGGATAATATTCTGTTGTCTGGATATGTCATGTTTCGTTTTCCTTTCATCCATTGATGGACACTTGGGTTGCTTTCACATTTTGAGTTTTGTGAATGCTGCTGGGAACATGGATGTAGAAATACCTGATGCTTTTTTTTTTTTTTTTTTTTTTTTGAGCCAGCCTCACTATGTTATCCAGGTTGGAGTTCACTGGTATGATCATGGCTCACTGCAGCCTCAGTCTCCTGGGCTCAAGCAAGCCTTCCACCTCAGCCCCCTAAGTAGTTGGGGCCACACACCTGTGCCACCACAGCTGGCTAATTTTTTATATTTTTTGTATGGAGACAGAAGTTGGCCATCTTGCCCAGGCTGGTCTTGAACTCCCTGGGCTCAAGAAATCTGCCCACCTCAGCCTCTTTCCAAAGTGCTGGGATTATAGGTATGAGCCATCACGCCCGGCTCTGATTCTTTTTTTAAAGAAAAATTTCCAACAATTCAGTGATCTAACCCAGTGGTTTTCAACTCTGGATACACTAGAACTACCTGAAGAGCTTTTAAAAAATATTGTTCCCTGAACCACCATCCTAATTAAATCTAAGTGACTAGAGGTAGAGTCCATTGATCTAATACATTGCCTTCCAAACATGGTGCAGGTCAAGAATCATAGGGGCTTTTAAAGCATACAGATTCTCTGGAGATCGTGATTTAGTCAGCCAGGGATGGGACCCAGAAATCTGTACTTTTAAAACAGAGCCTGAGGATATTCTCATGACTGGGAATTTTAGAAATTACTGTTGAAATCATCAATTAAAGGCCATTCTAACCTCTATAAAGCCTTTATCCCTGGATCACAAATGACTTTAAGCTGTTCTATAATTACCTTATTATGTATCTTGGTCTTATATCCCCACTTGGATGGTAAATTCATAAAAGTGTAGAATTTCTGGAACTCAAAGGGGCCTTAGGGGCTAGATATCTGTTCAGCCAATGCCACACATTAGTCAATTTCAGGGCTGGGTCGAGAAATAGTTCAAGATTTGCTCCATTCAACTAAAACTTAAAATTGTGTTTTCCCACAGTGCCAAGGCAGGCCAGCACTTTACTTTTAAGAAAGACAGTGTGACTTCTGTTGCTTTGGTGAAAGATGCGATGCTTATAACTTCTGCTACTCTGAGAAACCCCTGCCAATAAGTGATCGGCATGGCATTCATGAAAATGTGAGAGATCTGAAGAGTTGACTAAATGACAAAATTATCTAAGAGGCTGGGAATTTTCAGCATAAACTGGGCTGACAGACCACTAGTTAAAGATAACTGACTTGACTTTTAGGCCAGGTTCAAATACACATCAGCTATGAGACTGTAGACCAGTAAGTGACTTAACAGAGTTATGTTGGCAAAATAGATGTTAGTGTACTTCTTTCACTGGGTCATGAATTATAAGAGCTTGCATTAGTTGAATATTGACTACACACAGGTGCTACACAAAATGGATTACATGGATTACATGGATTGTTTGGCAGGGCTATGAGAAAACTACAGCTTGGAAATGTTAAATGACTCGTCCAGGGTGACCTAGCCAGCAAGTGGCAAGGTGTACATTCAAAGTCAGTCTGTCTGATTTCTCAGCCCATTCTCTTAGTCACTGTGTGGTTTAGTGATGAAAAAAAGATAAGCTAAGCAAAATGTTCAGCATAACGTTTGTTCATTACAGAAGCTCAGAGGATTGCAATCATCATCATCATCATCATCATCCATAGCAACAGGAACTAACCCTTACATAGCTCTTATTACGTGCCAGGCACTGTTTTAAGCACTTCACATATATTTATTTGCAAAATGACCCTATGAGGTAGTACTATTTTTACAGATCTCATAAATGAGGAAACCGAGGCACAAAAAGATTAATCCAAAGTTGTAAAGCTAGTAGGTAGCAGAGCTGTGATTTGTGCTGGGAAGTCTGGCTCCAAACTAGTGCCATTAACCAGTATACTCTCCTGCCTTCCACTTGATAAATGGTAAATTTTAATAATTATAATGATTACTGATAAGGCTGTCAGTTTCTTTCAACACAGTATAGACAGTATTGTTCTATATATTTTCCTTGTAGGCGTGCTATTAAGATACAAATAAATATGATAATAGATTCGAGTGTCCTTTTGATGTCTCCCCTTTCTGCCCTCTCAAAATTCTTATATGGTTCAATTTAATACTAATTCACAGCATCTGATTTCTTAGTCATTTTGGAAGTGACTTCTGGGGAAGGGATGTTCACAGGGTCATTACATATTTTTAAGATGGAAGAAACCTTGGGATTCTCTAGGACAAAGATCTCTACAGGACACACAAGGTTACAGATAAAAGTTGGGAAAGAAAATGTTAGTATAAAATAAAAGAAACAGAGGGTCTCTGTAACCTTCCTGTTACTAATCCTATGGATACCTCCAAGCCATTACAGTAACTCCTTGGCTCCAGCTATCCCAGCTGACCCTCCCTTCTTGAAGCATTCACCTCCCTTAACTGCATGAGGTCACACTCTAATGACCTTTCCCCCCTCTATCTCTGGCCGTTCCTTTACAGGTCTCCCATTCTATACTACATTAAAAAAAATTAAAAAGATTAATAAATGCATGGCCATGGTACCTTCACATGCTGTATGTGTCAGAAGGTCACTGAGGCAAGGATGGAGGTTCTAGAATATGAACAAAGCTGCCTCCTTGTTCTGTTTTCCTTCAGCATATCTATGCATGCTGTATGGGCTGAACTGTGTCCCACGGAAAGATATGGTGAAGTCCTAACACCCAGTACTTCAAATCTTACTTGGGGATAAGGTTGTTGCAGATGGAATTGTTGAGACGAGGCCATAGTAGAGTACAGTAGGCTCTTAATACAGTAGGATTAGTGTCTTCATAAGAAGAGAAGAGACACAAAGACAGACACACAGAGAGAAGATAGCCATGAGGTGATGGAGGCAGAGATTGGGGTGATGTACCAACAAGCCACGGGTCGCTCAAGCTGAGGTTGGCTCAACAAATTTTGGCATCAAGGATTGCTGGCAACCAACAGAAGCTAGAAGAGGCAATGAAAGACTTCCCCCTGCAGGTTTGCTGGGGAGCATGGCCCTGCTGGCACCTTGATTTCAGACTGCCAGCCTCCAGACTGTGAGAAAATGAATTTCTCTTGTTTTAAGCCACCCAGTTTGTGGTACTCCATCATGGCTGCCTCAGGAAACAAATACATGTGCCTACTTAGGGAGGCTTATGAATTCTGTTTCCCTGTTTGGATGAAACTATTCCTCACAAAATGGATATTCTGCAAAGACACCACAATCTGAAGCTAATGACTCTAATATGAGTGCAAGTGAATACAAAGATGTGGCAGCCTTGCCTCCTCCACCAGTCCTCCTCATGAGGGAGAAATGAATACAGTTCTATCATTAATCTTGCCCCGGTTCGTATTGTGCCTTGAGGTATTAGCTGATGATAGTATCCAGACATCACAATCAACAGGACATTTCATATTTCTACTTCATCTTTATCTCATCCTTTTAAATATTTTATTTTTCTGCTTTTTAATAATATATGCAATGTTTCTTCATTAAAGTGCATATTTATGGCTTATAAATATGTGGATAAATAAATGCATAGATACTGGCAATATATGCTCTTTTCAAAAAATTGATGGGTTCATGATCAAAGTTAGAGACCCCTGATCTAGTCAATATTCATCTCCTTTTGTGCGTAGGGAAACAGGTCTAGGGTGTTTATGTGAATCAGAATCCATTACCAAAGTTCAGAACTTGAACTTGGTCCTTGTGACTCCAGGGCCTGTTCAAGCCTCTATGCCACTCTCTCCCTCAAAGATGTAGTAAGATGCAAACTGTGTCCTATTTTAACATGGTGGGACCTTGAATGACTTTGAGCAAGGTGCTCCTCTTTAGCAAGCCTTCTGGTGAGCAGAGATGTTCTAGCAGCTCAGGCAAATGTGGGATAGATTTCTGGGTCTGCCATCCACTATCTGTGTGACATGGGGCAAGTAACTTAACTTCTCTGATCTTTACTTTCCTCAAACATAAAATGTGAATAATTATATTTATGTTACAGGGTTGCTCTATAAGGAATCATTATATAATGTCAAAGTGTATACTATGTGCTCCTTAAAGTATAGCTGCTACAGTATTAGTGGATATTACTGTTATGATTATGAAGATGCAGGAGATGTAGTTCTCTTATTTGAAGGAGATTCCTGGGGACTGATGGGTGCCCCATGTCCAGATGGGAATGGTTTGGCCAGGTAGCACAGAGGTGGTGTGGTACCATATGTGGCACCCAGCTCAGGAGCCCAGAAGTTGCCTCTGTGGTCCCATGCAGAATCCCATCCTTTCTTAAATCAGAGAGAGATGATTTCAGGCTTAGATTTATGGTGTAAGTGACAGAGTCTAGCCAGCAATTGAAAACATCATCTTGTTTTCAATTTATTGATTGATGCTTATCTTCTTTTTTATGACAATTGTCATAACAGTTTTCTATTTGTGCTAATGATATAATATTTTCCTTCAAAATTAACTTTTAAGTAAAAAAAGTCAATTGGAATAAAAACATTACATTCATCATAGTCCAGTCCATATATGACTGTGGGAGAAAATCATGGGTGGCTGGTATATAAGTGAGAAAAGTTTGGAAAGCAGGCTCTAGTCTAGTTAACTCAGCAGTCTTCAAATTATTTGCATGAATACTCCCAGAATATTTTCAAAAACTATAAATCTCTTGCATATCTCAAAGTTGACACAAAGTTTTTATAGTAAGTTTCTAAGTTTTCAAATGATATAATTTCTCTCCCTTCAACTTTCATAATACAAATTTAAAGTCTACAGAAAAGTTGAAAGAATAGTACAATGACTACTCATATATCCTCATCTACAGCCAACTGTTGTTAACATTTTGCATCATTGCCCTGCCTCTCTCTCTCTCTTTTTTTTTTTTTGCATGTGATAGAACGTTTGAAAGTCAGTTGCAGACATCCTGACACTGATCCCTATTACTTTAGCATGCATTTCCTATGAATAAGGACATTCTCCTATCCTAAGACAATAAATATCCTTATCACATCTAAAAAATGAACATAATGCAAAGCATGTAACCTCTGACATAGCTTAAATATTGACATCTAAAAATAAATCTCTTACATTATGCCTTTAAATTTAGCCAATGGCATCTAAATATCATAAGGCTTTGATGTCCATCACTATCCATTTATAAATACATAAGTTCTTTAGTATTTGAACATTTTACATCTTTCTTTCCTTGAATTTACATATCCTGCTGACTTCACAAAATCTTTTCCTATTGTATAATTCTGTGCTTAAAGTTTTTTATTGACTATGCCAGTATGTTTTTCAAAATAAAAAAAAGCATTGATTAAAATTGAATTCTTTTTTTATATGCTGTGATCACTAAACTCTAGTAACATTATTTTTGAATGGGTTATTTTTATAAGGATTAGTACACAAATACACTGAGTATACCATTGATCATAACATCACAGTAACACTGCAATTTTTATATTAGTCATAAAATGTAAAAAAAAAGATTTGGAAATATATCTCCTAAATGACAGGATTGGGGATTCAACAAATAGTTCTGGTATTTATGGATGAATATTACTTATCACTGGAAAGACATGGGCTGCAGCATCAATTGTATTTTTGTTTTTATAGAAATAAAAATTCATACATACTACTTATTTTGTAATAAAATCATAGTATCCATTACAAATTTTATAAGAAAATAATGGTATCCATTACAAAATAAATAGTAATAGAAGGGGGTTTATTATATGCATATATGAGTTTTAAATTCCTTCACAGTTATATGCCAATCACATATTGCTGTATCACAAAAATTATAATTTTAATAATCTATCATTTGACAACTCAGGTCCTTCTTCAATTTTATTACAAGAAATGAATTGAAAATAACCCACATTGCAAGAGATTTGTTATCTAGTTGTCATACTTGTTCACTCTCTTAATTTTTAAAAATTATGCTGGAAAATATCTGTATTACATTATTATTATACTTTAATTTTTTATTTAAAGGCATCATCTTTAACCTGATATATTGGGAAGTGATTGAGAAAATCAAGATATCAATCATTGCAAAATATCTTTGCAAATACAGTATTTTTCTCAAATGTAAAAGCTTTAAATGCATTTATATGAAACTCTGGAATTGAAGTTTTAATTTATGGAAAATGTTAACCATGTCAAACCTGTCAGCCAAAGTTAGCTGTTTAGCGCTGGAAAGCTTCTGACTTCTGTATCCAGTTCAATATATATCTCTGTGATGACCCTCTTGCTTCTGGTTCTGACTCTCACAAAGAAAGAAAGAGCTAAGTGGGACGTAGAGCCTCACTTGGTGCTTGTGGCCCTGGTGAAGTAAGGCCTGGGCCACTTTCTTGGCTTTGCTCAGTTTCTGCAGCCCTAATTTATCTGACGCAAGTTGGGGATAGATGAGGAGAAGACAGAAAGTCAAAGTTCTGAGTATGTGAATTCAGAACTTTCGAACATGACCCAAATATCTTGTCTTTAACCCCACAGTTTGCCTTTAGTAGAATATGTTAAACACCAAGAAAGACAAGCAGCCTCAATGAGTGCCTGGCGGGGGACGCTGACATTCCCACTTTCTCCTGGTTTGGAAATACCTGGACCCATGACACCTGGACAAAGCCCCATGGGAAGAGACAGGCTGGGTGGGAGGGTAGGTGTTTACTGTAAAGTGAGCCCAGGAGTGGGTGGAAGTAGGGAATGGGAGGGAGGACCCACAGACCAGCAAGAAGCCTCTACCATTGAGGAGGCCACAGGAGGATCCATGTTAGGGAGAGTGGGGGGATGTTCATGGGAAATCTGGAATTTGATTTCCCTAACATTATCCATGGCTGCAGATCCCTTGGTGAGGTGTCTAGTTCCCCTGGGATGCACTTGCCCCAGATGAAGCCTGCTGGTCTAGCGAACTACTGTGCTGGAGTGTGGATTGAGGATGAAGTCGGGGAATGGGCACCAGTAAATGTCTCTGCTGGTCCTGGGTGCCCTGGGCTGTGGCTGGCTGACTCAACTCTGGCTGGCCCAGGAAACACATCACTTGAAGGATGGTGGGGGAGCTCCAGGCTGATCTGGCTGATTCTTCCCTGGTGACCAAAAAAAATGCGCTTTGTGTATTAGGCAAAGTTTCTGACTCTATTTCCGTGAGAAATGGTCTAGCAAACATTAACATTTGATCAATTCAAACCATTATGCCATATATGATAAATATATACAATTTATATTTGTCAACTAAAAAATTTTATTAATGTATATTCATGGTTGACACCAGAAAAGTCTATTGCATTTCAGTTCTGAATTGAAGAATATGGAAATAAGTTGAAGTAAGTAAAAGAAGGGAGATTGTTCAGCAATTAAAAAACTAAAAACAGAAAACCCCAAAACCATTTGATTGAAACTTGGCCAATTTTGTGTGAGGACAGAGTGGTTTTCACCAAATGCATACTGAAGAAACACTTGCCTTTCTTCCCTCTAAGAGCAAGACTTTCTATCGTATTTGGGAAATTACTGGTGTGCAGTAATCTATTCTGAACCTTCCTGAATCAGCTCATCAATTAACTGCTTAGCTTTCTAGGCTAGGCAAAACCTGAGCAATCTGTTCCTAAATCTCAGCTTTGCAGAGTCACACAGGGGAAGAGGGGAAATTCTTTCGATGTGTCTCCTTCTCCCCCTCCTCTCCATTCTAGCCATTTTTAGGTAGTTTGGGTTATGGAGAACTCATAAAGCTGTATTATTTAAATACTTTGCTCAGTTTGAATGGCATGAAGTGCTCATCCAATTCAAACATTTTTTTCTTATATATAAAAATGAGTGGATTTCACTGCTCTTCCCAAAATGCCAATTTCAGCTTTCTTTTTAACAGAAATTGAAGCAACATGTCACATGGCAGTGATTGGCTGGGCTAAGTAGTGGCTGTCCTCTTTAGATGGTAACGTGAGCTCTCTAGTTTGCTATAGAACTCATGTCACCCTTGAGTTTTCCTGCCTTTTTGCTGTTGGTATTTGGTTTTGTGACCTCTAAATGAAGGCTTATGGAGGCTGTTTATTCAATTATTATTTATTTCCCAATAAATAATTGAACACCTAAGATGGCTAGCCATCCTTGCAAAAACCCCTGTCCACATAGAGCTTAATTCTCATATGGGAAGACAGACACTAAACAAATAAGCAAATTATAGAATATGTTAGAGGTTGATCTATTGAGAAAATAAAGCAGAGAAGAAGATGGCGAGTGTGCATAGGGGGCAATTTTAAAATAGGAAGGGCAGGCCGGGTGCGGTGTAGCTCATGTCTGTAATCCCAGCACTTCGGGAGGCTGAGGCAGGTGGATCACTTGAGGTTAGGAGTTTGAGATCAGCCTGGCCAACATGGTGAAACTCCATCTCTACTAAAAATACAAAAATTAGCTGGGCGTGGTGGCGTGTGCCTGTAGTTCCAGCTCCTTGGGAGGCTGAGGCACGAGAATCCCTTGAACCCAGGAGGCAGAAGTTGCAGTGAGCTGAGATCGTGCCACTGTACTCCAGCCTGGGTGACAGAGCAAGATTCTGTCTCAAAAATAAAATAGGAAGGTCAGGGAAAGCCTCACCATGACACTTAAGGTTTGGAAGAGGTGAAGGAACTGTCAGGCAGATTTGGGAAGAGCATTCCAGAGGGAACAACAAGTGCAAAGACCCTGAGGCAGTGGGAAGTTAGGGCAGCGGGGTAGCTGTAGAAAGAGTGATGGCTGGGGCAACAGATGCTGCTGTGTGCTCTAGATTAGTCAATAGCCCACTCTGAGCCTCAACTTCTTCATATGAAAATGAGGGCTTGAGCAAGGAGATTGCCAAGGTTCTATTCAGCTCTAACATTTGGTGTTTACAGAGCAAAGCCCTTCTCTTAGGGAAAGCGGGAAGCTGTTTGCCAGTGGAAATGTGCTTATGGAATTAAAGAGTCTTTTATTATATCTCTTAGAATAGAATCAGAGAAAGTTGGCTTTTGCTCTGGACTCCTCTAACAAGGGAGAGAAGGCCCAGGGTGCGGTTTGGCACCTGAAACGCACACACTCATGCTCTCTGAGGGCTGAATTTCCAATGTACCTGGGGCAGAGATGGGTCGGAAATGAATGAATCAGCGAGGCGATTGCTATCTTTCTTTATTACTGTTCAGTGTTTGATTTCTGCTGTAGCCCTGGCATCTGACAACAGATTGCTGGGCATGAACAAGAGAAGATTATTTTCTATCTGATCATTCTTTGTGTGTATTTGGGGTGACCGAAGGTTTTTAATATTGAAAAGTCAAACAGCCTGGACCTTTTCACCCACCATAAGCTTAGCCTATTATTTGCAGTCCCATTCCTTTAACTTTCCAGTTCTTGGGGAAAAAAAGTCAGCTGTTGACAGTTTGGACAGATAATGTGGGAAGATGAAAGCTGGAGGTAAATGCACATCTTCCACGGCTCTTGGATCCTTTCTGGAGTCTTGGGTTGACACACAGTCTCCTATTTGTGCCTTACGTTAGGGAGTCCCATAAGAAAGGACCGTGGATATGGCAAGTATTCTTTAACCATGTCGTGCCACGGGCTTGGACACAGCAAGGGACTAAGCGCCTGGAGGAATTGTTTCTGCATCTGGAGAGTTCTTAAAAATACACAGATAATTACTTTGAGATTTCTATAATATAGCTGCAAGTGTTAAAAATATCTTTACTTCTGAGGACTCGACTGGGTGCTAAGGACCCAGTGTTTAGTTCTGGGAGGTAGGTTAGGGACAGGGGGTGGTGACAAGGAAGAAAGGGACATTAAGACTGTGAATGGTCTGGGATTTCACCCCCACTTGCCAGCTGACAAGTTAACCTGCCACAGTTTCATGGATGCTGGTAGACTCCAGGGTCAGAGACAAAGAACTTTGCTACATTCCACAATAGCAGTAACCAGAGTATCAACATTTGTACGAGGGCAATGTGGAGAAGGCCAGATAATGCCTGTGCACGCAGTGAGTTGTGTTACAGAGGTATCCTGAACTCAGGGAATCCAAGTCTTTTCTAACAGGCAATAAGTTGGCTGGGTTTAACTCCAGAGGCAGATGTCATCTTTATGATATGGGCAATAAACAACCCTGCCCTTTGCTCTGGAGGGAGGCACAATTTCCATCATCCAGGACTGCTCTCTATGCAAACACCCTGGAAAAGATAGTCTCGAGCAAAGGCAGTCAGACACATGGAATATTGCCTTCCAAGAGGGTCTAGAAATATTTTGGCCATAAAGGTGCAATTAACTCCTTCCCCACCAGCTCCCCTTAGGTGAGTTTACCCCTTGGATCATAGTAGCTTTTTCTCTCTTAATTTCCAAAAAAAATCCAAGGAGACATATTTCTCTCTGAACTCAAGGCGCAATTCAAACTCTTCCTGGGGGCAGAGGCTGAGAAATTGTGAAAGCTCTGCCCATTTCATGACCTATATATCTCTTTACTTCACTGCTCTTTGCAAGGTTGTTGAACATTCCAACTGTTAGAAATGCTAATTTCACATCATCTTTAACTGAGAAAGGACTGCAGGTTGTTGCCTGGGTCAGTTCTTGATTGAGACAGACTTTTACATTTTGGGCAGCTAAGGTTGGGAAGAATTAAGTGTCTTCTTCAAAGTCATTCATAAAGAGTGGTGGAACCATGATTCCAAGTTATGTCTTCAGAAATGGAAAATTTCCTGTCATTTTCCTCAAAACCAGAGTTACGACTAGGGGATCTTTTCAGACAGGATTGACTAAGAAAGGTTGAGGAGAAAAGATGAAAAATGGGTGATGGTCCGCAGAATATCTTTCCTTAGCAGTTGTCCAGAAAACAGTGTATGAGATTGCCAGTTGCCTACCCAGTATTCATGTTGTTCTTTTTTTTTTCTTTTTTTTTTTAGATAAGATCCCTATATGTTTGAGTGTGGCAATTCGTCCAACTTTTATTTTTAATTTTAAAATTTCTAACTTTTCAACATTTTAATTTTTAATTGAAAAACAAAAATTGTATATATTTGTCATGTACAATGGGTTGTTTGGAAATATGTGTCCATCATGGAATGGCTGAATCAAGCTAATTAGCATATGTATTGTCTCATGTACTTATCTTTTTGTGGTGAGAACATTTAAAATCTACTCTCTTTGCATTTTTCAAGATGCCCTGCTTAAAAAAAAAAAGCAAACTGTATTTGTTAGCTTTCCTTGAGGTTGGCGTGGTCACTGAGGTGTGAGTGGAAGTCACTTCCAGCAAAGTTCCTTCAAGGGGACTTACCTGGCTGGCAGGAGACCCATTCATTTCCCCCTCTCCCTCCTTCCTGCCTGGCACATGGCTAGGATAATGAGTCCCAGCAACAGCCTGGGATGGTGAGGAGACCTCATGGATGGAATCTGAGTGGAAGATGGTGGAGCAGAAAGTGAGAAGGAGCCTGGGTCAAAGCTAACACAACGGGGTACCATGCCAGCCCTGGAGAACCTACTTTTGGATTTCTTCTATGTGAGTGAAAAATGACACCTCCATTTTTTTGCCACTGTATTTTTGGGTAGCAGGTGAATGTTAATTTTTCACAGATAGTGGATGTTTACTGATACCTAACTGTAATCCCTGAATGTTCATTGTATCTGGTTGAGTTTCTTAGTTGCAAGTAATAGAAACTTTGTTGGCCTTTAGCAAAAAAAGGGACTAATGAACTTTTAAGGTTTATGGGGTCAAAAGATGGAAGTGATGGCTGAAGAACTTGGAGCAGGTGGGCACCAGATTGCTCCAGAACATCTCATAGCAGCCTCTGCTCACTGTTACCTCCAGTGCTCCATGGGAATCAATGGATCCTAATTTCTGGTCTGTTCTTGTGTCACTATCAAGATTCCACATCTCAGGGAAGCAAGTATTTGATTGGCTCAGCCCAGGTCACAGGACTGCCCCTGTAACCAAGCTGGCGAGAGGAAGGACAGAGCAGAAAGACCCTCCTGGGGCCCCTCCAGCTTCCACTCTGGGAGGGCAGGCATGTGGTTTTATTGTCCCAAAAAGACTGCCCACAGTGAGGGCCAAAGTCACCCCCCTACAAGGAAGTCAGAGCATGGTTGGAAAGTGACACTACTGACTGCCTCCCACCATTAAACAAGATTCAGTATAGCAGATTTGGTGCTTTCTGTGATGAGGTGAATTGGTCAAGATAAAAGGCAAAGATTGTTACGCCAGGAAGGCTTCAGGGATGAGCAGTTTCTTACAGACCCTCCCTCCTGAGGAACAGGCTTATGATAATAGCAGTGCCTTTGAGGAGGGCAAATGCTTCATGCAAAATAATTCTTTTAATCTTCTCCGGTTGTTGTAGATGTAAGCGATATTTCATGGTAAAAATACTAACACATCTATTTCCCCAGTTGCCTCTTTTTTTTTTTCAACTGGCTGCAGTTTCTAATTCACACTCATGAACCTGCCTGCAACAATTTCAGGTCTTCACGGGTCTCCCTAAGTGGGGGCAAGTAGTCTTGTCCTTCTGTGTTGGGAAACCAGAGCTCCAGAAAGATCAAGGTGCTGTCCCCAGGGCCACAGGGTATGAGGGTGGGGTGGGGGAGGTAAAGGTGAATTACAGAGTCTGTGGCTGAGGTGGCCGTGGGTTGTCAGTTAAGTGCCGGCTGCCAAGAGAGCTGGCCTGAGTGTGAAGAGGCTCATGAGTAGAGAAATGAATGTGATTCTCTAGCCTCAGAAGGTCTAGGTTGTCATGAAATGTTAGTGAACTATGTCAAGGAGTGCAGAAACTTGGAAACTTCGATCCTTAGGGTCCTCAGCATGTTTCTTGTTGCAGCTGTGTCTGAAATGCAGCATGGGGGATGCTTATGGACAGGAATGCAAAAGCCAAAGTCTCTTCCCTGCTGAAAACTCTCCACCGGCTTCCCAGAGCCAGCAGGATAAAACCCACTCTCCTCATTCTGGCCAGTGAGATCTTTCACGGCCTGACCTTGCCTTCCTACATGCTCCCCCTCTTTCCCTCTGACTTCCCTGCTGCTGCAGCCACTTTGGTCTCCTTTCGGTTTCTGCAAGCTCGTCCCTGCCTCTTCGCATTTGCTGCCAGGGAATGCTCTGCCCCAGAACTGTGTCTGGCTGACTCTTCCTTGTCATTCCGGTCTCAGTTGAGATGTTGCCTGCCCCAAGCGGGCTCTACTCCCCGGCTTCCATTCTTGGCTCTGCCATGGGTTGGCTGTGCCACATTCAGCAAGCCTGTAAGTGCTCTGTGCCTCACTTTGCTCAGCTGTAAACGGGAATCATGTTAGCCTTATATCATAGGGTTCCTGTGTTCTGGCTTGCTTTTGTTATAGCACTAATCACTGTTTGAAATTATTCTGTTTGCTGACTTACTATCTGTCTCCTCTAGGCTATTAGCAGGTTGAGTAATTAGAACTACATAGAACCCAAAGTTTATTCATTAGCTAGGCAAAAATGGAGCAAAACCTCATGAAAGCATCCTCATATGCCGTCCTGGACCCTGGATTCCCCACCTGAGTGGTGAAGAAGCAGGCCACACCAGCAGTTCTGTGTATCAGAATCGCCCTGGGGCCTGTTAAAACTAAAGGTACCAAATAGAATTACCAGATGATCTAGCAATCCCGCTTCTAGGTATATATACAAAAGAATTAAAGCAGGTCCTCAAAGAGATACTTAGACATCCATGTTCATAGCAGGACAAAAAAGCTGAGAGGCAGAAATAACCCAAGTGTCCATCAACAGATGAATAAACAAAATGTATGTGATACAGATAACTATTTTTCAACAATAAAAAGGAAGAAAATCCTGTCACATGCTACGACATGGATGAGCCTTGAGGACATTAGGCTAAGTAAAATAAGCCAGTCACACAAAGACAATATTGTATGATTATACGAGGTACCTAGAACAGTCAAATTCATAGAAACAGAAAGTGTAATGGTGGTTACTAGGGGACTGGGGGAGGTGGAAGGGAAGGAGTCTTTTAAAAGATACATTTCAATTTTGCAGGAAGAGAAAGTATTGGAGATCTCTTTCATGATGGTGTGAGTACACTTAATGCTACTGAACTGTATGCTTGAAAATAGTTGAGGGTAAATTTCATGTTATTTTTAAAAATTACAATAAAGGTAGATTAATTTTTAAAAATAAAGATGTGGCACCTAGATTCTGAGTAAACAGAGTGCAGGGAGTTGGGGCATTGACGTTTTCAAAACCTCCCTGGGACATTCTGACACTGTTTATAGTTTAAGAAGCTCTTGGCCCGGCGCAGTGGCTCATGCCTGTAATCCCAGCACTTTGGGAGGCCGAGGCAGGCGGATCACTGGAGGTCAGGAGTTCAGCCTGGCCAACATGGTGAAACCCCGTCTCTACTAAAAATACAAAAATTAGCTGGGCGTGGTGGCGGGCACCTGTAATACCAGCTGCTAGGGAGGCTGAGGCAGGAGAGTCGCTTGAACCTGGGAAGTCGAGGTTGAAGTGAGCCAAGATTGCACCATTGCACTCCAGCCTGGGCGACAAAAGCGAAACTTCGTCTCAAAACAACAAAACAAACAAACAAAAACCTCTTAGTTAACACTAGAGTTAACCCCAAAGTTAAAGGTGAGTCTGTGGTTTGGATTGGGGACATTTAAAACTTGCATCACCCCTGACATAAAAATTCTTAGTTATGCGGAAGAAAAAATACTCCCCAAATCGTCCTCACGGGCTGTGTAATTTTGCCGGATGGATCTGCCTCTCACCTGCATTGGCGCCTCTCGCCGCCCTTCTTTCAGGTGCATAGTGGTAAGGTGGACAGAGGGCACCGGAGCCAGCTCACCGGCTGTTTTACTCGTGGTATCCACAAGGTGGCAGGCCAGGCACTCGGATTTGCGCAGCCCAAGGCGTGCGCAGCCAGCGGCCCGGAGCGCCTGGCCGATGGCAGACGGGGTGTGACGTACCCCGTGCTTTTGCTTTCGCATGATTTGGGAGTTGGTGCCAAGGCTAGAGCTGAAGCTGCCGAGTCAGTTTCCTGGGAGAAGGGATGCGGCTGTTGTCAGGGAAGGGTTTGAGCCAACTCCCACGTCCGCCCTGCAGGCCCTAAGAGCATCTCAGAGGAAGGCAGGAGCTCCAGCGTGTGCAGGATTGTCCAGGGATAATGTGAACAAGCTAAGCTGTTCTGGTGTTTCTTTTTTTTTTTTTTTTTTTTAGGGCAGTGTTTTGGTGATAGTTTTAAATAATGAAAAGGTCAAAGGCAGAATAGATGTTTTGTGTGGCTTGAAAACTCTTAAGTGGAGGGCAGAGGACTCCAGTTAACATGTACTTGCTGCTGGATATTTTATGGGCATTTAAAATATATAGATTTGCTGACCCACTTGAGGCCTTGACCCAGCAAGGAGACGCAGTCCATAACAGTAAATAAGTCAGCGAGTGGTCTGATGACACGCTAGGATGAAAAGTGGAGGGAGAATTTTTATACGCTTTTAATATGCTGTTTGTTCCTACCTCAAGCTGGGACAGTGGTTTCCCGTAGGTACAAAATGCTTACACGTGGGTCAGGGCTCCTGAAGACTGGAAGGAGAAGAATGACACACGAGGAGGCAGCGCAAAGAGCAGAGGCTTGGGGTTAGATGGGCGGGTGCCGGCTGGACCTCTAGCTCAGCCTCCCCACCAGCTGTGGGATTTGGGACTGGTCCCTTATCCTGGCTGAGCCTGAGTTCCCTCCTCTGTATGATGAGGATGAGAATCCCGGGGGTGGGGTGAGGAGTGAAGGAAATGCGGTTCGTCTGTTCCCTCATTTAGCACACACACCTTCACTGCCTGTGTGCCAGGCACAAGAAGGTACTGAGGATGCCAAGGCAATCCGGTATGGTGATGCCTCCCAGGCAGATATGCTGAGGGTGTTTTCAGTTCAGCAGGAGAGACAGGTCTGCATGGGGTGCTCTGGGCTGGGGGAGGGGGAGGGCAGCAGGTCAAAGGCAGGGAGGGCTAGAGGGCGTGAATATTCAGGGAAGGAGCAGAGAGAAACAGATCACGCTGAGGAAGCAGATCAGAGAGCAGGGGATTTGAAGCGTACACTGTTTGCCACCATAAATAGAATTATTTACCATGATTTTAAAAAATGGAGAGATTTCCCTTGGAATTCCAGGTATCCAGCTCCTCTGGAAAAAAATAGACATAGCTACACTGAATCAATATTTCCACATCAAACAATGGTTGGAAACTATGTAGCAGTTGCCTTCTTTCTATAGCATGTGGGCTGCAGTCCCCACCACACCCTATTGCACACCCAACTCTACCTGCTTCCCGTGCTTTTAGTCCTTGCTTCTGTGCAGCCTCAGCTATAGAGTATCTAGAGCAGCTGCACACAGTGGGTCCCTAATACCTGTTGTTTCCCTTCGCTTCTTGAGGGTCCAAATGGCCTCACGGGTTGTTTAGAAGAATAAAGGAGCCACAGGTGTAGTCAGGGTTCCATCTACCAGGTCTTCTTTCACTTCGGGGGGGCTTTTCACCTTTGCAGTGGACGTCTGGTCACAGCTAGGTGTTTGATGAGTGTCAGGGGGGCTTGCTGAAGTTACAGTTTGTAGGGCTTTGTTTGTCAGCCATGCTTGGCTCACTTGAGAGAACCACGTACAAATCCCTCTCCAAAGCACCATTTCCCCACAAATAATAGAGCACTATTGTTGGGAGGATGGAGGCCCTGTAGTTCTATAATAATAGCATTTTCATGAAGGAAAGTCGCAGCCCCACCGTGAGCACAGCTGAGAACATGGAACCTATTATTGAGACATTCTGGTTAAAATAAAGCATTATCCCATAGATGGGCCTGCCTGTGGGGAGTCTTTGGAAAACCAGGGTGAGAGGGGTTTGCAGGTCCTGCTGGAAATGAGTCAGTAAAAAAAAATCCTTCCATCCAAGGATGATTAAACTCAATCATGAAGCTATTAGGAAGCCCTGGCCTCACCTTCCTAGTGGGAGGCAAAAGTGGATAATTCACTGTCAAAAAAGAAAGAGAAGGAGTGAGAATGGGGTGTGGGTGGTAAAGCAGAAGGAGGGAAGAAAGATGGCTTCATTGTGGTGTCCAGGCTCACTGGAAGAGTCATGGGGAAGAGCTGTAATCAAGGGGTCCTTCTATGGGCTTGATGGTGGTGCCATTTGTAGGGGACAGTGGGTTGATATGATTGTGCCATCGAATGTGGACTGCACCCCGAGTCAGAAACCAAGAGATGGGGGAGACAGCTGCTGGCAGAGGAAGCTGGGACCAAAGGACTTAGAGGGAGCCCAGGGAGCCCTTCATCCTCAGACAATGTGGGAGGCAGGGGCTGCCCTTAGCCCCTCCTCTTACACTTAACTACCATTTCGTTCCTGTTGCATTGAAAGGCATTTTTGTTTTGTAATTTATTAAATCTCAGAAGTATAGAGAATAGCGTTTCCTGTGTACTAGGATCACTTGAGGATCTTTAAAAATTCCAAAGCTGAGATACTTTCCCAGACCATTTAAATCACTGTCTTCGTGGGGGAACACAAGTGTCAGTGTCTTTGAAACTCCCTGACTGGTTTTAATGCACAGACAAGTGTAAAAACCACTGATATTCCTGCCTGTCCCTATCACCCAGCCTCCTTCATAACCAACATGTGGCCAGTTTCGCTGATCCCACAGCTCTCATGTCCTAGGTCCCTAATTTTCCCACTGCCCACCCTCCTTCCCAGATTCTTCAGAAACAATACCAGGCTTTGTGTTATTTCATTCTTCTGTGCTTCAAATATAAACTTTAAAAAGTGCAACACAACATGATCACTCCCCCTTCATAAAATTAACAGTATTCCTCAGTGTCATTTAATAGTCTGCCTGTGATGCTCAGTTGAGCTTTTGAGACATTATTCCTCTCCTTTATCTTTGATTTTAATTTGATTCCAAAGGGATAAATAAAGCTTCCTCCTTATTTTGGGGGTAGTGGTGTTGGTGAAAGGGGTATACAGCTGGCTTACCCCTGATTATCTACGTCTTTTCCTTAGGGTGACTAGGGGTTCCAATCCCTTGGGGGACAGTGCTGCCCACATTTGTGGGGGACAGCCATTCAGGGGCAAGAGGCTCATACAGTCATTCAGCAATCGTTGACTGGGAGCCTCTGTATATTCAGACATTGTGTTAGGTGCTGGGGGATTGAGCCTGTCTTTGTCATCATTATATTCTGTTTAGCACATTGTAGGGACTCAAGTTTTTAGTTCAGTGATAAAAATATGTTTTGTTACCATGAAAGTTTATGTTTTTGTTACTGTTATGGTCAACAGCTGATCCACTGCTGATATATTGAGTCTGGGTATGCGATACCACTTTATCAATCACATATGCACAAAACTTCTACATTGTACCTCTTTACCTGAGAATCTATGAACATTTTTTTCTTTTAAGTAATTTTCACTACAACCTCATACGCAGTCCCCAAATGAGATGAAACGGCATGGCAGAGTTAAATCGTAGTAGCAGGGAGTGAGGGCAGCCTGAATAGTTGAAATGCAAACTCGCCATCTAAGCCTCATTCCAGCCACGAGGTTTCAGCCGTCTCTTTCTATCAAATCCTTTCAAAGGAGTGCTAACATGCAACAGAAATTGATTGGTTTGAAGCTGACCTTCTTTTATTTCTTTTACCCGGCTTCTAAGTGTAGCACTTAGAAACAGAGCAATAAAATGTCCAGAAGGCAACCAATGTAACCAAGGGGGGACAGTGGGATCTCATTGACCCACATGTTTTTCTTTTAGACTATTTTTCTGCTTAACACACTACTATGTTTATTATTTAAAAATTTGAAAAATATGGAAGGAAGAAATGAGGAAATGAAAATCACCCACATGTTATCATTCAGAGATAACTACCATTATCTGCCAGAGATAATTGATTGGGTATATTTCCTTCTAGTCTTTCTTTTGTCCTATGCCTAAATATGGACGGTGTACTCTGATTTAATTAGAATTAGTATTTATTTAAATATTCTTAGAACTTTATGCTTTCAATAGCAATTTTTGGTCTATTTTCTCCTTTTTTTTTTTCTCATTATAAAAAGGATGTAAGGAATATATTATTCTAATTTTACAAAAAAGAAATCAAGGCCCAGAAAAGTTAACTGGTTTTTCACTAGTGGCCCAGAACTCACCTTTAATCCAAAGGTCTTTTTGCCTGATCCCAATACTGTCTGTGTCTAGAGGCATGAACCACCAGTTGGGAAGTCCCTAGGATTATTTATAGAAGTGGGACCTATTGTAATTTCTGTTCCCATCTCCAGAAGGTTTAAGTCAGGTACTTTCTGGGACAGTCTAAATGTGGAGGCAGGAAGTGGTGTGGAGAAGACAAAGTACCACTGGTTATGAGACAATCCAGCCTGTATTCTGGATAAGGGACTTTGTTAGGCAATTGTTCACTGTATCATATACTGTGAGCTTTGACATTTGAATTCGTAGCCATGCACAACCCCTTCTATTGGGGGCTGCCTGGCCATCGCCTCTGCTGTCTCAGCTGCCACGCTTTGTGCTGGGTGCCCTGTACCTCAGCCCCATCTTATTGTTCCAGAGGTGTGGTCTGATGTATCACCAGGCCACAGTGGATTAGGATCATAATCTGGTATAAAAAGATGAGCAGATTTACCAGTGATCTGCTGAAGCAAGGGTCAGTACAGAGTCATGGCCGAAGCCACATGTAAAAAGAAATGATGAGGGAGGAGAAAATATGAATACATTGGCAGAAAGAAAAGAACTGTGTGGATCCCAGAGAGAATCGGAGGTACAATGGAGAAAAGTGGGGGGTGAGGGAGAGGTCAGCCCCCAGAGCTGTTTGTTCCTAGGCTTTCTAGGTTAATGTCCAGTCCTTGTGTGGCTGATGATAACTTTCTTCACTCACCCCCTTTCTGGAAGTAACTTGCTTGAGTCTCTCATCCTTGCAGCCAAATAAGGAAGACTGTTTTAGTTGTCTTAAATCCATGCCCTGATAGATGGAAAGAGAACTTGTGGAAGGCCTTGCTTGACCTCCCAATTTTGCAGATGAGGGAGCTGAGGCTTCAGAGGGAAGAGGAGTTGCCCAAGGTCATTTCGGCTCCTGATTGCAATCCAGGTTCCCTGCCATCTCTGGGCTACCATGCTTTTCTTGATTTCTTCTTCCAGTTTAGCCTTGGCTCCTATCATGGGCTGAGGGCTGGGCTCAGGCTTTCTATATTCTTTCTTCTACTTCTTTTTGCTGATGTATTGCTAAACACTGAGTAGGTGTTCAATGAATACTTGTTAAGTTGAATTGGAGGCTGCTCTAGGTTTGAGGCAGTGATGGAGGTGGCCCTTGGTGAAAGCCCCCTTGACTGACAGACAGGCTGGCATTTTTGGTGAGTGTGAAATAGAACCCCTAGGGTCCTATGAAGTCACTCATCTTTGAGGTTGGAGGTGATTCTTCATATGGTGAATTGGCCACACCAAAAGTGAGCAAAGAGGATGGTTTTTCCTGTGCCTGACATGTCAGGGTCCATTGCCAGTAATTGTATCTAAGAGAAGGCAGGTTTAGAGAACACATCTGACTGGACTATATATTTGCTGGGCAAAAATGAATATAGCACATTGCAGTGATTGGTGGTTTGGATTACCTAAACCATTTTTTCAACAATATAACCAGGATTTGACTTGAGTGGAATAGGTGGGGAAAAGGAGTTCAGAAATAATATTTTAGATACATGTTATGTAAGTCTCCTTTCTTTTATTATGTACTCTTTTGTAGAGCTATTTTAGGTTCACAGCAAAATTGAGCAGAAATTAGAGATTTTCCATATACCCCCTGCCCTATACATAGCCTCCCCCATCATCAACATTCCCTACCAGAGCGGCACACATGTTACAACTGTGAAAAAGTTGACAAATCATTATCACACAAAATCAATAATTCACCTTAGGACTCACTCCTGGTGCATTATATGAGTTTGGACAAATTTATAATGACAGATATCCACCGTTATGGAATTATACATAAAATTTTTCTGCCCTAAAAATCCTCTCTGTTCTGCTTATTCATTCCTCCTTCTCCCTTTAATTCCTGACAACCACTGGCCTTTTTTACCATCTCCATAGTTTTTTCTTTCCCGAAATGTCATGTAGTTGGAATGATTCACTGTGTAGCCTTTTAAGACTGGCTTCTTTCACTAAGTAATAATATGCATAAAAGTTCCCTCTATTCTTTTCAAGGCTTGATTGCCCATTTCTTTTTAGTACCAAGTGGTATTTCATTGTGTAGGTATACCACAGTGTATCTATTCCCCCACCAAAGGACATCTCAGTTGCTTCCAGGTTTTGGCAATTATGAATAAAACTGTTATACACGTCTATGTACAGGTTTTTGTATGAGCATAAGTTTCAACTCCTTTGGTTAAACACTAAGCACAATTGCAGAATTTTATGGTAAGAGTATATTTAGTTTTGTAAGAAACTTCTAAACTGTCTTCCAAAGTGACTGTACTATTTTGCATTCCCACCTCATAATGAATGAGAGTTTCTGTTGCTTCACATCCTCGCCAGCATTTGGTGTTCTCAGCGTTCTGGATTTAGGCCATTCTAATAGGTGTGTTGTGGTATTTTTTTGTTGTTTTAATTTGCATTTCCCTGATAAATGATAGGTAACATCTTTTCATGTGCTTATCTGCAATCTGTATATCTTCTTCAGTGAGGTATCTGGTTAGGTCTTTGGGCCATTTTAAAAATTAGGTTGTTGGTTTTCTTATTGTTGAGTTTTAAGAGTTCTTTGTGTATTTTGGATATTAGTCCTTTATGAGACATGTCTGTGGCAAATATTTTCTCCCAGTCTGTGGCTCTTGTTAATCTCTTGATGATGTCTTTCACAGAGCAGAAAATTTGAATTTTACTGAAATCCAGCTTATTAACCCTTTCTTTCATGGATTGTTCCTTTCATGTTATATCAAAGAGTTTTTTGGCAAAAAGTCTTTGCCAAACCCAGGTCATCTCAATTTTTTCTTATCTCATCTTCTGAGAGTTTTATAGTTTAGCATTTTATATTTAGGTTAGGTCTTTGATCTATTTGAGTTAGTTTTTGTGAAGGGTGTAACATCTGTGTCCAAATCTTTTTTATATTTCTATAACCATTTCTTGAAAATATCTTTTCTCCGTTGTGTTGCCTTTTTTTTTTTTGTACCATAAATCAGTGACTATATTTATGTAGGTCTATTTCTGAGCTCTCTATTCTGTTCCATTTATCTATTCATCTATTTTTTTTTTTTTTGGCCCATACCACACTGTTTTGATTAATGTAGCTTTAGTCATCAAGTTCGCTTGTTTTAGTTTCCTTTTAGTACTGTAATTCTTGAAGCCCAGTAGTGTCATTCCTCCAGCTTTGATCTTCTTCAATATTATTTCGGCTATTTTGGATCTTTTGTCTCTTTGTATAAACTTTAGAATTAGTACCAAATAATATTTCATTGTCTAGATATACCACTGTATATCTATTCCCTCACTGAAGGACATCTTGGTTACTTCCAGGTTTTGGCAATTATGAATAAAACTGTTATACACATCTATGTGCAGGTTTTTGTATGAGCATAAGTTTCAACTCCTTTGGGTAAATACTAAGTACAATTGTGGAATTGTTAATATCTTCAAAATAATCTGCCGAGATTTTGATTGAAATTGCCTTGAATCTATAGATTAGTTGAAAATAACTAACATTTTGACAACATTGAGTCTTTCTATCCATGAACATGGAATAGCGCTCCATTTATTTAGTTCTTATTTGTTGTCTTCATCAGAGTTTTGTAGTTCTACTCACATAGATCTTGTACATATTTTGCTAGATTTGTACCTAATTATTTCATATTTTTGTGTGCTAATATAAATGTACTGTTTTTAATTCCACTTATTCATTGCTGGTATATAGGAAAGTGATTAACCTTTGTATAGTAACTTTATATTGTGCAACCTTGCCATAATTGCTCATTAGTTTCAGGAGGTTTTTTTTTTTTGTCCTTTCAGATTTTTCTACATAGACAATTATGTCATCTGCACACAAAATTTTATTTCTTCTTTCTCATTCTATATGCCTTTCATTTCCATTTATTGCCTTATTGCATCAGCTAGGACTTTCAGAATAATATTGAAAAGCAGTGGTAGAGGAGACATTCTTGCCTGTTTCCAGTATTAATAGCAAACCTTCAAGTTTCTTTTATCCATTTCATCAACAGATATTTATTGATTGCTGTGTCAGGGAGAGCCAGAGAGAAAGAACCAATAGAATATATAAAAATATATAGATATATGAGAAGGGATTTATTAGGGGAATTAACTCATGTGATTATGGAGACTCAAAAGTCTCATGATAGCCTTTCTGCAAGTTGGAGACTTGAGGAAGCTGGTGGCATGACTCAATCCAAGTTCCAAAGCCTCAGAACCTGGGAAGCCAATGGTTTAACTCTCAGTAAAAGGCCAAAGGTCTGTGAACCTGAAGTTGGGGCAGGGGAGTGGGAAAATTGCTGCTGTTGCAAGTCCTGGAGTCTAAAGGCTGGATAACCTGAGTTCTTATGTCAAAGGACAGGAGAAGAGGGTGTCCCTGCCCTAGGCAAGGGTGGGGGTGGGTGTGGGCAGGAGGGGGTAGGGAGAGAGAGAGCATGAGAGCTGCCTTTTTGTACTATCCAGGCCCTCAGCCAATTGAATGGTGCCCACCATGTTGAGGGTAGATCTTTTCTACTCAGTCTACAAACTTACATGTCAGTCTCCTCAGGAACCACCCTCATTGTGATGCCCAGAAATAACACTTTACCAGTTATCTAGATATCTCTTAATCCAGTCAAGCTGACATCTAAAATTAACCATTACAAGTGCCAGTTCTGTCCCAGGCATTATTTTACATGCTGGGAAGACCACAGTAATCCAACCCTACAAAAATCCCTGTGCTCCTGGGGATATATTCTACTGGAGTTGCAAAATTAGTAAAAGGAAATGTGGCATGTATTAGGTTGCTATGGCTGAAATAACAAAGTACTACAGGCTGTGGCTTAAGCAACTGACATGTGTTGTCTCACAGTCCTGGAGGCTTGAAGTCCAAGATCAAGGTGTCAGCAGAATTGGTATCTTTTGAGGCCTCTCGCCTTGGCCTGTAGATGGCCATCTTCTCCTTATATCTTCACATGGTCTTCCCTTTGTTCATGTCTGGGTCCAAGTTTTCTCTTCCTAAAAGGACACCAGTCACATTGAATTAGGGCTTACCCGAATGACCATTTTAACTTAATTACCTCTTTAAAGACCCTATCTCTAAATACAGTCAGATTCTGAGGTCCTGGAGGGTTAGGATTTCAACATATGAATTTTGGGAGAGACACAGACTCAGTCATAACATGGCATAAATTAAAAAATGGTTTTGATGCATGATGATTAACCATGTTTAAAGCATAAAAGTTTTTGTATTGATTTTCCAAATTGGGAAATGTTTGCTTGTCCACTGACAATTGTGTATGGCCCATGTGGGCTTGGTAGGAATGCTGGCCTTGGCCAGTGGAATGGTATAGAGTTGTGTAGTGAGTAGTTTTTTCCTCATGAAACTTCCCAGGCCACATAATGATCGAAGCAATGGCCTGGACTTGATTAATATGACAGTCTAAGCAACATATTTTAGATGTTTGGATGGGCCTGTTTAGACTATATATATAGTGGCTCTATGTATATATATACACACACACACATATATGCACATATATATATATACACATACATATACGCACATATACACATATACATATATATATACACACACACACACACACACACATATACATATATACATATATATATGGCCTAGCTTGCCAGAAATCTGTGAATTTATTTTCAGAAACAACAGTTCAGGGAAGAACTGCAACCATTCCACAGGAATACATTAAAGCTGTTTTGTTTTTTTTAATCACCTCCTATTTTCCTAATGGGATTGGAGTGTGTGTGGTTCCTGCTGTTTTATACGCCTTCTTGTCATGTGGCTCATTGGTTTCTTTTTTTGTTTATGCTTTTGTGATTTTACTGAATAAGTGACTTTCTGTGACATAATGAGTTTCTGGACCTTGACATGTTGAATATAAATCCACCAAATCTGCAACTCCTTGCTGTGGAAGATTCAGCTTGGCTTCTGAAATAAGATAAAGGTGCTGAAATAGTTGGTTAAGTACATAGGAGAAAGTCTCATGGTCCTCTGGAGGCTTTAACACAACAGATGCCTGGACTGAGTTGTGATGTGTGAACTTAGTCCGTCTGTCAAGTAGGAAAAACCATCTGTCTGTCAATCTAACAACAAGGGCTTCTTTCAGGGGCACTGGGAGACTAATTTGTTAGTGAAGGGCTTTTCAGGGCACTGAGTAATGAATGGGGGAGTATCAGTGAAGCACTACACAGGGTTGCAAAGGCTGTGTCAGTTTTTTGCCAGAGGAACTGGTTGAAAAAGGAAGGATTTAGATAACTCGGGGGAAAGCAAGCGGGTTGATTCTAGAGGCAAGATTAGGAAGAGAAGTTTTGTTTTGTGATTTCTGTGTTCTTTTTATTGCCTTCAAAGTCTTTATTGGAACTTTATGTTCATTGATTGATTCCCTCACTTCTGTATTTATTGATTTATTGAACATCTGTTAGATACCAGAAACTAGTTAATATGTGGGCCCTTCTTCCAAAAAGCCTGTGTTAGTCCCAGAACTGGAAGCAGACACCAAGACAGGATTAAATGTGCAAAGATTTTATTAGTGGAATTGCTTCACCTTCTCAGGCACTCAGGCTAGACACCCTCAGCATTTTCTTTTTCCACAAAAATCCCTCCTCTCCCCTCAGTGAGCCACAAGCTCCTATCATTCTGTTTCTTCCCAATTTCTCCTTTCTATTCCCTTGAACACTCCAAGTTCAAGATTTTCTTATCTCTTGTCTGGATGATTACAATGGCTTTATAACTGGTTCCCCCACCTCTAATAGCTTGCCTCTTCGGTTCACCCTCCACAACTGGGGTTACCTTCCTCAACTATGGTCATGCCTCTACCCTGTTGGAGTCTTATCAGTGGCTTCTCACTGGCTACAGTTTGGATTCCTGGGCTTGGAGGTTGCATCAATCTCCAGCTGGTCCCATCTCCATCTTCCACCATACCTCTTCACAAACTCTATGCTGTCATCGTCAGTTGGAGCATGCAAACCCTTTTGCATCTTTGTGCCTTGGCTCACGTGATTTCTTCAACCTGTCAATCTCTTCCCTACTTTCCTTGCCTCTCAAAATACTGTTACCCAACAGGCTTCAGTTCAAGTTCCACCATCATTATGAAATCTCGGTATAAACTGTGCTTCCTTACTGTAAACTGCAGCTCTTCTTTATATGCTGCTGTACAGTCGGTGTTCATGTTCTCTTTCTTTTTAGACTGCAAGCTGTTGAGTACATCAATTGCCACCTCTTATTTATCTTTATAGCCTCAGGATGAGCGATAATTCTGCACGTGTATTCATTGCTCACTGAGGGTTTACTGGGTGAAGGGACTACTGTCAGACAACTCAATTTCTCCCCTAGGAGGTCCCACCATCCACCTTGAGCACAACATGTTGGAAACTGAGTGCCTGAGTTCTGCCCACCTCAAAACTGGCTCCCCTCCCCAGCTCCCCTAGTTCTGTCAGCTGCTGTTGAGTCACTGCAGCCCAAAGGCTCAGCCATCCTTAACGTGTCTCTCCTTTCCTCCATAACCCTTGTTAATTCCAAGGCCTTGCACATTTCACCCAAGATGTGATGAATATGTGCCCCCTTCTCTCTGATGAGCCTTGTCCAAATCACTTCATCTTAGCTTTTCTTAGCAGGGTTTCAAGCAGTCTCACCTGGTTCCATTTTCATAGCCATGGTTTAGAGCAGTGTATACTGAACCAGTCTAGAACAAAGAACATAAAACAAAGCTCTCTGAGGACCAAGAACCATGTCTATGTTTCAGTGAGTACAGGCAGGGCCTCACTATCAAAAAATAGTTTTTATAACTTTTTCTGTTTCCGTGAAAACAATACATGTTCACTTTAGATAATTTACAAAACACCAACAGAAAAAAAGAATACAAAAATGACATACAATTTTACCACCATACATTTTGTTATATCCCCCCACCCTTTTTCTCGTAGCGTGTATGTGCATATGTCTGTCTGTACATACATGTGTGAGTGTGTGCCTGTAAATGTGCATGTGCTATCACGGTTGCATTTGGCTTCAAGTGACAGAAAAACCAACTACAGTGCCTTAAGCAAATAGAAGTTAATTTTTCTCATCTAACAAGAGATCTGAAGAGAATGAGAGTTGGAAGGTTTAGCGACTCATCACATCAGTGCTGAATTCTCTGCAATTCCCATGCCATTTGCTCAAGAGCTGAAGATGAGGGCTGCAGTTCTAGCATTGCCACTGCATCGACTTCAAGAAGAAGGCAGAAAGAGAAGCATCTGCAGAGTTTGCTTTCATTGGTCAGAACTCTGTCATAGGACTAGTCCTAGCTGCAAGTGAGGCTGTGAAATGAACATTTAGCTTTTATACCTTTACTGTGCAGGAGGCAAGAGCAAGAGGCCTGAAACTGGTGCTGGCTATATTGAACTACGGTATCTGCCACATGGACAATGCTGCATTGGATGCCCTTCTTGCTAAATATTTGGGTATAGTCTGGATTGTTATCATAAGATAAATTCTAGACATGAATTTCTCCTTTTTTTTTTTGAGAAGAAGTCTCTGTCACTGAGGCTGGAGTGCTGTGGCAGGATCTCGGCTCACTGCAACCTCCGCCTCCTGGGTTCAAGCGATTCTCTTGCCTCAGCCTCCCGAGCAGCTGAAATTACAGGTGCCCACCACCATGCCTGGCTGATTTTTGTATTTTTAGTAGAGAAGGCGTTTCGCCATGTTGTCCAGGCTGATCTTGAACTCCTGACCTCAAGTGATCCACCCATCTAGGCCTCCCAAAGTGCTGGGATTATAGAGGTGAGCCACTGCACCTGACCCTAGACATGAATTTATGGGTCAAAAGATGTATAACATTAAAAAAAGCTTTAAATAATTACTTTTGGACTGTGCTGATAGCAACAATGATTCATGGGTTTTATTGCATGTCAAACAAACTTGACTTTGGGGTTATGATCAAATGTAACTTCATTGCTATTTCTCATTGTCCTTTTAAATTTCACTGGGTAGGTTGGGGGTGAAAAATATCTCTTGCCTATGATAAAAATTTGGGCAGGTCTGTGGCTTTTCTGCTCTCTTAAGCAGCAAACCAATAGTTATACTAATTGCAAACACAGTTCAGAAAGTAGAACTCCAGACCTCAACAGTAATCAGATCTCTGAATATAATTAGCATGAAATTTTGTGCCTCCCGCGGCTGGATCCCCCATGGTGGCTCACCCCTTCCAAGAGCAGAGCCATGTCCTTCTTGCTTTGTCTGCTCTTCTCTCTGTACCGGATAACTGCTGTTCCCAATCACGGAGGGAGAAGGATGGGGAGGGAGGCGGGGCAGGAGGGACAGCAAATCTCCTCATTGAACTGCCATCTGTGTTGCACTCCCAGGCCTGGCAGATATTTTGAGCTGACTCTCGCTATCACGGCTGCTGTGGTGAGTTTGCTGGAAACCCCTCTGCCTGGGGGAGGCCACTGACACTCCCTTGATGCAGGCTGTGCGATTCCTTCCCCGCCATGCTGCCCTCATCCCTGCTCTCTGACATTCCTCCACACAGCATCTCACACTCTCTACATGCTCCTGGGTAGCCTTTGGGCAGGAATTAAAATGGCTCCAGGCTGGCTTTCCCTCAGGGTCTGCATCCTGTCCCAGTAAACCCAGGAGGTCTAGACCAAGCTCAGCTGTGTGCTCTCTCCAGCTTCCACATGCCAAATACAGAGGCTGCCTGCTCAGTTTTCTGTCCAAGGCACAGCGTTCTCTCACTATAGGGATGCTCTTCACGGTCTTTGAATGGATCAACAGAAGCACCTTCTCCAGACTCAAGGTGACAGAAAGCAAGTCCTGCTCCCTCTGCATGGAAGGGTTAGGGTAAGACTCACAGCATCATAATAGTTCTCTTCAAAGTAATTGCTTCCCACGTTCCCCCTTCCTCCATTCTCAAAATTTTATATTCCCAAAGCCAATAAAGGCCACTGGGTAAGGGGCTCAAGAGTTACAAAACTGGTTCTCAACAATGTCCTGTAAATTCTGTGTTGGAGGCGGTTCCATACTCATTTTGCTAGTATGTGTCTGTGATACTGGCATCTCAGTTGGAGCAAACAGGAAGAATTTCAGTCTAGCATTTTCTTCCAGATGAATGCAAGCTGTAGAGGTGAGAAACCCCCTGCTGGACATGGAATGCTCGTGTCCCCCCAAACTCATGTGTTGAAACCTAATCCTCAAGGGGATGGCATTAAGAGGTGAGGCTTTTGGGAGGTACTTAGGTCATAAGTGTAGAGCCCTCATGAATGAAATTACTGCCCTTATAAAAGAAACCCAAGAGTGTTCCCTTGTCCATATGTGGGGGACACAATGAGAAGACAGTCATCCACAAACCAGGATGCGGGCTCTCACTAGTCACTGAATCTGGTGGTGCCTCAATCTTGGACTTCTCAGCATCTAGAACTGTAAGAAATAAGTGTGTGTTGCTCATAAGGCACCTAGTCTTTTGGTATTCTATTATAGCAGCCTGAATGAAGTAAGATAACTCCTCCTCAAGGCTTCTCTAAAGTTCAGACTAAGAAGGTTCTCACTCTCCCTGGAATTGAAAAAATAAAAAGCCAGCAATTGTCCAGGTGGTAATAAGTATGTGTAATGACTTACATAATCCAAATGGCCGTGAGAACGGAAAACCAGCTCCGTACAAGAGGTTAGGCAAAACCTTGCTAAGGAGGATAATGCTGCAAACTGTCATTATCTATTTAAATGTCACGGGAAGCACCTTATGGAAGAGGCAGCTGGAATTACTATGTTCTTTCAGGGAATAGAGTGTGATGGCTTCTCATGCTTATGGTTGTCCAAATGAGAATGCAGCAGCTGCCTGCACAGCCTGGTGTTGGAGGGTGTGCTGAAAGCCCAGGAGTGGATTTCTGCATCATAAAGGAAGGTGTGATTTGGCCAGAAGATCAGTGGCCCTGCCTTATGGCAGTCCAGCAGCTCCTGCAAAGTTTCTACTGTTGAGTTTGGGGAACTTGCTCCACCCTGGACAGAATGCTGCCTGTAGGACTCTGTGGCTTGCTTTCTGCCAGAAACCTGGGGCAAGGGGCTGCCTTTGGGGTGGAGGGCTGAAGTGGTCTCTCTACATGTGAGCTTATATCCTGTTCCCTTCCCAGGAATCCTGCCCTGTTCTCCCTCTATCCACACAGCTTAACTGTCTTCCAAGTCTTCGGCTCAATTCCTCCTCCTTCATTAAGCTCTTCTTGATCACTGCTTGGAAGCCCTCTCTCCTTGAGGTCACACAGCAACTTTGTTATTTACTTCCTTTCATTGTTGTTGTGGCCCTTGAGTACGGGCATCTCTGCTGTTACCTTATGTGCCTTCTGGGAGGAGCTGAAGGTGCCCCTGTGATAGATAAGAGCCCTGGGGGCCTCTCATTAGAAATAAGTTGGAAGGGTCGGGCGCAGTGGCTCACACCCGTAATCCCAGCACTTTGGGAGGCCGAAGGTGAGTGGATCACGCAGTCAGGAGATTGAGACCTTCCTGGCTAACGTGATGAAACCGTGTCTATGCTAAAAGTACAAAAAATTAGGCATGGTGGCACATGCCTGTAGTCCCAGTTACTCAGGAGGCTGAGGCAGGAGAATCACTTGAACCTGGGAGCAGAGATTGCAGTGAGCCAAGATCACGCTACCTGTACTCCAGCCTGGGAGACAGAGTGAGATTTCGTCTAAAAAAAAAAAAAAGAAAAAAAAAAAATAAGTTGGAAGCTGGGACCCTCTGCTGTGGGATTCAGTTTGTTAGATATTTGAGCCCTACCCAGCTTGAAGTTTACAGATTCTTTTTTCTTTCCTCCTCCTTTTTTTAAACCTACAACAGGTGTTAACTGAGCATGAACTGTGTGCTGAGCTCAGGGATAGGCCCTGAAACACATTAGGAAGAGTGATAGTACTTCTTTCTCCGAGAACCCTGTGTTGAGGGAATCCTGGCATGTGTACGTGTAATGAAGTGGAGAATTTCATCCGTTCTGTTCTAGGGGGTACTTTTTGGCAAGATGAGAATTCAGAGGCTCACGTTGGGCTGTCCTTCCCTAAGAGGAATGGCCAGGAGGTTCTCTCATCAGAAGCATGGGTGCTGGAGCAGAGAGGCTAGTGTGGTGCATGGAGGTGAATAGTATAGGGGGGGAGGGAGGATGAGAGAAGGAGAGATTTTTGGCAGGTGCTATGAGTGGGAAGCTTTGAGGAGAGGGGCAGATGTCCAAAGAGGATTTTTATGAAGCTTTTCTGTGGATTGTGTGGTATAATCCCCCACTTCCCCCAGGCAACGTCCTTTAAGGAAAGAGTGGTAGATTTGGGGACTTGCAAGTACAGGCTGGACTGAGAGAGCTTCACAGCAGTGATGGGTGGTGAGGTTGATCAGACGGCCTGGCCTGTTCACCTCTCTGCTGGTTTCTGTATTGCAGTCTGTATTTCCAGTATTACCCTTTGGTTGTAATGTGCTTTTAGCAAAATTTATGCATCCTAAATGATTTTATTTCACTATTTAATCTTTTTAATATGTTCCATTAGCTAATATTATTTACTTTTGCCTTTTTATCTGTAGTTTTTATTGTATTATTTTGTCTTTTATGATGTGATCTTAGTGTTTATTTTCTCTTGGCTCTTTTACAGTTCTAACATTTTAAGTGCACTGTTCAACTCATCAAATTTATTTTCCAGCATTTTTTGATTTTATTGGTTTTCATTCCAGTGTGTTTTAAGCTAATGTTTACTTATAGCTTTTTACTTTTTACTCCTTTTCAAAACTGTTTTTATCCTTTTAGCTTATTTCATGTCGTTACTGTCACAGAGAGCTGTGCTGATGTCTTGCCTCTTGGCGCTGCATTTTTATTCTTCCACATTACCTGGCAGAACAGGTGGCCCTAAATCTTTACGGAGAGACTGATTGAATGCATGATTCATTCATGTCGAGTCAGTCACTGAGTTCTGGCCATTTCACCCTCTGAGTATTTTAGCTCCGTCTCTTCATCCCCTCTGCCACTGGGTCAGTGCAGGCACCCCCATTCCTCACCTGCGGCCCGCCGAGGCCCCCAATGGCTCCTGTCTTCTCTCTTCTTTCTCCGAATTTAGTCTCCATCCTGTGGCACAGTGATATTTTTTAAATGTGGAAAAAATATCCAAACACTCTCCCATTTATTTTTGGCTACTAAATTAGGATATTTAACATTGGAAAAAATGTATGAATTTAATAGAACCTCTTCAGATCTTATTTTTAAATAAGTCTTGTGATTAAAAATACATCTATGAAAAATTTAAACTTACACAAAATACAGTGAATAACATCATGAACCCTCACATACCCATTACTTGTCTTCATTATCAGCAGTTCATCGGTTTTAAAAGATCAGTCTCCCTTTTTGTTTTTGTATTTTGCTTGAGTAGCACATTTTTATATTTTGCAATACCCAGACATCATGTCATTTCCGTGCCATCGTTCCTCAACACAAACCTGAACTTGTCACTGGCCTGCCTAAAACCTTTCGGTGTCGGTCCAGAGCCACCAGATCAGGTATCAACACTATCGCCCACACCTACCAACCTCGGCTTCACAGCAGCCTGGTCTACCTCTTCTCTTTCCCACACCCAGGCCACGAAACCCTTCGCTTCTCAAACTGCTTCTCTGTCTGCAGCCTTTGTGCTTGTGGAGTATCTTTGCCTGGAGTGTCCTCTCTCTCCTATTCCTCCCCCACCCCTGTGCACCTAGATCTGGGCATTGAGGCCCTGGGCTCTGGAAAGCCACCCTGACTCCCCTTCTCTGACTCCTCTCTCTCCTACCTAGTCCCCTGCAACACCCTGGGCTCTCCCGCTTTAGAACTTATTATGCTTTTGCAATTATTTGTTTACATATTTATTTCCCTATTCCCTTGATGGTAGGATGTTCATTTCTCCCCAACTTTTAATTATGGGAAATAATAAATGGAGGGGCAGCTGATGGTGTCCTTACGGCTATTCTGGCTGCCTGGGATTGGGATGATCCAGTTTCACTTTGTTACTCATTCACTGCGCGTCTCACCGTTCATTGTCATTCACGTGTCACCATTCACTGTGCTGAGCCCAGGACAAGTTTGGTGAGGAGGGAGGGTAAGCCAGATGCATCTGGACCCATTCTCTGCTTTCCTGCCAGGTAGGGGACTTTATGAGGTATGAGAGGCCTCTGCAGACCCCATCAAGTGGGGCTGCTCTGTGCCAGTGCCTTGTCCTGGAACCTGGGAATTGGGGTGCATGGGTGGCGTCTGCACATGCGGGGAGGTGACAGGCAGAGACACAGCCTGCCTCTTTCTACGAGATGTTCAGGGCTGGCCTCTGGAAGTCAGTTGGCAAGTCTGACAAACAGCCCTCGGGTCTCTGTGGAATTGCTTTTTGTTAGAGGCATAATCTTTGGACCGCTTGCTGTTTTACTCTTTGTGTAAGAACAGAGCGTGTTTCTTCAATGGGGCTGCATCTTTTCCGTTCGCCTTGCACATATTCATATCTGGATGGATTCGGCGAGGCCAGTAAATGGTGTCTCTGCTTTCCCAAGATAGGGCAGATTTTTACACCCACATATAATCTCTTTCTAGAATATTGTCCAAAAACTAGGTCATCTATTGTAAAGGAAATTAGATAGTAATTAAATTTAGCTGGAAGTTACAGTATTGGTGGTTTCATTTTAGAGAGAGTGTGCCTCCCTAATTACTTTATTGCTACAGCTACACAGGTTGGTTTTTATTTTTTGCGGGGGCATGGGGTGGTATTGGAAAAGGTTGCATTTAGTAAGTTAGATGATGAATTCTGGACTTGAATTTTTAGTTGGCAGAGTCCCACATCCACGGGCAAGTTTTCTTTCCGTTGTGCCCTTTTCAGGTCTACCTGACAGAAGTCAGCTCTGCTTCTCGCACAGTCATTTAGCTCAGACGCCTCGGGATATCTTTTGACAAGAGAGCCATATAGACAGACCAGACTAGGCTAGCAAAAGGCAGCTGATTTCAGTGGGTTTTCCTGTATGCAGTCCCTGGTTACAGCTGGATAGGACCTAAGTGATCTCCCACCATATTCCTCCCTCTTCATTTTCTGCTTAGAAAAGGCACGAAGACAGAAGCCCGGTAGAAGGCCAGCTTGCCAGTGGAGTGTCAGACCTCCTAGGAGAACCCAGGCTAGATGACACCCCATTCAGTGACCTGTCGCTTGCCACCTATGATGGGCGACCCTGAGGTCAGGGAAGCTGCAAAGAGTTGGCCCCAGCTGGGATTTGACGTCATGATGCCCACAGGAAATGCTGAGTGACAGGACAACCTTGTAACAGGCTGGCAGCTCCTTGGTACATGGGTTATGTGACCTCTTCACTTTCTCTTAGTGCTGAGATTCACAGAGATCACAGATCCGGCTCACCACTTGCTTTCCTCCTTGCCTCTCACTACGAATGCCTTGACATGACATGGCTAGCTGCCTCTCCCTCCCTCTGCTTAAGCGTTCTAGAAAATCATCCAAGTAACGACCATTAAAGTTCACCTTCTCCTGTAGCTTCTTCGTTGGGTGCTATTATCATTAGTGTTGGTGAGGAAAGCCTACCGTGAAACTCGTTACTATGTTCCTTTTTTAAAAAGGAATTTATTTCTTCTGAAGGCCCACAAGTATGATCCAGTGCACCCTTTCCTAATAAGTACCTTTCATGCTGACTAACCCTTCCTTAATTAGGCAGTGCAGGAAGCAGGCAGCTAGCCTGGCGAAGCTGTTCTTGAGTCTTTGCGTGGAAGTCACCTCTTCACCGAAGCTGGAGGCTGGCTTTGGGTTGAATCCTTGCCCAGTGAGAAGGAGACCGGGGGCTGTGCCTCTAAGTCTCATGTCGGTGTGCTTCATGTAAGGTCCTCATAAAGCTCACCGTTTTTACAACCAAGGAGAAAATCATACACAGCAAAATAAGAGCTCAGCTCAGGAGATTTGTTAAAGAGCAAAGAAGGATCCCACAGGGCACATTTTAGCTGGTTAATCAGGAAGCCAGGTGCAAAAGGTCCGTATGTAACCTATTCCCACACTATATCAATGTATAATTACCACATATTTTCCAATCTGCCCCTGGGAAATGTGGCAGGTAAAATAGATGGAGAAGAAAATAATGGTGCTTGTCGCACAGTTTACTAGATTGATATCAGTTAATACTTGAGCAGGTTCCTTGCAGGATGAATAGAAAGCCCTGAATGCTCCAGTTCAGTTGAAACAAAGTGACTGTTTAAGCTCTTTGTTCTTTTAAATAACTGACGCGCACACGCCTGCATAAAGAGTGCAGAACATGTTCATTTATTAAGACTTCCCCGTCTTAGAGATTGCAAGTCTTATAGACCTGATCAGGCTAGGGGGAGCCCTGGGTGCTATGTGGAAAACAAACTCATCTCCATTCCCCGCCATGCCCTCCCAGCCCAGGGATAGGAACTGGAGACTTTCCCCATTGGGTTGATAGATGAAGGCCTTGGCAGGGGTCAGTGGTGCTACAATTAGAGTCATGTAGGTTAACTATGACCAGACCAAGACAGTCTGGAAGCTCCATTTTGTCCCCTTTTTCTTCTTCCTTATTAAGGAACACAAACAAACAAAAAAGAATATTTGGAAAGCAGAACTGCAGCCTTCTAGATTGCTGCTACTTTTTTTTTTTTTTTTTGCATATTACCTTTTGGTTTTTGTTCTTATGAAAATAATATAAAGATATGTTTTTATAGTTACAATTAGTGTACACATGCTTTTTGGAATTCTAATCTGTTTCTGCCCAATAATATATCACATTTCCCCAATGTTTTACCCAGATTTTACACTAGTAATTTTAAATTAAGACAGCCTAACATTTCATCATGTCCAGGGGTTCCCAACCCCTGGGCCATGAATGGGTACAGGTCTGTGGCCTATTAGGAATTGGGTCCCAAAATAGGAAATGAGCAGCAGGTGAGTTAGCGAGATTTCAGCTGTGTTTGCTGCCACTCCCCCTTGCTCACATTAGCACCTGAGCTCCGCCTCTTTCAGATCAGTGATGGCATCAGATTCTCATAGGAGCGTAAACCTTATTGTGATCTGTGCATGTGAGGGATCTAGGCTGTGAGGTCCTTAGAAGAATCTAAGGCCTGATGATCTGTCACTGTCTCCCATCACTCCCAGTGGGACCATCTAGATGCAGGAAAACAAGCTCAGGGCTCTCACTGACTACATGATGGTGAGTTGTAGAATTATTTCAGTATTTATTACAATGTAATAATAGAAGTAAAGTGCACAATGCAATGTGCTTGAATCATCCCCAAACCATCACCCCCAGCCCCAGCCCATGGAAAAATGGTCTTCCATGAAACTGGTCCCTGGTGCTTAAAAGGGTGGGGACCATTAATCATGATCATAGATAAGAATTTAAATAAGCACAGGCATTTCTATGAGATGCCCAGAACAATGACTCTCATTTATTTATTAATTCCTTTGTTTATTGATTAATTCATTGGATGAACATTTTCCTAATATCCATTCTGTGCCAGGCACTGGGGAGAAGGAGGTACATACAGCATGGTCCCTGCCTTTTTTTTTTGAGACAAAGTTTTGCTCTTTGCCCAGGCTGGAATGCAGTGGTATGATCTCAGCTCATTGAAACCTCCACCTGTCCCCCCATCCCGCCCCACCCATCCCTGGGTTCAAGCAATTCTCCTGCCTCAGGCTCCTGAGTAGCTGGGATTATAGACGCTTGCCACATGCTCAGCTAATTTTTGTATTTTTAGTAGAGATGGGCTTTCGCCATGTTGTCCAGGCTGGTCTCGAATCCCTGACCACAGGTGATCCACCCGCCTTGGCCTCCCACAGTGCTAGGATAATAGGCATGAGCCACCGTGTCCAGCCTGGTCCTTGCCTTTAAAAGAGTTCCCCTGGCTAGTGTGACACACAAGCATGGGATGGCTATCCAGGCGGGTACACTAGAGGGCAGCACTACCTGCTCTCAGGCTGCAGGTCAGCGGTTTAAAGGGTGGAGGAATGACCTCACTTGGAGTCATTAGAGAAGATCTGGGTGGGGGGGCTGTGCTTGAGCTGGGCTTTGGGAGGTAAGTGGGGTTCAGCAAATGCAGGTGGGGGGCAGCAGGAGAGGAGGACACGAAACAGTATGGCTCACTCTGACTTGGGCGACTAGCTACAGTGTTGTCTGGACTGGGACACTCTTGAGGGTAAAGGGCAGTGTCAATAGTAACACAGGAGGACACTGAGTGTGTATTGACCTGCTCCTGGCAAGTAGGCTTTATGGATATTCTTAGTGAAATCCTCCTACCAGAACCACGGGTGTATTACAGCCTGAGAGTGGGTGGGGGTATCAGAGAGACCTGGGGAATCTGTATTTTAACAAGCATACCAGATGAGTCTGAGGCAGACAGTTGTTCATGGACTATGTCTGTTTCTGTGTGTGTATGCACACACACATACATATATAGTGTTAAATTAAGAGCTCATTTAAGTTTGCTTTTAAAACTTTTCACTATGAAAATCTTTCAAAAGACATAAAAATAGAGAGCAGAATCAAGACCCCATAACTGCTCATCCAGCTTCAGTAATTACCAACACATTTTCCTAATCTTGTTTCATCTGCTTATCCTGGTACTTTTTTTTTAAATGCCGAAGTATTTTAAGGCAATTTTTAGACATGATTTTACTCATATCCAATATAGACCCTCGCCTCCCCTCCCTCCCCTCCCCTCCGCTTTCTGACAGAGTCTTGCTCTGTCTCCCAGGCTGGAGAGCAGTGGCACAATCTCGGCTCACTGCAACCTTCGCCTCCCAGGTTCAAGTGGTTCTTCTGCCTCAGCATCCTGAGCAGCTGGGATTACAGGCACGTACCACCACGCCCAGCTAATTTTTGTGTTTTTAGGAGAGACATGTTGGCCAGGCTGGTGTTGAACTCCTGACCTCAAGTCATCCACCTGCCTCGGCCTCTCAAAGTACTGGGATTACAGATGCCAATATAGACCTTTTTTTTTTTTAAAGGACCATAATAACTATTTATCACACTTAACAAAATTAACAGTGGTTCGTCACACCCTCCAATACCCCATCATTGTTCAAATTCCCCTAATTGTCTCAAAATGTCTCTTCGGAGTTGATTTGTTAAGACGTGAAAAATATTCACACACTGAATTTGGTTGTAAAATTTCTGAAGTCTCTTTTAAGAAGCTTTTTCTCCCCTGTGCTGTTTATTTCTTGAAGAAATGAATCACGTGTCCTGTACAGTTTCATGGATCACAGTGGTCTGATCTTCCTTATTAACCCTGTTTTGGAGGATTCTGTGGTGGCTTTGGTTAGTCCCTTGCACAGGCTCCTAACCATTATGAGAGAGGGACATCAGCCACGTGGTGAATGCGATTCTAAGAAAACAAATGGTTTTAATATGTGACAGTTGTGCTACAGATTCAATGATGTGACAGAGAGTTCTTGCCTTGAAGGAGTGAGAAATCTAACTGGGGCAGCAAAAATGCAGTCAAGAATTCTGGATGCTGAGTCTTGTCCACCCAGGTGGGGAGGTATCTGGGAATATATATCATTTTCCCACTTTTATATGTTTTACACTTTTTGATTCTGTCATGACTTTTTAAACCATGATAAATATTTAAACCATACAGAGCTGAATAATTGCAGCGTTGACAATTTCCCTCTAGCCTCTTTTAATCTAAATTTGGGAGATCATCAATATCAACAGCTTGGTGTGTGTCTGTCCACATCCTTGAGCTGAATCTTGTAAGGGCCTTCTCTGGGTGGCCAAGGGCCTTTCTTGGGAGGAGGTTTCTTGCTAAGGAGGATTCCCTTCACCCTGGAGCACTAGGGAGCCCCTGAAGGATGAGCTAGAGAGAAGTGTGCTTGGATTTATGCTGGGACTTATGTGGCCACAGTGTGGTCTAGGGAGACAGAGCCCATGAGCCAGGCCGACAGCTATGGGAATGGAGAGGACACACATGGCAAAGGGGGTTAGGAGTATCCTTTTCTCACTGAGAGACGCCCTTCCCCACTATGAGAAAAATGGCCTTTGCTGGCCTCCACTTCCACTTCACCCACTATTAACCAAGTGTGTCCATTATGTTTGCTCATGCAGCCCTCAGATGGGCTGGCAGCAGCTGCTTACAAGTATAGCTCTCAGCAGGGTTCTGCAGGGGAGGCTGAGCCCAGCAGGAGGCATGGCCATGAGCTCCTGACTAAAGAGCATGGGAGGGGAGCAGCAGCCTGTGTGTTCTGTTCCTGCCTAGATACCTTGAAGAGTAGTGGCTGGGAGGGCCCAGGCACTTTGGGGTGCTGCAAGAGCACAGAACAGCAGCATTGGGGTTAAAGGCATAAGCTTTGGAGTTGGAAATATCTGAGTTCAAACCCTGGCTTCATCAACTGTATGATCTTGAACTTGGGACTAAACTCTCCTGACCCCCGGGTTTTGCATTTGGGAAGTGGGATTGGTGAGACCTGCCTTATCAAGCCCCTGGGATATTGAAATGAGAGGATATACACAAAGCACTTGGCACAATGGATGGCACATGGTGAGCGAGGTGGTTCTTGTTGTTATATTGATACGTGAATCTTTGCAGCCCTCTGGAGGCGGTGAAGCAGGATGGCCCTGGGGCAAACCTGCCAAGTTGTTGAAGGCAAGTGGGCAGCTAGGAATGGTTCCTGACTAATGCTGCCTTCCTGAGATGCTTTCTCAGGTTGTGGCCCTCCTTCTTACCCCCCCAGGCTGGCTGTGACTCTGTGTTTTACTTTCTGCCCCTGCCATGCAATCTTTGATGTGTGCTTTAATGAGATTTCACCCAGGGCAGGGCCTGGCTGCGAAGTTTGCATTTCATATTTGTCTGCCTGTCAATCGATCAGACCCCAGAGCGATGGACACCCACCATGCCTCATTTAGCCCTGGGCTTGCTATGATCCATGCCTTGGCTTCCAAAGGGACACTGTATTTATAGCATCATGTCTGTTTGTCTCCTGCCTTAACCTTGAAATGGTGGCTCTAACTGATTTTTGTTAACCCTGCCTAGGGAACAAACTGCCGATTCTTACCATGCCTTTCTCACCCTGTTCCATTTCTCTGCAAATGGAGCCTCTTTATCTCCAGGGAAGAACTCTATCATCTCCATTCACTCACACCCTGATTGGAAACACTGCCTGTGGGGGTGGCAGCCTATCTGGAAGTAGAATATGCCAGAGGTTCCTGGGTGTTTTTCCTGAAGCAATTGCTTGTGCGTGGAATTGAGGAAAGGAGGAAATGCTAAATAACCATCTTTTTCCTCGGGGTGGAGCAGTGTCAGCTTTGTTAATATTAAATCATTTTGATGCAGCTTCTTGCTTGGCATTTTTTGGAGTTCAGCATCTCTTTCTGGTTCCAGAATTCTGGGATATTAAATTAGGTCCCTTGTTGGCCTTGCCCATTTAGATGCAAAGATTTTCTGGGACAATGTTTGGAGTCTGGAATGTAGCTAAGGGGGCAGCTGGAGGGCGTGGACAGAACATTCTCTAGCAGCCTCTTTCTTATAATTATTTTTAACGTGTATTGACGTGATGGTTGTTAAGACTATGTTGAAAACATCCTTGGGGAGCTGGGTGAAATAAGCAATTGAAACATCAGTGGGAAGATGGGCAGATGAAGAAAGAGGAAGCCTTGGGGCACAGTATATTGAAGTGCTGGTTTTCCCACCAACCCAGGATGCAGGCATGGCTCACGCTCTCTGCCCACAGGTTTGTGGGTACCTGTTTTTGACAGTGGTCTTTATCCATGTGTTTTTGTAAACATTAGGACACAGTAAGCTTTTCTTTTGTAATTTCTTTCACAGCAACTTGATTTACGCCTGACATTTTGTATTATCCTCATGGGCTAGAGAGTATACATTCAATAGAGAAGCAGAGGTGGGCACAGGAGGTGGGAGAGGTGGGAGATTCAGTTTTCAGCACTGATGGTATTCTGTGACGCTCTATGCATATGGACTACCAAGGTTTGGGATAATGTATTAACTAATACATTGTCTATTGATTAAGAGGAAGGCTTTCAGTGTCAGCCACACACTGTGATCAGAAAAAGCAACCTCTCACCCCAGCCCAAGTCAATGACACTAATTTCCTCCTCTTGCAAGGTAGGCTTTCCCTTGGCATGGGTGGTGGTATTTGTAGTTGTTCAGTCAGGATAGCGTAAGTTATGCTGTGCTAACAAACAACTTCCAAATTTCTGTGCCTTAAAATAACAAGGTTTATTTGTCACACTTGTTCACACTGTGCGCCCTTTGCAGGTCACAATAGCAACTCTGCTTTTACTGGAATTACTCGGGACCCTAAGATGACTGAGGACCCACAACCTAGAAAGTTGCTGATGTAGACGCAAAAAGCCAAACTCTGTGAACTATTTAACGAGGTTTATTCTGAGCCATTATGAGTGATCATGGCCTGGGGTACAATCTAAGGAGGTCCTGAGAAAATGTGCCTGTGGTGGTCGGGTTACAGCTTGGCTTTATATATTTTAGGGAGACAGAAGTTACAGGCAATGGCATAAATCAATACATGTAAGGTATACACAGGTTTGGCCCGGAAAGGTGAAACATCTCAAAGCAGTGTAGGACTTTCAAGTCATAGGTGGATTTAAGGGTTTTATTGATTGGCAATTGATTGAAAGAGTTAATTTGTCTGAAGATTTGAAATTAGGAGAAAGAAATGCTTGAGTTAATAATAACCTGAATTTAAGGTTCTTGTTACGTAGACGAAGCCTCTAAGTAGCAGACTTCAGAGAGAATAGATGGTAAATGTCTCTCTTCAGACCTTACAAGGTGTCAGACTCTTAGTTAAATCTCTCCTGGATCCAGAAAAGACCTAGAAAAAGGAGATTCTCTACAGATGCAAATTTCTCCCACAAGAGATGGTTTTGCAGAGCTACCTCAAGATACGTTAAATAAATATATTTGGGGATAAAATATTTTTATTTTTTTCAAGGCCTGCTATCTTGAAATGTGATATATCATGTGATGCTATACCAGAGTCAGGTTGAAATATGGAATATTTTATTGCTATAAGGAGTCTGTTTTGCCAATCTTAGGATATCTGTTTTAACCTTAATGCTCATCAGTTTGTGCCAAACTCCAAAAGCAGGGCATATGATGAGGTGTGTCTGACTTCCCTTTTTGTCATGGGTGGGAATTCTGTTTTTCAGGTTTCTATTGGTCCAGAGAGGATCTGTTCAGTCAGGGGACTCAGGATTTTATTTTGGGCTTACACTAGTCACTGTGCCAGGGGGAAAGAGTTCTGGAGGGACTTGCACTGGTAACTAACTGCTTCAGTTTAGAGGTGAAGGGGATCGGAATAGGCCACCTCCACATGGCTACTTTGACATAAGAATTATTTTGATCTGAAGGCAATTAAGAAACAGCAGACAGAGGAGGAACCCTCTCCCTTCTGCCTTTCTTCCTAAAAGCTGGACATATATTTTCCCTTGTGAAGGTGTCCCCCTGTCCTCTCTCCCATACCAGGAAGAGGAGAACAACTCTTAATCACCAGAGATTTACCAACTCTTATCACTAGAGACTCACCAATAACTCTGCATAACCAGCATTACTAACATAACCTTATCTTCCATTCGTTTCTTCCATATATTTATCTTCACACAATTTATAACCCCTAGAAGCCCAGACTCTTTTTCCTCTATCTTGTCACTGTTTTATAATATATTGCCCTTTGTTAACATGGTATATAAGCTCCCCAAGCCTTTATTTCTTTTCTGCAAAGCTCCTGTGCGCATACAAAATAAAACGTTTCTCTTGTTAATCTGTCTTTGTAAGTTTAATTTCCAGGCCCCAGGCACTGAATTTAAGAACAGAGAAAAAGTTTTCCCCTCTCTTACAGAAGTGACATCAGTCATTGACTAGAACTAGTCACATGGCCACACCTCATGCTCAGAAATTAGAGAGACAGAAATATGTGTCAAACAGCATTCATGACTACCCCAGGGGACTTTTGTTGCTCTTTTTTGCCCACTGATTGTTACCCAGTGGCTTCACCTTGCCCGCTGCTTAGAGAGAGCTAATTTATCAAGACAAGAATTGCAATAGGGAAAGAGTAATTCATACAGAGTTGCCTGTGCGGGAGACTGGAGTTTTAATATTACTCAAATCAGTCTCCCAAGCATTTGATGATCAGAGTTTTTAAGGGTAATTTGGTGGGTGAAGGCTTGCAGCCAGTGAGTCAGAAGTGCTAATTGGTTGAGTTGGAGATGAAATTGAGGGACTGTGTTAGAGGGACTTCCCGGGGTCAGCTGGGGGGCTGCAGGCATTGTTTTGAGTGCAGAAATTCTCTTGTTTTTCTGCCTCTGGCAGGCTAAGTAGGGGCCCTTTGTCTCTGATTTTCTCACCTCTGACTCTCTGATGTGGGGGCTCTGTGGCTCAGGGTTATAAAACAAGTAACCAATCCGGTAGCAGAGTTAAAGATCAATTAACCCAGAGGAAGTTTGAAAGAACTCCCTTGGTTGGATGAGAACATGAATGGGGGAGTGAATAACTCAAGGTAAAAACTCTAGCTGGCCCAGCCTGGGCTGGAATCCCCCTCTGAAGCCATTGCCACAGGCATGGAAGCTGTCCTTTCACTTTGCCTAATAAACTACACTTTTTCACACTCTTTGGGTCCATGAGTTCTGTTTTAGCTGTAAACTTCACCATACCTCCAGGCCCCTTTTCCCCATTCTTTGGGGTTAGGTAGGCCAAGAGCCTAATCTCCAACCACCACTACCCACTTCTGTGGTGTCCTAGTAGTTAGGACTCCTGGTTTTCACCAGATGGCCCAGGTTTGACTCCCAGTGTGGGAACCAGGGGAATCTGGCTGCAGTTTTACTCTAGTCACAAAATCATGGAAAGTTGATGCTGTCTTCTTGCACTGAGTCAATTCCTGGGTGGGGGCCAGAGATCAAATGAGCCAGTTTATCTGGGTCAGTTTATCTGGGTGGTGCAACCTGATCCATCAAGTGCAGGGTCTGCAAAATATCTCAAGCACTGGTTTTAGGTTCTACAATAGTGATGTTATCCCCAGGAGCAACTTGGTCAGAGTCTTGTAGCTTCTAGCTACATGACTCCTAAACCATAATTTCTAATCTTTTGGCTAATTTGTTAGTCCTACAAAGGCAGTCTAGTCTCCAGGCAAGAAGAGGATTTGTTTTGGAAAAGGGCTGTTACGGTCTTTGTTTTAAACTATAAACTACAAACTAAGTTCTTCCCAAAATTAGTTTGGCCTATGCCCAGGAATGAACAAGGGCAGCCTGGAGGTTAGAAGCAAAATAGAGTTGGTTAGGTCAGATCTCTTTCACTGTCTCGGTTATATTAATAATTTTGCAATGGTGGTTTCATGATAATGTAATAGCAATCACATTTTACTAAGTATTTATTATATGTCAAGCACTATGTCAACTGCTTGATATAAATTGTCTTGTTTATCTTCCCAGCAGCCCCATGAAGTAGATACTGTTACCATTTTCCCTGTTTTACAAAGGGGGGAAACTGAGGCACACAGGCTAAGTAACTTACTCAAGGTCAGACAACAAATGGTGGAAACTAGATTCAAACTCTAGCATTTATATTCGGAGTACCAATTTCCCACCACCATAATTTGCTGCGTCTCTAATCTGAATTGGAGCCATGAGAACCATCAAAGATATTCTAAAAATACTGAACCTCGAGAAAAACATTGGGTCAGCATCTTGGTATCTTCTCTTTGGGAACTCCTTAGTTTCTATGCAAATTTGCTGAATTTCTACCCAGAGGTCTTTAGTTTTAAATATCAAATGGGAAGAGAAGTATGGGGGGTACTAGGACGGCAGTTCTCAAGTCCAAAGGGCATTTTATTTTGACAAAATGAAACAACAATAGCATATAACATTTATCGAAGGCTTAAAATATGCTAGACATTGTAAGTCTCCATTACATTTATTTAATCCTCATAATACCCCAATGAGTATAGGTACTATTTTTATACCTATTTTATAAATGGAGTAACTGAGGCACGGAGAGGTTAGATAAGTGGGATAAGTTTACGTGAATGGTAAGCAGAGGAATATGCAAACCTTTTGGAAAGGTAGGAGATTAAAGAAGGGTTGGATTTTATTTTCTTGCAAACCCCTTATCATGGTATCAGATGATTTTTAGGAAGAGTATCAGCCATTTCACTGGAATGTGTTTCTTCATCTTCTGATTTAGAATTAGCAGCAGCAGCAAAATGGAAAAGGGGAAATGTGGAGACATGAAGAGAAGCGGCCACTGAAAACTCAAAGTGGTGCTTCCTAGAGGACACCTACTTTAGTGTTTAGAGATGGAGTGTTTGCATTTGACATAACGGTTGTCAATGAATGTTTGTTTAACCTGAAAATATTGGGTTCTCTTAGGTGTCTTAAATGGCTCCCATCCTATCTCATTTGCTTCACTTTGCCATACCTGTTGTGAAAGGGCATAGCTGGCAGTGCTCAATCACTGCAGCCTTGCTGTCCAGTTGTGCTAAATTCTGATCTGAAGGCTTTGGAATCAATAAGGTTATTTATTTATTGAAACAACTTCAAAAATTAAATAAAACTTCCAAGTACATTACAAATAATTTTTCTTTTTCTGAACTACTTGAGAGTAAGTTGCTGAACAACATCCTGTGGTTCCTGAATGCAGTATGATTAAAAAAAAAAATACAAATATTCTCCTACATCAGCATCTCCCAAATCATCTCTGAATCAACAGCACTGGTGTCCCCTGATAACTTGTCAGAGACACACATTCTTAGGTCTCACTGCAGACTTCCTGAATCAGAAACTCTGATGTAGGGTCCAGCAATCTGCATCTTAACAAGTCCTCTAGGTGATCCTGATGAACACTCAGGATTACACCCCAGGTATTTTGTAGAGTGTCCCATATTAGCTCAATAGAACCATTAAAATCAAGAAATTAATACCAATCCATTTACATTCTGCCAGTTTCCCTGATTTTCATGTCCTTCATAGCGAAAGGATGGCAGCCAAAGTTTCCCATTGCATTTGTTATGTCTCTTTAAAACCCTTTAGTTTGAAATAGTTCTTTAATCTTTTCTGGGCTTTCATAACCTTGACACCTTTGAAGAGGACAGGCCGGTGATTTTGTAACGTGTCTCTCAATTTGCCTTTGTCTCATGTATCCTTATGATCAGATTCAGGTGGTGCACTTCTGGCAGAAATATCATGAATGTGATGCTGAGATCTTCTCATTGTACCCCATCAGGTGGTGCATGATTTCAATTTCATGTCTCATTTCTCACGTTTACTTTGGTAGCTTGATGAAGGTGAAGCCCATCGGGCTTCTTTACTGTGCAGCTGACATTTTCATTCTGTAATTAATACATATTTTGTGGTGAGAAACGTTGAAATTATGTAAATATACTCCTTATTAAACCCTCCATTTGTTTCTTTATTGTCCATTTGTCCATCCATCCATTCATTTATTTGGGCATGGGACTCATGGATTTCTGTTTTATTAAATGGGTTGTAACCCATTACTATCATTATCATTATGTTCAAACTGTCTCAAATTTGGGCAGTGGAAGCCCTTTCAAGCTTGTTTCTGTGTCCTTTTCATGTGTTCTCATTTGCTGAGCCTTCCCTTGCCTTCTGGTGCAAAAACATTTTCCAGCATCATGTTACGTTTTGTCTGCCCAGCCCTAGAATCAGCTATTTCCTAAGGAGCCCTAGTTTTATATTTTGTTTCTTTTCTTTTCTTTTAGTGGCAAATGATATTTAGAAATCAAGATCTGGGCACTAGATGTTCTCATTGCTACTGGGGTGTTACTGCTTCTAGACCCAGTCACTGGACAGAGCTAGAGACTATATTGTATGTGTGTGTACACACACACACACTTACATCTATATTTGCTTCAATGTCCAGCTACACATATTAAAACTATGAGTTCATACTGCTATCTCCAATTCCAGTCTAATACCACAGAGTTTATTCTAGTTTTCTCTGTTTCTGTATTTGCAGCTTCCTGACACAATGGTGAGAGATATGATTCCCAATCTCTCTACTATGTTATGTATTTGATCAGCCTCACAGTCTCCCCCTCATCATGGCTGCTCCACTCTGCATAGACACCCTCCTCTCATCCTGCTGGGTTCTGATACTGCTGCACCTGCCACTGCTCTGGCCTGCACAGATGTCCCTCATCCCAACTATGCATCTTCTGATGCTCTGGCCCTCTGCCTGGTTGTTCTCTTCATTTCACTTGGATTCTGACACCCCATGCTGGGCATAGATAGATAGCATTCTTGCCCTCCTCAGACTCTGACAGTATGGGCTGGGCTGCCCCTCACACATACCTAAGACCTACCTCCTCATGCAGTTATGCCTCTGATTCTCTGCACCACCACCCTCCTGGCCCCACTGAGACTCCAGAATCACAGGCTGGGCTGGGCTGCTACCACTTCTCTTTCTCCTTCCTCACTGAACCTGGACCATACAAAGCATCCTGCTATTCTCTGCTCTTTCCCCTTCTCACACCCTCACACGCTCATGGGGATGCTCTCTGCACCCTGGGAAGGCTGCAGCACTTCACTTTGGGACTTTGCAAATTGCTTCCTGATCTGGAGCTTTTGGAGTGAATTCTTCAGGTCAGAATGGGAAGGGGAAAAGGAGGAAGAGAAAGAGGAAAATACAGGAAGGCTTCAATATACTTTTAAAATTGACTTCTTTATCCACAGTACTAGCAGAATTTACTTTTAGCACTTGTTTAGGAAGGGTACAAAGTCACTCACATTTTAACTCAAAGCTTATGAACTTCATAATCTCCTAAAATAATTTCATATATATATATAGAGAGATGTATAGATACAGATGCATGTCAGGTTCCTAGAGACATCTCAAGTGTTTTTCTACACTTACAACTAATATGGTAGGGTAGAAGCATTTTTCTTCTTTTTTTTTTCTTTCTTTTTTTTTTTTTTTGAGATAGGGTCTAGCTCTGTTGCCCAGACTGGAGAGTAGTGGCTTGACTTTGACTCACTGCTGCTTTGACTTCCCAGGCTTAAGTGAACCTCCAACCTCAGCCAGTAGGTGGGACTACATGCACATGTCACCAGTCTGGGCTATTTTTAAAAAGTTTTTGTAAAGACAAAGTCTCACTATATTGCCCAGTCTGCTCTTGAACTCCTGAGCTCAAGTGGTCCTCCTACCTCAGCCTCCCCAAGTGTTAGGATTACAGGTGTGAGCCACCACTCCTGGTCTGAGAATTCTTGAATTTAAAATCTACACAGTGTTGCAATTCAAGTTTTTGTTGTTTGTGTCATAGTTGGATTACATCTGTGTGTTTCTCTCCCTCACTGGACTCATTAATGTCTCTGATGCATGTCCTGAGGGTTTTTCTCTTTCCCAGCACTCTGATCTGTGGGCTTGCACTTCAGAAGCAGTGACTAAGAGGCTAAGATGTAAAGAAAGAAGCTGCTTGTAGAAGCGTTAGATGAAAGAGTCAGATACAAAGTTTGAAAGCAGGCTTGCAAAATGAATTTTCCTGTTTTCACATAAACTACATCAGTCTGAATTGGGGAAGGAGAGGCACCTTTGAAGGAGGGAGTAGGGAGGAAAGAGTGGGAAATCCTCTGGGTTGGGCTCGGGGCTGGGAATGATATCAGGGACTTTTTGGGGAGAGTACTAGGGAATCCTGTGTAGGTCACTCAGCTGTGCTGCTTACTGCTGTCACCAACAGCCAGTGGTCAGCCTATTAGCCCTGAGTGTCTGGGTTGAAGTGACACTTGTCAGGGCTATGGAGAGCCCATCCAGTCTTTGTCGCTGTCCCAATCATCACTTGGGGATACAGACTGGGGAAAAGATAACCCCTGGTGGGCTGAGATGATGGTGTGAAGAAAAATCTTGCCTTTAATCAAGATGGGGCTAAGGAGGAACTGTATAGAACCAGTGGGCAATTGCCTCTTGGACCAGTAGAGTAATCAATGTGCAGTTATTGTTATATTATTGTTATAATAGATGTGTATGGAAATTAAAATATCAGCATAGTACTCTTCCTGTGTTAGTCTGTTTTTGTGTCACTATAAAGAAATATCAAGCCAGGTGAGGTGGTTCACAACTGAAATCCCAGCATTTTGAGAGGATGAGGCAGGAGGATTACTTGAGGTTAAGAGTTCAAGAAAACATAGCAAGGCCCTGTCTCTACAAAAAAATAAAAAATTAACTGGATGCGGTAGTGCATGCCTGTAGTCTCAGCTACTTGGGAGGCTGAGGTGGGAAGATCACTTGAGCCCAGATGTTCTAAGGCTGTAGTGAGCTATGATCACGTCACTGCACTCTAGCCCAGGCAACAGAGTGAAATCGTGTCTCAAAAAAAACAAAAATACCTGAAACTGAGTAATTCATAATAAAAGAGCTTTAATTGGTTAATAATTCTGCAGGTTGGACAAGCATGGTCCTGGCGTCTGCTTGGCTTCTAGGGAGGCCTCAGAAACTTATAGTTGTGGCTGAAGGTAAAGCAGAAGCAGATGCATCACATGACGAGAGGGAGCGAGAGAGAGAGTGGAGGTGCTGCACCCTTTTAAACCACACAGCTCTCCCATGTACTAACAGAGCAAGACAACCAGCTCTCCCATGTACTAACAGAGCAAGACAACCAGCTCTCCCATGTACTAACAGAGCAAGACAACCAGCTCTCCCATGTACTAACAGAGCAAGAACTCACTCATCACCAAGGGGATGATGCTAAGCCATTTGTGAGAGGTCCACCCCTGTGATCCAATTATCTCCCACCAGGCCCCACCTCCAACACTGGGATTCACATTTCAACATGAGATTTGGAGGGGACATATATTCAAACCATACCATTTTGCCCCTGGCCCCCTAAATCTTATTGTAAAGTATAATCATCCCTTCTCAATAGTCCCCTGAAGTCTTAACTCATTCTAGCATCAAGTCCAAAGTCCTAAGTTCCAACTCATCTCCTTCCGCTTGTAAGCCTGTCAAATCAAAATAAGTTATTTACTCCCAAGATACAGTGGTGATATAGGCATTGAGTAAACAGTTTCATTCCAAAAGGGAGAACCTTGTCAAAAGAAAGGGGTAATGGGCCCCATGCAAATCTGGAATCCAGCAGGGCAGTCATTAAATCTTAAAGCTCCAAAATATTCCTTTAATTTATGTCCTGCATCCAGGGCACACTGGTGCAAGGGGTGGGCTCCCAAGGCCTTGGGCAGTGCCACCTCTGTGGCTTTGCAGGTGCAGCCCATGCAGCTCTTCTCATGGGTTTGAGTGTCTGTGCCTTTTCCAGGCTCAGGATGCAAACTGCCAGTGGCTCTACCATTCTGGAATCTGAAGTGCAGTGGCTCTTTCCCCCACAGCTCCACTGGGCTGTGCTCCAGTGGGGACTCTGTGTGGGGCTCCAACTTCCCACTTCCTTTCAGCACTGCCCTAGTAGTTTCTCTGTGGGGCCTCTGCCCTTGCGGCAGTCTTTTGCCTGGGTACCCAGGCTTTCCCATACATCCTTTTGAATCTGGGGAGCTGCCAAGCCTCCTTCACTCTTGCATGTTGTATGTTTGCAGGCTTAACACTACTGGAAACCACCAAGACTTATGGGAGACTGCACTCTCTAAAGCAGCAGCTGGAGCTGTACCTCGGGCTCTTTGAGCCATGGCTGGAGCTGAAGTGACTAGGATATAGAGAGCAGTATCCCAAGGCTGTGGAGGACAGTGCAGCCCTGGGCCTGGCCCTTGAAACCATTGTTTCCTCCTAAGCCTCTGAACTGTGGTGTGAGGGGCTGCCTCAAAGATCTCTGAAATGCTTTGGGGCTTTTTCCTCATTGTCTGTATTGTTAGCACTTGGCTCTCTTTAGTAATGCTAATCTCTCTAGCAAGTGGTTGCTCTGTGGCCTGCTTGAATTCTTTCTCTGTCACAGGGCCAGGCTGCAAATTTTCCAAACTTTCATGCTGTTACCATTTTAGATATAAGTTCCAACTTCAAGTCATTCCTTTGTTCCTTCATCTAATCATAGGCTGTTAGAAGCAGCCAAGTAACATCTTGAATTATTTGCTGTGTAGAAATTTCTTCCACCAGATACCCTAGGCCATTATTCTTCAACTCAAATTTCCGCAGAGCCCTAGGACATGGACACAAAGCAGCCAAACTCTTTGCTAGGGCATACATGGATGACCTTTGCTCCAGTTTCCAATAAGTTTTTCATTTCCATCTGAGACCTTATCAGCTTGACTTTCACTGTCCATATCTCTATTAGCATTTTGGTCACAACAATATGACCAATCTATAAGAAGTTTGAGACCGAGTCTTGCTCTGTCGCCCAGCCTGGAGTGCAGTGGCACAATCTCAGCTCACTGTAACCTCCGCATCCCAGATTCAAGTGATTCTTGTGTCTCAGCCTCCTGAGTAGCTGGGATTACAAATGCCTGCCACTATGCCTACCTAATTTTTTATTTTTAGTAGAGATGCGGTTTCACCATGTTGGCCAGGCTGGTCTTGAACTCCTGACCTCAGGTGATCCACCCACCTTGGCCTCCCAAAGTGCTGGGATTACAGGCATGAGCCACCATGTCCGGGCCTTTCTGTCTTCTTCTGAGCCCTCCAAACTCTTCCAGCCTCTGCCTGTTACCCAATTTCAAAGGTGCTTTCACATTTTCAGGTGTCTTTATAACAATGCCCTACTCCTTGGTACCAACTTTCTGTGTTAGCCCGTTTTTGTGTTGCTATAAAGAAATATCTGAGACTAGGTAACTTATAAATAAAAGATTTTTAATTGTTTCACAGTTCTGCAGGTTGCACAAGCATGGTGCTGGCATCTGCCTGGCTTCTGGGGAGGCCTCAGCTTTTCCTCATGGTGAAAGGTGAAGCACAAGCAGTCATATTACATAGCAAGAGTGGAAGCAAGAGAAAGGGGAGTAGTGCCACACATTTTTAAATAACTGAATCTTGCATGAGCTAACTGAGAACTCACATCACCAAGGAGATGGCACTACTAAGCCATTCATGAGGAATTTGCCTTCATAATTCACCTCCCACTGGATCCCACCTCCAACCCTGGATTTCCACATGAGATTTGTAGGGCTCAAACATCCAAACCATGCCATCCCCATCTAAAATAAAAATTATCCAGATGTGGTGGTGCCCACCTGGAGTCCTAGCTATTCAGGAGGCTGAGGTGGGAGGATCACTTCACCTGAGCCCAGTTCAAGGCTGAAAACATAAATCTAAATAAGTATTTACCTTAATTTCTCAATTTTTCAGACCTAAATTTTACTAAATTGTTGACATCTTACTAAAAGGAGGATGTAATTCACTTTCATTGCCTTTAAAAAAAATATCCAATCTCTCTTCTTTCTCCTTATTGTGATTTATTAAATTTTAAAATCTATACTTTGTAAGATGAGAAATTTAGTGCCTTCACTCTTTCTACTGTATCTCCTTCCTCCACTTCTTGGTTGGCCAACCATACCAATACATTTTTATTGATAAAGTTTATAACATTTGCATTATGTTATATTTTAATTAAGTAAAATTAATATTTAGCTGTATTATAAAATTTACTATAGGACTAGTGAGTATTATTAGACTCTTAGAAAATACTATGTAATATACCACTAAACTTGGGCCATTCAGAGAAAGCTACTCCAAGCTTCAAGGTCAACAGGATTTTATTTCAAAATCATGCCCTTTTTTTTGTTGTTTCCTATTTGGACTAGGGATATACATTGCTTTACTGAAAGTTTATAATTGCCTTCCTTTTTTGTTTCCTGTTGCCTGAAAGAACATATGCCTTCTTCACCATATTCCTGAGCTCATTTAACTTTTTAAAGCAAACCACTTGTTGAAATACCTGACGTCTTTACGTGCCTGCTGCATAGCTATCAGTCTGGGATTTTAAAAAAGTGTATTTTTAGTTGATTATACTCTTTCTAGGATCCTTTATCTTTTTTATGTAATAATTTTTCTCTACTTTGTTTTAGTGGGGTATACTCTCAACTTTTTCAGAAAATGTTTATAGAAGGTAAAGTTTTTGAGTTAATGCTTGTCTGAAAATGTCTTTTATTTTGCTTTTGAGCCTGATTGATAGTTTGGCTCAGTATAGACTCCTACATTCAAAATCATTTTTTCTTTTGAACTTTGAAAGTATTGTTTGATTGTTTTCTAGTCTTCCAAATTGCAATAAGAAATTGTCAATTGTTAAATTTTAATGTATTCTTTGCAGGTAACCTGTTTTTCCCCTAATTCTGGATTTTGTGTTTAGATTTAATGTTGTTAAGTATTAGGTGAACTGTTGTGTTAGTCCGTTCTCATGCTGCTAATAAAGGCTACTCAAGACTGCGTAATTTTTAGGGGGAGAGAGGTTTAATTGACTCATAGTTCTGTAGGCCTAGGGAGACCTCAGGAAACTTAACAATCATGGCAGGAGGGGAAACAAACACATCCTCCTTCACGTGGCGGCAGCAAGGAGAAATGCAGAGTGAAGGGGGAAAAGCCCCTTATAAAACCAGCAGGTCTCCTGTGAACTCACTCAGTGTCATAAGAACAGCATGAGGGGGACTTCCTCCATAATCTAATCACCTTCCATGAGGTCCCTCCCCCAACACATGGGGAGTATGATTAAGACTACAATTCAAGATGAGATTTGGGTGGGGAACACAACCAAACCATATCAGCTGTGATGATTTGCATTTTGGAAAATCTTCAATTATTTCTGTGATTTATTTATGACTTCCATATTCTCAAGCTTCTAGTGGAAGTTCCTTTCCAGAACTTCCACTGGATGTATATGGCCCTTTTGAATTGATCCTCTTTATGTTCTCTCTTTTTTCTAAGCTTTGACTTTTCACTTTTCAATAGAGTAATTTTTTCAATGTTTTTATCCAGTCATTCTACTGAATATTTTATTTCAACAATCATATTTTAAAATTCCATTAATTCTATTCTTAGATTGTTCCCTTCCCAGAAGTATAATCTTATCATCTGGAACAATATCTTCTGAAATGCTAATTATGCTTTTTTTTTTTTTTTTTTTTTTAGAAACAGGGTCTCAGGTGTAGTGGTGAGATCATAGCTCACTATCAACTCCAGGGCTCAAGGAGTCCTTCCATCCCAGCCTCCCAAGTAGCTGTAACTATAGGTTCACACCATCATGCTCAACTAATTTTTTAGTATATATATTTATTAGAGATGGGATTTCACTATGTTGCACAGGCTGACCTCAAACTCCCGGCCTTAAGCAGTCCTCCCAGAGTGCTGGGATTACAGCATGTGTCCAGTATGCCTGACCTAATTACACATTTTTAGTCCTTTAAAATATTTCCTTGAATTAATAATTCCTTAAAGTTAACTTTTGTACTAGTTTGTCTTTCTTATGGTCTGTCTGGTTTTTCTCAAATATCTAGTAATCTTTGGTTATACATTTATATTTATGATGGAAAGACTGTTGCTTAATGGGTAGGTGGGTAGATTTCCTTAGTCAGTACAGAGCTGATTGAGAGCTGAAAATGCATCTGTTTATGTGGTTAGGTGTTATATATTAGAAGTCTTCATGTTACAAGGATGTGCAAGTAGGAATCTGAAAGCAGGCAGACCCCTTCCTTCAACCCCTGAGGGTCTCACCTCTGGGCTGCCAGCCCCTACCCAAGAGCCTCAGCCTGCACCAGTTGGATTGCTTAGTTTCTTCAGAGTATTTCTGTGACTTCAGCCTATGAACAAATGCCATCTGCACAGTTCTTCAATCAGTGACTTCAATTCCTGTCCGTCATCTCACTTCTGTTCTGGATTGCTGCTGACTTGGAGAAAAGCTCTCTGCTCCACTGTAGCCTTCCTTGGTGGATGTACCAGGGAATGGCATTTCTGCAAGTTCATCCAATTTGACTTCTTCCATCTTTCAGAAACTTATTAGGACCTTTGGTCTACTGGTATCCCTCCCTTCAAGTCCTAGGACTTGGAGGAATATATTCTTTTTCTTACTGCCACTACAATCTCTTTTAGGACTAGGAGGAGAAACGTGCATTCAGCCTAACATTTTGATGAAGAGAGGAGATTTATCCATTTAATTTTACAGTTGACTAGAGTGTCTCTTTAAATTTTTTAATTCTGTGGAGGTTCTATTTTATAAAACCCTATGTATCTAAGAATGTCTTTCTGTTTTCATAGAAGCAAAAATTCTTAATTGGGTATAAAATTCTTAGCTTAAATTTACTCTCAAAATTCAAGACATGTATCTCCATAACCTATTTCAGTAGCGAATTTGAGGCTGCCAGCCAGCCATTTTCCTTCCAGGCAGTACTCTTTCACCCTTTGTTTCTGCTAAGAAATATATGTGAGATTTAATTTAATTTAATTAATTTTTAAATTTCTATTTTTATTTTAGATTCATGGAGTACATGTGCAGGTTTGTTAGAAGGATATATTGCGTGATGCTGAGGTTTTGCGCTCCAGTTAGTGAACATAGCACCCAATATATGTAAGATTTTTAAATCTCATTTACTTGTTTGAATATTTTAGCATATTGAGATGAGGTGTGGGTCTTTATTAAAGTTATTTTTCCTGGAATGCAATTGTGTTCACCTGTGAAACTTGGCATGCTGTAGGCATTCATTAATAACAAGTAGATAAATTAATCAATTATTTCTATTTGAAATTTCAGTTTCCACTTAGTTTAGGAATGTCTTCTTTTTTATTTTTATTTTTTTGAGGCAAAGTCTTGCTCTGTTATCCAGGCTGGTGTGCAGTGGCACAATCACAGCTTGCTGCAGCCTTGAACTGGGCTCAAGTGAAATAATCCTCCCACCTCAGCCTCCTGAATAGCTAGGACTACAGGAGGGCACTACATCTGGAAAATTTTTATTTCAAATAGGGTCTTGCTATGTTGCCCAGGCTGGTTTTGAACTCCTGGCCTCAAGTGATTCTGCCTCAGCCTCCCAAAACACTGGGATCACAGGCATGAGCCACCAGACCCAGCCTTTATTAAGCTTTTATTTCTTGTTTTTCAGTTATTCTGATTTCTTTCCCATGGGCTGTTATAATTCTTGGTTTATTATCTTTGTCACTGATTTGATTTTATACAATGTGCTTCTGTTATTTATTGCCTCTGTTGTGGGTTTAAATCCTCTTATTGCATTATAGTGTCCTTGCCATCTTTCCTCAAGTTATTATCATTTCATTCTGTTTATTCTTACATCTCAATCTTTCTTCTTATGGCTTTTTGTTCTGTTCCACAAAGGCTATGTCTTTAGACATTCCAATTAGAATGCCAATTTTAATAATTTTCTTCTAGTTTTAGAAGTTGCCTTAGTTTGTGCTGCTATAACAAAATATCACAGACTGGGTAATTTGTAAGTAATAGAAACAGTTCTGGATACTTTGTGTCCAAGCAGATGCCAGCAGATTCTGTGTCTGGTCAGGGCTCTCTCTCTGCTTCCAGGATGTCACTTTGTTGCTGCATCTTCCAGAGGAGGGGAGCACTGTGTCCTCACATGGCAAAAGGGACGGAAAAACAAAACAGGGTCTAGCTAGTTCCCTCCAGCCCTTTATAAGGTCATTAATCCTAATCATGAGGTCTTTATTCTTATGACTTAACCACCTCTTAAATGTCCCACCTCTTAATACTGTCATATTGGCAATTAAGTTTCAACACATGAATTTTGGGGGGATGTTCAGATCATGCTTTCTCACCTTCAAACAAATATGGATCTATACAGAGTCAGTTTTTATCTGCAAAGAACTCAGACCTTGGCTTCGTAGTCTGCCTACTTTGGTATGAATTAGATCTCCTCCTCAGTGGGGTTTGGGTGTGCACAGCCCCTACACCCAATCCTGGTATTATCAAGGTTTCTTCTATTATACTTCTCTTAGCAGGATAGGGATTCTTGCTTTCCTTCTCTGCTGCACCTAGTAGTCCCCGAGTGTACTTGCACTGGGTTTCTGTTTTTGTTATATATCCTCAATGTTTCAGTTGAGGGGACTTCATCTCCCAGAATTTAATATGCTACCTCACCACCTTGAATTCCTCTTCTTCTCCCTAGCTGTTATTTGGGAGTTGTAACCTTCAGTTGTCTGTGTGAACATTAATTTAATTTGTATACCCATGTTTATAGCAGTATTATTTATAAAAATTGGGAGCAACCCATGTGTTCATGAGTGAATGAATAGATAAAATGTGGTATATACATGAAATAGAATATCAGTCATCCCTGAGAAGGAAGGAAATTCCGACATGCTATAATATGGGTGAGACTTAAGGACATTATGCCAAGTGAAATAAGCCAGATACAAAAGGACAAGTACTGTATCATTCCACCTACATGATGAACTTATAGTAGACAAATTAATGGAAATTAGGAGTAGAATGGTGGTTGACAGGGGCTGGAGGTGGGATTAAGTAGTTATTATTTCTAATAAAATTGAGATACAGGGAACCCAGTGTAGCTATTATTGACTGGTACTATTGTTTCTGGGATGCACTGTGGAGAGATACAGGTGAAATAGATGGTATACACTTGGCATTGGAGAATCTTTCATGAACTTGGGAAAATAAGATATACATGTTTAGAATAAATCAGACCTAACCATGCATCTGTGGCAAGTGCCTAACCTCCTCAAATCTGCATTTCCTCACCCATAATATGTGTATACTATGGTGGGTAGAGAGCCTAGGATAAATACCTTCCTTAGGTAGTTGCAATAAAAATAAATAATATATAGGTAAAACAGCTATATTTGGCACATAGTAGGTGCTCAACTATTATTTTCCTTTCCCTTAAAAAGTGAGATTAAACAATGAGAAAAGCTAGAACTTAAACCAAACATTTCAGTAAGACTAGAGCATACTATTCTTTCTCCTAAAAGGCAAATGTTCTGAAATGAAGGATATAGAACTGACATCATCTATGAGTGGCTTTCACTATGGATTCTTGCCTGTGTGGGCAGCTTGATGATTATCTCTAAATCTGTGAGAATACTAATATATTACACATTTGTGGGTTGTAATGCTTATTTGATTAATTCTGTCAACCTATGCTTTAAATGTACAGTAAAGTACCTGTTATCTAAGCTTAACATTTACCAAGTATGCATGTGCACACATGGGCACGCACACAGACACACAATTTTTCTGCTTTGATGATTCAAAGGCTCATGTAAAATCATTTTTTTAATACTTTGACAAGGCATAAACTACTGTGGTTTCTTTGGGTAAGAATTTATAAGGAGCAGGAAATTTAATAATGATTCTAATTTTTATGCTCCTTTAAGACCTTTTCCTTGGGTTGAATGTCCTTTCACAGGTTTCTATACTGTCTTGTGTATATGTCTGTTATTTCACCTCCAAGTTGTATTTAATTACCTATGTTTCTGTTTCTCTCCAAGGATTGTGAACTCTTGAGAGTAGGACTGTTTTATGCATTTCTATATTTATACTATCCTGTGCAATACCTGATTATAGTAGGTGATCAAGTAAATGTTTATTGAATTAAATTGAACCTTGGCAAATTTTACTTGGCAAATTCTTGACGTCAACTTTCTTCCCTTTCTCCTGATGTTAAGGAGAATTATCACTACTCTATACAAACCAAGCTAAAACCTTAAGTTGGATACCAATGACCATAATAAATCAAATGACTCCAGTAACCTTGAGGGTGCCAGAATATGTTTTCACTAGTTAGACATGTTATTTAGAATGTTCCAAATATCATTCATGTTGATGTTACTTTTTTTCCCTCTCAGCCTTTCCAGAACAGCTATTGAGGAAAGACAGCCCCAGCTTACAATGGTTTGACTTATGATTTTTTCGACTTTATGATGATGTGAAAACAACATGTATTCAGTATAAACCATACTTAAGTATGGTATTCAACAGATTACATAAGATATCCAACAGTTCATTATAAAGTAGACTTTGTGTTAGATGATTTTGCCCAACTGTAGGCTAATGTGTTTTGAGCATGTTTAAGGGAGGCTAGGGTAAAGTATAACATTTGGCAGATTAGATATATTAAATGCATTTTCAACTTATGGTGGGTTTTTTGGGTTGTAACCACATCATAAGTTGAGGAGCATCTGTATATGGATTTACTGCGTTTCCAGAAGATCCATTTCAGAGCTTCAGGATTATAACGTGGCATAGTCTACATTGTGAAACCACATTAAGATAAGGTATTTTAGGCTTTTCTGTAATAAAATCCCACAGGATAATGTGCAGGCTAGAAGCAACTCCTCCTCAATTCTGCTCACTTCTTACCAGTTTTGTGGAGAGATTCTAGAGTTCTGACACTGAGGAAAACTCAGGATGGTGTGAGTCCCCCTTTTCTGTTACTCCCCTTGCAGAACAGGAGACCTTGACAAGGAGGGGCATGAGATAATGTTTGGTGACAGAAACGTGGGGGAGGGATGTCTAGGTGACTAATTTTTGGCAAAGGAGCCGAGACTGTAAAAAGCCATCAATAATAAGGCAATTTTTTCTTTTCTTTTTTTCAATACTAAGCAAATACTAAACCCACAAAATTGAAAAAAATAATAAAATCGAAAACATCTCCCCCACCCCAAGCAACCCATGTTTGGAATTCATAAAAGTGAAATGTACTGGGTTTTGGTATTGGCAAAGAAATAACTTGTTTTGTCAACATCTGTAGCAAGAAGGGCAAGCAAAACAGAATCACCTTTGTAGTGTCTGGTAGATGTGTTAGAGGAATTTACTATTAAATTGTAGGTAGGAACTTTCATAAATCCCAACCTGCCAGCCTTTTCACCCCCAAATTGACTAAATGGATTCAACTCAGAGAAATGAGGCAGTTTCTTCTGAGAATGCAATTTAGGGAGGAAGCCAGTATAGTCTTGGAGACAAGGGTTATTTACTGCATGCCATTGTACAAACAATGAAATCACAATTGATCAAGGGGGAAAAATTCTATCAACAGCTCAAATAAAGATGCAGGAAAGTGTAAGAGTTAGATAGCAAGAGGAAATAATCCATCTTTTCTGGAGAACACTGGGATTTAATAAATGACAAAATGAAAATTCCAGATTGTTGTCGTACGGGTGATGTAGGGTGAACAGTGAGCTATCCCCAGAGCTTTTTAAGACAAGCTTTTTAAAACCAACCGTACATTGGTGAGATCAGATATCTTCAGACACATCTTAAAAAACAAAGCTCCAAATCAGAGGAGTAGGGTATGGGTGTAGCCTGAAAGAGGTGAGTTAATATGGGCAAAGACTGCTCTCAAAAGAGAGACTATTGCCATGGGGTTAGAGAGAGGGCATCCAAGGATTCAGAATTTGTTGGTTTACACATGCTGTGTGGAGTAGAGACAGAACAGGTAGGGAACCTTAGCTATCCAGGCTCCTTTGAAAATCTTAGCTATCCAGGCTCTGTTTTGGAAAAGGTTTTATGAGGCTTCACCATGACCTTGGCTGCCTGCAGTGGTTGGTGCCTGAGACATTTATGTCTGGGAAGGCCTCATTCATCTCACCCTGTCAATCATCCAACAAGGATTTACTAATTATTTCCCATGTATTATTACAGTTATAGCATTTCCTCCCTTCAGCTGAAGACTTTTAACTTGACTGCTGTTTTTCTCAATGAAAGCTTTAAGACATTAAGCATAATTTTTTTGATTTTTTGGATTTTTTTTTTAGTGTGGTTTCTTCTAAAAACACTTCAAGAAGTTTTCCCACACAAACATTGTTACCTCCATAAAAACAGTTTTTGAATGATTCATTTATTATTTTGCAAACATGTATCAAGTAGCTGTTGAGTAGTCAGACTATATTAGAGAATAGGGAAACAGAGATAAAAGACAGAGGAGGTCATGATCCAGTATGGGAGGTGGACATTCACAGTAGAGGTTGAGAAATGTTCTGATAGAGTAGATGGTGCATAGAGGAGGAAATTTAGCTGAGATTGCTGGGAAGGGTGTTTTCAGAAGAGATGATCTCTCAGCTAGATTTAGAGGGACAAGTAGGAGTTAGGCGAAGATGGGATGGAAGGATATGTAGAGGGAATCACTCACATTAGTTGAATCAGTAATCACTGAATATCTGGGGTATACCAACCGTTCTTCTAAGCACTGGACATATAGTATCTGCCTTCATGAAATTTATGTTCTCACTGGAGGGTGAAGATGAGTAGACAACAATGAGTATCTAAATAAATAACTGATACAATTTAGTTAAAAGTAGTGCTGGTTTTTAAAAATTTGTATATTTTATATATTTAGGGTACCAGTGTAGGTTTCTTACATGCATATATTGCATAGTGGTGAAGTCTGGGCTTTTAGTGTACTCATCACTTAAATAGTGAACATTATATCCAATAGTTGATTTTCCAACTCTCACTCCATTCCCACACTCCCACATTTTGTAGCCTCCAATGTCTATGATTCTACTCTGTATGTCCACGTGTACCTATTGTTTAGCTCCCACTTACAAATGAGAACATGTAGTATTTGACTTTCTGTTTCTGAGTTAATTTACTGAAGATAATGGCCTCTAGTTCCATCCATGTTGCTGTAAAAGATGTGATTTTATCCTTCTTTTATGGCTCAGTAGCATTTGTGGCATGTATATACACATATATATAAAATATATAATTCAAATATAGTATAATGGTATGTATATACTGTAATATATAGTAGATATATATACATATATACTGTGTGTATATATCACTATATATTACAGTATATACATATGATATCACTTTTTAAAAGATTTCATATGTTATAGTGATATATATAGTAGTTTATATAGTGATAGTGTATATATATGTATATAAGTTGTGTGTGTATATATATATATAATTTGAGCAAGAATAATTTGACTTACTCTTTTCCAATTCAGATTCCTTTTATTTTTTTCTCTTGTCTGATTTCTCTGGTGAGGACTTCCAGTAGTATGTGAAATAAGAGTGTTAAAAGTGGGTGTCCTTGTCTTATTCCAGTTTTTGGAGTGAATGCTTTCACTTTTTCCCATTAAGTATGATGTTGGCTGTTGGTTTGTCATATATGGCCTTTATTATGTTGAGGTATATTCTTTTTATGCCTAGTTTGTTGAGAATTTTTATCATGAAGAGATGCTGAATTTTATGAAATGCTTTTTCTGCATCTATTAAGATGATCTTATGGTTTTTGTCCTTAATTATGTGATGTATCATGTTTATTGATTTGCATATGTTGAGTCATCCTTGCGTCCTTGAGATAAGTTCTACCTAATTATGGTGTATTATCTTTTTGATGTGCTGTTGGATTCAAATCATTTTGTTGAGGATTTTTGTGTGTATGTTCATCAGAGATATTAGTCTGCAGTGTGTGTGTATGTGTGTATCCTTGCCTGGTTTTGACATCAGGGTGATATTGGTCTCATAGAATAAGTTAGGGGGGAATTCCCTCCTCCTTGATTTTTTGGAATAGTTTCAGGAGGATTGGTATTAGCTATTTGTATATTAGGTAGAATTGGCTGTGAATCTATCTGGTCCAGGGCTTTTTTTTCCTTTGAATTGGAAGATTTGTTATTGCTGGTACAATCTCACTACTCATGTGTTTCATGTATGGATGAAAACAATGTATACTCTGCAGTTATTGTGTAGAATGTTTTGTAAATGTCTGTTAAGTCCATTTGTTCTAAAAGTCCAATTTAAGTCCAATATTTGTTAGTTTCCTGTGTCAATGATATGTCTGGTGTTGTGAGTGGAATGTTAACCCCCCATCACACACTATTATTACATGGCTGTTTATCTTCTTTTTTAGGTCTAGTAATATTTATTTTGTGTGTTCCAATTTGTGTGCTCCAATGTTGGGTGGATATATATTTAGATTTTCTTATATTCTCTTATTGAATTGATTCCTTTATCATTGTATAATGACTTTCTTTGTCTTGTTTTTCTTTTTGATTTAAAGTCTATCTTACCTGATATAGGTATTTGATTTTGATTTAAGGTCTGTCTTATCTGCTTACTTTTGATTTCTTGTCCACGTGCAATATCTTTTCCATTCCCCTACTTTTGGTCTATACATGTCTTTAAGAGTAAGTTGAATTTCTTGTAGTCAGCATATAGTTGGATCATTTTTTAAAATCCAATCTACCAATCTGTATACTTTAAGTGGAGCACTTAATCTATTTATACTCAAGTTTAATATTGATATGTAAGGCTTTGTTCCCATCATATTATTGATTGGTTTCAAGTTGTTTTATAAATTCTTTAGTTTCTTTCTTTTTCAGTGCCTTTTTGTCTTTGTGGTTTGATGAAATTCTGTTGTGTTGCCATTGGATTCCTTCCTCTTCCTCCTTTGTGTGGTTGTTTAATATAAACTGTGAGTTTTATAATTCCGGGTTTTCATGATGGTGAATATTAACTTTTCATTTCCATGTTTAAGACTGCTTTTAGCATTTCCTTTAGGGACAGTTGATGGTGACTGTTTCCCTCAGCATTTGCTTGTCTGGGAAGGACTTAATTTCTTATTTATGAAACTTATTCTGACTGGCTACAAAATTTTTTGCTAACAGTTTTTTTCTTTCAGCACTTTGAAAATTCCTCCTATTATCTTCTTGTGTATAATATTTCTGCTGAAAAGTCCACTATTAGTCTGATAGGATTTCCTTTGTATGTGACTAGATACTTTTCTCTTGGTAATTTTAAAAGTCTTCCTTTCACTTTGACTTTAGACATTCTGAATATTCTGTCTACCCCCTCAGAAATACCAATAATTGTATGCTCAATTACTTTATGTAGTCTCAAACATTTCACAGGTTTTGTTTTTTTTTTTTCAATTATTTTGCCTTTATTTTTGTCTGACTGGATTATTTCAAAATACCTATCTTCAAGTTCTGAGATCCTTTATTCTGCTTGGCCTTGTCTATTACTGAAGTTTTTCAATGTATTTTGCATTTCCTTCAGTGAATTTTTTAGTTTGAGAATTTCTTCTTGGTGTCTTTAAAAACATGACTATCTCCTGAGTATAGTTCTCATGGATATCCTGGATTGATCTGATTTCTTCATATTTGTTTCGAGATTTCTCTTGAATCTCATTGAGCTTCTTTAAAATCAATGTTTTGAATTTTTTATCTGGCATTTCAAGGAATTCTTTTTGATCAAGGTCTGCTGGACAATTGTGATCTTTTGGTGGTGTCATATTTCCGTTGTTCTAATGTTTCCTGTGTCTTTCTGTTGATTTCTGTGCATCTGATGTAGCACTTGCTTATTCCAATTTTTTGAAATTTCTTTTGTAGGGGATAATTTTTTCCTAAGTAAGTATGTGTGTTGTTGATTAAGATATTCTGTCTTTGATTTTGGGTGTCTGAGGTAATGTGATCTTTGTATTACTTCTTTGACATTACGCCCATTAGTAGTCTCTGTGATTTTCTCAGTGACTTAGGGTATACTTGCTAGTTGAGGTTGTGATGAAGTTTACCTGGAGACTTAGACACCAACTGAACGAGTCTTTGGGCCCCAGTAGTGTCAGCATTTGGGTGGGTGTGCCTGTGGCTAGCCCCACAGCAGCTGTTAATGGCTCTGGCATTAGTAAGTCCTGGAGCACTGATTCTTGCAGCTCCAGGTGGTTTGCTTAGAAGGTAGTAGTAGGAGAGATGGGCCCAGTGTGGGCTAAACTGAGTAAAGCAGATGCTGCTTACCAATGTGGACAGGCATTAATCCAACTACTGGGAGCCCTGATGGAACAAAAGGTGGAAGAAGAACAAGTTGTCTCTTTCTCTTCTGGAGCTGGGACACTCATCTTCTCCTGATCTCGGGCATCAGAGATCTTTATTCTTAGGCCTTAGGACTCTGGGACTTACCCCAGAGGTGTTCCTGGTTCTCAGGCTTTGGGCTTAGACTGAATGACACTACCAGCTTTCCTGGTTTTCCAGCTTGCAGATGGCAGAGAGTGGGACTTCTTGGCTTCCATAATAGTGTGAGCTAATTCCCATAACAAACCTCCTCAAATGTATATATCTCATATTGGTTCTGTTTCCCCTGGAGCATGTCAACGAATACCAAGGTACTAGGAAGAAAATGAAATGTGATACAGGACAGAAAATGACTAGAAGTGGCAGGGAAGGAGCTGGCACTTTAGCCAGAAAGGCTGGGAAAGATTCTTCTGAGATGAGCTGAAATTGCATGTTTGGAAGGGGCAGGGAGAAAGCCAGTGGAGGGGATTGGGGGGTAGAGAAGAGGGGAGACAAGTAGATGAGGTCAGACCTAGGATTTTACTCTAAAGTCAATGGGAAACTTTGGAAGTTTTAATCAGAGGAGTGGTAAGATCTGATTGATTCTTTAAAAAGATTACTCTGGTTGGCACATGGAAAAAGAGAATGTTGGGAGTAAGAATGGATACAGAGAGATCAGTTGGAAGGCCATGCTGGAATCCAGGCCAGATGTGATGATGGCTTAGACCAGAATCTGAGCACTGGAGGAGGACAGACATAGTCAAAATTCAGAATTTATGTTGGAGGCAGATTCATTTTGTATAGGTAGTAAATAAAGACAGGGATTAGAGATGAACTTTCTGGGTGTTTGGCAAAAGTACAAAAACAAGCAAAAGCAGAAAGTAATAGGGACCAGCAAAGAGTTGATTTAGGGTACTGAATACAATATTAACTTTGGAATCAGAAAACCTGTTTTATTCCTGGCTGCCACTTCCCAGCTGTGTGATCCTTGGTCAAGGGACTTACCTTCTCTGGGTGCTGGTGTCTTCAGGGTGACAGTATTTATGTCTTCCCTAGATCGTTGTAAGTGTTCAAAAGGTAATATATGTCAGCTATAATAGCATCTGGCATGTAGTAAGTACCTAATAAAAGGTAGCTCTTAATTATTACAGGTTTAAAACCTCTACTGTGTTTTGTCCTCACAAAACTCTTGCACATTAAAATATAAACATAAGCATATCATATCCAGGTTTTTCTGTCTTCACATGCATAAGTGTTTTGGTTAGAGCTCAATGAAGGAGAAATCACTCTCTAGGACTGCTGATTATTTATTATAAACATTATTTCTGTTTGCGCAATTGAATATTCCCCTTTTCTGTTCTTTTCAATCTTGCCCACATTTATTTCTTTGATTGATAATGATTGGTCTCATCAGGAATAAAGATATTTATTGTCCATTGAACACTCATAGGTGTGTTCCTTTTATCAGTGGGAAATAGGAGACCTGTGCTGAGTACATCCTAGCACTCCTGATGTTAAGGCTAATTCACAAGGGAAAAATAGTCACCTTTTTTTCTTTTATTACTGGTTAAGAAGCAGCTTATGAAGGCAGTGCCATGAGGAAGGAAGAAAGGATTAAGTGATTAACAACTGAATGGGAGGGGCTGCTATTGGGCTGCTGACAGGCTGTGAAAATGTTGCTGTGCAGCTTGCTGAAGCCAAGCACTGGATGCTTACTGTGCCTGTGCAGCATGTAAAGGGATGGGCACGAGGTTGATGAGATTGACTATAGACTTGAAGGAGTTTGGTAGAGCCAGAGTCGGGCAGGCATGCTGTAGGTCAGAGACTGACATACAAAGGGCAAAACACAAGGGGGGAATATAATGAGGGCTCAGATAATGGGGTCACAAAAGCTATGGGGGCACATAAGAGAGAGCAATTCATTTCAACCTGTTGATCTTAGAAGCTTCTTGAAGGAAGTAGCATTTGAACAAGACATACAGGTCAGTAGCACTTTGAGCTGTGGGTCTGGTCTGAGCACAGGAATGAGATGTATTTTATTCTTCTTTCTCCCCCTTAACATGGTGTCTGACACACAGTGAGCTTTCAGAAAACACACTGACTAAATTACTATGAAAGGTGTGTATATGGAACCACAGGGAGTCAAGTGGGTTGGGATTTAGTGGGAAGGAATATTTTGCTGTCCTTAACCCTATATTTTGATTTCACCTCCGTGTGTGTGTGTGTGTGTGTGTGTGTGTGTGTGTGTTTTCCTTTTTTGCTTTTTTTTTTGTGACAGAGTCTCGCTTGCCACCAGGTGCCGGGCTGGAGTGCAGTGGCACGATCTCGGCTCACTGCAACCTCTGCCTCCTGGGTTCAAGCAATTCTCCTGCCTCAGCCTCCCGAGTAGCTGGGACTACAGGCGCATACCACCACGTCCAGCTAATTTTTGTATTGTTTAGTAGAGACGGGGTTTCACCATGTTGGCCAGGATGGTCTTGATCTCTTGACCTTGTGATCCACCCGCCTCTGCCTCCCAAAGTGCTGGGATTACAGGGGTGAGCCAACCATGCCTGGCCATGTGTGTGTTTTTCATTGCGGTAAAATATATATGACATAAAATCTGTTCTTTTAGGCATTTTAAAGTGTACAATTCCACACCATTAATTACATTCACAGTGTTGTGCAACCATCACCACTGTTTCAGAAACTTTTTTTTTTTATTACTCTAAACCAAAACTCTGTAACTGTGAAGCAATGACTGAATTCTCCCCTACCTCCTAGCCTCTGGCAACCTCTAATCTACTTTTTGTGGCTCTGAATTGCCTATTCTAGGCATTTTATATAAGTGGAGTCATACTATATTTTTTTTCACCACTTCCTCTTTTTATTATTAACCTGGAAATACAAGATGGTACTGAGGCATTTTCTGCTTTAGCATAGCTTCAGGCTTTATGCAGGTCATGTTGAGTGTACTGTCTTGTGACTGTTTGATTTCACAAAATAAAAATCTCTTATAAAATGCTCAACCTCACTTCTTGCATAGTCATGGGTGTGCTCATCTCTCTCTTTCTAGACTGCTAGTTCTGGGCAGGCAGGCAGGTGCTTCACTTTCACAGGTCTGGAAAGTCCCATGCACTCAGTCATGTTTGCTGAATAGAGGCATGAGTCAACGCAGGAAACAAAAGAGGAAAAAACCTTTTGCAAGAGAATGTTTACCAGTGGGGACTGAGAAGGACAGGTACTCAGACCGAAGATACTTAAGAGTTTTAAGAAAAAAGAGGAAGCACACAGGAACGTACCTAGAGCTCAGAATGACACAAAACTCATCTAAGTAGTGAGAGAACAAGGTAGTAAGAAAAGCCCTTAGCAATATCTTACAAGGCAAGAAATTGACAGGTGTGAGATGAGTGATGATAAACGTTAATGGTGTGACTGATTGAAATAACAGCTACTTTTCAATAGGTCTGCTACTGAACCTTCCATAGGGTATCTGTTTTCTTTATGGCAGTCTTGTGATGTGCCATTAATTTATTTTTCACGTGACGAAGTTGAATTTTAGAGATACTACATTACCTGCTCTAACTCATAAACCCTAGTAAGTAGCTGAGTTGGGATTAGAATCAAAGTCTGTCTCGCTCCAAGGCTCAGATTTTTTCCACTGTGAAAAAAGCTGTCTCTCACATTTGGAGTGTGGACTGGGGGAGAGACTGAGAAAATGACTATCCAAGAATGAGATTAGTAAAGCATCATAGATGAGTTTCTTGTAGACATTGGCCCAATGTGCACCAGGTCCAAGAAATATTGGATAGTGAAGGAGATTAGGGAAAATAAAACAACAAAAAGTCTTATTCTGCTGACAGCAAAGCTAGAAGAAGAATGATCATGAGTGCAATGTTAGTATAAACATTTGAAGGGTGAGGACTTGTAATAGCACCCACCCCTGCATGTTTCTTGTCATCATGCAGTGCAGAAGCAACACATATTATTCAAAATAGTTCTGAAGCCCAAGGTAGAGCAGCCACTTTCCTTCCTTTTAGCTCACCCAGGCTAACACAATAGCAAAAGAAAACTCGTCAACTTTAACAAAATGCACAGCAGGCATTTACCCTCAGATGCTTTAAAAAAACAGAGAAATTTGTACTTACAGGCTATTAGCTGCTGTAGAGTAATGTCTGCTAGGGCTGTTTTTTTCCATCAGGGGGAATCAAATTTCTTGTTGTGCTATCAGCCTCTGCTATATCATTTTTAAGGTGAGTCATAAAATGTTTTTTCTCTACTCTGGCAGCAAGGAGGAAAACTTCATTAGGGAAAAAGTAATGCAGTTTAAAAGAGTCCTGTAAACTCAAAATCTGTTTAGGGCACTTAATTCTGGGTTTTACAGGGTGACTACATCTTTATTTGCAAATAAACGTGCAGATCTTCAATGCACATGTCAGGCAGAAGGAGTGTTCACTGGGTGTTTGGGCTGTGCTGATTTCATGGCACGGAGGAAAATTTGGGGACGAGAAGGTGGGTTAGTGGGATCAATCAAATAAGGACTCCTGTTTGTTGCTCATTGTGCAGCTGGAGTCTGTATGGAAAGTTAGTGTGCCTAAGAATGAGTGTGGCTTGATGTTTCCTTCTTTCCTATCCCTTCACCTCATTTCCAGTGAGTAGCAACTAGTCTGGTTGTTACTCATTGTTATGCAATTGATTAGTGACTGATTTTGACTTGCTGTTTGCCCCATCATGAAAACAACCACAAAAAATACCCTCAGCATTATAAAAATAATATAGGTTAATCACAGAAAACTTGGAAAATATAGAAAAGCAGAGAGAAGAAAGAGAAAAATTAATCATAGTCTTACCACTCAGAAAAAGTAAATGGACTGAGTTTATCTGTTGTTTTTTTTTGCATATTAAAAACATAGCTATGATCGTATTGTGTATACAAAATTATATATACGAAGTTAAACATCTATTTTTGTGGTTATGAAAGTGATCCATGTGCTTTGCAGAAAACTTGGAAAATGTAAAATATAAAGAAAAAATAATTATATAGAATTTCACCATCCAGAGATAAATGCCGTTGTTCTATTTTATTGTGTCATCATATACTTTTTTCTATGCATTCAAAATGTATTTGTTTCAAAGTTTAAAATATAGTAAATGCAGGAACATTTGTAACTGTGAGGTGGAGGCTGGAATAGGGTTTGAAGGAGATGATATTTTCTATAGACTGGTTTTTATTTGGTTTTCACCAATTTAAAAAAAACAGCTCCTGAGACTTAGGTCATTCAATATGAATTTTCAAGTTGCAGAAAATCATTACTTGAGTTCTTTGGCATGAAAATGGTTATTATGTTGCTCTATGCAGCTCTACTTTTATAGAATAAGAAAGAAAAATATTTTAGATTAGTGATTCTCCCAGCACAGCATCTTAACTATGTCAAGAGTTTACCTATTATTAGAGCAAGTGCTAGAGTAGAGCAATATAGGTTATTTTAAGGGACACTCAAACACAGCAAAAGCTTTTTTTTTTGAACTCTGGGATAGAGAACAGAATTCAAGAATGGATAATTTCTGGAAGTGATAAGGGAGAAAGCAGCCAAGAGTAGCACTGCTGGACCAATCTTCCCTGGAATGTGAAATCCATCTGAGGACATGGAATCCAACAGACATTCTTAAGTTTGTGGATTAAACAGAGTTAAGAGAAGACTAGTAAGTGATTTTATTCCATAACTGACAAATTTTTGCGCTCTTAAATATGATTCTTCTCTTGGTTCCTGGAGTACCTTGCTAATGATTTCTTTTTCCACATTAGAATGTTTGGTAGCCTTTACTTTGAGAAACAAGTTTACTGTGTATAAAATTCTTGGCCTAAAACCTCCCCATTTGAAGTAGTAATTGTAAAATAGTTTTAAAAACTAAAATTCAAATATTGTTAATAGTAAACAACTAAGTTTATTTGCTATTCTTTACTTTTGGAGTATATAACCCTAGGAAGGAGAAGGTACAGTCATAGTTTTGTATTCAAAGAAATTTTAAATACTGATTTTCTCTGTGTGGTTACCAATTTTATATGCAATTAGACTCATTTGTTCCCACTCATATATGATTTTAAGGCTTATTCTTACATAAAATATTTTAAATTGTTTAACCTTTTCCTATATGAGGTAAACATTACCTCTATTTGATAGATGAGAAGAAAGAGAGACTAAGTGATTTTACGTGGGCTTGTGAGCACTAGCATCAGGACAAGTGCTCATGGCTTCTAATGCTGAGAAGGTGAGTATTCCATTCCATCATCTCTCTCTGAAATCCACTGAGGGGGATGTGGATGGTTTTTATCTGCTGCCATCCAGTGCTGTTTCTTTGGCAAGAAAACAAGACCTCATATTTTCTATGGAAAATTTAGGCTTGTTTTTTATTTAATTTTAAAATATGCAAAATATGTACATGGTTCAAAAATCAAAATTATATACAAAAATATGTTTTAGGAAAGTTTATATGCCTTTCTTTTCTACCTTATACTCATCACTCTCTGTAGACAACCATTAATCAATATTTGCATTTCTTTAAAACATAAGCAAAATTATGTGTGTGTTTGTATACTCATTCCCCCATTTTTCTTATAAAAAGAACCTGAGCTCTAATAATGTTTTATACTTTGATTTTTTTTTTGCTTAACAATACATTCTAGAATATATATCATTCCACATTTATTCATAGAGATCTTGATTCTGCTGTATCGCGACATGGTTCCCCATGATGTATCATAGGTTACTTAACAGCCCTCTATGGAGAGACATTTGGGTTCCATACTTTTGCTATTACAAATGCCACAGCCATAAGTAACGTTGTGCATAGGTAGTTATTTTTAGGCTCTTTGTCATTGTATTTTTGTTCACATGGTCTCTTTCCTGTGGAGAAGCCCATGGTCAGATGTTCTCATTCCAGTTTTACTTTATAGTATAAGTAAATTCATTTTGCATTCATGGTGTTAGGTTGATGTCAGTTTAGACATTAGCATTTTTGTCGTTTTTGTCATAAGTACAAGCAGTTCGTTCCTTTCATATATTTTTGAAAGTCTTTACAAGGGCTGAATGTGGAAAGCCAGACAGTAGACTTATTTGATATAAAAGAGCTAGGAATTCCATTGCAAGAGAGCTAAAAAAGTGATGAAACCACTAATTATATCTCCATTTTTTAAACACAATCATTTATGATTTATTACCAACATTTGGTACATGTTCTTTAATTGTGTTCTGTTCCTTCACAATTAATTGAACATGCAATTGACCTGTCTGAGTCCAATGAGAATCTGATTAAGGTGAAAGATTCTCTATCTTCAGGCTGCTTAAGTGATTTCTGTCTTTGTCTCAATTATATTAAGTTTATATGACCTATGCTTCTTATCCCTGGTATCAGCACTTTCGTTTTTCTGTTTTCAACTCCTTTTTATAAAACAATAGGACAAAATGCAATAAACATCCAAACAATCGCATAAACATTGCTAGACTGAAGTAAACAATGGATCCTCAGGTAACACCATTATGTGATAGCTTGGATTGATTATTTCTAGGCAGTTGTATGACAATCAGAATTTAGCATACCCAGAGAGGTTTGGGATGATAATAGCTAGTGTTTGGAATGTACAGATTGTTTGGAAGACAAATTCGTGAAAACTGAGCAGCCTCTGTATTTTGTGAGAAGTTGGGAGAGTTTGTATGGACAGCTGCTATGTCAGTGCCATTTAAAATTGAACAATAAATATGCTGAGAAAAATGTGTAGGCAGCCTTCAAATTATGACCTAACTTGAACACAAATTGCATTACAAAGTTGGTTATTTGATAGAGAGTTCTTTTCTTGCCCTCACTTCTCTCTTACCCTTTCCTTCCATCCCCACCTACCACCAAGTTTTACCTGAATTCTGAGAGGGCTCTGAGAAGAGGAACACTGAGGGCAGGAGCCAACTAAAAAAAAAAAAAAAAAAAAGAATGAATGAGAGGTGCTTTGGTTCTTGGGCTCGTCCAGGTCCTACTCACTGAGTTTTTATAAGGCAAGTAATTTTACCTCTGCATCTTGGGTATGAATTAATGGCCTATCAATGGCATTGAAATATACAAACCAACTCTGGACAGTGCTTGAAGAAATAATTCTACTGGCTTCAGAAAGCCTGCAAGGGATGGCAGGATGCTCCTGCTGACTTCATGGGGAAGAAATGTGTGGCCTGGAGCAGGGTGCCAGGAAAGGCAGGATGGATCAGAGAGCTTCAGGGTGTGCACAAGACAAAACTGCAGGCTAGGGTCAAGTCACGAGTCTAAGACTAAAAAACATTAAATGAAGTCAAAAGAAAAGTTCTGGAAGAGGCCAGAAACAAACCCTGATGGGTGGAGGTGGGATCCTGAAAATAGGATGGGATCCTAAAATGGGATGCTGAAGAAGAGAGGGTAACAACAAACCACAAGTTTTAAACAGGAGAGGAACAGAATGAACTGTCGTTAACAGCAGAGAGTTCAGGGGGAATGTGGCTTACAGACTGAGAGCCGGCTGTGCAACCTGCATGCCTCTTTTCCAAAAGACACACACATAAGGCAAGGGTTAGTTAAATAGAAAAGCAAGGGAAAAGAAACAAACAAACAAAACTGGATGTATGGGATGAACGTTAGGGAATTAAAGCACTGGGGTAATGACTATGATGAGGGTTTTTGGAAGAATGGTTTTCAAACTGTTTCATGGAGCAGCTTTGGTGCTCCCACGTGGATGGGAGTTTGCCTTCAGTGTTCCCAGCCAATGGGAAGGGAGAGTGTGGGAGAGGAGAGATGACTTGCAAGGGAAGCTGCTGCTTCACACTCCCACTCGACCACAGTAGTTCTTCTTTTACATATGGGTGGGGGATCTGTGTATTTTAAATATTGGTGGGGAGGATCTGTGTAAGATTTCATTTGAAAGAAAGGTTCTGCTGTATATGAGTTTCCTGTGGCTGCTATAACAAATTGCCATAAGGTGGGTGGTAATGACAGAAATGCAAGAATTTATTCTCTTATAGTCCTGGAGATAGGAAGTCTGCAATCACAGGGTGCCCAGGATGATACTCCCATGGAAGGCTTTAGGGGAGAATCCATTCCTGGCCTCTTCCAGCTCCTGGTGGCTGTCCACATTCCTTGGATTGCGTCTGCTTCTCTGCTCCATCATCACATCATCTTTTTCTCTGTAGAGGTGTCTAATGCCCCCTGACTGTCTTTTATAAGGATACTTGTGATGGCATTTAGGATTTACTGGGATAATCCAGGATAATCTTTTTATTTCAAAATCCTCATTGAGGTACATCTGTAAAAGAATTCCAAGTAAGGTGACATTCACACATTGCAGGGATTAGGATGTGAACATATCTTTTTGGGCTCACCATTCAGCCCACTACATGCTGTTAAAAAAGGTCTGAAACTTTTTAATCTTGAATGATGAACCTGAGAGAATTGGTTAAAGGAAAAACAGAAAGAGCCTCAACCTTTTGGAGGGGGAAGGAAGAGAAAACAATTATGCTGCCATGTGATGTTTGAAGATGTAGTTAAAACAGGAAGGGAAGTTGATGTAAGCTGCACAAAAAGGGGTGGAATGCATCTTCATCAGGGACTGAACGTGATGGTAGCTCCCTTGGGACCACTGGCTTCATTACAACTCATCAGTAAGGGTTAGCTCACTCAATTTCACTCACTCAGTCTTTGTCTCTTGACACTGAACACTGATGTTTTTGAAGAATGATCAGGTAAGGGCTTACAGGATGCGATATGGTTCTCTAACAAAACCTAGGCATGTGAAAACTGTCCAAGGAGTAGTTATAAATGAGCTACCCTCATGTCCATGTAACCAGTACATTGATGTAAGCACAGCATATATAACAAAGGTATGTAAGATACTCAGTGAGGTTCTGATTTTATTTTCCATTTCCTCCTTAGGAAGGAAGAAGTGGGAATCTTTAGGTATGTCTAAGGAAATGCTCTTTGTTTTGTCCATTTTCTCTACTGTATAGCTACCACTTTTTTCTGTTGTAAATTAAGAAGTAATTTGTGGGGAGAGATTTTGAGACCAAATAAATATCCTATTCCTTATTAAACTTTCCTTCCTAGATTTAGCACCCATTATTATTTTTTTTTTGCCTCAATTTGTGCTTTGATGGTTGTAAAATAGTTTTACTAATTCTATCATTTCCTCTATATTTATTAGTCAGCATTCTAAAAGGAAGCATTTTTCCTCCTTTTGTGTTTAATTATTTATTTATTTTCTTTATTTAGTGTCTGTATAGACTCCTAGATTCTTTATTTGATAAGTTATAGCCCATTATTGTTATTTATTTTTGTTGTTCTAATTGTCCCAAATTTAGCCAGTAAGAATTTCTTAAAGCTAGCTGTCATATCCTTTTAATATGTCCCTGTTATTCTTGAGCAGATCCTCACTTTTGGTACAATAAGATGTTCCATGATTGTCTTGTACCTTCATTGCCACACCCTGGAGTCAGCCTTTCCCTCTAAGAAGCTTGATCCATTTAGGGGACAATGGTATTGTCTAGTAACCAAGGTCTGGACAAGATCTTCTTTTTTCTATCACATGGATACTGCCTAAAAATTTTTTAAAAAAATTTGTTTGAGATGGAGTCTTACTCTGTCTCCCAGACTGGAGTACAGTGGTGTGATCACTGCAACCTCCGCCTCCTGGATTCAAGCAATTCTCCTACACCAGCAGTCTGAGTAGCTGGGATTACAGGCACGTACCAACCATGCTCGGCTAATTTTTGTATTTTTAGTAGATACAAGGTTTAGCCACGTCAGGCAGGCTGGTCTTGAACTCCTGACCTCAGGTGATCTCCCCGCCTCGGTCTCCCAAAGTGTTGGGTTTACAGGTGTGATCCACCATGCTGAGCCTAAAAAATTTTTTTAATATCATAGGTGGTCTGAGTTTAGGAGCAGACCCTGAGCCAAGAATTAAAGGGCACGCTATTGATGAAAGGAGTACGGGCACTGCTAGGTGAGGAGAGAGTGAGAAAGGAAGAGTGCTGACAGGCTGGTTCCACAGGAGTCACTTTGGAAAATGGTATAAAACACATGCCTCAAAACCATCCTAGTCAGGAATGAGAAAGCTGGGGTATTTATACCCCACACGTGTCAGCTGTGGGTCCAGGGCTGCTGTTTGTGGGTAGGGGAGTGCAGAGAAGAGGGATTGGCGGGGGTGGGAAGGTGCATGCACTCCCAGGACTCTCTAGTTTGGATCATGGATGGGAGTTGGGCAGGCTTGCACAGACATGATAACGGGTCGGAGGCTGTGAGTACTGACAATATTGACTGCAAGTGATGGCACCACCCAAAAAGAGTGGTAAAGCTGACTGAGAAACCAAAAGCAGCTTGGGCCCTCTGAAGGAGGGTGTGCTGAGGGCCTGGGGTTCTCTGACTTGGGTGGTACGTTTAGACCTTTAGATCTTTCTGTACAAAAGGCACTCTGGCTTGGTTGTTACTACTCTGTCCCTTCCTTCCACAGAAACTTTCCACAGGCTTGGCCTCCTTCACCATTGGCTGCTTTGATCTCTGTGGGTACTGCTGGGCAGGGAACTTTAAAGAAGGCTGGTGGTGGGAGTGTGGTGTGTGGAGGGGCCGCTCATACTGGCTGGAGAGCAGGAAGAAGGAGAATAGGAGCCATCCTTGGTTCCTGCCCTTCTTTCTCACCTCACATTCAACACTTCAGGAAGTCCAATGTCGACATCCCGAGTCTGGCCACCTCTTATCACCCGCATTGTTCCACACTAGTCGGGGTTGCCAGGATCGCTCGTGTAGATCATTGCCATGGCCTCCCACCTGGTCTCAGTCCCCACCCGTGGCCCCTGTTCTCCACACAGCAGGTGGACTGTGGATGTGCCCTGCTCACAACTAACAGTGCCCGAGGAGGTTCCGAGTCCTTCCTGTGGCTGACAAGATCCATGCAACCTGCTGTCTGGCCAGTGGCTGCCTCTCTCATCCCCTCCCCCCAGAACCCTTTCCCTCCTTTCTTTTCCCTGTTGATTCTGGAACATGCCAGTTTATTTCCATCCGGGCTTTATGTTGCTGTTCCCTCTGCTTGGAATGCTTTTCCACCAGTCACATGGTTCCCTCCTGCCCTCCTCCTTTGCCTTCCTTCCTCCTTCTCTCCCTCCCTCCCTCCCTCCTACTCTCTTCTCTGCTTCCTCCTTCTCTTTTTCCAGGACTTGACTCCAACACCACCACCTTCCCAGCCTTCCCATCCATTTGCCACTCTTTTCCTCTACTCTGCTTTATTTACTTTCAAATGGAAATCCACAAAGACCACCCATATGAGGATAAGCAAAGGCCGCTTACTCAGAGCTTGCTATAGCAAAGCAGCAGCCACCATCACTTCTGTTGGGCTGAGACTTGCGGGCAAGCAGAGGGGGTGGGGAAAGCTTGAAAGTGGAGAAAGGGAAGGTCTCAGGTACACCCTGACTGGAGGCTGTTGGTGTGGAAAAGCTGTAGGTGGCTTACTAGAAGCACAGCATCCTATGTGATTGGCTAGGAGTGCATATTTGACTTCCTCTGGTTGGTCCTGAGTTGGGAGCAGGAACAAAAATTAAGGAGACTGTCAGTGATTCATGAAGACCTGGCCATTTGGGGCTGATTGTTATCTGGGCTGTTGTTTAGCCTCCTGGACTGGTAGCTACAGATAGTAGTCTGACTTCCTGAATTGATAACTTTAGATCTAGTAGATTGTCTTCCTGGGCTGGTTCTATTTTTATACACAGTCTGGCCACTGTCCATTTGTATATTCAGCATCTCAGCACTTATTGTTTACTGGATGTAATATATATTTAGTTTTTAGTTGCTGACTGCCTGTGTCACAGAGAAAATCTGGTGAGGAGAGGGGGTCTGGTCTTGTCACTGCTGTCTCTCCTGCTCTGCAAATCATGCCAGGTACATGGTGGATGCCCAGGAAATGCTTGTTGCATGGGAGATGATGATGTATCATCCTTTAGTTAAGTTTCTAAATGTAAATCGTTTTCAGAAAAGCTTCTGCTTTACTCCTTTTTCTCCTTTTGTACTGCTTACCCGTCTGGTATTTTGCACTAACCTAACTACCACCTGAAGAGACTTGGAGAAGGGACTTATTTAGAGAATACTGGGTATACAATTCAGAGGAAAGATACAAATGTCCATAGGAGGTAGGCAGGTAAAAGAGTGAGCCACCCTGGTGGGTGGGATGATAGGGATGTGAAGATTCTTTGATTCATTCATTACGGTCACTTCCACTCAGAATTGACCAATTTGTAACATGCCAGAATGCAGGCTTCCTTTACTTAACTTTCAGAAGAAGCTGGCACCCTGCAGTTTTATGTAAATGCTTCTAATATTTAAATGTTAGCCATTCATAAAACACTGTGCTATGTACTGGCAGGAGGAAGGGGAGACGGAGAATAACGTGTCTGTGGATGACATTCGGTCCTTGGGTGGCCAGGCTTGGCCTTTGGTCTAGGCTGTCTCCTCAGATCCTCTCTGAAAATCTCTCTGAGTCTCCCTTCTTTCTGCTTTCCCCTTGACCTTCCCGTAGATCAAGGCTGGGCATCTGAGAAGAGGAAAGGTGGTGTGAACTCCCAAACTCCAGTCACTAGACATTGCACACTGGGTCTTAGATACCCATTGCCTTTCAAATGATTTTCTTCACTAGAAGTCATCTGTAGATTTGAGGAGGGTGATTGCATGAGGCTGTTTTGGCATCAAGCTGATTGTAAGTGCAGCCGCAGGAGCCAACTCCCTGATTAGAACCAAGATTCTGAAGCCAGATGAATTAATAATGAGGTGATGGGGAAAAGGAGAGACTCTGACAGCTCTTGTTTATGTTAAGGAAGTTTTAGTTGCTTTCACTTAAAAAAAAAACAGATTATTTCTCTAAACTTAAATCACTGATGATGCCTAGAGCAATTAAACTCATCTTCCCAGAGTATGACCCTTCAGGAAAATCCTTTTCCTAAGCACCATTCATTATAGGTTGCTTAGGATTGAAAGGTAAGACTTCTGGGTAATGAAGATTATAAAATGAGAAAGGAAAAAGAGCAGAGACGTTATTGTATGTCATCAGAGGTATCACTTAAAAGCTCAATAAAAGTATTATCCAAAATGGATTTTTCCCCTCTAATCACAGAAAAACACCATAATGCAAACCATATAGGTTTGCAGTATTTAAAAAGCTGTTGTATTAGGCTAAATCTAAGTATAACAAAACAGGTATCCAGTGTTTTTAGAAGTGAGAGATAAATCATAGTTTTAAGTTGTAGTTGTAAGGTTAGCATTTTGCCAAATTTTGTGGTGGTAGCAAATCCCATACTTATTTGAAATTGCTTGAATTTTTATTCCCCCAGCCCTGATTGAGCTAATTAGAACCCACTGGGAGTTACATGGGTAATGGCAGGAATTGTGGAAGTTTAAATATGCCGTGCAATTAGCTCCTGCTCTTTTTTTGTGTGATGCAATCTTGGCGCTCATGGGCTTGCAAAAGGCTTGGAACAATAGGAACCATTGATACTCAAGCTGCTAGGGGAGTCCATAATTATGATATAATAACTTGCCAGCCTCTTGCATGCACGGAGGTAGAATGTAATATGAGTAAATAAAACCCAGCAATTTTCTCCATTCGTAATTCTTTATATCAATAGCGTATTTTCTCTATTCTCGCTCCTATTTTTTTCCCCCAAAGAAGACAGAAACTTATTTGCTTGAGCATTTTATATACTATTGAAGGACTTCATCTCCATGGGAATAAATTTGGTTTGCAATCAGTTAATTGAAAGCTTTTCTCAGTGTTATTACAAATTGAAGAAAGCTATTCTGCAGTGCCCTCTGCTTACCACATGCAGATTTCTTTGACTTTGCTTTCTACTGTTGTGTAAGTTCATGCCAGGAGATACCTGAATTTTGCCATGTATTCCTGAATTTGTTAGGACTGAACCCAGGCTGGGCCAACCTCACAGGCATGCGACTTGTGTTGTCTCATTCTTACAGTTGCATTTAAGACTAACATTATATGATATAAAGATGAACAATAAAATCTTGCTAATAATTTCAATATTTAATGTTTTTTAACTTAGAGTGACATGAAATAGCAAATAAAAGATACCATGACAAGTCAAGAGGGAGTCTACAGAACAAAGGAAAAAGCTTTATATTTTAGTACCTTTAGTGTATTTGTTCACGTTGATAAGGCTGTGAAGAAATACCTAGATTGGGAATTTATAAAGAAAAAGAGGTTTAATATCACAGTTTCACATGGCTGAGGAGGCCTCACAATTATGGTGGAAGGTGAATGAAAAACAAAAGAACATCTTACATGGCAGCAGGCAAGAGGGCATGTGAGGGGAACGGCCCTTTATAAAATCATCAGATCTCATGAGACTTATTCACTGTCACAAGAACAGCATGGGAAACCCACCCCCATGATTTAATTACCTCCTACTGGGTCCCTCCCACAACACAGGGGATTATGGGAGCTACAATTCAAGATGAGATTTGGGTGGGGACACAGCCAAACTATATATCATTTAGCATTACTTTTTCCTGCTTTTTGAACAAGGGGTCCCAAATCTGCATTGTGCACCAGGACCCTTAAATTTTGTAGCTTGCTCTGTACCCAGATACAGATAGGTGAAATTCAGAGATTGATGCATTCATTCAGCAACATTGACTAAGTACCTGCTCTGTATATCCACAGTGCCAGGTGTAGATGATGTAAAATATGAAGGAGTTTCCCAGTTGCCAGAGACATACCTGCAGTTGGTTCTTACAGATCTGGGTCTTTGGGAATCAATGCCCAAATCAGGGAGGAGTGAATTCCCAGTTGTCCCTGGTGTTGGGAAGAGTTGAGAAAGAATGTAAACTCAGATTGCATCAGAGTGTTTGAACTTGTAAGACATTTTATTACTTTTAAAATTACTTCTTATCATTTTTTGGTGAGAACATGTAAAAATCTCTTTTGGCAATATTCAAGTATATAATACGTTGTTATTAACTATAATCACCATGTTATACAGTAGATGTCTAAGACACTTTAGAAACTCTTTGTTAAGATGAAACCAAATAATTAGAAGTAGCATTGCAAAGACTGGAGGCTTTCTTATCCTCTACTCTATCCTCATAGGTTCATGAGGAATGTCCGGCAATTATCTTTATTCAGATCTGAGGTAGTGGCTATATTTGCTTGTAAATATCAAAGCTGGGGCCGAAACCCCTGTCGTCTGATTTCAAATGCTGTTCCATTCCATTTCTATTTTCTATTCCACCTCAAACCTCAATTTGACAACTATTTCTATTTTCCTGTTACTGATACTACGAAATTAGAAAATAATATAATATTTTGTAGAATATGTTTTTGCTTCATAGCAAAAACTTATGTAAGAGTTCTCTTACAGAGAAAATTCTGGCTGGACTTGGTGGCTCACACCTGTAATCCCAGCACGTTGGGAGGCCGAGGAGGGCAGATTGCTTGAGCTGAGAGTTCAAGATCAGCCTGGGCAAAATGGTGAAACCCCTTCTCTACAAAAAATGCAAAAATTAGTGGACGTGGTGGGCTGTGTCTGTAGCTCCAGCTGAGGCTGAGGTGGGAGAATCACCTAAGCCCAGGAAATTGAGACTGCCATGAGCTATAATTGTGCCACTGCACTCCAGCCTGGACAATAGACTCTGTCTCTCAAAAAAACAAAATAAATAAATAGGAAAAAAAGACAATTCTATTAGTGTGTTTAAATAATATATTTTTTTAAGAGAAACCAGCTTCTCCCCTAACCAATACCACCTTGACTGAGGAATGCCTGTGATCTGGAGCCAGCCTTGTGGTGTGGAAAGAGCATAGGCTTTGCAGTCAGGCTTGGGTGGAATCTGAATCTGACTTTGAAGAGCCATATAGCCTAGTGACCGTCATTTGCCTCCTAGAGCCTCAATTTCCTCATCTTTAAAATGGGGGCAGCAAGGACTGCCTCATGGTGGTATCAGAGGAAGGCTTAGTGAAATGAGGTTGTAGTGTACCCAACAGCTACTGGGTCCTCAGGGAATGTTGTTTCCTTCTTTTGAGAGGTAAACTGTTTTTTCCATCTTTTCCCTACTTCTCTTAAAGTTGTTATCATGTGAAATTGCTTATTTTATTGGCTATTCTTATCTGTTTTATACCTAAAAATTTTCTGTTCCTTTAAACCTTCTATTAATCTACTGATACAGAGAGACAAAGATGATTCTTCAATTTTAGTATTTTCTTCTGCGTTCACTTTCCATCCCACTAGAGAAATCCCAGAATACTAAAAATTTGGGAGGAGGTATCAGAGTCATAGAGTTGATAATTTTACAATTGAAAGACACTTTGAAGATCATCATAAAAACTTACATATAGAAAGGGCTTTACTCTGGGCTAGGCACTGTCCTGGTACTTTCCATGTACCTTATGTTAACTCTCCTGAGGAGTCTTTGAGGGAAGTCTGGTATTGTCTCCATTTCACAGATAAGGAAACAGGCACAGAATTAAGTTAGCCAAGGTCACCTTGGCTGGCCCAGAGTCCACACTCTGACCACTATGCTAAACTGCCTTACTTATGCTATGTTCCAAATTTTTTGTATTTTACACATGATAAGCTGTAGTCACAAAGAATAACTGATTTCCCAAGGTAATCTTGCTGCTGAAATGTGGGTTCAGGACTGGAACCCCAGGATCTTGGCTGCCCAGTTCAAAGATCTTTCTACTCAGCCCCAGAATTACTGGCAGAACAGGCTCATGAGAGGGTCAAACTGGGAACCATCTGAGCTAGATAATAATATTTCTATTTCTGTGTCTTTCATTAAAGATGCATGATTTTTGTAATTCTTTCCTTTAACAGTAATTGCTATGTTTTGTCTTTGAGGAACCTGGGCAGGAGGAGATAAGCCAGTATATCTGCCTGTTGAGCCTACAGTTAAAAATAATTATAAGAACATGGTGATGCTTCAGATGTTATAAGGTGGTGGGACATTTTCAAATCATATCTTTTTACATTATTCAGTTCTAGTATAGAGGAAAAACCTATGGATGGAATGGAAAAGAGAGTAGGAAAAGTAAGCCAAATATTATTCCCTAGTTTCCTTCATAAAATAACCTGGCCAAAGGTAGATGCTGATGAAATTTGGATCTAGAGGTTCACCAAAATTATTTATTGACGATGTTCTCACTTTCCCAGAAGGAATTTGGTATGTACAATGAGATTAGTAAACCAGGTTCATAACCTATCATGTAGACTGAGAATGAAGAGAAAGTAAGGAGGCCAGCTGTAAGGGGCAACGCTGTTGTGGCTGGGGAGCAAAACCTTTTGTCTGAGCTTCCCAGCTGCCAAATAGGGAGGCATTTTTGTTAACCAGAAGGGAAGGAGCATAGCAACGGTGATTATGTGCGATAAAATTTATTTGAATGAAATTCAAAAGGTGGTTTCTCTCAAAGTAGCAGAATAGAACTTATATTAGTCAGGGTTCTCAAGAAAAACAGAATCTGTCTGTCTGTCTGTCTGATCTAATTTATGTATATCAAATCTATTTAATCTGTCTATCTTATCTCTATGTATCTATCTAATCTATCCTGTTGGTGTACACACACACACACACACACACACACACACACACACACACACTAATGTAAGTATACATCATTCCTTATATCTTTAAATAAATATTTATATTTAGATAGAGATAAAATTAGATTGATTATAAGGAATTAGCTTATGTGATTGTGGAGTCTGAAAAATTCCAAGACCTGTAGCAGCAAGCTGGAGACCCAGGAGACCTGATGGTGCAGTTCCAGTCCAAATCCAAAGACTGAGACGCAGGATAGCTGAAGGTGTATGTTTTAGTCTGAATCTCAGTCCGAAGGCTTCTGCCTTCTGATGTCCCAGCTTGAAGACAGTTAGGCAGAGAGGGCAGATTTTTTCTTAGCCTTTTCATTCTATTCAGGCCTTCAACAGATTGGATAAGGCCTGCCCACCTGGAAGGGCATTCTGTTTTACTCAGTCTACCAATTCAAATGATAATCTCATCCCAGACACCTTCACAGGCATGTCCAGAATCATGTTTAACCAAATATCTGATCACCCTGTGTCCCAATCAAGTTGACACATAAAATTAACCATCACAGTCTCCTTCTTTTTCAAGCATAATGTTTCAAACATAACATTAATTCATGACACAGATAAGAATGTGTTATTATCTAGCTCAGATATTTCCCAGTTTGACCCTCTCATGAGCCTGTCCTGCCAGTAATTCTTGGGGGGGAGTGGAAAGACCTTTGAACTGGGCAGCCAAGATCCTGGGGTTCCAGTCCTGAACCTGCATTTCAGCAGCTAGATTACCTTGGGAAATCAGTTAATTCTTTGTGGCTACAGCTTATCATGTGTAAAATACAAAAAATTTGGAACATAGCATAAGTAAGGCAGTTTAGCATAGTGGTCAGAGTGTGGACTCTGGGCCAGCCAAGGTGACCTTGGCTAACTTAATTCTGTGCCTGTTCCAGGATTCTGTACTAGTATCAATCTATGTAGTATCAGGAGTTCAAGCTTATAATTTACTTATTATAAACAGCCAGTGAGGGAAATTGAGACTTTTGGTGAACACAAAAATGTGTAATCTGGGGTTATGGAGGGCAGTTACAATCTCACGTCAGCCTCAGGGCCCAAACATCTTCCTGTGACTTGATTACATGATACGGAAATCTCACAGACAAGCAGCTATGAAATGTAACTTTTTATGTGTGGCTTGCCTTGATATAGCAGAATATGTTTCCATTAAACTCATTTGGAAGATGAAAAGAGAAACAGTAGGAAATGTTTGTTTCAAGGTTAAAGAAGTGATGATATGGGCTCATGTTTCCTTATAAGAGTCATAAAAAAGCACTGAGGACTTAAAACAAGCCGTAGAGAAATGCTATGTTGTCACTTGTCATCATGCATGTCTCACAGTTGGCTGTAGATCTGAAGGGATGAGCCTGGCTGGCCTGGCGCTTGGGTGATGGACATGTGGACTGCAGCAGTCATATTGTTCCCCTGAGGTGGTTTTTCTATCAATCAGGTTGGAATTTTTTAAAAAGTGCAATGTAAAACGACACACTTTCTGGTTAGTAACATATTTACTATTATTACTAGCTAACAGTTAACTGCTACTATTCCTTACATGTGCTGGACACTTTTTTGAGTAGTGGACACCTTCTCTCACTCTCTCTCAACACACACTTACATCCACACACCTACCCACCCACACACACACACTACACACACACACACACAAATATAGATACTCTTTACAATGGGGCCATGTCTTGATAAACCCATCATAAGTCAAAAATATCAGAAGTCAAAATGCGTTTAATGCCCTGATAAAACTGATAGGTTTAAAAATTGTTAAGTTGAATCATTTCACGTCCAGATGCTCCTCAACTTATGGGTTACATCCTCATTGTAAAGTTGAAAGATAGTAAGTCGAATCATTGTAAGTTGGGGACAAAGTCTATGTAACAGTAGGACCTCAAATAATGTCATCTTGCTCAATTTTGTGTCATCATAATGTCGATGAGAACAAAAAAATCAATTCCTCCTGGGCCACTGTCTGTGTGGAGTTGGCGCATTCTTTCTCCCCATGTCTGTGTGGGTTTTCTCTGGGGACTCCAATTTCTTCTCATATCCCCAAGCTGTGCACCTGGGGTGAATTGGCATGTCTGCATGTTTCCAGCATGAAGGAATGTGGGTGTGTGTGAGTGCGCCCTGCAATGGAACCATGTCCTGCCCAAGGCTGGTTCCTGCCTGGCTGCTGGGGTAGACTCCAGCCACCCTTGACCCTGAGCTGGAATAAGAGGGTCAATAATTATCTTAATTATTATTTATTTATTTATTTTTACCAGTCTTTCTTAAATGTATATACAGCTCCCATTTATTTCAGTGTTTAATATTAGAAGTGTTTTGGTCTTCATTAGGAAGTTTGGTGATATTTTTGTGCCCAGAAATATGCTGTAGGAACTTAACTCTTATTAATTAGCTTGTGATAAAATTGGGAAAGTTGCAGTTGCCAAGAACCCACAGATGACCTTAAGAGACGACTTACTGCTGCTGTAACATGCAACAGAAATACCATACACCGGGTGGCTTTAACAACAGAAACTGACTTTCTCACAGTTCTGGAGGCTGGAAGTCTGAGATCAAGGTGTCAGCAGGGTTGGTTCCTTGTGAAGGCTGTGGTGAAAGATCTGTTCTAGTCCTCTCTCCTTGGTTTGTGGATGGCCATCTTCTCCCTGTGTCTTCACATTGTCTTCACTCTGTATGTATCTGTGTCCTGATTTTCTCCTCTTCTAAGAACACCAAATTGTATTGAATTAGGGCCTATGCTAATCACTTCATTTTAACTGGATTACGTCTGCAAAGACCCTATCTCCAAATAAGGTCACCTTCTGAGGTACTGGGGTTTAGAATGTTAATATATAAATTTTGGGGGAACATAATTCAACCCATAGCTATATGTATATGTATGTGTATGTGTGTGTATTTATATATATGTATTTGTATGTATGTATGTGTTTAGTGTATATACATATACATTTGTGCATGTGTGTATAAGTATACATGATGTGTACATATATACTCATACACATAAACTCATTTAATCCTCGAAACAAGCCTTTGAGATAGGTACTAGAATTATTTGCCTTTCAAATGTGAGAAAAAATGAGGCCCAAAAAGGTTGAAGAACTCGGGCAGTGCCCACAGCTACAAAGTTCTGGAGCTAAGATCTAAACCCTGAAAACTGACTCCAGAGACTGTGACAAGTTTCACAGAACAATGAGCTTTCCTATCAGCACTTGATAAGACATCAATAGACTGCAAAGGCTAAAATCAGGAATTTGTTCTACTGAGTTTAGAGCATCTAGTTTTCTGAATATGTTGCAGCACTTTAGAGGCAGGACATGGCTTGGAAAGTCTCATCTGCTTGGGGTGCTTACTAGAAGTCGGCTGTGGCCTGACACAGGCGGTAGCCCATGGGGCATCTGCACCGACCTTCTGCCTTCCTAGCCTGGGCTGCCAGATGCCTGTGTACTCGGGGTCAGCTGGCTGTCATGTACTTGCCCAACCCTAAGCATTTCTGAAAAGAAAGGAAAATGATGAGGAATCGTCGTTGACCCAATGTGTAAAGACCCCACTTGGGACATGGTGGCTGAGGTCATGGGGTAAGAGAAATGTGGCCTTTACTTGGTCCAGGTATGAGATCATAGACAGAGGTTCATGTCTCTCCTTCCACCAGTGGGTGGCTCTTCCTTCAGAATGCCATCAGGATGGCATGAAAGAAAGCTTAAGCCACTAGAGATCTGATACTTCAGGCTACAGTCTGCCCCCCAGTTGTCTTTCTAACCTTGGAGATGCTATGTGACTTCACTGTGTTTCCGTTTTCTCATTGGCGAAATGACACTTGTTGACTAAGTTGTTTGTCTGTTGAAGAGTCTTTGTTGAAGGCCATCCATGTGGTGGGCATTGCAGGGCACAGAAATCTAAAACAGAGTGTCTGGTGGTTAAGAGCGTAGTCTTGGAGCCAGCCTTTATAAGTTCAAATCCTAACATGGAAGCTGATGAGCTGCCTCCTTGGCAAGTTGCTACATTTATCTGTGCCTCAGTTACCTCATCTGTAAAACAGAAATCCTAATAGTAACAACCTCATAGAGTTGTTATGAGGATTTAACAAGTTAATGTTTGTAAAGATTTAGAGCTAAGATTGGCGGCACAAACATGCTATGTGTTTATTAAATAACAATCTCTGGCTTTAAATAATTTACCCTGTTGTTAGGTCGAAAAGATGTATACTGATGGAATGAGACAAAATTGCTAAACCCAGACCAAAATATTCTAGGAAAGAGCATGAGGTGGCAGTCTGGAAGAATCATGGGGACTCAGAGAGCAGACAAAAAAAGCTATTGGGTGTTCACTGTGTGCCAAGCACCAAACTAAGGAGTGTGCATGCATTTTCTCTTAATCTTCAAAACAATCCTTGATTGGGCGATGGTCAATATTGTCTTCCTCATTTTACAACTGAGAAAACTGATGCTTTAGAGAGGTCAGGGGTGTTACTCAACCTTCTGAGTGGCAAAACTGGGACTTAGAGTGTCTGTCTGAGTCCAGGAGGAGGGTTTGGGGTAGTGGAGGCTGAGTGTCCCAGGTCGTGGCAGCTGCCCATGTAGTCAGACACTAATGGCTGGACCGTGGAGTCTGGACATGCTCCTGCATTTTAAAGGGTCCTGAGCCAGATGCTCATGTTGCCCCCTTTTGGAATTCGCGTTAGATTGAGGGGTCCTCAGCAAGTCTCACCGTATTGCTACTTGGATTGTGCTCATTGTTGCAGCAATAATCCAGTGTCAATATTTTATGCAGTGATTTGATTAGACTTTGTTCCTGAGGCTTTAAAAGAAGAGCATATTTTTAACATAAATAAGTGTTTTAGCTTGGTGTTATTAACCACACGATGCAGATAAGGCTTTCCTTGAAGAGAAAAGAATGATGCTCTATGTTCATGGATTTCTGAAGTTAATTACATTTTCATTAATTGGTTTTGCTTCCCTTCTTTTGGTCTTCTCTTAACATAGAAAATAAAATTTGAGGTTAGACTTCTCTCGCTGATGGATGGCACCCAGGGGCAATACAAGCATTTTTCAGTAGCCTACTTTGTTTTTCCAGAAGTCTCCGAGCAGCCATTACATAAGTCTAAGGGACCCAGGGCCAACTTCTATTTATGGGACAGATTCTTTACGTTTGTTTATTTCACCTGAAAATCTAACCCAGAGGAAGTGTTTCAGGATATTGACCTTTAAACACTATGGATAAAATCTTGCTTCCTTTCCGTGCCTAACAATAAAAACTACCCCTACAATTATTATTTTTTGAGATGGAGTTTTGGCCTTGTCGTCCAGTCTGGAGTGCAGTGGCATGATCTCGGCTCACTGCAGCCTCTACTTCCCGGGTTCAAGCCATTCTCTTGCCTCTGCCTCCCAAGTAGCTGGGATTACAGGCACTCACCACCATGCCTGGCTAATTTTTGTATTTCTAGTAGAGGTGGGGTTTCACCATGTTGGCCAGGCTGGTCTTGAACTCCCGACCTCAGAGGATCCACCTGCCTCGGTCTCCCAAAGTGTTAGGATTACAGGTGTGAGCCATCGCACCTGGCCACCCCCACAATTATAATAGCAGTTACTGAATGTTTAACACATTCCAGGCACCCTATTAGGGACCTCTCATGCATAATCTCACTTAATTCTTCCAGTAACCCTGTGAGCTAGATGGTGTGTTAATCTCTATTTGGTAGATGAGGAGACTGAGGTTTAAGGAAGTTAGGTTACCTGGCACAGGGCTGCGCTACCAGTGGTTGGTTCAAATGGAATTGCAACACCATCTTTCTGCCTTAGGAATCAAGTTCCTAAATCTGTAAAGGTAGTTCTAGCAGCAAGTGGGACTTACCTTCTGGAACAATTCACGAAGCACAGAGTTGTGTGTTTGGGGTTCCAAAGCAAAGGAGGTGGACCCATCTCAGCTCAGAGACTTTGGAACATCTACAATGCCCAGAACCAGCACTAAGTCACAGCGGTGCATCCTGTGACCTGACTGGCCAAATGGCCAGCAAACTAAGCTGGGATCTTTTGTGCATCACAGCTGGAGGAATCACCTGAAACTATCAGTTCTTATGCACTCTAACTTCCTGCTCAGCTACCTTTCCCAGGTGCGAGTTGACTTCAAGTGGGGTGGTGGTCACCTGGTCCCCTCTTTCTCTGGACTTTTCCTGTTTTAGTGCTGCATGTCTCACTCCCTAGGAAACTCCTCTGTCCTGGGCAAACTGGGACTGTTTCTTACTTTTCCTCTAAGAGTTCAAAATCACTAGCCTGGGGTTCTACCTCTCATTATCAATCCAACCTCCTGCTTTTCCATGTTGCGTACTGTGTCAATGCTGGCCAGCTGGCTAGAGTTGCCCACTGAGAGGACTCCCTCTTTTGATCAAACTCTATCTAGCCAGGCTCCTCTGAGCCCTCTTCTCAACCCAGTCTCAACCTTGGTCTGTAAAGACTTGACAAGACAGTAACAGAGTTTCTGACAGCTCAAGGTTGCATCCCTATGGTGACCCTATTCCTCCTTAAATATCCTGCCTGAGAAAACTCAGGGCTGCCAACAGAATTTGTTTGTTCTAGCCGAAATCCAAAGATATGGCCTCTGTCTCCCAGCCTCTGTGGGAGGCTAGGAGACTAATTCTGTTAGTGCCAGTTAGCACACCGAGACGGATTTCACATGGACTTAGCTCCTCTTCCCCCTTTTTGTAATTTTTAACTTCTCTGACTCTGCTGAGTCCCTGTTCGACCCCCTTCCTGTTCCTTCCTGTTCCCTTCAAAACTCCCAGTCACCTCTGTACAAATTGAAGTTGCATTCCATTCATGCTGTACTTTTTCCTGTTGCAATAACATACTATTGATTAAAATCTGTTCTTACTACTTCCACCAGTGTCCAGCTTTACATTCTTCGAGTGTTGCTCCCAGTGCCTGCCTCCATCACCCCCACCTCACAACACACACATAGGATCCTGCCTCTAAGGTCCTGCTTCATCTCCATGGGTCTGCAGTGCCTGCTCCCCCTCTGCTCATCCCATTTCAGTTCTTGATGGCCTTTCTTTGACTTCCTGTGGCATTTGTGTTTGGCATGTCTCTCTGGAAAAAAGATATGCCATGTCATATTGCTTCTCTGCAGACATTCTATTTCTGCACCTAGTTTTGGGACCCTTGAGAGCAAGAACAATGTATTTCGGCTCTTTATATATTCAAGGCCTCAAGAAGGCTTAAACAACAGCAACCAAACTGTGTTGTCAGATGGGTTAGAACAGGTGATTATCCAGTTCTTGCATTACCTACCTTCCCTTAGAAAACAAGGGCTCCATTTTTTCAAGAACTGTCAGCCCACAGGAAGAGACGTATAGAAACACACACACACACACACACACACACACACACACACAATCCCAGGAGAGATATTATATTTATCTATCTCCTATGTGCATCTTGTGTGTGTGTGTGTGTGTGTGTGTGTGTGTATAAATAGGACCTTAGAAGGGAGAGCCTATGTGCACGTTGAGGCGTGGGGGTGATGGAGGCAGACACTGAAGGTAACACACGTAGAATATAAAGTTGGACACTGGTAAAAGTGGTAAGGACAGATTTTAATGGATGGTTAGCATAATGAAGTAGCTAAGTGCACAGTCTTCGGAGTCACATTGGCCTGGAATTTCATGCTCCGTTACTCATCTTTTTAAAAAAATCATAGACAAATTTATTTCCCTTCTCTGAGCCTCATTTACCAACTATAAAATGAGTATGTCACATTCTTCAGTGGGTGATGGTAGTTGTGAGGATTAAATGTCACGATAGTATCTGCCACATAGGAAATACCAGTAAATGAAATCAATGTAAAACATCCACCGACCACACAAAACATAACTGGGATAGACAGTTACAAACATGTAAAATTGGAAGGAGGAAAAGGAAAGGAAAGGGGTGAAACAGAAGCTGAAGCAATTAAAGTATCTAGAACTTTAGGTCAGGGGATTTGGAAAGACTTGGAAGATGAGGTTGGAAAAGGAAAATTATCTTTTATTTATCAGGCTTCTATTTTGTGCATTAGATATTTGGCATACTGCGCTTCATTGACTTATCAGAACAATGCTGTAAGATATGATATTCATCCTGTAATTTACAGATATTGACACTTTTGTGTGGTTACAGAGTTAATAAGGGGCAGAGCTGAGAAGGACCCAAGACTTTCTCATTCCAGAGCCCTCTTTTCCTCATTTGGCTAGCTTCCTTCCCTCATCCAATTACAAGTGTACAGGTACATTAAAAACTTTGAACTTTCTTTTCAGTTCCAAAACAATTGCTCTATCTTATCTGATTAAAAAATCTGAATGGGGCTGGGTTAAGACACTGGCTTCACCAGGGAAGCCCCTCTAACCTGCTTTGAATATATTGGCTTGTGCAAATAAAAGATGTATTTGACTGTAAGGAACAGAAATCTCACTTAAAGTAGTTTAAACAATGAGGAGATTTACATTTCCTTGTAATGGAAAAAAGGAGAAGGGAGGCTTCCAGACACAGTACCTTAATCCCCTGTACTGTGGCTTTGTTTCTCTGCTAGTCTTTGAATTCCCCCACAGGCCTTATGCAAATATGGGCTTTGTCCTAATGGGGGCTGCCCTCAGGATTTCAAGAGGACTGCTATTAACAAACAGCTGGGACATGTGGCTGCTTCAGTCTATGTGAGTGAAAGAAAAATCTCTCACTCATGGACCAAATATTCCTTTTCTTCAGTCTGACTGGGCCAGCTTGTTTGTGAGTCCAATCCTGGACCAATAGCAATCAGCAAGGGGAGTGCTCTGTACTAATTGGCTCAAGCCAGAGTACCTACACCAATCAGGGGCAAAAAGGATAGGATTACTGTGATAGGCTGATGCTAATCAGGACTCATTTCTGTAGTCAGGACTAGTACATAGACTAGTGTGAACAGAAGTAAAATTCTAAATATGTCAAATCTAGTACAGTATGAACGTGACCAATCAGAATGGGTACTGGCCTTAACCAGTAAGTCTGTTGTGAATTAGCTGATTATCAATCCTGAATGCTTAACCACAATGTGTGTTTGTGTAAGGAGGGAGAAGGAAGAATGGATCCTGGCTAGACATCCAACAGTGCCTGCTAAGTCTTCTATGTGTCTACCTGAGTATTAGGCTTAATGGGCAGCTAAGGTAATCCCCAATCTCAGTTTTCTAGTCTGACAGCTCAGTGTCTGTGGCCACAGTGATTAGGCAATCTTTATTTGTAACTTGCCATTTAAGTTAGTCTCATTTGAAATATGAGCCTACATTTCATCAGACCCACTCAACACCAATTCTCTCCTACGTAGAGATGTCATAGCAAGTTAATTCAAGTTACATCTCTGTTGAAGGCCAGGGCAAACACATAGGCAAAGCCAGTAAAACTAGGCCTTGACTAGAGTGATCTCCCATGCCAAGTAGAAGTTTTAAGAGGTCCCTAACCTGTCTTTTCTTTGGTTTACTCAGTCCTTACAAATCCTAACTGGGAGCATAGGCAGCTTAAGCCAGTGGAAGTTCTGATTACAGAAGGTTTTAAGAGATGTGCAGCCTCACTTTCAAATGCAGGCAGTAACCCAAATTAGATTATAGAGGGATATCTTGTAAAGCCCCTAATATTTATAGATAAGAATGATTAGTTGTGAGCTTATCAATTATTTGCATTTAAGTCTTTGCTTTGAAAGTGTTTATGGTGGCTTAATACTAGTGTGTTTTGCCAACTACTTTAACCTTTCCCCAGAAATCTTGTTTGTACTATTGATTTGGACTATCAGTGACAAGTCTGAAATAATAAGGCTTTGGCCTATTCCTGATTTTGCAAGGAAGACTGAAATCTTACGTGTTCATCAAGTCAGTCTTTCACTGGACAACCAAAAGACTGGTCTTTGAGTGCTATTGTTTGGCAAGTCACCTGGAAACATGAGGATTTCTTTTTTTTTTTGCCATTATAATTATTTTTGAAGGGGAAATGTCAAAATTTGATCTTTAAGACATGTATTTTTATTTTTCAATTTTTTAATTAGCAAGCATAATTTATATATTTATGATGTACAACACGATGTTTTGATATATCTGTATACATCTTGGAAAGGCTAAATTAAGCTATTTAAAATATGTATTACTTCACATACTTTTTGTGTTGAGAACACTTATGTACTCTCAGCAGTTTTCAAGTACATACACACATGTTGTTATTAACCGTAGTCATCATGATGTATAATAGATCTCTTGAATTTATTTGTCCTGTATAACTAAAATTTTGTGTCTTTGACCAACATCTCTCCAATCCTCTCAATCCCCAGCCCCTGGTAACCTCCCACTTTACTGTTTCCTTGAGTTTGACTTTTTACATGCCACATGGGTGATATCATGCAGTATTTGTTTTTCTGTATCTGGCTTATTTCCCTCAGCCTAAGGTCCTTCATGTTCATTTATGCTATTCCAAATGACAGGATTTCCATTTTTAAAAAATTTCTGAATAGTATCTTATTGTGTATATATACCACATAGCCTCTGCCGGTTTGTGGGTACTGTTTGACTCCATATCTTGCCTAATGTGAATAGTGCTGCAGTAAACATGGGAGTACAGATAGCTTTTTAAAACACTGATTTCATATCCTTTGCATATATACCCAGTAGTGGGCTTATTGGATTATATGGTATTTTAAATTATTTTGAGAAGCCTTCATACCGTTTTCCATAATGGCTGTATTAAATTACATTTTCACTAATGGCATCAGCATCCAAAGTTTCCTTCTTCCCTACATACTTCCCAACACTTGTTATCTTTTTTCTTTTTAACAGTTGCCATTCTAACAGGTGTGAGGTAATAGTTTATTATGGTTTTAATTTGCATTTTCCTGATGATTCGTGATACTGAACATTTTTTTCATATACCTATTGACCGCTTGTATATCTTCTTTTCAGAAATGTCTACTCAGGTCCTTTGCCCATTTTTAAATCAGGTTATTTGTTTTCTTACTGTTGAGTTGTTAGAGTGCCTTATATAGTTTGGATATAACTCTTTTATTAGATGTGTGGTTTGCAAATGTTCTCTCCCATTCAGTAGGTTGTCTCTTCTCTCTGTTGATTGTATTCCTTTGCTGTGTAGAAGGTTTTTAGTTTGATGTAATTCCATTTGTCTATTTTTGCTTTTGTTGCCTGTACTTTTGTGGTCATATATATAAAAAAATCTTGCCCTGCTGTGTCATGGAACTTTATACCCTTGTTTCTGAGATACATTAAATGAACATGCAGAGAAGCAGTTTGTACAACCTGAATGTGAACAGTAAAGTCATTCAGGAGAAGTAAGTATTCTCAAGGCTGGCAGTGTGGCCAAGTGAAAGGAGTGCTGAAATACATGGAAACCTGGGTTCTGTTCCTTGTTTTGTACTGGTTAGCCATGTGACCTTGAACCAGTCACACAGCTTTTCTGGGCTTTAGCTCAGTCTTAGTGGTTTCACTAGACCAGCAGTGGCAAACATACATGCCCAAAGGGACAATACAGAAAATACGTGTGAATAAAGAGACCTGGGAAGGAAACACAACAATGAAACAGCCAACAAAACCCCAGGTTTAATATGAGGCTAAGGGGCTATAGGGAGTGGTGGAGTCTGTGGCAGAGTACAGCTCAACCACAGGGGGATTTCCACTGAAGCTGAAATTAACCCCTATGTGGCCCGATCTGATTTTTCTTTTAAAGAGAAGCCAAACAATCCAGATTTTGATGTGAAATGTATTAGTTGTTAAATGTTGGGTGAAACAATAAACCTTGCACAGACCAACATTCTGTGAACAAAATGACATTTTTTTTTCTGGGCTGAATTCACCTTGGGGTTGCTAATTTGCAACCTTTAGACAAGATGAACTGAGAGATATCATTTAGGTGCAGGATGCTGTAACTCTGAGTTTAAGGCGCATGTCTCCTTGAAGTCACACCATCTTAGAGTTGGAAGAGGTCTTATCAGGTGTCTGGTTTGCCTCTCAGACATCTTTCACACCATCCCTGACATTTGTTACCTAACCTCTGGTAGCTGTTCCACAGGATGGAGTTTTCTGCTGCAGGGACGGACTCTGCTGCAAGAAGCTCTTTATTGCAAAAAAACCCCTTGGCCAACATTTGCTCTTATTGATCCCTATTGTGTCATCTGGATTGTCCTGGGGCTTTAGATGTGGACAAGCCTGCCTCTATTCCCCGACACATGCCCAAGAGCATTTTCCTGGGCACAATCAGGACTTGGAAGGGTCTTAGAACCCAGAACCTTGGATGAGCTACAGAAAGTTTCCTAAATGAGAATTCAAACAACACCCCTCCCACCATTACTGCCATTAGGGAATACAGCTTTGGACTATTTCTGATGGAGCCGAATTTCCCTCACATGGGGAATGGGAGGAAGCTGGGTGGTGTGGACAGCAGATCCACAGCTAGCCTATTGGGAGGCATGAGGGAGGCTGGGCTCGACATGCCCCCTTCTGAGGGTGACATGACTGGTGGAAACTTTGTTCTCTAGGACAAGTCAAACTGGGAGATCTTTTTGTCTCAGAAGGGTAGCTCTGTGACTGTGTCCACCTCTCACCTCAAGTATAACCTTAGAATACTTCCTTCTTACACAGGACAGAGCCTGGAATCACTGTCTCCTACTCAGTGTCTTGCCATGCTCTTGCATACAGTAGCAGAGTTGAAGGTTTTTCCAGCTGAAGGGAGGTGGGTGAAGTTTCTACCACCTGTGACTGCACACGTGTAGTGCAGGGGCTGCATGGGGAGCTAGGTGTCCAGACATGGGGAGCCGAGTCTGTAAGAGAAGCGGAGGGGCTCAGCTTCTGTTCAGAGCTGTTCTGTTGGGGGGTGAAGTACTTTTTTCTAAATGTGACTCTGCATTATAGTGGAGTCTTCATGACATATTATGGGGATAATCTTTCAGATGCTTTGTGATTTCGACCCATAAGGCCAGAACAGGGAAATTAACTAGGTGTAATAAATAATATAGAATCTGGTGAATATTTAGGGTCTGGTAATGATGATAAATCAGGTTTGAAATATTCCTTGAGGAGATTGTGAGATTCTGAGAAATGAAGCCAGGAAGATTGATTAGAACATATTGCTGCTCAGAAAAATCTACTGTAAAAAATACAGGGAGGTATTGCGAGGCTAATAGGAAAGGTGAATACAATCCTCCTTGGCCTAAAAACCAAATGGGTGTAATCAACAAATGTCATTGCTCTTATGGGCTAACGCATAGGAGAGCAAAAGACACCTCAAAGCACTGGAGAGTTTGATCTATAATAGCAAAGAAAGAACACATCAGGCTTTCTAAATGGTTATCATTACAATGAAGCCTTATTTATTCGTTTATTTATCTGTCCAATTTCAAGGAACAACCCCTATTGAACAAATAAAGATTATGTTCTTAAGAGTTTGTGTTACTAAAATCTAGTCTTCTTAGGGGCCACATACAGCAGGTCCTTAAATAATGTCATTTGATTCAATGTCATTTTGTTATAACATTGGTAAGAAAAAAGATCAATTATAGATGGAGTCACTGTCTGTATGGAATTGGCATGCTTTCCCCATGTCTGTCTGGGTTTTCTCTGGGGACTCCAGTTTCCTCCCACATCCGAAAGTTGTGCATCCCCAATCTACATGGTACCAGCATGAGTGAGTGTGGGTGTATACAGAAAATACATGTGAATAAAGAGGCTTGGGAAGGAAACACAACAATGAAATGGCCACCAAAACCCCAGGTTTAAAATGAGGCTAAGGGGCTATAGGGAGTGGTTATCATTACAATGAAGCCTTATTTATTTGTTTATTCATTTATAAATAAATAAAGTGCATCCTGTTGTTGTACGGGCCCGAGCATAGAAAGTTAACACCAAGACAAAAGTATGCCAAATTGCAGGGTCTTTATTGCCGGCGACCACAGAGGACTCGTGTCTCTCCAACCCGTGGCCCCGAGAGGAGGGTGTCAAGAACTTTTATACCCGTAAAAATCACCTTGGGAGTGAGGGTGAGGGGTGGGGGTGGGGGTGAGGGCTAGTGGATTCTGTAAATCACCTTCTGGGCAGAGATGAGGGTGAGGGGCTCCGGACATTCTGAGGTCCAGGGGACTTTTTGACATTCTGATTGTTACTTAAGTGGTTCACAAAAGTTAAGATTAGCATTTGTTTACACATTGTCTGGGTAGGGTGGCAATTACAGTCCTTAATTGCTTATTCACATTTGGGTTATAGAGAGCAGTTTCAACAGAAAGCCAAGGTATGGTTGAGGTATGCAAGTTTATGGGGCTTTTTACCATGTCACACTGTGATGGAACACTATCCTGCCCAGGGCTGGTTTCTGCCTCACATTCCGAGCTGTTGGGATAGGCTTCAACTACCCATGACTCTGAATTGGAATAAGTGGGTCAATAATTGTCTTACCTGTTTTTATTAATTTATCTTTAAGTATATATAGTTCCCATTTATTTTAGTGTTTAATATGAGAAGTGTTTTGGTCATCATTTGGAAGTTTGGAGATATTTTTGTGACCAGAAATATGCTGTAGGAACTTAAGTCTTGTTTAATATTAATTAGCTGATGGGAAAATTGGTTTGTTTAAACACTGTTTCACTTAAAGTCGCAGTTTCCAAAAACCTATACATGATGGTCAGTGAGAACTAACTGTACTTGTTTCTCAGCATCTGGCATGAAGATTCATATCTTACATTTGATACAGAAGCTGTACTGAGTAGGGGGGATTATGTTAAATGCTTTAGTGATAAATCATCCCTTTCCTCACAAATCTGTCCAACTTGATTGATTGAAATTATCTGGGAAGAGAGTAGCCCTAATTCTGTGGTATTAAAAAAAGATGCAGAAAAGCCTTGAGCATTTGTGAATAGAGGAGGAAGCATAAAGAATGAAGATGTTTGGGGAAAGCTGTAGTTAACTGTCAGTGGACCACGGGTAAATTTGTGATAGAGCAGAGAGAAGATAGGCTTTGGGCTCAGATTGACCAGGGTCCACAATTAGCTGTGCGACCCTGGGCAAATTATTAGGTTCCTCTGAGCCTCAGTTTCTGCTGGGCAAAAGTGGAGAGACTATGCTTGTATCTTGTGAGAACTGAAGGAGATTGTATATGTCAGTGCCTAGTACTGAGCATAACACATGGTGGATGGCTCCCGTCTCCCCACCTGGTGGCTTTCTAAATTTCCACATTCGCCTCTGTGATGGTTAATTTTATGTGCTAATTTGGCTGGGTTACGCGATTCCTGGACATTTAGTCAAATGCTGTTTTCTGTGTGTCTGTGAAGCTGTTTGGATGATTAACATTTAAATCAGTAGATAGAGTAAAGCAGATTGCCCTCTGTAATGTGATGACCTCCTCCATCAGTTGAAGGCCTGAATAGAACAAAAAGACTGACCCTGCCCCGTGTCAAAGAATTCTTCCTGCTTGACAGCCTTCAAACTGGGACAACGGCTTTCTTCCTGCCTTTGGACTCAAACTGAAACATCTCTTCCTGGGTCTTGAGTACTGGCTTTGGATTAGGATAAAACCGTTGACTCTCTGGGGTCTCCAGCTTGCTGACTCACCCTGTAGATCCTGGCACTTGCCAGTCTTCATAATTATGTGGGCTAATTCTTGTAAATTTTTCTCTCTCTTTCTATGTATATATGACATATATGAGATTTATAAGTATATTTATATACGTACACACATGTAAGTGTGTCCTATTGGTTCTGTTTCCCTGGAGAATTCTAATACAACCTTGTTCAGTCCCTTAAACATAATGAGTTTTATTATTTTTTGGTTAATATATAGAGCCAGGGAGTCAGCATTCTCCAAAACCTAGATGACAGGCAGGCAGCCTTAACATTGCTGTCTGAACTCTTCATGTGGAACCTAGGGCCTTTTGTGGGAGCTTGGTAGAGCAGCATGCTGCAGGGAAGGTATATAGTGTGAGACAGACTTTTCACTCTTCTCCCACTCATGTGCACACATGGGCACAGCATCCCAGGCAGAGCTGGGTTTGTGTGTGTTTCAGCATGTTCCCTTTTTTCTCTCCCCCTCCCAAAGTGAAGAGAGCTGATGGTAGCAAACCAGGTTCCAAATAAAAACCAGAGAATTAAGATATTTTTTTCTTCCTCTTTTTCTTCATGTGAAGTATGGATTAGAAATGCCAATCCTGTGTAAATTATCCAATTAAGCAATATCCATGTGCTCAATGGTTAGACTTGCCAAGAAACGTGAGGCAAGCTGGCAATGGTTTTCCTAATTTACTTGAGGATAAATAATGCAGGAAGCTCATCAGATAGGTCTGCAGATAGATTTGAATGAATTAGATCATCCATGCTTTGAAAGTGGTGATGAAAGAGGAAAAATATTGCCACGAAGCTGGTTTAACTGCTAGAGAAATCTGGAGCTGCAAAAAGCCACGTTAAAAATCACATCACAGATTTGTCTTCAGCCAAAAAAGAAAATGGAGCGTTAAAGAGAAACTTCCCCCTCAGGCTTGGTTCTATTAATCAGCTTCCATACTGGGCGGTCTGTTTAAAGATTGGCCTGTTAAGGCTATTGTGCACTAATGAGACCCTTCCCCAATGGGCCATCCTGGTGTGTGGCTGCACTGTTTGACAGGAAGTGGATTATCATAAGAAGGAGTCTCGTAGATGAACAGTGGTATGTCACCGCAAGAGTTTCTAAAAATATGCCTGCTGTCTTCAATCGGCTGTAAATTACCATCGATTGAAGGCATCAGGGGTATTTTATGACAGATAAATATGGAGTTAAGACGCCTGCTATTCCTGCAAAGGGATGGAATGGACAACTACATTTGGAATGTGTTTTGTCCTCAAACATATCCCTGACTAAATCACCAGATCACAGCCCTGGAATCTTTCTACTGGTTACTTCTTTGAGGTGTAAAGGGGTGAAACCATGATCATCCATGAATGTCTGAGTACAAATTCATTGATTAGCTCTGTCATCAGATGGGTCCTGAGGGCATGGTGTGAATGAGAGACCATCATAATATCTTATCGTTTTCCCTCTCTCCTCCATTCCTTTCTTCCCTCCTTCCCTCCCTCCCTTTTTTCCTGCCTTTCTGCTTGCCTTCATGCCTCCCTCCCTTCCTCCCTTCTTGCCTGCCTCCCTCCCTTCCTCTCTCCCCTCCTTCCCTTCTTTCCTTTCTTTCTACAAATATGAGTCAAGCAATATTCTAGGCTCCAGTACAGCAGTGAACACCACAGAAAAAAACTCTGCCCTTGTGTTATTTACAGTGCTTGCCACACATACGGGGTGTGTGTGTGTGTCTATGTTTGGGGGGACAGACACCAAAACAAATATGTATTTGTTGTTTATGTACACACAAATTGTATATGTACATGGCCAGTCTTTTCCCATGTAAAAGCTTATTTGGTGATCAATCAGATATTAGAAGACTAAGCTGTGCCATTTAAGGCCCTAAAGATTTTTCTAGAACTCCCCACTACCTCAAAAAGTGGTAAAAGGGCACAAACAACTACAAATTGCTGCTGCTTCTCCAAATGTATTGCTCTATGAAACCTCTGAGGAGGAGAATAAGATGGCAGGCTGGGGACATGAGACAGTTCTTGTTTCAAATTCTGAAATACTCCTAAATAACTGAAGGACCCCCACTAAAGTACAAATAGGTTTTTAATGCCAAGAGCCTTCCAAGGTTTGGTTCAGGGCGGGTTGGTCCTGCAGGCCACTTGAGGCTCAGACTCACCTTGATTTGGGTCAGTGGTTCTCAAGGTGTCTGGGGTAACGTCTGCTCCTCTACCTGCCACCTAGAGGGTTGTTATCTGTTGCTGTGGAAATTTGAGTCACCTGGTTTCTTTATTTCCTTTTGCTGTGTAATAAATTTCCACAAACTTAGCAGCTTTAAACAACACACATTTGTTATCTCAGTTTTTGTGGATGAGGAGCCTGGGTGCAGCTCAGCTGGGTCCTCTGCTTAATTCTTTACAAGGCTGTAACTAATGAGAAGCTGCCTGGCCTGCATTCTCTTCTAGTCCTTGGGCCATGGAAGGATCCACTTCCAAGTTCACTCACATTGCTGAGAGAATTCATGTCCTTGTGGTTGTCCAGTGAGAGTCATGACTTCTGGCTGGCTCATTGCTCGGCTACCAGATACCACCTGCAGTTCCTAGAGGCCGCCTGTAGCTCCTGACACATGGGCTTTTCCAGCATGGCCTTTTAATTCATTAAACCAGCAAGGAGGATCTCTAGAGCAAGGGTCTTCTAGTAAATGGAGTCTTATATACCATAACCTAATCATAGGAAGGAGACTCTATCACATTTGCCATATTCCATTGTCTAGAAGCAAGTCACAGGTCCCACCTGCACTTAAGGGGAGTTACACCAAAGTGTGAATACTAGAAAGTGGGGCAAGGAAGCCCCCTCAGAGCCTGTATGCCGTCTCCACTTTGTTTATCATCAAAGCAAGTTCCTGGGCTCACTGGACTGACCAAGTCAGGGTTTCTGGGGCAGGGCCCAGGAATCTGCATTTCCTCAACTCCCCAAGTGCTTTCTTGTGCATATTATGATTGGAGAAGCTGAGGGAAAAGTTGGACTTGGGATAGCTTGAAATTCCACCAAGCAATGTGGGATGCCTGGTGTTCCTTCCTGCTAGTTCTGCTGAGGGGCTTCCAAGCCAGTCATAGTCCTGACCAGAGGCCACGTGGGGATGGATCTTGGAAGTCTGGGGGTTTGACAGACAGCTCAGCATCTGAGGGATGGGAGTGCATTCGCAACTCATCTGTGTGGAGTCAGTTCAATGCTTAGTGGCCATTTAAAATGCAGCCTGTCCGAGCATGTGGTCTAAATTCCATATCCCTGGGCATTTAAAAATCTGTACATGAATATGTTTATAGCAGCCTTACTCATGATAGTTGAAACTGGAAACAACTCAAATGCCCCTCAATAGTAAGGAGTTAAACTATGACACACTATAGCATAGAATACTGCTCCACAACAAACACGAATTATCAATACACCAGTAAACTATTGATATACAGAGAAACTTGGACAATAGCTAGGAAATTATTCCGAGGAAAAAAAAGCCAATCCTGAGAAGTTACTGTGTGACTCCACTTATACAACATTTAGAAATGACAAATGTTAGAAATGGAAGACAGGTTTAGTGGTTGCCGGAGGTTAGGGACAAAGTGGAAGGGGTGGTGAGAGGGACATGGGTGAGGTGATAAAAGGGCAATGCCAGGGATTCTTGGTGTTGGAACTGAACTGTTAATTACTATGATGATGGACATGTGAACCTACACAGGTGATAAAATTGCATAGAACTTAATTCACACACAAATGAGTACAAGTGAACTGTGGAAAATTTGAACAACATTGGTAGATTGTATGAATGTCAGTATCCTGGTTGTGATGGTACAGTAGAGTTTTGCAAAATGTTACCATTGGGCGAAACTGAGAAAAAGTATGTAAGGGATCTTTATGTATTATTTCTTACAACTGCATGTGAATGTACAATTACCTCAAAAAAATTTAAAAAGTAGGGCCTGGACTTCCCCTCATTTTTACTGGCCCTTGCCCATCTGGAGTAGGTATTTGTGAAAATTCACCTTGGCTTTCTTCCTCACCATCCCCCCCAGGGAGGAGGTCTCAGTTTTAGTTCAGTTGCTCTCCTTTTTCTATAGAAATTGTTCTCCTCCGGTGACGGCCATTCTTGGGTGAGAGCTTTGGTCACCAAAAACTCAGAAATCTGAGAAATGAAATTTCTTGAGTTGGGGATAAGTGGGACCTTGCCTCTTCTTATCCCAGGGCCATAGCCTGCCGCTTCAAAAAAATCAAGAGCAAAAGCATGACTCAAAGGCTCATATCCTCGCATAGCTTTATCTCAGTCTCCACTGAAGAATTAGTGTTTTGCACCCATCTCAAGATAGACTCACTCCTCCTGTAGCCTCATCCCACTGTGTGATGCTGAGGTTAGTGGCATAGTTATCTGTCTCCCTAGTTACATCAGGAAATTGTGAATTGGCATGCTCTCCCATTCCTCTCTGTACCCTTTAGCACAATGGTGTTCAATAAATGTCTGATGAATGAATGAATGAATAAATGAATGAATGAATGTTTAACCTGACTTCATTACTGTTCAGTTCCACTGGAGGGAGGAGAGGAGCAGACACAGTGGTTCCCCAGAAGACATGCTATGTGGCTATTCTTGTCAAGATTAATTTCTCAAGGCTGGAATCAGTGTCAATATGATATTGTTTTTTTTTCCCCCTTGTTTTGCATTTCAGGAATGAGTTCCTGTTGAGCAATTCTAGAAAAATGGTTAACAGGAATTTTAGGGTGAAGACTGGAAGAGAAGAGTTTTCTTAGCCTTTGGGGTCATGGCAAGCTGTCCCTTCTGATTTCTGAATATTTGGAAAAAGTCCTATAAGAAAAATTGAAGTAAAGAATTGGGCCCTGTGTGGCTCACAGCCTCACCATTCCCCCCAGGCCGACTGTCCCCACCCCCTCCTCTGAGCTGTTTCCAGGGGACTGACTCATCCAAGATGTTTTGTAAATTCCTTCTGATTGATAGGTTGAAGCTACACCCAATCTTCTCAGCATCTCTGTAAGGCCAGCTCTGCATGCAACAAATTGCTTCATTCCTTCAAATTTTGAAAGTTTCACTTCATGAATTCTTGAATAAAACATCTTCAGCTGAGTGAAGAATATCAGCAGAAATATCAGCCAGCCTATTGTATAGAGGAAAGAGGGTTGGGTTTGGGGTCCCCAAGGATGTATGCTGCAAGTGTCAAAGTTTAGGTCTCTGGCCTAATCATCCTAATATCTTACCTGTGAGCAACTAGCCTACTCAGGCAGTTGCACTAGATCGATTGATTGATTGATTGATTGATTTGCCTTGGTGGGACAGTAATTCTCCAACTGGCAGCTTTATGTGATTAGCAGTGGAGAGGCAGGAGGACTTCCCCCCTTATTACTCCTCTGCTGTTTGGGTAAAATAATGTTTCTCCTCCCACCCTTCTGTGCTTCTCCTTGCATTGCTCTGGGGTACAGGCCTGTGGGTTTCCTTACCTTGACTAGAACTGATGGTGTCCTGGGCTATCTGGTTGGTTGTGGGGGACAGATCTCTAGTGTAAAAGGTACCTGTGCATGGGGAAATGTACTTGTTCACCTTCTGGATTTATGTAGATAAGGTCCTTAATGGAGAATACTCAATGTTATTATGGGACAGTGATGATGATGGTGCCTCTAGGTGAAGTGTTAGGAAATAAAGTACCAGATACTCACAGTGAGCAGTTGCTGGAACGTAGATCCCTGGGGGGGTGGGAGAAGGAAAAGAGGCTGCCTAGAGTTACTGTAGGAGATCCGTAAGGAAACATAGGTCAAATCAACACTATGCTAGACATATGTATATAAGTCATGTAAAATCCTAGCATCCAGAATAATGGGGTTAGAAATTTCAGGCCTTGGCCATCTCTTTTGAAAATGCTGAAGGGTGGATGTTGGGTGGGTGGCAAGCATATCTGGTAGAAAAATCTTGCTCTTTGCTCTCTGTAAATTTCTGCAGGCTTTCTGTGACACTTTGCCTGGAGATGATCTCTCTCCACCAGTTTCTGCTGACCAGCTTATTATTGTGTGCGTCAACTCAGCCTCGCTCTCTTCTTTGTGCTGAGTCAGCTTCACCGCCCACTGCTTAGTCCTGACTAGGAATCTGCCAGAGGAGAGCACAGGGCTGGACCAGCAGGTTAGAGTCCTTGCTCTCTGGAGGGACCGTGGTTTGGGGATATAAAAGAGAAGGAGGAAGATTGAACCCCATATAATTGAAAATATTTTCTTTTATCCCTGATCCATGCTTGGCTGTATCTCAAGTGTGAATAGAGTACTGTTATGATTAATATAATAGAAAGCTATTTAGAGGGTCACTGAATTTATAGAAACACTATCATTTACATTTTTCTAATCAATAGATATTTAAAGGACAAGTACTATCAAGTGAGAGTGTGTGAAAGTTTTAGGTATTATAACAGTTTTATTGCTCTTAAAGGAGGTGGGGAATCTGTAGGTTGAAAGCTGCCACTTTTATTCTTTTGGAATAACTTTCTAAAGTGTTTCTTGTGCTTTTAAAAATGTTTTGAACTTTAGCTTTTTTTCTGACTTAGCAAAACCAATTTGAGGGTAAATTATCTTACCCTGTGGTATGCTTGTAGCATGAGAGGAGTGAGTAATCAAAATAAAGTTCCTAATGAAATAGTGGCTCTAGGCAATGATTGTCAATGGCAACGGAAAACACTGGGTGAAAGTTCATGTGAGAGACTTTTTAATGAATGGACTAGGCTGGCATCATTTGAACCCACCACTGACTATCTCTAAAAGTTAGATAATCAGACATTCCATGCCTTCCGATGTGATTCAATAGGAAGTCACGCGTTATCTACATCATCTTGTGCTAAAAGTATTGAATGTAGACATAATTAAGTTTCTAGATACAACTATCAGTTTTATGGGATGCAGAGGAAAGGGGAACATGTTGAATGACACCCCAAAGATGCATTCAGCCACTGGGTAAATGACGATTCAAATAGTAAAGGGCATGGGAAAGAATGGGAGAGAAAACTGTTTTGGATAAATAGAGGCTTAGAAGGCTAACAAAACAAATGCTAGGTGTGGACTTTGGATCCTGATTTGAACCAATTAACTGTAAAAATATTTTTAAGATGATGGAAAATTAAGGCAAGTTATTAGATGATAGTAAGAAGTTTCCATTTATTTTATTAGATAACAATATTGTAGTGATGTTAAAAAGAAAAAAAGTTCCAGTTACTTAAAGCTACTTACTGATGTATCTGTAGGTAAAATAATAAGATTTCTAGGATTGGCTTTGAAATGTAATAACACAAAAATGTGATGTAGAGATGAAATCAAAATACCAGGACTGGCCAGTCATGGTGGCTCACATCTGTAATCTCAGTACTTTGGGAAGTTAAGGTGGGTGGATCACTTGAGGTCAGGAGTTCGAGATGAACCTGGCCAAAAATATAGTAAAATCTTATCTCTACTAAAAATACAAAAATTAGTTTGGTGTTGTGGTGGGCACCTGTAATCCAAGCTACTCAGGAGGCTGAGGCAGGAGAATCACTTGAGCCTGGAAGGCAGAGGTTGAAGTGAGCAGAGATCACAGCACTATTATCCAGTCTGGGTGACAGAATGAGACTCAGTCTCAAACAAAACAAAAACAAAATAGCAGGATTGTCCATAATTGTTACAGCTGGGGGATAAGCACCTGAGGGTTCATATTCTATTCTTTCTATTTTGTATGTGCTTGCAAACCTGCATAACACATGCTTAAAGTCTAATTGAAACAAGTTCTAGTTTTTATTTATAGGTCTCAGGGAAATGAAGCAGAGAGCATAAATCCTAGTATTGGCTTATGCCTCTCATTGATGCTTTTATTTTTCTTTCTTAAGAATATGTTTTGGAGGTGTCTGTAAGATTAGAAGATGAGAATTCTGAGGTACAGGTTTGGGCTGTCTCAAGTGAGGGGAGCAAGAGTCCCGAGAAGGTGGTGGTAATGGTTGGTCAGATGGCCAAGTGCAGGAGGGCCAACGTTAAGTTAACTGAGGATTATTGGGCCATGTTTCTTTCTAATATATTTCCCTTTTCTGTGAAACTTGAGTCTGGGCACTGTGTCTCAGTTGTTGACCTATCTTTAGTCCTTGCCATAGTAGTAAGGAAAAGTTTAGGCACTTAATGCAATATTGACTTGATAAATAATTAAATTTTAATGAATTGGCATCAACTTTTGCATGAATGATGTAGTTAAGGTTTTAACAAATGGTTAATGCAGTGAGTAAGCTGTTCTAAACAAATCCTTAGTCTTGAAGAGCAAATGGCCACCATTAGGCGTGAAGAACATTATGCCAGATAAAGATGTCATCTTCATTATGGTTAGGCATAAGGCTGTTTTTAGATGGAATCACTGTACCTGCTTTTCAGCCTCATGAATCTCCATTATGATCTCCCTGGTTATAACAAACACACATAGTGCTAAAGATACCATTTTCGTAGGGACAGCGTTACAGCATGGAGACACAAGATTACTTGTAAACGAGGAGACAAAAGGAGCTTCAACAAAATTACTTCCTATCAAGTGTAATAAACGTGTACAATAAGTTATTAAGAACCTTTGAGGCAGCTCATATTAATGATCTATAGAGACAACTAAATGAAATTTTAAGTAAAATAGAAAGAATAAAGATGAATGTAAAGTAAAGAGGAAAATGGAAAATGAAGAAAACAAAGAGAAGCAGGTATGATGGAAATTGCCCTGCCATCCTGAAGCAAGAGTGAAAGCAAATGTAATGAGTTTCTCTGCTTTCAGTTTTAAAAATAAGACACATTTTTCAAATATGAAATGCAGTCCATTATCTGTCAATGGTGTTCTGAGTTGTCTTCAGGCAGCAAATATATGCCATAAAATAAACTGCAAACTCCCTACTCCCTCCTTTTGAGGGGGGTGGCACAAATTTAGCTTGTTTGGAAAATTGGTTCTTGATGACAGCTTTTATAGTCTAACTAGAGAAATTCATTGACAGATATGATATGATATGTGTGTATGTGTGTGTGTGTGTGTGTGTGTGTAATAGTTCATAGGTTTTATGATGAACACTTTTAACATCTCTGAAACAAAGGTATATGTGTCAGGGTTTAATCAGTTGCATTTTTTTTCTTGATGAATTATAAAATTGTGTAGAATATTATAATCAGCCACATCTTAAATTGTAAATTTGATCTTGATGAATTGCAAAATTGTGTAGAATATTATAATCAGCCATGTCTTAAGTTGTAAAGTTGATTTATTTGGCGGGGGGCGGGGGATAAGAAATGGAGAAAATGTGATGTCCATATAATGGTATAATTTAGAAAAACTTTTTAAAAACTTCAATTCCTACTATTTGTTTATATGACTATTTGGGGATACAAATCCTATTTGCTTATGTTCCTTAGATGGATCCATGAAAATTGTTCAACTCTTCCCCTCTGAGTAGTCCTTTACTTTTTTTCTCTTTTCTCTGCTTCTTATATACTTGTAATTTTGGCTTGCCAAGCCCCACATTCACAACTTTCCAAAAGATGTTTATGACTTAAATCAACCATTGATTTGAGAAGATATAAGAACTGCACCCAGATCTGTACCATAAGGTGGAACACAGATGCCCCTTACTATCTTTATGAATACCACTTCTGCTACGTCCAAACATGCTCATGTGTGCCCTGCAAGCTGTGCTTCTGCTTCCATTTCTCACAACTGATTTCTGGTTTTCTGGGTACTTGCTCATGCTAGATGCCGCACAGCTGAAAAGTTCAGTTCAGCAGCTATGAAATAAAGGGGCCTTGGCTCTGTCCCACAGGAGTGAATAGCTTTTAACCCTTTAGAGCAATTCATTTTGTTCCTTTGCAGCTGTAGGTCTTGTAGATTTCCATTGAGAGACAAGGACATTAACCCTTGTGCGCTCAGTTGGCAAGTCATCAGTCACCCGGATGGAGAGGAAGTGAAGCTGGAAACCCCAGTGCCTAGCACCCTCAGGTCAGGAGGCTTGAATATTGAGTTGTGATGTAGGACCAGGTTTTGTGAGACAATGGGTCTCAGATGAACAGGTGATGCACTATTGCAGGGACTGGCTCAGCAATGTGGAACTGCCAGAGGGTCTGGGGAAGAAGGCAAAGGTATCTGTTTAGATATTGGCTGCTGAAAACCAGATGAGTTTGGACAGTAGATAAAAGACAGAAAGCAGTATCAGTCTCTGGCTGTATCTATCACCCAAACAACTGGCAAAAATTTAGTGAAAAAATATTCATTGAGGCAGTTGAACAAAATCAGTGTATGCAAGGCTTAAGAGTTCTGGGAATATGCTCATTGCAAACGGTGGATGCTTTCTAAAGCATCTAGTTTAGAAATCTAGTGATGTTCACTTGTGTTCTATGCAAATATCCTTTATACATCCATATAGTTACTGTTTCATCAGACCTAATCATTCCTCTCCAGAAACCAAACAAAAGGTCACCTCCCCCTTGGAGAGATTGAGTCACTGACAGAAACATAATTTCACTTATCCAGCAAGAGAAATGTTGACACTGACAAGAAGATAGTACCTTTTACCTTCAAAACTGTTTGATAGGAAACCATTTAAGCTAAAATAACTTTTTCTTCCATTTTTCTCCATTTTATCAGTAATGATTACTCCCTCTGCTGTTCCTCCCTCTGCTGTTCCAGTGGCCCTGCCATGTCAACCCACGCCCACAGTGCCTGAGACTGATCTGATTGATCTCTGGTTCAAAATGAAGATTAAACATCGATGGGCCAGGTCTTAGGGTTGGGACACCTGTGAGGATCTTGGGCAAAGGTTTAGTATCCTGGCAAGCTTAGTTGTGTAGCTGTGAGGGGATGTTCATGTGAGGGAAACATGAAAGCTCAGTGCGTTGAGAGAGCCCATGTTGGGGCTACCTCTGTATCAACACTGCATTGAACAACGTACTTGCAAGGAGAAGAGCTGTCCCAGGTCCTGAAAAAGGACACACGCGAGCAGGAGAAAGCCAAGCAGAGTAGCAACAAAGCGGGCCATGTGTCTGTGTTCCCACCTACAGGCAGATACCTTTGTGGTTAGGAGGGCACCCTGGGAGTCCTGTTGCCCATCTTCAAATCCCAACGCACCATGCTACATTTCCTGGGCTCTGGGAACATTGGTGAGCCTCTAACTCTCTTCGAGCATCACCTGTAAAATGAGGATAATAATGATTCCTACTTCACCTGGGGCTTTGATGATAATGCACGTACATCATTTAGCTTAGTTCCTGTCACATAGTAAGTGCTCAATAAATGTTACACTAGCTTTTTATTCCTTCATCAATCATATCGCCCTTTCTCATCAGTCTGTGAACTCTCCTGGAACGAGAATTCTATCATATTCATCATTTTACTCTCCCATCTTCCTTCACCTCTTCACAACGTTAGAACGACCTCATGGCAGCCTCTCTCCTTGCTTCCATAACGTGGCTGTCTCCTGGTTTATCTCAGACCTCACTGGCTGTTCCTTCCCAGTTTTCTTTGCTGCATTTTCCCCTCCACTAGATCTCTAAATGTCGGCTTTTTCCTTGGACTTCTCCTCCCCCTTTACCCACTCTCCAAACTCTAAAATAGATATTTTCTAAGCTGAAATCTTCTCTGTGCCCCAGACTCACATAGCCTAATTTTTACTAGACACCTCTGCTCAGATGTCTCAGAGCAAGTTGGATTTCAGAAACCATGGGTTCAAAATCAAAATTATTGTTCCCTTTTCTTCCCTTATCAAATCATCTCAGTTTTTGGCTGCACTATCCATCTAATTTCTCAAGCAGAAACCTGGTAGTTTGCTTCTTGTTCTCTCCCTATAGCTAATCTATTAGCAAGTCCTTGTAGTTCAGTATCCAAGGACCTCAGAGCCAGCAACTTCCCTCCACCTCTGCTGCCACCACTCAAATCCAGGCTGTCTTCATCTCTCTCTTGGAATGTGCAGGAGCTCTTTAACTGTTCTCCATATCTCTATCCTTGACTTCTGACAGTCCATTTTCCATGTGCAGCCAGAGAAATCTTTTAAGATAACAATCGATTATATCCTTACCCTGATGAAATTCATCATGATTTTCCTTTGCATACAGCTTAAAGCCCAGGGTCCCCAAAAGGGCCTACAAAGGCCCACAGGCTCTGGTCCTGCCTATTTCTCAAGCATCCTGACACTCACCTCTTCCCCCTCCCTCACCATTCTCCAGTCCAGTGAGCCTTCTTTACACTGGTTTCATGTCTGGAATCTTTTCATGGTTGTTCCTGCTGCATGGGAGCCTTTTCTCCAAGATTTCAAGGCTGCTCCTCCTCTCACTCTCCAGATCTTGTCTTGAATGTTGTCTTCTAGTGAAGCCCACCCTTCTCCTAGCGTGCTCTGTCCCAGCCTCCTGTTGATTGCCCTCACAGCACATTCCACAATTTGCAATTTGTAATTTTTGATTTAATTGGCTTCTGTCTCTTTCTTCCACTGAGACACACCGAGGTATCCCTAGTGCCTAGTTTAATGCCTAGCACATAGTAGGACTCCATAAATCCTTGGCAATTGAGTGACTCCAACAAAGTGCTTGGAAGAGGTGCTTTGAGTGAATGAGTGAAGTTAGTGATATCTAAAAGTGTGTGGTTGTTTTTGGGTGATTGCATTGTTATCAAGAGATAAAGCGTCAAGCCCAAGAGAGGCACATTGATTAAAGGAAAGACTGGAGGCTTTGTGAGTATAGCTTAAGTCTGCCTCTTATTAGCTGTGCAAACTTCGGAGTGTTTCTTCACCACTCTCAGCTTTAGTTTTCTTATCTGTAAAGTGGGGATTAAACATGTGTACCTCAGAGAGCATGATGAGTATAAAATGAGATAATGTATGTAAATCCTCTGGTGCAGAGCTGGCACATGGAGGCACTCAGTACCTGGGCATTTCTTTCATTCTACCAAATAAAAACTCTGTGGAGTTTCAGGCATCAGTGAACTGGGAAGAAAGGTACTTTTGGAGGAGTGAGACTGTTTGGGTGCCAGCTCTCTCCCCACCCTCATCCTCTGCTATTTCCCCATCAATCACATTGTATCTGGAATCTCAGACCAGTACAGTAAGCACATTTTGCCAGCAGTGAAGATTGCCAGTCACTGTGGGACACATGGGCCAGATAATTGCCCTTGTTTCTCCTTCCTTGAAGTTGCAAATTTCAAATACAAAGTTCTCAGATCCTTCAGTCTGGAATATGATTGTATTTTGGGGTGAAACCTAGTGCCATTTTTTTCCTATTTTTTTCCAGCTAAGTTTTATAATACCCTCCTGACTCCCACCTCCATTGTCTGGAAAGCCCACTCAGATGAGTGCCAGGAGGCCCCTAAGAGCTCCTAACCATATTTCACCAAGTGGCTCTATCTGCTGTTGTCTCCATATCTCCTTTTTAAGATCTCCCCTTTGTCTACAAATCTGCTCCTTGTTCTTCACCCTGTTCCCCTAAACAGGTAAGAGAATTTTATCTTATTCTCTCTGTATCAACACCGCATTGAATAGTCTTTGCAAGGAGAAGAACTGTCTCCAGTCCTGAAAAAGGATGCATACTTTTCTGGGATCCTAGCTGCTCCCTCTCACTTGACTTCTGGATTCCTGCCTTCTCCTGTTCCCATCTCTTTCCTGTCCTTTGCCTACCATCTTGCTTGCTCTTTGTCCCTCCAACCCCCTCTAGTTCCTTATCAACACTGTCTCTCCTTTTATGGTTCATTTTATCTTTCTGTGCTATGGTCCTCTTTGATTGATCATTGGTGGTGTGGATGTTTGGGTGCCCTGTGCCACATCTCTGGGTCTACCTGTGATTTCAGCTACAGATGTTAAAGATGCTTTTAGACCCTTCTTGCTCTCTCTGCTCCTTGGCCTTAGGGCCTTCTCCAATGCCCAAGTGAGCAGCTCACCTCCAGCAAGTACCAGCTGAAAGTGCAGGGGGAGTTATCACCCCAGAGATTACTCTCAGCCAGTGAGGGATTGGAGCAGTGACCCTGGGTCTTGATGGCTAATTGGATTTTGCATTGAGGGAGATGGAGGAGTATGAGATGACGGACAGGTTATTGAGGCTAAGGAGACCAGCAGAGTTATAGGGATGGTGCAGGCTGTCAAAATAGAGGGTACAGGAGAACATCAGATGGAGATGAATGACCTCAGGGCAGTGATATTTTATCTCTGTATTCCTGACACCTAGCATAGTGCCAGCATTTGTGTTTACAAAATGTTTGCTGAAAGGGCCAACCCATTTCTTCACGTGCTGTCCCTTTCATGTAAGCTGTTCTGTTGGTATGGCTTTCTTTGGGAAGCCAGGTATGGCTACCTATGCACCTTAATATTGTCATCAAGATGTGATATATATATTTTTTCTCTTTAGTATTTGTTCTATTGTTGCACAGAACATCAACATCAGATTCATAAAACTGCTATTTCCTTGTCATTTGTCAGGCCACGTTGGAAGTCATTTGCGTTGGGGGAAGATTAATCTTCTAGAATATCAGTATTGCATGGTATTTCAATAAGCATCCTAAGTGGCTCAGCAAATGTAAATTGTTTAGCACTTATATGTCACTTATATTCTCCAGGAGCTCAACATTAGTTAATTCTCATGATACTTAAGAGATAAGTGTCATTTCAAGTCATGATTTGTATATGTTTCAAGTTTATAAGTGTTCTCCACTGCTTTTTTTTTTTTTTTTTTTTTTTTTGGTAGCTGTTTCATTTTCTTCACCAAGACTTCTATTTAATTTTGTTTTACTGCTCTCTTTGTGGACTGGGAACATATAAAGACTTTGGTTCAACAAAATGTGTAACAGCTCGAAGAGATCTACAGGGTCCTGGAATTAGGGCTTTGTAACAGAGAGATATAGCAGCAAGGAATAAACAAGGATGTTGCTTTATGAAGGGGAGAGCTGTCCTAAGTTTTAGCTCTTTCTACCCTTGGGAGATTATCCAGGAGGCTTCACAAAAGCATCCACCACCAAACCTTCCCACCACCATTCCAGCGCAAGTGGAGAGAGTGTGAGCATTAGCTCAGGAATGGGTTCCAGCATGCTGCCCTGGAAGATGCCTTAGTGAGTAATGGGTGCATACCAAGGAGGAGGACACCCTGATGGGGCATGTGTCTCTGGCAACAGCCACAGGGACCCTTCATTGCCTTTTGAGGGTCTGTATACTGAGAGGCCACGAAACAGCTGAATGCTTCCAGAGAAGGCTGTGCACTACCCAGGAAGAGGCATAACTGCAGGCAGCACCAATTCTAGATCAACCCAGATATAAAACAGGGGAGGGCTATTCCCCCTGGTGGCTCTGGTCATGGCTATAGCTGGCATGGAACCTTCTGGTATGGGGACCAGAACAGATGTGAACTCCTACCATGGGAGCTGAGCAGACGGATACTGCACCCACCCTCATACCTTGATGTTATGAAAGAATCCCCTTGGACCCACTTGCCTTCCAGGGATGGGGAAGTTTGAGGGGTGAACCCTGAATTTAAATGAATATTTACCCCCAAAGAAAGTCTCAAATTAGAAAGGACCAAGTTACTTCGTATTGAAGGGTTACAAGTTTTCCACTGTCAGCAGAAATGAAGGCTTAAGAGCTAAGCTGAGATTGGTGATAGATAAATTTTTAAAAATCAATTTCGTAAATTTTATAGACTCTCATGACTATCAAACATTCTATCACTTACTATCTCATTCAGCAAATGTGGAAATTGAGGCTTAGAGGTATTCAATCACTCACACAAAGACACCTGACTAATAAATGGTGGCAGTGTTTTCAAGGCCAAGTCTATCTGGCCTTTGCTCTCAACCCTTACCCGAAGGGGTTATACATCCTCCCTAAACTTTTCCACCAAATGCATAGCCTTCCTTCATCTGGGAGCTGAGGTGGGAGGGTGGGGCTGGGTAGAGGTTACATCAGACACTGCAGGGGACTTGGAATTTCTTTTTTTTTTTTTTTTTTTTTTTTCAAAATTCATGTTTGATATGAAGAAGTCATGCATTTTGTATTCTGCTATATATTATTATGTATTTTCTCTACTTTTTAAATGTTTTAAATTATGTAACATTTAGATAAATGAGCCATTTTAATCTTTTGGCATCCACCATCCCTCAGCAAACCTGGCAAACCCTCCAGGGCACATACATCCCAATTTGAGAGCCAGTGGGTGGCACAAGTGATAGGGACATAAAATATATTTAGGTTTTTTTTTTTTTTTTTTGTGACTAAAACAGAATAGAAAACATTTTTACTACTGTATGAGGAAACTAGGAAATAAAGCACACACACGTGTGTGTGTGTGTGTGTGTGTGTGTGTGTCTGTGTGAGAAAGAGAGAGAGAGAGAGAAAGAGATTAATTGGGGTTGACTGACTGACTGGCCCAGCAGTGTGCTAATGAAACCTGAGGCTATTGGCTTTATGCCCGTGAGCCTGTGGGGCTGATTAACTTTGTAGATTAGAGTAGGAGGTAACAGACATTTGTTTGATCATCATGTGACTTGTCCATGACCATAGACCCCTCTCCTGGCCACATTTGTGAAGGGAGCAGGCCTCTGGCTTGGCTTGGTGAGAGCGAGTGTCCTCAAGACACGAAGAGCTGGAAAATGGATCCTCTGGTGGCTGTGGACCCCAGCTCTGTCTGCAAATGTGTTCTGGGCTCTAGAAACCTCTCTCACTGCCGTTCTGTGTTTCTCGGGTTACATTTATAGTCATCAAGCAACCTTCTGATTCTTAGTTTGTTTTCTAGAAGGGAGTATACTAGGCATTGGTCACAAATATTCCCATTGTTGTAAAGATTATATTTCTTTACCTGTGAGTTGATAAATTAGCATCCTCGTTTAGCAACCCATCTCTTGTGAATTTTCTTAGCAAACTTCTCTTCTCAGAGCTAGAGCACACTTGGGTGAACAGAAGAAGATAGGTTTTGCATCTGCAAAGCTGAAGTGCAGCCGTTGGGACCTGTATTAGGACACAGTCTGAGGCCAGGTCTGAGCAGCCAATAGCTCATCTCACCTGCTCCCTTCTATGCCATCTCTTCTGCCAGGAACTAATCTTATACTTAGGGGTTGTGAACGCACTTACAAGTGTTCAGTTTCTTTAGTAAGTAGAAGAATGCAGATAGGAAAATGACATGGCATTCTTTACTTAGCAAATTGGCAAAATGATAATAATACCCAGAGTTGGGAATCATAGAGAAAACTACCCTTTGAACTGCTAGCAAGAGAGTAAATTTGTGCACTTTCGCTTTTTTCTTAAAATAGTAAGAGATATTAAAATGCCCATGCCTTCTGATTTACCAATCATATGTCCAGAACTGAGTCCTAAGAAAACAGATGACAAGAATTGCTTATAACAGTGAAAGAGTGTGCCTACCCTACTGTACCTGCCTTCCAGTAGGGGAGTGGTGAAGTAGATCATGGTTTATATACATGATGGAATTTGTCATGCCACTAATGTAATCTTGTTGCAGCACATTCACAGACATGGACAGATGCTGCTGATCCAGTTGAGTGAAAACATACTGCATGGCATGAATTTGGTATCATTTCATTCTTAATATTTGAGAATGCATATGGGTATATGCATATGTCCACATGTGCATGTTTATATATATGTGCCCCTGCCCTTCAATGATGGCTATCTCTGAACAGTGGGACGGTGACTGCTTCCAGCAGAAATCCAACGGGTCCCTCACCCTTGTGACATCAGAATACCCTTGGTGTTATTGCTCTTAGACTTCCTACGTCTGCCCAGCATCCCTGTGTTAGTGATCTCCTGTTACTGGACTTTTAGGCCCTGACAGCCTTCTGGTTGCTGCTCTCAACTCTGCCTGCTCTGTGTTCCTGGCTCTTCCACCTCTGCCCCACAGGATCCCATTTTTCCACACCAACTCCAGCCAGGTTCCTCATGCTTCTGGAGTATAATTCTTCAGTAGTCCATCAATGCTGTCCTTTAGTTTCTGGCTGTTGTTCTTTGCCAAGCCTAGTGCCTTTGGGACTCGACTTCTTTGACCCCACCTGGCCCATGTAGTCAGCTTGCTGCCGTAGCTCCTGTGGCTCCCGCAGTGAGGCCACACCATCTGTTTGGCTTTTGCTCATCCCTGATATGTTTCTTCTCTCCCAGTTTATCTCCACTTCCCCCATGCCTTTGCCAGCCCACATGGCAGGGCCTGTCACTCATTCCTGGAGAATGTCCAGGGCAGTGGGGTTGAGTGGCAGTGAGCTCGCCTTCCATGTGGGAGGACTGGCCAGCATCCAGGCAGCTTTGCTGGTGACCCTGCCCTGCCATTCTTTATTAAGCAGGACTTGCATCTGGCACGGATGACATTGTCTTTCCACAGAGAGCTAGGCTTAACATGTGCATAGAAAATGGCCTCAGTGGTGGCTACAACAGTGGTATTTAGAAAAAAAAACTTTCAGAAACCAACAATAATTCAATGCTGTACTTTGAAGTCAGTATCCAAACTCTCTTTCTCATTTGGGATCTCTGTAGTTTGTCCAGACAGCCCTGAGATATTATTGGAAAGAAGGTGCCAGAATCACTGATACTCTTAGGTAGGTGTACCTGAGTTTTAATACTGATTCTATTACGTATTATCTGAAAATCATGGGCAAGTGGCTTAGCCTTGATTGTCTTCAGTTTCTTCATTTGATAAAGGAGGCTTACTACTACTAATAATGATAATGGTTATTTATTGCATATTTACTGTAAGCTAACTACCATGCAAAACCCTTAAATTTAATCCTTCTAAAAATGATATGGTAGATACTATTAATTTCCATTTTATAGGTTGGGAAAAGGAAATTTTAAGGATATTATATATTCAAATTCACACTGTTTATAAGGCATGGAGCCAGTAACTGAACCCTATCAGCCAACTATGACCCTATGCTTGAAGTCCACACTATTTACTTCTCCCAATGAACCAATGTTGGTGAAGCACCTCCTTCAATGTCTCACATACTAAGTGCTCAAAACTGCCCCTCCTAGGGGCATCCTGGGTCAAGTTTTGGAGTCAGGGGTTCTTCTCTTTATGGACATCTCAGGACACAACTAAAACGCAGAAGCAGGCTGGCTTCCCGTCTCATATCTGAGGCTGGAGGCTGAATCTTTCATTCCCTTTGTGACACTGAAGAATGAAACTCTAATTTATGATCTCCCACTCTGTGGAGCCTCTGTTCCTATACCTCATCAATCATTGTCACTTTGAATTTTGCAGTGTCTTACAAAATCAACCTATGTTGATCCACCCATTGGTTTAAAGCTTCTGCAATGAAGATCTGTGCTTATCTTGTCTATCTGAAATGGGCTTTATACTGCATAGAATCTTCAACAACAAACCCTCAGTAACAGCAACGAGGATGACAACAATCACATCAGCCACCACCACTATGATTAATGTTATCCCAGATCCCACCTGTGTTAGTCTGTTTTCACCCTGTTATAAAGAACTACTGTAGACTCGGTAATTTATTTATTTATTTATTGTTTTGTTTGTTTTTGAGACAGAGTTTCACTCTTGTTGCCCAGGCTGGAGTGCAATGGCACGATCTTGGCTCACCGCAACCTCCGCCTCCCAGTTTCAAGCAATTCTCCTGCGTCAGCCTCCTGAGTAGCTGGGATTACAGGCACGTGCCACCCTTCCTGGCTAAGTTTGTATTTTTAGTAGAGACGGGGTTTCTCCATGTTGGTCAGGCTGGTCTCAAACTCCCGACCTGAGGTGATCCACCTGCCTTGGCCTCCCAAAGTGCTGGGATTACAGGTGTGAGCTACCGTGCCCAGCCTATTAGGTAATTCATAAAGAAATGGGGTTTACTTGACTCATGGTTCTGTGTGGCAGGGAGGCCTCAGGAAACTTAGAATCATGGCAGAAGGTGAAGGGGAAGGAAGGCACATGTTACATGGCAGCAGGAGAGAGAGCACAAAATGAAAAGTGCCACATACTTGCAAACAACTGGATCTCATGAGAACTCACTCATCACAAGAACAGCAAAGAGGAAGTCCACCCCCATGATACAATTACATACGACCAGGTACCTCCTTCAACACATAGGGATTACAATTTGAGATGAGATTCGAGTGGAGACACAGAGCCAAACCATAGCACCACCACACTGGGTACCCACTGTTTGGTGCACTATGTGCTGAGCTCAGAGGTCTCAAACTAAAATTTCTGCTGGCCTAGGCAGGAGCATAAATGAAGAGTCAGACAAGGTTGGACTGCAGTGAGCCAGAGCCTGTGGCCTCACCAAGGAGGAGGCTGTTACTTAGCTTTGGCTGAATGTTGCCATGCTAGATTGCAATCTCAGTTTTGTCAGATCTTCACATTTCTCAAAAGAAATTGTAAATATGGATTTTTATGTGCAATTTCCCAGTGTAAAACTGTTGGCAAGGAAGTCACATTAAAAAAAAAAATCCTTCTCTGTGGGATGCATACCATTTTCTTTTACAGCCTCTCATCTTGCTCTTCTAGGCCACTGAGTGAACATCATACAATGATAACAGCATAAGCCTTGATCAGGGGATAGTGGATATAATCAAGGGTTTTATGTCCTAGAGGTCTCTAAAGAGCTATTGCAAGGCCACTGCCACTTTAAGGGGCAACCCAGGGCTCCAAAGGGGACATCAATGTGACTATACTAATTGTAGTGGCTTGTACACCAATCCCAGGCTCCCATCCTGGCTTCCACATTTTTGTTTTCTTGGCTTTAACATTCTTTGCTCTCTATTTGGCTTGATCTCTTACCAGCTGGCCACAAGTTTGGCCTGGTTCTCCTTTCGGCTCTGGTGGCCTCCATCTCCTTCTTTCAAAGAAACTGAGTTGCCCACCTACACTGAAGCTCTGCTAGAAGTGAGGCTTTCCCCTGCTGGGCTTTTCCCTTGATACCTGTGCTGTTCCTCCTATGGGTCCAGCTTTCCATCTATTCCATTGTGAGTCTTGGAGGTAGAAGCCAATGCATAGATCCTAGCCATGTAGTACAGTCTCTATGAGTTTCCTGTCATCCTGAAAAATTCGTATGTTGGAGTCCTAACCCCTCAGTACCTTAAAATGTAACTGTGTTTGAATATAGACTCTTTAAAGAGGTGATTACACTAAAATGAGGTCATTAGGGTGGGTCCTAATACAATGTGACTGGTGTCCTTATAAGAGGAAAAGATTAGGACACAGATACACAGAAGAAAGGGCATGTGAGAACACAGGACAGAGGTGGCCATCTGCAGACAAGGAGCGAGGCCTCAGAAGGAACCAGTCCTAAGGACAGCTTGATTCCAGACTTCTAGCCTCCAGAACTCTGAGGAAAGAAAGTTCTGCTGGTGCTTTGTTAGGGCAGCCCTAGCAAACCAATATAGACCCTGAGCAAACATCTCAGCCTAGTGTTTCTGGGTTCCCCATGGGGCCTTCACCAGCATCACTAGATGCAGCCTGACCTCACCACTAGTGACCCATATCATGCACTTAACCAGTTGGTTTGGAATGGGAGTGTGGGCATGGTAATTCCTGGTCTGTTTGGGCTCTTACCCTGGGACTGAGGTGAACACAGTGGGATTGTTAGGTAATAGAGACGTGCATAACCGGGGAGAGTTTATGATGGTGGAGTTAAAGGGAGAATCCAAGCTTAGTCAAGAGGGAAGGCAAGGTTATGCTCTCATGGAAAAGTCTCACCAGAAGCCTGTAGGGTCAGGGGAGGTTTAGGTTCTGGTTCATGGAGAGGTTTGAGTAGGTGGTTGAGGATCAAACGTGTGAATAAGAGGATATTAGAGCCCTGTTTTTATATTGCTTAAAGGGCATAGACAAGGCCAATTTAAAAAAATCTCTGGTCTGTGAGACTTGATGATATCATCTTGGTTTATTTTCTGTCAGATGAAACCTGTGCATTGAAGTGTCCAGTTTGAAGAACATTTGCAGCTTCTCAACATCTTCCCACATCTTCATTTTGTTATTTCGCATTGAATCTGGAACTCTTACACATACCGACCAGCGCCAAAGTAAGCAAAGCAAAAACATATCAGTTGATGCCCGTGAAATTTATATTTTCCAGGAAAAGAAAAAACTACTGCAATGTATTATTTTAACATCTGAGAATTTCCAACAAATAAAGGCCTCTCTTCTTCCTGGCAAAGCTACAGGTCACTCAAGGCTGCCAGCCTGCGGCCACGTGGCACAATGAGCAGACCATGGCTCCTTGACTTTGCCAAGCTTGGCAGAAGTGGTGTCCTGTGACGTGTGATGTCTGCCCTGCTGGGCAGTTTCTCCGTTGATCTCGTCTTGGCTCCAAGAACTGGAGGAACTGGGAGGGACGGAATCTGACTTACAGAGCCTGCATGCTTCAGCCTTGCACTTCCAACAGCTGACAATTCTTGTTTCTGACAAGTTAAACAGTCTTCTTGGTGTATTGGTGGTTTACTGCAAATCATTAATGCAAGTTTGTTTGGAACAGAAAGTTGATCACATTGATTTGTTCAAATGTGGTAAGAGAAATGCCAGATCCTCAGATGAGTGAGACTCTTTAGAGCCAGCGAAAATGATGACCCTGGGATCAAGAAAGAAAGAATATTGAACAATGCTAAGTGAGACCTTTCTTTTCCCCTTGAGGGCAATCACTGGCAGCTGAATCTGGACCAGCACACCCCTTCACTGAGACCTTGATTATTCATTCCTCCAACATTTCTTGAGCACCTACTATGTGGCAGGGACTATTCTAGGTGCCGGGGATATAGCAATGAATAACAAACATGGTTATTTTTCCTCCGGCTCTTTCATTCTAGTTGTGGTAAGGCAATAAACACATGATACATACCATAAAGAACATTAAATAGGTTAATGAGAAGAGAAGGTGGTGGAAGGCTGGGGCTGTCTTAGAGTTGGTTAGGAAAGGGCATTCATCCCAAGGAGGTGACATTGAAGCTGAGACCTGAATCATAAGGAAGAGGCAGCCCCATGAAGATTTAGGAAAAGAACAACCAGTGCCAAAGGAAGAGGAGCACAAACACCCTGAAACTTGCCCTCGTTGTGTCTGGGGGAAGAGCTGTGTGCCTGGAGCCGTGTGAGCAAAGGATGGAGTGGAAGGAGCTGAGGTCAGCAGAAAGCCTGGTCAAGTGGGGCCTTATGGGCAAGGTAAGAAATTTGGATTTTATTCTAATTGCCTCTTTCAACTAACACCAATAAGGCTCAGGGTTTAGAAAGCAATGTTAATCATAACTTCAATAGCCAGACAAATGTCCTTGTTGGTCACGTGTCCCAGGTGTACATCAGGTTCACACCAGAGAGTGGCTAAATCAGTGTGCACACCTATGCCTATCTGCCTCCAAAGTGCGTGCTTTCCTGGCCCCTCTCTGACTTCCTTCCTACTTGATACTGAAGACAGGGGTTGTGCATTGCACATGGGGACATGGTTCTGGAGCTCCCCTGGCACCCACAACCTGTGAACACATAATACTCCGAGACTCAGCATCTTCATTACACAAAAAGGCCTCAGGTGAGCATAAAGCCCTTGTCTGGACATTGCATAGGTGGAAAGATTTCATATCCCAGGAATAACAGGGGTGAGAGAGGATGTATTAGTTACGGTTCTCCAGAGAAACAGAACCAATAGGGTGTATCTATCTATGTCTATGTATCTATCTATAACTATGGAGATTCATTATAGGAACTGGCTCACGTGTTTATGGAGGCCAAGAAATACCATGATCTGCCATCTGCAAGCTGAATTACATCACAGAAAAGTCAGTGATGTAATTCGGTGTGAGTCCAAAGGCCTGCGGACCAGGAGCCAATGGTGTAATTTCCATTCTGAGACTAAAGGCCCCAGACCCAGGAGATCTGACATTTGAAGCAGGAGAAGACGGATGTCTCAGCTCAAAAGGGAGAGGGAGGGTTTACCCTTCCTCTGATTTTTTTTCCTATTTGAGCCCCCTCAGTGGATTAGATGACAGCTGCCCACATTGGTGGGCACACAATCTGCCCACATTGGGTAGATCTTTGTCACTCAGTCTAATTCAAGTGCTATTCTCTTCCAGAAATACCCTCAAGGACACACCCAGATGTATTGCATCAGTCACACGGGTATCCCTTACCACTGTCATAAATACATAAAATTATACATAAATAAAATACATAAAATTAACACCACAGTGGATTTCATCATAGTTCTAAAATAACTGAAGTGTGTTTTATGAGGAATAGTAAATCTTACCTGTTTTCACTGGGGACAAAATAAGACAACAGGTTCTTTTTAAGTAGAAGTTCTTGACTGATGTTCTTAGACCTCTCAGAGATCCACAAGGCAGTCGCTGGGTCTATAAGCTATTTTCCACATTTCAAAAATGACTACAGGAGCCACTTCAGCAGATTGGCAGAATCTATCTACTAAAGCCAAATATGCGCGTATCCCAGGGCCCAGAAATTCCTCTACTAGGTATGGGTACTAGATGCAGAAATACTTACATATATTTCCCAAAAGTTATGAACTAAAATGTTCAAAACGGTGCACTTGGAAATAGATAACACAGCAATAGCTAAATGCCCATCAACAGTAGAACGCATAAATTATAGTATATTTATATAGCAGAATATGGACTAAGCACTGAGAATGAATGATCTTTAACTATGTGTAACATGGATCTTAGCTGATGGTAAGTGAAAGTAGCTAGACACAAAGAATATAAACTGTAAGAATAATTTACACAAAGTCCCAAAACTGGGGAAACCTACCCTATACTGTTGGAAATCAGGAGGGGTTATCCTTATGGGAGAACGGTATGTAGTGACTGACAGGAAAGTTGAGGGTGCTGGTAATCTAAGGTGCTGGTGATGGTCTGTTTCTTGATCTGGGTGCTGGTTATGTGGGTATGTTTGGTTTGTGAAGACGAATTGAGCAATACATTTTTTGGTATGCGTGCTTTCTGTAGTATATTACATAATACTTCAACTAGTTTTAAAAAGTGTGGAAAATTTTAAAACGGGAATTACACTATGGCTATTGGTGGTTTTTACTGCACATGCGGTTAAATTTAACTATTCATGATATATGATGGGAGAGGAAGTTAATTGTAGCTGGAAAAACTGTTTGTAATGCATTTAAAATGTGGGCTCAACCCCGGGCAGAGAATTATGAAAGATTTCCTTGGGGAACACACTTGTAAAATGTTTCAGGACCAGTAGGCTAAACTTTTAAAACAGATTGTCTCCCTTGTATGTGTTAGTTACCAAGGTTGTCCAGAGACATTTTGTGGTATTTTCATGAAAGATATAGGAGAATGTTATCATTCCAGGATGACTTAGATTTAGACCTTGCAAGACACAGGGAGGTGAGTCAATGCTTGTTTCCTGCAGATGTTTCTAGATTGGCTTGTTATGGGTTTCCTGTTCAGTGAGAATGAAGTGAGAGGTGCGAGTTAACCTGGGCTTTTCCCCTTTGCCCTATCCAGAAAATTGCAGGTGGCCAACTGTATTTTGCAAGGCTCAGATGCCACCTCCAGTCAATCAATAAACAAGGAAGACCTAGGGAAAGAGGAAGAATGGTTTGCTTGATTGAAAGTGAGTTTGTCATGTGTATCAATGAGAGAAAGTGCTTATGTTCTTCTAGTACTGGGCTTTACTCCTCTTGGCAACCAGACAGCCTTCCACCAACTGCTAGCCACCTTTTGCCACCATCTTCCAGTCACCAGCCAATCCAGTCTCCTGCCTGCTGCGTGCCTCAGTGGGGGGGAGTCAGGCAGTCTACATCACTAATCAAATTCATCTTGATTTTTGCAGAAACTTTGCCAGAGCAGGATTTGCTGCAGTTGGTGGTAAGGAAATGAGAAACTGCTACCACTTATTTCCTTGTTCCATTAAATTAGTGCATGAATTAGTGCAGGCAATGACTTCAATCTGGATGCCTGGAGGAGGTGAGGGTCAGCTGTCTCACCTGGAAGGACTTGGAAACCCAGATTCTAGACAGCAGGTGGAAGGGCCAGCAGCTAGAAGAAAGCTATCGTCAGCAGTTGTGTGACAATGAGAATAGCCCATCAAGAGCTATGGCCTTGGACCCCAAGACTCAGCCAGAGCTGCAAGATGGCAAGATGCCCTGTCCAGCAGCCATTCTCATTCTTCCTTTTGAGTGTCCACTTCTCCTCTTGGCCCAGGGGGTAAATCTGGATTAATTTAAGCCAAACTTAGGAGTTCAGTTATTCTTGCCAATGACTGATTTAAGGAGGAGAATTTATCCCAAATCTAGCCAAGTAGAAGAGAGAGGAAATATACCGTGGGGTGTCTGGTAAATGTTTCTTCTTTGTCATGTCTTGATGTTACTCCTGAAATGCTGTAGCCATATTGTGACCAAGAAGCCAGTAGGCCTGGAGATAAGCCAATGTGTTTAGGTTGCCAAGGCAAAGATGGTAAGGACCTGGATCCTCCAGGCCACCAGAGAGCCCCTGAAGTAAGTAATACCAAACCAAATTTCCATTATGGGAGCCAATACATTTTCTGTATCATTTAAGCCTGTTGAATTTGAGTATTTGGTTACTTGCAGCCCAAACCTCCCTAATTAATCTGAAGCTTCAGTCCAACTTTTTCCCATCTGCATATGCATATTGTCAATTTCCAACTAGAAAATTTTACTTAGCTGTATCCTGTGAGGCATTATTTTTCAATCTAAAAACATTTAAAATTTGACTACTTGTCTTTTCCTCAAATTATACCTCTCAAATTTTTACGAAAAATAATTAGAAATCTTTGACTTATCCTACTATCAATCTGTTAGTGCACCCTACACATACACAAAATTACACAATTTTATTTTAACAAGCATACAAACATTTTAATCATTTATGAATGCTCATTGTATGGCAGGCCCTGCGCTAGGAACTGTTATGTAGATTTATATAAACTATTACAAATTCTTAAAACAATACTGTAGAATAGATAATTTTATCCCCATTATGTATCTTAGGAAAACAAAGCATAAAGCTGTTAGGTAATTTGCCCAAAGTCACATAGCTTGTCTGGCTGAAAGGAGACTGGAATGTAGGACAGATGTTCCCCCTATGGGTGTTCCTCTTGTCTGCCTACCTCTTCCTGCAGACCTGTCCTGCATCTATACTTCTGTTTCCTCTCCCACGATCACTCTTCAGGTTTAGACCTAAGTGTTTGGTGCCTGGACTATTGCAGTGGGAAAACCTTCTGGACTCTGTTGCCTCAAACCTTAGCTACACATTATTGCCGTACTGACTTCCCCTGAGATTCGGTTCATTCCACTTTCCCACTTTAACATCTTCAGTGATTTATCATCATCTGTAGCAGCAGTAACACTGGCAGGCAGGTGGTATAAACATGTGAAGTCTGCTAAAGACACTAGGCTTTAAACTGCTTATGTGGGGACCAAATGGCCTTATGAAACACTTGGCACTTTAAGTAATAAAGCGTCAGTTGGCTACCAGTTTGTAACCAAGCGCCCTTAAGACAAAATTCATTATTTTTCTCATGGCATTTGAGGTAATCTAAAATAGAATCCTGAACTAATAACTCCCTCTTATCTCCTAGTCACCACCCCTCTGAAGCCTCTCATTTAGATACAAGCCTGAGTCCTTCCATTCTCCAGATGGACTTGACCTCTATGCTCTTTCTCATGCCTTTATCCCAGGAATTTTGTCCATTCATTCTTACCTACTCCTCAATGGTTACAACCCAGCTCCAGTCCCTCTTCCTTGACAAAGCATTCCTGGGATCTCATAGAAGAGACTCTCAGGTGTGCAAGAGGCCTGAAAAGCCTGCAGACCAGGCTCCTAGGTGATCCTTGATGGACATTTGCTGGGCCTGAATTTGAACACTTAGGTCAGGACTCCCTAAGACAGCTTCTGCCACCACTGGGCTTCACGCTGTTCAAAGACCTGCTGTCAGTTGAGCCAAATGTTATCACCCTAATGTCTACCTTTTGAGGTCAGGTGTGATAAGCCTACTTTTTCCTTTAAAATATTGAAAGAGCAACTGTATGTCTTTTGTCTGTTCAGAATCCTCCATATTCAAAACTCTCTCAAAGAGATAATTTTAGACAGACATATAAAGAGCCTCAGAAACAAATTAATGAATCCATGGCAGGTTTTTTATGTAGTACTGAATGCATTAAAGGAGAATTACCAAATACTTACTTTGGGAGGGGATGCCAAACTGGAGCTTGCAGGTAGCTTGGGTCCTTTCTCTGAAGGAATCATGTTCAGTGTTTGATTAGCTGTGAAAAGTTGGAAGAGCCTCTTCAGCCTTTCAGGAGGAGAGAAAATGCTTAGTTCACTGGCTATTTATTTATTTATTTATTTTCTTTGAGACAGAGTCTTGCTCTGTGGCCCAGGTTGGAGTGCAATGGTACAATCTTAGCTCACTGCAACCTCTGCCTCCTGGGTCCCAAGCAGTTCTCCTGCCTCAGACTCCCGAGTATCTGGCATTACAGGCACCCAACACACTCAGCTAATTTTTGTATTTTTAGTAGAGACGGAGTTTCACCATGTTGGCCAGGCTGGTCTCAACCTCCTGACCTCAAGTGATCCAACCACCTTGGCCTCCCAAAGTGCTGGGATTACAGGTGTGAGCTGCCATCCCCAGCCTTGGCTTTGGGGGCCTTCTCCTCTACAAACCTACTCCCCTTTACTTTGGGGACAAGGTTGTTACAGCCCTTGATTTTAAAAATGTGTCCATTGTTGCATTTTATAAATATGAACAAACAATAATCCCCAGTTCATAATAATTTCTCTTTGAAATATTAATGTTTGAGATTTCAGATAGACTTACTGGAATTTACAAAATCTACAATATAACAAAAAGTGTTGCAGTAAACCCAAAAGAAATTGCATCTAAAAAACTTTGTTGAACTTGTTTATTCTTCAAATTGAATTGGCATAGATTTGGTGTATTGTATTATGGATTTTTCTATTCGTAAAGGATTATGAGTTATATAGAATACATATTTTTAAACTGGGAAAAAACCTTCTAAATCTCTCATATCTTGCCTGTATTCTACAAGGGATCAGTTGCAGTGTGTGACTGTCCAAACGCATTCTAAAGCCCTCTAAGGAAGCATTTGGCTTTGAGCAATGACCAGGTGATCAGACCAAAGGGGGGCAAAAGCAGAGAGAAATACAAAAGTGGTATGGATTCCTCGTGCAGGAGCCATCCTTTGGAAAGCCTCTGTGCCGTGACAATGGGGCGTATGTCCGCGCGCATGCGCATGCGTGCCTGTGTGTGTATATGAGGTGTTGGTATGGGGGGGATTTTGGGGACTTGAGAGTGGGCTAGAGATTTTTCTGAAACTTCTGTCTGAGGGAACCAGAAAACTCTGTTTTCCTGATAGCATATTTAATCTAAATTTGTAGATTAGTAAGCAGCCACAGTGAATTTTGGTATATTCATCCATCCCTCTGTTGAATTTCCGTAGCACGAGTCGTCTGTGGCATTTTCTTGGCAGTAACCTCCCTCCTCCTTGTGATGCTGTGAGCTGTGTGTCATTGCTGGCCGCCTCACTGGGCTTCCCATGGCTGTCCATCAGCTGCCCAGGTAGAGGGAAGTCCCCCTCAGAGGGAGGGACTATGGTCCCAGCCCAAGTGTCCATTATAATTCTTCACAGAGTGGCAGCAAAGGATAGGTGTCCATAAGCATTTGTTGTCAGACCCACAGAGAACAGAAAGAACTTTAAGTACAATGGAAGATTTGCCAGGTGGGCTCCTCAAGTTAAATCAGGCTATTACCAATGTCATCACATCTCAGGGTTAAGGGGCTTTAAAGACCATCTGTTTGAAAACTCTCCCTCGCATTTAACTGAAAAATGTTTCCCTGTGGCTTCTACCAGTTAGTCTGCAAAGAAAAAGATTTCTATTTCTCATAACATGGGTTATGAGTATGTGTGAGTGTGTGTGAGCACATGGGCATGTGTGTGTGCCTGGTGGGTACATTACCTTACCTGTAGTAAACAGTTGTAATAATGGGCCATGCCAATCAGAAGGTCTACAAGTAATAAAAATATTTACATTATAAGAGCAAATTTACTGTATAATACATTTGATTATGAAATATGAAATTATACATACTGTAGAATACATTTGTATTATACACTTGAAAGAAGACTGAAAAAGAAGTAGATGTGATTTTTATTTGCATTTTCTCTTTCTCATATTTATTGGTATAAATTAAAAATTATGGGCTTTTAAATAATTTTTTTTAATCTCAAGAATCTCATTGTTTTCTTGAATTGATGATAGTATGTAGAACCCTGGCAAAGATGATGATAGCAGATGGAACCCTAGCAGAAGAAATTTCTATTCTTTGGAGACCCCATCCCAGGAAAGCCCTCAGGCCAGGCAGTAATCTCTATTTCCTGTCTCTTAACTTCACCTTCTGGGGGACTCCTACACAATCCAGGGCCCTGTTTGGACACCGAGATCCATAAGGACAATTTATTGCCAGGCCCCTGCTAAGCTAGAAAAATTCTTCAGACAGTCCTCAATCCTTCAAAAGACATACAGAGTCTGTGCATTTAAGCCTTGATTTCGGCATCAAATATGAGCTGGGGCAAGAAAGGCTGTGAATTGAAAAGGAGCTATAACTTGCTCATCAGTGATGAGGAGGAGGGCCTACTTCCTCATACATTGGCCATTAATAAGAGTGAGTTTATTATTTTTTTCTAAATACTTTTTTATGTACTCTAATTTTACAAAAATGAGCATACAGTCATATTCATTTATTCACTCTTCTACCAGGCATCTATTGAAATATTTATAGTGAGCTAGGTGCTGTGCTGGGGTAAACAATGGGTAAAAGTGCTTGGCTGCAAGGAGCTTGGCATCTGTTGGAGCAGTTCATTTTATTGAGTAATTACTATGTGCCTGGCATTGCACCAACTATTTTACTACATGATCTCATTTAATCCTCATCATAATTTCATAGCATAGGAGTAATCATCCCCTTTTAATAGATGAAGACTCTGAGGCTCAGAGAATATAAGCAACTTTATTAAAAGCTATTAATTAGCAGGGCCAGGCCTGGAACCTGTGGTAAATTGTTTCTCCAGTCACCAATGTTTAATGCCCTTTCCCTGTTTTGTTAACTTCTGGTGTTGGTACGTGGCCAACTTTGATCAGTGAGAGGAGAGTGGAGGGGCTTCTGAACAGAAGCTTGAAGGTCAGTACATAGTTTGCCTTGTTATCTGCCATGTGATAATTCTAGGTGGAGGCTGCCCAGGTAACCTGAGTCTTAGAGTGAAGAAGACACAGAGTATAGCTACAACCCATCCACAGCAGGCATGCAGAGGGTGTGAAAAATCAGCTGTTGGAAGTCACTGAAACTCTGGGGTTATGTTTTCTGCAGCCTGGCTGTCTGACTGGTATAGAATCTTTAAGCCATTATACCAGAGTGCCTTCTTTTATATTATTTCTATAATTAGAAGTGAAAAAAAAGTTGAAATTGCAAAGAACAGGAATCTGGGCCAGATTTTTTGTTCTAAAAATGTTTATATGAATGACGATTTCTTTTCCTTCTGCCTTATCTGCCACCCTTCCTCCACTGTTAAAATCTTCTGTATCCATGATGATGACTACCTATAGGACTCATCCTGCCCCTTGCTGTCTTAGTGCTTTAGTGGATACCTCTTCCTGCAGTGCTTACAGCTGAATTCAATTCCACAAGTGCTTGCTGAGCATCTTTTGGAATATCTGTTATCCTGCTTCTTCAAAGTCCCAAACTCCTATCCACTCCGTGCAGTCATCCCGATGGCCCCAGACCTATATAATCACTCTCGCTCTCCCCTAGATGCTAATACCATTATTTGCCACATTTTATGTTACCTTAAACTGTTTACTATCATTTTTGATTGAAATAAAATTCACATAACACAGAATCCACCGTTTTAAAGGGGACAATTCAGTGATTTTTAGTATGTTTACAATGTCGTGAAACCATCACCACTATTTAATGCCCCAAACTTTTCATTACCCACAAAGAAACCTTATATCTATTAAGTAAGCGCTCCCTATTCCTTCCTCTCTGTAGCTTTTGGCAGCCACTAATCTCTTCTTTTTCCTGTATGGATTTACCTCTTCTGGACATTTCACATAAATAGAATTGTGCAGTATGTTGACTTTTGGATCTAGCTTCTTTTACTTAGGATGTTCTCAAAGTTTGTCCAGTTGTGGCATGTATCAGTATGTCACTTCTTTTTATGGTTGAATAACATTCCATTATTTAGATATGCCACAATTTGTTTATCCATTCATCAGCTGGTGGACGCTGGTATCGTTTCCACTATTTAGCTATTGTGAATAGTGCTGTTATGAGTTTGGGTGTTCAAGTTTTTGTGTGGATGTATGTTCTCATTTCTCCTGAGGATATACCTAGGAGTGGAATTGTTTGGTCATATGGTAACTCTATCTTTTTAAGTTTCTTTTTTTGTTTTCTCTAAGACGTTATGAACTCCTGGCAACAAGTTTTCCAACTCCATCTGTACTGCGGCAGTACATACATTCATTCCTTTGACAAATGTTAGTTGAAGGCCTATTTTGTGCCTGGTACTCCTCTGGGCATTTCTGCCAAGTTGATTTTCATAGAATCCTAGCCTGTGATCTGAGAGGTCATTTGGTCCAGTTTCCCATCCAGTAGAAGACTACTATATCCAAATCCTCTGGTCTTTGTATAATCCATAGAGCTTAGCTCCTTAAACATAATTTTGGTTGCATTTTGTGACTATGGAAACAGTATATACTTATTGTGGAAAACTTCAAAGTACAAGAACATATTAAAAAAGAAAAAAAAATTATCTGTAATTCTATACCCCAGAGATAAACACATATTGCTAAATTTCCTTTCAGATGTTTTGTCAGTCCAATAATGTGTTTCACGTAGTTGGGATCATCCTGTATTCATCAGATACCTCTTGTGTATGGCTTCAAAGCCTCTCATCATCACCGCCATATTATGAAGGCTTCAACCAGTTTCCCACAGGTGTCACCCAACAGCATCTCACCTTGGGCAAGATCATTGTCCCCTTTGCTTCTCTGACACAATGATGTCAGTGTGATGTGTCTGAGGAATCTGCTCAACATGGCGTAATCTAAACCTTTCACCAAAGAGACCTGACTTTTTGTTCCTTGGGATTCTCAGAAAGAGATGGAGCAGTCAGTTTCTCCCAATACTGGTCAATGCTGTGATTCATCTTTAGAGTCGCTCCCTCTCCTCCTCTGCTCAGTCCTCCTACTCCTCCACTCTTGCTTCCTGAAATAATTATCCAGAATAAACGACCCACACATCACACTTTGTTGCAGATGTTACTTTAGGGGGAAACACGGACTAAGGTGTTGTATATGCAATTTCAGACATGGATTTTATTTAAACATTATGCCGTGAGTTTAGACTATATACACAAATATATATATATATATATATATATATATACACACATATATATATATTTATATGTATTTATAAATTTAAATAGATGTAAGTTACTGTATAAGTGTATATAAATTTATATTTCTACATATGGAAATTCAAATATATATTTTAAGTATACTTTAAATTATATATATAATACATTGGCATTCATCCCTCTTCCCTTCTATGATCTCCTGTATCAGAGATGCTGGAAGCCTAGGACAACATTTCTCTAGAATCCTTTGCCAGCAGGCTTCTAATTTAGACTCTGCTGCTCACAAATGAATGGAAGGCAGAAAGAAGCAGAAGGTAGTATTGTTTCTCTAGCACTGGTGGGTGAGTGTGTGGGCTTTACATATGGTGAATGTGAACTTTTGCAGTGATTTCTTTAGATTCACATTCAGTTGTAAGGAATAATGTAGAGAAATATTGCATACATTTTACATAGTTGCCCATAACAGTAATATTTTGCAAGGTAGTCATATGGTATCACAACTGAGATACTGACATTGATACATTTCACTTATCCTATTCAGAATTGCTTGATTTTACTTGTTCTTGTGTGTGTGTGTGTGTGTGTGTGTGTGTGTGTGTGTGTTTTTGTATTATATACAATTTATTCAAATTTTTACTGGGATATAATTCACAAAATATAAAATTCACTAACTTAGAGTATGTAGTTCAATGGCTTTTAGTATATTCACAGAAGTATGCAGCTTTCACTACTGTCTAACTCTAGAATATTTTCATTACCTTGAAAGGAAACGCTACCCATTATCTGTCACTGTCTATCCCTCCCTCCAGCCCTAGGCAGCCACTAATCTACTTTTTCTCTCAGGATTTGCGTATTGTGAACATTTCATATAAACAATGATATAATATGTGGTCTTTTGCAATTGCCTTCTTTCCTTTAGTATAATGTTTTCAAGGTTCATCCATGTTGTAGCACGTATCAGTACCTCATTCTTCTTTATTGCAGATAATGTTTTATGGTATGGACACTTTATTTTATCCATTCATCGGATGATGGCGTTTGGGTTGTTTTCACTTTGAGAGTGTTGTAGACATGCTGCTATAAAAACTGTGGAAACTTGATGTGCAAGTTTTCGTGTGGACATATGTTTTAGTGAAATTGTTGGTCATATGGTAACTCCATGTTAACATTAAAAAACTTTTGAACTGTTTTCCAGAGCGGTAGCACCATTTAACATTCCTACCAGCAATGTTTGAGGGTTCCAGTTTTTCTCAGCCCGGCCAAAATTTGTAATTTTCTTTTTGATTGTTCTGTACAATTTTATCAAATGTATATGTTCATGTGTCCACCGCCATAGTCAAGATACTGAACAGCTTCATCCACACAAGGATCCCCTCATGTTGCCCTTTTCAAACTGCACCCACCTCCCTTCCACATCCTGCCAACCCCCCACCAACTCCAGGAACCACTAATTTTTTCTCCATTTCTAAAATTTTGTCATTTCAAAAATGAAATCACAGGTAGTGATCAAAGGTGACTTTGTATACAAATAGAATAATACATTAAGTAACCTTTGGGATTGACTTTTTTCAAACTATTGATACAGACAACATGGATGATGTCCTACGAATATGCTAAACTTTGTTCAAGCATTTACTCACTGAAGGACAGCTGGGCTGTCTCCAGTTTTTGGCTATTACAAATATAGCCGCTATAAACATTTATGCAGGTTTTTGTGTGAATATAAGTCTAAATTTCTCCAGGATAAATTCCCAAGAATGGACTTACTGGGTGGTTGTATGGTTATTGAAGATTTAGTTGATAAAAAATTGCCAAACTATTTTCCATTTTCCATTCTGGCCAGTTGGGTATGAGCACTCCAATTTATCTACATCCTCACCAGCATTTGTTGTTGTCATTCTGTTGTTTATTTTTTAATCTTTGCTTGTTATATCTTTATGCAAACTTTCAAAAATTAACCTTTTTAAAAAATGTCCTCTTTTTGTTTATAGCAGTGATCTTCATGTTAGGAAAGTCTTTTTCTCTGTCATATTGCAAAAACTATTTCTTATATTTTCTGGTATTTGTATAGAGAAGCAATGCAGGATGGAGTAGATCAGGGTGGTTGGAGTCTTGTCTGCAGTGAGATTAGCTCTGTTCATGTCTTGACCCCATCACTTGCTATTGTGTCCACTTTTAGTTGACATGTATCTCTATACTTTCCCTGTTTCTGATATCTGACATGTATCTTGACATGTATCTCTATACTTTCCCTGGCCTGATATCTCCTTTCCTTCAACTGTTTCTTAGGCAATGCTTCTTCATGCTGTTTTCACTCCAGTCAATCTCCGCTGGAAATTCTCCAGTATGACAATGTCTATCTCAACTTGCCATACCAAGATCTGAGCCCTCCACTCCAGAAAAATTTTTACAGTGCAGATAAAGTGGGTCTTAACTTGCGCTGTTCTGCACACTGTTAATATTAGCAAAGATTGCAGTGACTTTTGGAGGTGACCATGTTAACTCCCTGGCCATTAGGAAACTTCTGAGAGCAAAACATCATCATTTTCTCATGAGCTGCTATTAAAGCACGTCTCTTCCATCTCACATTTCTGCAGTCAATTTGATGATTTTTATCTGTTCCTCCAGTAGTTCTTTTGATTAATGTATAGTGGCCCTATTTCTTCCTAATAATGCTTTTCACCTCAAAGTCTATTTTGTTTTATAAAAATGTTGCCATTATGAATTTTTTTTACTAAGATATTTCCTGCATATCTCTTGCCTTTATTTTCTACTTTCAAAATTACTTTGTTTTAGAGGTGTCTCATATATAGTATATAGCTTGATTTAAAAAATATTATTTGATACTCTGAATGTTAATAGGTGAGCTTATTTATATTTGTTGAAAACCTAATATAATTGGACTTACTTATGCCATCTATTTTGTACTTTTAGTCACCTTTCCTGTTTTCTGTTTTTTTTAAAGTTCTTATTCTGTTTTCTTCTGTTTGCAGGGTATAGATTGTTTCCCATTGTTAGGTACTTATCTTTAACAATTTTAACATTCCTTCATAACTTTTTTAAAGCCTGCATTTATTTAATATCTTTGTCCTATTCCATACTGTATTTCTTCTGTCCCTTTTTTTTTTTTTTTTTAACTTTAGGGCAGATCTTTGTAGTTTTCTAATTAAAATTCATCTCATTAGTTTCAATTCATCCTGATGGCCTGTTGAGTAATTATGAGATCCTGATCCAGTCCTGAGGGATTCTCCTCCTGTTTTGTGCCATCTTCACATTTATTATGCCTGAGTCTACCCAAGTAATTAATTAAAAAATACATAGTAGAGCTAGAGTCAGGATCCTTTGTTTTCTATTTAGGAACTCCATGTCTTGTGGCTGGAGCACGGAGAGTCGAAACATAAAAATCTACTTTTCTAAACTGCTTGAATTGTGTCTATGACCAGCTTTCTTTTCTTTGACTATTACAAGACAATTTCATCACTTTCCCCCCCGAAGTTCCTATCACTTCCACTCCATCATTCAAGCCAGACTGTTGATTAAAATTAATTGAGGTAAAGCCGCTCCTGTGGTGGCTTCCTCAGCCTTTTGAGTGATGAAATTGTCAACAATGAGAGGCAGAAATCCATCAGATCCTCATCAAGTGAGGCCGCCGGCTGATGTCTAGATAAGAGTGCTGTAGCTGTGATGGGGTAGGGAGAGCAAAAGGACACAAAAAGACACTTGCATGTGGCATGGCGTGGTAGACTAGTGACAACTGGGAGGCAGTAAACCTGGGCTCTCTCCTGATCATATTATACTTTAGGAATTGAAAACTCCACACATTTGAACACATACACATGCCAGACCATTATTTAGTTACCTTGGAGATTTTCTTTCAGTTTCTCACCCACACACTTCTTAACCCCTTGCAATCTGTTTTGTCTTCTTGCTTCTATCAAAACTATTTTTTCCTTTTTGCTTCTATCAAAACTATTTTCCTTTTCTTGACCGAAACCCCAGAGCCTGTTTTCTGTTCTAATTCTAGGAACGTATCTTTTGTATTTTGCACCATGGATCCTCTGCTTTCTTAATGAAATTCTTTCCTTTTTACGTTTCTCTGTCGCTGCCTTCTCATGTTGCTCCCCCTACACTTTTCCTTTGCTGATGTCACTTGTTCCTTCCCCTTTTCCTTGAATGTGTGCCCCACTCAACCCCAGACAGAGCCCCAACTTCTTGCTGGGTGTCTTCTTTCTTCTCTTTAAAGCTTAACGTGCCCTGTATTGAATTCCTTACATTGTTCTTAAGAGCAGTTAATCCTTGATTTTATTCTTTCTCTTAATGGAACCTCATTTCCCCAGGGACACTGGCTCAACATCCTGAGTCCTAGAATGGAGTGCTGAGCTATCTCCAATCATACTGCAGTTTAATAAGTATGTACTGAGTACATTTGGTGGTACTGGGATATAGGCTTTTCCATTGAAGGAGCTCAGTGTCTAGAGGATTACAATAACACCACATAACCAGGGCTGCAGCAAACAGGTACACATGCTCTGGTAGCCCAGAGTAAGGAGGGAGGAGAATATGATGAATATTCATGAAGGACCTGCTAAATACCAGTTTTTGCACTAGGCTCTTCATATATATTATCTCCGTTGAAGCTTATGACCCTCTGAGGTAGATATTACAGCCAAAGAGAGGTAAGCTTAGTGGGGTCAAGGGGCAAACGATTGCATAATAAATGCTGGAACCAGGATTTAAAGTTGGATCTGTTATTTTTCCAGAGCACTACATTGCCTCCTGGGCTGTTACAAAAGAGGGGACATGTGTGTTAATCATTTAAGGATGAACTTTCTTGGTAGTTAATATGCAGAAAAGAATTCCTAGCACAGAGAATAGAATACAAAAAAGCATAAAGAGCATGCATTAGAGTTTGAAGTAGAAAGAAAAAACAAAGAGGAGGAGGAAGTTTAAGGAGAAAGATGATGCATTAGGTTTTAGACATGTTGAGTTCTAGGCATTTATAGGCTATTGTCAGTTCAGTAAATAGTTGGAAATATAAGTTTGAGAAAGTGATAGATCCCACAGAATGAGAGAAAATACTTGGAAATCAAACATCCAACAAAGGATTAACATCTAAAATATATAAGGAACTCAAACAATTAAATAGCAAGAAAACAACCCAATTAAAAAATGGGCAAAGCACCCAAACTGACATTTGTCAAAAGAAAACATACAAATAGCCAACAAGTACATGAAAAATGCTCATCATCAGCATTAAGGAAATTCTAATGAAAATCACAATGAGAGATCACTTCATACCTCTTAGAATATCTTTTATTAAAAAATGAAAGATAATAAATGTTAGACAGGATAAAAGGAGACCATATTTTGTAATGTAAACTAGTACAACCATAATGAAAAATGGTATGGAACAAAAACTAAAAGCAGAATTTCTATATGACTCAGTAATTGTACTTCCAGGTATATATCCAAAGGAACTGAAATCAATATGTTGAAGGGATATCACTACTCCCCCTGTTTTCTGCAGCATTATTTATCAAGATATAGAAGCAACCTAAGTGTCCAACAGTGGATGAATCTTTTATAAAGAAATGTTGTATATCTAAACAATGGAATGCTATTTAGCATTAAAATGTCAAAATTCTGTCATTTTTTTTACAACATGGATGAATCTGCAGGACATTATGTTAAGTGAAATAATCCAGGCATAGAAAGACAAATACAGCATGATCTAACTTATATATGGAATCTAATAAAGTTGAACTCATAGAAGTAAGGAGTAGAACAGTGGTTACCAGGGGCAAGGAGGGCAAAGGGAGTTGTTGATCAAAGGGTACAAAGTTTTACATAGATCAGAGGAATAGTTTTTGAGATTTGCTGCACAGCAGGGTGACTATAGTCAATAATAATGTATTATAAATTTCAAAATAACTAAGAAGGTAAATTTCAAATGTCACATCATAAAAATGAAAGGTAAGTGAGGAGACACATAGGTTAACTAGCTTGATGTAATCAGGCCACATTGTATACATGTATCAAAACAACACGATTTAGCTCATAAATTTATACGACTATGATTTGTAAACTAAAAAGAGATAGGAAACTAGAACTTTAAACCTGCATGTTTTCGGTGTCAATGTAAGGTAGGGGTTGGAGTCGTGGAGGTGTTAGAATTATCTAGATAGACGGTATTGTGCCAGAAAAATAAAAGAATGAGCAAGGTGTTATCAAGAACCAGGAGATTGAGAGGGAGCTTCTGGGGAAACGAGAGAGCAGATGGTAAAAACCAGAGAAGAATTTCAAGAAGGTCAAGGTCAACGGCATTTCCAAAGAGATAATTTGGGGTCAGGACTAAAAATGACAATTGAATTGGATAACCAGGACGTCACTGGAGAATTTTTGAGAACAGTTTTAATTTAGAGGTGAGGAGTGGAATGCAAGTTTCAAGAGGTTAGGAGATGTACAGGGGGTAAACAGTAGAAAAAAAAGTCATGGTGGCTGATCTCTATAGTAGTGTCTCCTCCATTTTCAAGGCCAGTTCAAATTTAATCTTATCTATGAAATTCCCCCCATATCCTTCTTTTTCTCTGTGTTTCTAGGTCATTCTTATCTCCATTGTATCCCTTGCCACCACCTAATCTGTGTTTGTGATTTGGGTACAGTTTCTAGGGCTGGATTGCAAGCTCCATGAGGTGTGAGATCCTTTTCTTGGTGTCATAACACTGACCTGGTACTCAGTGGGTGTTCACATAGTGTCTTGGAAACTGTAGGCGTTCACAAAATAGTTGCTACATTGGAGTAATCAGACACTAGCATTGCAAAAGGTAACAAAAAATTCTTGTAATATTTCTGGTGAGGTTTACTTTTTTTTTAGGGGAAGGAGTATATGCTGAGTGAAAGAAAACTGAGTGTTTTTTTCTGTTCAGGTGAATGGGGTATGCATTCTGAAGATAGATATCTCAGTCAACAATTCTTTCAGAACTAGAAGTGTTTTGTCTACATGAAACCAAACAATTGGCAAGAAATTTTGATCAAAGCTGACATTTTCTTCAGTTTGTTAAAGTTTTCTTCAACCTGTTGCAATTTTTAAATGAACTTGTCTGAGAATTTTGACTTTGTTCAGAAATGAGCTTTTAGGGGTTCTGATCAAACTGTTTTCTGGTTAGTTTTGGAGTAATGACATAAAGAAAAAAAGCATGATAAAGAATGTTGACCAAAAAGAGGGAGAGCAGTGCTGTGCAGCATTCTAGATAGAGCACTGGACTAAGAGGTAGGATACATCTGACCTCTGCTTCTAACCTTGCTCCTAATAAGCAGAGTTACCTCATTTAATGACTTTGTGTTTTGGTCTCCATATCGGTAAAACAAGGTAGTGAGACAGGATATCTCTAAGATCCCCTATTCCTGTTTTAATATCTTATGAACCTAGGAAAAACCCTTCTACAGACATAGTCTACAAAATGTTTCCACCCTCATGCCCCCTACTTTCTGACATCCATTTGGCAGTGAACATGGAATTACTGAAGGAGGGAAGCACAAAATTGGCTCCTTTCCCCCTCCTCCTCGCCTTATCCCTGACTTGCTGTCATTATAGAAAATTAAATGCAACTTGATAGCCCCGGTTTGATTATTGAACTGTAAGCTCTGCAGAGAAAGGGACCATGTCTAATCTCCTCTGTGTATCGCACCAGAACTGTGGTTCTGGATCCTACACGCACTTTTTGCTTAACTGACCTTTTGAGAGCTTGGCTGTGTTGAATCTGTGTAGTGACCTGCTGAAGGTGAATTGCTCAGCTTGGCAGGTAACTTATGATTCCTATTTGTTGCTATTGATTTTAATTATGTGCTGTATTTCTATAAATATTCTACATAGACCCAGAAACTTCAAAACACATGGCATATAAATATATACATATATTTAAAGATTAAAACTGAAAACCAACAGAAAGCAAGAGAAACTCTACCACTGACCTCTTTGTTATACTTTCTGTCACAAACCAAGTGACAGCTTCCTCTGTTTTAGCCTCCTGAGTTCTGAGTAATTTCTCAGTTGAGCTCTGGGGGTAAGGTAAGAGTGGATGGATGGTAAGAGCCTTCTTATCCGATGTGAGAGAACTAGTAGTTGTTTTAAAGATTGGTTAAAAAAAGGAATCTGAATAAATGGTGTACACACAGCTCACCATTTGATTTGAATCTAAAACTCTGAATGCATACCGCTTTTCCAACCTTTTGATGTAAAGTCAAGGTCTTTTTTCATGGGATGAGGGGATTGGAGAGGATTCAGTACTTGTACATACACTATTGCTTACAACACCCAGTTTCTATCTCGTGAGGTGCAAGAAAATCTTAGACCTTTGTAAAGCAATCTGACTGCAGAACCCTTCCAGATATGTATGGTCATTTCCTCAGTCTTTTACACATCTTTTGCCCTCACCTGTTTAAACACACTTTGGAATCTTTTCGAAGTATTCAACTTAATTATCACATAATTTAATCTCTTTTTTTCACTCACGTTTCATCTGCTTAGATAATATTTAGCTATATAATTTCAACAACATGTAAAACTGTTAACAACAAGGTAAGAAATATTCAACATGCTCTTGGTAGGTGTGAGGGTTTCTCAAAGTGGCCTCGTAGTCACATGCCTAGATGGTGCCACAGGCATCAGACCTGTGTTCTGTAGAGGAAATGGAGGCTGCTAAGTCATCTGACAACTCAGTTATTAGAAAGCCCTTCCAAGAGCATCTTCTGTAACTTTGAAATATCTCTTCAGCTGAAAATCCAGAGGCATTCTTTTTAATTTTTTCAGCTTTATTGAGGTGTAATTAAAAATGGTATGTTTTTCCAAATGAAGAAAAAAAATTTTTTTTAAATGGTATGTTTTAAGGTATACAGCGTGATGTTTTGTTATACAAATACATTGTGAAATGTTTACCACAATCAAGCTAATTAACATATCTTCACAGTTAACTTTTTTTGGTGATGTACTTTCTCAGAAAACTTAAGATGTACTCTCTTATTAAGATGTGCCCTCTTAGGAAATTTCAAATCTGCAATACAGTATTGTTAACTATGCTCACCATGCTGCTCGCTGGATCTCCTGAATTTGTTCATCTTGTTTATCTGAAACTGTGCTCTTTGACCAACATTCCCCTCTTTCCTCCACCTCTCAACCTCTGAAAACCATCACTCTACTCTCTGCTTCCAAGAATTTGACTTTTTTAAGATTCCACATATAAGTGACATCATGCAGTATTTGTCTTTCTGTGTCTGGGTTATTTCACTTAAACTAATGTCTTCCAAGTTTATCCATTTTGTTGCAAGTGGCAAGATTTCCTTAATTTTTAAGATTGAGTAATATTCCTGTGTGTGTGTGTGTATCACATTTTCTTTATTCACATAGGTTATTTTCATATCTTGGCTACTGTGAATAATGCTGCAATGAACATGGGAGAAAAGACAGCCTATGGATTGGGAGAAAATATTTGCAGACCATACACATGATTAAGGGTTAATATCCAAAATATATAAGGCACTCAAAAAACTCAATAACAAGGATACAATCTGATTAAAAAATGGACAAAGGAATTGAATAGACATTTCTCAAAATAAGACATGTAAAAGGTCAAATGGGTATATGAAAAGGCATTCAGCATCCCTAATCATCAGGAGAAATGCAATAAAAACCACAATAAGATATTACCTCACATCTGTTGGAATGCTTATCATCAAAAAGACAAAAGATAACAAGCGTTGGCAAAAATGTGGAGAAAAGGGGAACCCTTCTATGCTATTGATGAGAATGTAAATTTTTATAGACTATTATGGAAAACAATATGGAGGCTTCCTCAAAAAATTAAAAATGGAACTCCCATACCATCCAGCAATCCCACTTCTAGGTATATAACCAAAGGAAACGAAGCCAGAGGTATTCTTAATTTTGTTCCATCTGTATCTGATGCTCACTCTGTTGATTAAGCATATAGTGGGTTGATTTTCTTGCTTTTATCTGTGTAGCCTGCCTATTGGCAGATACAATTGTCTCAATGCTTTTTATGCTCTGAGACTACGAAAACAGTCTTAGACAAATCCTTGTCATTGTCACCACTGGTGGTAAACATTTTAGTGTACTTAGGACATTGGAGGTATTATACAAGATGCTAAGAATTCAGAATATCAGCGAATTAGGGTCTCCTGCTCTCAAGTAGTATGGAATCTATTTTGAGATAAAGGATGTTTGTGTATATATGTACACATATATGCAAAGATACTAGTATGGGGTAATATATTCATGTTAAAAGTAATTTGTATAGATAGTAAGGGTGTAGAAATTTAGATGGACTGAATGTTACAGTCCTAATCATGTTTTATGCAAAGTATTTAAACCACTTATCATACCTGTGTCATGTTTGGTCATAGATAAGATATTCCAAACAGGAATATATTGAACTTGATTTGAACTTGAATAGGACCATTCCAAGAGGGGGAATTGACATGGAAGTGGACAAGTCACTGGGTGGAAGCAGATGCAGAGCGAGGTCAAGCTGATGTGCTGGGAAAAGCCCAACCTGAATGTCAGAAGTCAGTATTCTGAACACTACACACAGGCCAGAGGTTGTCAGGCCAGTGTGCTAATAAATGTCCTGTCATGGGGCCTCTGGGAGGGGCAACATTAAGATAGTGGGGCAGGCAGCTGAGATTGTTAGAGGACACAGGGCTGAAGCGACAGAGCAGATGTTTGTGGGGGCTTTGGTAAAAATATAACTTAGCTCCATATATTGATGAAATTGAGCACTCTTGACTGTAGACACTTTACCAAGGAAAGGAGGCTTAATTGTTTTTTGGAAGTAGAATGTGACACAAACTTCCCACTTTCCCTTTCTCCTAACTCTGTGTCTAGGAGAGAAAACTTTGCAATCTGAACTTCTTCACCCAGAGATGCATGTGACTGAAAAAGAATGTGGCTCCTTCTGGCCTATACCTTGGCTTCTCTGGGCCCCTAAGTTTCTGCTTGGGGGGAGAAACTTAGAGGGGGCTGTAAGTAGCCTCAGAGTTGCAAAGGTTCTCTACCAATTGTGTGAGTCAGTGAGACAGAACACTTGCACAACAAGTCTGGATGTGCAGATTTATTACTCAGCAAGGATAAACAGAAGCTTAGGAGCCATAGACAGCCAGTCGTGCAAGGCTCAGGAAAGATGCCTAGGGTGAATGGAATCTTGGCTGGCATGCCTCATGTCACATGAGGGACCCCAAAAGCACTCTACCCTGGGCTTGTATACCCTGGGGTGCCACTTGGCTCATGGAGCACACATGTTATAGAACATTTTGTTCTAGGAGAAATGAGGACATTGCCCAGATTGTTCTGGACATTTCCTCTTTAACTCAGGATGTTGCACTCTTGGTATATTCTCACCAAAAGTTGCAAGCAAGAAGGCAGAAGGGGTGGGTTGGCCAAAGACATCAGGGACTGTCCTGCAAGAGCATCATCTGAAAAGGAAAAGTAGAGTTTGTTATCCTCAACAAGCTTCCTCTATGATGAGTTATCCATGACACCTGTCCTTAAAATATGACTGGTCCACTCCTCAGATGCAAGAATAAACTCTTTCCTTAACTTATTTCCTCCTAAGACAGAAGAATGGCAATCTCATTATTGTGTTAGCTAGTTTATCTTATCTAGGAAAGCATTTAACCAATACTAGACATCAAAACCTATTTCTATCTGGGTCTCACTGATTCATCTACATTTTCTCTGATTTCTTGCATATTTGAAACCAAATCTAAAACTCAAGATCTAACCGAATGAGAGTAGTGTCACTTCTAGTGTGAAGTAGTCATTGCAATATTAAGTGAAAAATGCCTTCACACAGAGTGCCACCTGCTTTCCTCTTCCTGCATTTCTCCTGAAGGTGATCACCAAAAAAGCATTAAGGAATTCCCCTGACTTAGGGGGGAATTCCAATCAGGCCTGAGGTTAGGGTCTGCTGAGGAATATTAGGCCAGGAAAACTGAATTTTTATTTCTTTTGTCCCATAGTGTACACAGGTAGTTCCTCTTACACCTGTTGAGGATGCAGGCTTGCAGCTAAAGCCTATAGAACTTTGGACAGCCATGTGGATGGCAAAGAAAGCCACTTTATACTTTCTTGTACCCTCTCCCGTCATGGGCAGTATCACCAGTGGCTGCACATTCCTGTGGGGGATCATATTTCCATGTTGGTGTATGTTATGTTGCTTCCTTTTTGTGCCATTTTAAGTTTTCTATTTGCCATTAAATGTACTTTACATCTGTTTGTTATGTTTTCCCCATGAGCATATAAGTCCATAACTTTCTCTAGATATATTCACAGTGTCTACAACAGAAGCTGCATATAGAGGGTATTCAATAAATAACTGTTGAATGAGTATGTTCTCTAACGGTATCTATTGTATATTTCCATCAACCACCTGCTATACAACAGACAATATTCCAGTCACTGGAACAGAAAGGGGTAGGTGAGGTCGCTGATAATGGCAAAGCAGGGCCTTGGTGCCATAGGTTATCATTGGTGACATTGGACAGGTTATCAAAGGAGGGTCGGCAAGGATTCTGTCACCAGAATCAAGATGAATGGTTTGTTTCTAACTCCTGCAGATGAAGGCTTTAAATGCTGTAATGGACCACAGTCTCTATATTAGGATCATTGACCCCACACTAAGAAGAGGTGTGTCACAGGGACAAAAATTGTGGCAAAGCACAGTAGAACTTTCTCTCCTTAACCTCTTTGGCCAATGTAACACCTATGCATTGATGGAAATCAGGCATCCTTGGTTCTTATTGGGCTGAGTGACAATTTAGTTGTTACATAATGACTGCTGGGCTAATAATTGTTAATTAAATTTCTTTATGAAGAACATTTTTAAAATTACCTCAATATCCCTTCTGCTTGCCTCTGAAAACCGAGTGCTTAATAGCAGAGAGAGAAAAAATATTGTTTCCACAGAAGCAGAAGAGAGCAGACTGCCTGCAAAGAACTAATTTCAGGCACATAAACAGGTCGGCTTGTGACGGTGGAATATCCTTTTGTTTATTCCATTAAATAGAATTTGCCTGGGCCTTTGCTGTGCATCAATCTCTGCTGCACCATTGCAATGCAGTACAGCGCCCTCCCCCATCCTTACCCCACAGGTGAGGGGTCTTTGGGCCAAGGCACTAGTCTCCTGGCTGTTGAGAGCCGCACCCCTATCAATTGGGTCTGGATTTATTAAACTGTTACTAGAAATTATGTATCACAGGGACCTTAAGGCCATATATAGTGAGCCCTGTCCTATATTTCTAACTTCCCTTCTGTGCCTGCACTTCTCTCTGCCCAGAATTTTTGTGTTTCTCTGAATTTCCAAGTCACCTGTAAAGTGCCCATTTCTCTTTCCCAGCTGCTCTCTTGCGTTATTTATAATAGGCCCCAGGAGGAAATGTTCATTCAAAGCAGAAAGAGGAGATTATGTCAGAGAAGAGAGAAATTCGGCAGTGCTCTTTGGAGTTGAAAGCTGTGACATTAAAAAAAAAAAAGGGAAAAATCATGTGCTGAGCAAAGGCTGTAGCTGAAGGTGAGGTGTGATCCAGGGGCTTCAGGAATTGATTATTTTTCTGTGAAAGAATTGTTTAAGAATAGGCAATTTTAAAAATGTTGTTACCACACACATTACATCAGGGCTAAAATAGTTAAGTGAATTATCTTTAAGGAATATGACAAAGGAAGTAGACACTTGGGTTAAATGGAAGTTTTTCTGCATGATCTTGTCCAATCAATAAAAACTCCAGGGGTCCCTGTTCAATGAAGAAATTCAAAAGACCCCTGGTATTCCCACAAGCAGAATTCTGCTTTCTGAAATCTTAACATACATTGTAGCAACTGATGGATTTGTTTGCCCAAGAATACTGGCATTCAGTGTGAATTCTATTTTTAACAGGATCTTGGCACATGTGCCCAAAATGTAAGTGGATAAAACACTGGTTTCTAGAAATATTAATGATTTTAGTAACAGTTAAATTATTAGAAGTAATATTCTACCTTCAAATTCTGGGTGGCTGCTTCCCATAAACTTGCTATTTCAGTTTGAAAATCTGTATGATTCCTTACTAAATGGTCTAAAACTATGTAGGTCTATGATCAATGGAAAGTTTCTAAATTTCTTTGTCAGCTCATTTCCAGGTCTAAGTGAACTAAAAGCATGTTTTGTTTTCAGTACATTAAATCTGATGTTCGGTATTGAAACCTCTCTTCACCCATCCCTCAGCCCTGAAATTTCCTGGTATGTGGCCCTGACACCAACATAGATCCTCAAACCAGTAACCTCTGAGTCCACACTGGCTCCTCTCTCTGCCTTAGTCTCCACATCCAGTCCGTGACAGAGACCAGTTGTTTCTGCATCCCAAATACTGCTTGAATCTGTTTTCTTCTTCCTATCCACCTGCTGCAAGCTATTACTCTCTCTCCTGGATTACTGCAGGAGCCCCTCAGTGTCCTTGCTCCTGATCTTGCCCCCATCTGCCCCACACCCCGTCCTTTCCTGCCTTTGGTTCTTGGCAGATGTAGTTATTTCTGCTGGAAGAAACATTTTCTCATTCCTACCGCTCTTCACTTAGCCAATTTCTACTCCACTTAAAATTCAGCATGGATTTAATTACCTCAATGGAGTCTTCCCTGATCACTCTGTCTACATTGGAATATCTTTCCTTAAGCCCTTATGAAATACTGCACTTTATAGGAGCACAAATCTCACTTCTAATTGGTGGTTCTATGCTTGTTGGGTTATAGGTTCACTGAGGGCAGGGATAGGATCTGTCTCATTCACGAGACCTAAAATATATCAAGTGCTCAGTAAATAGTTGTTGCGCACAAGAGGAATCTTAGAAATGTGTTTTCCATGTACAAGAGGCCAATTGACAAAGCAAAATGGAAGGTGGAGGTATTATTTAGTCATAGGGATATGAAGGTAGTTCTGATCAATGCTAATTTGACTCCCAAACTGAAGTACAATCAGTCACCACTTTTTTTTTTTTTTTTAAACTTAAGTGTGACATCTGCATCCTGGATGAGTAAGTTTGATTTTAATTTATCATCCTGTGGTCATTTGTGTTCAGATAGAAATAGAAATGTAGTCATCTCCCATGCTGTGCTACTTTTTTTCTCTTTTTACTTTTTTTCAGTATTTTTCAGAGTCTGTGTCTTCTCTATTTCAATGATTTTTTCAAGCAAATACATACATGCTTTCAAGGATATTTTGTTGGATAGGAATGGGTTAGAGACATGCATCATGTATTATTTCGGTACTTAATGTCCTAAAAGCATGTCTTGGTAACATGTTGAAATTTATAACTGGCTGGGTGTGGTCGCTCATGCCTGTAATCCCAGCACTTTGGGATGCCAAGGTGGGCGGATCACAAGGTCAGGAGTTTGAGACCAGCCTGGCCAACATGGTGAAACCCTGTCTTCACTAAAAATACAAAAAATTAGCTGGGCATGATAGAGGTGCCTATAATCCCAGCTACTTGGGAGGCTGAGGCAGGAGAATAGCTTTAACCTGGGAGGCAGAAGTTGCAGTGAGCTGAGACCACACCACAATATTCCAGCCTGGGCAAGAGAGTGAGACTCTGTCTTAAAAAAAAAAAAAAAAAAAAAAAGAAAATAGAAATTTATAACTATCCCATGTCAGAGTTGCTCTTAGAAATATTGCTGAGTAAAAAGTTCTAAAAGATGAAAAAGTTCGTTGACAAGATGCATGGTACAGTTATAGAATCATTCTTGGGGGACTTGCTATGGGCTGACTCTTATGTTTATGAAACTTTGCTGCCATAAAAATGACTAGGTGAGAAATGGTGCTGCACTCGTGGGGTTTACTTCAGCAAGATGGACACCATTTTATTATACAAAATATCATGGATTTTGGCATCTTCAGATTAGCATCAGTTCAGCTTTCTAACCTGCTACTTGGCATTTTCTTTTTTAATTATTATTATTTTTTTTATTGTACTTTAGGTTCTGGGGTACATGTGCAGATCATGCAGGATTGTTGCATAGTTACATAAATGGCAAGGTAGTTTGCTGCCTTCATCTCCCCCATCACCTATATCTGGTATTTCTCCCCTCATTATACCTCCCCACCCCCAGCTATCCCTCAACTAGGCCCCCACAACTGACTGCAGTGGGTGATGCTCCCCTCCCTTTGTCCTCGTGTTCTAATTGTTCAACACCCACCTGTGAGTGATAACATGCGGTGTTTGGTTTTCTGTTCTTGTGTCAGTTTGCCGAAAGTGATGGTTTCCAGAATCATCCATGTCCCTATGAAGGACATGAACTTATTGTTTTTTATGGCTGCATAGTATTCCATGGTGTGTATGTGCCACATTTTCTTCATCTAGTCTATCATTGATGGACATTTGGGGTTGGTTCCAGGTCTTTGCTGTTGTAAACAGTGCCGCAATGAACATACCTGTGCATATATGTCTTTATAATAGAACAATTTATAATTCTTTGGGTATATACCCAGTAATGGGATTGCTGGGTCAAGTGGTATTTCTATTTCTAGGTCCTTGAGAAATCACCACACTGTCTTCCACAATGGTTGCACTAATTTGCACTCCCACCAACAGTGTAAAAGTCTTCCTATTTCTCCACATCCTCTCCAGCATCTGTTGTCTCCAGATTTTTTAATGATCGCCATTTTAACTGATGTGAGATGGTATCTCAGTGTTGTTTTGATTTGTATTTCTCTAGTGACCAGTGAAGATGGGCATTTTTTCATATGTTTGTGAGCCTCATAGATGTCTTCTTTTGGGAAGTGTCCACTCATATCCTTTGCCCACTTTTGAATGGGTTTGTTTGTTCTTTTCTTGTAAATCTGTTTTAGTTCTTTGTAGATTCTGGATATTAGCCCTTTGTCAGATGGGTAGATTGCAAAAATTTGTTCCCATTTTGTTGGTTGCTGGTTCACTCTAATAATTGTTTCCTTTGCTGTGCAGAAGCTCTGGAGTTTAATTAGATCCCATTTGTCTATTTTGGCTTTTGTTGCCATTGCTTTTGGTGTTTTATCCATGAAGTCCTTGCCTATGCCTATGTCATGAATGGTTTTGCCTAGGCTTTCTTCTAGGGTTTTTATGGTGTTAGGTTTTACGTTTAGATCTTTAATCTATCTGGAATTAATTTTAGTGTAAGGTGTCAGGAAAGGGTTCAGTTTCTGCTTTCTGCACATTGCTAGCCAGTTTTCCCAATACCATTTATTAAACAGGGAATCCTTTCCCCATTGCTTATTTTTGTCAGGTCTGTCAAAGTTCAGATGATTGTAGATGTGTGGTGTCACTTCTGAGGTCTCTGTTCTGTTCCATTGGTCTATATCTCTGTTTTGGTACCAGTACCATGCTGTTTTGATTACTGTAGCCTTGTAGTATAGTTTGAAGTTAGGCAGTGTGATGCCTCCAGCTTTGTTGCTCTTGCTTAGTATTGTTTTGGTTATGCAGGCTCTCTTTTGGTTTCATATGAAGTTTGAAGTGGTTTTTTCCAGTTCCGTGAAGAAGGTCATTGGAAACTTGATGGGGATAGTGTTGAATCTATAAATTACTTTGGGCAGTATGGCCATTTTCACGATGTTGATTCTTCCCAACCATGAGAATGGAATCTTTTTCCATCTGTCTGTGTCCTCTCTTATTTCATTGAGCAGTGGTTTGTAGTTCTCCTTGAAGAGGTCCTTCACATCCTTTGTTAGTTGTATTTCTAGGTGTTTTATTCTCTTTGTAGCAATCGTGAATGGGAGTTCACTTTTGATTCGGCTCTCTGTTGGTCTGTTATTGGTGTATAGAAATGCTTGTGATTTCTGCACGTTGATTTTGTATCCTGAGACTTTGCTGAAGTTGCTTATCAGTTTCAGGAGATTTCAAAGAATTATTATTGTTTTGGTTTGGTAGAAACTTTGGCATCATTCTTGACAAAGGCAACATCTCTGTGGGTTGTCACAAAAGACACATGCAGCTCTTTCCTGTAGAAAGACAGATGGAGACTTCAAATGGTTGTGTGGAAACGGTGCTCATCATGTTACTGGAAGACTTCAGTGTTTTCATTGATTAGCAGCAGGGGCGAGCAACATCGTCAGCATGTCTGAATATTTCAATAATTTTAATTTACTCTTTTGAGTTTAGAATGATTTTGGGGAGAACTTCTTTAGCATATTTACAGTTTTAGTATTTGACTTTGGAAAATGTTTTATGTTTTTTAAATTTGCTTTTCCTGGAAGTACACTTTAAATTAAGACTTGCTGAATCAACCTTTAACAAATTATCACACTTTTCCAAAACACTTTTAATGTAAAGTACAATGATCACCTGTATTTTTTCTTATATATCTAGTAAACTCTTGGTAATTTAAGCATTGATTTTCCAGTTTTTGGAATTTCTGGATTTTCTTTCTTTCTCTCTCTCTCTCTCTCTCTCTCTCTCTCTGTCATTTCCGGGTTTCCTTTCTCTCTCTCTCTTTCTTTCTTTCTCTCTTTCTCTTTCTTTCTTTCTTTCTTTCCTTCTTTCTTCTTTCTCTCTCTCTCCCTCTCTCCCCTCCCTCCCTCCCTTATTGTCTTTCTATCTTGTGATCTGTTTATTCCTCCACAGAAGGAGGAATTGAGCTGTGGAATCCATCATTCAATTAACAAATTCTGATCACATGTTTATGCCCAGTGCAGTCCCTGCTTAATGATAACTTTTTAGTGTCCTTACAAGGTGCTATCCATGAAAAAGTTGTTATACATCCAAGGTGGTTTGTTATCAGGTTCTGATTTGATGGTCTAGACTATGTGAGAAGGGTGGGAGGTGGGTGAAACCTAGAAGGGAATAGCACTAGGCTTTTCCTAATGTGCAGGCTGAGGAGAGGTTGCGTCTTAGTTGTAAAGACTTTGGAGGATGGTGAAGAGTTGGAAATAAGATAGAGGAGAGAGCATCACAGACTTTCAAGGGACCTTTTTTTCAGCTGGAGATATGCAGTGGGCAAACAGGAGAAGTGACTTTGAGAGACAGTGTGGACTGGATTACAAAGAGCTTTGATTGTTGGAAAGTACCTCATATAAGAGGTTTTGTGTGGTAAGCAATGAAAAGGCATTGCTGATTTTGACCCAATCCCTGAAATTCAAAGGAATTAGCATGATTTTTCTTGTAAGAAGCCTTGGCTAAAGTCTTGACAGAGAGAAAACTGAATAAAAGTTTACAGTTAAGTTTTGGGAGATTTATCAGTTAACTTTAAACAATTTTAATCCGTCTAGTTTTCAGAGATGACAGAGAATTTGCTTCATGTCATTTCCCCCCCTCTTTATCTTACCCCTTTGTATGTTCATTGATAGGAGATTTGCATTTGAAAAGTTTTATTATACATTCCAGTAGGAAAATTGTACATTGTTGATAAATGTATCTTTTATAATCCTTGCTGTTATTGGAACACTGCTAATTTTATTAACTTTCTCAAAGGAAAAATAAAAGTGAAATAAATGCCTGTGCAACCCCTTCATTATCTTGTCTGCCCTTACCTCATTTACTTTGCTGAAATTCTAATGGGAGAAAAAGGGGTCTGCCCAGTAATTTTCTTTTCCTGTGACATTTCAGCCCTCCTCCAGTTCAGTGCTGTAATAAAAATTGGCAGCTTTTGAGAAAAACAGTAACCATTAGAGGAGAGCACCTGCTACATGGACCATAAACAGCAGAAGAACCTCTCCAGCCCAAATATAGTGCCATTCTTCAAATGTATTAGAGGAAACCCTGCTAGATTCTCAGAGGTCAGTCATTCTAAGCACAGGAGATGGGCTGAACATTCTATCCCAAATGCTTCATCATCCATGTTGGTGCTCACAATGATCAACAGTTTGCAGATTAAGGGCAGTAACATCCCAAGGTTATTACCATTTCTCTTTGGACTTTTCAGCAAGAAGTTAGGGCAGCAGGTGACCTAACAGAATTAACATCAAAGACTATTAGGTTTTCACAAAGTTTTTTGGTTTCTTTTTATAGAATGTTCCATTCAGCAGTAGTTAAAACAACATCAAATTGATTTGCCTTGAAGGATGAATAAAGTAGACTTTTATTGTCACAAACATAGTATTTTAACTGTACCAGTTTAATGTTGAAGTTTGAAGGGGCAATCTTAGGTCCCTTTTTATTGCAGCAACGGGAACTTTGCTCAGAATCTGATAGCAATTTTCCTTTGGGAATTTCTCTGAGATAGTCAATAAAACACATAAAATACTGCTGTTTTCTCTCTTCTTTTCTTTGAGATGGAGTTTCCCTCTTGTTGCCCAGGCTGGAGTGCAATGGCGCATTCTCAGCTCACCACAACCTCTGCCTCCTGGGTTCAAGTGATTCTCCTGTGTGAGCCTCCCAAGTAGCTGAGATTATAGGCATGTGCCACTACATCCGGCTAATGTTTTGTATTTTTAGTAGAGATGGGGTTTCACCATGTTGGCCAGGATGGTCTCAATCTCTTGACCTCGTGATCCACCCGCCTTGGCCTCCCAAAGTGCTGGGATTACAGGTGTGAGCCACCATACCCGGCCGTGTTTTCTCTTAAACTTCAAATAATTATCATCCAACAATGTCACCTACAGTGTTGACCAGTTTTGCTCTGTATGACTTCTGGCTGTCCCCTAAGTAAGCTTCACTCTGAAAACACAAGGCTCTGTCATCGTTGAAGACAATCAAGAATGTACTCAAGGCTAGAATGGAAATTTCAAAACTAGGTCCCTAGGGGATTTTCATAAATCCTCACAAGTGGTAACATCATTGGAACAGTGTCAAATTTCAAGAGGACAAATTTAAACAAGAAAATATGCAAATAAATGTATACATTCATGGTGTAGTAATCAACAGCATGGGATTTGGAGCCAGACAAACTGTTTAAATTCTGGTTCTGCTACCTTGGAGAAGTCATTAGCTATGAGAGTTTCAGATTCTGCAGGGTAAATAACTTATTTTGGGCCAAGTGCGGTGGCTCAAGTCTGTAATGCCAGCACTTTGGGAGGCTGAGGTGGGTGGATCACCGGACGTCAGGAGTTTGAGAACAGCCTGGCCAACATGGTGAAACCCCGTTTCTACTAAAAATACAAAAATTAGCCAGGCATGGTGGCAGGCACCTGTAATCCCAGCTACTTGGGTTGCTGAGCTAGGAGAATCACTTGAACGTGGGAGGCGGAAGTTGCAGTGAGCCAAGATCGCGTCATTGTACTCTAACCTGGGTGACAAGAAAGAAACTCCATCTCAAAAAAAAAAAAATCTATCGTAGATTTTTATTAGAATTAAGTTAACTGGAATTAAACTACATGAAATCTGTGTACATATATGTGTAACTGCATATCTATTTATATATTTATCCATCCATTCCTTCATCCCTATCTCACATGGTAAGGGCTGAATAAATGGTAGTTATTGTTACTAATGCAAAAGAGTCATTGTGATCCTTCCTATTCTCTATGATCTAAACTTCTTGGATGGTTGTATTGGTTGATCTTCTTTTTTCCTCCCTCTCTTCTTCTATCTTCTTATTCCTTCATAAGTCTGTTTCTCACCCTTGTCATCATTTCCCTCTCCCTTTTTCTTGTTGGTCTCTCATAAATCCCTTCTCTCTTATAAATGAAGACCTGGCCTGTTTCCCTAGCATGGAGAGGGAGTGAGGATGAACAGTCTGTGGAATCCACTTGGGCTTTATCATTTTCATGCTGAGCTGGACATTGACTTAGTTTCCTTGGTAAACAGGGCAAGTCTGAGGAGTCTCTGCCTGCTTTTGGTCTTCTGTAGAGGGACTGCTCCTCTGAGGGGAGGTGTACAGCCTCCTTCTGCTCCCCTCTCAGCTCCTGTCTCTCAAGCACTTTCCTTTCCACCAAGCATGAGGGAAAATACGGCAATCGTGCTGAAATTAGATACCTTCCTCTCCTGTTTCTAAAGTTAATGAAGTATCAAGTCTGTGATTGTCAACCTGGGTGCCTAGACATTCTAGAGAGAAAATCAGGATTTCTCTGAGGAAGGGAGAAGTGGGTTGAAAAGCACATTCACTATTATAATACCACTTTAAGACTAAGTCAAAACTAAATAAAACCAAACACTGATTTTCTTAAAAAAAAAAACTGCCAAAAAAATACTCTGAAGCTAGACTTTATATTTGGAGCAATAGAGGTTATCAGTAGGAGGGCTTAGTATTCAATTCTTCTTTTTATTTTTTGAGGAGGAACTGCGTAGAGAATATTGTATTCACCAAACAGAGAATGCGTTTTTAAAAAGTACAAACACTGATGAGAAACACTGTTTATTTATGGAGTTAGCAAAAGAGTCATTACAACAAAAGCAAGACAGCCTGACCTGGAGGCTGCTAAGAGACCCATTTCTGTGTTTAATGAGAAGCTGGTCTAAGAGATTCACATGCCCATTGTGTTTGTTTGGGGCATTTTAATTTGATATTAACCTGCCCATTACAGAAAATTCACATGAAGTCTCAATAAGCACCACCTTTTTTTACTTCAATAAGTAGAATTAACAATCTCTGTGTGAACTGGAGATATGAAACTGATGATAACCTTCCTTGGGTTTTTCTATTATTTGCCCCAATGTAATTGGCTATTTCATCATACTTTAGGAAAAATGAAACTGCTGGATAAACTCATAACCATGAAACTCTCTAATTTCACTCCAGTGAATCTCCCAATATTGATACTTTGGATATTCAGTTTTGAATATTATGTCTTACCTACATAATAACATATAATCAATTGTATTTTTATTAAAAGGCAGACAAATATTTGGTACAGGCATAAATTCCAGAAAACACCAGCTTTTGATTGTAGCTCTTCTGACTGACCTTGCAAACTGCCCTTTACTTGAAATATCTTGCCTTATGGGGGAGTAAAATTTAAACATGCATGGGTTTGAAAACGCATGGGCTCGAACACGCGTGGGCTCTGACATGTAATAGCTGGGTGAACCTAGATGATATGTTTAAATTTTTTGAGCTTCAGATTCCTTATTTATTAAATGAGCCTCAGTTTCCTCATCTATTAAATACCTTCTCTATAGATATGTTGTGAAGGTTGAAGACATGATTGAAGAGCATCTAGCATGCCTGGTACAGAGCCTGATTCGGAAGCTCATTTTTATTTTTATTCACGTTGGCTGACTTCTCCAGCTTGAAGTTTACCTGAGTCCTATATACATATTCTTACACTGATCCCAAAACTTCCTCTCACATGACCTGAAACCTTTGCCTATTGATGTGCATAGTCGCAACTCTTACCTGTGTTTACACACAGATCAGTTTTACACATTCAGATAATTATAGACAAATGCACATAAACCTACTCAGTTTAGGGTTAGACTGGTTCTGCTTTTAGCACCTTCTAATAAGATGTGCACAAGAGGATGGGAGGTGGGTCACAGAGCTTGATGCCACTTTGCACTCAACCCATTGATGCTGATGCTCTGATGCCCAGGAAAGGGAAGCTGATAACTAATCACAGGAGCAGTGTTTGGTCCTGTACTGGTGTCTGCTCCAGCAGGTACAAATGCATTCTCACTGAATTCCAGCTTTTTGGAGTCTCTGACACTGCAGAAAGCCCTGCCCTTTAGACCACAAAGTGGTTGGCACAATATAAAGACAGGGAGGCTGACCTATTGCCAGGCAGAGTCGGGCTGAGAGCTCTTGAACTTCAAGTTCTGCTGTGTGTTTTGTACGTCTCCTAAATAGTGTGTAAGCTTGTTAGGGGTAGAGAACCCATGTCTTTCTGCCCTCCTATCTCCCTGGGAGTTCTTTTTACTCAGGGTAAACATATTGACCAGAAGAGGAGGGAGATGGTCAGTTATTGATTGCCACCTGTCAGGTGCTGACTCTTTAGCTGACTAGCCATCTGGTCTCCTCTTGCTAAGAAAGACCTGTCCTTTTTCTGGAGCTTGGTGAGAAAAGCCCTTTTAAGGTCAGGTAGGAGAAGGGAGAAGAAGGAGATGCCAATCATTTACATCTGTCTTTGTTAATGATACAGGAGTAAGATTTGCTGAGGTGGCTGGTAAATCTAGTGTTGAAGGTGATGTGTAAGAATTATCCAGTGATTATTTTCACAAAGAAAAATGTCTATTTTTTCTGATTATGTAAACAATACATACTTATTTGGAAAATACTTGCACAATACCAAGAAGTATAAGGAGGAAAGGAGAAATCACCTGGAATGCCAACATTCTGGGATTACTCGCATTAACATTTTGTGACCTATTCTTTCATGTAACTTTTTATGCATGTGGATCTAGAAATATCTAATTTTATGTAAATTGTATCACAGTGCTGTTTATTGAATTCATAGGCATAGTTTTGTGTGTGTGGGCTTGTCTCATTATATTAAAAGCGGTGTGTATATACTGTCCTGTATCTTGCTTTTCTCAGTTAACATTTTGGAAATTTCATGTTAACCATTATGGATCTAACTCATGGTGTTTCAACATCAGCACTGTAGGTTCTTTGGGCAGGATATTCCTTCATTATTTGACAGTGCTCAGGGGCTGTCCCTAGGACCGTCCTGTGTGTTGTCTACAGGGGCTGTCATGTGCATTGTAAGATGTTTAGCAGTGCCACTGCTGTCCTCTATGTCAGCAGTCCCCAATCTATTTGGAACCAGGGACTGGTTTCATGGAAGACAGTTTTTCCACAGATGTGGATGGGGACAGAGATGGTTTCAGGATGAAACTATTTCACCTCAGGTATTAAATTCTCATAAGGAGCGTGCAACCTGGATCCCTTGCATGCACAGTTCACAATAGGGTTCATGCTCCTATGAGAATCTAATGCTGCTGCTGATCTGGCAGGAGGTGGGGCCCAGGCAGTAAAACTCACCAGCTGCTAACCTGCTGTGTGTCATGGTCCCTAACAGGCCATGGACCAGTCCACAGCCCAGGGGTTAAGGACCCCCTGTTCTACTTACTAGCATACAGTCACCCATCACCCCCGGTGGTGGCAACCAAAATGTTTACAGACATTGCCAAATGTCCCTGGGGGGGACAAAAATCACCACTGTTTTGAGAGCCACTCATCTGACTTTTTAAAATAGCTGCATAACATTCCACAGTATGGATCTTCCACTTTTAATTCAAAAGTTCCTTTACTAGATCATTCAACTTATTCTCAGTATCTTTTTTTTTTTTGCTGTCACATTGGTGATTTCAATGGGGGTTGCCATTGGTCCATGGTTATCATTTAGGAAGTTGAACATTTTGCAAAGACAAAACTCAGGCTGTATCTTTCTAAATACAACACTGCTGCTATTGGGCTTCATTCACTTTATTCCTGGGTGAGCCCTCAGAGTTACCACAGGCCAGTGAAACTGGTGACAGGGCCTGTGTAGCACTGGGGAGCCCTGTCCTATTTATCATGGGTTCAGGCAAGTGCTCTTCAGCCCCTAGTGGTGGTGTCCAGGTAAGAATGTAGGCCCTGTGTTAGCAAATAACATAATTTTCAAGAGAAGCAGAAAATCCATATTTTTATGTGAAAAGTTCCCCTAATTTTTCAAGGTTGAAAATGAGTTAATTATTTAGGAAAACATGCAGACGAAACAAAACAGATCTCCTGCCCAAATCTGGCCCAGCGATGACCAGTCTGCAGTCTCTAGTGTAGATATTTATTATTGAATGTGGTCTTCGCTTGCCTAGGGTTCATTTCTTTGAATGACTAGTTGTGAGATGCTTGTGTAACTTTTTGGTGGTAGGCATTGTACTTTGACCCACTTTGTAGATAGCAATGTTTGCCTCTCCACAGAATCCCCATCTTCTCTGGGAGAGAGCTCATGCTTCTGTAAGCCTGTATTGTCTCCATATCTGACACTGCTGACATGACCTGGGTGTTGGGGGCTGCTGGCTTATGTGTTCTCAGGAGAATCAGAGTCAATACTGTGTGAGGCCTCAGATTCTTGGATCTTTGATCTTCAGGACTTTGCAGTGCCTGAGGTAGCTCTGTGGGAGGAGGTGTTTACTGGAACTTGGTGGCTTTCAGCAGCATTGAAGTTACGTGCCTGTTTGGAATCTGCTGTTCATTTAGAGAGCATGTTGCTAATTTTATTACATGGTTTCTTTCCTAGGCAAAATGTTAGAACCAGAAGGGACATTGGAGATCTTTGAATCCTACCCGTTCAGTTTGCAACTGGAGAAAATGAGGCTCAGGGAGAGGAAGACACTTAGCTGAGACTCCACAGTTGGTGCCAAGGCAGGGGCAGCACTTCTGACCTCTTCCTCTCTTTCCAGGATGTCTGTGCCACCACCTCTGAGTGGGTGGCTTGGGTAGAAATCCTCTTTTTCTGCTTTGAATTTTCAGCTAATTTGTCTGGGTTTCCATGTTTCTGTGATATATTTTTGGGAGGGGACACTTACGTGTTACATATTTATTTGAGTTTTTGCAGAGCTAATTACTTTCCCAAGTATTTGAAGACAACAGCTTTGTTCTTTTAAGTGTTTTCAAGATAATAATTTTGGCCAGGTGTGGTGACTCATGCCTGTAATCCCAGCACTTTGGGAGGCTGAGGTGGGTGGATCACGAGGTCAGGAGATCAAGACTATCCTGGCCAACATGGTAAAACCTCATCTCTACTAAAAATACAAAAAATTAGCCAGGCGTGGTGATACACTCCTGTAGTTCCAGCTACTCGGGAGGCTGAGGCAGGGGAATGGCTTGAACCTAGGAAGTGGAGGTTGCGGTGATCCAAGATTGTGCCACTGCACTCCAGCCTGGTCAACAGAGCAAGATGGGGTCTCAAAAAAACAAACAAAACCCAAAAAGAAAAAGAAAAAGATAATAATTTTGGTCTGAGAATAGGTTAGAGGAAGATTTTGTGCTCTAATCTAGCATGAAGACTAGATTATATCAGATTTTCAGATGCCGCTTCCAATAAATTTGAGGCTGATGAAGATTTTGAAGACACAGAAATGTGATAACTAGCAAGCTTTAAGTGGGACTGAAGTGATGGACAGCTTGTCCTTTCAGTAGGAAATGTGTAGTACCACAGTTCCTATGGATTCAACTTGCTGGCTCTCTGCACCCACAGCTGCCAACAGCTCTCAGCTGCTGGAGAATGCAGTCTGAGAAGGAATGCCATGTGTTGGAACAGGCATTTATCCCAGTGCCAACTCTGCTGCCAAGATGCTGTCAGCAAAGTCTAAGAAATGTTTCAGGGACTGCCCACCAGCTTAACACCTGGGTTGGCCAAGGTCAGAACCCTCAGGAATTTGACTGCCTGTTGGCGATTGCAACAGCAGAAGTGATGGCACAAGAAGAGACATGCTGCTCCAACAGAGGACGAAGTGTGCCCCACTAGGAGCCTCGAGACCTGGAGTCCCCTAATCCCTTGACTTCTGTGAGCTTCAGCAGTCTTTTCTGCAGCATAGGAACAAAAAAAATTTGCCTTTTTAATCTCTTAGAGATGCTATTAAAGTCAGTTTTGTAAACACCATACCCGTGTATGTGCATGTATGTGTGTCTTATGGGTTGAACTGTGTCTCTACAAAATTCACATGCTGAAGTCTTAATCCCCAGTACCTCTCCAGTGACCTTACTTGGAAATAGAGTCATTGCAGATGTAATTAGTTCAGATTAGGTGATACTAGAATAGGGTGGACCCTAATCCAATATGACTGGTGTCATTATGAAAAGGGGAAATGTACACACACACACACACACACACACACACACACACACATGCACACGCACACAGAGAACACAATGTGAAGATTGAAGTATGCTGCCACAAGCCTAAGAACTACCAGCAGCTAGGAGAGAGACCTGGAGCATGAGCTTTCCCTATACCTTCAGAGGTATATGGCCCTGCTGACACCTTGGTCATGTAGCCTCCAGAACTATGAGACAATAAATTTCTGTTGTTTTAGAAAACTGACACAATATTAAATATATTGTATAAATATGGACATAAATTCACATGTAAACACATTTAAGTTTTAGTAGCAACCTCAACCAACATCTTGGGCCAGTACAAGCGTGGTCATGGCAGAGAGTGAAGTTAAGTGATTCACAGTAGTGGGCTGGGCTGGTGATGAAGCTTAGGTAGGTGGATGTGCTGACTGAACAGTAGGATCCTTGAGAGCGGAGGCTGTACGGGTAGTACTGCCCTTGACATTTTATCCTGAGCACGCAGCACAACATCCAGGTCATGGCTGGTCCTATTTGTTGAGTGGATTAAAAGTTACGATCACTGCAATTATTATTACTTCAAAAAGAACCCATTAAGGAATCACTTGAACCCATTAAGGAATCACTCCTCATTCCCCCCAGGCCCTGGCAAAAGCAAATACATTTTCTTTTTCTGTGGACTTGCTTATTCTGGGCATTTTATGTAAATAGGATCATACAATATGTGGCCTTTTGTGGCTTGCTTCTTTCAATTATCATAATGTTTTCAAGATTTATCCATATTGTAGCATGAGTAAGTGATTCATTCTGTTTTTAGTTCTGAGTGATATTCTATTTTATGGATAAACCATATTTTGTTTATCCATTTATCAGTTCATGAACATTTGGTTTCCCGGTTTTTGGTTATTATAAATAATGTTACTATGAACATTAATGTACAAGTATTTTCGGGAATATTTATTTACAAGTATTCTCTTGGGTATGTGCTTAGAAGTAGAATTGCTGGGTAACTATGTTTAATTTTTTTAAGAAGTGCTAAACAATTTTCCACAGTGTCTGTGCCATTTTACATTCTCACCAGCAATGCAGGAGGGTTCAAACTTCATTTTCTCTACTTCTCTGCCCACATTTGTAATTTTCTGTTTTTATTTATTCTTTAAATAGCTGTCCTAGAAGTTGTGAAGTATCTACTTGTGGTTTTGTTGTGCATTTGCTAAAGGATTAGTGATATTAAGCAGCTCTTCGTGTGCTTATTGGCCATTTGAATATTTTCTTTGAAGGAATGTCTATTTAAGTCCTTTACCCATTTTTGAATTGTTTTGAGTTGTAGGAGTTCTTATATATTCTGGATATTAATCTCTTATAGATATATGGTTTGCTAACATTTTCTCCTGTTCTGTGGGCTTTTAAACTTTTTTGACAATGTCTATTGATGCACAAAATTTCTTAATTTTTACAGTCCCATTTATCTGTTTTTTGTTTGCTTATGCTTTTGGTGTCATATTTAAGAAACTATTGCTTAATCTAATACACAGACTTACATCTGTTTTCTTTTAAGAGTTTTATAATTTTAGCTCTTACATTTAGGTCTTTGATTTATTTTGAGTTAATTTCTGTATGTAGTGTGAGGTAGTGTCCAAATCCATTTTTTTTCTTGCATGTGGCTGTTTATTTGTTCCTGCACTATTTATTGGAAGACTATTCTTTCTCCATCAAATGGTCTTGGCCCTCTTGTCAAAATCAGCTGACCATAGACACATTAGTTTATTTCTGAACTCTCTCATATACATATATATGTGTGTGTATATATGTATACGTATATACGTGTGTGAGAGAGTTCAGAACTCTCATATATATATATACACACACACGTATATATGTATACAAGAGGGTTCAGATATATACATATATATACACACACATATGTAAATCTGTATATATTTTTATGCCAGCATCACACTATTTTGATCAGTATAACCTTGCAGTAAGTTTTGAAATCAGGAAGTTTGTATTCCCCAGCTTTTTCCTTTTTAAAAATATTGTTTTGGCCAGTGAGGCTTTCTTAACCATCAGGGACAGCTAGGACTTAGTCAAGTGTCTGAGTTTGGCAAATTAATTGCAAGATAACTGTCCCCACTCCCCAACATACCCCTTCCCGGAATTGAAGACCTCTCTGTCCATGATAATAGCTCTAACCTAAAAGAGAAGCTGGCCATACCAGGATGGTGGATCTGTTGGTGATTGAGGTAGCTAGTCACTTTCAGTGTTCTTCTTGGCTTTGTGTCAAGTCACCTTGAAATTCAAATATATATCATCTCACTTTATTCTTCACACATGTACCGGAAGCAGATAGGGAAAATGTGCTTATGTCCATCGTATGGTGGGGAAAGTGAGTGGCAGACTCCAAAGACTTGTTCAGATTACAAAGCTAATTCATTGCATAACAACTACTGGGCATCTCTCAGCACTGTATACTTTTTATTTTTGAAAAATATGTTTTAAAAATAATTACATGAGTGGTACATGTTAACTATTATATAAGTAATTATTACAGATAAAGAGAAACAAAAGAAAACAAAAGAAGAGAATATATTTTAGTCTGTTTCTGTTGCTTGTAATAGAATACCTGAAACTGGGTAATTTATAAAGAAAAGGAATTTCTTACAGTTATGGAGTCTGAGAAGTCAGAGTCAAGGGGCCCCATCTAGTGAGGGCTTTCCTGCTGGTGGGGACTCTGCAGAACACTGAGGTGGCACATGTGATGGAACTGTGTGTGCTAGCTCAGGTCTCTCTTCTTTTTGTAAGGCCACTGGTCCCATTCCTGATAAACCATTCACCTATCAACAAATTTATCTCTGAATGGATTGATCCATTTATGAGGTCAGAACCCTCCTGACTCAGTCACCTCTTAAAGGCCCCACCTCTCAATACTGCCACATTGGGGATCAAGTTTCAACATGAGATTTGGAGGGGACAAATATTCAAACCATAGCAGCAGAAGAAGGAAATGTGAAAGCAGAAGCAGCAACAGAAGGCAAAGACGAAGAAGAGTTACTCATGATCCCATTACTCAGAGAAGAGCCACAGACTGTGGGGTTACCCATTGGACCATGAGCAGGGTGTGTCGGTGAATGTTTAGCAACTGACTCTCCAGAAAAATCATGTCCTAATGTGTTTACCAATTTCTATTGTGTAAATACTTTCACTATGGCTGATTTCAGGCTACCAACATGGCATCAACAAATGTAGATTTGGGAGGCGATGATACAGTTGGCTGTCAGGACCCAGTGTCAGCACACCCCTAAAGAGGATCCTCGTTCCTTGCTGCTCAAAGTATAGTTCATTGACCATCAGCATTGCTATCACTTGAAAGCTTCTTAGAATCCAAACTCTCAGGCTCTACCCTGGCTTATGGAATTAGAATCTGCATTTGAACAAGCTCCTCAGATGATTCCTATGCACATTAACATTTGAGCAGAACTGCATGTCCAGTACAGTAGTTGTTAGCCACATCCACCTGTTGAGTATTTAAAATGTGGTAGCCCAGATTGAGATAGTCTGTAGGTGTATATAATACATACCAGATTTTGAATACTTAGCATAAAAAAAGAAGGTAAAATATCTAAATTTTTTTTTAATGACTACATGTCAGTATGGTCATATATAGGGTAAAAGAAAATATACTATTAAAATTAGTTTACTTCTTTTTACTTTTTAAAAATGTAGCTACTAGAAAACTTAAAATTGCTATGTGGCACACATGCTATTTCTACTGGAGAGCACAATGCTAGAACATGGGATCCCTAGAACTCTGATTGCTTTGTATATCCCCAGGCCCACCTTATTCCAAACTCCAATTTAAGTTGACCTGATAATTTCTAATAAGGTAATTAGTTGCCCATGACCATACTGCTAGGAAGGGCAAAACCTACATCCCTCTTCTTTTTACTACTGCTCATGTGCCCCACTGTGAACGCAGAAGATATTAATAAGCTGGAATGAATAATTGCCTCTCTACCATTAAAGTCCTTGAGAATATTCAACTTCCAGAGTGAAGGAGGATTCTGGAAATGAGGAACACTCTGCATACCTCTTGCTGTAGCTGTCATTATACTTTAGGACCCCCAGGCAATGGTGTATTGGGCTGAGCATTATTTCTAGGGCTCTCAATGATCACTCAGGGACTCATCTCTGTGACAAAGGAAGAGTCACTAAGTAACTCTTGTTCCTGATAAAGTGCCCGAGAGTAGGTGCAACATTGTTCAGCACATTAACCATATTTACCGTCTAAGAGATAGGAAGCAACCTGTCTCATTTGATGAGGAAGCCAGAAAGTTTAGGGAATGGGAAGTAAATCAAGGCTTCCCTTTGCCTTGTAAAAATGCACTGCCTTGTGCTGCATCTCACCCTTCACTCACATGAGTGTATTTTTACTCCTCTCCATAAATAAAACATGATTCGTAGCCACCCTCTTGACTTGCTTCTGGCACTGGATTCAACAACCAAAAAATTAAAGATGGCGTTGCGTTTCTGATGAGACCTGCGCATTAGTATGAAATACCTTAAATACTTGTAAGATGAAAACAGCTTTAAGCTGGGAAGGGGGAAAAAAAAAGATAAAATTTCCCCCCTCAGTCCCTGTGACAGTGCATACAAAATGCCTGGTACATATTTAGGTACAAAATAAGACCACAAAACAGGCTGCTTCACCTTTATTTTCCACATGTTAGTACCAAGAGCATTTTGAAGATAAGAATAGATAAATAAGTAAGCATTCAAATTCAGTAAAAACCAATTTTTAAAATTGTTTCACAAGATGGGTGGCAAGTGCTAAACTCTGTGCTACAGTCACATGAGTATGTGGATATTTGGAGACATAACATTTTGTTGGTTGATTTTCGTCGCCATTTTCTTCTTTTTGACCCAGGGTATTTCAGGCAAAAGCTGCTTTGTTGGCTAGTAAGTCGGTAGCTCCTTTTTGCTTTTCCTGAACTTTAATTTTAGAGCTGATGTGGAGAGAAATTGAGAACCACATGTCTTGTAGAGATTGTGGAGGGGGTCCCATGGTGGGAAGGTGCAGAGAGGTACATGTCTGGGTCAGACAGACCCATGAAGCTGGACCGAGGCTTGGGGACTGAGGGTAAATAAGAGAACTATGGAAAGTGTATTGAAAGTTGCCAACTTTGAGTTGCAGAAATGTGTTCAAAATGGATTATCCCATCCTGCAGCCCTTGAATCAAATATTGGGAACTGACATGTGGTATCTATGGGTATCTAGTAATTGGGGAAGGAAAGACAGAGGAAAGCTGTTCAGGTGATTTCCAGACTCCAGCAGGCCCACTGTTCTAGGAGGGCTCCTGCATCTCTAGTGTATGTTTTCCTGGATAGCTTCTAAAGGACCTGGGATGTGTTTGGTAGAGAATGTTTTCTATCTAGTTTATCTGACTTATTTATTTATTTTTTTTTACTTTTAGGTTTTATCTAAAGAGTAACATTCTCTTTAGAACATGTCCCCTTTTATAGATTTTTAAATATAAATTTTCTGCTAAAGAATTTAAAGAAGGCATTATCTTCATGTCAGAGTTTTATATAAAGCTTCAACATTGAGAATAGCAGGGAATAAATAACATCATATTCTAAAGAGGGCAGTGGGACATGGTCCACAACACATGAAAACAACATGGAAAACTATGGAGAGTCCAGCACCTCCTCCACCAGGCTATTTGTAAAGAGAAAAAGCCTTGGGATTGGAAAGGATGTGAGTTGTGTGTTGTAGATCTAGGGGAGGCTTTTGCCCTCTACTATCCTGACGTATTTTCTTCCAAGTCAATTGAGAGCACCATTTGTAGAGATTGGTGGGTACCTGCAAGAAGTGAAGATTCGTCCTTTCCTCCCCTTATGGCTGGTGTGTGTGGAGCAGCAGAATCCATGGCTCTGCTTAGAACCATCTTTGGAGCAGAGTAGGGTACGATGCAAAAGGCTCTGCCTCCTGACATCTGTCTTGAAAGTTTGGGGTCGTGTGAGAACCAAACTACATTTCCTGATTGCCTGGAGAACCCTGAAGTCCAGAAGTGGCCTGGAGTAGCCCAAAGGCAAGATAAGGAGAGAGGGCAGTCATGGGGCAGCCTGCACACTGCATTCAACTCAGCAGGGATGATATAGTTTTCTGTGGGCCAAGAGCTATCACAGAAAGTACTGAACTAGATCTTCTTATTGTACCCTGCCAGACTATGGGACCGAGATAAGATATTATGGACATGCCATCTGGGATAGGAACGAGGGCTAGAGTGAAGTGTTTGAGAGGTCAGCCAGAGTGTATCACATGTGAAGGAACAGTTAAGGGGCCCTCCAAGGACCTGCTCCTGCAGCCCACAAGAAAGCCAGCAGTGAAACCCTCTACCCACTGGGTACAATGGTGGCCAGCCCATAGGGAACCAAAACAATGAGTACAGTTAGTGAAATGCTTGTTTCCTATTCTTCACTTCCCTTCCCTCCTTCCCAGTGAAAGTCAGAAAAGGAAGAGAGAAGGAATGGAGGAAGAGGACAAAAACAGGCCATATCCTCTTCCCTAATTCTGGTCTTGAACCAAGGATTGGACCTAAGAAAGAGGCAGGTTGGAAGCATTGAATTGCATGTGAGATTCAAGTTTTGATTTACACTGGCCTGTACTTTTCAAAACCAAAAAGGAAGTCTAGAATGGGACTTATTCTTATATACCTGAAACTTCCTGAAAATCTACTGTTTTTGTTCAAACTATTTGTCAAATCAGGGAGAAGGCAGTGGTTGGGGGAGAAAAATAAAACTTCATGCTTGAACTCCACTGGGACTGTCCAGAATGTCTAATAAACCAAGTACACCTGTTAAGATAGTTCTTTGCAATGCTTTTGTGCCATGGAAAATAGAAAATGATAATTCTACTTGTAAGGCATATTGAGGCAGATAGACAAGCATATTTGCCCCTAGAGATTGTAGAGGTGGCTGGCTGAGGGTCTTATTTTTAAAAAAATAGAAACAGGGTTTGTCATGTTGCCCAGGCTGGTCTCAAACTTCTGGACTCAAGTGATTCACTCGCCTTGACCTCCCAAAGTATTAGGATTACAGGCGTGAGCCACCATGCTCAGTAATGCTGAGGGCCGTTATCTCCCTTCTGCCCTAGGCCCTACCTCAAGGACTGATGACCATGGCCCATAGATTGTGACATTATTTTTATAGTGTGTGAATTCAGAGTGTGGAGGGAGAATGTCCATCTTACTTTATGAGAGATAGGATAATTTTAAGTCTTCATATACAGTTTTTTAAAAATGGTATGCATTATGAAAATTCCTAGGTTTAAAGTCTCATCTGTACATCAGCAAGTGGAAGCAACAAATAATAGTAGAACAAATATTGGTTTGGGAGACAAAGTTCCAACCGTGTCAATAGCCAGGTGTTTACCTTGGCCAGGACTCTTAATCTATCTGGGCTTTCTTTATTGTTAGATGAGGGGATTGGAGAGCAAGCATTTAGTAAATGGCAGCCATCACTAATGCTACCACTGTCATCACTATTATACAAGACTGAGTTGCAAGGGAAGGAGCAATAAGCATCTGGTTCAATTAGTTCACCAGACTTGATTGAGTGTCTGCTACGTATGAGACATAAAAGGCAATATGAAACTCCCCCAAAGCAGGTAAAGTGGAGTGCTTTATGCTCTAAGGCTCCAGAACTCTCCCAAATCCTCAGTATCCTCTACGGTGGCCAAATATCTCCCTGTGGCCTCTGAAACCTTTCTTGTGATGTCTGTTTACTCCATGCAGCAGTGCATCCTGACCACATATTGGGTAGTAACTGGATGGAAGTGATTCCCTGGCACTGCCTGTCCTGTTCCTCAGAGCTCTACTCCCCTGGTTTCTACAAGAGTCCAAAGGAGGCAATATGTCTAGCAAAGGGCTCACCTTCATCTGATGCCCGAAATATTAAAACTGGATTTGGGATATCCATGGCATATCAGTACTGTGTTTGGTCAAATATCAAATTTTAGCTGCTATTTGCCCAAAGGTCTAGAAATTATTATCTGGGAGCAGGGTGGTGTGTATGTCTGGTAGGCATGAGGATCACTTTATGGGTATTAGCTTTTCTCAGACAAGTAACTTGGAGTCAGGAAGCTGTGTAGAAGAATTCTTTCCTGTGAGACAATTAACAAATATCAAACAATTTGTTAATTTGCCTCCTCCCTTTTCCCACACCATTTTGGTTTAGGTTCTTCTGAAAGCAGAGCCTTGAGACTAGGCCTTGGGGGCAGGTGCTTTATTTGAGAGGTGATCCCAGGAAGAGAAGTGAGGGAAGGAACTTTGAGAGTGACTTAGGGAAAGAGGAAAGTCAGTATAAGGGTGCATTATCAAGCTCATTACTAAAAGAAAGATGAGCTTGATTCCACCAGATTCTTTTTAGTCTTTATTTTTTCAGCTGCATTTGACACTTTTAATAGCTCTCTCTTTTCTGAAACTCTTTTACTGCCTTGCTCGTAGTGACCCTGCACTCCTGGTTCTCCTTGAACTTCTTTGCTTTATTCTCGTCACTTTTCTGGGTTTCTCTTCTCTGGCTACCCACTCAGAGACTCCAGGTCCTACCTTCAGTCCCGTAGTCTTCTCACTCCAATCCATCTTCCTGAATTCATCTTCAGTGCTACCAGATTCAACTACTTGCTATGAAATGATGATTCCTAAATCTGTACCTGAAGCCCCACATCTACTTTGAGATTCAGGATCAAATCTTCAACTGCCTGCCAGACATCTCCACCTGAACCCGTGAGCATCCCAACTGGGTATTTCTAAAACCAAATTCATCTTCCTTACCCACAAACCTACTCTCTCTATCTTTTCTAGATCATGCAGTAGTACCACTCTTTACTTACTTGAACCAAGCTAAAAACATGCAAGCCACCCCCCCTCGCACTTCTCTCTGTTCCTCACCTTTGAAAGTTTAAATGATTTGGCTGTAGTCACACAGCTAATGGATAGCAAATCTGAGGGCAAAGGTAATACATTTGTTATCCTATATTAGCAATTGGTTAATAATCTTTGAGCTTTCTTTGTTGAATTTTATTTTACTCTTTATACTATCTAAGAAATAAATGGGAATGGAAGCAGCTGAAAAAAGAAACATATATACAGAGCGACAGTATAAGGTGATTCTGTTGCAGACTGGACATCCACCTGTGCTCCATTATCACATCCCATTTCTGTCTCCTGTGTTCCAATTTCATCTTGTTCATTTGCCTCTATTTCTTTGAGATAGTCCTTTGCTTTGGGGCCTGGTTTGGCAGAGGAGAGCAAGGTGTAGGAATAATTCATTCCAAAAAGCACAGATTGCAGGGGCCACAGACATAAGTGCCTCTAGGACAGGCTGGTCCCAGGAGTGGGTTAGGTAGACAAGAGGGAGAGAGCCTATCAAAAACAATGTAAAGGGGGCATTATCTGTGTGAACCAATTATAGGTAGACGAGAACTCAGTGCCGGTGTTGCTGACTTTGATTTTTTTTTAAAGAAAAGTTGGAGACTTCTGTGAGAGTTTTTAATATACAAAGTTTGTTCTAAACATTTAAAAAATAATGTGTGAACTATAAAATCCATGTATGTGGATAGAATTTGGCCAAGGGGCAAACAGCTTACCATCTTTGACTTGCAGAGTGTTACCTGTGCCAGGCACTGGGCTGTAGGAAAAAACAAAATGAGTGAGAAGCATTCCTTTGTCCTCTATGGACATCATCCTGTTCAGAAGGAGCATCCCTGACCTGAAGGGACTCATGGTGGAGCAATGAAACCTGCAAATTCCAACTCTATAGCAAGCAGGGTAAATGTAAGACATTCTGTGAAAAGAGAGTTCAGAAATGCTGTGGGTGCCCCAACAGGAAGAGATTTTTATGAAGACATTTTTCTTTATATGATATTAACATGAAATATTGATTCTACCTTAAGTGAATAATTGGACTTCAAAATATCCAGGGAAAGCTATTTATTCTGCTGTTTGTGGGGTCTATGGTATGTGACTGGCTTAACAGTGAGACCACTTTAATAATGAGATCTTTTGGTACTTCACTAAATAAATCCTTTTGAGGAAAAATTTGTACTTTACTGATTTCTGCTTTGGAGTGTTGCAGTGATATGCCTATGTAAATAGTGAAATAAGATTTTGCAAGATCGCTCTTCCTAGGCAGGATCACTAATGAGAGAGGTAGTCTCTTAAGATGCATCCACATGCTCTGGGCTCAACCATTCTGGGACTCCCTATATACGGAGCTTGGTAAGTAGTGGCAGCGACAGACCTGACATGGCCTCAGGTCAGGGGATTGGCAGTCTACTGTGTGAGGCTTTGCTTGGGGGCAGGAGAAACAGAGGCCAGAAGTCAGCAGAATAGTGACGTAAGGGTCAGGGATGATTTTACCATCCCTTGTGCCCTCACGGAACTGGGCACCCACACCTTCAAAGGCTCTTCAGATGCTACATTGCACCCTATACACTTTCCCTCCAGCAAGCTTCTTTAGCATCTTGGAGCAGGGCCAAGTTGTCACATACTGGTGGCCAGCAGATGTCTGGTATAAAGAGACATATTGAATGTCAGTTGAATGAATGAATCAATGATAAATTGAATAAAAACCTAGTCAGGTACATGGCATCAGGGATATTCAGCAAGAGGTGGTTGTACTGGCAGGTGAGTGGAGCAAGGTGACAGGCAGTTTGGAGCTGGTAATGTGTGGAGATACGGGTCTATGGACCAGATGGTGAAGTGGAGGACAGACTTCTGCTTGGGGACTGCTGGGTGGGTTATCAAGGTGGAAATTTAGGTATGAGAAAGACCACAGGAATTCAATTAAAAGGTCAAAGGAACAGAGCACAGCTGTAGGGCAGCAGATAGCAAGTGGTAAGAATGAATGCTCTGGATCAGGGAATTCAAGTTCAAATCTCTGTTCTACCTTTTTCTAGCTACATGACTGGGAAATTAACTTGATCTCTCTGTATCTCAGTGTTCACATCTTTTAAATGGGGGTGTTACTGTTATGAAGATCAAATGAGATGTAGCATGCAAAGTGCTTAGCACAATGACTGGCAGAGAATTATTAATGAAAATATAGATAGGGCTTGATTAGTAAGAGGATGCTGGTGATGAGCCTTTTAACCAGGGACAAGGAGCTACAGAGTCAGCCTCGGGTGTTCTGCAGACCAAATATACTCGCAGCCTGTCTCAACCAATGTGTTTCAGGGAAGAGAATGTATATTATATTTTAGAAGCTTTCTAGGAGACTCTAGTATCTTCCTTACCAAGCCTTCTCCCTAATGCACTTGCATTTTTAGTTTTTTAAATCATCCACACAAAACCAGTGTAGGTTACAGCATCTTGTTAAAGGATTTTCCCAGAGGTGAAGGTAAAGTATCCCCAGACTACTGGGAATAAAAGGATATAGGGATAGGCAGGGCTGATGTATCCAAGAGGCCCACAATACTTTTATGGACTCATAAAATATTTTAATTCCCCTTAAAATGGGAAGAAAAAGGAAGTTTTAGATCAAATAAAATGTTTTAATATGTGATATTAATATATTAGTCTTTATAGCAGCACAGTCATAAAATATATTTTTTAATATTTTTATGAAGGAAGGGGCCCACAAAGACCAGAATGACAAGGCCATTCACAAAATGCACCCATAAAAGTCATAATGAGCTCCTGGGGACAGGGACCCCAGCCAGTTATTGTACTAGCAATTTTCTAAGTATAGGTGCATGAGAAGCATTTAGAAAGCTTATTAAAATGCAGTTTCCTGGGCCCCAATCCAGAAAGTCAGATACAGCCTGTCTGTAGTGGGCCCAGGGATCAGCATTTTAGCAGAGGCTCAGCTCATTTTGAAGCAGGCTTAAAGAGCCTTGAAAAACCTAGATCCCACTCAACCAGTTGCTGTCACCCATCTGGTGGTGTGACAGAGGTGCTAGGAGGATAGGAGTCTGCTGTCACGGACAAATTCATAACATGGATCAGGGTCAGCACTGCCAAAAGTGTGATCAATTCAGTAAACAAGTCAATCTGATTCATAGCCCTAGTAACTGCTGGATTGATCAAACTTTTCTCTTGCCATTTACATATTAGGAGTTTACTTAAATGTGCTTGTAAAAAACACGTTTGAAGCAGCTTTTCTTTAATATGTTGTACTATTGTGAGATGTTACTTTGCAGTTAAAACCCAGTTTTAAAAGGTTATTTTACAAAATCATTATATGAAACCTCTGCATTAAGTGGGCATTACACAGGCAGCTGAGTTTGCTCCACTCACTGCGAATAAGCAGATTTCTTTAATTAAATATGTGATTTTCTTTAATTACAGCAGTTAGTTTGAAAGGTGATAACTAAATAAAATTTTATCCTGCAAAATTTATAGAAGAGGAGTGACATTAAAATAACATTAACGTTGTAGGACAAACTCGGTGAAGGAGCAAATAGGCAGAAAATTGACAAATCCCTCACCTTAATGACTTGCAGCTGCACTCTGTCAGGAGCGGTGCGATTTCTATCTGCCTTTCCTTGCATTGGTGACTCTTTCCAATAACATTCAATGATCTTTTAATACTTTTGTCTGGTCTCTATTATTATTACTACACAAATGATTGCTTTTAAAGATCCACCTCAGAGATATTGAAGGTTCGGCTCCAGATCACTGCAATAAAGCAAATATCACAATAACATGAGTCATACCGATTTTTTTGGTTTCCCAGTGCATATAAAAGTTATGTTTATACTATATTCTATTCTATCTTTTTTTTTTTTTGAGATGGAGTCTTGCTCTTATTGCCCAGGCTGGAGTGCAGTGGCACTATCTCAACTCACTTCAACCTCCACCTCCCGGGTTCAAATGATTCTCCTGCCTCAGCCTCCAAGTAGCTGGGAGGCTGAGAGGCTGGGAGGTGCCTGCCACCATGCCTGGCTAATTTTTGTGTGTGCATGTGTTTTGTTTTGTTTTCTTTTAGTAGAGACAAGTTTTCACCATGTTGGCCACGCTGGTCTCAAACTCCTGATCTTAGGTGATCTGCCCACCTTGGCTTCCCAAAGTGCTGGGATTCTATTAAGTGTATTTTCTATTAAGTGTGCAATAGCGTTATGTCTAAAAAATAATGTACAAGTTTTAATTACCTCAATTAAAGATACTTTATTGCTTATAAAATCCTAGTGATCATCTGAGCCTTCAGTTAGTTATAACCTTTCTGCTGGTGGAGGGTCTTGCTTTGAGGTTGATGGCTGCTGACTGATCAGGGTAGTAGTTGCTGAAGGTTGGGGTGGCTGTGGCAGTTTCTTAAAATAAGACAACAATAAAGTTTGTGCATTGATTGACTCTTCCTTTCACGACAGATTTCCCTGCAGCATGAGATGCTGTTGATAGCATTTTACCATCAATAAAGTTTTCAAAATTGCAGTCAGTTCTCTCAAAACCTGCTGCTGCTTTATCAACTAAATTTATGTAATATTGTAAGTCATTTCAACAATGTTCACAGCATCTTCACTAGAAGTAGATTTCATCTCAAGATACCACTTTCTTTGCTCATCCATAAAAAGCAACTCCTCATCTTTTTAAATTTTATCATGAGATGGCAGCAATTCAGTCACATCTTCAGGATCCACTTCTAATTATATTTCTCTTTCTATCACATCTGCAGTTACTTCCTCCTTTGAAGTCTTGAACCCCTCAAATTCATCCATAAGGTTTGGAATGAACTTCTTCCAAGCTTCTATTAATGTTGATATTTTGACCTCCTTAAATAAATCGTGAATTTCCTTAATGACATCTAGAATGGTGAATCCTTTCCAGAATTTTATAATTTATTTTTCCTGGGTCCATCTGAGAAATCACTGTATATGACAGCTCTAACCTTATAGAATATATTGCTTAAGTGTAACACTTAAAAGTTGAAATTACTCCTTGATTCATGAGCTGCAGAATATTATGTTAGCAGGCATGAAAATAATTTAAATCCCCTTGTACATCTCTGTCAGACCTCTTGACTGACTAGGTGCTAATTTTGAAAGGAATTCTTTTCTCTGAGCAGTAGGTCTCAACAGCAGGTTTAAAATATTCAGTAAACCATGCTGTAAACAGATGTGCTGTCATCCAGGCTTGGTTATTTCATTTATAGAACACAGGTAGAGTAGATTTAGCATAATTCTTAAGGGCTCTTCAATTTTTGAATGGTTAATAAGCATTGGTTTTAACTTAAAGTCACAAGCTGCATTAGCTCCTTCCAAGAGAGTCAGCCTGTTCTTTGAAGTTTTGAAGCTAGTTATTGACTGCCCCTCTCTAGCTATGAAAGTCCTAGACAACAGCTTCTGATATCAGGCTGCTTTGTGTACATTGAAAGTATGTTGTTTGGTGTAGCTACCTTCTTAAATTATCTTAGCTAGATCCTCTGGGTAACTTACTGCACCTTCTCCATCAGCACTTGCTGCTTCAGCTTGCACTTTTCTGTTATGGAGATGGCTTTTTTCCTTAACCCTCATGAACCAAGCTCTGCTACCTTCAAACTTTGCTTTTGCAGCTTCTTCATCCTCACCTCTCTCAGTTTTCATAGAATTGAAGAAAGTTAGGGCCTTGCTCTGGTTTAGACTTTGCCGTAGGGAATGTTGTATCTGGTTTGATTTTCTATTCATACCACTAAAACTATACATATGAGCAATAAAGCTGTTTTGCTTTTTTGTCATTCCTGTGTTCACTGCAGTAGCACTTCTAATTTCCTTCAATAACTTTTCCTTTGCATTCACAACTTGGCTATCTGACACAAGAGGCTTAGCTTTTAGCCTTCCTCAGTTTTCTACAAGCCTTCCTCTGGCCAGGTGTGATGGCTCATACCTGTAATCCCAGCACTTTGGGAGGCCAAGGCAAGTGGATCACCTGAGGCTGGGAGTTTGAAACCAATCTGACCAACATGGAGAAACCCCGTCTCTATTAAAAATACAAAATTAGCCAAGTGTGGTGGTGCATTCCTGTAATCCCAGCTACTCGGGAGGCTGAGGCAGGAGAATCGCTTGAGCCTGGGAGGCGGAGGTTGCGGTGAGCTGAGATCACACCATTGCACTCTAGCCTGGGCAACTAAAGCAAAACTCTGTCTCAAAAAAAAAAAAAAAAAGCCTCCCTCACTAAGCTTAATCATTTCTGTTTTTTTATTTAAAGTGAGAGACATGTAAGTCTTCCTTTTACTTGAACACTTAAGAGGACATTGTAGAGTTATTAATTGGCCTAATTTTAATATTGTTATGTCTCAGGGAATAGAGAGGCCCAGGTGGACAGAAAGAAAGAGAGAGAGAGAGAGAGAGAGAGAGAGAGAGAGAGAGACAAAGTCAATGCAGCAGTCAGAACACACACGACATTTGTCAATTAAAGTTCACCATCCCATGGTTTGTGGTGGCTCAAAACAATTACAACAGTAACATCAAAGTTCACCGATCACAGATCACCATAAGAGGTATAATGATAGTGATGATAATTTAAAATATTGTGAGAATCATCAAATTATGACACAGATTTAAAAAGAGCAAATGCTGTTGAAAAATTGACAACAATCAACTTGCTTGATGCAAGATTGCACAGACCTTTAATTTGTAAAATAAAGAAATATCTGCAAAGCACAATAAAATGAGGCACAATAAAACAAGGTATGCCTGTACTTCCCTGGTTTTGCAGAACAGTTTATCACTTTGAGACTGACCCATCTGGCATTGAAGACAATTTCCTTGAGTTTGTTCTGAAGCCCAAATCTACCTCAGAGATTTTCTCACCCTAACAATTTTAACATCCCCTTTTCATAAAAATAGTTGATAATGCCTCCTTCAGCAGCTTAAAATAAATGTTGAAGGTAATAAAATCTACCTAGTCATATTCATTAAAAATTAGTATAATGCCTTATCTATAGTAAACAAAAAAGATAAGAAAGGGAAGTAGTTTATAATAAATGAGTATTTCAAAATGCAAATGCTTGGGCAGGACTATATTAGAAGACATAATGAAGTTGTCAAGTGCTTACACCTTCATAAAGAATCACATTGAATATAAAATCCTCCCTGTGTTTGCTATTGGGAACTCAAATACCCAAGTGGCATTATTTTATTCATATGATTTTCTAAAATGATGAAGGACTTCTGGTGATGTTCCAAAAAAAGCAGAACACATTCTACTCTCAATTTTCCTAGTAATTATTCTCCTGGAAATTCAGTGAATACAACAAAATGGTGCAGAAATACCTGTGTCTCTTTGTAAAACAGGCTTTTGTTCTAGGCTCAGATAATTGTAAGCAATATTTTACCCTCATTAATGGGAGGATTCTTTATTATGTGGGCCACCACCCTTAATCTCTCTGCCTACTAACTGCCAGTAGCATAAAAAATGCCCACATAGGTTTTCAAAATTCACTCCATTAAGAATCACTAGAATAGATTCATTTATTTATTTTAAAAGGAGAACACACTATCAGCATGAAAGAGAAGCCGCAAGTGAAAGGGCTGGAAACTAACATTTATTGAATGCCAGGGAGCAGTTCACAAACTTAGAGCTTAAATGAGATTTTGTCCTCAGAAACAATTTTTAAAAATAGATTTTGATTGCCAATCTTAAACACAATTTTCATCATTTTTATTGCCTTACATCTACTCTGCTTTACTTACTTGTGTTACCTTCCAGTTTTCTAAAGACATAAGTTGTTTTTGTTTGTCTGAGTAGCTGAATGTCCATCTATTTGTTTAATCCTTACAACTATCCATCCATGGAAAAATTCTATGCTCTACATTTTACACATAAAGAAATGGAGGCTCAAAAAGATGAAATAATTTGTCCAACATCACACAACTTGTAAGTGATAAAGTCAAGATTCAAAACAATATTTATTTCAGTTAAAAATATATGGTCTTTGCACAACACGTTCACGATATATACATTCCACATCTGGCTGTGAAACTGCAGCTCTTAGGAGTTGATCTGGGATAGGTGCCATCCATGTGAATCTTGAAAAAGTCTTGATTTCTGACATCGATATCTGGGATGAGCAGATGGAGTTCTCTGGATGGTGACACCAGGGCCACGGGTTCTGACTGTTCCAAGGGATACCAGAAAACACTGAATTCGCGTTGCAAGCCTTTCCCCGCTGGGTTTATTCACTCTTGTTTAAGCAGCCCAACAGCATCTGTAAAGATTTTTCTCCACAGTGTGCTCCTGTAAATAAGTAGTTTATCAAAGAAAACGTTTCAACAAAGAGCATGAAGACATGCCATATTGACAACCCTTCACTGACTGCCTATTCCTTCCAGGGATCCCTGTGAAGCAAATTCACCTCCTACTCAACAATTGCATTTGCTGCAGGTCTGATGGCGGAAGAGGTTTGAATGAGTTTGAATTTGCAATTTATTTGAACAATCCCAGTCTTCTGATTCCATCCTAAGGAATAACTTCTTGAAATTCAATCATGTATTGCAGAACATGATAAACAACTTATTTCCCTGGGTTTTCTGTAATTATCTTTGGGATATAAATCTCACATGCATGATAAGGCAAGGTTATAGGATGAACTGGACACTATTTATTTATCTTGGCATTTTGGGGAGTAATAACTATAAAATTCATTTATTAAACACCTAAGCAATGTCAAGTGCTACAAGGATACTAGAGTGTCCGGCCATGTGTGCACTTTGTGTGCCTCCATCTCTGGCCATTCCTGGCTGGACCAGTGATGGAAACCTCACCCAATTTGAATTTACTATCAGAATTTGGAATTGTGACTGTGAATGGTGACTATTAATTCTTGAACTTGGAAGACATTTTGTGGTGTATGGGAGAAAAGGCATCTTTACCCATCTGTGGGGGACAGGCATAGGAAAGAATGCAGTCCAGGAGCAGAGAGGGGCAGAAGTGGGAGCCCGTGCAGCTCCAGAGAGGAAGGAACTGCCTGAAACACTGCCTGGGTTCCTGGAAGTACTTTGATTATTGGTTTTAGTCCTATAGGAGGTCAAAATGCATACATAGCCTTTGGGGTTATGTGAAATGCCTGATTGTTAAAATAAATTCCCTTTTTCTGTCTAAGAAAGTCTGACTAATTTTTTCTTTTTTGAGATGGAGCTTCACTCTTGTTGCCCAGGCTAGAGTGCAGTGGCACGATCTTGACTCACTGCAATTCCATCTCCTGGGTTCCAGCCATTTTCCTGCCTCACCCTCTCAAGTAGCTGGGATTACAGGCATGTACCACTGCCCAGCTAATTTTGTATTTTTAGTAGAGAAGAGATTTCTCCATGTTGGTCAGGCTGGACTTGAACTCCTGATTTCAGATGATCCACCTGCCTCGGCCTCCAAAAGTGCTGGGATTACAGGTGTGAGCCACCACACCCGGCCCTAATTTTTTACTACTATGTTCAAGAAAATGATTCATGATGAAAATGGCTAGATTCTTCATAGATTTTATCTTGTTTAATCTTTACAACAACTCTTTGAGGTAGGTATTATTTCTGTTTTCTAGATGAACAGAAAGAGATTCAGAGCTATAACTAACTTCCCCAAGGTCAAAAAACTAACAAATGGCAGAGCCAAAAAGTTGAACCCACAAAAATTCTTTGCTGCATCTTTACTCTTGTTAAAATAACTCCTTATGCTTGTATGCCTGTGTTATACTTTATAAATTCCAAAACAAGTATTATATTGTTTAATTTTCACATTGACCTAAAGAAAATGATATTATAGATGAGGAAATTGAGTGGAAAAGCTAGGTAAGCAGCTGAATTTGAACATATGTATGTATTTCAGTAAGATCTTTCCTTTTGCAGAATTACACTCTCTAAACCTCCTTCAACATTATTAAAATAAGAACTCAGTTGATTGACTGGTAGAAGAGAATGAGAAGGTCTTATTATGGAATAGTGTAGTCTTTACTACTCTCTTGTCCAAAACATATATCACCAACATTTACAAAATAATCAGTGTTTCATACATATAAAGAAATATGTAAATAAGGTCCATAGTTACATGTTGCATTAGTCAGCTAGGGCTGCTATGACAAAATATCACAAAATGAGTGGCTTACACAACAGAAATAAATTTTGTCACAGTTCCGTAGACTGGGAAGTTCAATATGAAGGTGCCCACTTACTGGATTTCTGCTGACGGTTCTCCTCCTGGCTTTCAGACTTCCTCCTTCTTGCATTCTCACGTGTTGGAGAGAGAGAGGGTGAACTCTCTGGTTTCTCTTCTTATAAGGGCACTAATTTCATCAGACCAGGGTTCACCCTCCTTGTCTCATCTAACCTTAATTACCTCCCAAAGGACCCATTTCTAAATATCACATTGATGGTTAGGGCTTCAACATGCCAACTTTGGGGATACATTCAGTCTATACCACTCGTTTACGAAGATTCTAACAGAGTTGTGGCACAGATGGACAGATTTCCTTGTCATTTCTCTTTAAAGGCACGCTCTCTGTCTCTCTCTCTCTCTCTCTCTCTCTCTCTCTCTCTCTCTCTCTGGGGTGTGTGTGTGTGTGTGTTCCTTAGATTCCACTCCTTTCAAATTTGGGAAACCTTAATTTTTAGTTTTCTGCATGGCCCACCATTAATTCCAAATTGCTGGATTATTAATAAAGACATTGGATTATTAATCACCTGACTTTATTCACCTCCTTTGTATTGTTGTTTTTGCCATTGGGAATTTTTTTACTCTCTGTTTGTGAGCTCAGTAATCTTTTTAACTTTCTGTGTGGTAATTTATCCAACATCCGGATCTTGTGGAGGGGGTGCATTTTTTTTTTCTCCCAGAGTAGAGTCTCTCTTCTTCTTAAAAAAATTATTCTGGTAAAGCACACAGATAATATTTACCATCTTAACCATTTTCAGGTGCACAGTTCAGTGGTATTAAGTACATTCATGTTGTTGTGCAACCATCATCCCTCATTCATGTCTATAACTCTTTTCATCTTGCAAAACTGAAACTCCAGACACATTAAACTATAACTCTCCATTCCCCTCTCTCCCCAGCCCCCCTTGACAACCCCATTCTCCTTCCTGTCTCTATGAATGTGACTACTCTAAGCACCTCATATAAGTTGTATCATACAGTATTTGCCTTCTTGTGACTGGCTTATTTCACTTAGCATGATGTCTTCAAGGTTCATATTTGTCATAGCATATGTCAGAATTTCTTTCCATTTTAAGGTTTTAAGGCTGACTGATAAGTGGGGGCATTTTACTTCTGCCATTTTTCTATTTGTTTTCTATATATATTATAACTGTTTTTGTTCCTCATTTCTTGCATTACTTTCTTTTGCGTTCAGTTGATTTTTTGTAGTGAAACATTTTAGTTCCTATCTCATTGCCCTTTGTACATAGTCTGTAGTAATTTTTTTGTGGTTACTATGAGAATTAAATTTAACATTTCAAAGTTATAACAGTCTAATTTGAATTTATACCTGTTTAACTTCAATAACATACAGAAACTCTGTTCTTTTACATTTCTATCCTTACTCTTTTTAGTTGTTGTCTGAAAATTACAATGTCTGATTGTTTGTCCAAAAACATAAACTAATACAAGTCGCGCATCTCAAATCTAAAAATTCAAAATCTAAAACACTCAAAACTTTGAAATTTTTTGAATGATGACATGAGGCACAAAGGAAATGCTCACTGGAGCACTGTGGATATCAAATTTTTAGATTTGAGAACTGGTAAGTAAAAAGCAAATATTCCAAAACTCAATATCTGAAACACTTTTAGTTTCAAGCACTTCAGATAAGGAATAATCAAACTGTAATTTTAAAAATTGCACTAGTTCAGGCGTGGTGGCTCATGCCTGTAATCCCAGTACTTTGGGAGGAGGCCGAGGCAGGCAAATCATCAGGTCAGGAGTTTGAGACCAGCCTAACCAACATGGTGCAATCAAATTAGAATTCAGGATTAAGAAACTCACTCAAAACTGCATAACTACATGGAAACTAAACAACATGGTGAAACCTCCTCTCTACTAAAAATACAAAAGTTATCCAGGCATGGTGGTGCATTCCTGTAATCCCAGATACTCAGGAGGCTGAGGCAGGAGAATCATTTGAACCTGGGAGGCAGAGATTGCAGTGAGCCGAGATCGTGTCACTGCACTCCAGCCTGGGAGAGAGAGTGAGACTCAATCTCAAGACAAAAACAAAAAACTGGTCTCCTAAATTATGTAGAAAACAAGAAAATAAAATGTGGAGTTACAATATTGTTAGTGTGTAGACTTGTATAACTGCTTTATAAACATTTTTATTTTTTAATGTTTAATTTTTAAATTTTGAATCATTGTTTTGAAAATTTATTAGTGTCTTAAATTGTGTAGAAAATAAAAAGGTGGAATTATGAATCATTATTATAATAATATTGGATTTTATAATTGCTCATTTACCTTTACTATTTATTTCCTTATATTGCTTCAAGTTGTTGCCTACTGTCCTTTTATTTCAACCTGCAGGACTCTCTTTAACATTTATTTCAGGCCAGATCTAGAGGTAATGAACCCCCTTAGCTGCTTTTGTCTATCTGGGGATCTCTTCATTTCTCCCTCAATTTTGAAGGGAGTTTTGCTAGATAATAGAATTCTTGGTTGGCAGGATTTTTTCTTTCTTTTTTCTCCTTTTACCACTTCGAATATCTCAGCCCATTACCTTCTGGCCTTCAACGTTTCTGATGTGAAATCTCCTGATAGTCTTACTGATCATCCCCTGTACGTGACAAGTTGCTTCTCTCTTGCTGCTTTCAAGATTCTCTTTGTCTTTGGCTTTTGACAATTTGGTAATAATGTATCTAAATCTGGGTGTCTTGGAGTTAGTCCTACTCCAAGATTTCGTTCCATTGAGTATCTTGGATATTTATATTCATGTGTTTCATCAAATGTGGGAAGTTTTTGGCCATTGTATCTTTAAATACTTTAACTCTCTTTTCTCTTTCTAGAATTCTTATTACACGTATGTTAATCCTTTTGATGGTGTCCCATGGCTCCTTTCTGTTCAATCCTTTTTTTTTCTTTCAGTTCCTCAAAGTCAATAACTCCTGTTGTCCTATCTTCAAGTTCATTGATTCTTTCTTTTGCCTCCTCATATCTACCTTTGAATCACTCTAGTAAATTTTTCATTTCAATTAATGTAATTTTTGGACCCAGAATTTCTTTTGAATTATTTTTAAGCTTTCTAATTCTTTATTGATATTCCCATGTTGTTAATACTTTCTTTTAAACTTTTTCCACATCTCTCCTTTTTTTTTTTTTGAGATGGAGTCTCATTTTGTTACCAGGCTGGAGTGCAATGGCATGACCTCAGCTCACTGCAACCTCCACCTCCTGGGTTCAAGTGATTCTCCTGCCACAGTCCCCCGAGTAGCTGGGACTACAGGTGCATGCTACTATGCCCACCTAATTTTTGTATTTTTAGTAGAGATGGGCTTTCACCATGTTGGCCAGGATGGTCTCAATTTCTTGACCTTGTGATCCACCTGCCTTGGCCTCCCAAAGTTCTGGGATTACAGGTGTGAGCCACCACACCCAGCCTCCATGTCTTTTTTTTTTTTTAGTTATTTGAATATCTTTAAGACTGTTGTTTTAAATTTTTTGTGTAATAAATCTGCCATTGAATCTTTTTCAGGGACTTTTCCGTTTATTTTAAAAAGTTTTTGAATAGATATTACTATTCTGTTTGTATGCACATTGCTTTGTTGAAAACTAGACATTTATGTCTTATAACATGGTAACTCTGGAAATCAGATTCTCCCTTTTCCTAAGGATTTTCTGTTTTATTGTTATCTGGTATCTGTCTGCCAAGAATCATACAAATATAAGCATAAAGTTGTCTTGGTCTTTTCTGAGCCTATACCTTTCCCTAAGCATGTATGGTGACTTTCTAATTCCCCTTGCGTTTGTGGCTGCTTTAAAAAATCCTAGTCTTTAATATCTGTCTCCCAAAAGAAGAAAAATGAAAAGGGAAAAAATGGATGCTGGACCTTTACAGTTTCTGAAATTCATTTCCGCTAGAGAAAAGGGCCCTGTAATAGTTAAGGGAGGTGCAACAAGGAGTGCCTACCTCTTTACCCCTCTGTGATCAGAAGCAGCAATCAAAGCACAGATATGCAATATTTGGAGGACAGTATCCTTTTTGCCCATACTGGCTCCTGCAACCTGTGTGCTAACTGCCCCAAGAACCATAACTCCCTGCTACAGGGCTGGAGGTGAGATATGGATAGCTACTGCTCTACTAAGGGCTGAAATTGATGAAAATTAACTACAGTTTATAGTTCAATCCTTTTCCTGGAAGTTGCAAGCCTTCAGTAGACTTCAGAGTTCCAAAATAGTTGCATCAGGCCGATTTTGCCTGTGCAATTGTTGTTTAGGAGGATGGACAGATTCCTGATGCTTCCCACTATGCCATTATCCCAGAATTCTTCCTCTAGTCCTTTTTCTTTTTCTAAACAGAAATTTCACAGTACCCTTTTCTCTTCTCTTAATCCTGCCGTCTGGTTAACATGTGGATAAAACCCAATTGTCCTTCTCAGGTCAGAAGATCAAAGTTTGAAAGTCAGTCCAAAGGCACCTGAAAATTTGGAGGCACAGGTTCAGGTCCCTGCAGCTTAAGAGCCCAAACGGAAGCTAGACCAAGGACCTGATACAGTTTCATGTGGGTTCTTAGCAGATTCATTGTATTAGTCTGTTCTCATGCTGCTAAAAAAGACATACCCAAGATGGGGTAATTTAAACAGAAAAGAGGTTTAATTGACTCACAGTTCCACATGGCTGGGGAGGCCTCACAATCATGGCTGAAGGCAAATATGGAGCAGAGTCAGATGTTACATGGTGGCAGGCAAGAGAGCTTGCGTAGGGGAACTCTCTTTTATAAAACCATCAGATCTCATGAGACTTATTCACTATCACTAGAACAGCATGAAAAAGACTCACCCCCATGATTCAATTATCTCCCATTGGGTCCCTCCCATGAAACTTGGAAATTATGGGAGCTACAACTCAAGGTAAGATTTGGGTGGGCACACAGTCAAACCATGTCATTTCACATCTGGCCCCTCCCAAATCTCATGTCCTCACATTTCAAAACCAATCATGCCTTCCCAACAGTCCACCAAAGTCTTAACTCATTTCAGCATTAATTCAAAGTCCACAGTCTAAAGTGGACTTTTGAATTAATGCTGGAAATGAGTTAAGACAAGGCAAGTCCTAGCTAAGACAAGGCAACTTCCTTCTACTTATGAGCCTTTAAAATCAAAAGTTAGTTACTTCCTAGATACAATGGGGGTGCAGGCATTGGGTAAATATACCCTTTCCAAATGGGAGAAATTGGCCAAAAGAAAGGGGTTACAGTCCCCATGCAAGTCTGAAACCCAAATCTTAAAGCTCCAAAATAATCTCCTTTGACTCCGTGTCTTATACCCAGGTCAGGCTTATGCAAGAGGTGGGCTCCCACAGCTCTACCCCTATGGCTTTGCAAGGTATAGCTCACTTCCTGGCTGCTTCCTTGGGCTGACATTGAGTGTCTGTGGCCTTTCCAGGTGCGTGATGCAAGCTATTGTTGGATCTACCGTTCTGGAATCTGGAGGATGGTGGACCTCTTCTCACAGCTCCACTAGGCAGTGCACCAGTGGGGACTCTGTATGGGAACTCCAACCTTACATTTCCCTTCTGCACTGCCTCAGCAGAGGTTCTCCATGAGGCTTCTGCCCCTGTAGCACACCTCTGCCTGGACATCCAGGCATTTCCATACATCCTCTGAAATCTAAGTGGAGGCTCCCAAACCTCAATTCTTGACTTCTGTGCACCAGCAGGCCAAACACCATGAGCTTCCAAGGCTTGGGGCTTGCACCCTCTGAAGCAACAGCCTGAGCTTTATGTTGACCCCTTTAGCCATGCCTGGGACATAGGGCACCAAGTTCCAAGACTGCACAAAGCATCAAGGCCCAGGGCCTGGCCCATAAAACCATTTTTTCCTTCTAGGCCTCCTGGCTTGGAGTGGATAATTCAAAGCCAATCATGCCTTCCCAACAGTCCCCCAAATTCTTAACTCATTTCATTATTAACAGCCCCTTGGATGGGAGGGGCTGCTGTGAAGTCCTCTGATATGCCCTGGAGACATTTTCCCCATTGTCTTGGCAATTAACATTTGGCTCCCCATTACTTATGCAAATTTCTGCAGCAGGCTTGAATTTCTCTTTAGAAAATCAGTTTTCTTTTCTATTGCATTGTCAGACAACAAATTTTCCAAACTTTTATGCTCTGGTTCCCTTTTAAACATAAGTTCCAATTCCAAACCACATCTTTGTGAATATATAAAACTGAATGCTTTTAACAGTACCATGTCACCTCTTGAACACTGCTACTTAGAAATTTCTTCCATCAGATACCCAAAATCATCGTTCTCAAGTTCAAAGTTCTACAGAGCTCTATAGCAGGGACAAAATGCCCCCAGTCTCTTTGCTAAAGCACAAGAAGAGTCACCTTTTCTCCAGGTTCTAACAAGTTTCTCATCTCCATCTGAGACCACCTCAGCCTGGACTTTATTGTCCATATCACTATCAGCATTTTGGTTTAAGTCTCTAGGAAGTTTCTAACTTTCCTACATCTTCCTGTCTTCTGAACCCTCTAAGTCTCTGGGAAGTTCCAAATTTTCCCACATTTTCCTGTCTTCTTCTGAGCCCTCCAAACTGTTCCAGTCTCTCCCCTGTTACTCAGTTCCAAAGCTGCTTTCACATTTTCATGTAGCTTTACAGCAGCACCCCACTCTACTGGTACCAATTTACTGTTCCAGTCTGTTCTTACACTGCTAATAAAGACATACCTGAGACTGGGTAATTTATAAAGGAAAGATGTTTAATGTAAGTCACATCTTACATGGTGGCAGGCAAGACAGTTTGTGAAGGGGGAACTCCCTTATTATAAAACCATCAGATCTCGTGAGACATATTCACTATCACGAGAACAGCATGGGAAAGACCCATTCCCTAATGATTCAATTAGCTTCCACTGGGTCCCACTGGGTCCCTCCTATGACATATGAAAATTATGGGAGCTACAATTCAAAATGAGATTTTCCTGGGGACACAGCCAAACTATATCATTCATGAAGCAGGCTGATATTTCAGAATCTGCCTGAAGGCAATTGGAGACTTTTTTATTTTTCTGGAGGATTTATAGATGTCCCTGAGGTTAATCTAACTACTTGTTGGTTGGCTTCCTTTGTTTATATAGAGAGTCTCAGCTATCAGTCTATTCACTTAAACCTTGATGCCAACGATCTCTAAATAAGAGCAACAAATCTCAGAAATGGCCTATGTGCGTGTGTTTATATAATACAACCTGAAACCCCCCAAATATTCTGGTTAGCCTAACTAAAATCAAACAGGTGGCTTGAGATAAAGTTAGCTTTTTTGGTAATTTTTCTTTTATCTTGAGTTTTTTTTTTAAATGGAAATATGCATTTATGGCAATCATCAATAAATAATTGATTGTATTCACCTAGTCTTCTGAGGTAGGTTAAGATAGCAGCTGGGGAAAACTAGAAGCCTATAAAAGCAGGAAGCATAGTGGGCTGGTCTAGATTTTTTTGACTAAGTTTTCTGAAAACAAGCATGATTTTAGAAAGCTGTTTTGCAAGGCTAAGGTCATTCTTCTTTTCTTGAAATATTCCTTGTTATTTAGTAAGATTTTCCATTACCGTTTTCTACTTCATGAAAAATAAACCAATTTCACCTTCTTGTCTACCTAATTCCCTTGAAAGTACAATCCTGGGATCCAATAACAATCTAGCCAACTCTGGGAAAACCTCATGGGGCAGAAATTGAGTTCAGTGACTAACAAGAATAAGAGGCAATTAATTAGAAGTATAGCATGCATTTTGTAATTTTACTAAGGGAAGATTCACTAACCAAATGACTGGCTGAATTTACAGATAGTAAGAAAACTTTTAGAAAAACTGAATCAAGTGATTTAGAGTATACCATCCTAAATCCTGGAGTGGTGGAGCAATTTTCACTATCCTTTATTTATTAAACTCAAGTCTATTTGAAAAGGGGAGATAGTGATGGTTGTGGATTTGCCTTTGCTGCCAATTTCAGGCATAAAACATTTTAAGTACCTGGTAAAGGTGATAATAAAAATAATTCTATCTAGTGAAAAGCGTGAGTATGTTTGCAGGCACCCCACATAGTTACCTGTGGGGGTGTGTTTGGATATACATATGTATGCATGATATAGTCCCTGTCACAGGGCCATCTTGTAGTCTCTGCTATTGCATACAAATCTCACATCTGTCACCAAGAAGATAATGGAAAATTGCTTATTCTCTGCTTACATTGCAGTGCTCTGTGATTATGTGCTCTGAGTGATGTACAATGCACATATCTTTATAGCAACAATGCAATAGCCAAAGAAAATGGTTAAAATAAAGCTTTCAGCACAGTGTACATAGCCCACCTGCACAGAGAACCCATGTAGTGTAAGAAGACCTAGAACTGCTACTGCTTCTGTTCAACAGCCTGACTCAGAAGCATTTATTTATTTATTTGTTTGCTTTATTTTTTGAGACAGTGTTGCCCAGGCTAGAGTGCAGTGATACAATCCTAGCTTGTTGCAACCTCTACCTCCCATGCTCAAGCAATCTTCTTACCTTAGCCTCACAGGTAGCTGGGACTGCAGGAGTGCACCACCATGCTAGGCTAATGTTTTCACTTTTTATAGAGACAGGATCTCACTATGTTGCCCAGGCTGATCTCAAACTCTTGCACTCAGGTGATCCTCCCACTTTGACCTCTCAAAGTGTTGGGATTACAGGTGTGAGCCACGGCACCCAGCCAGAAACATTCTTTTTGTAGACCCACTCCATGGGCTTATCTCTGAAAGGTTACCTGACCAGTTATTGTTCCTGTTCTGCTGAATCATAGGTCTTTGTCCCTTCTCCAACCTCTCCCTTACTTTATGCTGATTCTAAACCCCTCTCCTCAGGGATGGTCACTAATTCAAGAGGTTGGGAGTACAGGCATAGCAACAAGCTTTCAAAGACTTTTTAGAAATAACCTGAGAATCTTAATTTCATGGATGACCCCTCTCCTCATTTTCATAAAGCCCAAGAGCTACAGAATCAAGCATTTATACATTCCATGTGTTCAAATGTAGATACCCCAAATGTAAAGGAACCTGAAATTTCTGTGTGTTTGTTCCGAACTTCCAGTCTTCTTGCAATTTGCTGAACACACCGTATTCAAGTCTCTCTGCTTTTGCATATGATGCCATTCTGACAAGAATGCCCTCTCACCTTTTCACTTAGAAAACTCCTATTCATCCTGCAAAATCTATTCTCTATCATCTCCCATGTAAGGCTTTCCATGATGTTTTGGACAGATGATTACCTCCTTCTCTCAATAAATTCTGTGCCTTATTTGCCTCTTACTGGAAATATCATTCTATATTTAAAGTGTTATTAATTTATTGTTTATAATTATTAATTAAGAACTTGTCTTACCTGCTAGACTATGAGCTCCTTGGTAGCAGGGATTGCCTCCTATCTGTCTTTAACCCTTTTTTTTCTATTACAGGATGTGTTTGAAATGCAGTGTAGGATCTTGGACAGAACTGAATCTCTTTACAACAGCAGATTTATCTGTGTATTTTTGGATGATTTGATGGGTTTTACTAGTTATGAAAAGAGCTTCTCAAATCCTCAGACTTCCACTCTTCCCATTTAAACCTCAGTCCGTGACACAAATGGAAGGCAGGCAGTGACTGCCTCTAGTCTTCCAAGGAAGTGGCTTATTAATCTCATTACCATAAACTGTGAAGTAGGTAGATAGGCATTATTCATGCTTTTGCGTTGCAGTTAGAGACATTCTCATTAATTAGGTTGCCTACAACTCAAGTCCATAGCTTTCTGGGGGCACTTTGCCCAGAAGGGCCATGATAATGTCTTCCAAATATGATCCAAAGTCTAGATTATCTTCAAATGAGGTAAAATCTTCCTTTATTTGAAAAGTAACAATTAAGTAGATTTATCTTTCTTCCCTTTTTCCTGAACTCCATTGCCTAAAATTCACTGCGGATCAGTTGCTGGTTGGTCAGACTTTTAAAATTTATGAGGATCTTTGTGTGTTGTTGGTACTGACTTTAAAGAGCAAATGATTTCCTACCAGTAACTGAAGTCCCCTAAAGGCAGTATCCTCTGTGGATTCACAGCCTGTCACATCCCTAGCCCTAGAAATGCAGCGCTTTGTTCAGCTTTAAAAGATGGTTGGGAAGAGGTAACATTCTGCATTAGGAAGTTTCCAGCTAAAATGACTTTTAATTAAAAGCAGGTGATTAATTGTAATCGTTTATCAGTTGTGTTTTATATTTTCATTTGTTTAGTTTTTCAGGAAGATTTTCAAACTATTTGGTAAATTTCAAGAGAAATCAGCTGTTAGGGTGAAATATTGGGCAAAAAAAGGCAGAAATTGTTAAGTACACTGAAATTTATTCATTAATTCATTTCTTCATTAAACAAGGGGCCTCAGCCAGGTACAGTGGCTCACACTTGTAATCCAAGGACTTTGGGAGGCTGAGATGGGAGGATTCCTTGAGCTGAAGAGTTTGCGATCAGCCTGGGCAATAGAGTGAGACTTCATCTCTACTAAAAATAATACAAATTAGACAGGCGTGGTGACACATGCCTGTAGTCCCAGCTACTCAGGAGGATATGGTGGGAGGATCACTTGAGCCCAGAAGATCAAGGCTGCAGTGAGCTGTGATCATGCCATGGGACTCCATCCTGGGCAACAGAGTGAGACCCTGTTTCAAAAATAAAAAAAGAAACAAGCAATCCAAAAACAAGGGGCCTGAGACACAAAGATAAATAATGAATAGTACTCTCAACTATTGAGGAAGAGGGAAATTAAAGGAAAGCCAAGGATGAGGCTGAGGGAAGGACTGAAGAATGGTCTGGACACACAAAGAAGGAGCAGCTGACTATATCTGGGGAGTGGGGAGAAATGGTCAGGAAAACTTTTTAGAGCCCAGATTTACCTTTGTCTTCTACTCCCAAAATGCAGTCTTCAGAGACGGCAGGTCAGTGCATGCTCCAGGAAGGAGGAATAGTATGGATGATAAATGCAAGGAGGCCTAGGAAGTAATATAAGCTATCTCTGTCTTGGGAGCATAGAGCAATAAAAGCTAGGGATTGACTCATGCATAGGTTCTAAAAGAAGTCCTGAATGATAACTTGGGAAAGGAAGGAGCAGATATTACAAACTAGAACCAAAAGCAGAGATTGGTGGAGAACATTCTTGGACTCAAATAGTGATTCTGGGGGAGAAGAGATCTAGAATACAGACAACGATGGGAGAACAAGGGGGCCATGTTTAAATGTGAGCTCTGAGTAATAGCTTGGCACATCAGCAGCAAGCATGGAACTTGACTCCCTATCAGGGGTCTGTAGTCAGGCCTGTAGGATCTCTTTGGATTTCAAGCCCTGCTCAAGGTAACACATAAGCAATAGAGGAAGGGTGTGATAATTAAGACAGTGACTATGCTTCCAGTTGCTATGAGAGTGGGTATCTCAGTGCCTGAGGTTGGGACAATGGTTTAAGTCACAGAGTGAATGAAGTAGTAGGGGTGGCAAACATTCTCTGAATAGAGCCTACTTTGAGGTTCTAATAATACTATGCAATACTTTCTCCCAAGGTTGAACAATTTTGCTGTTGAACTTTTTAATTCTCTGCTAAATTAATAAGCTCTTTAAAATAATAAAATTATGGAGCAGTACTAGAAAAATCTTGTTGAGGGTAGACATGCCTCTGAAGAAAACTGCCCTTAGGCTGTTTCTGGAGGCTGTTAATAGGATTGATGGATTTTTTTTTTTTTTTTAAGTTGTTTTACAGGGATGATTGTATTGTATACTGGCAGGAATTATTAAAGCATCAAAATGAATGAATTTAATTGCTCATGTGTGAATGAAATTGAAACAGGTAAAAGCGCTAAGACAGAAGTCAACTCCCAAAATCTCCATAAAAGAAGTTTCTTTGTCCAACCTAGGTGGAGTAGCAATTGGAGCTCATTCATAAGGGCTGACACTGGATTTTTATTTAAAGAAGAATAACCTGTTGCCACTTGCTCCTAAGTCAGATGGGGGTGTATGCCATGTCAGCTGAAGCCCAGCAAATTTTCAAAGAGCTTGCTGGCACAGAAAGTTCATGCTGACCGGAGAAGAGCCCTTTCAACCTGCCTGGCCCATCCTCCACCCCAACTCACCCAGAGGCGGGGGACAATAACACTTATGGAGGATAACTGCATAATTAAAACTGAGCATTTCTTTGCCATGACATGGGTTCTTCCAAGGAGAAATAAACTTAGACAGACTAACCAATTACATGATGCTATGCTATACTAATTATAAAAATAATTTGTAGTGTGCCTTCCATTTCCATCTAAGATTTCACAGGGTATTGCATTAAAAATATTTATAAAAACACTATCAGAATCTATGTAGTACATTAGTGTAGTCAGACCTAACCCTTGCCTGTAAGGAGCTTATATTCTTGCTGGAGAGAGAAGCAGCAAGAGATAAGCAAATACATTAAAGAACACATTTTATTCATCACTATTTATTTTGTTTCTGCTATGTATTGGGGGATGCAAAGATAAAGCAAAAGCTCAAAATAATAATTTAAAACACCAGAATAGATGAATTTCTTGTGAATTTTAGAAAGGTCACCACCTGGCAGACCATAGCTCTATTTGTCTGGCATAGCATATTTTTTCTTTTTCCTTGTTTTAATTGTATTGGAATATCTTTAGGGAAGACAAGTTCTCTCTGGTTTTCCCAATTACCCATTTCTGCTACATGCCTGGCTCTTGGAGGCACTTGGCATTTCCTTAAAAGTGCAACTCTAGTTCAGAGGAAGAAAAGAACACTTTGAGATGAGGGAGGAAAGAAAGATATTAAGACAAATATGGGAAATCTGGGTCCTGAATGGTGGATAAAATTTGAATAAATAAAATATTGGGTACATGGACATAGGGAGAGGAACAACACACACCAGGGCCTGTTGGGGGGTGTGGGTTGAGGGGAGGGAACTTAGAAGATGGGTCAATAGGTGCAGCAAATCACCATGGCACATGTATGTCTATGTAACAAACCTGTAGGTTCTGCTCATATATCCTGGAACTTAAAGAAAAAAAAAATTAAAAATTTCTTTCTCTGTCTTATACGGTAAAGCATTCCTCTATGTTTTCTTCAGATAGATTTTACAGGTTTGAGTTTTACATTTAAATCTTCAATGTATTTTGAATTGATAATATATATTTTTTTGAGATGGAGTCTCACTCTGTCCTCCAGGCTGGAGTTCAGTGGTGTGATATCTGCTCACTACAACCTCTGCCTCCTAGGTTTAAGCAATTCTCCTGTTTCAGCCTCCCTAGTAGCTGGTACTACAGGCATGTGCCACCATGTCCAGCTAATTTTTGTATTTTTAGTAGAGACGGGCTTTCACCATGTTGACAAGGTTGGTCTTGAACTCCTGACCTCAGGTGATCTGCCTGCCTTGGCCTCTCAAAGTGCTGGGATTACAGGTGTGAGCCACCACACCTGGCCTAAACTGAGTTTTTTATATTGTAAGAGGTGGAGGCCTAGTTTCACTTTTTTGCATATAGACAATTTCTCTAGCATCATTTATTGAAGACTGCCTTTCCCCACATCCCCCCCAAAAATAGAGTCTTGAAAAATACTGGACAATAAATCACCCTTCTCTGATGAGTTTCGTATCATTTGAAATACAGATACAAGGGCAAGTAGGGACCCAACTTGAACATTAACTTTTTAATATAATATATGTATAGGTTAGGTTAGGTTATTCTGTGATAACAAACATCTCCAAAGTCTCAGTGCCTTTAATACAACAAAAACATTTGTTTCTCACTTCTGTCACAAGCACCATCAAGTCCATTAGGAGTGTTTTGCTCATTGTGATAATGCAGGGACCCAGACACATGCAAGTTACATTTTAATTTGTGCTTCCATGATTACCACGACAGTAGGGGAGAAACAAGATATAAAACTCACTGGCCTTTAAAACTCTTCTTTATATTTCATATGTCAAAGCAAGACACATGGAGAAGTCTAACTTTAGAGAACATAGAGAAAAACAGTCTTACCATGTGCCCTAAAGAAGAAACTGACTATTTGTGAGTAGCCCCTATCACTGTCCCATCAGGTAAACTGGATTAGAAGATGCTACTGAGACCCAAGACCATACTGGTCCTACTCTACTCCTTCTCCAAGTTTTGACTTGAAAAAAACAAAAAAAATGAAGACACTTTCCCAGCCAGCCACATAGAGGATCATAGACTGCCTCTGTCTCTCAGTGGGGACAAAGAATCTCTCTCTCTCACACACACACACACACACACACACGGGTGGCAGGAGAGAGAGAAAACAGTGACATTTAACTCAGGACTCTCCATGGCATCAAACTAGGGGATCTATCCCCCAGTGAGATAAATTTCTCTTCCTGCCAGGTGAAGAATGCACATGCAAAGACATAAGACAAACGATAGAAAAAAGAAGGTTGTTAGATTATAAAACAAACATAAAGAATCTCTACCGAGAAGGCAGTTCTGGGAATCTTAGAAACTCCATTCAAGGGAAAATTGAGACCTGGAAAAGCAAAGAAGTAACACAGGCTATTCTTGTTGAGGTGGTTAGAGTAGTAGGCTCAGAAGTGCTTTGGGGAAGTTTTCTGGGAGGATATAGGATTTTGAGCCTATATGTGTGGGCTGTAGGGGTGTTGCTTTCATGGCGCTTCCTTATAGCTGATCTGCCTGGGTCCTCACCCCTTCCTTCCAGATTGCCTTTGCCTACTTTTTAAAAGAAAAGCATAGCTTTAACCGATACTGAATTTTACTATTGTTCCTTTCTCCAGGATGTAAAGAAAAACTATCTAGAGTACCAAAATGAGGGAAAATTTGGGAATATACAACTCCTGAGAAATAATTTTGGGAAAGAGAGTTTAGCTAAGAAGTACTGAAGGGAGCTGGCTACAGAATCATGACCGGCACCTTCCTTCCTTTGATTGATCCGTTGATTTACTGATTGATAGATGGATCTATCTAATCTAACTTAAACATAAAATTCAGAAATCGGATGTTTTTCATAGAGACAACTTATTAACATGGGTTGAATTTTCAGAAATGAAGTCATGTTTTTGTCAGACTGCAACCTTGATTTGGCTGCATGGTTTGACAATGGAGATCATCTTGCTCATTGGGTTGGTTATATGGCAGACATATTCTACAAAGTAAGTGAGTACATCTGCAGCTCCAAGGTTTTAATGAAGATATATTTAAAGCACACATTCAACATGCAGCCTGAAAGTCACATGCTTTTTGTTGTTGTTGTTGTTGAGACAGTCTCACTCCATCACCCAGGCTAGAGTGCTGTGGCATGATCTCGGCTCACTGCAAACTCTGCTTCCTGGGTTCAAGTGATTGTCCCACCTCAGCCTCCCATAGTGCTGGGATTACAGGCATGAGCCACTATGCCTGGTCAGTCACATGCTTTTAAACTACTACGTACATAATAAACATTCTAGGTGTAAGCTTAAACATTTATGAGGGGGATATAAAAACTTTTTAAAAAGTCTTTTAGGGAGTGTGCTAGCAATAAAAAGGAAAATGTAAAGACCACTATCTAGTCTTCTTGGTGCAATGACAAGGCTGTGGCACCTCTGGATGGAGGAAGCCGCCTCCCAGGAAGCAGTTTTGTAGACAGCCTTCAGTGAAGGGAAAATGGAGAGGAGGGCCCAGCATGAGAGAGTGGGAGGCCAGGGTGTGATGGGAGAGGGCAAAGGCAGAGAGACTAATGCCACAAACGCTCCAGCAGCTCCTGCTGGGGTGGAAAAGGTTGGGCTAAGGAGGCCGAGGTTCTAGGTCTGTTTTCCAAAGCCCAGAGCTTCCCTTGGGCTGACAAGATTGTACTTCTGCCGTCTCGCCAAGGTCTGCGCTGTAACAGAGAGGACCAGCAGAGTAGCTGAAACCCATCATCACAAACATATAAATAACAAACATTTATTTTAAAAAAAGAAAGCTAATATTCTGAAGCAGTAAGGTCAGGGACGTACCTGGGTGAGAAGAGCAACCTTTAAAAATGGATCTGCGTGAAAAGACTTTGAAAACCCTTGCTGAGGACATGTATGGGAAGCCAGGTGTTCTCAGCGTGCACATACCATCCTGCCTCATTTCCTTGGAGTTTCTTTCTTTTTTTTTTTTTTTGAGACAAGGTCTTACTCTATTGTGCGGGCTGGAGTACAATGGTGTAATCTTGGCTCACTGCAACCTCCTCCTGGGCTCAAGCAATTCTCTTGCCTCAGCCTCCAACATAGCTGGGACTACAGGTGCACGCCACCACACCTGGCTAAATTTTGCATTTTTTGTAGAGGCGGGGTTTTGCAATGTTGCCCAAGCTGGTCTCGAACTTCTGAGCTCAGGCAATCCACCCATCTCAACCTCTGAAAGTGCTGGGATTACAAATGTGAGCCACCACACCCAGCCATTTCCTTGGAGTTTCTAGAGAGTCCCATTCACCCCTTGCTTTTTCAGGGAACTCTGGACAGATTGTCACCAGGGTAGAGACAACAATTCTAGAGAAGAAGCTAACATCCAGTATTGTCCATGCCCAAGAAGCAACTGCTGAGGGAATGCTTCAATTTTTCTAATTTCTGGAGAAAAAATATTTAGGCAAATCAATGTAAACACACAATGAGGAATATTTTTGGCAGTTTTTTTTGACTCTTTATTTTCATAGAGGAAGAGTAATTGGAAACATTGATACTGACTTGTACTGTGAAGTCGACCTGTGAAAATGAACTGGAAATGAGAGGGAAAGGTGTTGGATCTTAATTAGTCAGAACAATGTGAAGGGGTGAGGCAGGGCTCAACACCTTGTGTTGGATTTCCAATTTGCTCTCTCACAGCCCCACTGTCTGCAGGCCTCAGCGTGTGTAACCTGGTTCTGTCTCTGCTCCTGGGCTTGGCTGGCTAGCTAGAGTGGGAGGGACAGAGCAGGAGCTGGAACCTTAGCCTTGAGTCAGCTGGACCATGGCTCAGTCCTGGGCTCCAATGCTGCTGGGGACTTACGCTTTTAGTAATAATAATATCTGAATTATAACAACAACAATAACATCCTCTAACATATTTGTGGAGTGCTTAATATATGACAGGCATTATGTTAAGCTCTTCACATCTTGTGTCATCTGCAAACAATTCTATAAAATCAATTCTATTATAAGGAAACTGAGGTTTAAATAATGGTCCCATAGGCAGTATGTCAGATTCCCAAACCCACCCTCTGAAACCGTGATCTGTGCTTCCTTGCCTTTCTTCACCACACAGCAGGAATAGTGTGGAGCACCCCTGCAGTAGAGCTGCAAAAATTCAGGGAGCCAGGGTGTGCAAAGCAGATGGCACAGTAACTGCCATTTTATTGAGTTAGTAAATGTTGACAACGGAAAGTGCTAACCACTGATGTTCATTGCGTCCTTAATACATGCCAATCATTGTTCTACACTCTTGTGCATTCACTCATTCAGTCCTCTTCTCACAGCCACATGAAGTAGGCATCACTCACATTCCTGTGTTTACAGGTGGGAAATTTGGGTCTTGGAGTGGTTAAAGAACTTACTGAAAATACAACTTACCCAAAAAACGACTTACCCAAAGCAACAGAGCAAATCACTAGTAAGCGGGGATTTGTAGCCATGCCATCTAGTTTAAGAACCCAAGCTCTGATTAAGCAACACTATTATTATCACTGTAACAGGGGCTAATACAAAAGGAAAACAAAAGAAGAAATAGTCTCAACAAACAGTGCTCACAACCTGTGATACAATTATTTGTGACTGTGCTTCTTTACCCTACAATTCTGCTGGCTTCTGTATAGCAAGGACTGGGTCTCTCTTACTTTTGACTCCGAACACAGCATGATCAATGCCCGTAGGACAGAAATGAGTTTGTTTATATGTTGGGCACTACCACAGGAAAAGGAAAAGACAATTCAATTTCTTGTGAATATAAAAACAGGATGGAGAAGACACCTTTTAACAAATAGTGACACCATAACTATGGTGCAGTAATAGAGCCATAGTCAGTGTTTCACGGGACAAGAAGCACTTTATTCCATCCTGGATAGGGATGGAATAAAGGATGTGTTGGGGTATGGCAGGCAGAAATAGATTCCAGAGGAGGTGACTCTGGGGCTCAAATCTGAAAGATACCAAGAGTTTTTCTGGTACAAAAGGCCTCAAGTATACCCAGAGTAAGCAACATCGGGAAAAGTAGCCCAAGGAGACATGGGAAGAGGCTTTGTATAAGAGCTAAAGAGTTGATATGTCATTTTCTCCTTAACAGGGATCTTCTAAAAGTTTTTAAGTAGGAGAGACATGTGATCTGATTTGCATTTCAGAGAAATCTCTCTTGCTGCTCTGTGGCTGATGGATTGATCAGATGGGGTGATATTGAAGACTGGAGGCCACCTGCCTCTGTTCCACTTGTGTCCTTATCTTCCAGGATTTTTATAGTTTTTATAGTTTTATGTATGTGTGAATTTGATTTTGTCATGTATGGATTTAAGTCTTTAATCCATATTGAGTTGATTTTTGTATATGGTGTACAGAAAGGGATCCAGTTTTCTGCTTCTGGCAGAATAGAAAACCAAATACTGCATGTTCTCACTCGTAAGTAAGAGTTAAATGATAAGAACACATGAACACAAAGAAGGAAACAACAATGGGGTCTTTTTGAGGGTGGAGGGTGGGAGGAGAAAGAGGATCAGAAAAAATAATTATTGTGTACTAGGCTTATTACCTGGGTGACAAAATTATCTGTACAACAAACCCCTATTACATGAGGGTTATATAACAAACCTGCACATGTACGCCTGAACTTAAAATAAAAGTTTAAAAAAGAAAAAAGAAAAAAAATTCTGCATATAGCTAGCCAGTTATGCTAGCACCATTTATTGAATAGGGAGTCCTTTCTCTATTGTTTGTTTGTGGCAACTCTGTCAAAGATCAGATGGTTGTGGGTGTGCAGCATTATTTCTTGGATCTCTCTTCTGTTCCCTTCGTCTGTGTATACATTTTTGTACCAATACCATGCTGTTTTGGTTACTGTAACCTAGTAAAGGTAATGTGACGCCTTCAGCTTTGTTCTTTTTGCTTAGGATTGTCATAGCTATTTGAGCTCCTTTTGGGTTTCATATTAATTTTATAATAGTTTTTTGTAATTATGTGAAAAGCCTCCCACTATTATCGTGTGGTTGTCTAAGTCTCTTCATAGTTCTCTAAGAACTTGCTTTACGAATCTGTATGTTCCTGTGTTGGGTGTATGTATATTTAGGATAGTTAGGTCTTCTTGTTTAATTGAACTTGTTGCAATTATGTAATGCCCTTGTCTTTTTTGATCATTGTTGATTTAAAGTCGGCTTTGGCTGAAGTTAGAATAGCAATCTTGCTTTTTTTCTATTTTCCATTTACTTGGTAGATTTTTCTCCATCCCTTTACTTTGAGCCTATAGGTGTGATTGCATGTGAGATGGGTCTCTTGAAGACAGCATACAGTTAGGTCTTGCTCCTTTATCCAGCTTGCCACTCTGTGCCTTTTAAATGGAGAATTTAGCCCATTTACATTCAAAGTTAATATTGATATGTGTGAATTTAATTCTGTCATCATGTTGTTAGCTGGTTATTATGCAGACTTGATTGTGTAGTTACTTTATGGAGTCAGTGGTCTAGGTAGTTAAGTGTGTTTTTGTGGTGACTGATAAGTCTTTCCTTTCCATATTTAGCACTCCTTTAAGGACTTCTTGGAAGGCAAATCTGGTAGTAACAAAGTATTCGCTTGTCTAAAAAGAATCTTATTTCTCCTTCCCTTATGCAGCTTAGTTTGACTGGCTATGAAATCCTTCATTGGAATTTCTTTTCTTTAAGAATGCTGAACATAAGTCTCCCATCTCTTCTGGCTTATAGGGTTTCTGCTGAAAGGTCTACTGTTAGCCTGATGGGGTTCCCTTTGCAGGTAACCTGCTTCTTCTCTCTAGCTGCCTTTAACATTTTTTCTTCCATTTGACCTTAAAGAATCTGATGATTATGTGTCTTGGGGATTATTATCTTGTATAAAATCTCATAAGTGTTCTCTGCATTTTCAGAATTTAAATGTTGGACTCTCCAGCAAGGTTGAAAAAATTTTAGTGGATGATATCCTCAAATATGTTTTCCCAGTTGCTTGTTTTCTTTTCCTCTCTTTTAGGGATGCTAATGAGTCATAGACTTGGTCTCTTTATATAATTCCATAGTTCTCAGAGGTTTTGTTTATTCTTCTTTATTGTTTTTTCTTTATTTTTGCCTGACTATTTTGGAGAACTGGTCTTTGAGCTCTGAGATTCTTTTCTCAGCTTGGTTGATTCTTCTATTAATACTTGTGATTGTATTACGAAAGTCTTGAAGTGAGTTTTTCAGCTCTGTCAGATGAGTTTCATAAAATTACCATTTCACCTTTTATCTCCTGTATCATTTTATTGCATTCCTTAGATTCTGTGGATTGGTTTTTGGCTTTTTCATGAATGCCGATGATCTTTGTTTTTATATATATTCTGAATTCTATTTCTTCATTTCAGCCATTTCAGTCTGGTTAGGAACCATTGCTGGGGAACTAGTGTGGTCACTGTGAGGTAAGAAGACACTCTGGGTTTTGCATTGGTAGAGTTCTTGTGTTGGTTCTTTCTCATCTGTGTAGGCTGATGTTCTTTCAGTCTTTTAACTTGCTATCCTTTGGATGAATTTTTTTTGCTTTTGTCTTCTTTGATGTCCTTGGGGGTTTGTGGTATAAGGTGTGTTCAGTTGATGGGGCTCTTTTCTGGAAGATTGTAGGGAACTGTGGCTCAGCTCAGTACTCCTGATATGCATGCTGTAACTCTGGGGGGCTGGTACTGAACCCCTGGCTTTGTTCTCTGGCCCCTCAAGGTAAGGAACCCACTGCACTGGAGGGGTCAAGGTGTTCCTGGTCTGTTGACCACAACACTCTGACAGGTGGTGCCAGCCAAAGCACTTTGTCCAGGCAGTGGCAGTGGGATTCATGTTTGCTCACATGTGCCAGCAGCTGTGGCAGCATGGTAGGGTGCACATGCATTGGCTAGAACTGGGTACTGGTAGAAGAGGGGTACTGGCAAGAGCAGGGCTGCAGTGTTCTTGTATGCACTTGTGCTAGGCATGGCACAAGTGGGGTTGGGGTTGCTGTTGGTGCTCGCATTTGCACTCATGCTGGCGGTGATGGGGGTAGGATGCTGGTGCATATGAGACTGCTGGCCTCCATGCATAGGTTTGCACCAGCGGCTGTATTGGGATGGTGATGGATGGGGTTGCCAGTGTTTGTGCATGCATCTATGCCAGAAGTACCCACCATCCTTGTATCCAATTGTTTATCTAAGCTCTTCAAAACCACTTACCATTATCTGAAATGATAAATAAAAATTTTTATTCATTTGTTTATTTGTTCATTATACATACATGTCTGTCTTCCCCACTAGAGTGTAAGTTCTATCAGGGTGTAAAGCTTGTCTGTCTTGTTTGTCACTATATTCCCAGCTCTTGGAAAAGCACCAGGCACATAGAAGACACTCAAACACTTATTTTAAATTGAAAGTTACATTTTAAAAGGCTCCAAAGAGATTTAGAATGACAGCATAAGTTCTCAGTATGATGTTACTTTTTTATCTAAAGGAAAGATTTGCCTTCATAGTCTTGTCTTACAAATAAGGAGGGAGTAGAAAAGCTAGTTCTAGGAAAAGAAGTGGAATTTCATTGACTTTAGGGCATTGAATATCTGGCTTCTTACCATTAGACCTTTAGGTGGCAGCCAAAAAATATTTATGCTGAGTCTCAACTTTCTTCTTTTTGAGTACATGTTTCCTACTGAGCCATACAGTTATGTATGTCAGGGACCTGGATCAACAATGCAGATGAATAGGAGGAAGAAAGAACATGAAGAAATAGAAACCACTGGGGGAAAAAAGGTCTCTAACTCCAGCTCAATCTCTATGTCTAGCCTAGTAGAAGGTAATCTCATTGCTTTTCTTGAACCATAGCAATAGGCTCCAAATGTTACACTGGTCCCATTCCCTAACTTTTTTTTCCTATTCAAACAGCCAGAAGAACATTTCCAATGCCCAAATCTGGTTAGAACGTGTCAGTAGCTTCTTATTGTTCAAGGGCCTATATAGTCCACTTAGTTCTCCCTCTTTTATTTCTACTCTACTTCCATAGGACACTGCTCTAGCCACCTCTATTGGTGGGACTCATTAGAATCCATGAGGTCAGTGGCTGTGTTCATTTTTACTTACTATTCTATCTTTAGTGCCAAGCACAGTGCCAGCAAATATCTATGTTCAATAAATATCTGTTTAAATGAATGGATGAGTAATAGAATGAATGACGTTCAGGTCATGTCTCAACTAATAGTAAGGGAAAGGTTAAGACTCTTAGAGACATGAGTCAGAACAAGTAAATGGATTCTATTCCACAAGTGAAACAAAAATTTCAGTCATCACGTCAGCTGTGGCCAGTGAGTAGGGGTGGGAGGCAGTAACCTAGATATTCAGGTCCCTGCTGTGAAGGTAGTCAACCTCTCCCTTGCAAACTGCTTGTAGTCATTAAAGCCCATAGGTAGTGTGATTGTCTCAGGTCCAGGGATACTTATTCACAGGCGATTCCTGGAAACCTTAATGGCCAAATTTAATCAACTGCATTGCAGCCTCTGGTCTCATGGTGCAGGTCAATTGAGTGATCATCAACGCTGACCAATTTTTTTAATCTAAATCTTTTGTACCAGTTTTTCAAGCCACAGCTTCCTGCTTGTCACATTCACATAATAATATTTATGTTCTGTAGGGGGAAAAACAGAAGAGATTCTTGTACTGGAAGTGTTTTGTAACAGACATCAGTTGACAAACATGTAAGACAACAGGTTGAAGATAGTAACATATAAGGAGACCATACACATTGATAAGTAAAACAATGAGATCTCAATAGAAAAGTGGAAAAGCAATTCATCAGAGGAAATCAAACTAATACACATAAAAACATGTTCAATCCCTTTAAGAATAAAAGACAGTGGAAAATAAAGATACCACTGATAATGTTTAAAGATTTAAAAATATGTTGTCAGCAAGACTGTATGTATGAGACACTTTAATAGAGTGCTTATGAAGGGGTAAATTGCTTCAACTGTTTCTTTTTTTAATGGCAAAGCATCTTGGCAATATATAACAGGGCATAGAAAATATTTTATGCCCTTTGTAAATCATCATCTGAAAATCAATCCAAAAGATGTTTGACACAGTGTTACTTACACTAAAAAATAAAGCCCCATAAAAATATACCTCAAATATCTAATGATGGGAGAAGTTTTACAAATATGGTATAGTCATAAAATATTTATGAAGAATTTTAATAGAGAAAATGCTCATAAGGATATTTAGTAATCTGAGCATAGTTGAAAGCTGTATGAAAGTTAGATGTCAAGTATAAAAGAATATTTGTATACAATAAAAAAATATATAAAATGTCTCTAGACATAAAGAGGAAAATGAAAACCAGCCTACTCTCACAATTCTGGGTACTCATATAAGACAGCACAGGATGATTCTTTATATTGATTATGTATTTCCAAAATAGCTACACTAATCATACATGTTTAGAATATTATGGAAAAAGTTATTGAAAACACAGTGGTTTCAAGGTCAGCTGGAACTGTGTTCTGATCATGATTCTTCCACTTCTTATCATGATATTGACCCAAATGGTCAGGATCTGTGGGCTTCAGCTTTCTCGTTTGCACAGTGTGTACAATAATGTACATAAGAGAATAGTGCTTGTAAGATCAAATGACATGAAACTCATAAAGCGCTTAGTATAGTACATGACAGAGTAGGTTTTAATGAATATTAGTTTCTCAGAATCACAGAACTTGAGGATTTCATAATGCTCAAGCACATTTTATCCCACGTTTGAGTCAGATAGGGCAGCTGTTAATGTTGAGAGAGGCTCATCTCAGCTGCATAGCTCCTGAGCAGCAGATCTGTACTCGAACCCAAACCTCTTGATTTTGCCTCCCTGTTCTGTGTTCTTTTTGCTAAGCCTCCTTGCTTCCTAGAGGAACAGAGTTCAGCTTTAAATTACTCCTGTTTTTTGTTGGTTTTGTTTTGATGTTTTTTATGCCATTTATCTTTGCAAAGTGGAGCAAATTTTCTAGAGTGATTGTTGATGTTGAAGCCAAGGAAATTACATTCTGAGAGAAGAATTTAAATGACAAATACTGCTGGATCTCCGTTGAGGGTCACTGAGTGCAGGAAAAGTGACAGGACAAATCAAAGGAACTTGGGGTAACCTATCTAGAAAGTTAAGCTTTACCTTGTAGCAAAGCAAAAAGGGCTATGCTTGGGAAAAGGGTGTTAACACACTCACCACTAGACAGGCTTCAAACTGGCATCTTCTTGCCTCCCCTTCTGGCAGGTCCAAATTTCACACTACAAGCAGAGTAAGCTTTATAAAATCTGTCTCTGCTTAAAGCCCCTCTGAGATCTCTCAGGATTGCACCTAATTAAATGGGTTCTGTAAAATCCCTTGGTCTTCTGTAAAGTCCTTCAATACTCTATCCTATGTGGCTCCACAGTCTATGGTTTAAGTTTTTGTTACTATGTCATAATTACTCATTGACTTGTCTGTCTCCTATATGGAACTGCAAACTTCTTGAGGACAAGAGCCATCTTTTTAAAATTTTTATTTCTGAATTATTTTTTTTTGAGATAGGATGTTTCTCTGTTGTCCAGGCAGGAGTGCAGTGGTGTGATCATAGCTCACTGTAACCTCAAACTTCTAGGCTCAAGCAATGCCCTCAACATCGCCTCTTGAGTAGCTGGGACTACAGGCATGTGCCACCACACCCAGCTATTTTTTTATTTTTTATTTTTGTGGAGCCACAGATCTTGCAATGTTGTCCAGGCGGGTCTTGAACTCTTGACCTCAAGACTTACCACCTCAGCCTCTCAAAGTGCTGAGATTATAGGCATGGTCCATTATGCCTAGCAAGAGCCATCTTTTATACAGGTTGGAAGGTCCAGCATTCAGGGTACATAGGTTCTCAGTAAATGTTTGTTGATTGATTTTCTGTACAGATATTGTCAAATCTAATCTTTTTCTTTTATTTTCTCTTCCTTTCTGTACCCCCAACACCTCTTTTTATGTCCCGTCTTCATTAAGGCCATTAGTAATGTTGTTAGTGCTTGAATTTCCATGTGTTTGAATTTCACACGTCTCAGGTCACACTTTGAAATGCAGTTCTGGTATCTGTAATGAAGCCTGGAGCCCTGCTAAAAATGACACCAGTTATATAAATATATTTTGATTGAAATTTTTATTAATAATTTTTTCCTTGGGAGATAAAAGCATGCATTTGGGCTTTATCAAAGACAATATAAATTGAAAATTGAAAAGTTCAAGCCTTTTGCATGAAAAATAGGCTTTATGCAACCAAACCCTAAACAAATCAAAGAGTTAATTCAGCTTTTTTGAAAATGACAGTCTCAGACAAGCTGATTTATTGAGCTTCCAAGGGGCTTTTGTGGCTCTCTCTCTCTCTTTGCCCCTCCTCCATACTATTCATTTATGAGAGAAAATATATGCTGAGAAAATATAACTATAGTAGAATGAATGAGGGGCTGTCATTCTCTAAATGATAATGTCTCAGACCTATGAAAGAAAGTCCATGACATAGTTTGTACAGTATGCATCTGTGCATGTGAGTGAGAAAGATTGTTATAAATTAATGTGGCATGTATAAATATCTCACATCTTTTTCTTCTTCTGAAAAGCTTTTCCTGACCTTCCCATCTGGGTTAGGAAACCTTCCTCTTAGTTCCCTTAACATATTCCTTACTCTATAATCATCTGACTGTGCTCAGCACGGTGAGTGTGCTAAAAAATGTTGCTGAATAAATGAGATTGTACAGTGGAGATTTCTGTGTGTACATATATGTATGTGTGTGTATTTGTATGCATGCAATTGTGTATGTAGCAAACACATATGAAGCACTTACTATATGCAAGACATGTTTCTAAATACTTTACATGTCTATTCATTCTAAACTTTAGAATTTACCAAAGCACCTTTGACACATTGGCTCATTGGTTCCTTATTTTAACTTTAGTAAGCAGATGGATAGAAATGATCTCCATATCACAGCTAAGAGAACATATGCAGAGAGGTTCATCTATTTACCCACAATTAGACAGGGGGTCCAAATAAGGTTCCTAAATCGAGCAAATAAATAAAAATACAGGCCACCAAGTTAAGAATTTGAATTTCAGATAAACATCAGATGTATTTTAGTATACGTATACCCCAAATATGGCATAAAGCATACTGTGAAATATTTATTGGTTCTCTGAGATTCAAGTTTAACTGGGTGTCCTGTAGTTTATCTGGCAATCCTAGTTTTAGATGAATCACTTGCTCTATACAAGGTTAGGTTAATAGTAAGACTGTGTAATTGACCAGATTGTGCAAAAAACATGTCCATGTTGATTTCTCCAATAACCATCATCTGCCAGTATTGGCCTTACTGTCAGACCAGAGGCATTAGCTTCCCTGAAAATATCACTAATTATTTTATAAGGGGCAAGACAAATGAAGCCCTCAAGGCTAGTTAGCCACTGGCCTTCTTGTTAAACTATCAATGAAGGAGGCAATAGAAGATGTTGGAGATTTTGTAATTTTAAATTATGTCAGGGAGCAAACCTGGGCAGGCTGTCCCTGAAATCAGTCCCTGCAGTAGAATTCCAGGCTTGTAATTGTATAATCTGAGAGTAAATAGACGTGTTTGTCTTTATCATGGTTTTTGCCTCTTCCATACTCAGTAGGTTGGAAAAATATTCATGTCCTTAGCACCAGGTGAAGAATGGGATATCCACTCCCTGGCCACAAAGGCCAAAGCAGATTCATTTTCATCTGATGGCCGCTGATGTTGAAGTGATATGAAATCTTTACTTGGAATGACTCCTCCCTTTATCTCTCCTTCGTCCCTCACCCTCAAATAATTATTTAGGGCCTGCATACCTCTGCCACAGCTATTAAAATGGAAGGACAAAGGACACACCTGTGAATTGCTCCAGCAAGCCATTTGAAAAGGATTCATTGGAGCAAATTACTTTGTTCAGTGTTTGATTGCTGTGGTGCCACTTGTTTTTTGAACCAGTACAAAGGGTCTTAAATTGCTGTGTGTGTGTGTTTTTAAAGGTTGAGGAGGAGGTACAGAGATAAATAGGATGTGAGAAGTTTGGGATTCTTTTCTTCATGCCTTGCTTTTTGTCCAGAAATATTTATATTCAAATGTGTGGCCTGGATGAAGATGAATGCCAACATTGTAAACTCGGGATGTTAATTTTCATTTCTGCAGGGACTGGAGATGATTCATGGTTTGCAGGAGTTAGAGACACCAAAGCATTTTCTATTAACACCTGGAGCTGACTGCCGAGGTAAAAGGCAGATCTTGTAGAAAGAAAGATGTTCTCCGGGGGAAAAGGAATGTCACTTTTGTGGATTTTTTTCTTTCTTTTGTTTGTTTGTGAAGATAAGAATTTTTTTCCATGAGAAATAATTCTTATCTTGTTGAAAAATGTCACTGCAAAAATCTGTTTGAAGAAAATAGTGAATCATCCTTCTGTTTCTTTTTTTTTTTTTCCTGTGTTGAAACTATCACTTAAGAATGTGATGGAAAATTAAGGGAAAATGAGCCATTTCACCTGGTTTTGTAAATGATAGGATTCTACTCCTCAATTCTGTGAGAGTAACAAAGGAAAATTTCCCTTGACTAGCTGATTAAATAAATGTCTATTTTTGAGGAGAAGTCAAGAGACAGATTCGAGTGGGTGAGAAATGTGGCAAAATAAACAGGCGCTTAAAGTCTAACCATTTCTCTGGGTAGCAACTGTGTCTTGGTAGCTGGGAGGCTCGAGAGGGTCAAGAGGGCAGCATTTCTTCTTTGAGTGGCACAGGTCTTGGCTTTCTTGCTTTTGTCCCTTTCGACTGCTATCTCAAAACAAATTCAGAGAGCTCTGATAATTGTTAACTACATAATAATGATGATGAATTTATTGAGAAAGTAATAATACTAGTAATGATAGCTATCCTTAATCACCATAGTGAAGACACTATGGTAAGGACTTTTTATACTTTATCTCATTTTTAATTCTCTAAAAACCTATCATTAGAATGATATTATGGTCACATTTCACAGTTGAGGAAGTGAGGTGTAAAGAAGTTAAGTAACTCATGTGGCATTCCACAGCTATTATGTAACACAGATATCATCTGAACCCAGATACTGTGACCTCAAAACACCCCCCTCCCAATTTTTTATGGAGATAGGGCTTGCTGTGTTGCCCAGGCTGGAGTACAGTGGCTATTCAGTGGTACATACTATATATATCATAGTGCACTACAGCCTCAAACTCCTGGCCTCAAGCAATCCTCCTGCCTCAGCCTCCCACGAAGCTGGAACTGCAGGCACTCACCACTGCTCTTGGCTAAGGCCAAAATTTTTAATGTCTAAATTTTGTAATGGGTGTTTGTATGGGTGTAATGTGAGAAACATTCTAGGATCTAACTTTTGCCTCCCCTATTAGATTCTGCCTCTGTTTGATGTGCTACTTTTTCAAGGTTATATTTGGAGCCCTGGTTTTAGATCTTGGCAAGTCAAGTGATATGTTAATTAAGGAACAAATGCTAGCAACATTTTCCAGAGCCAGGAAGTGAGAAATAAGCTGGTCCCGCAAAGTTACCAAAGGCTGGTGGAAGAGCCTAGCTCACCCACGAAGTGTCATGGGTCAAAAGTGTGACAGTGTGAGACACGATGAGAAAACGAAGGAAGATCCTTAGTGTTTGCCAAGTACAACTCCATTCTTTTTCTAGGTAGGGTGTTGGGTGCCCTGGGTTCCCTGGGTACTGAGATCAGCCCTGCTAAAAAGCAGGTTAATAAGACAAAGGTCAACAAACTTTTCATGATCCTCACAGATGCTGATTTTGATTTTTCCAAGGTCCATAATCACTACTCTTTATGCACGTGTGTGTATAACAGGAGGTGAAGGTGGCTGTGAAAATGGGAGGCTTTGCTGATGGGCATTCATTACTTTCAGCTCAACAAATATATTTCCCTTTGGGGAAGTATATCAAGTTAGGAGTTTGCATTTCAAGAATATTTTTCTAAACTCTAGATCTCATGGGATAATGTATTTACCCATTTTTGCATTAACATGTATTACTCAGACACATAGATAAGTTTTGATGGTGGAAAAGGTCAGGACGGAAAAACAGGTGCAATAATCTTCTGAGTGCATCCAGGCCCAGGCCAGGCCCTGCAGAGGTGAGATCCAGATTTACATGAGAGCATTTCGTGGGTATAAGTGAGGTCTGGAAGACAAACTTTCCAATTCACAATCTCTCACAGCCCATCTCTGCCAGGAACTATGCTGCCTTGACCTGCCAGCTTCATGTGTAAGTCAGTAGAAGGGTGAGGGTATCTATAGCACCCCTCGTGGAGAATCACCCCAACCTTTCAAAGCTCAGGAGGTAACAGCATGGGGGTGGGAGAGAAAGAGAACCTTCTATCCCTATGTGCTACCTGTGACATATCTTCCCATGTGTGTCTTTTCAGGCACATTGCATGCGTGCGGAAGATCTATTCCTTAGTTGAGATTTTTCTTCCATGAGGAGGGTGGTATGGCCAGTGAGTTGGTGACATTCCTGCAGGAGTACTTGGTGGCTGGCTGTGGCTCTCGAGCATGGCTGGACTTGCTTCCTTTTTCATAGTGCCCAGTTTTTATCATACCAACCAGCAGGGGAGAGGGGCAGCATTGTAGTGCCCACCTTACCCAGGGGCACATGCTCTGAAACCAGTGCTGGCAGAGGCCCAGAAATCCTGGCTCTGGGGATCATGCCTCTATCCAGATGGGCCTGGACTCCCAGTTGGATGGAAAGCTACAGGGTGAAAAATTCCTGGCTATCTGTTTAATGGACACAGCCTTAGAGAATTCAAGACATAACTTCTCCCCCTCACTATAACTTTATCTTTCTTGGCATCAGGCTATAATACACTTGAATAACAATATTGTCCAATCAAACCTTCTGTGATGATGGAAATGTTCTGTGTCTGTGCCATCTGGTGATGCAGTAGCTGCTAGCTTCATGTGGCTATTGAGCACATGAGATGTGGTTAGTGTGATTAAAGAACTGAATTTTTAATTCTATTTAATTTTATTTCATAAAAATTTACATAGCCATATGTGGCTAGTGGTTACTGTATTGTATAAATGTGCTTTGGAATAATTTTCTTATGGCTTGGAGATGATTTGTTAAAAATAAAGAATGCACACACACACACACACACAACATTTGTGTAGTTTCTATTCATCACTTTATTACCATCACTTTATTACCATATCCATTATCTCTCAACATCCTGGGAGAATGATGCTCTTGTTTTTCACATTTTATAGATGAGAAAACTGAGTCACAGAGAAGTTATGTGTTTTGTCTAATGTTACTTAGCAGGCAAGCAGTGGAACCAGGGCTCCAGCCTAGGCCTCTTCCTAAATCCTGCAGGCTGTAGGTGGTGATTGTGAATCTCTCAGGGAAGATCCTACTTCAGCCTGTCTCGTTAATCCACTGACATTGTGACTAAAATGGTCTTAATGTGGCCCACCCCAAAAACAGAGCCTGAGGTGAGGGCTTGGTTCCTATCATTTGTTTTGGGAAGAGACTCTGAGGAAGAGAATTGAGGGTCTGGGAAATCAAATAGGAAAGGAGACAAAGCCAGTCTGAGGGCATGTTATTGAGGGCATTGCCGCAGGCAACCAGGACCAGTTCCCCGGGTAGCAGGCTCCTTAGAGGCATCCACCAAACACACTGAAGAGGGGGAGTGCTTGTCCACCACCTACTACCCCGCATGGGTCTGAGAACCCTAATGGGGTTTTAGGTCCCTCACAGTTCCAGGTTTGGACATATGACGGTGTAGCTGATAGGGCTTCCACAGGCTCCCTCCATACTGACGCACAGCAGCCTTGGGCAGAAAGCAAGAGCCACAGGGTGTAACTGAGGCATGGTGCTGTCAGGTTATACCTGTGTGCATCTGTGCTGGCTGCTACGGCAAGAGCAGGAGCTAAAATAGTGGGCTGAGAGGATGTGGGATAAGGCATAAAAGATGTCCACAGACCAAGGAAAGGAACTAAATAGCTGAGTGGAAGGAAAGTCAGAAATGAGAATTACAAGAACCTCTGAGCCTCTGCAAATGGATTCTTCTATTAAAATCTAAAACAAATGGACCTAACCTTTGACGCTGTCAGTGAGCTATGGTCTACTTGGTTGCTAGCACAATGATATTGCTTTTGTGCATCACACATGGTCCTGTTTTAATGAAAGGCTTGATTTCTCACAATGCCCCATTGCTTCCTGGTTGACTTCATTATTCCACCTAGATGGAGTGAGCTCAGGTAAAGCAAATGCATTTAAAATCAGATAGGGCAGAATAAAATTTCAAACTCAACCAATGATTCAATGTATTCCAAAGCCATAAAAAGTTTTAAAATAATTACAACTGTCTCATTTACTCATTTATGGGCAGCACAGCATAGAGGTTAAGAGCATTGGCTCCAAAGCCAGATCGCTGGGTCCATGTCCTTGCTCTACTACACTCTAGCAATGAACCTCTCTGGGCCTCAGTTCCTTTATTTGGAAATAGGAATTATAGTTCCTGCCTAACAGAGTTATGGTGAGGTTTAACAGACCTAATATAGGTAAAGAACTTGTAACAGTGTCTGGCACATAGAAAACACAACACGGATGTTTGCTGTTTTTTGTTTTCATTAATTGGTAAGAATTAGTGCTTGATACATACAGCATTGCTCTCCTTGATCAGTGTGCCTGCCCAGGTCTAATGATGTCTCTACTGATTGCTTCATGCTTTTGAAATTCTCTGTGGTCTAAATTCTCAGGCCACCACTCTCTCCTTTTATCCTTTCTACTTTCACTTGATTAAGCCTTCTTATGTTCCTTTTGTGATTTCTCTTCTTTCTATGACCTTTACATGTTGGAGCATTTCACAGTTTACTCAGTCTTTGGGCATCTTCTCTTTCTTGTTGACATATTTTCTCTAGATAATCTTGTCTGGTTCTGTGATTTTTAAAGACACCTATATGTTGATATCTCCCAAATGTATATTTCCAGCCCCGACTTCTACCCCGAGCTCCAGTCTCATAAATTCAACTCCCTACTTGACATCGAATTTGGATATTTGTTAAGCATCTCAAACTTAACATGGCCAGAAAGAACTATTGCTTTTCTTTCACACACAGCCTCCTTTCCCACCCCTTCACCACTGTATCCTCCCTCTGTCTTCCCAGTTGCAGTAAACAGGAGCCTCAGTGACTGAATTATTCAAGCACTAACTCAGCAGACTCCTTTTCCTCATACTCAACACCCAATCCAAAATATATCCAAAATTGTCTACAGTCAGAGAAGTCTCAATATAATCACGGCCAGGATCTCCATATACGATCGTGCAGGTTGGACACTGCATAAGAGAGTTCCCACTAATACGATAGACATCATAGATTTCTATTTTTGTAATAAAAAACCCAGCAGATAGTCTAAATGTTTTCTCTTCTCAAAAATCCAGAATATCATTATCTTCTAACAGATACCATTAAAATGCCTCAAAGACTAGGTGCCACCTTCTAATTTTCACAGTCATGGTATAAGAATTTGTAGTGACCCTGACCATTGCAAACCACGGTTTGTGCCATTATAATCTCTTGCTAAGGTTATGAGAGTAGCTTCTTCATCAGAATTCAGCGTCCCCTGTAGTCTATTTTCCACACAACAGCCAGAAAGACCCTACGGTATAAGTCGCATGAATTCATGCTTGTTCTTAAATTACCTGTATTAGTTATCTATTGTTGTGTAAAAATTATCCACAAAATTAGCTTAAAACAACAAGAATATATCATCTAACAATTGGTGGGGGTCAGGCATTCAGGAGAGGCTTAGCTGGGAGGTGCTGGCTTAGGATATCTCATGGGATTACAGTCAAGATGTTGGCTGGGGTTGCAGTCATCTGAAGGCTTGAGTGGGGCTAAAGAACCTGCTTCCAAGGTGGTGCACTCCCATGGCTGTTAATAGGAGGCTTCAGTTCTTTGCCATGTGGGTCTCACAATGAGGCTACTTCAGTGTTGTCCCAACCTGGTATCTGGCTTCCCCCCGCCTGAGTGATTGGAGGAGAAAACAAGGCAGTAGCCACCATGACTTCCATGATCTAACTCAGCGATTCCCAACTAGGGGGGGGATTTTCATCCACACCGTATGAAATGTGATCTGATTTAAAGATTTTTGGTTATCACAACTACAGGGAGAAGTACACATTCCTCTCTAACTGGTAGAGGCCAGAGATACTGGTAAATATTCCATAATGTGGAAGACAGTGCAGTGCTGAGGCTCAGAAAATGGTACCCCAAAATGAAGGCTGCCGAAGCAGTCTCAGAGGCAAAAGGTTTTCTCTGAGCTTTTCCTACCCCTCAGTTTCTGGCCTTTCATTCTGTACCAAGGTTAGCCATAGAAATTAGAATCTTTCTTTCCCAAGGCAGGTCATAGAAACTAGAAGCCCTTTTCCTCAAAGCCATCCATAAAAGCTAAAAATATACTCCACCTTTCCTCCCATCTTTCTGTGTAAAAGATGGCCACAAATAAATGATCTTCCCTACGTTGTTTGATTGTAGGTCATAGACCCCCATTCCAGAGACAGTCCTGCCCCATACCCAGAAGAAAGAAATGTTTTACAGCCAGGCCAAGAGTCTAGACAGGCAGGCCTTGCTGCATGTACCCACTCAGTCTATTGGCATTATCTCATACTCTTTTTATCCAATTTTATTTCTATATGACTGTCCATAATTTGTTGAACCTAAGCATAAAAATGAACAATTTCCTGTGTTTTTGGGTCTTTATTCTGAAGGCTTACATGTCATGTAAGACCACGGTTAAATGAACTTGTATACTTTTTCTCCTATTAAGCTGCCTCTTCAGTGATCTTCAATGAACCTTCATTGAGTGCGAAGGGGACATTTTTCCTTGGCCCCTACAACAGCCTCCCACAACAAAGAATTACCTGGTCTAAAATGTCATTGTTGCTATGGTTGAGAAATTGTGCTCTAGACATCACATACAATCACGTCTTCTATATGCTGTTGTTCCCGCAGACAAATTCTGATCTGAGGTGGAAGGGGCTATTACAAGAGTGTGAGTACTGTGAGGAGGGATCATTGGCAGCCATCCTTGGCTACCACCACTCTCCAGTGGTTTCACCTTACAATTGGAATAGAAGGCAAACTCCTTGCCATGGTCTTCAGGTCCTACCTGATTTAGTCTCAGCCTCCTTTTCCTACCTCATGTCCCACCATGTTCCTCTTTTGCAATAGGCTTCAGCCATGCTGGCTTTATGACTCCTGAACACACTGAGCTTAAGTCTGTTTCAGGTCTTTGTTCCTACTTTGAATGATCTCCCCCGGTCTTTGGGGGATACTTGCTTCTCATGGTCCAGGTCTGGCTAACGTGCTCTCCTCAGAGCTCTGCCCTCTGCACCTCTGAAGCTAACATTGAGACACTTTCCTTAACTGACACCAGTCACTCTCTATCCTGTAGTGTTATTTTACTGGGTTTATACTTTTCCCTATGTGAAGTTATTTATGCATGTGTTTACACGTATCTTCCTAGGAAAATGAAAGCTTCATGAGGACTTCTCCGAATTTCATGTTCATCTCTGTATTTCCAGAGCCTAGGGTAGTGCTTAAAACATAGCAAATGATCAATATATATTTGTCAAATGAACGAATGAATGTGTTCCTTCATTTTTAAAGTGTTTCATATAAGCTTCTGGTGGATTGTGTAGAGAATTTCTTAAACATATGGGCAAAGGAGGAGACAAGGTGTAAAGAAGTAACATCCTTTTGAAGTAAGCTTATTTACAGCAATGTCAGAGGAGACCTCTGCATATGCTTTGAGTTGTTTATCTTGTTATCTCTGATAAGCTTACTACTTCAGATTCCCTTCTTTTTCCTTCCTGTATCCATCCTCCCTGGTGGCCTTGGCATGTGCTTGTGGGAAAGTTAAAAGGCATCATCTTTGAACATGGACTAGGACAAGGGAATTGATCACCTGACCTGGCCTCATTAATCTAGTACTACAGCCTTTGTCACTAACTCACCAAGGAGTCCCTGAAATCAAGTCCAGCTACATTAACCATGTTAGGATTTTTTTGACTAAAGAGCTATTTTTGCACAGTAGTAGAATGTACTGCAAACAAAGAATCAATATTTTATTGGAATAATTAAAAGCCAGGCTCACTGCATCGTACTGCAATGTTAGGAGAGTCAGTCTGCAGAGTTCTGCCCATCCCTTGGGTGTTTTGAATTTATAGAAACTCTTTGTCCTGAGTTTACTTTGGGACTTGGCTGTCTCTGGAGCAGTGATTCATGTAACTCCAGTAAAGAATCACCTTCATACAGATCATAGCTGAATTCCTAAGCCCCCAAATCTTTATTCAATCTGACAGTCCCTGATACCTCCAAGAAGAGGAAGATGTCTGCTCAGAATAAGTTTTCTCTTATGACAAGAGTTGCTAAGTATAGTGAAGAAAAAAACAATGACCTCAGTGAAGTGGGGTGGGGTGCTTCCTGAGCAGAGACTATTAGTCAACCCTGTCTGAAATTATTCCAGTTAGACTCAAATCATTCTCCTGGCTGTTTCACACTTCAGTGTTTCAATTAGAAGGTAGAGTAAATGCTGGTGGAATTTCCATTTATTGGATGAAAACTAGAACTGGACTAGTCTGTGAGCAGACTTGAGAGAGATTATTACTAGCATTTGGAACCAAAGTCTAAAAATTCTTAGTTGCTGCGCGCCAGTGTGTCACTGAGATGACCCTCCCATGGTGTGCTGGGAAGCAAACTAGCTCTGCTTGAAATAACATAATTATAGCACTTGGCAAAAAGTGGAGGACAACAGAAATGAGATTCAAGAATTCAAGCACATCAGCCAGCCAGAAAGGCAGAAAATCTCAATCCAGACATCCTGGGGGAATGTGAGGTGATGAGGTCTGAGGTGCACACAAGCAGTTGTGCTATAAATGGCAGTTGCCTCAAGCACAAATTTTTATTACAGGACTAAAGAGAGATTCAGTGGCATATTCTTGTAGGTGAATGAGTCAATGCAAGTTTCCTTCCAGATTTCCTGGGTTGTAGGCTCCAGAGAGGCTTTGAACATGGGAAGGCACTAAATCAGAATATAAATTCCTCCGGTTTGAGAGGAAGGTGATACGAAAGTAGGAATCTGGCTTGGGTGTTCTTATCTCTGCCACTAACTAGGAGCTGTCCCTGCTACTAACCAGTGGTGTTGGCACAACACTTAACCCTTCATGATCTGTTGAGATCTTCAAGTATCTCCAACAGAAAAGTAAGTATCAGGGCCTGGAATTCTGAGGGTCATTCCTGGCAGAACTGCAAATACTCTCCTTGTTTTGCTGTCCTCTAGGCGTTACCTGTCAGAAACCACTGGTGGCAGAGGAGAAACAACAACAAATGTTGATACAAGACCACACACTGGGTACACTGTGTACATTGTACGTTGTGCAGGTGATGGGTGCCCCAAAATCTTGAAAATCACCACTAAATAACTTTTGCATGCAACCGACACTACCTGTTCCCCCCAAATTATTGAAATAATAAAAATTTAAAAAAAGTTTGATTTGATGCACCAGTAAAACAGCCACCACTAAGCTACTAAAAAACCCCACCAAATTAGTTTATACAGTTAATCTCTTAGTTGATCTCTGTAGTCTTCCATTTTCTCCTCTGTGAATTGAGAGGATAGAAAGAGAACTTTTGTGGACTTTTACAGATATAACTTGTGAAGATGTCCCAAATTAAGTAAAAAATGAAATCACTGAAATGAGGATTTTTGTGTCTCATTTATTCAAAAATGTTTATTGAGCTCCAACTCGGAGCCAGGAGCTATATTGCGATATGGGAATTTAGAGTTAAGCATACATGGCGTCTTCCCTCACTTAAAAAGAGATTCAGGCCAACGCCCCCTTATATACAGTATGGTGATTCCTATAGTGAAAACAGAACAGTGGAATGCGCTTCATCCTAAAACAGAGATTTGAATGAGGGATCTTGTTTATTTTGTTGAGAATTTGCAACTAGACTCAACTCCTGATATGAAAAAAAAGCAATCAAAACAGTTAAATGCTAATATCACAGCATGACCATCCTGTCCCACAGAAGGGAAGGGATGAGCTGAGTAGAAGCCACAAGGTGAGAAGCATCCCTAAGCAAAGGTGAGAACTTTTCATCTGCCTGAGAAAGGAGACCCTGTCCTTAGCATGCAGAGGAGAGGTGTAGAACAGGAAGCTGCCAGTGTTCCACCTTCTTAATTAGGCTCCGTAATTATTTGTGAACTTCTAGATGCCAATGCATATTCATGGGTCCAAATCCTTCCCAAAGCCAAACAGAAATGATTCTTCACTTACCACCATTTTGGTGCCAGCATATCTGTCCCTGCCCTCTGTCTGGGCATGCAAACTAGAATTTAGCATTCTGAAATACCTAGTTGTAGGATACTGTAAAGCCCCAAAAGGTAGATTTGAATGGACAGATCAGCCTTACTCTAATGTTTTATTTCTTATTTATTCTGTCTGTATTCCACTCCATAAATTTTTTTTTTTTTAGAAGAAGTTTGACTCTGTCACTCAGGCTGGAGTGCAGTGGTGCAATCTCAGCTCACTGCAACCTCCACCTCTGGAGTTAAAGCAATTCTCCTGCCTCAGCCTCCCTAGTAGCTGGGATTACAGGTGTGCGCTACCAGGCCCAGCTAATTTTTGTATTTTTAGTAGAGACGGGGTTTCACCATGTTGGCCAGGCTGGTCTCAAACTCCAGACCTCAGGTGATCCGCCCGCCTGGCCTCCCAAAGTGCTGAGATTACAGGAGTGAGCCACCACTCCTGGCCATAATATTCCAGGACTTTTGCATTTTAATAAAGAATTTTTGTTTTTCTCATCCTAACTGGAGCTCAGAGAGCCTAATTTGCTTTGCTCTGTTGCTGGTGTCACCACAGTGAATTATGGCACTGCTATGAATTTTTTCCTGAAGAGTAACTCCTATCCTTTCAGATTCATTTATGTATTTCCTGTCTTCTGACGATTATGACAGGAGTCAGTCTCATAGGCCTGAGCCAGTGAAGGAAGCTGATGAACACTGCTGATGCAACCTGTAGGCTAATACTGATTAAAAATACCATTAGCAATACTCCTGGCAAAGAAAATTTTAATAACAGAAGCTCAGTTAACTTTCTCCCTGTGCTAATAGAGGACGCAGTGGTGCAAGTAATCCAAATGTCAGTTGTATTTAATTTTTCTCTGCTTACCCTATGCTCAAGGCACGCAGGGGCAGTACAGGATCCCCACGGGTGGCTCAGAAGCCTGAAGATTTATATAGCAGAGGCCATTGTGATGTCCCTGAATGAGGTCGAGAATTCTCTTCTTTTGAAGGTGGAGCTGTTTCAGTTCTGTGTGTTTTTAGGATAGTTCAGCATACATTCAACAAAAAGCTCCTGTGTGACAGGCACTGCCTTAGGTACTGAGGATTCAGGGATGATTGTGGGGCTATGAGTGTAATGTGTGTGTGAAAGTGACTGTATGGAGTTGGGGGACACCCATGCACCATCAAAGTACCAGTGTAGTTCATTTCTGGGGTTAAACAATAGGGTCAATAGCTGTCAAATGCCCTCTATGCTCAGCTGGGCATTCCCTCAGGAGGTAGAAAGGCTTCTTAGAACTTTTTCCCTGCAGTTTGTGAGTTTCTGAATTTTTCTCCTACCTCTGTAGTTACTCCTTTTTATTATTTCCCAAGGATATTTTTCTCTACCTTGCCATGAAATGTAGAGTTCCTTAGTCCTGGGCTTTCTCCACTTTTTTTTTCTTTTGTTTTGTTTCCTCTGGCTAGTTTCAGATAAAAAAACAAAAACAAAAACAAAAACATTTTACTCTATTAACATTTTCTTCTTGGTAACTCACACATGTCATACATATGCATCTTTAGCCAAGACTTGTCCTCTAGACCTGCAGCTTATTAGGCAACATGTTGTGGATGTTGCTGAGCCCGCTCATACTCAGCATGTCCAAAATCTAATTCATAATCTTCCTCCTCAGGACTGGTCCCTACCAGGACTTCTCTTCTCATTGAATGGCACCATCATTTATCTGTCTAGAAACCTGCTGTCAACTTAGACACCTTCCACACCCCAACTCCCAGATCTAATCTATCACCAAGTCCTGTTGGTTTTTCCTCATAAATGTTTCTGGGACTCACCCAGTTATCTCCATCACCGCTGCCACTATCAATGTCCAAGTTAACTCCCCCTCTTGCCTAAATGAACAAATTTACTCACATCGACTTTGGGTCCTGTCCCATCCTTTCTTCAGAGTTGTATTAGTCCATTTTCACATTGCCAATAAAGACATACCCAACACTGGGCAATTTACAAAATAAAGAGGTTTTTTGGACTTACAATTCCATGTGGCTGGGGAGGCCTTACAATCGTGGCAGAAGGTGAAAGATGTGTCTCACCTGGTGGCAGAAAGAGAGAGAATGAGAGCCAAGCAAAACGAGTTTCCCCTTATCAAACCATCAGATCTCTTGACACTTATTCACTACCACGAGAACAGTATGGGAGAACTGTCCCTATGATTCAATTATTTCCCACAACATGTGTGAATTATGGGAGTACAATTCAAGATGAGTTGTGAGTGGGGACACAGAGCTAAACCATATCAAGAGTGTAGCCAGAGTGATTATCTCAAAATACAAATTTGAATGAAAATGTCTTTATCAGTTGGATATGCATACTGAAATATTTCTAGGTGAAATAGTGTGATGTTTGGTATTTACTTTAAAATATTCCAGAAAAAATAATGGGCAGAAGAAAGAACAAACAAGAGGCAAATACTGATTACCACTGAAGCTGGGTGATGAGTACAAAGGGGGTACACATCACTATTCTTTCTGCTTTGTGTGTTTGAGATTGTCTACAATAAAAAATCAACACGTGCACGCACAAAAATGTAGACATGCTCCTTTGCTCAAAACACTTACTGGCCTCCTATTGCTCATAGTATGATGGTAAAATTTCTTAATGAGAACTCAAATTTCTGTGCAATCTGATCTCTGCTGATCTTTCCAGACCCCTCTTGTACCGGATTCTCTCTCTCATCCTCCAGTTCTACCTCCCAGGTGTTATACCCTTATGCATGCTACATTCTCCCAGCTGCAAGCTCTAGTACCTTCTCCCCTTCCCTAACTAGGTCAAATCTTTCTAATATAGACACTCAGACTAGTGAATACCTCCCTTTCATAGCACATGAAACCACAGCAGTTTTTGTGTGATTGTGTAAGCCATTCAATCAACGTCTTTTTATCCCACTAGACCATAAAACCATTTTATCCCCCAAGCATAGTGCAAAGCACATGTTATCATGATCAATAATTATTTATTGGCTGAATGAATGAATGAGAAGGAATGGCGAATACTTAGAAGTGGCAATCACTTTGTCCCTTGACCATAGAAGCTCCAAAAATCTATTGGAAATGAATTAAGATGGGCCCGCTGGGAGCACTGATTTGTTCATCTGCAATGCCTATAGGCCTGTAAGGTGCTGTCTCCTGGCTCTGCTTCATGTTCTTTGAGACAGTAAATAGCAGAGCAGACTCATGCCCATGATCAGAATATTCTCATTTCCAGCCTCAGGACTCAGGGGCTGTTTGACTATTGTAACTAAGTCTCCTTTTTGCCAATTGGTCCTGGGACTCAGTGCTCCTAGGAATGAGCCTTTTCCCATCATCTGATGGGGCAGGCCTGGGCTTTATCACTGGTCTTTTTCATGAGCTGTATCTCTGAGTTCTGACCAGTTATTCTGCCTAATTCTTAGTGTTTCTCTAGGGTAAGCCTGATCCAAACTCCTTTCTGGTGGAGCCTGCTCTACCCATTTTAGCCCTCCTGCCTAGATGCCTCACCTACCACCCCAGCTTAGTGGCAGAGACCTCTGTGAGTGGACAGATTGTCTGGCTGGTGATCACCTGCCAGCAGTCTGCTGAGTATTGCCTGCCACCTGCATTCATCACTACTGTCCCCTGTCCACCTTCTTGGGTCTTCAGGGACAGTTTATGAAGGTATGTCTGAGGCTATGTTGTTTTTTCTAGCCCTCTGTCTCAGGCAACACTCCCAAGCCTCAAAGCTGCCAACATTCTGCCTAGAGAACTCCTCTGCTAGAGTCAGCCGCATAGCCTGGCAGATACTATAGGCTATGGCCTTCGGTGGTGAGAAGGCCTTGAATCAGCTTAATGTCACCTCATACCTGTTGTATAAGTCACTAGTTGACCTATCACTAGGATAAGACTGAAAGAACTCAGGATCAGCCATCAGGAGATAGCTCCAGAAAGGAAGGATGGGAAGGAAGGGAAGGAACAGAAGGAAGGGGAAGGAAGGGGAAGGAGGGAGTTTTCTGCTATAGTCATGTTTTCCAAACATTTATACCAATAAAAATGTTTGGTGGACAGTTGTATTTGGAGAATACTTAGACTAAAAAGACTTCAATAGCTTTTGTTGCAGCAGAACTTCTTAGAGTCTTTAATGTGCTAATATGTATTGTGACTCTCCATGAAAGATGTATAAAGAGCCACACTTACGTGAATGCTTATCAACGTCAGTTAGGGAAATACCAGGCAAGACTATTTCTCATTCTGAAAGTGTAGTCTTATAATTTGAATGTTGGCTTTCTTATCCATATGTTTAAGTGTGATATCTAAATGTAAGATGGTCTGAGTGTTTGAAAGGAGACTGTTAAACTGGTTTAGGGCAGGACTTCTTCTGAGTACACCACAGTCTCAGGAGGAGAACATCCACTTCCCATCTGGTACTTTACCAATCAATAAGTACCAGTATGCACCATGGAAGAGCAATAACCTGAGAAAACCAAGTCACTTGTTTCAGAAGGGGAGAGGCATGAAGTCTCAGTTGCCCAGATCAGGATCTATTTAAGAGGATAGCAACCTAACCCAATGCCAGCTCATCAGCAGGTCTTCTCCAACCTGTGCACATTGGGTTCTTGTGTTTAGGGGACATGAACTCTAAGATTCCAAAATATGGTACGTAGTTCTACCTCATATTACTCTCTTATGCCAGATCACAAGCTTAATCTTTCAAACTGAAGACAGTTCAATAGAAAACTCTAGTATGTCAGTAAAACTGAGGGTCTATCCTGGTCACTCTGGTGTCAAAAGACGAGTTTTATAAACACGGGCTATTTCACCTGCTACAACTTTGCAAGGTCTGCTCCTTGGTCAAGGTCCACAAAAGGGGAGCATTTCACCTGCTTCCCAGAGCTCACAACCTCTCCCTGAGTTCTCTCCTCTTAGGTTGGTGCAAAAGTAATTGCAGTTTTTGCCATTGAAAGTAATGACAAAATCCACAATTACTTTTGCACCAACCTCATGCCGGGTGTCTTTAGCTCTTTGTCTCTGTTTTCTCATAGACTCTCTGCTTCTGTTATCCAGTTTAGCAACTCACATCTCCTAACTCTTTACCCTATCCTCAGGGCTCCCTGATTTCCGCTTTCTTCTTGTACAGCTTGCTTGCTGCTAAATCCTTTTAAAAAACTCCCCCACTTGGCAACCCTCTTACCCTACTTCCTTCTGTGGAAGGCAGCTCTTCCCTCCTAAATATGGGTTTTTCCCAGGCTTTTTCTACACTCTCCAAATCCCCAAATTGGACACAGAGTTCCATCTGGTAGAACTCTTGGAAGCTATATCTGACAATCTTTTTTATTCCTAAATAAAATAAAAAGATAGGGAGAAATAACAGCACATATTAATGGACCATGACAAACACAGTCTACTTCCTAACAACCCTGGTACTTGTCTTTATTTTTAGAATGTCCTCCTGCTGCTCTTACTATCACTCTCTATTTGTTCTTGACAAGGTTCATAGAACAGGAGCAAAGGAAAGGAGTCAGGAGGGAGTACAGAGAAACAGTTCATTAAAAAAAAAAAAAAAAGAGTAAGGAATAAAAAAAGACAAGCTGCTACCACCACAACTCCAGCTGATAGGAGCCTAGTTGTAATACTGGGGTTCAGGGTGCCCTCAGCTCCCCTGAGAGAACGTTTGTCCGGGTTCTTGGTCTCCTGCCTTCTCAAGAATGAGAGGCGACCATGGCGCAGTGCGCAGTAAATGCCGGACTCAAAAGTCTTTGTAAAAAGTGATTTATTTAGAGAGAGAGAGAGAGAAACAGGAGAAGGAGAGAAAAAGAAACAACTAACTCTCACACTGAGTGAGAGAAGGAAAAGATGGAATCCAGGAGAGGAAAGCAGCTTCTACACTGAGTGGAAGGGAATAGAGACAGATGGAATTTAGGAGGGGAAGACAGGCTTCCACGAAGGGAGTGTTCGTGGAAGGGGACTCAAACATGGAGTCCGAAGAGGTGTGGAAGAAGGGACTTTTAACCTGGGAGGAATCCCCACTGTCTCTAAGATCCCTGGCCAATGAAAGGAGTTCCTTAGAACTTCCACTGGAGTGATTGACTCTTAGTTTCTTCCCATGCCCATCAAATTCAAACTAAACTGTTAAATCTCCTGGATGGAGAGAGATGGGAGTGGGGCATGGTGCATAGGAAGTTCTTGCCCTTAAAACTATGCCCCCCTGTGGACCCGGAAAGAGAACACCTTCCTTCATTCCCCCTCTCTCCTAACAGGAAAGCCCAACTTCTGTTGGAACACGGGTGTCGATCCTCTTTAACTACTTCCTGCTGAAATGCGGCATAGAAGGGGCCCTGCAGTCGAGGTTTTCTCCAGAGGGGGAGCCTTTCAGGGGTGCAGGTTGATCTAGAGGTCCATGATAGAGTTCATGAGCCAAGGACATCTGAGGTTCCAGCGGCAGTATTATTTGTGACCTTATGGTTCTATAAGAAACGGATGTGACAAGGTGGTTAAAGATGAAAAGCCCAGAGGCCAACAAATATAGAACGATTATAAATGAGCCTAGGAGAGAATAGAGCCAGGTTCTTGAAGGTCTTCAGCCCTGTGTTTGATTGATTCCTGAGTTCTACGTTCCAAACAACACTTAACTGGTTTACAAGAAAGCATTTTGCCTAGAAAGAGACAGGTTCCCTTCCCACTATGAAAAGGATAATCAGAGTTTGAGAGATATTAAAGTTGAGGGTTATAGTCCTGTTAATGCCAGGATATAAATTAGACTTGTACGTGGTTACTTCCCTGAGGATCTTGTTGGAAAAGCAGATGTAGATCTTCTAATGGCTCGCAGGTGGATGAAGGATTGTCTCCTGGAACTTCAGGCTGTGGAGTGGAGGGTCTATGACTTTCCTCAGGAGGTATCCAAGGCTTCAGCCGTGTGATGAATCCAGTGATTTCCTTGGTACAACAGGCATGGGAGATGGTGGTCCATCTTTGGGGGACAATTTCTTACAAAATGTCCCTTCAGACCACACTGGTAACAAATTTTGCCACACTGGTGGCTAACCCAAGCCTTTCCCACATTTGAGTCCCTGAGGTCTGCTTGCCTGAAAGCCCGGACTAAGGCTGATCTCTCCTGTTCCTTTCAGTCTCTATTATAAAACACCGAGGTTGCCTGGTTCACTAATGATTCTAGACTTTGCCTCTGACTCCACTGGGAATTTGAAACAGCAACCTTGCAATTGCAGGCCCTATACCTTAACCAACTGTGCAAACACAGCACTTGCATTAAGGAAAGGCAGAAAGCTTTCTTAAGCTGTATTTTGAAAGAGAATGCTGCACCCTGAGGCAGTGTGGCCTGCCTAAAAGCCAGGTGGAGCCATCAGCGGCCTCCTTTCCCTCAGCCACACTGGCAGAGGAAAAAAGCTGCTTGCCGCAGCAGTTTAAAAGCCGTGCTCGCAGCGGCTATTGGGCCGGCCCTGAGTTCCCCTGCCCCTGCGGCTTTCGGTCGCCATGTCGACCCCGGCAAAATCATCCGTGCAGTTCGGCCACTCCCCAAGCTGCTGCCTACACAGGGACGGGCGGCTGGCAGGTGAACGTCCCAGGGAGCCTTTTTGCCCTGCTGCCTGGGACTGCAGAACGCCAGAGAGGCCTGCCAGAACGATGCACCAGGCTACAGCGCTCCCCAGTCCCCTGCAGGCTTGGGGAAAAACCTCACCCCTCCCCCACTGTTTTTCTTTGGCCCACCTCAGCTGCTGGTTTCTGCCCCCGGGGCTGGGCTGTTCCTGGCCGGCAAGGAGCAGAAAGTGGGGGGTGCTATCTGAAGGATAGAGAAGGAAAGGGAAAGCAGAGAGAGACTCTGGAGGTAAAAAAAAACTGCGCTTTTAATTCCATCTGGCCCGCGCCACTTAAGATGGGCCCAAGCTGCCCCTCAGGTTCCCCGAAGCCCTGCCTGGCTGCAGCCGCTTCAGGTGTGCTTAAAGAGACAGGACAGAATGGGGCCAGTTTTACTCATGATTTTGAAGTATTCTCCGGCTGTACCCCTTTCCTGGCTGTACCCCTCTTTCTGGTGTACCCCTCTCCTGGTGTACCCCTCTCCTGTCTGGCTTGCCAAAATGTAATATTGGGGTTCAGGGATTCAGGGTGGCCTCAGCTCCCTTGAGAGGACATTTCTCTGGGTTCTTGGTCTCCTGCCCTCTCAAGAATGATAGAGGGGCCACAGCGCAGTGCACAGTAAATGCTGGACTCAAAAGTGTTCGTAAAAAGTGATTTATTGAGAGAGAGAGAGAGAGAGAGAGAGAGAGAGAGAGAGAGAGAAACAGGAGGAGAGAGAAAGAAACAGCTAACTCTCACACCGAGTGGGGAGAAGGAAAAGATGGAATCCAGGAGAGGAAAGCAGCTTCCACACTGAGTGGAAGGGAATAGAGACAGATGGAATTTAGGATGGGAAGACAGGCTTCCAAGAAGGGAGTGTTTGTGGAAGGGGACCCAAACATGGAGTCCAAAGGGTTGTGGAAGAAGGGGACTTTTAACCTGGGAGGAATCCCCACTGTCTCTAAGATCCCTGGCCAATGAAAGGAGTTCCTTAGAACTTCCACTGGAGTGATTGACTCTTAGTTTCTTCCCATGCCCATCAAATTCAAACTAAACTGTTAAATCTCCTGGATGGAGAGAGATGGGAGTGGGGCGTGGTGCTAGGAAGTTCTTGCCCTTAAAATTACGCCCCCTTGTGGACCCAGAAAGAGAACACCTTCCCTCGTAGTGATGCTCTGGTTTCTTTGGTTAGTGTTAGGTAGCACCTGTTGTGACCTCGATTCTTCGTATCTTTGTCTGATAGTCTGCTGAGTCCTAAATGGGATACACCATTGTCCTTTGATCATCAGTGACTTCTTGAACTGAGAAGTGACACACAAATCCTGGTATGGTGAGAACAAAGGGAAAAGAAGGTAGGATTGCTCAATGTTGAGGTGTTATAAAGAAGGATTTTTTTTCTCTCTCTTTTCAATAATGAAAATGATGGAGGCTCTTTGGATGTCTTTCAAAGTGTCAGAAATGGATTACCCTTCTGAAAATATGGGCCTTGTTGCTTCCCTAGAAGCCTTTTCCTAAGTAATTAGTCACTAGCACCCTGGGCTCCTAGCTCTTCAACAGGAAGCCAACAACTATTTTGTAACATCTTCTACAAACCCAGAACTATGAGAGGAAGTACCGTGAATCAGCAGTCCTAGTAGTCATTGATTATGAATACAGAACATATATAAAAGAGAATATTAGAGAACAATGTCACATGGTATGCATTTCAAAACTTTGTCCCCCTTGTGTAGAATCATGTTAGAATACAGGGTGAATAAATTTCCCCTTCTCTATCACCTCTCCCCCTCAATATGATTCTTAAACCACATCCTACTCCCTGCTGGCAACCATCACCAACACACACACATTTGCCACTCAGTGATGTAAACACCAGCTTACCACTCCATTCAAGTTAACTCTCTGATGCTTTTGGACTCTAGTCCCTTAGAACTGACCACTTACGCCACTGTGCCCTGCTCTACTCAGTGCAAGTGATTTGTTAAGAGACCCATGGCCTTTTATTGTAAATATTTATATGTGGGCATGTTTTCCTACAGCAGATTGCCAGGATCTTGAGGACAGATATTTTTCTTACCCACCACGAGTCCTGGAGCTGATCTAGCTGACCTTAGGCAAGCAATATAACCTCTCTTAATTGCAGATTCCACATATATGAATTGAGAGTTAATACTGTCCTCAGTGCATTAAATTGTTGAGGTTTCAATGAGATAATAAAAATAATGCATGTAGCTTAGTGCCTTACATATAGTTAGTGCTCAAGAAGGGGTAGATGAAATCCAAAAGAGAACATCTATATTCTCAATGCTAGTACAATCTGGGCTTATTCACACAGCTTCTTATTAATGGCCCAGTGAATGACTGAGCAGGTACTTTATCCAAGGGGAGCTTTCCTGAAGATGAACAGTTTCTAAATTGTTCTCAAGCTGGAGATAAATCATGATATCTACTTTTTTAAAACAATTAAACATAAATCATACCTTTCTCTGATTCCTTCATAACTTTTTCTAATTCCTTATAAGAAAGAAATGTAAACATTATTAAAGAGGGAGCACAGACCCACTGAATAAAAGTTCAGAAGGAATTGGCTGGGTGTGGTGGCTCATGCCTGTAATCCCAGCACTTTGGGAGGCCAAGGCGGGCATATCACGAGGTCAGGAGTTCGAGATCAGCCTGGCCAACATAGTGATACTCTATCTCTACTAAAAATACAAAAATTAGCCGGGTGTTGTGGCACGTGCCTATAGTCCCAGCTACTTGGGAAGCTGAGGCAGGAGAATTGCTCGAACCTGGGAGGCAGAGGTTGCAGTGAGTTGAGACAATGCCATTGCACTCCAGCGTGGGTGACAGAATGAGACTCCATCTCAAACAAACAAACAAAAAAACACAAAACTACAAAAACAAAAAAGCAAAAACAAAAACAGCTCAGAAGGAATTGCTGAGCTGGCAAAGAAAAGCACCAGGGTGGGTTGATCTGAAGTTTTGGGGAATGTACCACCGGTCAGAGGTTTAAAGGTGGTCTGGCTCTGAGCCTATCCCTGCCTGCATGGAGCCTTGTTCCAGTCCCTGGGCTGTGTGTGATAGTCACAAAAGACCACTGGCCCCTATTATTTCCTAGATTTCTGACAGCACTATCAGCCTCACATAAAAGGAGGTGAGTTGGAGTTGGTGTCCACACTATACCAACAACAAATGGGCAGTAAACAGCTCTTACGGCCCATGACCAATAAACTCTGACTGAATAGGAAATTAGAAGGCAAGTAAAGTATGAAGGTTGGAGAGGTCAGTGGGAAAATGAAAAAGTAGGTGGAATATATTGGACACTGCCTTTCTGTGTCCGTCTCTTCCCCTCTTGATGCTCTCCTTTCTGCTAGTTCCCAAGTCTCTGTGCCTCATAAACTCTTGATCTGGTTCTGTCATTTCCAGCTTGCTCAGCTGGAAAGATGTGGTCAGGAAGATGTGGTATCTAGAGGAGTATTCCACCTCAGGCAAAGAAGCTGCATTGGTCTGCACCCCAGACTTGCAGGGACCCTGACATTCTGCTTAGTCCTTATCCTCTGGTGACATGTACTGTATGCAGTGGGCTGGCATTCTCTTCCAAGCTGTGTGGACCACTGCTGCTTTTTTTTTTTCTGACTTCACGTGATCGACTCCAGGGAGATTCCCACTGCTGTATCTTACCTCATACATCAGATTCTCATTGATGTGGGCACATGCCTTGTTCAAGTCCAAGTTTATTACTCCTTTGGACAATGAGATCTCAGCTGCTAACTTCTCTCTGCTTTCAGGGCAAGATCCACACTTGGGTAGCCTCCTTTATTTCATATTCTGCAGATTTTTGAATTCCTTCCTTTCCTACTACTTGAAACAAAAGTCCCAGTGTGCCTTTAGTTAACCACCCATTTCCACTAGATTTTGTGTAATCTGCTCTCCATAGAACGGAAGTTAGAAAGGGATAGATAAAGTAATTTGAGGGAGTGTGTGTGAGGGAGAGAGGCTTCATCCAAGATGATGGTGGAATTTTATGCACTAATAACTGGTTACTGGGAGGATTAGCAAGAGGGAGTACAGATCCTCCTGTCATCTTTCAGGTCACTGCATGTAAGTGGCTGGCTACTCTATTGCCAACCCAAACTGATCTGATAACAATCTATTTAGTAAATTAACATTTATAAATGCCTTGCTCTGGGTTTCCTCCCATATCACAGGAGTTTCACTAATTTTAAATGACATTGCCTCTTCACTGGAGATTAACAAGATATGAAGCAATCCCAATATTTTAATCAGGGAGGGGATGATTCCTGCTGAATAGCAGACAGTGTCGTTCTTCTAGAAATCCATTTTTCATTTGTTTTCTCATTTGCACCCCTGGCTTAAAGAAAATTGACTTTTTAGAAGACAGTGATAATTAATCTTTGACAATACTGCAATTGGTTGGCTTTACTGCTCTTTGGAATACCAAGCACACACCCCAGCCAAGCAGAGCTCCGCCAGGGGAGGGGTTGGCATGATGGGGAGGAGCAGCAGTGTCATGTAGAAACATTGGCTTTAGTCAGAGGATCAGCCTAGTTGGTGGGGAGGGACCGAGAGGCATGACACAAGCTCTCTACAACCTTTTTATGAGACCAGCTCTCTACAACCCTTTTAAGTGGTCTGGGAAAAGCTTGTGCTCCTTTGAGACACTTCACAGTCTTTCTGCAAGTGGAGAAATGGCTTGCTCAATTCAAATGAACTGCAAAGGCAGACTGATGGATGGTACAGAAATGTGCTGTAAAAGTTAGATTATAAAGGAATGGATTTCATCTCCAGCAATATGATACTAGATGGGCATATAAATCCCTCTAGGTATGAACAGATAAAAATGCTGGATAAAATACTCCAATATATATTTTTAAAGCATGGTTGAGCTCACAATGAAGTAAGGGAAACAAAGTCTAAACGACAAGAACACATTATTCTACAAGAGTAAGTAAGCATTGCAGCTGGTCCTGAGGGCATGTTCTTCAAGGAAAACATCACATCTTCAAAGGCACCTACATGCAGACAACACTTCCACATACATATTAAGTAAGAGCTCCAAGCTCTGGTATCCAAGAGCCTGGGTTTTCAGACATTGTGATGATGCACACATGATAAAGCTTGGAGCCTTAACAGGCTGGGAGGTTGGACTAGAAACTATTGCATATAGTTACAGTTCTCAAAGGACAACGTGTTTGGTAGGTGAACTAGATCTGCCTTACAGAAGGAGAATTGCCTGTCTCTGCCTTGTTTCTGCATGGAGTAAAAAGAAAAAGAAAGCAAACTCAACTAAGAATTCCTATCTCATGTGCTTGCTTTTCAGCTTTGAGGGCAGAATTCATACCAACTATGTTATTAAAATGAAAAGCAAGACACAAAGCACACAAACTCTTCAGACATAATGATCCTCTGGCTTTACAGTGCCCACATGAGCCTGGTAGAAGCAAAGGCAAACCTCTATGAAAAAACACACTTAAAATTCAGGGTCCAAAATTTCTGTAAATAAAGTTTCAAGGAATTAAAGCTTTTATTTAAAAATCACCAAATATATAAGAAAAAAAATCTCTCATGAGTAAGAGTCAATAGAAACAACAAACTATAGAGTCAGACCCACAAAGAATACAAATATTATAATAATCTGTTACCAACATATGTTTTATATATTTAAAGAAGGCTGAGAAGGATGAAAAAGTCTCAAAACATATGACTAGGAAGATTTGGGAAAATGTAAACAAACATACTTATAAATTAAAAGAATAAAATTGAAATTAAAAAACCATATGTACATACTAAACAGCAGATTGGACACAAGTGAAGAGAGAATTGATATTCCAGAAAATAGACCTGAAGCAATTAGCCTGAATGAAGTTTAGAGAGACAAAGAGATAGAAAATATGAAAGAGATTAAGAGACACAGTACAATATTTAAAGATTCTGCATCTGTCTAATTGAAGTTCCAAAATGAAAGACTAGAGCAAATAGTGGAGAGGCAATATTCAAAGTAATAGCAGATGAAAAAATTTCCAGAATTGGCAGAAAAACGGTACACCTTGAATCAGACACCAAACTAGGACAGTACAAATAAGAAAACTGCAAGCTAATCTCATTCATGAACATACACATGTAAGTCCTCCCCAAAAAGTTCCAAAATAAATCCAACAATGTGCAAAGAAGATCATACATTGTGACTAGCCCTATACCATTTTTTTTCTTTCCTAGGTCATTTTTTCATCTTGTGTGCATTTAAGTATCATTTTTCTACTGATGATTTCTGGTTAGGTTACATCCCTAACCTAGAATGTTTCTTTGAGTTTGCACTCAAGTTCCAGAAACAAAGAGTAGAGAAAATGGTGGAGAGACTGTATTCAAGCATCAGTTACCTAAGTATCACAGGTACCCCAGCTGAAATAAGTCCAAAGTGGAGGCCTTTATTTTTCCTCCCAAGTCTAATTTGTTAGCACTGGTTTTCTTCTGCTCTCACCCTTAGGTTTTTTCCTTGGCTGTTTCAACTTCTCTTCCATTCTCTTTATCTAAACCATTCCTATATGTTCTTCTCATCTTGAGTTCCTGCCCCAAGAAACGTTTTGTGACCTACCTCTTCCCCTCCTCACAAAAGCTGGGCTTGTTGGCCCTCCTATTCCTTCTATAGCTTTCTGAAGTTTTCAGCATAGCGCTTATCAAGGGGTGTTGGAATGGTTGTATACTTGCCTGTCTCTCTCAATAGAAGCTTCTTGAGATGGGGGCTCTTGTTCACTGAGGGAACATCTGCCATGAGTACAGAGTCCAGTCTTTAGTTGTCAACTGCTCAGTAAATATTAGTTGACTAACTGATAAACTAATAAAGAGTAGGATAAATGTTTTAGACAAAGTATGCACAAGGCAATACAGAGCTAAAGAGAGAGAGATACAGGAATGACTTTTAACCAATCTGAGAGATGCAGCCCAGGAAATGTTTGAACTGAGTCTGCTGGGATAAGTATAAGCTTTGTCTTGAGAGGAAGGACACAAGGGGTATGAAAAAGAACACTTTAGATAAAAATACCATGAGCAAAAACTAGTGTGGGAAAAATGTAAGCAAAATACTTGGAGCTAAGAGTATTTGGAAAGCACAAAAAAATGTCTCTGGAGAGGTAAAATTCTCTGGAGCTTTGGAGGGCAAATCCCAAAGTTTGGCAGTACTCCTTAAAATAGGGGAGCCCCTGAAGGAAGTATAATTGGAAACTTACATGGCCAGATTTGTGCTTCAGAAAGATCATTCTAGACACAGCTAGAATGGCCCAACGGTATGGAAGTGGACACAGGAAAACACGTTTTGTAAGGCTTGCAGACATCTGGTTGATAAATGGCAAGGGCTGAGTAGGAGCACTGATGGTTATTAGCAAGGAGGGAGCCAATTGTTCTCAGAGTGCTGGGGCAAGGTGCTAGAGTAATCAAAATATTCTGTAAGAACTGTCATTTGGGGAGGGGTGGTCATCCAGCTGTCAGCATGGTTGCAGGCCTGGCTGGGGCAAAGCTGATCCTGTCTGTGTCTCTCTGGAACCACTGTTGGCGTCGGCAGAGACATCGCCCTGCCTTCAGGAACCATCTGGAGAAGGTCAGTCTGACCTGTGGGATTCATATTCATTAAGAAGTTAGCAAAACAGTAAGTCCTTGCTCAGAAAGGAGCAATTACATCAACTTTTATCCTTTCTGTGCTTATTGTTTTCTGCTGGTTTTATTACTGTTTTGGCACCAATCTTGATTTTGAAGCTGAAAACAGATAGTGGCTACATGTCAATATTCATTAAATAAGAGAAAATAGGTTAATCCTCAGGAATCTAAATCCTGCAGGGTTTTCTTGTCTTTTGTGGAAACTGTTGACTATTAAAGATAGGTTATGCCTGATAGGTTGATTACACAGCATTCCTTTTTATAATCTTCTTCTTTCACAATGTTTTAGAAAATACTATTAAGCAAATGTAGTAATCTTCGCAGACTGTTATCTAAATATTTAATTTGCATATTGAATCATACATCTGATAGGGCAGAATAAATGTGATTAAATTCATTAATATAGATGTTCCAAGATGAATGTTTTCCTTGCTGTGATGTTTTTCAATTCAGATTTGAATTACAGAACATTGGCTTTTCATGCCACACATTACAGTCTCTTCTGTCCTTAATGGCAATGTTGTCAATATAACTAAGCAAACATACACCAGCCCAGGAGTGGTGTGTACCTTCCAGCTGTCAGGAGGAGGCCAGGTGAGTGGTGGGGATTTAGACAAATGCATTCCAGGAGCTTCACCATAGGCATAGTTTTGCATAGCACAGTTTTGCAAGCTTTCCTGCACCTAGCTTTCTCAACAGGATGGGTCAGCCCTGGAGGCCTGTTAGGAGACCGGGCCACAAGACAAGCTCCAGAGGAAATGAATCCTTTGACTAAATGAGTGTTTAGGAGTCCAGAAGAAGACTAAGACTACTATATTACAGCATGTCATCGGCTATAGAATAAGGTTGATTATAAGAGAAAAATGTATGGGCAGACATTTGCTAAAGGAGTGTACTTTACAAATGAAGTCATTTTTACTGAGAACAGCAAGGCATAGAGGTTAAAGGGATGGGCTTGGATGCAGACTTCCTAGTTCCAAATATATGCCTCGGTTTTCTGCTTTGCAATTGGAAATCTTAATATGATCTCTTGCGTAGGCTTGCCATGAGGGTAAAATGAGTGAATGTATACGGAGTGCTTAGAAGTTGTCGGTCACAACATAACCAAGTTTTCTCCTTTGCCCATAGGTGTCTGGCCCTCTAGCACAGGGTCTGGCCAATTGTAAACACTCAATGTGCCTAAGTTTAACTCACTGTACACACTCCTTGGACATTTATTAAGTGCCAGACCTGGGCCAGGCACTAGGACAATGACGAATAAGACATACACTCTGCCTCAAGAAAACCAGAGTCTAATAGAGAAGACAGACACATAAATGATGGATTCTATTTTGTGTGATGAATGAAATAACAGAGGCAGATTTGGTGACAAATTCCAGACATAGTTAGGGGGAGACTCGGTTCTGATTTAGGAGATTTACATGGTTTCTAACCATTATGTTGGGTTTTGAGGTGTGATTAGGAGTTGGAATGTCAGGAGTGTGAGTGATGAGAGACAGTAAAAGGCTTAAAGAACTCAGGTATAACAGGAACAGAAAACCAAACACCTCGTGTTTTCACTCATAAGTGGGAGTTGAACAACAGGAACACGTGGACCCAGGGAGAGGAACATCACGTACCGGGGCCTGTCGGTGTATGGCAGGGCCACACTGGGATGATCAGGGGAAGGAGAGCATCAGGATAAGTAGCTAATGCATACAAGGCTTAAAACCTAGGTGATGGGTTGATAGAGGCAGCAAACTACCATGGCACACATACACCTTTGTAACAGACCTGCACATTCTGCACATGTATCCCAGAACTTAAAGTAAAAAAAATGAAAAAAAAAATCATTTCACATTCCAAAAAAAAAGAATTCAGGTATAGAATAACGAATATGGAATAAAAATATGCCATGTCTTTCATCCCCTTTGCTGTTTCGTTGATTTGGCCATGAAATTTATGGTTTGGAGTCTCCCCAGTTCCTAAACTAAGTTTGGAAACAATCACATGCCCAATGAAAGCATCAAACTGGAGAATTTCCTCCTATTCTGGGAACTGGCGAGCCGGTGTTCAGCTGCGTGTGTACTGCTGTTTATAGACCGCTGGCTTGTCTCCAACAGTTGAGTCTAGACTTGGTCCATTACTTTGCTTCTGAGACAACCTTCTGGCCAAACCAAATCAAGAAATTGCATATCAATTCCAAACCCTTAGCGATTCAGAGCTTTGTTCTTCTGAAAGAAATGGGATGGAAAAAATGTGAGATAATTTATGGATTTCAAAATATAACCACCTCCTTTGCTGGAGGGGGTTAGAGAATGAGAGTAATAATTCTCACAATCACCTTCTTCATTTCTTCTGCCCTTTAGTCACTTGCCTGTCTCTCAGCATACTATCATACTGAGAAACGGATTAAAAACACACTTCGATTCCCAATTCATTAAAATTAAATGTGTCACATCTTACAAGTGAAAGTACAATTTTCAGATGGAAAATGAAAACATTTTCCCCTCATATTTTGCTATTAGTGTCCCCCACAGTCTCACAGTTGACAGTTTTTACTTTAAAAGGCTGTTTCACACAGATATGCACAGAATTCATATTGGAAGCACCAGGAACAGAGAGGAAGTGCACATGGGTGCTTTCAGAGGAGCCAAGCTGTGTGAAGGACCTCTGAGCTGACCAGAAGAGCCACACTTCTTTTCTGATGGTCTTGCCTGGCTGACATATGGATCACTTCCTTAAGCTGAATCAACATAACCAAAGCATGCTCTTAAATTTTAAATGATGTGTGTTGTTTCTAGGCTGGTCATATTTTTGTCCCTGCTTCTATCTACTGGCCAAAGGAGAACATGGAACTATCCATTTTCTTCCTTAAATCTCTTCCTGCTCTTAGATCCCCAGTCTTAAGGGTACCATCATCTTCCCTAGTGAGAAATCTGGGCACTAGCCCACATTTCTAGTTGTCCTTAATCTCTTGACCTAATTTTCACTGTTGATTTCCATCTCCTTACCTTTGTTTTTGTTTGATAGCTCTTTCTTTCATGTTTCTCTTAGTGAACTGTGTGTATAGATGAACACCCTTAGTTGCAAAAAACCCCACAATTTCTACAACATATTTCAAAACATTCCTCATCTGGACTTCTATAGGACCCTTTCCTGCTTTTGTTCTCATATTTCTATCCCAGATTTGTAAACTGGTCGTGCTTTGCACTTTAGCTGCTCTAGGACCAAGTTCAAACTTCTTAGCATGAAATAGAAGGCCTTTAGTCATCTGGCTCCACCCTTCTTTCTAATGCCTCCTACTCTTTCTTCATGCTTTTGCATATGTTCTTCCTGCAGCTTGATGTCCCCTTCTCCTCTAATATCCCTGTCAAACCCCTTCAACTCATCTCTCTATGAATTTTCTTGAATTACATGTCAAACTATGTCAACGGCAGGACATAGCTTACTCAAAGTGGGTAACTTGAGGAGAGTTTAATAAAGAGATTATCTATAAACAAGTAGGATGTGGGGGAAATTACAAAGGGTAAGGTAGTAAGTACCCTGAGGCTAAAACAAGGGGCTGTCATCTGCCCGCTCCCTGGGCAAGGGAGACACTATCTGAACCCAGAGACAAAGAAGGCTGAGTGAGGGGTGTGGCCACCCACTGCCACCTGCCCACCCCCTCTGCAGGAAGGGAGCCAGGAGAACAATCACCCTGACCTCATTCTTCCTTCCCCTGCCGTCTCCTCCCAGACCCACTGTTGGCTGAAACCAAGAGGAGAAAGACAAGGAGGCAGCCTTTGCCATAGATAATGTAGGTCAGCCTTCTAGGGTGCAGAAGGTTGAGAAAAAGTTTGAGTACTTTTCTACAGAGTTCACAGGAAATAAACAAACAAGGTTGAGAGGTAGTTTGGAAAGGGCAGGCTGAAGATACTGGGCACGCGACCCAAGCAGAAGTGATCACATTGTTCCCCAGTGGGCCTGGTTCATACTTCTTGTGTTGACGTTATGATGCCACATTGCAATTACTTGTTTTAGTATTTCTCTCTCCTATCATGTCATAACCTTTTAAATAGCAAGAAACATGTTTTTTTGTTAGTTGTTTGTTATTTTTTAGACTTTGTATTTCTGTTGCTCACCACAGTACCTAGCAAGTGGCAGACACTCAATGAACTTTTACCTAAATGGCGTTGCTTTATCCGGAAGACCATGTAGAAAGTGACAGCCCTAGAGGATGAGAAAACTGACTCTTCTCTTTTGCATATTGGAAGGGAGGGGATGCATCACATGACACTAACAACACCTCTTTATGCTCACCACCACCTTCACCTCATGTTCTTCACTCCGGTCTTCCTCCCCCTACTTTGTTGGTCATTTCCTCAAGGGACACTGATGTCCAGAATCCCAAAATTTCAAATCATTGTCCAGCTACCTTGAGGTACTAAAAAAGACACAAGGAAAAACCACTTAAGACAAATAACTCATTTCTCTCCAGTTTCTACACCACATCCTAGCTGCACTTCTGTTCTAGTTAGGTGAACTGAACCATTTGTGAACTTTGAGTTTCTTCCCCCTGTGATCCTTCATAACTAAAACCTAGAACAGAATCATCCCTTAAGTGACCTCCTAGCTGTTTCCTTTTTGGGTTCTACCACAGTTTCCTATTTGGCCCTCCTAAGTTGAAGGCATTCCAAGAAGAGTTCTCCCTAGCCTAAAATGGATCATCTGCAAACAAATGAAGAGAGGATTCCCTCATCATTTCAATCATCCAAGATCCATGTCCAGAGTGTCCTATATGGGGGCTTGAGTTGGTCTTCCCTGTATGCTAGATGTATATTTGAATTCTACCAAGTTTAGATTGCAAAGGGGGAGGCTGAGGGCTTGGAACGAAACTTTGATGAGTGGAGAAAGGGGGGTCTTGATAAGAAAAAGCAAAACAAACTTCCTTCCTTGTATAGGAAGCATGACTGAATGACCTTAGCATGACTCTGAATGTGAGTTTCCCTGTTTTGGTGGAAATTAAAGCTCACCAAGAATGTCACTGAATTTTCATATGCTTTAGATTCTTTTTTTTTTTTTTAACCCCTTCTGTCATTAAAGTCAACAAATATTAATCGGGTCCTTGATATTCAAAAATCCTTTTCCTACAGGCTGTCTTCAGCACACAGAAGACATATGTCAGCAGTATCTATGGTGATGAAACTCAAATCTTTTTTCATGAAATAGGATACTGGTAGGGAGAGGGAAGAGTCAATGTGGTTGACCACAGAGAGAGAAAAGGTGTAACAAACCCTTGGTGCAGGTATTCTAACCCTGAGATGTGGGCTGTGAACTTGCTGTTCCTTCCCTATAATAGTCCTTAATATACTTTATTGTAATTGCCTTTTTAATCTCTGTCTCTCTTACTAGATTATATGCCCATGAAGGCAGGGAATTTATCCTATTCATTGTTGTCACCTTGGTATTTAGCATAGTGCCTAATGCAGAGCAGACACTCAATAGTTATTTGTGTGAAAAAATGGCTTCGTGCTGTTAGAAGAACATCTCTGTGCAAACAGGAGGCCCTCACTCTATTCAGTAAATGGGGCCAAGTCTAAAGGGTCCTGGGTTTGGCCATGGGAAGGAAGATTCTTTGATTTCTTCTGACTCTCGCACAGGGATAAGGCATGTAAGTTATTTTCATATACCCCTGTAATAAGACCTAGGCAGATGTCACCTATTTATTTTGATTTGAAGACTCCTATAGTCTTAAAATACCACTTCTTACCCCTTGTGTTTGTTGGTTGTTATCAGCTTCTGTCAGAATAAAACTGTGTATTATGCAGTAGAAACACAATGATTCAGCGTAAGCTATGGACTTCCATGGACTTGTTAAGTCTTAACAGTTTGTTAGATCAACTGGAATAAAATATGGACCTGGGACACAGAATGGCTAAGTTTAGATAAAAGTGAGGGAAAAGGGAAAACTTTTTATATGGCTCCTCAATGTAGAGTGAGCGTAAAGGAAGGCAGTTCTGTGGGGGCTGGAACCCTTTCTTGAGACGCCTCAGGTGGGGTAACGAGAGCCAAGAGAAAGAAGGATGCAGGGAGGAGTCTGCAAGTATTTCCAATCTCACCAGGCATTCTTCTGGGAAATGTATAAGATGAGGCAAATTAGGACATGTGACTCTGCTTCAGACATGAATGGCCCTCAAAACACATGTCAAGCACTTCATAAGCCCAGGAGGGAAACTGATGGCTCAAATGGGTCCAATACAGTTCAAAGTGATTGTGAGGACCTCCTCAATATCCGCAAGACACTGTTTTGGATGATTGTATGGCATGCATGGGGCATGTAAGACACCATCCTTCCCCCCCAGGAATCTTACAGTATAGTTTTGAAGACTTCATAACAGGATATCAAACCAACCACTTCTTTGCCTTGTACTTAAAACGTATCAATCTTTGTTCAATCAATAACATAGACCATCTGCCTTCCAGACATTTGTCAGAGAGAATAACCTCAAATTGTCAACTCTCTAACCCCTATCAGAGCCCAGTCTGAGAGAAGAGATACTTAGGGAAGATAGTCTCTGAGGAATGTTTTTCAAATTTTTATTATTATTTTTGTAACAGTTTTTTTATTCTAATATCTTACCTGGAAGGCCAGCACAGGAAATAGAAAAAAGTGGAGGTATGCTGATTGAAGAGGGTAAGAGACCCCTAAAGTCCCTCAGCCCCTCTTTGGTCCCTGAAACCCCTGTATGTGACTCCACTGTCCCTAAAGGGTGCACTTTGGAAGCCACAGGTCTAAAGGAAATACAAGATCATTACTCCTACACATGTTCTGCCTTTGTAAGCATTCAGTGGAAAGCTACAGCCAGGACTCATTTAGCTTGGCATGTGCAAAATTGTCTTCTTGAGTTACGCCCTTCGCTTACCCTGAGGGTGACAGTAAGATCAGTCTTATGGGATTTTTTTTCTCTTTATGTATTTTTGAATTGACAGAAAATATTATGAAAAGTGTATGACTTTCGTAGTTCTAAAAAAGTAGGATGGATGATGTAATAAAGGTAGAAATGGATGATGTAATATTTAAAGTAGAAATGGATGATGTAATAAAAGTAGAATGTTAGAAAAATGGGCTTAAACAAAGGTAAAAATATTAGACACTGAAAGCAGAGAAAAATTTGGAAGTTGGTGTGGTCAGTTCCGAGTGACACTATAGACACCTAGGCCAGAGTGGTGACAGGTACAAGATGGAAATCATTTAGTGTGAGGGTGGATGAACAGAGAAATATCAGAGGCAGCAGAAGGACAGAAGAATAGTGAGGCCATGGCAAAAATGGCAGAGGGTATCTGTGGGGGAAATCCTGAGGGATTTGATCAGTGGGCTTTGTATAAAGAAAGGGATAATCACTGTCCTTTAGAAGTCAGAATCAGAGGGAACCCCAGCTGGTAAGAAGAGCTTTCTCCCTTGTGTCAGGAGGAACATGGAGGTGAGAATGTTTGAACACGTGGAAGTGGTAATCACACATGCTCACTGGGGATTCTGGTCCTACAAGATGCTTCCCTCCAAAACTCCTCCCAAGTGAGAGAGCTGCCCACATCCCGAGATCCTCTTTGAATACTGTAGTCTGACCTGATTCTAATGATTCAATAAAAATAATAATCATTTACCTGTGTATACAGAGTGGATGATACATTTCTCCAAAGGGGTTTCACATCCATTCTCTTGTTTCACTCTTCCAATCATGCTGTGAGGGAAGTAGAGCTGATTGTGCCTTGATTTCCTGAAAAAAAGATACAGACAAAAAGTTACATAATACATTTCCTAGGTAGTGGTCGAGTTGTGTCTGAGACGTGGGTCTTTTGCTTGCACCTTGCACTCAGTCCACCCTCCCCACTGGCAGGCTCCCCAGTGGAGCTCTGCATCTCTCTCTCTTTACAGGTGCACAGGAAGTCATTCAGAGTTTCTGCTCCATTTGGTAGTCTGCATATCACCCTCTAGACTTTTCTGAATTGGATATTGATGTTGGCCACTTGGCTGGAAGGGCTGTGTTTCATTTTTCCAATGTCTCAATTTTATTCATTTAGCTGGTATCTTGTCTCTCCTTATCCATATTTTATCCACATTAGCACCACCTTGTGTGTCTGAGCTCTCATTTGATATGCACTGGCAGGTATGGTCTGCATGCAGATGCCTTTGAGGATGTCTTCCTTGAAGTTTCCTGTCCTCCCATTCTGGATATTTTTGCTTGTTCTGTGGCCTGTCTCCGGTTCTTGTCAATGCACTTATAGTGATGCCCTATATATTTTGTGTAAATGTGACCTTTGTAATGTTTTGAAATTGGTTTATTTTACTAATGAGGAGTGATTTCTCTAGTTTGTGAAGTAGTGTGTGATTAGGTACTTAAAAATACACTCACACATGTAGTGTATATATAGAATATTTAGTATGTATTACATAGTATATATATGTGTATGTGTATGTTCATGTTTATAAATGTATATATGTGATTATCCAAGTATCCAAACTATTTATCTATCTATACACATACACACACATGCACATACATTACATTCAGGACCAGGTTCTGGAATCTAGATATAAAAGGTCAAAAGTAACCTTAACCTTAAATAAGAAGTGTCTGTGGGAGACCGGGGTCTATTTGACTGATTCAGTCTGCTGAAGAGGTTATTTTTGTAAAGGGGAATTGTTTACTTAGAAGCACTGTTTTAGACATACTAGTGATCTTAGAGATCATTGAATCTAAACTCTCATTTTGTAGCTAAGAATGCAAAATTATGGGTTTTGCTTGAAGTTACTCAGCTTACTATGGATTATAACTCAGCTGGGATTGAAGCCTGGGAGCCTCCTAATTCCTATTCTGCTTCCCTTCCTTATATCCCTTTGTCTCTTCCTTACATGTGTCTTTGTTTTCAGAAAACATAATAGCTCAGAAGAGAAGTTGAAGTTGGAGTTTAGCGTCATCATCCCATAGCATTTTATTGTGGGAATTGTTATAAATGATCATGTTTGACCCTGAATTCTCCTGAAACCACCAAGTATCTAGGGACCTGGGCAAGACAGACAGTGAATTAAAAGACTTGTAGGTGAAAAGACAAGTTTTTAACATTGTATCAGAAAACAGGGGCTTGGGGTCTACATCTAGTCTGAGGCATCCCTTCCCTAACCTTCAGTCAAGGAAGGACCCAGCACCACTTTCTCCTCTCACCTTTCTATTTCCCCATCAATTCCTGGGTATCAGGGCCAAACAGGGGTTGTGCAGGTGTAAGTCACTCTGCTTCACAAAAGGGATACAATTACCAAATGGTCTTCTGTTCCCACTCTTCCGGGGGATGTCTTTTTGCAGTCATCCTGGGCCAAGAGGAGATCATGGCATTGGATAGTTAGGTTTGCTTTATGTTGAAACAACAGTTAATTTATGGAATTTGGTCAGACACCTGGCAAAATCACTGAATAGAAACCAAATTGGTTGAACTGATTGGCGTGTGAAGCAACTGGTCATTTGAATCAGAACTCTCAGCCTGGCAGTTTTGTGCTAATATAATACTGCAGAATAGCAAACTGAGCCTTGCCTTCATATGATTTTAAAGAAGTAATAAAGCATATGCTCATAAACTTGCATAGAAAGTTTGCAAGGGAATTCTTTCTAAATGAGCTTGTTGGTGGGGATTTTCTACTCTGGAGATGTAAAGTCGAGAGGGGGAAACCTGTGGCTGACATAGTGCTAACTATGTGCCTGAACAGGGGTAAACTGGGTAAAAGGCAGCTTGTGCTTTCCCATGCCCATGAGGATTCTGACGATTTAGACTATTCATTTATTTATTTATTGCTTGGAGACAGGGTCTTGCTCTGTCAACCAGGCTGTAGTGCAGTGGTGCAGTTATAGCTCACTGCAGCCTTGCGTTCGTGGGCTCAAGAGATTTTCCTGTCTCAGCCCCCTGAGTAGCTGGGACTACAGGCACAAGCCACCATGCCCAGCTAATTTTTTATTTTTTATAGATACGGGACTCCCTTAGTGCCCAGGCTGGTCTTAAACTCCTGGGTTCAAGTTCCCTTCCTGCCTTGGCCTCTCAAAGTGCTGGGAATTTATAGGCTTGAGCTACCATGTCTTTTGACTTGGTAGCCTAGTTACCAGCCAAGTTGTAACTACTGAAGTGACCCATTTATTCAGCTAACTGAGATGGACTGGTGATGCACACAGACATTATCAAGGGCTCCTATTTTTGAATTTTGTGGATAGAGCAAATCTGGACTTTGTTCCTGCCTTGTGGTCTTAGAACAAAAACACCTAAGCAGTCTGTGTGTGAATTACATAAATGCAGTCAAGTTATCTCTATGGCCAGTCAGCCATAAGACCATTAGTCTCTCTACTTGTTATAAATGTTCACCTTTAATTTATTAATTCACCTTCTAAAGTCTAAACTTAGAAATAATTTTAGACTTACAGCAGAGTTACATTTTCTCTCTCCCTCCTTCAAATACTCAGGTGTGTATTTCCTAAAAAGAGCATTCTTTAATATAACCACTGTACACTATATAAATATCTTGTTTCTCACTAAAGTTTCACCCACTAGTTTTTGCATCTGTTGATGATTCATCTACGGATGCCTTATTTATCTTTGAATGATCAATTTAGTGAATATTTACTGTGTTGCTGTTACTGGATTAGAAACATACATGAATACAACTCACTTTCTAACCTTAGTCTATTAGAAAAAACGGACATGTAAACAAATACATTACAGTCAGAGTAACAAGTGCAATCAGGCTGACCAAAGTATAGTTCAAAGAGGTCGAGATGAAATCTCTCTGGGCACAGAGGTCAGGGAGAACCACACAGATGAGGTGATTTCTGGAACAAGTATCTCCAATTAGAGCTGGGGACATATTCTGGGTCCTATACATTATTATGGAGTTAAGAAGTTCTAGCTATTCTAAATTTAAGGCACCTGTACTGCCTGCATTTTTAGTCTCTAAATTTCTCAGTGTTTTTAAACATTTTGACCTCTATCCACAGGAAGAAATACATTTCACATTGCACAGTCTCCAATACGCAATTGCAAATTTTCTTGAAACAAAAGGAAAAACTAGAAAATCTGAGCAAAGAAATATAATTTATAAAAAAGAATTAAATGGAAATTATAGAATTGAAAAAAATACAATAACTGAAATAACAGCCTTGCTGAATGAACAGCATAGTAGAGTGGAGATGACAGAGGAGAAACTCCACAAACTTGAGGAACGATAAACAAAATTTACCAAATATAAACGACAGAGAGAAAATAGCCTGAAAATAAAAATCAACAGTCTCAGGAACACATGGTACAAAACCAAAAGAGTAACGTTTGTCTCCTCAGGGTTCCAGAAAAGAGGAGAGGGACAATGGGACTGAAAAGGCATTCAAATAAATGATGGCTGAAAACTAAAATGTGGCAAAAAGACATAAACCTACGTATTCAACAAGCTGAATGAACCACAAGTAGGATAAACCCAAAGAAATCCCTGTTAAGACAGTGTAATTATACTTCTGAAAACAAACACATCTTGAGGGACCTAGGGAGAAATGATACACCCATTTTAATGATAGTGTGTTTCTACTCTGAAAGCATGAAGGCCGAGAAGGAAGTGGTGTAACATTTTTCAGGTATTGAAAGAAAAGAATTGTCAGCTCTGAATTCTCTATCTGGTGAAAATATCCTCCCCTAATAAAGGGGAAATAAAGAAATTTGCAAAAGAAGCAAAACTAAGAGAATTTCTTGCTAGCACACCTACCCTTAGGAGTAACTAAAGAAAACCAGTAATATAATCCATAAAGGGAAAATTGATGAATCGGACCTCATCAAAATTTAAAACTTTTGTTCTGTGAAAGACTTTTTAAGAGGATGAAAAGATAATCTACAAACTGAGAGAAAAAAATTATAAACCATGTATCTGACAAAGGCCTCATCTCTGGAATATATATATATATATACGTATAATTTTTAATATATTTTATAAATACGTACATACGTACATATATGTATGTATAAAATGCCCTCTAAAGTCAACATTAAAAACCAAATGATCCAATTAGAAAATGGGTAAAGCACTGAAGAGGATATGCAGATGGCAAATAAGCATAGAAAATATGTCCAACATCATTAGCCATCAGGTAAGTGCAAATTTACACTACAGTGAGAAATACAGAATAGCTAAAACAAAATCAGTGACAGCAACAAATGCTGGGGAGGATGCAGAGAAACTGGATCATTCCTACATTGCTAATGGGAATATAAAGTGGTATGGCCACTCTGAGAAACAGTTTTGCAGTTTCTTTTCTTCTTCTTCGTCTTTTTTTTTTTCTTTTTTTTGAGATGGAGTTTTGCTCTGTCACCCAGGCTGGAGTGCTATGGTGTGATCTTGGCTCACTGCAACCTCTGGCTCCCAGGTTCAAGTGATTCTTCTGCCTCAGCCTCCTGAGTAGCTGGGATCACAGGCAAGTGCCATCATGCCTGGCTAATTTTTGTATTTTTAATAGAGACAGGGTTTCACCTTGTTGGTCAGGCTTGTCTTGAACTCCTGACCTCGTGATCCATCCTCCTCAGCCTCCCAAAGTGCTGGGATTATAGGCGTGAGCCACTATGCCCGATTGCAGTTTCTTATTAAATAAAATATTCAACTATCTTATGACCCAGCAAATGTACACTTGGAAATTTGTCTCAAAAAAATAACACTGATTTTCACACACAAAACTATGCACAAATGTTCACAGCCATTTTGTTAAAGTCGCCTAAAATAGGAAACAACACATTCTTTTACAAGAGGACAGTTAAACAAACTATGGAACACTACTTAGCCATAAAAAGGAACAAAATATTGATAAAGACAATCATATGATTGGATTTCAAGGGCATTATGCTGAGTAAAAAAAAAAGCTAATCCCTAAAATCACATTCTGTATGGTTCCATTTACATGCTATTCTTAAAGTGGCAAAATTATAAAAATAGAGAACAGATTAGTGCTTACCAGGAATTACTAAGGAGGTGGCAGTGGAAAGCAGCTGGGTGTGGTTAAGAGTAACATGAGGGACCCTTGTGGTGATCAGACTGTTTGGTATTTTAACGGTATCAATGCCTGTATTCTGTTGTGATATTGTGCTATCTTTTTGCAAGATGTTCCCATCAAAAGAAATGATGCAAAGGTTATGCAGGATCTCTGTATCATTTTGCTGCATGTAAATCTGTATCTCAAAATAAAAATTTAATAAAAAAGAGCATACACAAACCTTTAAAAAATACTGATGCCTAGATCTCCTAACATATCCTTCCTTTTAGATTCTGATACAGTTGACCGGGGGTACGGGTTTATGTAACCCAATTTTTAAAAATTTCCCAAGTGATTCTAACATGCAGTGAGGATTGAGATCCACTAGCATGAATTATGAATTGGCTCAGGTCACATGGCTGGGGGAGACAGCCACATCTAGTCACAAGTTGACGTTCTTTCTTCCTCCAACTGTGTCGCTGGACTGCGGTAAGCTTCTCAAGTGCATAGCCTGTGCCTGTGGTCACTGGTACAGCGCCTCGCTCTGTGCAGAGGCTGCTGATTTTTTCAAAGCTGCTGCTGCTGCTGAAGATGACAGTGATGCTGGTGGTGATGGGTATGGTGGGAATATAACATCTTCTATCCACTTCTATTCCTATTTCATTCTTCGGGTTCATCTGAAGAATGAAATAATGAAATTTCCATGACTATTTTCATATTGGCTCTGCAGGGAATCTGAGAACGGAATAGGATAGACACGCATGCTGCCTTCTCTTCTTGCATAAATCACAGCTCCTGGCTTATCCATTTTGAGCATATGTTTGGTAACAGTTATGAGTTGAACATATGTTGTTTTAGGAGATTATTTAAATCTTACTCTAAATCCAAAAGAATCTTGTCTGAATATAAAGAGGCCTACAAAGCACTCTGAGCAACCAGAAGTGGTGTTATTAATTCTACCCCGATTGTATGGAACCATGTTCAGGCCTTCTGACTGCAACGTTTGTCACTTTTGTTGGTCCAGGGCCCTTATGAGAAGCTATTTTACTGATGTGGTTGGCTATTACTTCTAATTGTTAGTAATTAGAATTAATTAGAATATTTATTTCATTATAATTAACATTTATGGCTGTTAGGAACAGATAAAGGTGTTCTAGAGGTATTGGCTGGGCACAGGAATCATACACCAGGTTTTTTTAAGCACCTGCCATGAGTCAGGCACTCCCCTAGGCACAGGGTTGCAAAGATAGATACCTAACAGTCTACTTGGATGCTATGGAGTTCCCATAAATTGGAAACAAATATATCTTTATAAAAATGAAAATTATCCTCAGGCAAAATGAGTGTTTTCTGGCATGTTGTATTATTGATTGGTTTTAGCTTCTCCTTAAACATTACAGCTTTTTCTTTTCATTTTCCTCTTCTCATTTAAACCCAAGGAACACACTCCATGCTGGCTTGTGCAGTCCACCATCTCCAAAACCCCTAACAGTGCTTGCCACACACACATCATGCAGCTCCTGCTTTCCAGCCCTCCCTCCCACATCCAGACGTAATCTCCATCTGTGCACTCCCCCTCCCCCACACGAGCAGTGGAAGAGGCCTTTCATCTCCTGTGCACAACTCATTCTATCACCGTGAACTTACCCCATCCTGTCCTGTCTCCTCTGTGATTTTGCTTCATCAGTTTTCTCCTCTCTCTCTTATAACTTTAACCTTTCCTGCTCCTTCTTCCAAAAAAAAAAGTTCCGCTCTCTTTTTCTAAATGGAATTTTTGGACCTCTTTAATGCTCCCTCTAGCTACTGACCTATTTCTTTGCTTTGTCCTTTCTCCTCAAAATTTCATAAAGTAGTTGTCTTAAAATCACTGCCCTTGCTTTCTAATCTTCCATTCACTCCTCAACCTATTGCAATCTGACTTCTACCTCCCTGAATTTGCTGCAACTGACTTCCGTCCATGCGGATGCTTCTACTTAGAGTGCAGTTTCTCTTAAGGCCTTCACCATTAAAACTTTTTCTCAACCTCCCTGTTGGGTTGGGTGCCCCTCTGTGACCTCCATGGGCATATCTTTTTCCGGGTGATTACTACTCCAGTCTTTTCATGAAATTCTAAAACTTTAAAAAGCATCTTTGTGTGTCTAACCCCTAGTCAAGTGTCTAGTGAGGTAAACATTCAGTACATGTTTGTTTAATGAATGAATCAACAAATGAATGAAATGAATGGAAGACTCCCAAATCTATTACCTGTAGCCCAGTTCTTTTCCACATGCTTTTGAAACATGCAGACAACCATGTATCAAATATCTAGATGTTTTATCAAAAGCTCACACTCAAGATAGACAACACTTAAAGTATCATCTTCTCCTGAAAACTGATTTGACTACAGATGTTAACATCACCATCATCAATTTCATCAGACAAGAAAAAAATAAAACAGAATCTTAGACTCTTCTCTTTCCCCACCTACTTACTTGAATCATTCACTAATTCACACCAGTTTATCCTTCTAAATTGATTTCAAAACGATCCTCTCTTTTATTCACACTGCCATTGCCTTAACTTAAAAATACATCATCTTACACCTGAACAATTTTAATAGTCTCCTAACAGGTCACTCAGCAGCCATTATCTTCCCTTCTAATTCATTACCCACACTTCCTTGTCAATTCTAATTTTAAAACTCAGAGTTGGCTCATTTATTCAAAAACGATATACTGAGTACCTATGTAACTCTGGATACTTTCTAAGACACTAAGAATACAGAAGTGACCCAAACCAACCAAGGCTTTGACCTCATGGAGCTTATTTCTACTGAGATATGATCATATTTCTACCCTCTGAATTAGCTTTCACCAGACAATTGACTACATAAGAAAATGAAGAAATCTTATAATGATATACCAGGTCCTTCACCATCTAGCTAGGTAATTCTCAACTTACGGTATGCATTTGAATCACCTGGGTTCTTGTTGAAAATGCGTCTTTGTGATTTCCTTCTTAAGAGAGTCTGATTCTGTCCGCCAGGGGTGGAGCCTCTGCATTTTTAATTAGACTCCCAAGTGATTCTGATACAGGCAGCTCATGAGCCACACCTTGAGAAACACTTCTCGATTTTGTCTACCTTTCCAGTGTTTCTTCCTGCCACTTCTCTCTGTTCATCGTATGTTTCAATAGTATCAAATTATTTTAGCTTCTTCACCACAGTGCAATATGTTTTACTTCTCTGCATCCACCTATCCTGGTTGTATTAGGCTACTTCACACCCGCTGCTGTAACAACAACAACAAAATAACAGTGACTTAAGTTGATAGAGATTATTTCTCATTATCCAGCGTGGCTATTCCTAAATCTATATATATACTTTTTTTATTTTTGAGATGGAGTCTTGCTATGTCACCCAGGCTGGACTGCAATGGTGGGATCTCAGCTCACTGCAACCTCTACCTCCCAAGTTCAAGTGATTCTCCTGCCTCAGCCTACTGAGTAGCTGGGATTACAGGCACTTGCCACCATGCCTGGCTAATTTTTTTTTTGTATTTTTAGTAGAGACAGGGTTTCACCATGTTAGCCAAGATGGTCTCGATCTCCTGACCTCGTGATCTTCCCCCCTTGGCCTCCCAAAGTGCTGGGATTGCAGGAGTGAGCCACTGTGCCTGTCTTCTGAATATATTTTCTAGATGACCTTCCTTTAAGTGGTTACTCTGGGATCTAGGCTCTTTCTGTCCTATCCTGTTGTATTAGTCTGCTCTCACACTGCTATAAAAAAATAACTGAGACTGGCAATTTATAAAGAAAAGAAGGTTAATTGAATCCCAGTTGCACATGGCTGGAGAGGTCTCAGGAAACTTACAATCATGGAGGAAGGTGCAGGGGGAAGCAAGCTTGGACCTTCTCATATGGTGGCAGGAGAGAGAAGAGTGAATAAGGAACTTTCAAACACGTATAAAATCATCAAATCTTGTGGGAACTCACTATCACAAGAACAGCATGGGGAAACCACTCCCATGATCCAATCACTTCTTACCAGATTTCTCACTCAACACCTGGGAATTACAATTCATGATGAAATCTCTATGGGAACACAAAGCTTAACCGTACCACCTGTCAATGCCTAGCCTCCAAGGTGCCCACATCATGGGAAAAGAATATGGGGAAGGAAGGTCCACTGGGTACTTAACAGTCACAAACTGGAAGGGACACACATTGCTTCTGCTTACATGTCATTGGCCAGAATGAGTCACATGGTCCCACTCAACTGCAAGGAGGCTGGGAAATGTGTTACTGGCTGGGAAGCTTCTTCCAAGCAAAACTCCACCCACAAACTTGTAGTGATCAGAAAGATATTCCTGCCACCATCTACCCAGACACAACTCAGTTGCTGGTCCTTAGCAGTTATGGAACGGCAATCGTTTTGAAGCTCCCCTACCTTGACAATGAGTGCCCCCGTATGCCCCCTTATTCTCACATACAGTAAAATTCATTTCCTTCCCCACAAGGGCTGACTCAAAGTCCTATCCAGTCAGTGTATCTAGCACAAAGCTCACAATTTCTGAGTGATGTGTAGTCTCTCCATCAGTTGTGGATGTAGCCCCTCTTGGCTTAGGAACTAAAAGGACAGGTTCTCCTTCTCACCCCACATCCAATATGTAGTAATACAACACAGATAGGATAACCTCAGGACAGACTCCCCAAAAAGGAAGGATGCCAGACACAACTCAGTTACTGGTCCTTAGCAGTTACGGAATGATAACCATTTTGAAGTCCCCCCTACGTTGACAACGAGTGAATTTTCTTATTTGGGTCCCAGTAGTGTTCTCTGGGGGTAACTCCCTAATTTGTTACTCTCCTTTGCCCCTGGCTCTATCCTCTGGGAGTTTTTTGCTTTTTTTCGTTCTTCTTCCTTTTACATGTCTTCCTTAGCCACATCTAAAGTAGTTGTTGGAGATCATGCCCTCCCTGGGGATTGCATAACATTTCCATATTCCTGCTTACAAACTAGAGGACCCAGAGGGTATTGTACCATTGAGTAGTTAAGGCTTTCGTTTTAGCCTTGTCTTCAAAACTTGGTAGTCTTCTGATTGATTTTCTTCTAGTCAATTCCAGATACCTGTAAGTACACTTGAGGATTAGACTAACACTCAACACTGATTTATTTCATTCCATTTTCTCCTCCATGCCTCTTCCTATTTCAACCTAATGATGAAACTTACCTTAGCCGTGTTAAGACTGTTTGAAACTATGGATGGAATAGGTAGTATCTTAATATAATCTTTGCATCGAGTCACTTTAATCAACTGAAAGAGGTTTTAAATGTCACTTGAAACTCTTTTAATGTTTAAAATTCCAATTTCATAGCATTTGGGGTCTTGAAATAGTAAAATTTTCAAATATGCAAAGTCTCATGTATTTGACCTCTCTCTATCATTTCATTTTTGCTTACAGGTCAGACAATTCTTTCCAAATCAACTAACACAACTCACTAATGCTGTTTTCAACCTCTTCTCTTGGGGTTGAAGAGGGGATGAACCGTAGACTAAGTAGGAATATCTGCCTCCTAGTTCTCCATATGAAAAAGTTTAACCAAATATTTTGTTTTTATATTACAGGAACTACCATTTTTCTAATCTCTAATATCAATTTTCTTACCAAGAACCAAGCTCATGTCACATTGCTCAAGTTTATTCTTTAATAAATATATAACTCTAATTGTCCTAGTCTTCACTAGCCTGAAGATGCCAATTAAAGCCATTGATAATGTCTCTGATGCCACTGGATCATGTTCACAATCATGCATGAAGAATCCGTAGAGCCCTAGGAGGCCTTAGAGCCCTAGGAAGCCTTAATCATACTTTGAAGTCACAATGAATTGCCAAGCAGGTTTACTTTGCACCATACTGCTTCTGCTCTTCTGTCAATATCCTCCGGCACTACACGTTGGTCTAGCTTCCAGTATTTCCTGCCAGGCACCTGCTGGGCATTTCCATGTCCATTGGGAATCTGCCATATCCTGCTGAACATTTCAGCTTCTACTAGTGCTCTTCTAACTTCTCTTTTCATAATGAACTAAATTTCTCAATACCAAAGGGGTGCTGTGTTTTACAAAGATTTGTTTCCTCTTTTTGGTGTCACTATTTGATATCATTCATAATGCTTATGCACCATACTTCAAAACTCATATACTTTCGTCCTGCAACCTACTTCTGTAGCACTCTGTCTTCACGAAGCTCAAACCATACAGTCAGGCCCAGTCTTAGCCCAGATGCCACTCCCTACATGTGCTGACTTTCTCTAGATACAGTCACAAAACTTTCTCTTGCTGATCCTTTTCTCCTTGGTAAATCAGCTTTTTCAACTGACCTCTGAGGATCCCTTGGCTCTCACCCTTAGGCATTTTTCCAAACTGAGCGTAGATTTTCCTGTGACCCCCTCTTACAAATACATTGTGTCATTTGAGTAAATACATGTTTTCTTTTCCTAGATTATCCCTTACACCTTGTTTAGTCAGAAAACTCCCCTTCAGTCTTCCAAACCCTAGTTCAAGGATGACCTTCTTGGTGAATCATCTCAACCATCTCTACCTCTCACCTGAGAATCTCACTTTCTGCTGCATGCTAACTCAGTGTGTAGCTTATGAGACTGAATAGCGAATATTAGCTTGCCTGTCTCTCTCCCCCTATGCTGTAGTAAGAGCCTTACGTGTATTCTGTATCTGCCGTGTAGAAGGTATTTGGTCAATGTTAATTGAGTTTAATTTCACTAATATCCCTTTCTTAGAACACATTTCATCTTCGCAGGTATACAGCCTTTTCCATCTAGTCTCCCCCTGTGTCATATTCATGTGAATTAACTGTCTGCCTCAGCCAGCTCACAAAGGGCTGTGAAGTGGATGGAATGCCCATGAAGCGCTATGTGGTTCTGAGCATCATTTAAAATATACAGATGTGCCTCCCTCATCGCCATTCCTTGTTATCTGAGTAGCTGACTATCCTTGATGTATTGACATTTTATCTGCTTTCAGTATTTCAAAAGTTTAAGAAGATCAGCTTACAGAGCTATATGTGGCAGGGAACAACATTTTGTCTTACAACATTATTTGAGTTGTGACACAAGGCTCCTTCACCTAATTCATGAGAAAACATGATACCATTTTGATCTGAAAACTGCTCTGGAAAGTAATTGTCCTCTGAAACACATCTCAGACAATGTGAGTACCAACTTAATTTTTCTCCTTCACTACTGTTATTTATGAGGTAGAAGCAAGGAGAAGAGAGATGCTTTTAGATGAATGCTGAAATATTCTATTGTAGGGTATGTTTTATGAGGAAGAAAAAGAGATATATAATTTCTGACTCTGGGTTTGCATAGGCTCCAGATATCTTTTAAGTTACCATCTCAACACGTTATTTAAGGCTCTGTTCTCTGGGATTTTGAAATCTTAGTTTATTTTTTGATATAAAGTCATATAATTCACAGGGTAATTCTCCCCTAACAATTGCCAAGTGAAGGGCATTGTTTTTCCACTATCTTCAAGGTTAAAAGGTTTCATTTACTCAGAATGTATTTAATAAATATAGCATCATAAAATATACTCTCAATGACACGTGACTCATCATGTGTTATTTTCCACTAGTTTATTCAACAATAGTATCCTTCTCTGCTATTGTTTGGATTCTGGAGTTAGGACCATGAGTGAAATGGGAGATGTAAAAACAACTCTGATGCCTTACATGAAGGAAGTGTTTTTAGAAGTTCTCCAAATAGAACTGGTTCCAGCAATGAATTTTCATGGGCCCTGGCTCCAAACCATGCCCTGAACCCAACATTGCACAGATGAAATGATTGCTGTGGGGGACAGTGGCATGAGGAAGTGTCATTCAGGCATTTGAGAAGTTCTATGACCAAAGAAGGTCCTTTTCTAACTATCTCTTTTCCTAAGTAAGGTAAATCCTAAAGTGACCAAGAAGGGAGTGGAGGGTGTGATCTGGCACATACTGGGAAGGATGGGTGGTGAAGACAAAGGCAGAAGCATGGGCCAAAGGCTTTTGAACAGTCTGGTGAGCACAGAATGAAGAGAAGTCATGGGGAATGGAGAAGAGAGGGGGGAAGTTGGGAATAGCAGAAATGACAGAAGGCAGCTTTAAATTCTGCAGAACTTCTCTGGGAGACATCAGATGTCAGGCATGATCTTAAACTCCCAGAAATGGCCCTATAAGGGACACTGCCAGACCCCATTCCTCAAGGCTGCACAGGTGTCAGGGAAGGCCTGCATGCCTCCCCTTAACTTGAATGCTCAGACCCTAAACCAAAGTTGGTCGCTATCTGATGTGGTTTGGCTGTGTCCCACCCCAAATCTTATCTTGAACTGTAATTGCCACATTTCCCACTTGTCATGGGAGGAACCCAATGAAAAGTGGTTGAATCATGGAGGCAGGCCTTTTCCATGTTGTTCTTATGACAGTGAATGAGTCTCATGAGATCTGATGGTTTTAAAAACGGGAATCTCCCTGCACAAACTCTCTCTTTGCCTGCCACCACCCACGTAAGATGTGACTTGCTCCTCCTTGCCTTCCGCCATAATTGCGAGGCCTCCCCAGGCATGTGGAACTGTAAGTCCATTAAACATCTTTCTTTTGTTAATTGCCCAGTCTCTGGTGTATCTTTATCAACAAGGTGAAAACGGGCTAATATACCATCCAATGCAGGAAGAAGACCATGGCCCCTTCTGTGTTCATAGTTCCAACCACAGGGGTGATTGGGGCTGCCTCCAAGCAGCAGTGTTAAAGTTTCCTTCTCTTTAGGCCAGGGTTCTCAACTTGGCACTACTGAATTTGAGCTGAATAATTCTTTGTTGGAAAGGGGGTTGTCCTGTGCATTATAGGGTGTTTAGCGGCATCCCTGGCTTCTACCTACTACATGTTCCTAGAAATAGCCCTTTCCTCGATGTGACAACAAAAATGTCTCCAGACATTTCCAAGTGTCCCCAAGGGGCAAAAGTGCCCTCAGTTGAGAGCCACTACTCCTGGCCAATGTGGAAGCAAAATTTACACATCCCTAAGCTGTAGCTTCACTCAGAACAGTCTATAATTTTCCCTAGTGTTTTGACCTGTTTTTCTAGACATCAATCTCACAGCCTCTCCAAACACAACAAACCCCACTGGAGTGATAACTCTTGTACAGCATGAGGCTGTTGCTACTGGCTGAGTCCACCACCTTGAATGCCATTAACAGGACTCTTTTTTTTTTTTCTGTAAATTGAAAAACCTGTGAGTATTGTACATAGAGCAGGAAGGTATAGGGTATTCAGGAATAGTTGGGTATAAGGAGTTTCACTGGAAAGCATACAGGTTTTGAGTCCCAGCAATCTGATTTTGAATTCTCTTTCACCATATAATATCGGTGTGACCATGAACAACTTATTTAATCTCTGTAGACCTGTGTTAGTATTGGTAAAATGTGAATTAAAAAGATAGTCCTCATTCCATCTCAGTGAGATATTGTGAGGAGAGTATGAATGTATGTACAGGGATGCATAGCAGATACTCAATGGACAAACAGTGACTGGTAGAGTCATATCACTGAGTGACAGGATACATTTAGGGTAGTATTTGAGATTGATAGAGCTCAGACAGATGGCAGACAGGATCTAAGGAGGAAAAAATTATAGCTATGTATCTGCTCCAGGTTACTATAAAAATGTTATTGTAAGTCCAACTGCTTATTGGTATCTTGTTTTCGTATGTGCAAGAAGCAATATACAAAGAAACACAAGTCCTGGCCATGCTTTCCAGAAGCAGCAGAAAACTGGGTGGATATGTGCAGTGATGGGGGCAGGTATTATGTATGTGGGGTTTCTGAGAAAGTGAGATTTGAGTTCTGCCTTTGACTCTTCTAAAATAAGTACAGAAGGGTCTGGAAAGACACTCCTCTACCCTTTCTGTTTACCCTGAGGGAGGACAAAAGCTGAGAAACACTTGTAAAGGTTGCAGCCCAGGAGCATAGGCTGACTAAAAGATTGTGAATTAATCATAGGTTTACAGAATGCTTCACCTCTCCCCACACCCAACCACCACATCAACAGGGCTCCTGTGTTATGACGGATTACAACAGAAAGAACTTTAGGCCCAGATTCTATTTCAGAAGGATTCTCTAGGGAATCCCAAAGGAAAGGGGGGTAGGCAAAAATAAGCACACTGCAGAAAATTCTAGCCTCTGTCATTTATATCTACAGAAACAATAAACATGTCCTAATTCCATGCAAGGATAAATATAAACACAAACATAAAATCTCACACTAAAGACCTAATTGTCTCAAATCCTTTTACCCAATATATTCCCTGTGGCTTTAAACAAAATATTGTGGGATGTGATAAGAGGCAATGGAGCTCCAGTAGGGGCTTCTCTAAGGAGCTGACCCTGAGCTGAGGCTGAGTGATAAATGAGCCAGTTACAGTCAGAGGAAGAGTGAACAGCAAAGGTTAGGCTCTCAGGTGGGGGATGAGCATGGTTTAATCCAGAGACAGAAAGTATGGCTGGTGGGGAGTGAGGAAAGTGGAAACTGGCATTAAATGAGGTTAAAGAGAGTCAAATAGGATCTTTTTAGACTGTAGTTAGAAATTATGATTTTTTTTTTTTTTTTTTTACTTTAATACAAGTGTCACCAAACCTTCCTTTGCCATTAAGGCATCAACCTGGATGCTGAGTGATGACGTGACCATTGCCTCGGCAGGACCAGATTCTGTCATCCTTCCCTCTCCCATTCCACAGCAGACCAGTCTCCTTTAGGATGAACACAGCCTTTCCTTGAGAAGGGCTGCCAAGCAAAACCCTGACCAGCCCAATGATAGGCAGCCTTTGGCAGGAAACCTCCATTGGCCTAACTTCCCTGGCAACCTCTTGCATCTTTAGCCCCCCACGTCCCTGTCTGTAACTTGATGACCAAGCACTTGCCTGTCCTGCCTTCAGCATAAGCTTGGCTTCCAATGTAGGCATTCCTGGCCATGATCTTACTCCTGCCAACCTAACAGAGCCCCAGCCTGGCCCCTCATTCCTGATGATTTTACTTTGACATATTTCTTAATGAGGAAGGTCTAGATCTACTGTGGAGAGTTTGGTTCTGTTCTGGGTTTTGCTCCTTTCCCCAGACTAGCTGCTATGGTCATGTGAGACAGAGAGGAAGAAGGAGCATGGATCTAACCCTGCAACATCCAGGTGGACCTGCAATCACCTGTATGTGCTGCTCCATCAGTGCCCGAGGTTGGCATCCTTCTTCCACCCATAAGCCTTGACTCTCCTGCAGCTGAGTAAAGGCCCTGGAGCCTACCCTCAGGTACAGCTCTGACAGACAGCATAGAGATGAATAGATAAACAGATCAAATAAAGCAATCATCAGGCTGCTGTCATTTCTGGATTCTTTATTTTATTGATTGATTTCCATAGAATAGTCCTGCTCTCTAATATAGCAAGTTTATCTGAATATCCCAGCTGACAGAGATAATCATGGACCTCATAAACCAGGAGGAGGCACATTTATGCTTTTAACGATAGCAGATATTTAGCTATTTGTTCTGGTTTGCATTTATTCTTTATGAGCTTATCTTTTCCCTTTGTGGTAAGTTAAAGATCACTCTCAAGTATTTATCATCCTCCGTGGCTATTATTAATAATAACCAGCATCCTAACAACCACCATTTATTGAGCTCCTTTTACATGCTGGCATAGTAACAAGACACATTCCCCTCACCACCCCTCTCCCCCACCCCACCACTACTACACATATATTGCAAGTAGTTTAATTTCCATTGTTCATATTAGGAAACTGAGGTTCCTAAACATCAGGCAATTTGCCCATCAAGAAAGTAGCTGAATTCAAAGTCAAACTTTGGCTTTTCTGATTACAAATTGAGGCCCTCTTAAGTGTTCTCAGACTTAGGCTCCTGAAACCGTCTGCAGAGCTTCATGCCACTGTGGGTGTTATCAATGTTTTTTCTTGCCAATGAGTGAAATGTTTTGGCAAAAAACACTTTACCTACAGCATAGAAATAGAAATTTATTTTACAGCAGATAAGCATAGTGGTGAGGTTAGCTACTCAAATGAGAACACTTCAGCCTGCATTTATGCCTGTTATACCACCCATCATATTGCATTTTATTTTCTACATTTGAGCCTCTCAATCCTCTACTTGTCTGTGAAGTTTTCTAGGACATTCATCATGCTCCACGCATTGCTGGTGAGAAAGGCGCTTCTGCTATTTCTCATATATCTCATATTTTCATGTTCCTCATGTGTCCTTACAGAGATAGTCTATGCATATATAAGCAAATGTATGCAGGGTGTATATGTATAGGTTTATATAGATACAGTTTAAATTTATCCATTCTGAGTATTGTGTGTGCAATTGTTAAACATGTATACACATATACTTTCTTATGCCAAAGTATCTGATATAGTTACTAAAAATCATATTGTATTATTTGATGCAATGTCATAAAACTAACCATATAATATAATCTTTACTTTGGACTGGACTGGATATAAAGTCATATGCACTGGGATTACTGAATGCCTTTCTGGAGGTCCTAATGGACTGTTGCAGCTGACAAATGTGCCTTCATAGGATAAGTCCAAATAAGACTATTCCATGATGCTGCTGATACAGACAGAGAAATTTAGTGGCCTTAGGCAGCCTCCAATCTCTGGTTAATAAGTGTTTTCTAATGCCTTTGCTACTGGAAGAACTACTGAACCAATTTGTAAGACACAGAAAAGCTATGGCAGAATGTTTACCTCCTTAGCAAGTGTCAGCCTTGCCGAAAGGTTTAAATTTCATGAATGGAAAAATAATAAAGAAAAATATGGAGAGAAGTTTTATTTATAATGTACATTTTAAGGCTTTTGTAAAAAAGAAATGTATTTCTCATGTTTTATCTTGGCTTACAACAATGCCCTAAAGTATGAAAATGTTTCTAAAGTAGTTTGTTCTAAAACATTTTTCTATTGGAATCCTGGGAGCCAGGTTCACAATGAGAATAAAATAAAAGGAAACTCAGCCAAGAAAAATAGGAAAATAGTGATTTTATTTATTTATTTATTGTCAGACTCCCTGACTACATAAGGGATCTCACCAAACATTCTCACCAGATTGTCCCTAACTATAAGTCTGCTTCTGGTGAGAAGGCAATGTCATGCCCTGCCTTTGATACAGGTTCTGGTAAACGTGCTGTTCATCAGTTCCCTTGGGAGAGTCCAAGGATGTATCTTCATGGAGTGGTGAAGGTCTGCTTCTTGGGCATATTATAGCAGAATTGCTGATATTATCTGCTTGATTTTTCTCCTCTTTGTACTGCAGTTGAGCCATTTTTATTTGTAGTTTCTCATTTTATAGTAGAGGACTGATCTTTCCGTGTTATGGGAAAGAAAAGGGCTCTAGCTCACCTTTGTCTCTTGAGCAGTATGGTAATCTGGGGTAATGGCAGAGACTGCACTCTGCCTATTTCAATTCTGTTTTCTACCTCAGAAACAGGTAGCGATTTCCATGAAAACCATCCTAATGAGCCCATTTTCTTTGTTTCCACATAAGCAAAGGGAACTTGATAGCTTGGTGCTAGGTGAAGCCTGAGAAAGCAATTACGTTTGGTCAGAGAGAAAGGAAGGTATTATCCGATGTAACAGAGCCAGATGAACCTTAAACCAGATTGGACTAATGGCTGACTTCTGGCAGGCCCTTTAGGGATTGTGTACAGCAGGGTTATCTGTTTGTTGGTTTGACTAGATTTGGACTTTCTAGGTACTCTCTGAGGAGGGAGGACTAGGATAGAGGAGGCATTTGATACATATTAGTTTTCTTCCTTGCCCTTTGCTTATGCATCAACTTTCTCCTTGCTACTTCCATTTCTCTTGGATAGCTTCAGTTAAGTCTTGTGTGTGTAGATATTTCCTCCTAAACCAGCCAGCAGTTTTGTTCTATGAGAGAAACTGAGTCTATGGAGTTCTCTGTAAAGCAGCTGTCTCCAGGGGATTTAATTGCTCTCTGAAGAAGAGGATACAGAAGGATGCAGCTGTGTAAGCAGGTGGAAGAAAGAACCAGAGAAAAGGAGGCAGTTTGTCTTTAATGTGACTCTATTTGCACGTTCTGTTGGGTGAGTTTTGGTAAAGTCAGGACATGCAATCCATAGCAAATTCTTCAGTATGTTGTTCCCTATCCAGGTGCTCTTGAATAAAAACATAAAATTAAACATCTGTGGAATATAATGTTATACAGAGATCATGCCCATTGAAAGGCAGTAGGAAATAGACATGTAAACTCTACTCTGATATGTAACATTAATTGAATGTACATAATATACACCCTAGTCTAAGCATTTCACATAACTTATCTCCTCCATCCTCCCAACAACCCAATAAGATAGTACTGCTACACTTTACTTTATGTATGAGGAAATGGAGGGTTAGAGATATGAATTGACTTTCCCAAAGCAACCTAATCAGTAATTTGTGGATCTGGAATGTGAAGGCGACTGGGTCTGCTCTAAAGACTCTGATTTTTTAATGTTTAATTTTTATTTTTAAAATTTTATTTTTAATTGACTACAAATAGAATTGCCACATAGATCTAGCAATCCTACTTCTATATATATATAATTTAATATTAATAATTATGCATATTATATATTTAATCTATATTAATATTTAATAATTATATTAATATATATTATATATTAATATATATATTAAAAAATTGAAATCAGTATGCTGAAAAGACATATGCCCTGTTATGTTCATTGCATTATTATTTACAATAGCCAACATATGGAATCAACCTAAGGGTCCATCAGTTGATGAATGTATTTAAAAATGTGTTATATATACACATTAGAATATTATTCAGCTTTAAAAAAAGAAAGGACTTCTGTTATTTACAACAACATGAATAAACCTAGAAGGTATTATGCTAACTAAAATAAGCCAGGCACACAAATCCTATGTTTTTAGCCACTAGGCTAAGTTGCCTTCCCCTGTTATTTACTTAAAATTGAATGATTCCCTAAACTGAATTGGAAAGGATACACTAATTGCACATTCACCAGGCAGGATAGCTGTTGGAGAATATTCAACATTCTTTACTCTTCCATTGCACTTGATGGGTGTATGTTATGTAGGGAAAATAATCATAGGTCCTATAATTTTTGCTTCTATGTGTAAGAGAAGTGGAGACAGTGAGAGAGATGTTTTCTCTCTTAGGAAACAAATGGGAAACTATTATTGACTGAATAGGTACTACAGACAGGCAGTATGTTGAACACTGGTTATATTGAATGACTTCTGTCTTTCAGGTAAATAGGGGTAACAAGTGAGTCTACTTGTATATTTCTTTTGGCTCTCCAAGTTTTCCACCAATGAATATGAGGCAATAAAAGTGCTAGATTCTGGACTCTTGGAGTGTTTAGAAGTGTTCTGGGATATCAACTTATACTTCTATTGATTATATAATTATGATAATAGATACCATTTACTTCATATATAGATTTATTATATTGCATATTATTTTAGTAATATAATTCTACATATATAATATAATTCAATATAATGTGACGAAATAAACTAATGAGGAAAATTTAAAAAGAAATGAACTGTATACTAAAACACATGGAGTAGAACTAAAAATGCCATTAAAGTTCACAGATTAGAGAGAGCTATAGGCACCAGGGTAAACAGAGAAGTCTCTCAGAGTAGGTAAGACTTGAGCTTGACTTTTGTGAAGAAATGAGTTGTTTGGGCTTTGCCAGACTAGCTTGTATCAGAACAACCCTCCCACCAACAATGCTAGAAAAGTGGATTTAAGAACCATTGTTTAAAGGCATTGGAGAGCTCCTAAGCAGCAAGGACTTTAGGGTCCTGTATAAAGGAAAGCCCAGAGATGAAAACATAACATTTAACACTGCCTCATCAACCAAGATATTAGTCAATTCTCAATAATAACCTACCAACCAAAACAACAACAACAACAACAACAACACAACAAACAAAAAAACCCAGAACCAGACTGCAGACTGATTTACAGCTAGATTCTACCAGAGGTACAAAGTGGAGTTGGTACCATTTATTCTGAAATTATTCCAAACAATTGAAAAGGAGGGACTTCTCCCTAACTCATTTTATGAAGCCAGAATCATTCTGATATTAAAACCTGGCAGCAATACAATAAAAAATGAAAAACTTCAGGACAATATTCCTGATGGACATCCAAAATCCTCAGTATAATACTGGCAAACTGAATCCAACAGCACACTAAAAAGCTTATCCACTGCAATGAAGTTGGCTTCAACCCCAGGATGCAAGGTTGGTTCAACATATGCAAATCAATAAATGTAATTCATCTCATAAACAGAACTAAAGACAAAAACCACATGATTAATTGAATAGATGCAGAAAAGGCCTTCAACATAATTCAACATCCCTTCATGTTAAAAACTCTCAATAAACTAAGTTTTGAAGAAATACATACCTCAAAATAATAAGAGCTATTTATGACAAACCCACAGACAATATCATACTGAATGGGCAAAAACTGGAAGCATTCCTCTTGAAAACCGGCACAAGACAAGGATGCACTTTTCCATCACTCCTATTCAACATAGTATTAGAAGTTCTGGCCAGAGCAATCAGGTGAGAGAAAGAAATAAAGGGTACTCAAATAGGAAGAGAGGAAGTCAAATTGTCTTTATTTGCAGATGACATTATCTTATATCTAGAAAACCACATCATCTCGGCCCAAAAGATTCTTAAGCTGATAAACAACTTCAGTGGCATCTCAAGATACAAAATCAGTGCACAAAAATCACAAGCATTCTTTTACACCAACAACAGATAGGCAGAGAGCCAAATCACAAATGTATTCCTATTCGCAATTGCTACAAAGAGAATAAAATACCTATGAATACAGCTAATGAGGGAAGTGAAGGACCTCTTCAAGGGAAACTATAAATCATTACTCAAGGAAATCAGAGAGGACACAAACAAATGGAAAAATATTCCATGCTCATGGATAGGAAAAATCAATATTGTGATACACCTTATACAAAAATTAAGATGGATTTCAGTCTTAAATGTAATACTAAAAACTGTAAAAATCCTAGAAGAAAATCTAGGCAATGCTATTCAGAACATAGGTGCAGGCAAAGATTTCATGATGAGGATGCCAAAAGCAATTGCAACAAAAGCAAAAATTGATAAATTTGATATAATTAAACTAAGGAGCCACTGCACAGCAAAAGAAACTACCAGCAGACTGAACAGACAACCTACAGGATGGGAGAAAATGTTTGCAATCTATCCATCTGACAAAGGTCTAATACCCAGAGTCTGCAAGAAACTTAAATTTACAAGAAAGTAAAAACAATCCTATTAAAAAGTGGGCAAAGGACATGAACAGACATTTCTTAGAAGAAAACATTTATGCAGCCAACAGATATATGAAAGAAAGCTCAACATCACTGATCATTAGAGAAATGGAAATGAAAACCACAATGAAATACCATCTCATGACAATCAGAATGGCAATTATTAAAAAGTCAAGAAACTATAGATGCTGATGAGGTTGCGGAGAAATAGGAATGCTTTTACACTGTTGGTGGGAATGTAAATCAGTTCAACCATTGTGGAAGACAGTGTGGCTATTCCTCAAAGATCTAAAACCAGAAATACCATTTGACCCAGCAATCTCATTACTGGATATATACACAAGGAAATAGAAATCATTCTGTTATAAAGATGCATGCACATGTATGTTCATTGCAGCCCTATTCACAATAGCAAAGACATGGAATCAACCAAAATGTCCATCAATGATAGGCTGGATAAAGAAAATGTGGTAGTGGTACATATACATTATGGAATACTATGCAGCCATAAAAAGGAATGAGATCATATTCTTTGCAGAGACATGAATGGAGCTGAAAGCCATTATCTTCAGCAAACTAATGCAGGAACAGAAAAATAAACTCCATGTGTTCATACTGATAAGTTGAAGCTGAACAATGAGAACACACGAACATAGGGAGGGGAACAACACACATTGGGGCTATTGTGGGGGGCAGAAAGAGGGACGTCATAAGGAAAAACAGCTAATGCATGCTGGGCTTAATATCTAGGTGATGGGTTCATAGCTGCAGCAAACCACCATGACACACATTTACCTATTTAACAAACCTGCACATTCTGCACATGTACCCTGGAACTTTAAATTTAAAAAACACAAAAATTTAAAAATGCAAAAAAATCTGATTTCTCCAATTTCATTTGCAAGATAACCAGTTTTAGTACCTCTAAGTTTTCTTTTTCTGATAATTCTTACTATAATGAATTGTGTGCTTACTTTATTTTTAACTTTATAAACATCAATGAGGTATAATTTGTATACAACAAAATGCATAAATTTTAAGAGTGCAGCTTTATGAATTTTTGACAAATCTGTACCTCCATCTAACCTCTATCTTGATCAAGATATATCTCCTAGAGAGAAGACTTAGGACTAGTTTGCAGCTTCTGCTCAGACAGACAGAGCAACATGTGGAGACTCACATAGTGAACTTTTGCTCCAAGAACTACCACAGGACTATATCATGAAAGCCAAGAGAATCTACACACCCTTTGAAAGAACTGGATCACCACTACAGCCTCTCTGAGATGCTAAAAAACATGTCTGCTTGCTTTCTCAGTGGGTAGTCTTGTGGTCTGGGGCAAGTCCTCAGCCCTGGTCACCAGCTGCCTGGAAATCAACTCGGTGCTGTGGGGAGGGGCACAATGAGAGTGAGACCAGCCTTTCGGACTGTGGGCTGCATGGGAATAGGGGTGAGGCCTGTGACTGCCAACTTTCCCCTACTTACCTGGTGACCTGTATGACTCAACAGAGGCACTCATAATGATACAACTCCATTGGACTGGGAACCACACCCCCATTGCCCACAGCAGCTGTAGCTGCAGCAAGCCCTGCCCAAGGAGAGGCTAAGCTCAAACACTCCTATCCCTGCCCCTACCTGGTGGTCTTTCTCTACCCACCCTGTTAGCCAAAGACAAAGGTCACAATCTCTTGGGAGCTCTATGGCCCTGCCCACCACCTGAGAATCCTGACTACTTAACCAGGTGTCCCTAGGGCAAATTTTCATCCTCCCTATAGAATTGCAGCTGATGCACTCTTGAAAGCACTCTCCTGGCTGAAGGCCAACCAACACAAAACCAGCACACTAAACAAAAACACAACCAAGGACCCTCACAGAGTCTACTTCACTCTCCTGCTAACTCCACCAAAGCAGATGCTGGTATTCACCACTGCCAGACCTGAAGATGGATCACATCATAGGACTCTTTGCAGATACTCCCCCAGTACCAGCCCAGAGCCGGTACTGCTCTGCTGGGTGGCTAGACCCAGAAGAGCAAAAACAATTACTGCAGTTTGGCTCTCAGGAAACCCCATTCCTAGGGGAAGGGGGAGAACACCACATCGAGGTAGCACTCCTTGGGACAAAAGACTGAATAGCAGCTCTTGAATCCCAGATCTTTTTTCTGACATAGTCTACCCAAGTGAGAAGGAACCAGAAAAACAATTCTGGTAATATGACAAAACAAGGTTCTTTGACAACCCCAGAATATCATAGCAGCTCACTAGCAGTGAATCCAAACCAAGACAAAATCTCTGAATTGGCAGAAAAAGAATTGAGAAGGTTGATTATTAAGCTAATCAAGAAGGCACCAGAGAAAGGGGAAGTCCAACTTAAATAAAACATAATGCAGGATATGAAAGGAAAATTCTTCAGTGAAATGGATAGCATAAATAAAAAACCATCACAGCTTCTTGGAAATCAAGGACATACTTAGAGAAATGCAAAGTGCACTGGAAAGTCTGAGCAATAGAATCAAACAAGCGGAAGAAGAACGTCAGAGCTCCAAGACAAGGCTTTTGAATTGCCAAATATGTCAAAGACAAAAAAGAATTTAGAAAATGAACAAAGCCTCCAAGAAGTTTGGGACTATACTAAATGTCCAAACCTAAGATGAATTGGTGCTTGTGAGAAAGAAGAGAAATCTAAAAATTTGGAAAACGTATTTAGAAAATTACCAAGGAAAGCTTCCCCAGTTTGCTAGAGATCTAGACATCCAAACACAAGAAACTCACAGAACACCTGGGAAATTCATTGCAAAAAGATCATTGCCTAGGCATATAGTCATCAAGTTATCTAAAGTCAAGATGAAGGAAAGAATCTGAAGAGCTGTGAGGCAAGAGCATCAGGTAAAACCTATCAGATTAATTGCAGATTTCTCAGAAGAATCCCTAGAAGAGATTGGGGTCTTATTTTTAGCCTCCTTAAACAAAACAATTATAAGCCAGGAATTTGTACCCTGCAAAACTAAGCTTCATAAATAAAGGTCAGATACAGTCTTTTCAAGACAAATACTAAGGGAATTCACCACTACCAAGCCAGCACTACAAGAACTGCTAAAACAAGCTCCAAATCTTGAAATATATTCTTGAAGTACATCAAAATAGAATATCCTTAAAGTATAAATCTCATAGGACCTATATAACAATAATACAATGCAAAAACAAAGAAAAAACCCCCCCCAAAACCCCAAGATATTCAGGCAACAGATAGCACAATGAATAGAATAGTATCTCATGTCTCCACAATAACATTGAATGTAAGTGTTCTAAATGCTCCACTTAAAAGATACAGAATGGGCCGGGTGCAGTGGCTCATGCCTATAATCCCAGCACTTAGGGAGTCTGAGGTGGGTAGATCACCTGAGGTCAGGAGTTCAAGACTAGCCTGACCAACATGGTGAAACCCCATCTGTACTAAATACAAAAATTAGCCAGGCATGGTGGCAGGTGCCTGTACTCTCAGCTATTCGGGAGACTGAGGCAGGAGAATCACTTGAACCCAGGAGGCAGAGGTTGCAGTGAGCAGAGATCATGCTATTGCACTCCAGCCAGGGCAACAAGAGCAAAACTCTGTCTCAAAACAAAAACAAAAACAAACAAACAACAAAAAAACGGAATGGCAGAATGGATGAGATATTCACTAACCAAGTTTCTGCGGTCTTCAGGAGATTTACCTAACACACAAGGACTCATGTAAACTTAAGGTAAAGGGTTGGGAAAAGATATTCCATACAAATGGACATCAAAAGTGAGCAGGAGTAGCTATTCTTATATCAGACAAAACAAACTTTAAAGTAATAGCATTAAAAAAGACTAACAGGGACAGTATATAATGGTAAAAGGACTAGTCCAACAGGAAAATATCACAATTGTAAATATATAGACACCTAACACTGGAGCTCTCAAACTTATAAAAAAAATTACTACTAAACCTAAGAAATGAGATAGACAGCAACACAGTAATAGAGGGGGACTTTAATACTCCACTGACAGCACTAGACAGGTCATCAAGACAGAAAGTCGACAGAAAGTAAGTCAACAAAGAAACAATGGACTTAAACTATACACTACAACAAATGGACTTAACAGATATGTACAGAACATTCTACCCAACAACTGCAGAACATACATTATATTAGCACATGGAACATTCTCCAAGATAGACAATATGATAGGCCACAAAACAAGTCTCAGTGGAAATAAGAAAATCAAAATTGTATCAAGTGCTATCTCAGACCACAGTGGAATAAAATTGGAAATAAAACTCTTAAAAAGAACTCTCAAAACAATGCAAATACATTCAAATTAAATAACTTGCTCCTGAGTGATCACTGGGTCAAAAATGAAATCAAGATGGAAATTAAAAATGTCTTTGAACTGAACAATAATAGTGACAAAACCTATCAAAATCTCTGGGATTCATCAAAAGCAATGCCAAGAGAAAAGTTGATAGCATTAGATACCTACATCAAAAAGTCTGAAAGAGCACAAATAGACAATCTAAGGTTACACGACACAGAACTGGAGAAACAAGAACAATCCAAACCCAAACACAGCAGAAAAAAGAAATCTCAAAGGTCAGAGCAGAACGAAATGAAATTGAAACAAGCAGAAAATATAAAAGATAAACCAAAAGCTCGTTCTTTGAAAAGATAAAATTGATAGACCATTAGCGAGTTTAACCAAGAAAAGAAGAGAGAAGATCCAAATAAGCTCAATTAGAAACAAAACAGAAGATATTACAACTGATAACACAGAAATACAAAAGATTATTCAAGCCTACTGTGAACACCTTTACACGCATAAATTATAAAGCCGAGCAGAGATGGATTAATTCTTGGAAATATGCAATCCTCCTAGATTAAGAAAGATACGGAATGTGTGAACAGGTGAATAACAAGCAGCGAGATTGAAATGGCGATAAAAAAATTTTCTGAAAGAAAAAAGTCCAGGACCAGACAGATTCACAGCTGAATTCTATCAGACATTCAAAGAACTGAAACTATAGATATATCCCTGATGAACATAGATGCAAAAGTTCTTAAAAAAAATATTGGTGAACTGAATTCAACATCATATCAAAAAGATAATCAACCATGATCAGGTGAGTCTCATACCAGGGATTCAGGGATGGTTTAACAAACACAAGTCAATAAATGTGATACACCACATAAACAGAATTAAAAACAAAAATCAATGATCATCTCAATAGATGCAGAAAAGCATTTGACAAAATGCAGCATCCCTTTATGATTAAAACCTCAACATAATCGGCATAAAAGGGACATACCTTTTATGATAATAAAAGACATCTACAACAAATCCATAGCCAACATGATACTGAATGGGGAAAAGTTGAAAGCATTCCCCCTGAGAACAGGAACAAGACAAGGATGCCCACTTTTAAACCTTCTGTTCAACATATTACTGGGAGTCCTATCCAGAGCAATTGGACAAGAGGAAGAAATAAAGGGCATCTAAATCAGTAAAGAGAAAGTCAAACTGTCATTGCTTGCTGATGATATGATTATATGCCTAGAGAACCCTAAAGACTCATCCAAAAAGCTCCTAGAACTGGTAAATGAATTCAGCAAAGTTTCAGTATACAAAGTCAATATACACAAATCAGTAGCTGTGCTATACACCAACAGCAACCAAGTTGAGAATCAAATCAAGGACTCAAACCCTTTCACAAGAGCTGCAAAAAAATAAAATAAAATACTTAGGAATATACCTAACCAAGGATGTGAAAGACCTCTACAAGAAAAATACAAAACACTGCAGAAAGAAATCATAGATGACAAAAAGAGATGGAAACACATCCCATGCTCATGGATGGGTTAGAATCAATATTGTGAAAATGACCATATTGTCAGAAGGAATCTACAAATTCAATGTAATTCTCATCAAAATACCACCATCATTCTTCACAGAACTAGAAAAAAACAATCCTAAAATTAATATGAAACCTAAAAAGAGCCTGCGTAGCCAAAGCAAGACTAAGCAAAAAGAACAAATCTGGAGGCATCACATTACCAGACTTCAAACCAAAACAGCATGGTAATGATATAAAAATAGGTACATAAGTCAATGGACAGAATGGAGAACCCAGAAATAAAGCCAAATAGTTATAGCCAACTTATCTTCAACAAGGCAAACAAAAACATAAAGTGGAGAAAGGACACCCTATTCAACAAATGGTGCTGGCATAATTGGCTACCCACATGTAGAAAAATGAAACTGGATCCTCATCTCTCAACTTATACAAAAATCAATACAAGCTGGAACAAAGACTTTAATCTCAGACCTGAAACCATAAAGATTCTAGAAGATAACATCGGAAAAACTGAAGACTTCATGACCAGGAACCCAAAAGCAAATGCAACAAAAATAAAGTTAAATAGATGGGACTTAACCAAAAATCTTCTGCACAGCAAAAGAAATAATCACCAGAGTTAACAGATAACCTTCAGAGTGGGAGAAAAATCTTCACAATCTATACATCTGACAAAGGACGAATATCCAGAATCTACAGGGAACTCAAAGAAATCAACAAAGAAAAAATAAACAATTTCATCAGAAAGTGGGTTAAGGACATGAATAGACAATTCTCAAAAGAAGATATACGAATGGCAGACAAGCATCTTGAAAAATGCTCAACATCACTAATTATCAAGGAAATGCAAATCAAAACCACAATGCAATATCACCTCACTCTTGCAAGAATGGACATAATCAAACAATCAAAAAATAACAGATGTTGCTATGGATGTGGTAAAAAGAGAACACTTTTATACTGTTGATGGGAATGTAAACTAGTACAACCACTATGGAAAACGGTGTGGCAATTCCTTAAAGAACTAAAAGTAGATGGACCATTTGATCCAGCAATCTCACTACTGGGTATCTACAAAGAGGGAAAGAAGTCATTATGCAAAAATGATACTTGCACACACATGTTTACAGCAACACAATTTGCAATTGCAAAAACATAGAACCAGCCCAAATGCCCATCAGTCAATGAGTGGATAAAGAAAATGTGATATATAAATACCATGGAATACTACTCAACCATAAGAAGGAATGAATTAATGACATTAGCAGCAACCTGGATAGGATTGGAGACTATTATTCTAAGTGAAGTAACTCGGGAATGGAAAGCCAAACGTTATACATTCTCACTTATATGTGGGAACTAAGCTATGAGGAGGCAAAGACATAAGAATGAAACATTAGACTCTGGGGACTTGGGGGACAGAGTCAGGGTGGCAACGGATAAAGACTACACATTGGGTACAGGTACACTGCCTGAGTGATGGGTGCACCGAAATCTCAGAAATCACCACTAAAGAACTTGCTCATGTAACCAAACACCACCAGTTCCCCCAAGACCTCGTAAAATTTAAAAATTAAAAATAAAAGGAAAAAGAAAAAAAAAATAGAACAGAAAAAAAAGATGCATCTCCCAAAAAGCTTTCTCATGCCATTCCCAGTGAAAACCCTGCCTCCCAAGCAGCTACTGATATAGTTTCTATCACCATAGTTTAGTTTTTCTGTTCTAGAACTTTATATAAATGGAACCATTCAGGATTTACTCTTTTGTGTCAGGTTTCTTTGGTATACATAGTATTTATGAGATTTCTCGAAGTTGTTGCATGTATTAGTAATTCTTTCATGTTTATTGTGAACTCATATTTCATTGTATGAATATACCACATTCTCTTATTGATAAACGTTAAATTGTTTCTACATTATGGCTGTCATGAATAAAGATGTTATGAGCATTCATTAAAAAAAAATATTAGCCAGTTCTAATGTAGCAGCTGAGAAGGTTTTGGTGATCATGGGACTGAGGGAACGATGAAGTCCAGCATCTGCCAATGGAGGAAAGCCCTTATAAGTTCTTGAGACTTTTAGCCCTTAAAAGCTACATTCAAGGAGTAAATAACAAACTAGAGATAGGCCAACTCTCAGAGAGACTAAAACTCCATTTAAATCATTTCAATTTCAGGTTAGAGAAAGATTTGTTCCTACTCTAATTGCCACAAGCAAAAGGGAATCCACTTTGGAGGAATACAAAATCGTTCAGAGCCTTAAGGTGATGGTTGGTATTTAATTTATATAAGCAGAACAAAGACAAAACTAGGCAAACAAAATATACAGAAACTAAACAAGAGGACAAAAGTCTATAGAAATTCACATGTAAAAAAAACCTCATATTCTAGTTATCAAACACAAGTTACTGTGACTACTGTGCTTAAGAAGTTAACAAAATAGAGAATTTTAGCACAGTGTAAAAATGATGAAATAGTGTCACGTGGAAATTTCAAAATTGAAAAATATTGTACTTAGTTTTAAGAAATTAGTAGATGGGTTTATCAGCAGAGTAGGCACAATTTAAATGTTTAAAAGTAATAGACTGGGTCAGGTGTGGTGGTTCACACCTGTAATCCCAGCTACTTAGGAGGCTGAGGTAGGAGGATTGTTTGAGCCGGTGATTGCACCACTGCGCTCCAGAACCTGGGAAACAGCTAGAAAAAAAAGGAGACAGACTGCAAAAATTTTTTCCCATTCTGTTGGTTGCCGATTCACTCTAATGACTGTTTCTTTTGCTGTGCAGAAACTGTGGAGTTTGATTAGGTCCCATTTGTCTATTTTGGCTTTTGTTGCCACTGCTTTTGGTGTTTTGGTCATGAAGTCCTTGCCTACGCCTATGTCCTGAATGGTTTTGCCTAGATTTTCTTCTAGGGTTTTTATGGTGTTAGGTCTTATGTTTAAGTCTTTAATCCATCTGGAGTTAATTTTAGTGTAAGGTGTCAGGAAGGGGTCCAGCTTCTGCTTTCTGCACATGGCTAGCCAGTTTTCCCAACACCATTTATTAAACAGGGACTCGCTTCCACATTGTTTGTTTTTGTCAGGTTTGTCAAAGATTGGGTGGTTGTAGATGTGTTGTGTTGCATCGGAGGCCTCTGTTCTGTTCCATTGGTCTATATCTCTGTTTTGGTACCAGTACCATGCTGTTTTGATTACTGTAGCTTTGTAGTATAGTTTGAAGTCCAGGAGTGTGATGCCTCCAGCTTTGTTCTTTTGCTTAGAATTGACTTGGCTATGCGGGCTCTCTTTGGTTCCCATCTGACAAAGGGCTGATAACCAGAATCTACAAAGAACTGAAACAGATTTACAAGAAAAAAACAAACAAGCCCATTCAAAAGTGGGTGAAGGATATGAATAGACACTTTACAAAAGAAGACATACATGAAGCCAACAAACATATGAAAAAATGCTCATCATCACTGGTCATTAGAGAAATGCAAATCAAAACTACATTGAGATACCATCTCACGCCAGTTAGAATGGCGATCATTAAAAAATCTGGAGACAACAGATGCTGGAGAGGATGTGGAGAAATAGGAACGCTTTTACACTGTTGGTGGGAGTGTAAATTAGTTCAACCATTGTGGAAGACGGTGTGGCGATTCCTCAAGGACCTAGAAATAGAAATTCCATTTGATCCAGCAATCCCATTACTGGGTATATATCCAAAAGACTATAAATTGTTCTACTATAAGGACACATGCACATGAATGTTCATTGCAGCACAGTTTACAATAGCAAAGACCTGGAACCAACCCAAATGCCCATCGATGATAGACTGGACAGGGAAAATGTGGCACATATACATCATGGAATATTATGCAGCCATCAAAAACGATGAGTTCGTGTCCTTCGTAGGGACATGGATGAACCTGGAAACCATCATTCTCAGCAAAGTGACACAAGAACAGAAAATCAAACACCGCATGTTCTCACTCATAGGCGGGTGTTGAACAATGGGAACACATGGACACAGGGAGGGGGAGTATCACACACTGGGGTCTGTCGGGGGAAAATGGGGAGGGATAGTGGGGGGGTGGGGAGTTGGGGAGGGATAGCATGGGGAGAAATGCCAGATATAGGTGATGGGGAGGAAGGCAGCAAATCACACTGCCATGTATGTACCTATGCAACAATCTTCCATGTTCTTCACATGTACCCCCAAACATAAAATGCAATAAAAAAAATACAAAAAAAAAAGAAAAAGAAAAAGAAAAAGAAAAAAAAGTAGACAGAAACGTAGAAATAAAATGCAGAAAAGAGCATAAAAGATTTATGGGATATTTTGTAAAAGGCATAATATTTATATAATTGAAGTTCATAAGGCAAGAAGAGAGAATGAGTAAAAGGCAATATCTGATGAGCCATTGCTAAGATTTTTCTAATACTTACAAGACGTCAAGCTATAAGATCTTAAGAACTGCTTCAAACTCAAAGCAGGATAAATACAAGACTCTCAAGCCTAAGCGTGTTTACAACAGTAAAACTGTTGAAAGCTAAACACAAGATCTTAAAAGTGATAGAAAAAAAATGAGCTTCAAAAGAAGTAAGGATATCATACAGAAACAATGGAAGCCAGAGGACTCTAATTGACACCTTTAACATGCTGGGGGAAAGAAATATCACTGCCAACTTAGAGTTTTATACCCAGTGCAAATATTCTCAAAAAGCAGCTTAAGGAAAGATAATTTCAGACAAACCGAAACAGTGAATTTTCTACCATTACTACACTGAGATAAAGAATGACAAATCTTTTTCAAATGAAAAGAACATGATCCCAGATAGGAGCATGGAAATACAAGAAGAAGTAAAGAACAATGGAAAGAGTAAACATGTGGGCAAATCTAAGTGAATATATGCTGTGTGAAATAAATAAAACAATATTTTTTTGGGCTTAAATTATATTTAAAATGTGTCAATAAAAGGCCAAAAGGAGGAAGGTGTAGATGGAACCAAAATGTCTTCGAGTTGTCTGAGATGTTGTACATTTATTCATTTATATTGAACTTTAGTAAGTTAAAGATTCATATCATAGTCTGTAGGATAAATATTTGAAGAGTAGTGAATAGAGGTGAAAATTGTTATTTCGCTTTGGGTTTGCCCAGAAGTGGGCCCTGAGACAAGGGTTTAAATGAAAGTAGTTTATCTGAGAGATTACCCCAGTAAATACCAGAAGAGGGGTGGGGCAGCAAGACATGGGCAGGAGGGAAGCCAGTGAAGAGCACCCTATCAGGAAATGTACCTATGGGAGCAACAAGAGCTTTCCACTAGGGAACATTGGAAGCACATTAGACTCTTATAAGGGGCAATCCTATCATTACTTATTTCAGAGTTGATAATTTCCTGGCACTTCTGTCCAGCTTAGTATATAAGCACAGAGGACTTCAGTGGTAAAAGATTCTTTAAGCCTAGAGTCACAAATGTGGGCAGTTGGAAGTTGGGCTACAGTACAAGGAAATTACAAACTCAAAGAAGATATAGATGGAACAGACTCCAAGAGGATATGAATATAACAGATGCTGCAATACCCAGCCAAATGTGTACAGGTATGTGCCAAAGACATATGGAAGAAAACACATGAGTACAATGGCCCCAAACAGTCCAGATTTTCCAATAGTAGAATGAATTAATGTTCATGAATTCATACAATGGCATGTTATATAGCAACGAAGGCAAACTCTAGCTATAAACATGATTATGTATTTCACAAACATAATGGTGAGTGAAAGAAGCCATATGCTGCGGAATGAATACTGAAAATACCATGTATAAATAAACTTCTGAAATCTATAGGATATGTGGGGAATCAGGAAGAAACTGGTCTATGGGAACTGGAAGATCCATGTTAGATATTATTAAGAATATTAAGCTCAATTAGTGGGTTGAGACTAGTTGTGAGAAGCTGAGGAATTTGTCCTTGACATTACAGGTAACAAAAATTCATGTTTACATGTGCAACTCCAGGCTCTGTTCCAATTGCCATCTCTCACTCTTCACACATAATCCCACACTTTAGACAGTAGAAATCACATATACTTTACTAACTTGATAAAATGCGTATATTAGGGTTCTTTAGCAGGACAGCACTGACAGGATAAATGTATATATGTTTGCGCATTTATTAATGATATTGACTCACAGGATCACAAGGTGAAGTCCCACAATAGGCTGTCTGCAAACTGAGGGGCAAGGAAGCCAGTCTGAGTCTCAAAACCTCGAAAGTAGGGAAGCTGACAGTGCAGGCTTCAGTCTGTGGCCAAAGGCCCAAGAGCCCCTGGCAAACCAGTTTTGTAAGTCTAAGAGTCCAAAAGCTGAAGAACTTGGAGTTTGATGTTCAAAGGCAAGAAGTATCCAGCACAGGAGAAAGATGGAGACCAGAAGACTCAGTGAGTCTGCTCATTCCACTTTCTTTTGCCTGCTTTATTCCAGCTGCGCTGACAGCTGATTAGATGGTGACCACCCAGATTGAGAGTGAGTCTGCCTCTCCTAGTCCACTGACTCAAATGTTCATCTTTTTCTGCAATACCCTCACAGACACATCCAGGAACAACACTTTGCATCCTTCAATCCAGTCAAGGTGACATTCCATATTAACCATTAGAATGTATAACACAGGTAGGAACATAATGGGTTGTGATGAAATTAAAGCCAGCAATGATGGGGGAACTTCACTTAAAATAAAGATGTGGACATATTACATACTTCATCTGCCATTGTGAAAATCATGTATTTGTCAATTTCCAACTTGTACATTAAAGATATTAAACTATGTACCAGGAACACAATAATGACTTCAGCTATGTGAGCATGTCTGATCCAAAGTAGAAACTCAGTATCTGTGGTTGATTAAAACAGGGAGTGAGCAGAGAGGCAGGTTTAAAGTACCTTAGTCTAATTTATGGAGGCAAATGTTTTGAATACAAATATGAACATATTTTAATAACATTGTGTGTTTGGGGGACAAGGCAAATAAATTTAAGGAGCTTCCATTGTTGTGGCAGATAGAAGCTTTTTATGAAGAGAACGTTCTTCTGATCCGTCTGCCACTTCATCTTTTTTTTTTCCCCTGTCTAACACAAAAGGCAAGTGAAAATTAAAATGGAAACTTCTGGAGGGGGCAGGTAATGAGTATTCTAATTATTAAAGATGCCTTTCAAGACTTCAGATAACACATAGGGTTGAAACTGTCTCTCTTCAGGTCCCATTAACAACAAAACAACTCTGCCTGAGAATGTCATGAGGGTGTTCATGCCCAGCCTTCTCTGTCAGCCACAACCCAAAGAAAAGAGAAAGTGTAGTGTCTCTTTGGTTAGATTGTGCCTTGTTTTTGGAAATGAAGTTTCTTATTGTTAAGGTAAGACAAAAGATATCCTCTTAGCAGTGCATATTTGCCTGTGAGGCACTTTTTAGCAAATGGTTATCTGAAGGCAGCTTCCTTTACATATGGAAGGCAGGACAGATGATGTGATTGATGCAACCAGGTATATTCTGGAGTTGTGTGAGTGAAAGAGTTCTCCAATTTCCAAAGGGTCGTGCAGTGGAGATAGGATTATTTTTTCATAATAATAGAAATCCATACAAATTTAATGGTGATTGTTTATTGACTGTTGCAAGAACTGTTTACTTCCTCATGAACAAAATACCACTTTCAAATTCCAATCACTTCAGCTAACACTGTCAGCAGAAAGGACTAAATTCAGTTGACCATGACAACTAGCTCCATGTTTTAGAACATTGCTTTAAAATCCAAGGCCATGTCTGCATAGCATTTGATTTTGCAAAAACCAGTGCCCACAGGTGGTCACAGCCAGAGGGGGAGAGGACTACCAATCCCTACTGCCTGGTTTCCTGAGTTGCCCAATCCTTGCTTTCCTGGCTGGATACCACATTCGGGGCTTCTGATAATGTCTACACTGACATACAGACAAGCTCTGTTAGCACAACACAAACACATGGGCAGTGCTAGAAAGCTGCCTGTTAGGTGTAACAAAGGAGCCCTCAGCATAGTACCAGCATATGGAAAGCAAGCATGAAATTATTCCATGCTTGGGCTTAAGAAGTGTGCAGACTTTTTATATGGAGCTCAAAGTGCTGGGTGGTGACAGGCTCCTTTGCTCACTCTGAAAATACTAGCTAGCTTGTCTTTCTCAGACAAAACATGACTAATGTTGAACAAAATTTTTTATTTTCCTTCTTACTCTTCTATTTTGCTTTGGCCCTTAGTCTATTCTCTGGTTCCCAATCAACGTGGGTTTGTAGTATGTGAGTGTGTATATATGTAAAAAATAAATAAATTTTAAAAGCTCCTTCTTGAACTTCTCTGCATTGATCAATTGCTTTTCTTTCCTTAAGAAAGTTGTTTTCTCTGTTATGGCCTTGCCATGCAATGCCATTGCTCCAGGAAAAAACAACTATAATTTGAGGAATTGCACTTGTATCTTTAGAGACCTCTGAGGATTTTTCCTGGATGCTGGTACCTTGGGTAGCACTCAGTGCAGTGGACAGCTGCTGGAGGATCCTCTCTTGTGGCTTCACTTCTTTTCCTCTGGAAGCAGACAAGGATGATGGAGAGAGGAATTCTTCTTCTCAGCTGCACTGGAACATTGATTGTATGGTAATTACAGAACTCAAAGGGAGCCTGTGAAAGCTGCATCAGCACTTCTAAGTTTTCTTTTTCCAGAATTTTATAACTCAACTGTAGATACTAACTAGCAGGAAGAAATGAAACACATACTATCTAAAAAGAAATGATTTAAAAAAATTTTTTCTCTCTGTAGGAAAGGACAGTTGTGTTGGTCTCTGCTCTTTTATGAGCTTTTCCAATAATAATGACAATAATGATCATGATGAATTCTTCCCCTTCCTAAGAGTTTTAAGTTGAACACTTTTGCCTGCTTTAATCCATAACATTAATATAAATAATCTCAAATCTAATTCTTTGAATATTCTTTTGTTCTTTCAATTCAGTCTGTGGCTTAGCTAAGATGAAAATCCAATAAACATTCTACATAACTGAAATTTTAAAATTCTATTCTGATTCTCCTATCTAATCATTTCTCTATCCAGTTGCCATGAATTTATACAGTGGCTTCTTCCCATTTGCCAATCACTTTGCTAGACAATAAGGACCAGCATGGATAAGGCAGCATCTTGACTCTCCAGAGTAACAGATAGTCACAAGACACTGTGGTTCAAACAATGATAGAGGTGGTGACTTAGTAACATGGTATTATGGAGAACAGAGGCTTAGAGTGGGAGATAGACTGGTCTCAGGGAAGACCTGCTGTAGGAAGTGACCCCTTAGCTAAGTTTTGAAGACTAGGACTGAGCTATGAAGACTGGTGTCAGGCATTCCGGATAGAGAGAGCAACAGGACCCAAGGCATGGAAAAATTGTAAACAGGTTAGTTAGTAGTGCTGAGAGGCAGAGGTAGGTGAGAGGTAAGAGTGAAGTGGCTGTTAGAAGATAGATCCTGGAGGATCTTTTAAACTAGAGTAGAGGCTGGGCTACTGTTGGGAAGCTATTACTGACATCCATGTTAAAGTTAACAAAGTACTGAGCTAGGGCAGTGTTAGTTATATTGACAAGCAAGGAAGATAAGAATTCAAAACATCGAGGAGTTGGGAAAAGTTTAGGATGCCTCTGAGGTTTCTACCCCGGGCTTTGGCGTGGATGTTGATTTGCATGTAGAGAGTAAGATGCTGATTACACAGTTTCAGCCTGGCTGGTTTGAGGTGCCTGTGGATATCCAGGTCAGCATACCCCACAGAGAGTTAGATTTGTGTATCTGAGGCTTAGGAGAGAAGATCTGGCCTGAAGATAAGAAGTTGTAAGTCATGAATATCTAGATGGTGGCTAAAATCACAAATGTGGACATACTAGATTATCCAGGGGAGAGAGACAAGAGGAGGAGAGCAGTATACTGCATGTAGAACCATGAGGAAGACCATCTTTCAAAGGGAGGATGGAGAAAAAGAATGCATAAAGAAGACAGAGTAGGAATCATGAAGGAAGTATGAAGAGAACCAGGTAAGCACATTGTGGTGGAAGCCAAAAGAGCAGATTACATGTAATGAAAGGGCAAGCAATAAATGCTGCAGAGAGGCCTAAGATAATAAAACCTGAAATGTATCCAACAGATTTGACTCATCTTAGCATTCTAAGCCCCAACCTACCCTTCTCCTAAAGCCAGTTGATCTTTTTTTTTTTTGGTACTTTAGGTTCTGGGGTACGTGTGCAGATCATGCAGGATTGTTGCATAGGTACATACATGGCAAGGCGGTTTGCTGCCTTCCTCCCCCCCATCACCTATATCTGGTATTTCTCCCCCACGTTATCCCTCCCCACCCCCCAACTGTCCCTCCTCTAGTCCCCCCCCCCCAACTGACCGCAATGTGTGATGCTCCCCTCCCTCTGTCCATGTGTTCTAATTGTTCAACACCCACCTATAAGTGAGAACATGCAGTGTTTGATTTTCTGTTCTTGTGTCAGTTTGCTGAGAATGATGGTTTCCAGATTCATCCATGTCCCTATGAAGGACACGAACCCATCGGTTTTTTTTTTTTTTTTTTTTTTGAGACAGAGACTTGCTCTGTCACCAGGCTGGAGTGCAGTGGCACGATCCCGGCTCACTGCAACTTCTGTTTTCCCAGTTTCAAGCAATTCTCCTGCCTCAGCCTCCCGAGTAGCTGGGACAACAGGCATGCACCGCCATGCCCAGCTAATTATTTGTAATTTTAGTAGAGATGGGGTTTCGCCATGTTGGCCAGGATGGTCTCGATCTCTTGACTTTGTGATCTGCCCTCCTCGGCCTCCCAAAGTGCTGGGATTACAGGCATGAGCCACCGTGCCCGGCTGAACTCATCGTTTTTTATGGCTGGGTAGTATTCCATGGTGTATATGTGCCATGTTTTCTTATCCAGTCTATTGTTGATGGACATTTGGGTTGGTTCCAGGTCTTTGCTATTGTAAACAGTGCTGCAATGAACATATGTATGTGTCTTTATAATAGAACAATTTATAATTATTTGGGTATATACCCAGTAATGGGATTGCTAGGTCAAATGGCATTTCTATTTCTAGGTCCTTGAGGAATCACCACACTGTCTTCCACAATGGTTGTACTAATTTGCACTCCCACCAGCAGTGTAAAAGTGTTCCTATTTCTCCACATCCTCTCCAGCATCTGTTGTCTCCAGATTTTTTAATGATTGCCATTCTAACTGATGTGAGATGGTATCTCAATGTGGTTTTGATTTGCATTTCTCTAATGACCAGTGATGATGAGCATTTTTTCGTATGTTTGTTAGCCTCATATATGTCTTCTTTTGTAAAGTGTCTGTTCATATCCTTCGCACACTTTTGAAAGGGCTTGTTTGTTTTTTTGTTGTAAATCTGTTTTAGTTCTTTGTAGATTCTGGATATTAGCCCTTTGTCAGATGGGTAGATTGCAAAAATTTGTTCCCATTTTGCTGGTTGCTGGTTCACTCTAATGATTGTTTCCTTTGCTGTACAGAAGCTCTGGAGTTTAATTAGAACCCATTTGTCTATTTTGGCTTTTGTTGCCATTGCTTTTGGTGTTTTAGTCATGAAGTTCTTGCCTATACATATGTCATGAATGGTTTTGCCTAGGTTTTCTTCTAGGGTTTTTATGGTGTTAGGTTTTATGTTTAGATCTTTAATCCATCTGGAGTTAATTTTAATGTAAGGTGTCAGGAAGGAGTCCAGTTTCCACTTTCTGCACATTGCTAGCCAGTTTTCCTAACACCATTTATTAAACAGGGAATCCTTTTCCCATTGCTTGTTTTTATGAGGTTTGTCAAAGATCAGATGATTGTAGACGTGTGGTGTTGCTTCTGAGGCCTCTGTTCTGTTCCATTGGTCTATGTCTTTGTTTTGGTACCGGTACCATGCTGTTTTGATTGCTGTGGCCTTGTAGTATAGTTTGAAGTTAGGCAGCATGATGTCTCCAGCTTTGTTCTTTTTGCTTAGGATTGTTTTGGTTATGCAGGCTCTCTTTGGTTTCATATGAAGTTTGAAGTGGTTTTTTCCAGTTCTGTGAAGAAGGTCATTGGAAGCTTGATGGGGATAGCATTGAATCTATAAATTACTTTGGGCAGTATGGCCATTTTCACGATATTGATTCTTCCCAACCATGAGCATGGAATCTTTTTCCATCTGTTTGTGTCCTCTCTTATTTCATTGAGCAGTGGTTTGTAGTTCTCCTTGAAAAGGTTCTTTACATCCTTAGTTAGTTGTCTTCCTAGGTATTTTATTCTCTTTGTAGCTATTGTGAATGGGAGTTCACTTTTGATTTGGCTCTCTGTTTTTCTATTATTTGTGTATAGGAATTCTTGTGCTTTCTGAACATTGATTTTGTATCCTGAGACTTTGCTGAATTTGCTTATCGGTTTCAGGAGATTTTGGGCTGAGATGATGGGGTCTTCTAATTATACAATCATGACATCTGCAAATAGAGACAATTTGGCTTCCTCTTTTCCTAATTGAATACACTTTATTTCTTTTTCTTGCCTGATTGCTCTGGCTAGAACTTCCAATTCTATATTGAATAGGAGTGGTGAGAGAGGGCATCCTTGTCTTGTGCCATATTTCAAAGGGAATGCTTCCAGTTTTTGTCCATGCAGTATGGTATTGGCCATAGGTTTGTCGTAAATAGCTTTTATTGTTTTAAGATATGTTCCCTCAATACTTAGTTTATTGAGAGTTTTTAGCATAAAGGGCTGCTGAATTTTGTCAAAGGCCTTCTCTGGATCTATTGAGATAATCATGTGGTTTTTGTTTTTGGTTCTGTTTAAGTGATGAATTACATTTATAGACTTGTGTATGTTGAACCAGCCTTGCATCCCTGGGATGAATCCTACTTGATGATGATGAATACGCTTTTTGATTTGCTGTTACATTCTGTTTGCCAGTATTTTATTGAAGATTTTTGCGTCGATGTTCATCATGGATATTGCCCTGAAGTTTCCTTTTTTTAGTTGCGTCTCTGCCTGGTTTTGGTATTAGGATGATGGTTTCATAAAATGAGTTGGGGAGAATTCCCTCTTTTTTATATTGTTTGGAATAGTTTCAGAAGGAATGGTACTAGCTCCTCTTTGTTCATCTGGTAGAATTCAGCTGTAAACCCATCTGGACCTGGGCTTTTTTTAGTTGGTAGGCTGTTAATTGCTGCCTCAACTTCAGCCCTTGTTATTGGTCTATTCAGGGTTTAGTCTTGGGAGACTGCAAGTGTCCAGGAATTTATCCATTTCTTCCAGATTTACTGGTTTGTGTGCATAGAGTTGTTTGTAGTAATCTCTGATGGTAGTTTGTATTTCTGTGGAATCAGTGGTGATGTCCCCTTTATCATTTTTTATTGCATCTATTTTATTCTTCTCTCTTTTCTTTTTTATTAGTCAGGCTAGCGGTCTGTTCATTTTGTTGATCTTTTCAGAAAACCAGCTCCTGGATTTGTTGATTTTTTGAAAGGCTTTTGTGTCTCTGTCTCCTTCAGTTCAGCTCTGATCTTAGTTATTTCTTGTCTTCTGCTAGCTTTTGAGTTTTTTTCATCTTGCTCCTCTAACTCTTTCAATTTTGATGATAGGGTGTCGATTTTAGACCTTTCCTTTCTCCTCATGTGGACATTGATTGCTACGAATTTTTCTCTAGACACTGCTTTAAATGTGTCCCAGAGATTCTGGTATGTTGTGTCTTCATTCTCATTGGTTTCGAAGAAGAACATCTTTGTTTCTGCCTTCATTTCATTGTTTATCCAGTCAATATTCAGGAGCCACCTGTTCATTTTCCATGAAGTTGTGTGGTTTTGAGTTTGTTTCTTAATCCTGAGTTCTAATTTGATTGCACTGTGGTCTGAGAGACTGTTTGTTATGATTTCCATTCTTTTGCACTTGCTGAGGAGTGATTTACTTCCAATTATGTGATCAATTTTAGAGTAAGTGTGATGTGGTGCTGAGAAGAATGTATATTCTGTGGATTTGGGGTGGAGAGTTCTGTATATGTCTATTAGGTTTGCTCAGTCAAGATCTGCATTCAAGTCTTGGATATCTTTGTTGATTTTCTGTCTCACTGATCTCTCTAATATTGACAGTGGAGTGTTAACATCTCCCACTATTATTATGCAGGAGTCTAAGTCTCTTTGTAGGTTGTTAAGGATTTGCTTTATGTATCTGGGTGCTCCTGTATTGGGTGCATATATATTTAGGATAGTTAGTTCTTCTGTTGTATTGATCCTTTTACCATTATGTAATGCCCTTCTTTGTCTCTTTTGATTTGTGTTGGTTTAAAGTCCATTTTATCAGAGACTAGGATTACCATCCCTGCTTTTTTTTGCTCTCCATTTGCTTGGTAAATCTTCTTCCATCCCTTTATTTTGAGTCTATGTGTGTCTTTGTGTGTGAGGTACGTCTCCTGAATACAGCACACTGATGGTTCTTGGCTTTTTATCCAGTTTGCCATTCTGTGTCTTTTTTTATTGGGGCATTTAGTTCATTTACATGTAATGTTAATATTGCTATGTGTGAATTTGATCCTGCCATTTTATTACTGGTTGGTTGTTTTGTCCTTTGGTTGGTGTAATTTCTTCATTGTGTCATTGGTCTTTACCATTTGGTTCTTTTTTGCAGTAGCTGGTACTGGTTTTTCCTTTCTGTGTTTAGTGCTTCCCTCAGGAGCTCTTGGAGGGCAGGTCTGGTAGTGACAAAATCTCTCAGCAGTTGCTTGTCCATAAAGGATTTTATTTCTCCATCACTTATGAAGCTTAGTTTGGCTGGATATGAAATTCTGCATTGCAAGTTTTTTTCTTTAAGGATGTTGAATGTTGGCCCCCACTCTCTTCTGGCTTTTAGGGTTTCTGCTGAGAGATCCGCTGTGAGTCTGATGTGCTTCCCTTTGTGAGTGACCCGACCTTTCTCTCTGGCTGCCCTTAGTATTTTTTTCCTTCTTTTCAACCCTGGTGAATCTTATGATTATTTGCCTTGGGGTTGCTCTTCTAGAGGAGTATCATTGTGGTGTTCTCTGTATTTCCTATATTTGAATGCTGGCCTGTCTTGCAAGGTTGGGAAAATTCTCCTGAATAATATCCTGAAGAGCGTTTTCCAGCTTGGATTCATTCTCCCCATCATCTTCCGGTACACCAATCAAGTGTAGATTAGGTCTTTTCACATAATCCCATATTTCTTTAAGGCTTTGTTCATTTCTTTTAACTCTTTGTTCTCTTTTCTTGCCTTCTCATTTTGTTTCATTGAATTGATCTTCAATCTCTGATATCCTTTCTTCTGTTTGATCTATTTGGCTATTGAAACTTGTGTATGCTTCACAAAGTTCTTGTGCTGTGTTTTTCAGCTACATCAAGTTGTTTATTTTCTTCTCTAAGCTGCTTATTCTAGTTAACATTTCATCTAACCTTTTTTCAAGGTTTTGAGTTTCTTTGCATTGGTTTAGAACATGTTCCTTTAACTCAGAGAAGTTTATTACCCACCGTCTGAAGCCTGCTTCTGTCAATTCGTCAAATCTGTTCTCTGTCCAGCTTTGTTCCTTTGCTGGTGAGGAGTTTTGATCTCGTGGTGGGGGGGAGAGGCGTTTTTGTTTTTGATGGTTTCATTCTTCTTGTGCTGGTTTTTTCCCACCTCATTGGATTTATATAGTTTTGATCTCAGGTAGCTGCTTAGGGAGGCAGCCTTTCCTTTGTTTTTCTGCAGAGGCACTACTGGGCTGCCACGGGTTCAGTGGAGCTGCTGTGTCTTTTATTTACTCAGGAAAATTAGGCCAGCTTCTACAATGGTGGCTGCCCCCTCCCCCCACTGAGCTGGATCATTCCTGGTCACTCTCTAGGTGGGAAACTCTGGCATAAGAGTTCTTTAGCCTGCTGGGCTTTGTGTGGGGGGGTGGGGGGGGGCTTGGGGGGGGGACCCGTCCTACCCTATGAGCTATTTCCCTGTTTTCAGTTCCCCTTCCCTCTGTGGGAGGGTAGATCCATCCAGCCCGCTTTCTGGCTTTTGCGTCAGCCAGTGCTTCTGCCTAGATCTATACTGACAGCCTGGGCTCTGGCCAAAGTTGCTGTTCTGCCCTGTTCTGGCAGCTTGCTGAAGCTTTTCAGCCCGGCGATGATCTCCTGTTCTGTGGGTTGTAGAGGGCTTGAGTGGAGCGCTATATCCGAACTGAAGTCCCAGAGGAGGAAATCCTCCAGTCCTCTGGTTGGTTGCACACACCTCCTGGGTGGGGCAGTTCCCCCGCCTTGCCTCAACTTGCCCTGTTTGGTTTATACCCACTGTCCAACCAGACCCATAAAATGAACCTGGTACCTTGTTTAGAATTGTGGAGACCACTCAGTTTCTGCGTCTCTCTCACTGGAAGCTGCTTTCCGGAGCTGCCTCTTATTCGGCCATCTTGGGATCCCCCCAGAGTTCTTTTTACCAAGCCAGTTGATCTTTATTGAAAATGTTTTTAAAAGAGAGAAAATAGTGGGAACCAGATGCATGCACATGATGTGTTAATGGTTATCTTATCTGCTGCCCCCTCTGGGACTGAGATTAAGCTCTCAACAAGGTTGCAGTCCTAGTGCCTGTTTCTCTGCATGGTTTCCCAATAGATCAGGGTTGACAGTGCTCTATGCAGGTGGTGTAACAATTCCAGGTGTCACAGTTAAAATCATACCTTTCCATCAGTCATGTAGCATCTCCTTCATCCTACATGAAGATGATCCAGAATTAGAGGTTCTCAGTATTTTATGAACACTTAAAGATTACTCATATCAAACTTCCATGTTTCAGGGTCATCTTCACTATGCATGCAGAGTTGCTGTGTTAGGTGGGGATGTCTAACCCTACCCAAGATTGCTTCAAGATGTGGTCTCATATTAAAATAGCCAAACTGGTCTTTTGAAAAATTGTAGATTTATGGTTTCCCATCACTAGTGTGGTGGGGGCTGTCCAAGGTCTGCCTCCACAGCTTCCAGTCTGCTCCTGACTTCAAGACTTCACATGTGTGATGGGCATAAAAGGCATGGCAGAAATATCCCTTTTAAGTGGCTATTTTCTCATTTTAAAAATGGCTTAACAAGACAGGATAATCTGAAAAAAGCAGTTAGTTCCCTAAGTAAGAGATGCTTTGGTCCTATATGCAATGTTTGGGATATCTTTCATATGTATTAATTTTGAGAATATACTGTTAAGATGGCTCATTTGTGTTGCCGAATGCCCACTGAATTGCCACCTCTTCAGACATATCACATGAGATATTGATAATGCATCACAGATCGATGACTATGCCCCAATCCAGTCTCAGAGTCTTTTTTCAGAGCTCTCCTGTTGTCACTGTGAATTAACCAGGCATTATGTGAGATAAAAGCTATTTGTTCATTAGAAACTATAGATATTATATAAAGGCAAAGACATTTATTTTCTAGGCTGTTTGTAATTAAACTGAAGAAACAAAATATATCTGAGTAATTGAAAGGCATTATTCAAATGTGTCCTCTCTGCAGGCAAAGGCGAATCAGTCACTACACTTGGCTCTTTACCTTGGTAGTCAAGTATTGGTTAAAGCATTGGAGTTTACATTATTCAAAGTTCTCCAGAGAAATAAAACCAAACCAATAGGTTTTCCAGAGAAGCAGAACACACACGCACATGCAAACACACACAGAGAAACACACAGATGCCACATATTTATTCTGAGGAAATGGTTTATTGGCTTACACAATTTTGGAGGCTATAAGGTTGCACAATCTGTTATCAGCAAGCCGGAGACCCTGGGAAGCTGCTGGGGTGGGGTAGTGAGGTTCAAATTGAAAGGGCTGAGAACCCAAAGAGGTGATAATGTGAATCCAAGTCTTAGGGTCAGAGAAGTTGAATGAGTTGTTCCAGCTCAAGCAATGAGGCAGGATAAAACAGACAAACCTGCACATGTTCCCCAGAACCTAAAGTACAATAAAAAAAAGAAAGAAAGAAAGGAAGACCAGAAACCAGAAACTAGGTATGTCTGAGATTAAAGGCAATTATATGACTATAGGACTGATGCAGCAGACTAATTCCTATCTTCTTGTATCCTAGCAGTTCTATATAAGCCTTGAAAAAGGAAAAAAGGAGAGAGAGAGACAAATCTCTACTTCCTCTGCTTCCTCTGCTTTTTGTTCCATTTAGGCCCTCAACAGATTAGATGATGCCCAACCAGACTGGAGAGGGCAATCTACTTCACTGAGTTTACCAATTCACATGTTAACCTCCTCCAGGAATATGCTCACAAAGGCAACCAAAAACGTTTAATTTTGACACCCAATGACCCATTCATATTGACACATACGATTGATTACCACCAGTAGTTAATTGAAGAGCTCTTGTAACCTTGGGAGATTTGTTGTATCCAGGACCAAGCAGTCCCTAAAGCAGTGGCTATCAACATTGAGGTATGTAAGGATTACTTGAAGAACTCATTAAACATGCATATTCCCTAGGCCTTACACCAAGATTCCCGTTAAATAAATATGGATTTGAGCTCAGGAATACAGAGTTTTATAATAAACCTGTTGATTCTGGTATAGATGATCTGAGAACCCTACTTCAAAAAAATACTCTGAGGAGTGGTCTCCAAAGTAGAGTATGTATTCTTTGAAACAATCCTTTATGGTATGGGAAAATTTTAGAACTTTTATTATGTTTATCTTAACAAATGACAGTTCTTAAGCTTTGCTGTTGATTGGAACTTGTGTGCACCCTGAACCTGTATGGCAATGTTCTGGACAAATCCTGCAGAATCCCAAGGAGTTGAGTGAGAGTGGGAGTTAACTTGAGTTTAACTTACTGTGAAGTAGTGAGGTGTGTGTTGCCTGAGTAAATAGATCTAAGGGCCAATGATCTTGTTTAACTGAACTACCTCTCATAAAATGGGTAAGAAGCTTTAACAAATTATTCCCAAGAAGATGTGATAATGCCATGAGAATGCCAAAGGAACATCCACAAAAGAGCAAAAAGAAATGACCATGCTGGCACTTGTCCTACTCATTCAAAGCTCCTGATCACCTTCCTTAAATGGTAAAAAAAACAAAGGCAATCTAATCAGATATGATTAGTAGAAGACTATTTGAAATATGGATTTATAGCCACTATCATTAATGATTAGCCTCTCCCAAAGTGCACACCATGCTTTGAAAAATTAGCTAATATCAGCATGGCAGAAGAGCAATTATAGAGTCAGGAGACTGTAATGCAGAAGTCAGGACTTAGGTGCTACAGCCAGACTACTTGATTTGAATTCAAGCTGTGGTGCTACCAGCTGTGTATTTGCATGAGTTACTTATCTGTACTGTTTCCGTCTGTTCTTGCTGCCATTTCACAATCCCCTTAAGACTGGGTAATCTATAACAACAGAAATTTATTTAGGTACAGTTCTAGAGGCTTGAAAGTCCAGGATCAAGCAGAACCCTCATGACCTGATTACCTCCTGAAGGCCACATCTCCTAATAGTATTACATTGGGGATAAAGTTTCACCATGAATTTTGGAGGTACACAAACGTGAAAGCCATAGCATTCTTCTCCTGGACCCCTAACATTCATGTCCTTCCCAGCTACAAAATATAATCATTCTATCCCAATAGCCCCCAAAGTCCTAATTCATTCCAACATCAACTTTAATGTGTAAGTCTAAAGTCTCATCTAAATCAGATATGAATGAGACTCAAAGTATAATTCATTCTAAGGCAAATTGTTACTCCAGCTATGAGCCTTTGAAAGGAAACAAGTTATGTGCTTTCCAAATACAATAGTGAAATAGACATAAGATAGTCCTTCCCATTCCAAAAGGAAAAAAGGAAATAGGAAGAAAGAAAGGGTAAGTGGTCCCAAGTAAGTTCGAAATCCAAATGGGAAAACATTACATCTTAAGGCTCCAGAATAAGCTCCTTTGACTCTCTCTGTTCCACCTGCCAGAGACACTGGGCTAGATGTTGGGCTCCCAAAGTCCTGGGAAGCTCTGCCCTCATGGCTTTTCTGGCCACAGCTCTTGCAAGTTGGAGACTCCTGCTTGCAGCTCTCTCAGGTGAAGTTGCACATTGGTAGCTCTACAGTTCTGAAGTCTTGGGAATGGCTCTGCTCCCATGACTTACTGGGTATTGCCCTAGTCAGGGTTCTCTGTGGTGGCCCTGAAGCTGTGGCCCTGGTGCTCTTTGGAACATCCTTTGAAATCTAAGTGGAAGTAGCCATGTCCCCCACAACTCATGCACTCTGCAACCTGGTGGAGATGGTGCCATATGAACATCACCAAGGATTACCACTTGTGCCTACTAGAGGGCTGGCCACTGTAGCCTGTACCACACCTGGGCCCACTGGAACCAACTTGGGATGGCTGAGAAGAGCTGCACCTGAATTTGTGAAGCAGATACTTGAGGCAGCCCATGGCAATGAGTACTGAGGTTACGTGTGTACCTAAATCCCCTCTTTGACAACATTCTGTTCTCAAGGCCCTGGCACTCTGAGATGGGAGTGGCAGTATCTGACAGTTTTTGAAATGGCTTTGGAGTCATTCTTTCATTGTCTTGATGAATAGCATCTAGCTTCCTTCTGTCCATACTAATCTTTTCAAACAGTCTCTTGGCCACATTCTTGATATTCTCTCCTGAACACATTTTCTCATTTTTTTTAACGGACTGAGAATTTTCCAACTGTTTAAGTTCTGCTTTCTTTTTTATTATAAATTTGGTCTTTAATTGTTTCTCTCTTCTTGCATTTTACTGTAAGCAGTCAAGGAAGCCATGCTGCACCCTCAACACCTTACTGAGAGATTTCTTCTGCCAAGCATCCTAATTCGTTGCTGTTCAGCTCTGCCTTCCACAAAACACAAAGACACAAACACAATTCAGCTGAGCTCTTTTCCTCTTTATAACAAGAGTGTCCTTTCCTCCAGTTTCCAATAAGATGTCTTTTATTTTCATCTAAGACCACATCAGAATGGTCTTTACTGTCCACATTTCTACCCACATACTGATCACAACCATTTAAGTAATCCCTAAGAAGATTGAGGCTCTTCCTACATCTCTCCTCTTCTTCTGAGCCCTTTACAAGTCTAGTCTCTACCTATTGCCCAGTTTCAAAGACACTTCCATATTTTTAGGTATTTGCTATAGCAATACCACTTCTTGGTACCAATTTCTTCCTTCGTTCATTCATGCTTCTATAATAAAATACATTAAAGTGGATAATTTATAAATAATGGACATTTGTTTCTCACAATTCTGGAGGATAAGTAGTCTAAGATCAGGGCGTTAGCAGATTCGGTGTCTGGTAAAGGTGTACTTTCTTCTTTTCAGATGGTGTCTCTTGCTGCTTCCTCACAAGGCAGAAGGGATGTAAAAGGGATAAACACTGTGTCTTCACTGGCAGAAGGAGCAAAAGGGCCAGGCAGCTCTCTGAAGCCCATTCAATAGGGCAGAACTATCGTGAATGAGTCACCTCCCCATAGGCTCTACCTCTTTATTCCACCACAATTGAGATTAAATTTCAACATGAATTTTGGAGAAACACAAACATCGAAACTATAGCATATATTATGCCTCAGTTTCCCCATCTGTAAAATGGGAATTAATAATAGTACCTACCTTTGAGGGCTGACATGAGCATTAAATGGTTAATAGGTGTAATGTGCTTAGACCAATGCACATATACTGTACACCATACAAATGTTAGTTTAAAACTATAATTTATCCTCTTATATATCATCCTTTGAAGATTTCTTTTGTATTTTATATGGGTATGTTTTATTATAGCTTGTAAATAAATATATGATCAAACATTGATATTTATACCAATATAAACATGGGACATGTGTTCAAACATTCTTGCTCATAGTAATGAGCAAGTAAAATATCTATAGTTCACCTTTCAGCAGATGCTGGTACTCCTGGAAGTGTCCCAGGTCCCTGGAAGCATAAAAGTTACTGACATTACTCTCTAGCAGGACTGTGGCCAGGACCAGTGATAGGGACTGGGTGTACAAGCTGAAACATGTTATCTTTTGGCAATCCTCCTTCTACACAGCTCTTCTGTATATTAAACATTCGGAGCTGATTGTCATTTTATTCTGCTTCCTTTCAGAGCTTTTTATCCTACTCCTCAGGACTGTCACACCAAGATACTGCCTGGAAAAGTGTTTGAAAATGTGCTAGTTTGAACCTAATGAACCTTTGGGGAACTCCCCTTTTTTTTTATCTCCCCCCACCACCACCTGGCCCCTCATCCTCTGCCCCAGGGCCTCTGTTCATGGGCATGAGTGTTCACCTGGACCAGGCTTGCCAGGTCACATGTACAAAGGTGTATACAAACACAATTTGTTTCTTTGTCCACTCAGTATAGGGAGATGAGAGTGGATATTTTTCAAAAGCAACATTTCTGAGCAGAACATAAAAGTAAGTAAGCAAAAGAAATGTCAAACCATTGAAGTAAATGGCCATGTCCAATATTTTTTTCTAGTCATCATTTACTGAACACTCAGTCCTCTCTTTTCTCAATCTGCTTTAGCAAACTCCTGCCCAAAGTGGCTTCAGGTCATATCCTCTGTTCCCACCCGGTGCCTGTTTTCCAGTGGTCATTGCTCGTGGATCAGAGTCCAGACTCCACCAACTTTCATTTAGTTTCCTGACCATTCTGACTCTCTCTTAAGGATTCATGTACAGGGTTAAACTAGAAGACCTTCATTGTCCCCCTCCAATATTCTCTTCTTATTTCTCCAGACTCTTCTTGCAAGGTTGTTTTACCATTTCTAGGCTTACGTTAATTTGCCCATGGCCTTTTCTTTGAGTCGTCCTCTACTACTCTCAGCTGAGACAAATCCTCTCTGGCTTCCTAGGATGCCTCAAATCCCTGCTTTCCTGAGGAATCAAACTCCAGAACTGTTCACTTTGCATGTAGAACTGCATATTATGTCTCCATCCAGGTCTATTTGATCTGGAGCAGAGCCTTCAAGTGACATTTCTAGGGTGTCTTTCCATCTAGTGCAGGCCAACCATATTCAGAACCACTGTAACGATTACAGTATCTTATATGTGATTAAGACATTATATCTCAGGTTTGGAAATAAGCTACCTTCTCCTTCCACTCAATGTGTGAACCATATGCCAAAACGTCTCACATGATGGTGACCTCATTATGTTTCTAGGCATCTCATTTCTCAAAGCAGAATGTCTTTCATTTATCATAAACCATAGCCTTGATTTCAAGACAACACAGCAATTTTTTTAAAATTAAGGTTGAACTAATGATGAATTTCAAATATGATCAAACTCACTGAGTGTTTTAGAAACATATATTGAATATAATTAGGTTATTGAGGCTTAACTTTTGATTAATATATGTGCTTGGCTACTTTCTCCAGAAAATGAATGTTGAAAAGGCAATGTCCTGTGAAGCAGGTACTCACCTGTATTATATTGGAAAATATGCAACATTCTAAAATACTAAAGGCCAGAGAGGACAGAAGACTCTGGTTCTTTGTATGGAATCTTAACTTTTCCAGGCACTGGAGGACTTACTAAACTATTACAATATGTTGGTTTGGTATTGACAATAGGCTTGTTGCTTTGTAAAATACAAACATGCATTAACTCTGCCTTTGAGGCATAGAGGTAGATGGGGAATTCTTGTTGACAAGGCTAATTAGATTATCTTAAACACTTTTAAGTGCATGGATATTTGCACTTTACTGTTTTCTGGTGCTCTGATGTTATTTTTATTCTTATATCTTGTTTTAGGCTCAAGGGAATCCTATTACCGAGATGATTCTTCGAAGTTCTCTATCAGACCTTGCCTTGTTCTTAAGCTTTCATTTGCCCCAAATTCTCATGCTAACTTGCTCTGTTGGCCTGATATGGCAGGACTAACTCATTTAGTGATTTCTCTTTCTGTGCAATGCTTGATGATACTGAGAACACATTCAAGGTCTTAACACACTTCTCAACTGATGATTGAAGCCAGTTGGTGTTTCTAAAATAAGGAATTTGTTTAGACATAATTATGCATCTTGTCAAATGCTTTAAGTGATTTGGAGACACCCCAAAAATAGAAGAAAGTATGTTACATTTTGTTGCAAAATAGACTTTCACTGGTCAAGCAGTACTAGTGAAAGCAGGAGAAATTGCCAAATCTCTTTGTGGGAGATAGAATAATGCCCCCTTCCCGCCTGTCACCCCAAACTGCTCATGTCCTAATCCTCTGAATCATGAAAATGTTAATTCACATTGCAGATATGATTAAGGATATAGACCTTGAGATAGGGAGACTATCTTGTATTATCCAGATGTGCACAATTTAACCACACAACTGTTTAAAAGAGGATAACCTTTCCCTGCTGTGGTCAGAGAGTAATGCTACTATGGAATAAGGGTAGGAGAGAGACTCCAGTTGCTGGCTTTGAAGATGGAGGAAGGGAGCCATAAGCTAAGGAATTTGAGTGTCATCTGGAAGTTAGAAAACGCAATGAAACATATTGTTCTTTAAAGACTCCAGAATGGCATGCAGCTCTGCTAACACATTGGTTATAGCTGATGAGACCCAGGTCAAACTTCTGACCTATGATAAAATAATGGATTTGTGTTGTTTTAAGCCACTAACTTGGTGGTAATTTATTACAGCAACAATAGAAAGCTAATTCACTGTATTTCAGATATTCCTTTTCAACTTTATTGGGAATGTGGTGATTATTTATGTTCTGCACCTGGAAGAACTTGTGTAGCAAAGTAAAAAACTGCTCATCCAAATAAAGGATCTATGGGCAATGTGAGTGTCTAGATGCTCTGAAGGTTGTTTTGGAATCATGTAGAGTTGGAATGACTGACACCTCTTCTATGAAATCTTAGAACTCTTTGGCAATTCAGCAATTAATTCTTTTTGCATATACTCATGACCTTTCTAAAATGCTAACTGGACAGCACTCCTCATCTTAAACTTCTGCAGTTGCTTTACGTTTCCTTCAATAAAATCCAAGCTGCTTGGCAGGCTCTACAAGGCCCTTCAAGAAATAGCCTCTGCCTACTCTTTCAACTTTCCTTTTCACCACTTCTTAGGCTCTAGACATATCATTGTTTGCCATTCTCTGAAAGCATCACACTGTTTCTGACCTTCATACCATTGTGCAGGCTGCTCAAGCCTCCTTCTTCCCTTGGCTTGCTCTTTGTTCATGACTCAGCTCAGGGAGTATTTTGTGCATGGAGACTTTCTTGTTGCTCTCCAGCCCCTCACACCTTTCGATCCTTTGTATTACCATGTAACAATCACCTTAACCTCCATATGAGCACTTACAATTCTGTATTATGATGCATTACTTGTCTATCTTTTATGTGCTCTTTATAAATCAACAGAACACCTTTCATTTCTAACTTTAATGACTACTACTGCACCTGGCATCTGGGAGGTACTCAATGAGTACTTGATGAATGAAAGAATGCATCATATACTCACTATCTTTGAAAACTCTGCAGCCTCAATTAGGAATCAAGAGTTTAGTTTAAGTATTTAGAAGTTATACTATTTTTTGTCATTTTAAAGATTACTGAAGAGTTCCTGATTAGTTTTTCTTTTTTTTTTTTTTTTAGAATAACGAGATATTTCTCCTCCTGTGACCAATGCAGGAGGTACAAGGAAAAGAAGCAAATTTTGGAGGAAGAATTTTTAATCTGGAGCCTAAATATTCCCTAGGAATTTGATGAATGGGCTTCATGGGATTCTGTGGACCACCTGAAATATATACATTACTTGTCTATATGTTTGTTTCTGGGGAAGATTGGGAGGTTTCATCATATTCTCATACAAATGTGGTCCAGACATGCTGTTCTAATAAAGGACAGTACAATTGTGGAGAAATGCACTCAAACAAGCCTTTCCTTGGCTTTAGGTAGCTCCAATTGAATTTCAAGATTCACTCTTTTGGGAGGTTCTTGTTACCACACCACACACAAAGGAAGAAATTTTTCTTTTCTTGCTTCGTAGGCAGTTTGAGGAGGTAACCTCTCTGGGATGGTGGTGCATTAGAGGGTGACATTGTGGCACACTTGTGATAAACAAATAAGGATAACAGGATCAGGGTGGCCTAAGCATACTCATTTATGTGAGTTTTATGTTTTCTTGAGGCTGACAGGAAACTTTGAAGTGTCACCTTGCTTCATCACCTGCTTTGAAAAAGTATTTTCAGATAAAACATATAAATTGGAGTAAACTACATCCCATTTGTAAGTATACTTTTCCCATCCCTGAGAATGTGGTTGCCGAACTTTAACCATGGCATTCCACACTTAAAAGGCCACTTGCAAAACAAAAAATCAGAGGCCAGTTGCTTAGAAAATATTCTGTGCTTTCTCTTTTCCATCAAGTGTAATGAAGTGGAGCAAGATAAACATATGACCATGGATTTAAATCCTTTGGTTAAACTGTGTGCGGTCTTCCAAAGCAGGGCTCATGGTATGCTCTCTAGACAGGCAGTATGCCTGCATAGAAGCTCTTCTGCAAATAGACCATGAAGTTGCAAACTTAGGCACAGCATTTGAATAAGAGCAAGTAGAAAAAAATATCCCTTCCTTAAGGTGAACTATGTCTTTGTGAACTCATTTGGGGGACCTGAAGAGACTCCTTTGATAACTGGGAAATTTTTCCTTGGAGAAGAAGTTTTCTGACTGCAATATCCTAAATTTATCCACAATTATCAAAACTGTGAGGCCAGGGAAGAGATAAACTGACCACTCTGCCTCAATTAATATCTAACTGCATCTAATGCTGTGTTAGTGATTGAGGGGTTTATGAGAATCAGGATAAAATAATCAGTCCTGCCATTTGAATCCACTGCATTAATTTGTTCATTGAAATGTCCATTATTTAGAGGATCTACTTCGAAGCAAGTATTGTACTACGTTCTGAGATTCTCCTAGATAGGTTGGTTACAAAGGGCCAGCTATTTAGTTATTTTAGTAGAAAATAACAGTGATTGGATCTTAGCTTTGTTTATTCTGCTGAATACTAATTAATCCATCTGTATTCATTAGATATGTATTAGTCCTGACTCTACCATGGGCAGAGCTATGAGCAAGGTGTGTCAGAGAAATGGAGATGACAGAGCACCAGTACCTTAAGGATTTTACTATCTGCTTTTAAATACTCATAAGCTCCCTTTTAGAAACAAGCAGGATATATACTATAAATAGAAGTGTTTTACTCTCCCCCTACTACCTCTTTCTTTCTGGAGGAAGAGCTTTAGTATTAGATCTGTTTTTAGGGTCTGGTTAAGAGTCCAGGAAAACTCCTTTTGGCTGTAAGGGTTGGTACTACTTACTTGCATCAATTAGGGCTGACTTTGCTTAAACTGAGGTTCACCAAAAGTCTTTAGTCTTCATAAAATCATGTAAATTAGCAAGTAGAAAATATTCTTAGGCCAGATGCAATGGCTCATGTCTGTAATTCCAGTGCTTTGGGAGGTCAAGGCAGGAAGATTGCCAGGAGTTTGAGACTGGCCAGGGCAACATAACAAGATCCTGTCTCTCTAAAAAAAAAAAATAACCAAGCATGATGGCACATGCCTGTAGTTCTAGCTACTCAGGAGGCTGGTGTGGGACGGTCACTTGAGACCAGGAGTTTGAGGCTGCAATGAGGTATGACTGTGCCACTGCACTCTAGCTTGGGCAGCAGAGTGAGATTCTGTTTCTAAAAGTATTTTTTTTTTGTTTTTTTTTTTTGTAATTAAACGAATCTTAGGAAGTTATTTTCCCTCTTTTTTTCTCTGCATAGCAGCATATTTCATCTAGTCTGTAGAACAGAACTCATTTTTTTTTATGATTGTTGCTCAAATTATACACAGTCTGAATTACCCACGTATTTCTGAAGTTCACCTTCTTTCTACCTCCTAGCATCATTTACTGCTTGGTATATAAGCTCACACCAATTTTCTTGTATTTTTTTGGAGCTGAGACTTCTACCTTCCTTTGAATTATGTTGATGCCTGTATAATCTTGGTGTTCCTTCTCTTCAAAAATCCTACAAAATTTACCATCGGCTAATATTGGCTCTTACTTGGAGTCAACCTAACTTTAACATGACGTGCAATTGCCCTTCTACCCATTACTGTAGTTAACATACCACATACATGATTAACTACACACAAAAGTTATCTCCTTTCAAGATCTTCTTCTTTTCTCTTCTTACTTAAGAGCAGAACAACCACTTCTGTTCTTAAGTAAACCCTCATGACTAAAAACAAATCATAACAATTTTTAGCAAATATTTTTGACCTCAGAAGGTTTCTAAAGCTAAAAACATCACTGAAGTGGGCATTTTCTATTTGACTAGAGAATAAAGAATCTTGGGAGGTATAAATAGTGCTTTTTGATATTGAGATTTTGGAAGTTTCCCTAGCTCAGTCTTACTTAAAATTCCTTTTAATTGTAACTTCATTAATAAATTAGGAAAATAAAGGAAGGTATGTACAAATCTTTTTTTTTGGTGGTTTCTGTACACATTTTTTATGCTTATTTGCTATGTATTTAAAATATAGCATATGCTGATTGATTTAAATATTTATTTTCTATCTATAGTAGACAGAAAGGATTAGTTAGAGAAGACAAAAGCTTATGAGTCCCTACTGATAGATTTCAGTGGCAGAAGGTTGCATCAAACTCTAGGTAAGGAATAAGGTGGTGCTTTTCTATACTAGGCTAGTGTGTTGTGCTTGCATTTAGTATGAAATTTATCACTTTCCATTATAATTATTAATATTCTTGTTTACTAACTATAAGCTTCTGAATGACAGTGTATATTTTGTATTCCACATTATTGTTTTACTGGTTAGAATAATTTTTGGAAAACCTATTGGTTAAAATATCAAAAAAGTCCAGGGTCCAGGGAATCAAATGCTTTTGAGAGGTGCTTTCTTTTTTGCTCACTGCCTCTCATGCAGATCACAAATTAACTGCATTTTCTTTCTCAAAGGAGAGTCCCTACATATAGCCAGAGATGATGACCGCACGCAGGTGCAGCATACTTGTGACAGTATATTTAATATGTTTCTGATAGAATCCTTCCAGAGATAAATCATTTTGCTTTCCTCCACCCCAAACTACTCAATCTTGTCTCCCTTCAAAATCCAGCTTGAATTCCTTTCCTAGATACCCTCTGAGTTCATTGCAACCGTAATCTAGTTTTCCATTGGATTCATAGTTGTTTTCTTTCTTTCTTTTGTTTTTTTCCTTTTGGGCATTCATTTGAGAATGGGGCATTGCCTTGAAGCTTTCCTATATTGTTGTCTTGCTTTGACATTTGATATCTGGCTCTGGAATTACAGATAACTTTTAATGTCCCTAGAAGACCATCTCTAAATACTTGTTAATTTGATTTGCTAGAAATAAGCATATGGCATCACAACTTTGCATAATGTACTTCCTTTGATCTCAACATTTAAGATTTGGGGATGAATGTAGCCTGTATGTGTTAGTTTTCTTTTCCATAGTGGTAGAAGCACTGTGGATTGGTGATATGAATTAAGCTAATAAAACTTCTTATTGGGTAGTAAGAAAATAATTTATTTTATTTGCCTTATATTTCTCCATATGTAAAATATGGATAAGAGAACTTTCTACTTCTGGTTTTTGTGATAATAAGTTAAATCACATTTATTTGATTGCCATCATTATTTTCACAGCTGTGTTTTGTCTATTGTGAAAAGTGGCTGCTGTCCAGCATGCTGCACAAAGCCCCATTTTTTTTTTTTTTTTTTTTTGTTTTTTGCTGAGATGGAGTTTCACTCTTGTTGCCCAGGCTGGAGTGCAGTGGTGCGATCTTGGCTCACTGCAACCTCTACCTCCCGGTTTCAAACGATTCTCCTGCCTCAGCTTCCTGAGTAGCTGAGATTACAGGCATGCACCACTACACCTGGCTAATTTTTGTATTTTTAGTAGAGATGGAGTTTTGCCATGTTGACCAGGCTGGTCTCGAACTCCTGACCTTAGATGATCCGCCTGCCTTGGCCTTCCAAAGTGCTGGGATTACAGGCGTGAGCCACCATGGCTGGCCAAATCCCCATTATTGTAGGAACAAGCTGTGCAGGTCTGAAGTGGGGCTAGGGAATCTTAATTTCTAACAGGTATGGCAGGCAGGTCTGATACAAAACTAAATGCTTCATATAAAAGATATAAGGTATAAAAGTAACTTTGATACTTATTTGCCTTATATGTCAAATAATTTCTATTATTTAATGATTCACTCATTCAGTCAACAAATGTTTCTTTGTTGCTAAAAATGACTAAGACAATTCCCCTGTTTTCCTCTCTCCAACACTGGTTTGAGGATTGCAGGTAATGTTTCTGAAATTTATGTATGTATAAGATTCACATGGAGAGCTTATTAAAATACAAATTATATGATCCCATTCCCAGAGAGTCTGACTCAGTAGGTCTAATGTGAGATCTCCTAAGTCTCAATTTTTTCATACTCTGGGTGGCCTTTTGCTCACACTTTAAAAGCCAGTGACCTATTCTATGTGAAAATTATCTGAAGTGTAACCATTATTCTGAAGAGCTAATGGGAATAGTCTATTTGATTTCACCAAAGGCATGGATTAGTTGACTTAGGGAAGACAAATGCTACCCAACAATACCTAAGCCACTCCATGATGGATAAGAAAAATGCCCAAATATGCCTTGAAGGAATCCAATGCCCTAGAATAAAGGTGCACAGACCAAAATTATGAGACTGGGCTGACATCACCTCTTTTATTCCCAAATAGAAGAAATAGTGAGGGAATCCCTGAATCATTTCTATTGAGTTTCCTAACATAGAATTCAGCCTTGTGAAACTTTCAGGTGAGTTGAACCTTGTATCCTTCCGGTTGCTGGAAGATCAAAGGTCTAACAGGAGATTTTTCTGACTCTAAATATTGATTCTGCCAAAGCCCTTAGTGTTTATAGCTGCAGTTTGAGAGGTCTTTAATTACCGTGTTGCTCTCCCGTATCCCTACAGGTTCTAGCAGTTTTACAAGCTATATTTTGAAAGAAATGGCTAATAAACATTCTATATTTCAATGGTTATTTCAAATGCATATGCCATTATCCAAGTATAGATCATCCCAACCATTTCCTAGCTCAGCAAGCTGATCTCTATAACATTCTTTTTGTAACCATAATCTAGTTTTTTTTTCTTTTTTGAGAGCATCCCTGTTGATGGCTGCTTGATTTCTAAGCGCTAAATAATTGCAGCATATTATTCTTTCTGTCCATCAGGAAATAAAACTAAAAATGGCAATACTGCCCAAAGAAATCTATGGATTTGACACTATTTCTATCCAACTACCAACACTATTTGTCACAGAATTGGAAATAACTATTCTAAAATTCATATGGAACCAAAAAAAAAAAAAAAAAAGCCTAAATTACCACAGTCATCCTAAGCAAAAAGAGTGAAGTTAGAGGCATCACATTATCCAAGTTCAAATTATACTATAAGGCTACAGTAACCAAAACAGCATGGCACTGGTACAAAAACAGACACATAGACAAATGGAACACACAAAAGAACCAGAAATAAGTTTGCACACTTACAACCATCTGATCTTTGACAAAGATTACAAAAATAAGTAATGGGGAAAGGCTCCCTATTCAATAAATGGTGTTGGGATAGCTGGTTAGTCATATGCAAAAGAATGAAACTGGACCTGCTACCTTCCACCATATGCAAAATTAACTCAAATTTACCCAAGATGGATTACAGGTTTAAATGTAAGACCTCCAATTATAGGAATTATAGAGGAAAACCTAGGAAACATGATTCTGGACATGGGCCTTGAGAAAGAATTTATGACAAAGTACTCAAAAGAAATAGCAACAAAGACAAAAATTGACAAGTAGAACCTAATTAAACTAAAGAACTGCTGCTCAGCAAAAGAAACTATCAATCAATAGGGTAGACAGACAACCTACAGTGTGGGAGAAAATATTAGCAAATTATGCATCCATTAAGTTCTAATATCTGAATCTATAAGGAACTGAAACAATTGAACAAGAAAAAGCAAATAACCTCATTAAAAAATGGGCAAAATATATGAACAGGCTCTTCTCAAAAGAAGACACACAAGAGGCCAACAAATATATGAAGAAATGCTCAACATCACTAATCATCAGAGAAATGTAAATCAAAACCACAATCAGCACCATATCACACAGGTCAAAATGGCAATTATTAAAAAGTCAAAAAACAACAGATGTTGGTGAGGCTGCAAAGAAAGGGAATGTTTATACACTGTTGGTGAGAACGTAAATCATTTCAGCCACTGTGGAAAGCAGTGTGATGTTTTCTCAAATAACTTATAACAGAACCAGCATTCAACCCAGCAATTCTATTATTGGATATATATCGAAAAGAAAACAAATCATTCTGCTAAAAATACACATGCATGCATATGTTCATCGGGGCACTATTCATAATAGCAAAGATATGTAATCAACCTAGGTGTCCATCAACAATGGGTTGGATAAAGAATATGGTACATGTACATCAGGGAATACTACACAGCCAGGAAAATGAACGAAATCATGTTGTTTGCAGCCAGAGGCCATTGTCCTAGGCAAATTAATGCAAGAACAGAAAACCAAATACCTCATGTTCTCACCTATTAAGTGGGAGCTAAACATCTGATACTCATGGACATAAAGGTGGCAACAACAGACGCTGGTGACTATTAGAGTGGGGGAGGAAGAGGAAGGCAGGGTTAAAAAACTGTTGGGTACTATGCCCAGTTCCTGGACAATGGGATCATTTGTACCCTAAACCTCAGCATCACATAATATACCTAGGCAACAAACCTGCACATGTACCCCTGAATCTAAAAATAAACATTGAGAAAGAAAAATAAACAGACAGAACTTGTCATCAGAATTATTCTAAGCATTCCTACATTAAAAACACACTTGCCCAAAATAGAAACATTAAAATTAGTACTGCATTTTTCCTTTGTAAGACAAAGAGCACCAAGTTACACTTCAGTTGTAGAAGTAACTGAGTAACAGTATTTTCGAAACACGTCCAAAACAGTATAGAAAACATCTCCCAGCAACAGCACTTTTTCTTTAAATACCTACATATTTGCTGGTTATATCCACCAAACTTAGTAGTATAGTAGATTCTGCAAGGTGAATATTTAAATGTTTAGCAATCTGTATGGTTTACCTCGTTGTCTGCATTATCCTCCTTTTAATATGCCAAGTGGTAATATAAAAGCATATAAGGTATAAATTAGACTCTAGTCACAAATGAAATCTGATTTATCACCTTTCTAGGCCCTAAAAAAACTTAATTTTCATGTAATCCCAGCCTCTAATGTAGTAACAGCTATCAATTGAACAAACAAGCATTTTCACTGGGGCATTGCTTACAGAGATACTATTTATTAACTTGTATATTGCTGAAGACAACTGGATGATGGACTTTTTTTAAAAAAATTAAAATGCGCAATATTATGGAGTAGGGATTTTTAAAAGAATCTGAACACAGACATCTTGGAAAGTACAAAATTTGTTTTGAGGGATCCCAGATTTCAGGAAAAATCTTTATAATACCCGTGATTTCTAACAACCCTCTGAATCAGATCATGACTGCTTTTCTCAGGATTTAACCAAGGTCTTCCCTCTCCTCTCTTCATTGTGGTTAAGTAGGAAAATATTCACCCAAATGAGGACAAATAGAGGCTATTTACTCAGTGCTTCCATATAGTAAGGGAGTCAGCCACCATCATGCATTCTTGGCAGAGACTCAAAGGCAAGAAGAAGGATGGAAGAGCCTTGTGGTGGAAAAGAGTGATGGTCTCAATATGCTTTGATTAGAAGTTGTTGGGATAGGGAAGCTAGGGATGAGCAAAGAGAAGTGGGGAATCTTTTGTGATAGGTTTGGGGAACATATATGGCTCTCTCTGGTTAGTTCTATATCGGAAGAAGGAGCAAAAAGTAAAGAAGCCAGCAGTCAATGACCAAGTCCTGACCAGTATGGGCTGATTGCTGCTCAGATGTGGTTTGGCTTTCTGAACTGATGGCTACAAAAGTTACGGGTCAGAATTATACTGTCATATAGAGTCTGGCCATCATCTGTTGGTATATTCAGTCTATTCATCCCTCCTTTGCTCATTCTCTCTCTTGTGAAAGGTTTAACAATTCACGGAATACTAAAGATTCAGATTTTCAGCTCTTGAGGATTGTCTAGATATTTCTATAGTCAGTACTATCATGAAGTTTTCTTGACTTTTTGTTGTTATATTACCATGGCAGTAATCTCCTGAGAGGGCAGCTATGCAGAAGCATTTATGATTCTAGATAGAATGCAATAATACAGCATCTAATCACTCTGACAAAAACAAGAACAATTAATCTCTTTAAGGAAGTCCAACTGCCCAACCTAGGCCAAGAGAACAAATGTGCTATAAAGTGTAGTCTGTTCTACCTAGTCTGTTTCATCAATCCAAATACAGCAAGAAGCATTAGCAATAGAACAGACACTGTCTAGATAAGAAATCTAGGGCAATATGGTTTGGATATGTGTCCCCACCCAAATCTCATGTTGAATTGTGATCCCCAAAGTTGGAGGTAGGGCCTGGAGGGAAGTGATTGGATCACAGGGGTGGTTTCTCATGGTTTAACACCATCTTCCTTGGTGCTGTCATTGCAATGGTGAGTTCTTATGAAATGTGGTTGTTTGAAAGTGTGTACCACTTCCTCAATCTCTCTCTTGCTCCTGCTCCAGCCATGTAGGACATGCCTTCTTTCCCTTCCATTTTCACCATGATTGTAAGTTTCCTGAGGCCTCCCAAAAAGAAGCTGGCATGCTTCTTGTACAGCCTGTAGAACCATGAGTGAATTAAACAGATTTTCTCTATAAATTACCCAGTCTTAGGCATTTCTCGTAGCAGTGCAAGAATAGACTAATACAGTCAGAGTTAGTAATATGTTTATTGTAGCCTGTTTTATTTGCATATTGCCCACTAATGGAGACATTTCTGTGATTGTTTGCAAAAAGAATGATACAGTAGAGAACCCAGAAATAAAGAGAAATACTTGCAACCAACTGATCTTTGACAAAGCATACAAAAATATAAATTGGGGAAAGAGGACCCTACTAAATAAATGGTGCTGGGAAAACTAACAACATGTAGAAGGATAAACTAGATCCCTATCTTTCACCTTCCACAAAAATCAACTCAAGATAAATCAAAGACTTAAATTTAAGACCTGAAACCATAACAATTCTAGAAGATAACCTTGGAAAATCTCTTCGGGACATTGGCCTAGTCCAAGAATTCATGACTAAAACTCCAAAAACAAATGCAACAATAACAACAACAACAAAAAAATGGAACCTAGTTAAACTAAAAATCTTTTGTACAACCAAAGAAATTATCCTCAGATTAGACAGGCAACCCACAGAATAGGAGAAAATACTGCCAAGCTACACATCTGACAAAAGACTAATATCCAGAATCTACAAGGAACTCAAATCAGTAGAAGAAGAAAACAAATAATGCCATCAGAAAGTGGGCCAATGACATGAATAGACATCTCTCAAAGGAAAATATACAAATGGCCAACAAACATATGAAAAATGCTCAACATCACTAATCATCAGGGACATGCAAATTAAAACCACAATGAGATACCACATTACTCCTGCAAGAATGGTTATTATTAAAACATCAAAAAAAAAAAAATAGATGTTGGCATGGATGTAAAGAAAAGGAAACACATACACTGCTAGTGGGAATGTAAATTAGTACAACCTCTATGGAAAATAGTGTAGAGATTCATTAAAGAGCTAAAAGTAGATCTACCATTCAATCCAGCAATCCCACTACTGGCTATCTATCAGTAGATAAAGGAAAAGAAGTCATTAGATGAAAAAGACACATACACACTTATGTTTATTGCAGTACAACTGACAATTGCAAAGATATGGAACCACTCTAAATGCCCATCGACCAATGAGTGGATAAATAAAATGTAGTATATATACACTGTGGAATACAATTCAGCCATAAAAAGGAATGAAATGATGTCTTTTGAAACAACTTGGGTGGAGCTGGAGGACATTATTTTAGGTAACATAACTCAGGAATAGAAAACAAAATACCATTATGTTCTCACATAGAAGTGGAATCTAAGCTATGAGTATGCCATGACATATCGAGTAATAAAATAGACTTTAGCCACTCAGAAGGTGGAGGGTCAGGTGGGAGTGTGGGATAAAAAAACCACATATTGGGTACAATATACATTACTTAGGTGATGAGTGTACTAAAATGTCAGAATTCAGCACTTTATAATTCATTCATGTAACCAAAAACCACTTGTAGCCCCAAAGCTAGTGGAATTTTTTTTTTAAAAGAATGACAGAGTAATTTTCCTAGGTAGAGTGCCTAAATAATCAGGGGTGCACCTCATTTTGGAGCACTGATCTGTGTTGGAATTTCTAGCTGTGAAGATTTATAGAACTGGGATCTCTATGTTCAGATAAGTGTCAGAATATTATTCCTAAAGTACATGAGTTGTTAGTCTGAGGTAAATGAGACAAAACAATTCTGGCCACAAAGGAAACAGTATCCTGTAGGGCCACCAGGAATAAAAGAGTTGTTCATGAGACAAGGATAGGACCAATTTACATTAGTTGGGTTATGCATTTAGATCTCTACTGGTCTCTTATGAGTGGCAATTATTTGGGCCATCACCCTAGAATGGTTGCTGAATTCAAATTTAGAATTACCTAGAGTCTGATCAATAGATTGTAATAATTGGTTATACTTTTCTGGGAGAGGAGACACTAGTGAAGCCACAGATTGATTTGTTTAAGGTCATTTATCCATGTCAGTGCAAGTGGAAATGTCATTAGCTATAATTCCCTATGGTCTCATTTGGTGAGACTGGAACTTTCCCAGAGGTTTCTATCACAGGGATCTGGTGACCATTGACACATCCAGCAGCCAGTAACACTGAAGGCAGAGGCTACAATTTGGGATAAGTGAAGAATGGCTTTCAAATTACAGACAGTGGCTCATGCCTTTAATCAAAATACTTTGGGAGTCCTAAGTGAGAAGATTGTTTGAGGCCATGAGTTTGAGATTAGTCTGGGCAACATAGTGAGACCCCATCTCTACAAGAAATGTTTAAAAAGTAAAATTTTAAAATGCATGAACCTTCCAGCTAGCCAATTCATAAGGTGACAATTGGTGCATCCTCAGGGAGTGGATTGTATGGCCATAAGGGCTAGTGGGAGTATCTTGGGCCAAGGAAGCTCAAAAATTTCTGAAAGTTTTATTAATTTTAATTTAAGGATGTTATTAGTTCTTTCAAACATTTCATAAGATTTTGGGTGGTAAGAACAGTATAATTTTTGTGTAAGAAATAGTGTATTACAGTGTTCTTTCATAATTACCTTAAAGTGTAATCCTCAGCCACTTGGTAGCAAAATTGGTCTGCTCCAGGTTGGAATCACAAAATCGAGCTGCTTTTTAGTGACTGTAAGCTATAGATTTTTGGCAATGAAATACTTTACCCATTCTGAAAGTAAACATACAATAGCTAAAATATATTCAAATCTCTTAGAGGGTGATCCATCTGAGGGGCGTTCAAAAGGCCTTTGAAGCTTTGGTTTCTGGCTATGCCCCAATTTTAAACTTTTTCTAGGTTTTTGTAGTTGACAAGTAACACATGGCCTGAAAATAACCTTTTTAAAGTTTCCCCAACAATATTTATTTGATATGCTAATCATTTTTTTTCTGTACCATGATGAGTAGTTTCGTGGAGAAATTTAGATAATAGCTATTGGAAATCATCTGGTCCCACCAAGCAGCTGTCCTGCAAAAGCCAGAGATTATTTGAGTGATGGGTATAACCAGATTACCAGATATTTTCCCATTCTTTTTATTTTATTTTATATTTAATTTTTTTAAAAATGTAATTTCACTCTGTCTCCCAGGCTGGAATGCAATGGTGTGATCTCGGCTCCTGCAAGCTTTGCCTCCTAGGTTCAAGCGATTCTCCTGCCTCAGCCTCCCTAGTAGCTGGGAATACAGGCACTTGCCACTATGCCTGCCTACCATTCTTTTTAAAATCAGAGGATTAACACTGATATTTATAAGAACTTCTTTGAATCATTTCAGAGAGTTATTCTTTGAGGGTTTGGAAATAGAATCACCTAGGTTAAGGCTGCTTGTTTAATAATCCAGTAGAACATTTTCCTTTTTTTTTTTTTTTAATAATTTTAACTTTATTATAGATTAAAGGATACATATGCAGGTTTGTTACATGGGTACATTGTGTGATGCTGAGGTTTGTGGTACAAGTGTTCCCATCACCCAGATAGTGAGCATAGAACCCAAGGGGTGGTTTTTTAGCCCATGCCCCTTTCCTTCCCTTTATGCCTAGTAGTCCCCATTGTCTAATTTTTCTATTTTTATTTCTATGCATATTCAATATTTAGCTCCCACTTATAAGTTAGAATATGAGGTATCTGGTTTTCTATTCCTGTGTTAATTCACTTAGGGTGATAGTCTCCAGCTCCATCCATGACGCTGCAAATGACATCACTTCATTCCTTATGATAGTTACACAGTATTCTATGGTGTACATGTACCACATTTCCTTTATTCAGTCCATCATTGATGGGCACCTAGGTTGATTCTATGTCTTTGCTTTTGTGAGTAGTGCTGTGACAAACATGTGAATGCCTGTGTCTTTTTTGGCAGAATTACTTGTTTTCTTTTGGATGTATACCCTGTAATGGGATTGCTGGGTCGAATCGTAGTTCTGTTTTAAGTTCTTTGAGAAAACTCCAAGCTGTTTTCTACAGTGGCTGAACTAGCTTTTGTTTCCACCAATAGTGTATAAGCATTTCCTCTTCTCTACAGCCATGCAAGCATTTGTTTTTTTTCACTTTTTAGTAATAGCCATTATAACTGGTGTGAGATGATATTTCATTGTAGGTTTGATTTGCATTTCTCTGATGATTAGTGATGTTGAGCATTTTTTCTCATGACATTTTGCGAAGTGTCTGTTCATGTCTTTGATCATTTTCTTAATTGAATTATTTATTTTTTGGTTGTTGATTTAAGTTTTTTGTAGGTTCTGGATAGTAGATTTTTGTCAGGTGCATAATTTGCTAATATTTCTCTTATTCTCTAGACTTTATTCTGCTGGTAGTTTCTTTTACTGTGAGGAAGTTCTTTAGTTTAATTTAAATTTCACTTGTCAATTTTTTTTTTTTTTTTTTTTTTTTTGCTGCAATTGCTTTTGGGACTTAGCCATAAATTCTTTGCCAAAGCCAATGATGAGAAGGGTATTTCCTAGGATTTCTTCTAGAATTTATAAAGTTTGAAGTCTTACACTTAAATTTTTAATCCATCTTAAGATAATTTTTGTATATCATGATAGGTAAGGGTCCAGTTTCATTCTTCTGCATATGACTAACCAGCTATCCCAACATCAGTTATTGAATAAGGGTTTCTTTCCCCAGTGGATGGTTGTAGGTATGTAGTTTTATTTCTGTGTTCTCCATTCTGTTTCTTTGGTCCATGTGTCTGTTTTGAACCAGGATCATGCTATTTTGGTTACTATACTCTTATAGTATAGTTTGAAGACAGGAAATGTGATGCCTCTGGCTTTGTTCTTTTTGGTTAGGATTGCTTTGGCTATTTGAGCTCTTTTTGGTTCCAAATGAATTTTAGAATTGATTTTTCTATTCTGTTAAAAATTATGTTGGTATTTTGATAGGGATAGCATTGAATCTTTGAATTGTTTGTGCAGTTCAACAATGTTGATTCTTCCAATCTATGAGCATGAAATATCTTTCCATTTCCTTGTGTCATCTCTGATTTTTTAGGCAGTGTTTTATAGTTCCCCCTGCAGAAATCTTTCACCTCCTTATTTAGATGAATTCCTAGGTATTTTTTTGGTGGCTACTGAAAATGGGATTGTGTTCTTGATTTGGTCCTCAGCTAGAGTGGTATTGGGATATAGCAATGCTGCTGCTTTTTACACTGATGTTGTATCCTGAAATATTTCTCAATTTATCAGTTCCAGGAGTCTTTCACAGGAGTCTTCAGGGCTATGCATAGAATCATATCTTCAGTAAAGAGAGATAGTTTGACTTCTTTTCCTATTTGAATACCTTTTATTTCTTTCTCTTGGCTGATTGCTTTGGTCAGGAGTTCCAGTGCTATTTTGAATAGGAGTGGTGAAAGTGGGCATCCTTGTCTTGTTCCAGTTCTCAAGGGGAATGGTTCCAGATTTTGCACATTCAGTATGATGGCTGTAGATTTGTCATTGATGGCTGTTACTATTTTAAGGCATATTCCTTCAATGCCTAGTTTCTTGAGGGTTTTTTTCTTTGATCATGATTGGATATTGGATTTTATCAAAGGCCTTTTCTATGTCTGTTGAGATGATCATTATAGTCTTTGATTTTTATTCTGTTTATGTGGTGAATCACATGTATTGATTTGTATATGTTGAATCAACCTTACATTCTAGAAATAAAGCCTACTTGATCATGGTGAATTAGCTTTTTGTGAATCAACTTTTTTGCTGCTCAATTTGGTTTGTTTGTATTTTGTTGAGGATTTTGCATATATGTTCACTAGTGATATTGGCCTGAAGCTTGTGTGTGGGGGGAGAGGGGGTGCACACGCACACCAGATTTTGGTATCAGGATGATGTTGGCTTCATAGAATTAGTTAGGAGAGTAGCCACTCCTCCTCAATTTTTTGAAATAGTTTCACTAGGATTTGTAGCAGTTCTTTCTTGTGCATCTGGTAGAATTCAGCTGTGAATCTATCTGATCCAGGGCTTTTTTGGTTGGTAGGCTTTTCTTTTTTTATTGCTGATTAAACTTCTGAACTTGGTACTGGTCTGCTCAGCTTTTCGCTTTCTTTCTGGTTCAATCTTGGGAGGTTGTGTTTCCAGAAAAATATCAATTTTCTCTAGATTTTTAAATTTGTGTGCATAGAGGTGCTCATAATAGTATCTTAGGGGCTTTGACATTTCTCTGGGACCAGTTGTAATGTCATTTTTGTCATTTCTGATTGCACTTATTTGGATCTTTTCTCCTTTTTTCTTTTTTAAAATTATTTTCTTTTTTCTTTTTTTCTTTATTAATCTAAAGAAATGCATCACTCTTGTTTATAATTTTAAAGAACAAGCTCTTGGTTTCATGGCTCTTTTGCATGGACTTTCGGGTCTCAATTTTGTTCAGTTCTCTGATTTTAGTTATTTATTTTCTTCAACTAGCCTTGGGGTTGGATTGTTCTTTTTTTCTAGTTCCACCATGTGTGATGTTAGATCATTAATTTGAGATGTTTCTAACCCCTTGATGAAAATGTTTAATGTTATCAACTTTCCTCTTAACACTGCTTTACCTGTATCCCAAAGATTTAGGTAAGTTGTGTCTGTATTTTCACTTATTTCAAAGACATTTTTGATTTCTGCCTTAATTTTATTGTTCACCCAAGAGTTATTTAGAAGCAAGTTGTTTAACTTCCATGTTTTGTGTAGTTTTGAGAGATTATCTTGGTATTGACTTTTATTTTTATTACATTGTAGTTGTATAATTTACATTTTTTTTTGAATGTTTTGAGACTTGCTTCATGGCTGAGTATGTAGTTGATCGTAGAATATGTTCTTTCTGCAGATGAGAAGAATGTATAATTTGTAGTTGGTGGTGGAATATTCTGTAGATGTCTATTAGGTCCAATTGGTCAAGTGTTGAGTTTAAGTCCAGAATTTCTTTGTTAGTTTTCTGCCTCAATGATCTGCCTAATCGGTCATGGGGGGTGTCGAAGTCCCCCACTACTACTGTATGGCTATCTACATTTTTTTGTAGGTCAAAAAGAACTTGTTTTATGAATCTGGGGGCTCCAGTATTGGATGCATATCTATTTAGGGTGGCTAGATCATCTTTTTGAATTGAACCTTTGTTATTATGTAATGCCCTTTTTTATCCTTCCTGATTGTCATTTGTTTAATGTTTGTTTTATTTTATAAAAGAATAGTGACTCCTGGGCAGGGCATGATGGCTCACATCTGTCACCCCAGCACTTTGGGAGGCTGAGGCAGGTGGATCACCTGAGGTCAGGAGTTTGAGACCAGCTTGGCCAACATGGTGAAACCAGTCTCTACTAAAAATACAAAATTAGCCAGGCATGATGATGTGCACCTGCAGTCACAGCTACTCGGGAGGCTGAGACAGGAGACTCACTTGAACCCAGGAGGCAGAGGTTGCAGTGAGTCGAGATTGTGCTATTACACTCCAGCCTGGGTGACAGAGTGAGAATCTGTTTCAAAAAAAAAAAAGTATAGTGACTCCGGTTCTTTTCCATTTTCTGCTTGCATAGTAGCTCTTTCTCCATCCCTTTACTTTGAACCTGTGGATGTCATTTTATGTGAAATGCAGCTCTTAAAGACAGCAGACAGTTGGGTCTTGTTTCCATTTTTATCCAGCTTTCCAATTTATGCCTTTTAAATGAGGTGTTCAGACCAGTTACATTACAGGTCAGCATTAATGTATAAGATTTTCATTCTGTCACCAAACTGTTGGCTATTTGTTTCATAGATGTGTAATTGCTTTATATTGCCTGTGGGCAATGTACTTGAGTGTATTTTTATGGTAGCAGGTGTCAATCTTTTTTTTTTCTTTTTTTTCAGGTTTCAATGTTTTGTTTCCACTTTTAGCACTTCCTTAAGGACCTCTTATAAAGCTGATCTGGTGGTAACAAATTTCTTTAGTGCTTGCCTCTCTGAGAAGAATTTTATTTCTCTTCTACTTACAAAGTTTAGTTTGGTAGGATATGAGATTCTTGGTTGGAATTTCTTTTCTGTGAGGAATGCTGACAAAACCTTACAATCCCCCCAATCTCTCTGGCTTGTAAGGTTTCTGCTGAGAGGTCTGCTTCTAATCTGATGGGGCTCCTTTTTAGGTGACTTGACCTTTCAGGCTGCCTTTGTGATTTTTTTTTTTTTTGCATTGACATTAGTGAATCTAACTATGTGCCTCAAGGATGGTCACCTTGTATAGTATCTCACTGAGGTTCTTTGAAATTCTTGAATTTGTATGTCCTCCTCTCTAGCAAGATTGGAGAAATTTTCATGGACTAGGTCCTCAAATGTGTTTTCCAAGTTGCTTACTCTTTCTTTATATTTTAAGAATACAAATGAATTGTAGACTTGGTCTTTTTAAATAATCCCGTATTTCTTGGAGGTTTTATTTAATTTTTTAAAATTTTGGTCTGACTGTGTTGATTCAAATAACTAGTGTTCAAGCTCTGAGATTCTTTTCTCAGCCTGATCTATTTTGCTGTTAATGTTTTTGATTGTATTATAAAATTCTCAAAGTGAATTCTATAGTTCCGGAAATTCAGTTTGGTTCTTTCTTAAAATGGCTGTTTCATATTTTAGCTTCTAGATCATTTGATTGGATTCCTTGGGTTGGGTTTCAACTTTTCCTTGGATCTCAGTGAGTTTCCTGGTCATCCAAACTCAGCCATCTCAGTCTGGTTAAGAACCACTGGCCAGGTACTGTGGCTCACGCCTGTAATCCCAGCATTTTGGGAGGCCGAGGCAGGTGGATCACGAGGTCAAGAGATTGAGACTATCCTGGCCAACATGGTGAAACTCTGTCTTTACTAAAAATACAAAAATTAGCTGGGCGTGGTGGTGCACAACTGTAGTCCCAGCTACTCAGGAGGCTGAGGCAGGAGAATAGCTTGAACCCGGGAGGTGCAGAGGTTGCAATGAGCCGAGGTCATGCCACTGCACTCTGCACTCCATCTTGGTGACAAATGAGACTCCGTTTAAAAAAAAACAAAAAAACAGTTTCTGGGAGACTAATGTGCTCCTTTAGAGGTAAGGGGGCACACTGGCTTTTTGAGTTGCCAGAGTTCTTGTGCTGATTCTTTCTCATGTGTGAGGGCTGGTATTTCCTTAACTCTGATGTAAATTGAGTATAGTCAGTTGGCTTTGTTTTCAGAGGACTAAGACTCTGTACAGAATCTTTATTTGTGGCTGAGTATTTGCATTAGGTTTCACAAGCACTATATACGGGAAAAAATTTTTGGTGTTGTATTTTGGTGTGCAATTCAGTAGGTGGTGCTTAAGAGTGGTGGTGGTCAAATAGGCCATTACTCAGCCACACAGCTCTTTTGTATTTTGGTACAGTTGACAGTTGTATTCTGTCGTGGGGGAAGAAAGATGACCTCCTCTCCTGGTCTGCTCCTGTTGCTTAGAGGAGACCTCTCCAATCATTGGCTCCATACCCGCATTTCCTCTGTTAGATGTGCTGGTCCACAGGGCTCCCTTATTGTTGACATTCAAGCTGTACCTTTCCCAGGCTGGCTGTGTGGAGGAACTCATGCCCTACTCTCCTGCAGGCCTGTGAACCCAAGGGCCTCAACCTTTCCAGTGTTCTGAGAGTAAGGGCTCCCCTTTGTTTGGGTGCTGCCCAAGCTGGTGAGTCTCAACTAGCTAGGAGCAGTAGGGAGTGTGAAGTCACCAATGTGCTTCTCAGTGCTTCCCAGGGGATGATGGAACTGTGTTTGCCCCCAGAGTTCAGGCAGAAGCAGGTCTGCTGCACTGGAAGCCCCAGCAGATGTGTCTCATCTAACTAGGAGCAGCTGGGGTGGGTTGAGTTGCCCGCTCTGTTGTTCAGGAGCTTCCTGGGGGAACATGGAGCAGTGCTTGTGCCACAGAGTTCAGGCTGAAGCAGGGCCACTGGGCTGGAAACTGGCACCGAGCCTTGTAAGGTAAGGGGAATGGACCAATATGACTGTTCCCCAGCACTGTGACTGCAGCCTCTATCAGGGCATAGCAGTTGGTGCTGGGCTGCTCTAAGGTTCAAAACCTGTGGAAGTCCCTATGGACTTGAATGTTGCTTCTGCAAAAAATCAAGACAGCTCTCTGTATCACTCTAGATGCCTGGCGGATCAGAAATTTCTCTCATTCCCAAAATTGCACAGTTCCTTCTAGGACGTGTGGATTCTTCAGGGGATCTCACTCACTCACCCTTTCCCTATGTTGGGGAGCTTTTCCTGGCTTTATGCCTGTCCCAGGTGGGCAGCTGCCCAGCTTCACTCTTCTCTGTTCTGTGTCTGCCCTCACTCCTTTAATGGATCTTGACATGATTTCTTAGATGATCGTCTTGCAGGGTCAGTGCTTACTCACCAGTTTGTTTCCTCTCCCTGAGAGTGATGCATACTAGCTGCTTCTATTCCACCATCTTCACCCCATGCTGCTTTTAAAAAACAATGTTGTATAAATACCAAACCACAGATACAAGTAAAATATTGGAAAAAGATATATCTGCTAACACTGATCAAAAGAAAGCCAGAGTGAGCTAGAGCAGTTTCTTTAGCTTCCACGTGATCTCTTTTGCATGAGTTGCAATCATTATGATAGTCACTTCTCCAGAAAGTGGAATGCATCTAAAAGTGCTTAACTTGTTCATTTTTTATGGACGTTCCAAAGGACGTGAGAAACAGCCTTTATTTCCAAAGCATCCTGAAGATACGTACTACTCCAAAAGCATACCTACTGTTTATACATATGCTGACTCTCTGGTCTTAGACTAGTTGATTAGCTCTTAGTAAGTGTAAAAAGTTCTGCTATCTGGAATGATAGAGGACTATATTTTAAAGGAGAGCTTAAGTTAATAATGCCATATTCCACCTGATAAACTCCAGTTTCGGTTTTCTGTCAGCAAATAATATTAGCTCAAGATTCTCAATGGAATTCTGTAATAAATCTGAGTGACGACAGCAAAGTTCTCTGTGATGTAAGATAATCATAAGACTCAGGATATGGCTGAAGTGAGTAATAATATGAGAGGGAGAGAATAATGGAATCTAATAAGAGGTTAGTTGGCTGGTTGAAAAATGTGTGTTCTCCATCAGTTGAAATGTCTGTACTGTATGAGGAACCATAAGCTTCCTTTGTCCTAAGACAAGGGTGGTGAACCTTGGCAACAGGGTCAAGGGTGACATTATAGTAAGCAATGGGTTTTTAATGGTTTCCATGATGCTAACTTTAAAACCCAAGGGTTTGTTCCAGAGTACTTATGTTCAAAGAGACAAAGGACAGTTAGAATGGCAGTCATTAAAAAATCAGGAGACAACAGATGCTGGAGAGGATGTGGAGGAATAGGAACACTTTTACACTGTTGGTGGGAGTGTAAATTAGCTCAACCATTGTGGAAGACAGTGTGGTGATTCCTCAAGGATCTAGAAATAGAAATACCATTTGACCCAGGATTCCCATTACTGGGTATATACCCAAAGGATTATAAATCATTCTAGTATAAAGACACATACACAAAGGAGCTTTTTGTAGTTAGGGTTGCTAAGGGAAGGAGGCTGTTGAAGGGCATGTTCTGGGTTCCAGAAGGTATGTTTATGTTTGGGCTTCCAGAGAAGGGAGTCTCTTTCTGAGGACTTGGTCAATTCATTTAGAGATGCCACAATCTTAGAAAATTTTGGCACTCATTATCCGCAATATCCACTTACACCTAGAAATTTGATTGTCATTTTATAAGGGGTCTGGGATAAGTTAAGATACTTTTTGGTCTATTAAGAGAGAATGATTTTCCCTCCTTGGACAGGTCATACCCTAAATAATGGACTGTGCTTTGGAAAAAACATTATGGCTCCTTTTTTTCTAAAGCTGAGAGTAAGAAAATTGAGTCCTTTGTAAAGTCTTCTTTGTTTACTCAACAAAGATGAACAAAGATCATCCACATATTGTATCATAATGGAATGACAAGGGAAATTGAGATCTTTAAGTCTTCACTTAAAAGCTTAGAAAAATAAGAGGGGCCTTCGGGAGACCTCTGAGCATGCCTGTCCAGCTGTATTGTTGTCTTAAGGTGAAGGCAAAAAGATTACTAACTGTTCTGGTCTAGAAGCACACTGAGAAAAGCAGTGAGCTACTACATTGAAGCTAGGTGTTTTCGATTACATTTGTAAGGGTGAGTATCATACAGCAGTTTCAGATAAGAATCCCAGGGTTATTATTAAGGACTAGAATATGGGAAAATCCATGGGCTGTTTGAAATTCCAACCAGGTATGTGATATATTTAGTCCAAGGAAGTAGCTGAGAAAAAGTGACAGGGTTTAACGTAGAAAGAGTAACCATCACATCTACCAGGAATTTATGAGGTTGACCATCTATATTTATAGCTAATTCATCCTCAGTGTTTTAGGATAAAGCAAGACATTGGGCACTTTTGCCTTCCTCAGAGCACCCAAAACATCAGAACATTCACTGGCATAACTTCTCTGACTTTTCATCATCTTGGTTTTTATTTTATAAATTGGGCCTTCTTTTTTGTTTTTCATTGTCCCTTCTGTTTACAATATCTACGAATGCCTTTGTCAATAGGTGATTGGTTTGAAGTTTGATCTGTTGTTTGACCTGAAGGGCCATACATTTATTTGGAATTCTGTCTGCTTTTTGCTCTAAAACTCTTTCTAAATGTACTGCCTGGAGCTGTAATTCTGGTAAAAGGGTTATTTCCTCTTCTGTTTTCTATTTTTTCATGAGTTCTCCAATATCAGGTTTAACTCCAATGACAAAATGAAATAAAAAGGCTGCTTTACATCATAACCTTCTTTAATTTCCAAGTGCTGTTGGAAGTTATTTTACAGTGTATCTTGAAAATGTTCTATAGTTTCATCTTTTCTTTCTTTGCATGACTAAATTATGGTTCAATCAATTTTTATTGAAAGCATTTTAGGTGTGGCATTTAGGATACTTTAATCTATTTTTGTGGGCTTTTTCTTTATCTTAAATTTATTGTTAAAAGAGAGATCCCATAGGCCCCTTTCTGTGTCAATGCAACCGGCTTTTGCCATCCATGCTTTAGCCTCTGAGGTTCCAACCAACATGTGTACAATTTGACACAGATTAGATGACCTTGAGTCATATGCACTCCAAATAATTCTAAATTATTATATAAAGAGTTTCTGATGTTCTCTGGGTTTAGGCAAATCCTTAGTTATTGCCCTTAATTCAGATTGGGTCAGTTTAAGTTCATTGCCTGCATAGTTGGCTCATGGAAAGATGGAGTTTTGGAGGCAAATGGCACTTTGGGTCTTAGGAGAGTCACTGGGAAAAATCTGGGTGTCTGGACAAGGAGAAAAGAAAGTAGAAGTGTTGATGGAAGTGTGGAAAGAAAAAAAATAGAAGGATCAGGGAGAGAAATAGCTGGACATACGGAGGCAATTGAAGAATGAGAAGGAGACAGTACTAGGAAAACGAGTCTAATTTGTTGCTACTTAAGTTTGTCAAATTGCTCATTAGTTCTAACCAAAGCATCTTTTAGTGAAGCAGTTTTTGAAACAGAATTTCATTTGGTGGCCTCTCCATCCTGCATAAAAAATATTGCTGCCAATTGGGACTAAATAATCTCATTCTTTTTTTTTTTTTTCCTAAATAGTTCCCAAGCAAACAATTTTGTCCAACTCAAATGTTTCCCAGAGTGGCAAACCATTCATAGTCAAGTTACACCATTTAAGAGAGGTAGGTGCAAGAATTAAAAATATAATGAGAGTGTATTTAGGAAGGAGGACTTTCTTTCCTCAACCTCATGAAAGCTGGTAGCAGTTGAAAGGAAAGTAATGCTGTGTGCTCCGTCTCAGGCATCCAACCCGATGGTTGCCTACCTTCTAATGTAGATCAAACAATCCATGCCCCAGCAAACAGAGGAGCAAAAATAACATTCCTTCTTGATCAAAGCTGGGATCTCAGGACAAAAAAAATCTGAAGAAAGGAAAATCTCACCTGGTTTTATTAGTGACACACAGCAAAATTTGTGCATTCACCATTTACCAGTCTATGAGGCCAGCTCAAATAACAGACTTATGCAACTTATGCCTGCATTTTATACTGTGATGATTCTTCTTATAAAAAGTGATATTTATAGACAGTACAACACAATATGGAAGCACAAAGGAAATGGGATATCTTGAGTCCATCAATGATACCAAACAAATAGAAACCAGTAACAATGAACATTCGTGTGCGTGTGTCCTTATAGTAGAACGATTTATAATCCTTTGGATATATACCCAGTAATGGGATTGCTAGGTCAAATGGAATTTCTATTTCTAGGTCCTTGAGGAAGTGCCACATTGTCTTCCACAATGGTTGAACTAATTTACACTCCCACCAACAGTGTAAAAGTGTTCCTATTTCTCCACATCCTCTCCAGCATCTGTTGTCTCCAGATTTTTTAATGATCACCATTCTAACTGGCGTGAGATGGTATCTCAATGTAGTTTTGATTTGCATTTCTCTAATGACCAGTGATGAGCATTTTTTCATATGTTTGTTGGCCTCATGTATATCTTCTTTTGTAAAGTGTCTGTTCATATCCTTTGCCCACTTTTGAATGGGATGAACCTGGAAACCATCATTCTCAGCAAACTGACACAAGAACAGAAAAACACCGCATGTTCTCACTCATAGGTGGGTGTTGAACAATAAGAACACATGGACACAGGGGAGGGGGAGCATCACACCCTGGGGTCTGTCAGGGGAAAATAGGGGAGGGACAGTGGGGGGGTGGGGAGTTGGGGAGAGATAGCATGGGGAGAAATGCCAGATATAGGTGATGGGGAGGAAGGCAGCAAATCACACTGCCATGTATGTACCTATGCAACAATCTCGCATGTTCTTCACATGTACCCCAAAACCTAAAATGTAATTAGAAAAAAAAAGAAAAAATAAATTAAAAAAAGAAACCAGTAACAAAACTTTACTACTGAAGTAAGAATAAATGGCTGCAGAACAATGTTTAAAGCATAATGCTAGGTCATCCATCCTGTTTACATAAAGGGCTAATTACAGCACATTCTCTAGCTAGAGGATATTTGTAAGGTATGGAAATTTTATTCTGGATCATCCATTTTTCCTGCTGTACTGGATCATTCCAATCAGCATATTAACACGATGATATTTCCCATATTTAAAATATCCTCCTTGACTGCATATTACAGCACGCGCACACGCGCACACACACACACACACACACACACACACACACACACACAGAGAGAGACAGAGAGAATAGTTCTATTTTTCTGATCTTCACAAAAAAGTTTATTAAAGCATACTAATTTCCCAACCTTTTCTTCTACTTATCTTCAATCCTGCTCCTCCTTTTATCTCTTGAATCCATTTTCAAGGAAGAAGGACTTCTTTCTCACCAGGCTTCTTTTCCTCACCACTCCAGAAAATTTACCTTTGTCAAGGTCACCAATGACCTCCATGTCGCTAGCTCCAATCTGAAATCCTCTTCTTGCCCCGTCTATCAGCAGAATATGACCCAGCTGATCACTTTTTCCCTCTTTAAACACTTTCTTTGATAAGCTTTCAATAAATCCATCTTCCTTAGTTTTTCTACCTCCCAACCCTACTTAGTCTCGTTTTTTCCTAATCCCTCTGACATTTAGATAAATACTGCCCCAAAGCTCAGTCTTTTCTCATCTCTTGTCTGGCTACACCTATTCCCTAAATGATTTCATCCAGTTTTGAAGACTTAAAATAGCATTATATACTACTGTCTCTTATGTTTGTATTTATTGCCTGGACCTCTGTATTGATCAACAGTTGGATACCTAATAAGTTTTATGTTTAATTGACGTGGAAAATGAAACATGTAACAAATTTCAGTAGTGTTTTTCTTCTTTGAACCTAACTCCTTTGATTTTGCCCAGATTAGCAAAAGGCAATTCTAACCTTTTAGTCACTCAAACCTAAAGCTCAGCATCTCCTTTGACTCTGTTTGTCCCCTCCATTCACATTTGATACGTAAGCAAATTCTATCAGCTCCAGCTTCAGATATATCCAGAATCCAGACACTTCTCACCATCTCCACTGTTACTCTCTGGACAATGGCAGTAGCCCCCTAACTGGTCTTTCTACTTCCAATAATCTTGCCTCCCTACAATCTAATCTTGATATTCTTTAGATACGCTAACCATCACCTACCTCCAGGCCTTTACACTTGCTCTCTTAATCCAGAATATTCTTCTAGCAGCCATCAGGATGCTTTGTCTGCTTCCTTATCATCTTGTCAACAAGGTCTTTCCTGTCTAATCTGCTTAAAATAGTAACTATTCCCAATGCCACTGCTCTGAATCACTTTTTTATTATATATATATTTTATTTATATATATTTATCTTATTTTATATATATGGTATATAACACTTATCACCATTTGTCATACTAGTTATTTGCCTTATTTGTTGATGACTGTCTCCCACCACTAGGATGTAAGCTCCATGAAGGCAAATGACTCTGTTTGTTTCCTGCTCTATCTTTATACTCAAAACAGGCAATGGCACAGAGTTGGCACTTGACAACATTTATTGAATTAATTAGTAAACCATTACCTATAAAAGTATTTGACAAGTGCCCACTATGTGACTCTGCTACTATTCCAAATACTCTAGCAGATCCAAAAGAAATAAGAAAATTGTCTACAACAGTCTACAAAGTCTCATTGTCTTGACTGAGATGAGAATATCAAAATTTTTTTTCAAAAGGTTGAGGAATGATTGATTGCTAACTGAATTTCAAATAAGTAAAAATTCAGAGGAAGGAAAGATGATAAGATTCAGGCAAGAAAGACTTTGTAAAGGGTGGGGAAAGGCCCAACAGGTATCTTGAGGTTGAGGGAGAGGAGCCCAACAGAAATAGAAGATATCAGCCGTGATCAGCCATCCCTAGTTTATATTATGAAAGTGATCAAGGTCAGAAATTGGATAGGCAGGGATGCAGCCTCAAAGTGGAGCCACATTTCTTAACTTTCAGTAGCCCTGGATTTAGTGTTCTTGGGGTAAATTGTAAAGGCTTCTTCTCTAATGAGTCATTCTCTGTTGATTGATTCATTCATTCTCTCAAGTAATTCATTGAACATTTATTGTTTATTCAGTATTGTGCATGTATCATATATATGGCATAATTTTTTGAAGGTTTTACAAGCCAATTGGAGAAAGAAAAAAATTAGACACATAGAAAGCAGCCAAGTAAAAGCATAGGAGGCTTATCATTACCTGCCTAATGAATAGCTCAGCCAATGTCTATTTGTTTTTGGTTTAGGTGTCAGACAGTTCAGTGCTCAACATGGATAAAATTTCCTACATCACGGTAGTTCTGTGCCTTTAGTGAGCTATCATGCAACAAAATACTTCATATAATGTAAAATGCTACTCAGACATTCATTATTGCTGTCTAGAAGTAGAGGGGTGGGTAAATAACTCTGTGGAATTTGTGCTTCCAATGAGAAATTATGAAAGCTGAGAATAATTAATATGAAGATCTTTAGAGTTAACTAACTTAAAACTGTAGAGAAAAGGTGGAAAATACTGAATTCATACATCTCAGAGAGGGCAATGAATTTAACTTGCCCAAACTTCCAACACAAATAGAACATTTCAAACTCGGAAGCCAGTAAGAAGCTACTCTTTTCTTGAATCATTTTGGAGAAAATGCATTATTTAAAGCCCTTCCATGATATCAAAGTCACTAGGCTGTACATTTTTTAAAAGTCTGTTAAGTGAAAATGCTGTTGGCACAGCACTTCTTAGTGATTTTCTCTCTTTATGCTAGAAAGAGGTTTAGTTGCTAATGTGATCCTCCTGGCTAAACTTGGACTTCCCCTACGCTGCTACCTTGCAGATGGTATCTTCTTGCAAAATGCATGTATTTGTAAGAATTACCTCCTGGGATATTGTCATTACCCAAGAGGACAAGCAATGAGAACCCATTTTCTCTCCTTTGTCCACAAAGTTAGATTGAATTTTTTTTTTTTCATTTTCAAGAACTGATGAGATTGGAAAAAAGAAGCACTTAAATTTTAGAAACAAGAAATTGAATAAAACTTTTTAAAGCCTGAGAAAGTTCAAAGTGGAAAAGGGTAGGGGCATTTTGACACATACTCTTTCAAAGTATTGATTTTTCTTTTTTGAAATGGATCTGAAAGCATGACAAATGTTTATTCCAACACCCAATACAGTATTAAAAAACCCACATGTCAGGATGGAAATCTGATGGGCTGCAACCTTAGTGGAAGGAAGGATAAAACATCTTATGTGACCCAGGGCTATGGAGAATGTCTTATTTCTCCCTCTCTTTCTTCTTCTTCTTTTTTTTTTTTGCTTGTTTTATTTTTATTCACCTCAATTACATTCACTAGAAAATAATTTTTTCCTAGAAAAGAAGAGGAAAGAAACTATTTCTACTATTAATATTACCAACACAACTTTGCTACCCTCAAGTAAAAGAATTCGTTTTCTTTTTGTTGAAGTAGAAATGAGCAAACTTGTTAATATTTTACCTTAATTACTCTTTCAGTAATAGATATTCAATCATTAGGCATCTATGTAAGGTGATTAATCAGCACTCTGTGGAATCAGAGGGGCGTCCATGCCATGCTAAATAGTTCTCCTTGCAGACCTCACAAAGGTTCTTCACACCCTAGAATGTATTGATTTCATTAGATGTGCTAATTTAGCAGTTCTCTGGTTTAAAGACCATAATTACAACACAATGCACGACCTGTGTATATATGCTTATTGCAAGGAGAAAAACTTTTACTCTCAACTTATTAACAGCAAATGTACACATTTTTTTCCTGCAAATGCTAGTTATAAATCTCCCTTATAAACCCCAAGCCTCTGTTATTATAGTCTTTTATTAATAAACTGAACAATTTCATGCAGTGTTAATGAGTTAGAGCTTATCTCCTGCTCTCTTTATGGTTAAAATGTGTTGGAGAGCTGGACAATTTATCTAAGCACGTGGGTGACTAAGGTACATGACACCTTCAATACTTAGACTCCATCTATCTCTATTTTCACTGATGTAAAAATGTTACACTTGATTTTCTTATTTTCATAGCTGTATCAGAGTTCAGCAAAAACAAATCAAACATAGTAATATGATAATAGAGCTGAATTATAGAGCATCTTCACTTTAAGTGGATTTTACTGCATTCTGTGTACACTGTGTTTTCGAAACAATTACTAAGACACAAGGAATAAATTAGGTTGTTCTTTGTTATTTTTCAGATACTAATGTTATTTAAGGCGCATTTGCATGTTTGTAAATGTTTGCTGCCTTGCCACTCAATTTTTTAAAGAATCAATTGCATACCTACCGTGTGCCGGATGCTGTGCAAAGAACTTCCATCTTATTCTTCTACTTAGCTAGATTTACTGGTGGTGCAGGGATGCTAGCGGAGGTGAGTGTGTGTGTGTGTGTGTGTGTGTGTGTGTGTGTGTGTGTGGGTCTGCCCTCTACTGGACTTGGTTTCCAAATACTGTAAGTATTTAGGATTTTTTTGGGAAAAGAAGAAGGTGAAGGAAAATCTAGGGAAAATTATATTACTTTATGTTGCCTATAAATTCTTTGGGCATTAACACTGCATTTTACATAGCCCAGGGGTTTCAGAGTCTAGCACACTACCTTATACATCCTAGGTGCTCCATAATTATTTGTTTACCAAATAAGTTAAAAAGCTTACTAGAATTTCTCTTTACACTGACAGACAGAGTCCACATGTATTTAACTCAAGGAACATTGTCTCAATCTTAGAATCTATAATCGACATGGGGGGGGAAAAGCCACAAAGCTTATTAGAGACAGGGTAGGTTTGTAAATAAAAACCCACATTTGCATAATCAACTTTATTTGTCAAATGCCAGTATTAATACTTTGGTATATTATTAATAGGGATCCAGAAGCAGGAAAAAGAGTAGCCACTTAGATATCTGCTAAAAATGTTACCCAAGTGGATAAGAACTTGAGATGTAAATTTGGCTAAGAGTAAAACAAGTATATACAGGGGGAGAGATTAGTCTTTCAACAGGTATCTTTCACTTCAGCCATATACTACATTTCACTTACCAAAATGCAGCCAACAGACAAGTAGGAGGAAAGGCTTTTTAAGGATGTGCTCTACAATGAAAAGGAACAATGTAGGAGAGATGTCTAACTGCTTACCGAAATCCATTTGCGCATCCACATTGTGGAATTTTAGCTGGAAAATGGGTCCAGTCATAGCCTGGAATGAGAATGAAAGTGACAAGTACCACTTCTGACTCAGGGCTTTATGAAGCTGAACTGCTGCATCCCTTCTCCCCTCTCTTTCCTTTCCTAGGGGAGCTGACAGCGGCATGGAACAAGACAGCAGTCTAGCAACTTACTTGCACTCGAGCAGTAGATAGGATATCAGTGAAAAAGGAGCCTTTTGTAGTAAGTCTCTGGGATTTGTTTGTTATAGCAGCTAGTATTGCTTACCTGACTAACATACACATATATATTCCGTATATTCTTCCAGATTAACAAGGCAGAAACATATATCTTTTAGGAAAAGGACCAAATAAAATATGATTAAAACAACAACTGTGCTTAGTTATCCTGAAAACACATACCCTAGGGGTTTCCAATAGCCAAGACAGCCCTGAAGCCTGTTCCTACCTGTACTGGGAATTAATTTGGTCTGTTGTTCAAGTAGGGATGGCTGCAAACAGAAGGGGCAGAGACTATGGACACAAAAAATATACAGCATGGATACACCAGTGCTGTGGTCTTAGCAACAGGGGAGGCAGCCTTGAGAGTGCCAGTGGGACACAGGCATAAGGGACAAGGAGGAAATTCATGCTCTATTTTTATGCTAATTCATTGTGGAAAAGCTAATTTCTACCACCATTAGATAGCTGGCTCTCCACAAAAATCAGCTTCTTTATCTTCAATGAAAAACACAGCAGGTGTTTTTTAGGATAACTTTAATTAATTAATTAAATTCTTTTGTTATTTTCTCTCGTTTGTAGTAAATGTTATTTTGTTCTTTTCATTCATTTGTAGTAAAGGAAGATATTTGACTACTGCTGTAATAAACCTGATACTGTGAGAAAACATGATACTGTGCTTTGCTGAATATAGTTGAGATGTCTCAGAGGAGATGCCTTGACCTATGCTGTGTGCAAAAAAACATCTAATAATGAGCTAGATTATAATTGAGTTCGGATGCATGCACTTCAGGACCTGCTGTTATCATCTTATTTTCATAAATGATCTTCACAATTTTTAAAGGAAGAAAGTGTGCATAAAAACTCACTTGTTGGGTTAGAAAGTGCTCAGAGATATTATCCTTCTCTTCCTCTTCTTGTTCATATTTTATTGTACATTTGCCCAAGGGCTATTGAACAAGATCATGTTTATTAATCCAGTAAAGAAGTACATGTGATGATGATCATTTACTCTTGACCTATAAGAAATAGGTACTTACTTTATTAGTGTAATGAAGTTTTAGATGTTCAGAATGTCTTTGCTGCCTAATTCCTCTTAGAGTTCTGGGTTTTCAGTTTCAAAAAATAGAAAGAGCACATTGATGCAAATCCACTCTCTCAGAGTCTTTAGCCTTTACATAGCTTTTTGAAATTCTCTTCTTGTTTGAGTTTGCATTTTTTGGCTCACTAAAATGTTTCTTGTTGGAATTTTGCCTTGTCAAACACTGCTTGAAATAAACTGGCCAATTGCAGGATCAGAGGGATCTTTTTATCACTTGGAGATCTGAATTATCATGGGTTATAATAAGATTTGACCTGTAGACGCAGGCAGAAATGTGTTCATAATAGCTTTGTTGTAGTTCTGCCTGGAGGCAAAGTTATAAACCAGATAACCTCCTGAGGTTCCCTACACCTCCATAATTCCATGGTACTAATCTCCTCCAGTGAATGCAAGTTTTTATTCCTCCTTTGAAGATACTACTATCCTTGCTTTGAAAATATGTTTCTCTTTGTTCTTTTAAGGCTTTAGAATATGTTACCAAAGAATAAAGTGGAAATTTTCAGGAAATTTGTGAGAATGAAGCCCTCTTCATTTTTTTCTGAAAGGAAGGAGGAAGATGGAGCAGATCCGTGGTTTCCAAAATTTATTTCAATTTAATTTAATTATGTAAACAAATACTGAGCTGTTTATTTGGCAGGCACTGTGGTAGGATAAGATACATCACCTACAAAACTAAGGAAATAGTGTCTGGCTTATCGTACAGGTTTGTTGAAAAGATGAAATGAGATCACAAATATGCCCAGAACCTGGCACATAAGAAACCTTTAATAAATAGTAGCTATTCTTGTCAGTATCAGGAAGTACCTAGACAACCTGAAAGCACTTTGAAATGTAATGGCTTGTTGATGTCAAGTTTACAATGCCTACAGTTCTGAACAGTACTGCATAGAAGGCAATGCTGACGTTTCTAGCAGATCTAGGTTGAATCCTACTTACATCATGACTGCATCACTCGATGTCAATTTTCTTATTTAGGACGATCTGTTTTCTGAATAAAGTAACTAGAATATGACAGGCTTACATCCGTAAGTAATCATGGCTATGATCGAGATGTCTTGAGCTAGGTCCTTGTCAAAGCGGAGCTGGAATGAGAATGCGGTGTGCTGGATGATCTGATAAATGACCTCAGGGAGTAGGAGTAGGGGCTGGGAAAATGAAAGAGGGAAGCAGGGAAAACAAGTAAGTTTACCGAGTTGGCCACAGCTACAGGTGACATGTTTGCTCTTGTCAGAGACTTCTGGAAACTCTTATGAAATATGTCTCAAAATTGTCTTAAAAGGGAAGTATTTATTCAGTGACTCCCAGGCAGTGATGGGCAAGAAGAAAGAGGCAGGTGGCTGGGGCTTGAGCTGGAGTTTGGGGCATGGCGTTGGCAATGTTAGGTTGCATCCAAATAAAGCAAATTGATCAGGAGACTGTCACAGTGGCTCAGGCAAGGGGTGGAGTCAAAAAGAATATGCAGTGTTGCAAAGAGGTGTCAAATATGCTGGAGGATATCCAAGAGAAAAAAATGAGGCGGTCACCTTGCTCACTAACTTGGAAGATGACACGCACATGTAAAATATCAAATGAATTTATAACTAAATTTCATGTGAGAATTCAAAGATCTGCTGGTCATTGAGGGCCTGTTTCAATTGTTTCTGCTGCACATTCTTTGGACCCTGTTCTCATATCACATTGGCTGTTGGAGTTTGGGGAAATAAAAAGAATACAGAAGGTTCCCAACCTTGAAATGTAATAAAAATTGCAGGAGTAGATCATTTTTGCTGTCTCTTCCCACTCTCTAATATTGTGTAAACCATTCTCCTAAAGCAGAACTCCAAGAACAGAATGTTTTGGATTTAGATTGGTCAGCAAATCTTTAACTAGAAAAGGAAAATGAAATATAGATGTCTTGAATTGCAGTTATGTTCAGAATAGAGAATTCTTTACAAATTTTTTGAACCAAAAGATTGTTTAAGTGTTACGAACTGTTGGAAAATGATTTTAAATAGAGAGATGCCTTCTATTCTCCTACCTCATAGCTATTAGAATTCACATTTATAACAACTTTTTGTCCTCTCCAGAGGAAAACCCTTATTCACCTGGAAGAATAGCCAGTGTAATATTAGCTTTTGCAGGTGTCCTGGTAAGCTGCTATAAAGAACGTCTACATTTCTATAAATACTGTGAGTGTGCTGGCAGAAGCTTTGGGCATAGAAAGCAACATTCACAATGAGGGAAAATTTGAGGCTCACCCAACTGTCATTCAGCTCTGTTTCAAATGTCTTCCATAAGGAGTAAAATTCACCTTAATAAGTATGCTCAACATAAAAAATAATAGTTATTCATATGTGTAATTATAGACCATCCCTGACTCATATGGCTCACTTGATGAATTTTTTACTTTACCATGGTGCAGAAGTGAGACGGTAGAAACTATGTCTACTTTTGAATCTTGGTCTTTTCCTGGGCTAGTTATATGTGGTACGATACTCTCCTGTGATGCTGGACACTGTTAGTGAGGCATTCTGCTTTTCACTCTTAGTACATTACTCAATAAATTACATGAGATATTTAACACTTGATTGTAAAATTGATTGTGTTAGATGATTTTGCCCATCTGTAGGATAATGTAAATGTTCTGAGCACGTTGAAGGTATGCTAGGCTAAACTATGATGTTTGGTAGTTTAGAAATATTAAATGGACTTGACTTGCAATGTTTTCAACTTAAAATATTTTCACCTTCTGATGGGTTCATTGGGATGTAACCTCATCCTAAGTAGAGGAACATATGTGCACATCTCTGAACAGGCAGTATGTGTAACCTAAATAATGAAAAAGTTATGATCTTTTATTACTTACTGAAGTATTTTAAAGTGACAGGCTTTTATTATTTAGTGAGAATTAAAGAGCTCATTTCCTGAAAATAGTAAGGGAAAATTTTCATCTCTTTTTCCAAGGTTGTGTCATAATTTAAGGGTTTTTAAAAATGATATAAACTGTACAAAACAAAAGGGAATATTATTTCATGTTTTATATATCAATTATTAAGAAATTAACTAAGTTTTATTAGTACTAATTTATGGAATACATGTGAAATTTTGTTACACGTATATGGTGTATAGTGATCATGTTAGGATATTTAAAGTGTCCATCATTTAAATACAATATATTTTATTAACTATAGCCATCCCACTCTGCTATCAAACACAGAATGTATTCCTCCTGTTTGTACCCTTTAACCCATTTCTCTTCATCTTCCCTCTCCCCTGACTCACCTTTTCCATGACTTGAGTCTTAATGTCTTAATCAAAATTCATGTATGTGTGTTAAATATAACATGCCTCACTTTTAATGGCATTTTTAATGCCTAATTTAAAATTAAAATTTTATTTATTCATTTTAATCAAAATGTCTATCAATATTTTTTCAGTATATTGATTAATATGTTGCTTTTTTAAAAAACTGATTATGGGTTCAGGATTCTATTTTTCCCTAGATGTCCATAGTTTTTAAAATCTTCCATTTTAAAATTGCTTGATATTTTAGAGATTCTTTTCCAAAAATATATAAAATTCATCAATCATATCATAGGTTTTCTTTGACTAATATGAGGGATTGAGCTATCATAAAAGATGGGTTTAAATTAACTCTTAATCAGGAAAAGAAAAAATTTAAATTCTATAGTTGTGTTAATGGCAAACTGGTAGAACATGTTTAACTTTAGCAATTAGGTTTTGTCTATTCTCAGACATCTTTTGTCTTCCTCCTAATTACTAGAATGCCAGTGCAGAGCTCAGATATTAAAGCAGGAGATGAAATACTGAAATAAGTCTTTTGTTGTTCTGTTGGCTTGAGAATGAGAAACAGTTTCTGATTCTCACAATAATGAGTCAGAGTCCTTGTTTTAAGATGATAAACTGGAATATTTTGGATAAAATGCTGAGTGAATTAATGCCATTTCTGGAGTTAATCAGCAGCGCCTGTGTCTGCACAGAATTATGAGTTCAATTCTTTCAACTGAAATAATTGGTCACTTCCAACAATAGATTTGAGAGATTTTTAAGGTCAAAATGAGAAAAGACTGTTTACATGCATTACATAATCGCTGGGACTGAACTTTCCACTGTATTGACTAAATGACCTAATTAACAGCTAGGTTTAGCATTTTGTCTACATGGGTGACCTTCCAAGCATAGCCCATACATGGAGAGTGCAAGGCCAGTATCCAGAGACATTCAGTTTGTGTGAGAACTTGGCCCTACTTTGGTAGAAAGCCAGCTTCTTGCCTTTAATGTTGCTAATTGTATCTAAGCTCATGTTCTCCTTTTATTTAGGAAGCATTGCTGCTTGTTATGTACCTATAAACACCTGGGAAATGGCATTTCTAAGAATAAGAATTACACTCCCTTAGGAGATAAAGACTGGTCAAAAAACCTTTCATCTCCTATAATTTTGTAGTTCATCCTGAGTGAACTGTTGGCCTCATTTCAAGGGCTATGTCTCTACCAGTCCATCACGGGGGGGATGGCAAATAAAATATTTAAATAGGGTTTTTGGAGACTTCCACGTAATATTTTTGTCTCCTCTTTCAGACAAAACATCTGAACAAATGAATGTAGACGCTGTTTTAAATGGGGCAAATTTAAAAGCTGAGCTAATAATTTCAAAGTGAACTCATACATTAAAAGAAGTACAGTATTATGTTTTCCTCTGGCACTACTTTTAGAGGTTTCATCCTCCAGATCCATGTGTACGTGTCAGGAATTGGCTATTGGTTCACTGTTATCAACTCTCTTAGAAAGATTCATTAATTTTATAACACAACATCCCTTAACAATGAATAGCTCCGCAAACAGGAGCTTCATTATTTTAGTCACCTCAAGCCTGCTTGGCATGCTGCAGGATTCTTTGGGAATAGAGTTTTGCAAGATGAGACTATTCCCATTTTCAATAACTCATGCATCTGTTCATACAGTGTCATCAGTAAAGCAAATAATAAACCACTCTCAAGGAAACCTATAAAAGGTTGTCCTCCCTATTCTGAGCTAGAGCATAATCCTCCCAAAGACCATTCTTATCAGGCTCAATGAAACACTGTAAGCGAATTATTGTGGCTAGTAACCAGTCAAATCACAGAAGGAGAATGAAAAAAGATGCCTGTGCTGTCACACTGGGGAGACCTTGCTTTAAGTACTAAATCTTGGATATATTACTTGATCTCTCTGAACTATAGTTTCTACATCAGTAAAATGGGGACAATAGTGGCTTCCTCGTAGAAGTGACATAACAGTTGCTTAAGATGATAAATGTAAAGTGTGAATGCACACCATCAATTACTGGCTGATATTTCAGTCAACAGTTTTATTAGCTAATATACTTCCTGCTTTAAGTGATGAAAATCTAACTCAAATGGCTTAATAAGATGATTTATATGTCACATAGCAAGAAGTCTGGAGGTAAAGCAGGCCCAAGTTTGGCAATTTCAATGGCACAATCATGCCCAAAGAGGTTCAGGTCCTTACAACTTTCCACTCGACTGTTCTGAATATGCTTCCTGGGCTAGCTCCTTTCACAAGTCACAAGATGGTTTGTTTCATTTTAGGGGTCTTTTCTTCATCACTAAATGTCCATAGTCAGAAAATGGGGTTTTGTAGCCCAATATCTCTTGTAATTGTTCAGAAGTCCTTCCCAGGAGCCACCTGTCTCCCTCATTGGTAACTTGGTTGGACTTGTGTCCCATGCTTATATCCCCTGCTTCCCAGGCACGCTGGGAAGACAAGTGGCATCACCATGATTAGCAATGACCAGTCCTGATGTGTCCCCTTGGTTAGATGGGGTTGGAGATGGGGTAGGCACCTCGACATACCTACCTGATTGAAACCTATGCAATTACTATTAGCAAGATATAAAGAGAAATAGTTGGTGGACAGGTAACCAATAGTGTCTTACACAATTACTATCTTAAACTCCCCTGTAGACATCCCATAACACCAAATGCTGAGAGAAAGCAAAAGCTGCTCCCTGTAAGGTGTAAGAATTGAATTGGAGGAGGCAAAAGGTTTGAAGCCAACTCTAATGAAGTGTTCTATGGCATAGAGCAGTGCTTCTCAGGCTTTAACATGCATATAAATCCCTTGGGAATCTTACTAAAATGTAAATTTGAATACAGTAGTCTGGAGTGGTGCTGAGATTCTGCATTTCCAAAAGCTTCCAGGTGATGCTGCTGCTTCCAGTATGAGGACCACACTTTAAAGAGCTGAGACACAGACCACATGTGATGCTAGATGTGTAGGAAGAGTGGAATCTGGATCATTCTGGAGTGTTTCTCAGAGATGACAAGATACTGTGTGAGCCCTAAAGCTAATAGGATTTTGATAAATGGAGAAGACAAAATATAATATGATTTGGGATCTTTTAGGGGAACACATTTGATAACTAGATAACACCAAGGACAGTAATGTTGTTATTAAGACATCAAAACACAGTATATATTTCCTGAATTAAACAGCAGGCACACCATGCCAGAAAGCCATGGCTCTTAGGATTACTTGCTCTTATATATTTATTTTTTATCTTAATGCCTAAAAAGAAATAGAGAAGGTAATAGTACATTTGTACCTCACAGCAGAATAGCAAGTTAAAAGAACTCAACCAGGATTTTGATATATTTTCATGAATGGGAACGGGCCTTTGCCTAAAGATAAATTAACTCTTTGGGATTTTTTGATATCTTTTATCCCTCAAAATTACCCAAACAAAACTTTACCACTATTTTAATGGTTACATTTTTTTCTTTCTTAATGCTATGTGTTTTGTGATTAAATTAGTCAAATGAGTTCTTAGAAAATGAAGAATTCAATAAGGGAAACCAAAGCAAAGAGTAGATACATTTATAAAATCAACTTCCTTTAAAAAAGTATGTACATATGTGGGTAAAAAGGCCATTACACCAGTTGACATTGGTTGACCAGCCAATAGCACTGCTGAGGCTGCACGTCCATGTTCCTGTGTTAATAATAATGATGTCATTTTTCTTTTGGGGTGTAACTGGGGACAACTTGAGAGGTCAAGAACAACAAGACTATACAAGATTAAAAGGAAAAAAGATAATTGTGTAATGTCACTGATTACATAGCAACTTTGCAGACTGTTGCTTGAGACGCTTTCTTATCCCCTCGCCGTGAAGGCCAAGAAGCTGGTGCTTAGGAACATCAGGGAGACTGATGTATTTTTACATGGAATAGAATGAGTAGCAATGGAGAGTGAAGAAAATAGATGGGATACTAGCTCTGAATTTTGGATTATTCTGCATTTGGTGACTTGTACTCTGGAATACTATATTCTACTATTACACATTATATAATATTGTTGATCAATGAAAAAATGATAGCACTGGGTAATCAAAATAAATTAAGTATGGAGGTCAGGATGCTAGCTTTGGCAATCCTATGAATTACCTATCTGGTTCTCAGGTTACTCATCTGTAAATGAGAGTTGAGACCTAACAGTGTTTCCCCAAACCTGTCAAACATCAGAATAATCCAAGGGGTTTTTAAAAAGCACAGATTCCTTGGACCCACCAAATACCTGCTGAATTAAAATTCCTGGATTGGAGTGGGCTCACGATGGGGCCCAAGCAATACGTACTTTTAAAAGGCTCCTTGGCTGATTCTCTTGTACCCCTTCTCCCCATGTTGGAGGACTCTAAGATCCAATTCAGCTCCCAAATCCTATGATTTTAATGTGACAGTTAGGATAGTGATTCAAAAATAGGGAATGATTGAAAGGAAAATTATCTAGATAGCCATAACCATAGTATTCTTAAGTTATTAGTTTACTGTGAAATGGTTTTCACAGTGGTTGGGCTCCAGGATTTGCCTCAATCTTGCTGTGTCTCACCTTTGCCTTTGGGAATGGCCATCTATCAGTGCAAAGCTGATTTGGACTGATAAACCACTTTATTTGTGCTTGCAGATCCTGGTCTGTATTTATTCAAGCACAATTCCAAACAGTAGGGTTTTCCAGTTAACATTTTGTAAAGCTCACAAAAGATTGTTATTTTGCTTATTGCTTTGAAAGCCTGTCGGGGGAGGAGGCATGTTTTCATGAAAGTATTGTCTTAAATCTGCAAACGCAAAATTGTGTAATGGCTTATGCATCAGAGGGTTGGTTCTAGAGCACTCTGTGGTCAACTCCAAGGGCCAGTTGGGAGTAGGGACTGTTTTTTTATCTCTTCTCCATAAGCTGCTGAATGTGTGTATCTTAAAAGGACAGGGCATCTTTTCCTTAAAAGAAATTGCTGGAGTTTTGTAATTTTGGTGGTGCTTCTTCTGCCTTATTGACTATTAAAATGGTATCCTAGAAGTTTCATTTCAGGGAAATACATGCACATCTCATAGGGTGGGTGGATCTTCTCTATACCTGTGCCTTTAAACCAGGCCAGTGGCGGCTGAGCACATCTGGCACTCAGATCCAAGGAGCTTTGCTGCTCTGGCTGATTTCTGTGTTTGCAACAATTGCCCTCTCTTACCACTGGCAGTCCTGCTCTCACAGCCCAGTTGTGTTAGTTCCTTTCCTCTCTATTCCATGTCTATACTTAACTGGCCTCCGGCCTTCTGCCCATGCTTTCCACTCTTAGTCCTGAGGACAGAGTTAGAATTTGAGTGTTGCTGTTTTTATCTCTGTTTCTTAGACCCAGATAATGATTGCCTTCTGACTGTATCTGCTACTTCAGGTGACCATCCACTGAAGAAAACTCCAGTCCCTATTTTTACATCATGATTGGATCCTTCCCCTTCCCTTCCAAATTCATACCCCACAAAAACATCTTCCTGACATTTCCCCTCTGTGCCTGTGGATGGGGACTAGACTGATGTATGGGATTTATCTTATTGGAGACCTATCACAAGGTGGTAGAATTAATAGTCTAACTCACTGCCTTTCCAACTTTAATGTGCAGACAAGTCATCTAGGGATCTTATCAAAATGCAGATTCTAATTCAGTAGGTCTGGGTGGGCCTTTCTAAGAAGCTCTAGGTGATGCAATGCTGCTGGTCTGCATACCACAATTTTTGTAGAAGGGTATAACTAATCCCAGAGGCAGTACAATATAGAGCAGAGGTTTTGAACCTCTGCACTGGAATTCTTTGATGTATGGGGCTGTTCTTATGCATTATAATGTATTCAGCAATATCCTGGCTTCTACCCTTTAGGTGCCAGTAGTATTCTCCTCTCCCAGTTGAGACCATCAAAACTGTTCAGACATTACCAAATATCCTTTGGGGTATAAAACCACTCCTGGTTGAGAACCACTGGCATAGAGGTTATTACTAAGGGCTTGGGATTGGAATGCTTGGATTCAAATTGTAGCTCACCAACTTACTAGATGTGTAGTCTTGAGCAATTTACTTTTCTGTGCCTCAATTTCCGTCTACATAAAATGGGACTAATAATATCTACATTGGATATTCATAGGGTTGCTGGGAGGATTAAATGATTAAATGTCCATGAAGTGCTAACAACTATATGCATATGAGCACCTGGAAATCAACGTTAGCAAATATTATCAACGCTTCACTTGATACTAGCCTTTTCATTAAAGGATACTAACTTACTATCTGCAAACATACCTTGATCAATCAAAAGAGAATACATTTTACATATTCTTGGATTAATACAATGTAGTTATTTACTTATCCAGATTAGGAATAAAAAACAGCTCATTAAAAATACATTTTGGCATTTTGTATTGATTTGACTTAGTTAATTACTATCCAGTATCCAACACCTAATTAATTCCACTTGAACCTCATACAACAGTAGGGGGGAACGGAGGAGGAAGATAAAACATGCCTATATATGCAATTCCTAACAAAACAACAACTCATCTAATCTTCATCAAATCTAAGTTCTGAGACTTGGATAATAGTTTTGCAGTCCCCAAACCTTCTTCTAAGAATAGGCATTAATAATTTCTATGATATGTCAGGGTTTAATATTTTGTTATGTACTTAATTAATTTTTGCTTTTTCAATGGAAGAAGTAGGTGTAAAAATATACCATGAATTCCTGCTACATTGAGACTGAAGTCACCCAGTAAAGGCCCAGGACGATTCAGACTAGTGACTAGAAGATAAGGGTGAAACTAACCTAGTAGATGTGGAGTTTCAAACTTTGAGTGTCTAGCCTGTAGACTGGTCTGGTACACAGAGTCCTCATGGAGGAAATATGTCAGTGTTAATAGAACCATGCCTTCAAGTTGGCTGGATTTTAGTCTTAGATATGCCTCTATCAAATCTGTGACCTCTACAAAAGTCTGTGACAAGTCACCCGATCTCTCCGGGCCAGCTCATGCCTGCTTTGGTAGTGATTAGCTCTTCCAGTAACCCAGAACCGGGCAGGCTCAGATACTCCCTTCCCCAGACAGAACTGAATAACCCCTGCTGAGTGCTAACTTGCCAGTTAGCCCTTCTCTCAAAGCACACTGCCGATGTCCATTCTGGTTGCAATAAATAGAATCATATTTTCCAGGTTCATAGGGATAGGACTTGATTTAGTTAATCATGATCCTATATTCAATGGTCCTCTGTTCAATGATCCTAATTAATGCCACCTGTCTGTTTAGTGAAAGTTTTAGGAAGACTCTTTCCTTTTGTTGTCAACACTTTTGCTAGGATGGCAAAGTGTTCACTTTGAAGAACCCTATCATTATGATATTTGCATTATTTTTCCATAATCATATGCCGCCACTGACCTTGCATGGCACTTTAAGAATAAGGGCTCTTTAGAGTTTACAGGTCTCTTTGAGACAGCTTAGCTTATGGAACAAGAAAGCAATGTGTTATTACTGTAGATATGCTTAGAGCATTTTTACATGGTGATAGAACAGCCGGTCATTTCAGTGGAAAAAGCCCACTGGTATTTGGTTTTATGTAAATCAAAAACAAAGGATGAATAAATAAAATGTGAAATATTGATTGAATTTTTCAACGGATGTCCAAGCAAAAATGAAGTGGGATTCATAGCAGTCTTACTTGTTGTCTAACCATATTCATATGCAGCTAACAGTTGTTGAGTGCTTGCTGTATGCTGGGCACAATGTTAGGTACATTTTGTGCATTATGGTTCACTTGATTCTCATTCTAAAACAATATGTTCCTATTTACCACCCCCCTCATTTTATAGTTGAGTAAATGGAAGTCCAGAAAGATTTAGTATCTTGTTCAAGGTCACAGGGCTAGTAAGTGATAGAGCAGACATTAGGTCTAAAGATCTAGACTTCAGAGCTTTTACCCATGATGCCAGCTCCATCAAAGTTTATGCAGTAATTTTATTTTAAAATGTTTTCAGTATTCACACTCTCAATGACACTAACAACATTCTAAATGCGTTAAATGGAAATTTCCTGGTACTTCAGGTTGGAGAATTATGCAATTCACATAAGAAACAAATAAATATGTTCTTCTTGGATATCATTGGCACATTGCCCAATCTCATTATCTATTGACATTTTGGAGATATCTCCAACAATAATATCTTGACTTATTTGAGCACTTATTTTTGTTTAATAGAATACTGTGTTTGCTATCTGTTTTCATTGTCATAGCAAGGGAAGACCAATCTGCTGTTCTAGTAACTACTGTTTTTTTTAACTTATAATCACTGTAAATTCAGAGCTGGTAAAAAATGTCATCTGATAGAACTCCTCTAGGAAGCCACAAAAAGGAAGTGCAAATCATTTCCTCACTTCCTGCCAATAATCTCAAACCAAGACGCGGAAGGTGCATTTTTAGAAAGGAGAGACTAATTCGTGGTCTGAGGCAGTTACTATAAAATTTCCTTGAAAGCTCCAATTAGGAAGTGAAAGGATACACTAAAGTAAAAGGAGTTGACTCCTTTAGAGTTGTAATGACTAAAAGAGAAAAGACCTTTCGAAAAAAAGGACGTTGTATTTACTAATCACCATTAAACTGCTAGGAAGGATGAGTACATTTTTTATCTTCAAGTCTCGTAGTAAAGTCATAATTAGTTTCTTAAGGATGAGTACATTCTTTAATCTTCAAGTCTCGTGGTAAAGTCATAATTAGTTTCTTAAGGGTCCGGAGGAGGTAACCAGGATGGAGAGCCAGTCTCAAGTCAATGTAATTTGGATTGTAAGAGGTAGGGCTGGGCTGGACACTATGGCTCAAGCTATGTAATCCCAGCACATTGAGAGGCTGAGGCAGGTGGATTACTTGAGCTCAAAAGTTCAAGATCAACCTAAGCATAATGTCGAAACCTCATCTCTACAAAAACATACAAAAATTGGCCAGGTGTGGTGGTGCATGCCTGTGGTCCCAGTTACCTGGGAGGCTGAGGTGGGAGGATCACTTGAGCCCTGGAGGCAGAGATTACAGTAAGCAAAGACTGCATCACTACACTCCAGACTCTAGCCTGAGCAACAGAGCCAGACCCTGTCTCAGAAAAAATAAAAAAAAGAAACAAAGGTTGAAGAAGAGAATAATAGGGACCTACCATAATTATTCTAAAATATTCTAAATAACTGTCATGTTCACAATAATATTAATAAAAATATCTACTGTTTGTTGGCACTTTTGGTGTTAGGTTCATTGTACACCATCTCATGTAATTCCTACTGCAGCCTGAAGCTTTATGTACTATTTTCACCCCCATTCTACAGATAAGAAAATAAGAGTCCCAGAGGTTGAGAACCTTGTTCCAGGTTCAGGATGGTAGTTCATGGTGGAGTCAGTACCTAAAAAAGCTCTGTCTGCTTTTGGAGCCCTCTGTCTTGATCACAATACACACTCCTCTTTGTGAATGAAGGCTTAGGTTGATTCTTATTCCATTCAGATCTTCACAGCAGATCCATGACTAATGGGTAAAAGTTACAGGATGGCATACTTAGGCTCACTGTATCTAAATTTTAAGTAAGTACATTTAAAATCATCTATTTTCCATGTTAAAGACTTTTGAATTTATTCTTTAGGCAGTAGTAAGCTACAGATGGGCTTTTAAGCAAGAGTATATTGGATTTGGAGAAGGTAGGGAAAATAAGACAAAATTATTACCTTAGAAGATTGTTGTAATAGTCTTGGCAAGAGGTGATGGAATCTGGACTTTGGGCAGTTGATGAGGGGATACTGTATAGGAAACATATTCCAGAGGAACCTAAGAGATAGGCAGGAGGGACAACTGATCAGCCAAATGTGGTGAGCGAGGTAGAAGGAAGAGTCAGCGATGCTTCTGAGACTTCAGCTTAGACAACCGAGTGAGTGCCTGGTGACACTATTAACCTCGATACGTTATAGAGACTGATTTGGGGTTGGAGAATACGTCATGTATTTAGTTACCATCTTGCTGAGTTTGAAGTGCCTGTGCCACATCAACAGAGAGATATACCTTGTGCAGGTAGAAATGAGCCTCCAGTTTGGGTCCTTCACATTGGAGGTATGGGAGTGGATGGACACACCCAAGGACTATGCAGAGTGAGAAGACTGGAAGGCCAAAGACCATTCACAGAGCACACGGTGGTCATGTCTGCTCTGGCCATTGAGCAGGTGGTTGCTGGTGAAGGAAAGCTACAGAGAGAAAATTACATAATCAAGCCTCAAATCACAAGAGAACGTATTTTTTTTTTTTTAGATTGTCTGCTAAAATAAAGCAATCTGTGTGCAGCTGAACATTTCCAGTTTTGTCTTACAAAAGGCTCCCAACAGACTAGAGTCAGTAGAAACTGGTTCCAGGGTCTATGATTTAGGTTGGTATTCTTAAGATCCTGCTTCCTCTCCTCCTATTGCCCCATTCACCCCAGTCATCTGGGAATTAACCCTTCTTTTCAAAATTATGGCTTGCCAACATTCTTATGTTCTAAATAATTTTTCTGCATTAACAACATACCTATCCTTGAAGTGTGATAAAATACATTGAAAAGGCATCAGGTTTTTATTTTTTGGTTTTTTAAAAAATAAGAATAACAGCCTGAAATCATTTATCTTCCTTTTTTGTCTTTTTAAACATGTTTCTTCAACTACAAGTGGAATGGTAAGAAGGCCATCTCACAGGTTTTCTTCTCTTCATTTCTTGACAGTCTGTGTGACCTTGTACAAGACACCTCAGCTAGCTGATGCTAGCTTTTCTTTTAAACACAGGAATTGGACTACATTTTTGAAGTTCCTTTCAGCACAAAAGTTTTGTGATTTCACAATTCAAGTTTTGCACATAAATGCCATTTAAATGTCATTGGTTAGATCACCAAAAGGCTAATAATTGTATAATCAGGAATAGATCAAATACCTTTGCAATAAGATTCCTCAAATATTGAAAAAGTCCTCTTTACATGAATGAAATCCAAAGAATTTTTTTTCTTGAGGTCAAAATCTCCATTTTAGTATGAGCTCTAATTAAATTAAATCTTGAGAAATTTAAACTGGAAATATAGAAGAGCCCCCTCCTTCCCCTGACTGACTCTAAAGGTTACAAGATAATAGAACATGTTCTTTAGGAAATGTACAGACTTTTAAGAAAGGTGAATAACTAACTTGTTGAGGAAGCGGTAGCTCTAAGCTACAACTTAGAGTGGGTGAATTTAGCAAGAAAGCCTGCTTTGACAAAAAGGGACACAGAGATCAGACTAGACTGGGTATGGTGGTGTCCTCAAAGAGCTGACAGAAGTATCCCCTGAGAGATGGACCAAATCACAGCTGACATGGAAAGACAATTGTCCAAGTAGGGGAAGCATGCTGAGTGCCACTCCTGGTAAGAAAGATAAAAGAAGTCCATAAATAGGAAGCCAAATGAAAGAGTCAATGATAGAGAGCGTCAGGAGTAAGTTGAGAAGCAAGGTGTGAGAATATTTGCAGGGAGAGCAGTGCTGGATAAAGGTTGTTGCACCATGAAAGCCTTCTTTTATATGTCTCCAGCTACCTGTCCTGAGAGTTTTGAGAAGCCAGGCGGAACCACACACTAGGAGGTAAACTGCCTTTCGTGCTCTGAGCATCCTCGGTCTCGGAAGAGAAAACTGCTAAGGGAATGGAAGTCTTTCCTTCCTTGAGAAATCTAGAAATTGGGCCAATGGTGCATACGGTGCATACAAGTGATATAATGTGCTATCAAGATGTGACTGTATATTATGGTACCTGCACTTTCTATGTATTTCAGTGGACTTGGAGATGATCCCTTAGGTCAGTCCTGTCTCCCATCCTGTCACTGCTCCCCCTCCACCTTGGGTCAGTCACTCCTTCTGGAACAGTGACAGCCATCACCAAAATTGAGAACTCAGTGTGACAAAAGGGCTGTTTTCACAGTTCTCTGGCAACATAATATAAAAGTTCACCACATCAGGCACATCATCTTAATTACCAGGGTCAAAAGGACCTTTAGATGTGACAAATTGCTGCCTTCTTAGTTAACTTCTTCCTTTTGATTGGCAAGGAGGAGACTGCAAATCACCAACACCAGGGTGATCACTTCACTGTTTCATTTCCTTAGATTTGTCTTCATCAGTTGCAAATATGGATTTCAGCAAGAGTCTTTTGTATTGAAAGATATATGAAAGGAAGCCAAAGCTCACACTTAAAGGTGAGAATGAACAAGGGCACCAGAAATTCGTAAGGAAACCAGCTAATACATTTCTTCAGTCTACATTTTTTAAGGACCTACTCTGTGCCTGGCACTGTTTCTTTAGGCACTGGTGGGTGCAAGAGTGAACAGACTGACAAAGTTCAGCTCTAATTGAGCTTACATTCCCATAGAAAAAACAAATACACAACAGCAAAATGATACATAATGATAAGTGCTATACAAAGAACCAAGTAGGGGGATGTGATAGAGAATGATAGTGGCTACTTTATTTAGGTATTTGGAAAGGCCTCTTTAAGGTACTGACATCAGCACTGAGGTCTACTGAGGTCTGAATGATAAGAGAGAGGCAGCTGCATGCAGGTCTGGTGGTAAGTGTTCCAGGCATAGCACAGAGTTGGTTCAAAGTCCCTGAGGCAGGACTGAAATTGGCATGCAAGACTATAGGCAACAGTGACAAAGTAGAGAAGTAGAAGATGAGTTCTCAGAGAAAAATAGGGGTCAGATTGAATGAAGAATTTAGAATATATTCTAAGCGAACTGGGAAACCATTGGAGGGTTTTAAGCAGGAAAATGATTTTTTAAAAATGTATTTTACTGCGTTTTAGGTTTTGGGGTACATGTGAAGAACATGCAGGATTGTTGCATAGGTACATACATAGCAATGTGGTTTGCTGCCTTCCTCCCCATCACCTATATGAGGCATTTCTCCCCCATGTTATCCCCTCCCCAACTCCCCACCCCCTGCTGTCTCTCCCCTAGTTCCCCCCGACAGACCTCAGTGTGTGATGCTCCCCTCCCTGTGTCTATGTGTTCTCATTGTTCAACACCCGCCTATGAGTGAGAACATGTGGTGTTTGATTTTCTGTTCTTGTGTCAGCTTGCTGAGAATGATGGTTTCCAGGTTCATCCATGTCCCTACAAAGGACACGAACTCATCATTTTTTATGGCTGTGTAGTATTCCATGGTGTATATGTGCCACATTTCCCCTGTCCAGTCTATCATCGATGGGCATTTGGGTTGGTTCCAAATCTTTTCTATTGTAAACAGTGCTGCAATGAACATTGGTTTGCATGTGTCCTTATAATAGAACGATTTATAATCCCTTGGATATGTACCAGTAATGGGATTGCGGGTCAAATGTAATTTCTATTTCTAGGTCCTTGAGGAATTGCCACACTGTCTTCCACAATGGTTGAACTAATTTACACTCCCACCAACAGTGTAAAAGTGTTCCTATTCTTCCACATCCTCTCTAGCATCTGTTGTCTCCAGATTTTTTAATGATTGCCATTCTAACTGGCATGAGATGGTATCTCAATGTTGTTTTGATTTGCATTTCTCTAATGACCAGTGATGATGAAAAAAAAGGAAAATGATTTTATCCAGTATACCCCTTGAAAAGATCACTGTGGCTGCTATATGGAAACTGGATTGTATGAAGACAGGCATGTAATAACAGGAGTCCATTAGGAAACTACTGCTGTTACCCACTAGGAGTGATCATGGTGGCTTTGACCAGAGTGATGGGAGTAGAAATGAAGACAAGTGGATGCATGCAGGATTTATTTTGGGGGTAGATCTAACAGAACTGGTTATTTCCATGTAGGTGGAATGACAGAAAGCATGAAGGATAATTCCTGGAGTTTGCAGGTGAACAGAATCAATGTTCAATTTGAAGTACATGTGTGATGTCAGAAAAGATGTCAAGTAGGCACTTGGATACAGAATTGGAGCATGGAGGAATGCTCAATTCTGGTGTAGAAGAGACAGGTACTGCTCACTGCACATTCCTGTGCTTTCCTGCATTTTTGACCCAGCCTGCATTCTGGTAGGGTCACATGACTGGTTCTGGCCAATGAGCTATATCACCTTGGGCTGAAACATAGAAGAGGGAATTTAAATTTTGCAGTGATCCCTCCTGCTGCTGGCACACAGAACAGCAATGACCCAGATGGCAAGCTCTTTTCAACCTGGGTCCCTGAGTGGGCTATGTGAAGCAGAGTCACCGTTTCCTCTCATAACCTGCATTAGTCATACAGGATGAGAGACACATAAATCTTCTGTGTGAAACCAGAGAGGTTCATTAGCCAGTGGGGGCTTTTCTTTCTTTCTTTCTTTCTTTCTTTATTACTGTAGCACAACTTAGCCTATACTGACTACTACAGCTAGAGAAATGGATTAAGGCATTACTAGTAAAAGGATACTTTCTAAAATTATGGGAATAGATGTATTCATTCAAGGAGAAAGTCTAGACAGACAGTAAAGGGGAGACCAGTCTAGAACTCTAACATGCTCCAGCATGCAGGAGTTGAACAGAAGAGGAAAGCAAGTGTAGTGTGAAGCCTTCTTCTCTTAACTAGAAAGTTTGCAAGCTACAGTGTTCATGAGTGAGGCATAGAGGGTGTTCTTATGCCTCTTCTGTGCCAATACTTAGCATTTCAACACCAAGAATCCTGTTCTTATGCCTCTTCTTCTCTTAACTAAGATTCTTGGTGTTGAAGTGCTGAGTATTGGCACAGAAGGGATGATTTTGCAGCATGCATAGACACTGCAATGGCAACTGAGTTTCCCTAGCCACGTGGGTGTGAGAGAGAACCTGTGCTGTGATTTCGTAGAGTTAAGTAATGACTAGAGCACAAAACACTAAAAATATCACATTGACAAATACACTATTTCAAGCCAGCAGGTCACAAAACTAGGGATTTTTTTTTTTTTAACCTGGCTCACAATTTGGGCAGAGGCAGATGTATTCGACCCATCAAGCTTTTCTGACATCTCCCAGACTAGGTTAGATGCTCCTCCTTGGGGTTTCCACTGTATCTACTGGATGCCTCCAAGCCTTGGTATATGGCAATTTAAGTGTTTGTTTCCTCAGACAATATTTCCTCCAAGACACTCTCCAGTGCTTATAGTGGTGTCTGCCACAAAGTGGATTCTCAGTCAGTGTTTGTTCAATGAATAAACAGTCTTCCATGGCACCTGGCAAGAGTACTTCTCACAGATGTAAGGTGATACGGGTTCTGGTTGTTAAAAACATAAGGAGATAATATTTCTACTAACATTACATGACTATGAAAAGTCTAACCCTCTTGTTCAGATTCCTCACATATCATAGTCCATCAACAAGTACTTAACAGAGTGCCTGCTGTGTACCAAAAATTGTGCCATTGGAAAAAAAATATCTATCTTAGCCTTTATTCTCAAGGAACTAGCAATTTAGTTGAAAGGACCAGCTAATGACTATGAAACTATTAGAGAACAGTAGGAAATAATATACAGTTAATTGAAAAACTGAATGGCAGAGACAATGAGCATTACAGGAGTATGATAAAGGGAAGACATAGATAAATGTGGAATGAAATAAGATCCAGAAAAATTTCATAGAAGAGGTGGGACTTTGAGGGAAAGTAAGATTTGCAAGGCTGAGGAGGGAGAGGTGGAGGGGACCTGACTCAGAATGTGTGGGAAGGTAAGGTGGGGCCAGATTAGGAAGGATCCCAAAAGTCAGTGAGGTGCTAACTTATGCCATTCGTTAATATTTAGTAAGGCCCCACCATATGCCAGTCACTGTTGTAAGTACTGGTGTGTGAGAGTGTGTGGAGTGAGTGTGTGTGTGTGTGTGTGTGTGTGTGTGTAGTCCCTGACCTCTTAATAAGAGGATGGATAATAATCATTGAAAAACTATCTAACAAAATTTTAGCTTGTGATACAGGCTGCGAAGGAAACAAAGACCAGATAAGAGATACAGAGAGATGGAGGAAGATATTTTCTATAGAGGAAGGTAAGGGAAAGCTTTTCTGTGGAGCTGATAGTTTTGAAGGGACTCACATAAAGTGACAAGATGCAGATAATAGTAGGTTCCTGGGAATCAAAGTGATATGACAGAGTATTTCAGGAAGATAACGCATAATATAGAGAAAGGTGGAGTCAATAGCAGCAAGGAAAATGGCATAATTCAGAATCTAAGAAGAAAATACTAGAAAGCTTTAGTTAGGGGATTTCTTTATATGCTTTCTTTTAAACATCAGATGTATTGGGACTTTTCTCTATAGATATTTGGGTGCTATAGTTTAAATAACTATGACTTGAAAAAAATAATGCTCTTTTATCTGTTCCACCCTCTATGTCACACTCATGAACACTGTAGCTTGCAATCTGTTGACAATAGTCATTTCCCAATATTATCTATTCTTCCTATCCTATAAAGGGACCTACTGTCCATCAGATAGGCTGGTGTCCTTAGAAGACAGAGAAATAGAAGACACAGGCCCTCTCGCCCATCTCCTCAAAGTTAGGCTTATGAGCATCATGTGGCTTTTTGTCCAGCAGAAGAGGATTAAGGTTGCCAAATCTTCGGATAATAACGAGCTCCAGTCTACATGATACCTGGTCTTTACAAACCAAGTCATTGTGAATGTGATCCAAGTTGTCACTTCAGGGCTTTTATTATCTCCACATTAGTCGGTGTTGTGTCTTAGATATATGGAGGTTGCCAGCTTGTTTAGTGTGGGTTGAATGACTGCCTCTCCTTTCTTTGCTTTGGTTTGGTAACGTTAGAGAACAGCGGGGAAGAAGGGATCATTGTACTATAGATCTCTTGGTCAGTAAATAGTATTGGAAGATGAGCACCAAAACAAAGAACCCAGATAATTCTGGGCATTGGAGTGGGTGATAGGGCCTTCCAGGACAGGGATCATAAGCAAGGGTCTGAGAACTGACTGAATGGGGCTGATTACTGTCCAGCTTCTCCATAACACTGCTATATGACAAGAAGACAGAGCCAAGATCTTTCCAAATATTCATCAAACCATCCAGTTCTCTCTTTCCATTAACCACTGCCATCTCTTGCCTGGACCATGGGCACCCCTGTTACACACTTGCCATTTTCTTGGTTTCTGCACAGCACCAAGGTGATCTTTTTAAAGTCTAAATTAGATCATATTGCTCAAAGAGATAAAACCATCCACTGGCCACAAGCACCTCCCCCTTTGCCCCTGTCTGTCTTTCCTATCCCACCTCATTGCAGTTTTTCCAGGCTCACTCCTGTCCGACTACCTTGGCCTCCGATAAGTTTTTTTGTGTGCCAGCCTCTTCCAGCCACAGGCTCTTTGGCCATGTATCCTTCTTCTTCCCCTTTCTTGGCTGATGCCTACTTATATGAAACGCAACGTATCTCGGTGATTAAAAATGCACACACTAGTGCCAGAATGCCTGGCCAAATTCTAGCTTTTCTACTTATCAGCTGTGTGACTTTGAATGAGTTGCTTAAACTCCCTATGCCTCTATTATAAAATGGAGTTGAAAATAGTGTCCACATGTTTCGGTAGTTATGAGGATTAAATGATATGTATATAAAGGATTTAGCCTAATGCTTAATATCATGAAACATCTTCATAAATGTTACCTCTCATTCATGATTGGATCTCCACTTAAATATTTCCTCTGAAAGATCTTGCCTGGTTCTGACCTTCCTTTCTACCCCTGCTCTACTGCATTCCTTTTTTATTGCAGGATTCTTTTCCTTTTCTTTCATATTACATGTTTATAATCATTTGCATACCTGTTTATTGTCACTGCATTAGACTATAAATGCCATGAGGGCAGGGACTCTGTAGCACTGAATAACCAATACCTAGTGCAGTGCCAGGCACATAGGAGACACTAATCAAATATGTTGCTGAGTGAATGACTGAGGCTGATGGTTCAGGACTTAGTTTGTGAGTGTTGAGGGTCTGCTGGGAAAGCATTGGCGCCTCAGAGGAACTGAACTGGGCCAGAAGCCAGTGGAGTTCCACTACACTACTTTTCAAGACATTATCTTTACATTGTATTTTAAGATGTTGACACATCAAAATCAAATTACTGGACCAAGCTCAAAACTTACATTTATATGCCAGGATTAAATGCTCTTTTTTGGCAGAAAAAATGTTCAGATTTGCCACAGAATCTCATCCAGCCTGGAATTGGCCTGAATGAATTGTGTAAATGAGACAATCATGGTTCTTTTTCTTCTCCCCTTTCCTCCTGTTTTGTCCCCCAGTGACTGAATATTTGACTCAATTCGCTGCTTCAGTGGATGGGCTATTGTAGACCTGGGCAGCGACTCCCCTGGGGGCAAGTCCAAGATACTGTCTCATGTTTGCATTTCCAACTTGTGTTTCAGATTGGTTTTTCTTTTCTTTTTTCTTTTTTTTTTTTTTTTATCTACGTGCCTTCTTTAGCTCTTCCTTGGTTAATGCCACTGCTTGTTTATATCATTTGCATAGCACTTTCCCATCCAAGCTTGCTGGACTATATGGAGAACATCGTGTTCAGAAAAAGCAGTGGCAAACACACAGGAGAACAACAAAAATGTAAATTTATACTCCACCCGTACTTGGCTAGTGTAGGGTTACTTTTCTCTGGGGTTCCTCTTGGCTCCCAATGGGGATCTAATCCCAACAGTCTTTCTCCTCCCATCCCCTCTCTTCTGCCATTGAACTTTTGTTTTGTTTATTCTCATTGGAAGCCTGGTGGTGACTGGGGCCTTTGGCATCCGTGTGTGCAGGGTTATGGGAATTTCTAATCTCCAGCTTATTTTCCAACCCTGGCACATTCAACTATATCTTACGTATAACAATGCCACCTTTTTTATCAAGCCTACCTTCTTCCAAATTCTTTCTTTGTTCACTTATTTTTAAAAATATCTGTCCCCGCTCTTACAGTCTTCATTACTGACATCTCTTTCCCTGCCTAGGTTATCCTTTTAATGTTTCTAACCTAATCTAGATTTTGAGGGCAGTGCTTTTAAGAACCAAAGCTGACTATGTTGGCAAGAAACTCATATTATCAGTAAAATATGCATTTAAAACAAATTGGGAATTTTAGGTAGAAATGGAGAAAGTTTGAATGAGTCTTGTGCCTGCATTTTTCTTCTACCAAATTTGTATGTAATCACGCAGTTAGTTAAAGTTCAGACATCTTATAACTCTTTGCAGTGCTTTAATGAAAAGTGATTGTTCTCTTTAAAGGAGTCAAATGTTACATGTTTAACATTCATGGTTCTTTATATTTCAAAAATAATTTAGGTTTCATTCTCCTTTTTTATTGTAAGAATCCCAACAGAATTGCCCTAAAACTATTATCTCATATCCTAGATTCAAAAACCAGGAGACCAAACATAAGCAATGTCTTAGAGGAGAAAATTGTGTCTTCCAATTTTAGTATATGTGCTGCTGAGGCATCAAAGTATTCTTGGGTATCATAAATGGTAGCTGCTGTAGAGCAAAGGGTTAATGAGAATGGGCTGGCATATTAAATCGAATGCATGTTGAAAGCAAATTGCCAGCCTAAAGAAAAAAATATATATATCATTGTCTCTGGTGAGGGAGGGGGATAAATAACTACTAAGATGTCCATACATGACATACTCAGAAGTCATCCTTCATATCTTTTTTCCCAGACAGATTGCAAACACAAGCCTTTCTTCCATATGGATGTGTGTGCTGGGGGTGTGGCCTGAAAATGCAGCACTGATTCTGGTAAAACTGAAACCTGGGAAGCCTGGGTGTAATGGTGCAAGAAAACAGAAATGTTTTTCTTTGGCTGTTGTTCCTAAAGTTACTTAAAAGAGACTCATTGGCTATTGATCTGTATATATTGAGATTACAATAAAACATAATGGACCAGTTTCTCTCTCCCCTGGCTCACAGGATTGGCCTTTTATCTCTTGAGAGTAATAAATCATGGTCTTGGATTTAAGAAAATATTCTGGGATCTGGATGGCAGCTGATTTATTTTTAAGGCAGTGATGTCAGAAAAAAAAAAAAGAAAAAAAGCATAACCCAGAATGTGACTGTAGTGCTTACAGGGAGAATAGCGATTGCTGTTTAAAATATTAAGTAAGGCTTTCCTACTTTCAGAACCCATCATTCCACAGCAAGCTGAGTTGATGCCCCTCACCAGCTTATTCACATCTTGCTTTACAATGGCACTTATATTCTTTTGATTTCCTTTTCTTCTCCTGTGACAGATCCTAGCTGCTCTATTTATCTCTTGAATTTAATTTGCTCTATGACATCAAGCTTTAATTTTATCATTATTATTTTGCTTCTTTTTAAGCACCCATGGTGTGCCAGGCATAGGATAAAATAGAAAAAATACAATCCCTGCTGTCGCTGGGCTCACACATTTAAAGAGGTATGACAGGCAAAATATCCTGTAATTGGTAATAGGTAGTCCTCATGCTTCCCCCCACCCCTTTTCCCTTTTGAAGCAACTTCATCTCTCTGAACAAGCCTAAGAAGTTCCCTAGATTAAAGGTGTCAAAAACCAGGAAGGTTTGGAACAAGTGTCAGAGAGTAAGCAAACGACTTTCTGAGCTGTGACTCTGCTCCTCGCCTGCCCACGTGTTCTCAGCTCTCTGCACTCCTGCCTCACCTGGGCTGACTCGGACTCTCCACCTCCTTCGCTGCCTCTGGCATCAGTTACCCAGGAGCCTAAGGTGCTCCTTCCCGCAACTCCGGTCCCCGCGCCCCGGGGACTGCAAACCCTTTAAACAGAGGCCCCAGATCTAGGGGTTTTCCCAGGCTCTGGTGGGCGTGGGCTGACAGCCGCTGGGAGCCCCGCAACGGGGGGGGGTATCCAAGCAGGTATGGACCCAGCTCCTAGCGTTTCCCCCAGTCACCACAATGTTTCCCTTTCTCTCCCCCACAGATTCTGCGAGGGGGGGACTCCCCCAGCTAGGATTTTCTTTGTCTTTTTTCCTAGTAACACCGAAGCCCTCTCGTGCCCGGGGGACTGCAGAGGAACGCCAGACCATCCGGACCGTGCGGGATGGCTCGGTGTGTGTGTTTTACGGTGTGTTTGAGTGTCGCGCGTGTGTGCATGTGGGGGGCGTGTTATCAACAGGGGCTTAGGACACCCCCACTCTCTCTGGTCTTCCCCCCCCATCACTTCATGGACCCCCGAGGCGCATAGCACTTGAGCCTCTCCGCGGTTCTCAGTGGCTTGGGTACTCTGGGCTCAGCTTAGCTGGGGGAGTCCCCTTACCCAGCCCGCACCGGCACCCCGAAGCTTCAAAGTTGCGGCAAACAGTTGCGGGGAGCAGAAGAGCTGAGGTCGAGGCCAGCGCGCCCGCGGCCGCTTGCCCTGGGGGAGCAGGCTGAGCCGAGGGTCTTGCGGGTACGCGGCAGAAGTGGAAGGAGGCGGAAGAGAGGGAGAAGGAGGGGGTGACGGGGAGCAGCTGCCTGGGGGAGGCGAGGCGCCAAGGTGGCTCCCCAAGGCCCCGCGCCCCGTGGCTCCTGGACGCACCAGGCAGCCAATGGCTGCGCAGAGGTGTACAGCAGATGGCGTCCGACTGCGCCGTTTCTTCCTCCTCCTCCTCCTCCTCTTCTCTTCCTCCTCCTCGTCCTTCAGTGCTGAGGAGCCAGAGTCGCCGCCGGGTTGCCAGACGCTGGAATGGGTGGTCTCCAGACATACACCACCATCTTTCTTGCGCTAGGAAAGCTCGGGACTCGGCGGCTCCCAGAGGCTACGGCGGCGGCTCTGGCGAGACGGGTGAGTGCGAGCGCGCGGAGCCCGGAGCCGGGAATGCCGGGGCCCCTGGCCGGCCAGCGTGGGGACGCGGGGTGGCAGCGCTGGGGATGGGGGCGAGCCGCCGGCGCAGACTTTGCTCTTTCCTCGCCGAGCAGCCTTCGTTACCCCTTCTCCTGGCCAGACGCAGAAACTTGGAAGCAGATCTTCTCGGACGCCTCTGGCTTGGGGCTGCGGGAAGCATGGGCTACCCCGGGCGCAATGTGAGGAGACCCACGAGGCGACCTGAGCACGGACCTCATGCAACGGGACCGAGCCGTGGGACAGGGGCAGCGGGAACCCTGTTCCCTTCACCTCCAGCTTGCTTTGGGAGGTACCGATGAAGGAAACCGGGGGTCTCCCCATCCTACGCTGGGAGCCCCGGGGCCCAAGATCCGAGGGCCGGGAGTTGTTCTTCCTGCTTTGCAAACAGGTTGAGGGTTCCCTTTCCGTAGCGCTGACTGCGAAATCTGCGTGTGGGCGTTCAGTGCCCGTGGAGGATAGCTGAGCAAGCCAAGAAGTTTTTCAGCTTCCTCTGATTTATCAGTGGAGTGTCAGGAGGCTGCAGCAACAGTTTACATTTCCCCCGGTCCCTGCGGGGCGCCACGGGCAGGCTGGGGTCGGACGTGTTATCCTGCTGTTTGTGGAGGGGAAACTGGGAACAGGGCGTGAGAGTGAGGGGCAGGGAGGAGGACACTCGTATTTTCTACTGCATCACCCATCTGCACCTGTCACCTTTGCTCTCTTACAGGTCCCTCAGTATTAAAGTTATCTGAATATGCAAAGGAACCCCGCTGTGTGGTGACCAATTATTTTGAATTTGAAGTTGGAAAACTTGGCAGGGGATGAGGGGGAAGTGGAGGAGGGGGCGTTAAGCTCTCTCCCTATCTCTTTTTAAAGAAAAGAAAAAAAAAACTTTCTTTGGCGAAGGGAGTGCATATGCTCTAATGGTACTTTTTCTTTTTGGAATGCCTGAGCTCTGAGCTACCCGGTAAGAGGTATTGCGATTCAATACTGTATAGTCCAAGATGAAGTTCGACTAAGATTATGGGACCGTGGCGTGTTCTATGGAAGATACCAGGGTTCCTTGGTGCTCTGTTCATTGCCAGGATGGTCTTCTGGAAGCTTGCAGCTTCCCACCCTCAGACTCCTTGGCGCTCATTAAATGACAATCTGCCTGGTGTTTCTCAGCGGTACACCTGTGTGGGTGCTCCGTTATCATGGAAATGGTAACCCATGCAGGAAGGGCTCATGCCAACCAGACTGTGGTGTGTGTGTGTGTGTGTGTGTGTGTGTGTGTGTTTATGTATATACATGTGCGTGCATGTAAACGTGTGTGTTTGGAGTTTCCTTTCGACAGGTAATCTTTGGCTGTAAAAGGACACAGTTATTTATCTGGCTGTGTTAGGACAATCTGAGTTTGTTGAGTAACTAGGAGGAGGTAATCTCCAGGGAAGCCTTTTTGTGCTCTTGACTCTACTCAGCAGTTGGTTAAGGCTTCCTGAAAGCCACTTAGGGTGTTACTGACTAAATCAAGAAGACCTACTCAGTGGTGAGTGAAAGCTAGTGTCTTTGTGGGTTAAAAGCTATTTATAAAGTTTCTGTCTTGAGGCTTTACTTTGATACAGTGCTGTTTTAAAACCTCAGTGCCATTAATAATAGGAGCCTTCTTTTGAAACATAATGTGGCCAGTTCTCTGTTTTCTGAGGGTAGTTGATCTAATCTGGCAAATTCCCTGAAAAAAATTTTTTTTCTATCCCTGGGCAGTGTGTGTGTGTGTGTGTGTGTGTGTGTGTGTGTGTGTTCTTCATCTACCTGCTGAGAGTTGAGGGTTAGAAACTCTTTTTCATGCAAATTTAAGTGAAAAATATGATGAAGATAATTCTCTTGACCCTGTGACAATATAGACAGATACTTCTGAAAAAATTGTGGATGTCATTGTTGACTTTAAAAAGGTTCTCACCTTTTTATATAGTCTTGTATATATCAGCACAGACAGATCCAGTGCCCTGAACACCTATAAACCAGAGTTTTGGAAATTCTAGATTAATCTGTGATAAGGGCTTGGAGATACGTGGTCCAGGAAAGGGCTCTCTACTGCTGGTGGACTTTGATAGTCTGTTTTGATGGTTCCTAATACGATGAGCTCACTTTATGTCAACCTTAGTATTTAAATCAATACTTGAAAAATGGTCTTTACAATATTTCTTAATCTCCTGGCCCATTGTTTTTCATCAAAGTTGTTGATTGTTAGAGAGTTGAAAGGCTAAGAAACAGGAACACTGTTAGGTAGAAAATAATTACTGATCATAAAAACAATGTAAACACAGACTCCACTGTTTGAAGACTGACATTAACAAATTGGTAATGAGAGGTACCTTTCTGTTCTCTGCTGAGTGTGCCTTTTGAGAGAAAGTAGGAGAGGAATTAAAGAAAAATGGTACTAAAATGTACTTCCTCAGAAAGGCTATGAAGGACCTTGTCTGATTGCTGCAGATCCTATTTCTGAAGGAATAACTCTTTTATTAATATCATCAAAAAGAATTTTGTCTTTAAATAATAGACTGTAAAGGCAGAATAAAAAGATAGGCACTAAGTTAAAGGAGGAGGAATGTCCAAACAAGAAATATTCTAAAGCATGTCAACTCACTTTAATTATACTTCACAAATTGAAACTGGAGTCATATGATTCCTTAAAAAAAAAAAAGTCTTGCCAAAACTTCACTTCTGCTGTTCTGCACACTTTACAAAGATTAGGCAGTAAAATAATAACATCATGTCAAAAGTTTGAATAGAACGATGAAGAATATTTGACTGGTCCTATTTAGTTAACTGTGAAAATGACAAATGATGCAATATATTAAATACACGATTAAGATAAACAGATTAAAGGATTCTAAGTAGTGACAACTATATTACTTGATGGGAAAAAACAAAAACAAAAACAGCACCATTAAGGCTTCAGAGATTCTCTGCAGACAAAGCAGGAAGGCTGGGTCTTTGAATAACTATTGAGTATTGTAGTATCAAAACTACACAAGTAACTTAGATATGCTGTTGAATTTTTGAATACAGATTGCACATAAGTGCTTCATATTTTCAAAAGAAGACATTTCCCAGTATATAACTATAAAAAAGCTGCTGCATTCACTTTAACACCAGGCAGCTTCTTAAATACAGCACAGGTCCTTAATTTAGAACTGTTAACAGGATTAATATCTAAGTGATAATTAGCATGTTAAACCTGTGAAAGTAGAGGGATTTTTAACATCACTTTTAATTCTAGAAATTTATTATTGTGAATTTTAGTGGGGTCTGTAGTTTAACAGATCTAAAATCACAGGCACCTTTGCTCCAAGATGATAAACACTATTCCCACCTGTTAAAACTTCTCCATCAATTGAGATTATTTTGTTGATGATTTTAGTAGGATGTTCATGGGTGGTTATTCTTAATAGCTAACAGTGGCTATTTTTGCAATGAAGCCAAGGAGTATTAGATAATTTCCAGTCATCTGTAAGTATGACGGATGAAAATAGGAATCCCAGTCACTGAATTCCTGCAATTATGCTTTCATTCTAAGCCATAAATCCGAAAATGGGCTAGTTATGCAAAATATAGAGATGTAGTTATTTTGCCTGTGTGTAATCCACCAGTGATTTATTATGATCATTTTGTTGTTGCCACATGAAGCATTTCATTTGAAAGGGAAAATCAAATATTAGTGAAATCCAATTACTCCGTATCTTTTGGTTAAACTTTGAAACTAACTCTAGAGATGCTGTAGAATAGTTTCACTGCTGACAGGGACTTACGCTTTTGGCAGCTGGGGAGTTGAATTTAAGTGTGGTTTGTAAGCTGAGCAATGGTCATCTGGCACCTATAAGAACTACTATATTTTAAGTGTGTATATACTTTTGTGATGAATACAACACAGTATGTATAAAAGCAGCACTACATTTATATTAACTTTTGTTTACTAGGTATTTTTGCAATTTATAGATTCTAAAAACACAACTCTTTGCTATGATGTGGAAATTAGTAGATTTTTTTGATGTTAAAAAGATGAGGTCCTCATACTAGAAAAGGTTAGACATTGACCTAGATGTGGAGATCTGTGAAAGTGTGAAAATGTTTCCTGCATGAAAAAAAAAAGCCTATCATTGTTGATCTTAGGTGTTTTGCAACAAGGGACATGATGCTCACTTTTGATTTTGCCTCTCTAGGCATATTTTAATTATGAGTCTCTTGTAATTAAATATGCCATAGCTAAAAACAGAATCCTAAGTAACTAATGCACAAACGATTCTTCAATGCCTTGACTTGGAAGAAGCTCATGGCCATGTTCCACTTGCCTGCATGAGGGCTGGCTGCTGATTTGTGTCCTAGTGTTATGTTAGTTAACAGCTCATTACTTCTGGAAAAAATCAGTGTTGAGTTAAGCTCTGAACTTTGTGGCAGTTAGGCACAGTTGCCTTAGTCTTAGACTGCAGCTTTGTAGTAATATATATTTTAATTTTGGGTTCTTTCAGATGGTTATTTTAAAAAGCATACCATGTAGTATGCATACATGAAATATTTTAATTATAATAAGACTAAGGCTTGCAGTAATCTCTTGTAGAGTTTGCTTCTGGGCTCTCCTCTATTGATTCCTGCCTTTTGTGCTTACGTTAGACATATTCAGGGCAATTTAGATGGTGCACATTGATATAGCCTTACTGGTAAAAATATTGAACTACTTGTAAAACATTGAAATACGTGTAAAAATATTGAAATATTTGTGTACCAGTAGGTCAATGAGTATTGTTCTGAGCCCTCTGAAGGTCCCGCTATCATCCTGGTCCTACAGAAAACTCCCCTTAGATCACTTCCTGATAGAGCCACTAGGTGTCACCCACCTGGTATGGTAAGGGGGCCTTGAGACACACTCCAGTGATATTTCCTAAGGCTGTTTTGATTGGCTTAGGTCTCAGACCTACCAATTGGTAAATATTTTAAATATTATCTCTTGATATTTGTACTCATAATAAGAACAAGTGCAACCATTGGCGTTATCAAGTAGTTGAACTTGAATCTGTTTACGTTTACATTTTAATTTTCTGTGTCTAACATTTCTAGCTGTTAAAATACTTACATATTGTTATATTTATATTATCTAAGAGTGCAAAGGTATCAAAACTTCTTTCTATCTGAGTTATCATTTCATATAAAGCCATACTACCTTCAATTTAATTTGTTTTCTTAGAAAATATAAAATAAGGATATTAAGTTATACTCCTGTTAAGAGGAAGAGCCAAATTTCTCCCCCCAGGTCATCTGCCACAACTGTAAATTCTTCTACCCCACAGCTGTCTCAGACCACTTAATTAAAATGTATGTATGTGCGAGTAGTTCAACAAGGTGTTTTTCTTTTGGGGAAAAAGTAATTATTTTTCTCAGTCTCTGTTTCCAGTCTTCAGAATTAACTCAATTTATTTCATATTGACTTCCATTCATTTTTGTGATTAAATATTGCTAGTGGGGCTTTTATTTCATCTGACTTGACCCATTCTATGAACTGGAATATCTTCTGGCCAATCACAGAGAAGCAAGGGATGTTAATGACTTTGCATACTCTTCGAGGAAAGTTTTCTGGTGTTTTCTTCTGGATCTCTTCTAGCTAAAACTAAACTCCAGCACTGCTAGATGGAGTTGAAAAATGTTACTTGAAAAATGTTACTTAAATTATGCTTCTTTCTCGAGGAGAAAAAATAGGATTCCAGATGCTACATCAATTTAACTCATGCCTGTCATTAATTTCCTATTATCCACTTTCTTCTTTTAGACCTATCTCTTTAAAGTCACCCACAAGACTCACACTTATTTAAAGTGGCCAAAAATGTTGCTTTCCCTACTCCTGTGGTCCCAGTTATCCAAATTGTATCTATTAGTCAAAATCCAGTTCCAATTATACTTCCACTGAGCTTTCACTGACGATGCCAATTCACAAAGCCCTCTCTCTGTCTGAACAACTCAGGTGGTAAATTCTAATTTTCATGTTTGATTGAAGCTATTTTCTTATTAGCATCTATGTGTGAAGTTCTAATAGTAAAGGATTAGAATGAAGAAAGGCACCACTCTGTACTGAGAATTCTGGAAAATGTTGGAGAGGAGAATGTGATGGAGAGTAGGGGCCTGGGTAATAACAGCCATTTGAGGATCTGTAAGGCAAGGCTTACCAATATCCAGTAGGCAACAAGCATGACTAGTAATTATTAGTATTAATTACCTATAATTTGCTGCATACCTAGCTAGGTACATTAGAATTTGTTTGTCTAATCCTCATAAAAATGTTGCAAAGTAGGTACTGTTTAGTCCCATTTTTTGTAATAGGAAACAGAATCTGAGGGACCTCTGGTACCTTGTCTAAGGTGAATGTGACTGGTAAACCACAGAGCCTAGATGTGCATCCCAGAATGTTGGACTGCAAGGCCTAATTCTGCTTTTGATAATTCAGGCTACCCTAATCCTGAGGTTTTACTCATCAGGTTCAGTCTTTACTGCTGCTGGAATTTATCCAAAATGTGAGAACACACACACTTACCCACTGCCAGGGCCTCTACAGACAATGGAGATGACTGACAGGAAGAGTATTGCTGAATTATTTCTACCTGTAGGTAGAAACGTCATTTGGGAATATGGAAAAAAGCTGCATTTTGATTTTGCACAGACCTTGTGCATGAAGATTATATCATCCTAAAATTGTGAAGAACTAGATACATAGACATATAAAAGTGTTGACTTCCTGATGAACCGCTGGAAAATTCAGAAAAGACAGACATAGTTAGGAAATCCACACCATATTCCTATTAATGGCTTATCATTAGAACGGAACTGTCCTGCCAACTATGCAAAGCATTAGCTTTTGAAATTAGCATAAAGAATACAAAAAAGGGAAAATTAGTTGTTTGATGTGAGTGTGGGGTCCTGGCTTACTCCTGTGATCTGTTCAGGTGAGTGTCCTTGTCTGTCCTCTTTGCTCCAAGTATATCCCAACAGGAAAGTGTTCTTGGTCAAAGTGGACAACTTTACTGAGAAAAGAAGGACTGTTCTTTGGTTGAGCATATATGAGAAGTCATATTTCTGGAGATCTGTTTCTTGAAAGTATTTTGATGGCTCTGTATGAGTTTTCTTGACATGAACTTTCATGAAAGTGTATAATAAACTCATTTCCAATGCTAATGTCTCTTAACAATTTCTAAACAAATATACTGTTGGATTCTGACCAGTTTCTCTCTTTGCCTCTGGCAGAATCATATAGGAAGAAGCTCAGAAAAGCCAAGTTTTAAAGAGATTTTTACTCATTCCAGGATTGAGCTTTTTCACATTCAGGTCTGTTTAGAAGTGTGATCGGCTATCTCAGGGAAATGTGACTTCCCCGTCTTTGGGAGTATTCAAGCAGAGAAGAGCAACTACATGTCAGGGTGCCTTACAAAGAGGATGTGCACATTGAATATTAGTACCTGAGATTTGTTACACATATACTATGTGTCAGATGCTACTCTACGTGGATTAACTTATGAAATCCTTTCAAAAAGCTTATGAGGTTGCTTGTATTATTATCTTTATTTTACAAATGTAGAAATAGTGAGTGATTTGCACCAAGTTGGGAGTTGCACACAGGCAGTCTCCTTCTGGAGCAGTACAGGTCCTTAGAAATCAAATATGAGCCATAAATCCAATTCATGTATGCAATCTTATATTTTTTAGTAGCCACATTAAAGAAGAAAACATTGACATCAATTTTAATAATATATCTTATTAACCCAATATATCTAAAATACTGTCATTTCAATATGTATTGATTATGAAAGTCATTAATGTGATGCTTTAGATCATCTTTGAAACCCAGTCTGTATTTTACATTTACAAGCACATCCATTTTAGTTCAGACCAGCCATGTTTCAAGTGCTCAATAGCTACATGTGGCTGGTGGCCACCATATTGAACATGCCTAGAATCTGTACTATTAACGATTCTACCCTACCACCTGCCCATTGACCAAAGAGGGTTTCCTTTTAATGGCACACACCAACAATCTTTGTGTATGTCAGACCATTCATTTGTTTATTAATGTTTTTCTTAAACATTATACACATATAAGATAATCTGTTTAAAAAAGAAAAACACTTCCGTGACTACTGCTCTTAAAAGCACAAAATCAAAACCCATAAGATAGGAAGATTTCTCTCTATCTTATTACTCTCATCTACTAAAAACTGAATCCCATATGCCTTTCATTTTGGAAGAGGGTGTATGTCTGGCTTGCTTCCACTTTACAACTCTTCATACACATTATGAAATAACCTCACCCTTCTTGTTTCCAGCCTAATAATCCCAGATTTTTTTTCTTTTGATTAGTTTGTTAGTGTGTATGTGTAGCCTAATGCATACAAAATGGGCATAGCCTAAAAATAATCTTTAGAATTGTAAATAACCAGTTTTTCTGATTTACATTGAATGCATATTTCTCAGCCCTCTTTTACTGTATCTTTATTATAATGACTGCAGTTGGAGATGACATGTGGCCTGTGGCCCACCAAAGTGATATTTCTGATCAAATGGTAGTAATTTTTTGGTAGGTTTGATTCATTTCCTGGCAGGTAGCATTCTTCTCAGTGATCTGAAGGGCTTTTCTGAAGTTGAATTTCTGACAGTAACAGACCCTCTGGGCTGTGACATGCTTCAATTGAAAAAACAGAATGTGACATGCCTTTCATTGTGTGTAACATATAAAAAAAGTCCTGTGTTTCCTTTGTGAGTGAAACCTCTATTCAGCTGTACATGACAATGTGAAACATTTTAATAATTCCAAGTCTTTTTTTGGTGGTGGGGGATGCATATTTCACAGGTAGCTTAAATGTGACTTTAGTTACTTTTAAAAAGAATATTAAGAACAAGACATCTGTTAGAAAAATTCTAAACTTTATAAAGAGGAATTTCCTTGTGGAGATAGACTCTAAGGCTATGTCATGCATAGTGTGTGCATGACTATTAGATATTTCATTTGGATTACAGAGTTAGTGGAATGAAAACATAATTCTTGCAGACATAATATATTCCCAGTGATGCACTTCTTTTATTTTTATTTTTTTCATAACTAAGCAGTTTTCACATAGCAAGACAAACAAATGTCCAAGATGCATTTGTTTGTAAGCTATATGAATAAATTCAAAGAGTATTTATTGAGCACCTGCTGTGTCTGTGACATAGAGTGGATAAAAGCAAGTATAAGATGCCAGTCCCAGTTTCTAGGAAACTTCAGAGATGTGACATGCACATTCTCTGTCCTTGGCAAAGTCAAATCACTTTATCTATATATATCTATCTCTCTCAGTAAGTATGGGCTCCATAAAAGCACAGAATGCATCTTACTCATACTTGGATCATGCCACCTTGCAGGGTATGTACACAACAGGTATGTATTGAATTAAATGAGAGGGGTACATTAATTTAATTTATATATGTGAATTAAAATATAGCTGTCATGCCATATTTACAGTGGGACCATCTATATAAAATTTGCAATTCAAATACTGAAGACAAAGTCTAGTCTAAGTCCTTTTCTTTGCCTGTGACTGGATTAGCTCTGCTCACTCCATTGGTGACTTGTAACAATTTGGGGCAGTAGAAAAAGATTTTCATCTGAAAGGAGTAAGGGAATGTGGACCTCTTTTCAACACTGCAGGATTCTATTCTGATGTACCCTTAATCATAGAGTCATTCAATATAAAAAATTATTTTGTTCAAGGGATAAAGACCTCATCATTCAGTCACACTAAGTGGTCTTTGGAAGTATGCATATGGGAGGTGGGGGAGTGGAGCAGGATAAAAATGTGTTCATGTATGTCTGCCCAGGGCTCCCAATGTCTCTTAAAGAATATAGTGCTAAGCAATACCAGGAGGACCATTTAATATTTGTGAGCAAAAGGAATCAGCTAAAGATTAGAAATGCTGTATAAGCTGCAGAGGTGAAGCCCCTTTTAAATATCCTGTCAAATGCATAGAATATGCTATGTTGCTAAGTTAACTATATGAGCCAGTTACAGAACAGTGGAGGTTACCAATGGGGGCATCAGATCATCAAGAAGACATTTCTTTAGCAATTTCCAGGAAAGAAGTTTATTATACTTAGATTAACGTAATTCTTCTCAGCCTACCGGGTTCCTCAACACAAATTCAGCCAGTGGTTATGTACTGCTTGCCTGTAGTGTGAAATATATGTACTATGGTTGGCTCAGTCATGGTGCACAGTGATACCCAAGAATTGGCCATGCTCTTAAGGAATTTTCAGAGTTTGTGTGGAGTTAGGAGAACAAAGAAGGATGCTTCAGGGGTAATTATGAAATCTGTGGGGTTTTATATGTGAGTAGATTCAGCATGGGAAGAAAGAAATTGGGCTCCTGGTCTACCTATTTGTTTTTGTCACAATTTTTCCAGCATTTTTTGGATTCTGGGTTATATATGCTAGTCTTTAAGATGAAGTATTTAAATTTTCTTTGATCTTTAACATAACGTCTTATTTCATGGCGTTTTGCAGTCTAGGGCTTAGAAACCTCTTCAAGATTCAATAAAAACAAAAACAGCAATAACAACTCTCTCCTATGGCCTCACGATGCAGGCAGAAGGTTTATCTCTGGTTTACTGGTCTACCTAGAACTTGATAGCATTCTTAAACTCTGTTTTGAAAACATGTGATGCTCACAGCACAGTCTAAATAAAGAGAGACCCAAATCCTTATAATCTAAGATAAACAATTTTTGTCCTGGCATGTGTCAGCGTGTGGCAGAAAAATGTACACAGGGACAGAATTATCCACTGATTTGGCAACAAGGTTGGCAAGCATTGATATTTAGCAAATGTCTACAAGATAAAAGCACCTGAAATAGCAAAGTAGTTATTCAGCTCCCAAACTGAAAGCCAAGAGAGGATCAAAATAGTATGAAATATTTTATGCTGTGAAGGCTTCGGAAGGGGACCTAGGCTGATGGAAATATGGTAGAGCATTCATGTGTGCATCCAAGACCATGCACACACTTGTGCATACACATACACACATGCACACACACATACAACCCAAAAGAAAACATACAGATATGTGAATGATAGGAAAATGATTCTAAGATGAGAAATGACAGGAAAAGAGGAGAGAAGATGAGGCAAACAATTCAACTGAAAGGGAAAAACTATTCTCACTTGTTGGGACTGGACATGTGTTCAGAAATATAATTTGCTCAAACCAACAACAAATGAGATAATTAAAAGGGGTAGAAGGAAATAAACATGGTGTTCCAGAGGTTTAACCAACCAGTTGCAAAGGTGGGACAGATCTGAGTAACACAATCAAATTATGCATTCTCTTGGATTTAGAGAAGTTTTATGAACAAGAGCAAAAACGAATGGGAAAGAAATGAAATGGTGGGAGACGTAGTGAAATTGAAGGTTACTTATAATGTACTGTCAAAAGTTCATGCATAGTACATGAGAGCCCCAGACTTTCCCATTTAATACAAAGCAACTACTTCTGACTCTGTTTCCGGTTATCTCTTCATCTCTTGCCTTCCTTTCAAATTCTAGGTTCTGAAACTAGTAGAATTTGCTGAAGGTCTCCACTTTGCACTCACTCTTCAAATCATCCAGTCTGTATTCTGCCCCCCACTGCTCCTGCTGAAATAGTTCTGGCCAAAGTCATGAATTACTTCCCAGTTGTCAAATCCAATAGATGTTTTCCAGTTTCTATTCATCATGGTGATTAAAAGAAGAATCTTTGTATATTACAGGAGCCAAGAATGGACTGGCAAAGTTCCCATGATCCTGCCATTTTGATTCTCTCTTTTAAAGCTGCCAAAATAAATACTGAAGACTTAGATAAGGAAGATGAGTAATTTTGGAGTAAACATAAGCTGAAAAAGATTGACATATATGATACTTTGCCAAAAAGAATAGCTACCAAATAAAGTTGAAGTTGGAATTTTAGGTTTTGAAAATTGAGAAAGACACAGGTAAGTAAAAGTAAAATTAATTAGAATTTATTAGTAGAAAATATCACAATGCTTTATGGAAGAAACCCTGTTGACTCTGCAGGGGATGAGGGGAGATGTTGCCTAATACACAGACATGATCCTCTTCCTAGAGGACTTTGAAGCCAAAAAGTTAAAAGTGGCAAACTGTTAAAGGAATGCATAAAGATGAACATGTACTCAGACACAGATGTCCTTATGAGCACCAAATGTTTATGGATCTAGAGTGTGGAGAGAATGAAGGACATGCTTGTAGAATATTGATTGACAGAATTATCATGGAAATCATATTTCCAAGAATACCTACAATCCTCTGTCTGCATAGCTCTATATTTGCTTTCACCCTCCTCATGGCACTAGATTAATTTGCTTTCTTCACCTTGTTTTCCGGCTCACATTCTGTCATTAGATCCTCATGGTCTAGACTGGCATTCAAAATCTTAACTCTGAGGTCTCATACTTAGTTTTCCACCCTTTGCTTCTATAGTCTTTTTTAGTAGATCATCAGTGGCAGCTAAATTTGTCCCTAAAATAAATCCTGTATACTTCTCCCTCCCGTGACTCAGTTCAAGCTTTGGTGTCTCTCTGCCCCCTCTCTGTATCATATTCATCCAGTCCTAGCTGAATGAAGTAAATATCTACCCCCATAACCTGCACCTCATGGTAGAGCCTGCCTTCTACAGCCTTTACCATGAATCCATCAATGTCCTACCCAGGAATTCACATAAAGACAAGCCAAGGTTTCTGAAGTTCTGTGAGAAATATTTTGATGCATCTTTTAAAAAACTCCTCTGTTACCTATCTAATAATTGCTGCTGGAGTTTCTCCATTAAATTTTTTAGGTATCTTTTTACCCACTCTAGTTTTATTCCATATTTACTTTTTCCTCATTTAAAAAAATATGATTGGAAGCTATCACATTAAGGAAATTCAAGAGATAGAAGAGATTGAAATGAAAAAATGTTAGGTCAGTTTTTTTAACACAGAAGAGGCACACCGATTCCTCTATGAGCATTAGGGACAGGCATTTATTAAATTCCTTCCCTGGGCCTGTAAGTCAGCTCTAAGGTAAGGGAGGAATTTGGACACTCTGCAGGCAGATTTATCGGAGAAAAAGATCGCATCAGCTCATTTTTAAAGAGACTCAGGCCATCAAAATCATCCCCAAAGTACACTTTCAAATCCAACAAGTCAAGCAAAACTATGGTTAATGATATACTTGTGTTTATCAGAGCTGGCATTAAGTTTATAATACATTACAGTTTACATTAGAGTTTTACTTTTATGAAGTAAAGTAAACTTTAGCTCTTATTGTATGATTTCTACATGATTGGCTCTTATTGTATGATTTCTGCATGATTATTATCCCTTTTTGGGTATACATGTTAAAAGGCTACCACAGTTTCTTGCAATTTTTGTTTTGTGATACATTTTGAAATATGTGTGTGTGTGTGTATTCTTTTTTAATGCCAAGTCCTTGATCAGGAAAACAACTTCTAATTATAATTTATAATGTCTTTCCTTTGGAAATATATCAAATTTATGACCCAGATTCTCAGGACACATTAGAACAGAAAGAAAAGTGTCTTTGTTGGTGTGTGGCATTAGTATAGATATTGTTACATTGTAGCTAATTTGTGTTCTGGCCTTTATTTTCTAATGAGTATTGTAACTGCTTTAAGGTCCCACACCTTGTATTATATTTGGATTGTCTCCATTATGCTGAGCACATTACTACATATACATTAGGAGCTAATTTAAGTATTTCTTAAATGAATCATATTAGAGTAAGAAAAAAACTGGGAAACTTCACTGAACATAGGTTAATCTTGCTTTGATGATTTAAAGTTCCTTAAGGAACTTGGAGTATCCCCAGAAACACTAAGAAAATCAATTACCATTGAATGGCATTATACATTCTGTTCATTTAAATTTTCTGGGGTTTTGGACATGTAATATATGGGATTTTACTCTAAATAGGAATAGATATGCATGTGCACAGACCCACTTGGTCTACAATAAGCCTGTGAAAAAAAATGCAAACAAACTGGTTATTGATGTAAATAGGGTTAGTCCTATGCAGGAATTGAGGTCCAACCTGCTGAGAAAGGTCCTGTATTCAGAATACTATGGAAAGAACTTGTGGAAGAGAAAGAGTCTGGTCCGAATCAGTAAAATGTAAAGGCCAGACTTGGAGGGATGTATTAGCTAAGGCTGTAGTCTGGCTGTCCACCACAGATCAGGTGATTTTTTTGTGGGGGGGGGGGTGTGTGTGTGTGTGTGTGTGTGTGTTTATGTCTGTCTTAGTCTCTTTTGTGCTGCTGTAACAGAATGATTTATAATTTATGAATTATGGGTAATTCATAAATAATTTACTGTCTCACAGTTCTGGTGGCTGGGAAGTGCAAGATCAAGGCACTGACAAGTTCCTTTGGTTCCAAGATGGTGCCTCATTGCTGTGTCCTCTGGGGGAGGAAGAACATTGTGTCTTTGTATGACAGAAGAGTGCCTCTGCCCTCATAACCTAAGCACCTCCAAAAGGCCTAACTCCAAATACTATTACTTTGGAGGTTAGGAGTTCAGCCTATGAATGTTAGTGAGACACAAACATTCAGATAATAGCTCTGTGTGTGTCTGTGTGTGTGCATGTATTTGTATTTTCTCTTTATCTCTGTCCCCCCAACTCATTGAATTTGATTTCCTTTATGCAAGGTGAGCAGATTCCAGTTTTCCCTTATGATCACCTCTCTTTAGTGTCTAATGTTGACTTGTTTTTCGTTTTCACTGTATGTAAGGAACTTCTCCCTCCCCAAATTATTCTGTAGAGTAGTGAGAATCACCTTACAAAGTCTTTCATGTATAGGGCTCTCTTTCAGAAACTTAATTTTTGAACAAAGTGTTTAAACAGAACTTTTAATTTCTTATCCAAAATCTGATCTCTTTAGATGTGCATTTAAATCCTAAGGCATTTATTGTTTTTTATGCTCTTCACTGAACAATCTAGGCAGCAGTTTGTTAGTGCTCCTCAAAGTTCCAGAGAGGTGTAAAACAGGCCCACACTTCCACCCATAATTAAGGAGTAAAATACTTAGAAGGGGGTGAATGGCTATAGTGACGGCCAACACTGATGCCTCCAATGCCTGTGAAGAATGGGAAGAGGCATATAAAGACTGTGTATGTGTAAAATGCTTCACGCAATGTTGAAAGCAGTATTGAAAAATCACAATATGATTTCTTGTAATGTGATTTTAAATATGCATGTGTAGCAGGGTTAATAACAAATTTTAATATGTAGATGTTTTTAATTTAATAAACATTATCAAAAATTAAGTATGTGTGGGGGAGTGTGGTGGTGGGGCATTATTTAAGCTGGCCCAGCATGAATTAATTTGTATTTTATCCTTGGGAAAATGGGGCCTTGTATTTTGCCTACTTAATAGTTCTATTTTTTTTTTTTTTTTTGATTTGCTTGTTTGAGATGGAGTCTCGCTCTGTCACTCAGGCTGGAGTACAGTGGCACGATCTCGGCTCCCTACAACCTCCACCTCCTGAGCTCAAGGGATTCTCCTCCCTCAGCCTCCTGAATAGCTGGGATTACAGGTGTGCACCACTGTGCCCAGCTTTTTTTTTTTGCATTTTTTGTAGACACAGGATTTCACCATGTTGGCCAGGCTGATCTTGAACTCTTGACCTCAGGTGATCTACCTGCCTTGACCTCCCAAAGTGCTGGCATTACAGGTATGAGCTACCCTGCCCAGCTGCCTACTTACCAGTTCTACCGGCTACTTGTCTATGTGTCCAGCTCCCCTCCTGCTGGTCCACTATGACCCCTCCCCTCTTCCTGTACATGGCAGGCTCTCCATGCAGCCCCGTCTACCACTTCAGCTCTCTGGCCTTCTCCCCGACCACACTTCTATCTCTCCCCTCTGTCTGTCCTCCTCCTGCTTTACCCTGGTGTTCCTCTGATTATCTCTATTTATGCCCTGTTTCCTGTCTCCATGGCCATGGCCCTAGCTACTCTTTGCTACTCTGCTCTCCTAGAAGGTGGTGAAATAGCACCATTGCCCTTTCCTTCAAAGTATAGTCTGTTTGGATAACATGTGACATATACATTTTTGAAAATCACCATGCTATGCAAAAATAACACAATGAAAATTCACAGGGCTTATGGAGAAAGGAAGTAGGGCACAACATTCAAAAACTCCCATAGTGACACATAAAATAAAAGATGGGAAATTAATACAAAATGCTGGTATGGTTTTGCGTGTGTAAAATGGTTAAGAAATGCCTAAATACTTCAGTAAATGTATTTTACCTTGGAAAAGATCTGAAATGTACTTGCGGAAGTAGGCTTTGGAAAATCTGCAGCTTGTGAGTTGCGACGTGGTAGAAGGGGTTTACCGGAAATGCGTGCGGAAGTTGTAATGCTGGGTGGGTGTGGCTCAAAGTGACCTGAAGACCCAGAAGAGGTATGTGCTTCTGCTGTATTTGTGTATGACTACCTGGCTGTGACTTCTTCAGGGTTCCGGGTCTCTCTTGGCTCCACTTCTGGGCTCTGCTAATTCCATCTCCTTCGTTGGTCTCTCCTTCCTGCTGTAGCTAAGTTCTGAATTGTTTCACCATCTCCTGTTTGTGTTTCCATTGTGAAAATCACCTTTTGAATGAGTACCCATCTTAAATTCCCTTCATTGAACCACTTGGCTGTGTTCAGCTGGGGTGCAGACTTTTGCTTGTTCACCTGGCATTTCTGCCAGATGAAATTGCTGCATAGCAAACATGAAATTATGTTATGCTTTAGAAGTAGAGAGGGGGAATGGTGGTTACCTGAGGCTGGGGTGGTTAGTAGGGATGGGGGAGATGTTGGTCAAAGGATACATAATTAAAGTTAGATAGGAATAATTTTCAAGTGATCTATTATACAGCCAGGTGACTATAGTTGGTGTTGACATATTGTATTCTTGAAAAACTTAGAGAGTGACTGTTACATGCTCTTATCACAAAAATGATAACTATGTGAGGTAATGTACGTGTTACTTAGCTAGATATAACCATTCCATAGTGTGTATATGTAGTTCAAAGCATCATGGTGTATGTGATAAAAACATGCAATGTGATCTGTCAATTTAAAAAAACAAAACAAAATAGAGGAATGACAACATTCAACAGAGGAAGAAGATCACATTATGCTCAAATTGTTTCCTAATATATGAATTTCACATTTTCAGAGCAAACATACAGGCAGAGCTGATTGTATATGCTGTTGCAAACTTCTGCTGAATTGTGTGATTTTCCATGCATACTCATCTTCTTCATTATGTTAGACACTGTGAAGGCCATGTTTGCTTTTGCTCATCATTGTAACCTCATCATCCAGTGCATTGCCTGGCATTTGAAAAATGAATGAATGAGTCTTTTTGTCCATTCTCTACTCATCTTCTGTTTTCTCAGGACCCTTATACCTGCTGCATACACTGTGAGTGATTATGCAGCATAATTATGGATGATTATGGCTTAGTGTGTTATTCTACCTAGCTAGCAAAATCTTGGGATGGTCTCTTCATGAATCATCTATGTGGTTCTCATATCAGTCAGAACTGAGCTAGGAAAAGAGAGTACATGCCATGTGGTTCAGTGAAGGGAATTTAAGGTGGGTACTCATTCAAAAGGTGTTTCTGATAATTGAAATACAAACAGGAGGTGGTGAAACAATTCAGAGCTTAGCTACAACAGGAAGGAAAGACCAATGAAGGAGGTGGAATTAGCAGAGCCCAGAAGTGGAGCCACCAAGAGGGACCTGGAACTCTGAAGGAGTCAGAGCACTACTGAAAATGCCCTAAGGTTGGTAGAGTGGGTATAAAGCTAAGAGCTTCTCCTGGCCTCCAACCCCCAATCTCCTGCCAGGCCCTCCAATTGGAAGACCATAATCGGAAGTTAGTTGGAAGGGGAGTGTTGGAATTGTAATTTGCAGGAATCAGCTCCCCACCTAGCAGAAGAGAGCAAGAGTAAGGTAGAGAGCCCTGGAGGTAAATGATTGGTGGGGACCCACTGTTTCATCACCTCCTTTTCAGTAAATTAGTTAATCAGTGGTCTCCATGCTGCCTTGTGAAAAGCTTCTTCATCAATTTCATAAGAGAAATGCATGGCAGTTAGGCCTTTAGAGTTTCCTTGAGAGAACTTGCTGGTTAGGAGATTATTCATGTTACAAGTGTGAAGTGTAGGCCACATAGATGGAGTGAACCAGAGGGTGTGTTCTAAGAATGTGTGTCGTGAGGAAACTTCTATTTCCTAATGAGTCACCATGTGAAATACTTTTTTAAAAAGTGGTCTCTCTTTAGTTTCAAGTCACAGTAGCAATGTGGTACAACTCACCTTTACCCTGTCTTATTTTTCTTGCAGTTTGTGGGCAATATTGTCATCCATAAATTATATTTCTAGTTGAATATTAAAGTACTTTTCAGGGCAAAGCAAAAGTAATCAAAGTGGAGCTTTTACAAATAAGAATTTTGAGCACAGACTCTCCGTAAGACAAACATTATTTCTACTTGGGCTGTCTTTTATTTGGTTCACTCCTTGTATCATTAAAACAACAATGCTCTCTGCTGCAGAAATGGCTAGGCATACTTTTTTTTTTTTTTTTTTTCCTGGTAAGACATTAAAGGGCTTAGGTTATTGCAAACATGATATTTATTTTGTGGGTTCCATTCCTTGTTTTGGTTTTTGTAAAAGATGTGAAAGAAAATTTAAAATGCACAAATAGAAGGCTGTTAAGTCATTGATGAATTTATTCCTTCAAGAAGGAAGTATTATAAAATAAAATGCAATTCAATTTTAGTAAACGTGTCTTAAATTTCCAAAACACTTCAATTTTTTTCTAGCTGATAATATTTAGTTGTGAGCTTCAAAGGTGTTATATGCAAGGTTTTTTTTATCCTTAGTCTATGAAATTGTCATCATGATGAAATATTTGTTAACCTTTCCTGTTAGTAGCACTGTGAAGTACAGTTTTCAAGGCAGGTTACAGTGACATCCACTGGCTCTGTAAACAGGGATACATTTATTATACTAGCTACTATCAATACTTTTAAGCCACATACTTATGCATGCAAATAAGGAAGTTTCTTATTTTTTTTCCTCTGGTACAGCAATCTCTATTTTCAAATGGCAGAAAATGTAATCTGAGCTAATTGTAGGTTAACTTCATCATGTTTATTTTTTCCTCCTTATTCAATTCTGGATATTACTCTCACCTTTCTCCCCTGGTGGTACTTGTGGTGGGAGAGGCTTCTGGCCCACAGGAGTCTGTCATGATCAGAGCTGGCATCTTCTGACGTGTTAAACCATTGCTGCTCCTAAGCATTGTCAAGCCTTCTGCGGCATATCCTAGTGCTCACTTGCTCTATTGTCCTTAAGTCCACACTGCCCTCCACACTGCATCCTCTAGCACTGGGAGATCCTTCAGGTCTGCTGCTTGCTCTGTGAAAACCTTGCCCTTCTTGTCACTAGGATGATATTTGGCTGTTCCCCCTGACCCCTCATGTGAGAGCTGGGGGAGGCAGTGTAGCCCCTCTGCCTGGCCCCTGGCTGCTGTCATTACCCTGATACCTGGGCCACAGCAGCATGGGGGACAGCGAGATGTGGGGGCAGGGGCCACTTTCCGTTTCGGAAGACCCCAGAAGGGAAAGCAGGATGGGGGCTCTCGGGGTCTGAGTGCTCTCCACCACGTCCTTTCTTAGGAACCCAAACTGCGTCCAACTCTTGTTTCCCTTTAAATGTGTCTGTTTTGTTTCAAACACATGTGCAAGACCAATCTGTAAGCTCCAAAGTAAAGATTTTGAGATTTCGGTTTTCTGATTATCTTACAGACTTCCCCTTGAGGCAATGAGCAGCTCATTAGGTGCAGGTCCTTGGGATTGTAGGGAAAGCCCTGACAGCCCCAGTTCAGAAATTCAGTAAAGCTGGATGGAATGCCTCGCTTCATACCCAATACATGGTCTTAAATCACATCGTGTAACTCCTGGGAGCCTATTTTCTAACATGTAAAAAGGGATGATAATATCCAGCTTGTATGACTATTATGAAGATTAAATGTAGTAGGTTAAGTCAAGGGCCAAGCCCAGTGACCAGTCAAACAAATGAGTTCTTTTCCCTCCACGTCTCCCCTCCCCCACTATACTTTAGACACAGAAAAATGTTTAATGACGCTCAAGGATCAAATAAAATCAAGGCCGTAATTCAAAGTATTGCTTATATAACCATGTTTAGGCTCACCCCTTAAAACAGTCTTGTGTGATTACAGAAGCAATACATATGCAGTGTAGAAAATTAGACAATACTGACAAGCAAATATAAGAAAAAAAGTCATCGTATTCCATCATGTAGCGATAATTAACACTTTAGTGTATATTCACTTTGATCTATCTTTCTGTCTGTACACATATATGTATATATCAATTTATAAATACATTTTCATCTCATGTAGTACCAAAGAATATTCACATTTTTCCAGTTGTCCCCAAAATATCTTTCACTGCTGCTTATCCCATCCACCATCCAAAAGAGGACCACATACTGCTTCTGTTTGTTATGACTCTTAACGTTTTTTTTTCAACCTAAGAGCTGCCTATTTTTATAATGATATTGGCTTGTTGACGAAACCTGTTCAGTTTGCCTGTGAAATATATCACCTTCTGGATTTGTCTGATTGCTTCTTCAATGTGTTGCCTGGGCTTGTTTCTCTTGTATTTATTTAGTTAATCGAACATTTCATCTAAAATGTCCATCCCCAAACATTTTGGGCTTCATTGGCCATTTTGTATAATTTAGATTGCACCCTATTGGAATACACACACTCTCTGTGATGCTAGAAATAATGGCTGGATTAAAACAGTGACACTGATATTTCCATTGTGCAGTGATGTGGTTTCCCCCTTTTGTCAAGAAATTACTTTCTTTGTGTATAGGCTTATTTTGGCATTACATAAATGTCGATGATCTCTTATCAGTCATTCACCTAATAATTTTAGAACCATTTAAGATACATAAAGGTATTTTGAATCAAAAGAAACGTTTAAGTGTAGGGATGGAGATTGGCATGGCATATTTAAAAAGGAGGGTTGCATCAGCTTTTTCTGTTCAGGTTAATGAGGTGGCCAGATTTTAGCACTCTTTAAATGAGGCATATCTTGGTGGTCAAGACACACAACGTTGCCAGAAATTTCAAGAACTGAACCTAAAATTCAGAAGAAAGCAAAGGGTAATTTTAATAAAAGATACTTTGAGTTTGTGTCCAGGGTGAGTGTAAGGAGGAAAGTTAAAATTTAGAAAATGATGGAATTCATAATCCAGTGTTATTCAGAAAATTTAGAGCACCTTAAAAATGAAATCCAAGAAGCTTCAAAAATTGAAGTTGGATGATTCTTTTTTTTTTTCAAGGAAAGTCTTGAGTCGCAATATTTTTTTCCTTTATATCTGTATAGTATACTTTTGATTAAGTACCCGAATTTTATGAGCTCTGACAATTTTTTCATAAGCTCTCTCTTTTAGCTCTCTAGGTGTAAATTATTCTTTTCTGTTTGCCAAGAGTAAGCTATCCTGTGCTCTGGCACAGTGACTATTTCTAAGGCTGCTGGAAGGATTGGATGCTACTGAATTCTTGTAGAATTTCAAGGTCTGATTTTTAGGAATAGGTTGCCTTATAAAATATGCCTACAGTGTAAGTTTAAAAAAGGAACTGACTTCCCTGGTCTTTTTGTCCCTTTAGATGTTAAGATTCAAAATCTCTTGGAGAGCTGGAGTGGAATCTGAAGTTTTTCTTGGCAAATATAAATATTTATGGTTTTAGCTGGTATGGTAGATTCTATTATTACCTTATTATTTGTTGTATTATTAGAAATACACTGGTATCCCTTGTTCCAGGAACCCCTTGTACATAGCTTGGCCATGTGATTTGCTTTATTCAGTAAAATATGAGAGAATATTATGAGTGATTTTTCCAAGCAGAAGTTTTAAAAGCCATTGTGTAGTTACACTAGTGCTGTTTTTTCCTTCTACCCTAAGGCTGCCATGTCCCAGATAGAGGTTCCTTTTCCAACGTGGCTCTCAGATCTGTGATTAGTGTGTAGCCTGTGTGAGACAGAAATGTGTGGTTGAAAGCCTATAAGATTTTCCTTTCTTTCTTAATGCAGCACATCTTAACCAAAACTGACTGATACAGAGGAGAAATGAGATATGTGAGTATAAGGCAGAATTGTATTGAAGCCAACTGGAGGGTAAGGTTGAGAAATTTCAAGCCTGTGTTCAGCTGTGCATAGTTGACTTGAAGGCATTTGGATTTTCCTTTCAGTTTTATGATTCAATGCAGTAAACTGCTAAACCAGAATGGGGTTACAGTGCCCGTTGGGAGAGACCTTAAGCTACTAGAGTTATGCATACACTATAAATCACAATTGATTGAAAGAATGAACTTCTTCCGATTGGAGTATGGTTCTGCTTTGAGGTTAATACTAGTGGTCTGTTGGAACAATTAACTGCAAGTGTACTGGGACTTTTAAATTATTATTTTTTCCAGATATGCTATTTGAGGTAGTTATTCAAATTGCAGTGCCACATTGTGAAAGAACACAATCTGTTTGTTTTATAGTAGTGCAAATTAATTTTCAACTGAAGTATAAATGTCAGATGATATATGTCTTACTCAGCTTAGGAAAAAAATATTCCTATATATTTGATTTTTTTTTTCCTTAGGAGGCTACATGTTTAGAATAAACTGTGAGAGCTATGAATTGAGAGGAGAAACCATTCTCTCTTCAATTCAAATTAATTTCTTAGAATTAAAGCAGGATAAATACTCCTGCTGAAGTGTGTGCCTTAATTACAAACTATAAGTTTTATGGCTCAGTTTAAGCATCTAAACCTGTGCAGCATGCCTTAAGTAAGCCAAGTTATCAACTAGGTGGTTATAAGTCATTATTTTGCATAAGGAGTGTTATATAAAAATTAAGAATTAGAGACATGTCTCTTTTCTCCTTACCTGACTGAATGAAGTTGATCTTCAAAAAGATTTTCTTTCAGCAGATCATTTTGCTATGAGTTGGAAGTTTCTGGGTATAGGTTCTTCAGGCAATCAGGAAATAGAGATGAGGGTCTATAATTCATAATTGAAATTTAGCCTTTAGATTAACTTCATTAGTATGCAGTTGATTAGGAGGTATGTGTTTATTAAATGAAATGACCTCTAGATTTCCATATTCAGTATAAAATTAGGTTCTTGGAGATGTAAGGATGTTTAAAATCACTATTTAGAGGGATATTATTGCCAAGATTGAATAATTAAAATTATAACAGTTTGGTTTTTAAAGTTTTTATAGTTTTTGAAATTGCTTCCAGGCCATTTCTTTCTATGCCTCTGTCCTCAGCAAAAAGTAATCTTTTTAACATAAAAAAAAGTGAATGCAAGTTTCCCAATCTTAAAGAACTGATGATCACTACTTAGCTTTATTTTTTTATTTTTAAAATTTTAGCTTTTATTGATACATGATAAATGTCCATATTTTCGGGGTACCTGTGATAATTAGATACATTCACATAGTATATAAATATCAAATCAGGATAATTGGGATATCCACAGCCTTAAATATTTATCTTTTGTGTGTGCTGGGAACATTTGAATTATTCTTTTCTAGGTATTTTGAAATGTACAGTAAATAATTTCAGTCTAGTTCACTAAGGAACTCCTGTGTGTCAGACATTATACCAAGCTGATCATACAAAGATAAAAAGATTTGCTCTCTACTCTCAAGATGCTTACAACATGATCAAGGAAATAGATACGTTAACAATAAGTGACGTACAACTTGGTAGGTGATATCTGTGCGAATATTATAGAGGAAAGAGTAATTCTCTTTTGGGGAATTAGGGATTCCTAATTTTGTTTCCAAGATTGGTTTTTGTATCTAAACAAGAGCAAAATTAAAATGGATACCACAAACACTTTGTGGAGGGTCTAGTTTAGAAAATGAGGAATATGTTACTTTATACCACGTTCATTGCATGAGCAAAGGACCCTTCAGTTTTAAGTGTTAGAAAGGGTGGAGCCCTCTGCAGAGACATCTTGTCCTTTTTTATTTCTTAAACCAACTAGGATCTTTAATGGCCTGGGAAGGGAAGGAGCTTTGTTGTCAGGGCCTTACCAAATTGTAAGCTCACCCTTTCTGTCTCTCTGTGGTCTCCTAGTGCTTGGGAATCTTTCCTGGTTTGAGGGGTGTGTGTGTGTGTGTGTGTGTGTGTGTGTGTGTGTGTGTGTGTGTGTGTGTATTTCATATACATTCTACCTGCCCTGGGTTTTCTTAGAGAATAGGTTTTGAAACTCGATTCTCCTTCACCAGCTGTCACTTTTGATGAATTATGTTTCACCAGAGGTAACAAACCCCACTGACTTAATGGGGGGAAAGAGTGGGAAATAGAAAAAAAAACCCACCTTATTTAATATCTCAAAATAGTCAAATAGTGTCCTGCCAATTTTATTGAACTGGATACTATCAAAAATCTAGATTTCAATTCTATAAAAAATCATATTTGTTCATCAAAGTTGAAGTAAACTCCTGCTTTCTTTATGAATGTTTTATCAGTAATTTAAGTCACAGTGATCTCCACTTCGTTGCAAATTTCCATAACATTTACAATTTCTGTAGGTAATACAGCTTTCAATTATATACTGCTTTGTATCTTATTTTCCTGTTGTCTGTGTTAAAATATTTTCTCCCTAAAAAAGATGAGAGTTTTTGGAGATTCAAAGACTGTAATTTATACTTATCTCTGCTATGACAGTTAGCATGTTGGCAGTAGTAAAAATGCTGCTTAGGGTGTCTAATCCAAATGTATCCAGGTTTTCCAAAGAAAGAATACAGGTCAACAAAAAGAGCAAATAAAACCACAACATAACCTAGAGACCAAGGACACTACAAACTGCAGATTATCTCAAAATAGAGAAACACCCAAGTCTAGCAGAGGAAACTCAGAAAGAGGAGAGGGAAGCAGTGGGGTTGATGGAAACAGAAAATATTCACTCATTAGAGGGAAAGTACCACCAAGATTGGAGGCCTTAGGAGAAGGTCTAAGACTTGATAGGCCAGTATGCCAGGTACTGGGACACTGGAAGGAAATAACTTGAATCATTTTGGGACCTGCCATGGCTGCCTCAAGAAGACATTGCATCTGGTAGAGAAGGGTGACTTGACATGGGGAGCATCCATTGGAGAGTTGATGATAATGGGAAAGAAAGAAGGAAGGGGGAATAATTGAGGATCCCACAGAAATAAATGAAAAGCATAAAATCAGAAGATATAGCAACTTCTAGGTTCTCTCCCCCTCCAAAAATACAAAACTATACTTTTTAATGCCAGTAGACAGTGCTCTTGGGCAAAGAACTCTGGCAAGGAATAGTTATGCCACCATCTCCATAACCTAGTAATTTTATTTTAATAACATTAAAAAATCAGTGTTTTTAAAAAATATTACAACTTTATTGAGATGTAATTCACATGCCAAAATGTTTACCCATTTAAAAGGTACAATACAATAGTGGTTAGTGTATTTATGAAGTTGTGCAACTATCACCACAATAAATTTTAAACTATTTTCATCACTCAAAAGGAAACCTCATGCCCATTCACAATCACTTTCCATTTCCCCTCAGCTCCGTTCCCCACCCTAGTCCGAGGCAGCCCTAATCTACTTTCTGTTTCTGTAGTTCCTATAGATTTTCCAATTCTGGACATTTAATATACAGAGAATTATACAATGTGTGACCTTCTGTGACTGACTTATTTCACTTACCATGTTTTCAAGGTACATCCATGTTCATGAATATGTACCAGTACTTTTATTGTCTACAAATATTCCATTTTAAGGATACATCACATTTTATTTGTCAGTTGGTGAACATTTATATGTTTCGGCGTTTTTGGTGAACATTTATATGTTTCTGCTGTTATGAATAATGCTGCTACAAACATTCATGTAGTCTTTGTGTGGATATGTTTTTGTTTCTCTTGGGTATATACCTAGGATTGGAATTCTGGATCGTATAGTAACTCTATGTTTAACCTTTTGATGAATTATCAGAACTGTCTTCCAAAGTGCGATTTTACATTCTGACCATCAGTGTATGAGAGTTTCAATTTCTCCACTTCCTTGCTAAGCTTTGTTATTGTCTGTCTTTTTTATCCTACTGGATATGAGGTGGCATCTCATTGTGCTTTTAATATGTACTTTTCTGATGGTTAATGATATTGAGCATTTTTGCATGTCACAATCTAGGATTGAAATTCATGGATTCAACCCAAGGGTTAGAAACTTCCATCACCCCCTAAAATTTCCACTGTGAGGAAACTTAAATGCAAATTTTAAGTGAAATAAGCCAATCTGAAAAGGCAACATAATGAATGAATTATTCCGACTAGGTGACACCCTAGAAAGGCAAAACTGTAGAGACAGTGAAAAGATCAGTGGTTGCCAGGGCTTCTGGGGGAGAAAGAAAGAGATCAATAGATAGGGCACAGAATACTCTTAGGGCAGTGAGACTATTGTGTATGAAACAATAATGGTGGATACCTGCCATTGTACATTTGTCAAAACTCATAAAATGTACAGCTCCAAGAGTGAACCCTGGTGTAAACGATGGACTTTTGGGTGATAGCGATGTGCCAGTGCAAGTTCATAGATTGTAGCAAATGTACCACTGTGTGAGTGGAATGCTTGAGAGGCTGTGCTTATTTGGAGGCAGGGGAGATGTGAGAACTTTGTAGTTTCCTCTCAATTCCTCTGTGAACCTAAAACTGCTGTAAAAAATAAAGTCCACTGAACTAAAGTTTCTCTGGGATTATTTTTCCCATTAATCAGCCTCTGTGATTATAAATCCTCATTTCAAACCCAAACAACCATGATCTTTTTCCTATTTCTACAGTAATACTGGCTATCCTGAAAATTTTATAGAAATGGAATCACACAAATCTAATGTTTTGTGTCAGACTTCTTTCTCTTACCAGGATGTTGTCAAAATTCATCCGTGTTTTGACATTTATCAGTAATTAATTTCTTTGTATTGCTGAGTAGTATTCCTTTATCTTGATATGTCACATTTTGATTATTCTTTTACCATTTGAAAGTGATTTGAATTGTTTCCAGTTTTTGGCTGCTATGAATAATGCTGCTACATTTGGCTACAAGTCTTTTTGTATGGGCATATATTTTCTTTTTCTTTGAGTAAATAATATATGATTAGAACTGCTGTGTTTTAGTATACATTTAACTTTTAAGAAACTGCTGAATTCTTTACCAAAATAGCAGTAGCATTTTACATTATTGCCAGTAATGAATGGAATTTTCAGTTTTCCTACATCCCCGCCAATACTTGGTAATGTCCATCGTTTTGATTTTAGCCATTCTTGTGGGTGTGTAATGGTATCTCATTTTGGTTTTAATTTACATTGCCTACATGACTAACAAAGTTGAGCATCTTTTCATGGCTTATTTTCCAGTAGTCTATCTTCTTTTGTAAAGTGTTTATTCACAACCTTTGCCCATTCTAAAAATTGGGTTGGAAGCTCTTTATTATATACATAGTTCATAAATATTTTCCCCAGTGTATGAGTTTGTCTTTTGCTTTGTTTAAAGGTATCGTTTGAAGAAGAAATTAATTTTGATACACCAAAACTCACAGATTTTGTCTTATTCATGCCATATTGATTGACTTTTAGATGTAAACCTATCTTGCATCACTGAAATAAAAACCTCTCAATCATGATGTGTCATCTCTTTATATATGGCTGTATTTCATTTACTGATATTTCAGTTAGAGTTTTTGTATCTTTGTTTTTGAGGGATAATGATATGTAATTTCTTTTCTTATAATATCCTTCCTAGGTTTCAGCATCAGGATTATCCTAGCCTCATAACATAAATTGGAAACTATTTTTACTTTTTTCTATTCCATAAGGGAGTAACCACTAAAATCATAAAATTATGCATAACTTAAAAGATTAGAAGAGAAAAAAATGGAATAATATAATACTTTTTACTTTTTTCTATTCCATAAGCCTGGTATTGTTTCTTCCTTAAATGTTGGGAGGCATTCATTTGTAAAGCTTTCTGGGCTTTTGTGGAAAGGTTTTAAATTATGGATTCAGATTTTCATTGTTTTTCATACATTTTGGTGATTAATATTGTTTTGTGAATATATCCCTTTCATCTAGTTTGACAGACATATTACTATAAATTTGTTCATAATATTCTCTCATCTATTGCTGTATGGCGATGCCCCTCATCACCACACAGAAATAGATGAGAGAATATTATGTGTGTGCTTTGTGTTTTTTTTTTCTTGTTCAGCTTTGCTATGTGAGATTTAAAAAAAAAAATTGCTTATCTTTTCAAAGAAAGTCTGACTATATTGAATTCTGTATATCTGCTTTCTGTGTCATTAATTTTTATCTTACTTTTCTTATGTCCTTTTTATGCTTTCTTAAATTTCAAATTTCTTTTATTTTTTACTTTAGGCAGAAGCTTAGATTGATCTTCTACCTTTATACTTTTCTAACATATATATGTAAAACCAAAATTTCCATTAAGCATTGCTTTAGTTACATTCCATAAGTTTTAATATATTTTTATCTTCATTCACTTCAAACATTTTGTAATTTCATTTTTTTTCCTATTTTCCTATTTAGAAGTATATTACTCAATTTTCAAATAGTTGGTGGATTTTTCTAGTTATCTTCCTGTTTTTTATTTCTAAATCAATTCTGCTGGGGGCAGAGTGCATAATCTATATGATTGAATCCCTTGAGATTTGTTGTTTTGCTTTATGACCAAATGTATGCTCTATTTTGGAAATGTTTTACATGCCCTTGAAAGGAATGTAATTTCTGCAGTTGTTGAGTATTGTTTTATATGTATTTGATTAGGGCAGTTTAGCTAATTGTGTTCTTCACATCTTCTACATCCTTATATATTTTTTGTCTGCCATTCTTTTAGTGCTTGAGAGAGGCTGTTAAAATCTCCAATGATGATAGCGGATTTGTCTAGTTCTCTATTTTTTTCCTCAAATTAAAAAAGAATTAGGACACCCATGTTTTTCAGTTAAATTGACACTTGTATGTATACTTATGCAATATTCCTATTTATGTGTAGTAAAACTTCTGGTCCAAGAGTCTACTTTGTTTAGCATTACTATACCCACATTTGCTTTCTTGTGGTTAATATCTGCTTGATATACCTTTACCATCCTTTACTGTTAATTTATCTATATCCTTATATTTAAGATATTTCTCCTGCAGCCAACTGTATTAATTTCCTATTGCTGATGTGACAAACTATGGCAATTCATTGACTTACAACAGCACAAATGAATTTTCTTACATTTCTGGAGGTTAGGAGTCCAAAATGTCCCTCACTGGGGTAAAACCAAGGTGTCAGCAAGGCTGTATTCCTTTTAAAGTCTCAAGGGGAGAATCTATGTTCTTTCCTTTCCGCTTCTAGAGGCTCTCCACATTCTTTGGCTCGTGGCTGCTTCCATCTTAAAAGGGGCTGTTTGAGGCTTCCTTATGCTGCATCAACCTGATGCTGACTCTCTTGCATTCCTGTTTCACTTATAAGGACTCCTGTGATTACATTGGGCCCATCTGGATAATCCCAGAATACTCTCCCCATTTTGAGATCCCTAGCTTAATCATGTATGTGAAGTCCCTTTGCCATGTAAGGTAACATATCCACAGGTCTTGAGAATGACGACATGGACATTTTTGTGGGGGCCATTATCCTGCCTATCACACCAGCAAATAGATAGATATTATCATTTTTATTATTCTGGCAATTTTAATCTTTGACTGTTCATCCATTTATATGTAATACAATTAATGGCACAGATGAATTCAGGTCTACCATCTTGACTTTATTTTCTATTTGTTGCATCTGTTACGTACGCTCACCCCTGACTCCTCTCTCCTGCCTTTTTGTGAATTAAAGTATTTTATTATTCTATTTTTTCTCTTCTAATCTTTTTAATCATGCATAATTTTATGATTTTAGTGGTTATTGGAGAGATTTCAGCATGCATACTTTATCTTGAATTAGTTTTATCATATATTTTTTTAAGCGCTTGAATGTTAACTGTAGTACTTGGATCATGTGTGAAACTGCATTTGTTTTCCCCCCTTTGGTTATCTCATTTGCATATTACATACATACATAATCATATCTTACTCTCATTTACTCTCATCTCACCTAGGAAGTAGTCTGTCCTCTCTGAAATGTTGGTTCATGTAGGCTTTATTTTTGATATTTTTTTAGGTATGACTTCTGAAATGTATCACTTTTTAAAAGTAGTTTCTGTAGGACCTCTACAGGTTGCCGTGACCTCTATAACCATCCTAAAAGCACAAGACAGGAAATGTTATTTATAAGGGAGAAAAATGAAAGAAATTGGCATAGAGGGTGGCAGGCTCATTGCCAGGGACATTGTCCTGAACAGGGAAATGGCATCCACTGGTCTTTGACAACACTTTCACTTGTATTGCTGTGATTCTGGTAATTTCTTCGTGGGGCGGTTTGTAAATTTTGACCTCGCATGGAAACGTGCTAGCGACTGTGGAAATTTAACAGTAGTCTGTGCAGCCATCTAATTCACACAGGTCTGAGGAGCTGTGTTTTGAGAGGAGTCTAGCTCTACCAAGGTCCCACTTAAAATATTTTCAGAGCACATTATGAGTGTTGGGTGCTACCTGTAGGTGGCAGTAGAGAGTCATCCAGTTGACTGATAAAAATTTCTAGTTAAAGATTTTCAGAGATTAATCTCTACATTATAAAACTGAAATATTCTTTGGTATTTTAACCTTTGTGCTTCTTATCAATTCTGAGAGTTCTGAGTTCCTCTAAAGTCTATATTTGTTTGTATGGAAAAAGACTCATGAAGTTATAAACATGTTATAGTATGAATTCTGTGAAGACTGAGGTCATGAATTTATCTTTCTCCTTAAAAAGCTTTCATTTTAAAGACTTGTGTTTTTTAATAGTAATTTAAAATTATAAGCATAACTTTCTCTGCTTCTATATATGGGACGTTTATGAAGAAATCACAAATAAGGTTTGGAAGAGCTTAGGAGGGTATAACTATCAATTTTACTGGCCAAGAGAGTGATACCATATTTGATCACACACACACACACACACACACACCCCTCAAAAAACTGAAGACTCATTTGTTTTTGTTATAAAAAGAAACAATAATTAGTAATAAGTGAAATGTCTGGGACATTTTTTATAGAAACCTAATTTTGTTCACTTGGGAATTTTTCAAGGATAATAAGATTCTTCTGTATATCGCAGACCTTCAAATGCTGGAACAAGTTATTAAGAGTGGGTAAGAAATTATTGAAATTATTCAAGTCTCTGCTGGTTGGTTTAGATAGCCATTATCCCCTTCTTCCCTCAAGTCAAGGGAAATGTAAATAAACACTTTCACTCTCTCAAGGACATGAGTCATTAAATCACACAAATTAAATAACATTTCAATATTTTGAATGAGCGGACTTTAAAACAGTTGGAGAAGGCAAAAGTCTTTTCATAGGCAACTCCATCTGAGTGAATAAGCTTAGAGAAGATGACTGCCTAGTGAAGTCTTACTAGTGCAGATGGAACTTCACGGAAAGACCATGGAGTACAGCTTAGTTAAAACCAGCTTGTCCATGTGTTGCAGATGGATAGGCCATTGATTAGACATAATGTTTTTTCATGATCTAAGATTGGTGAAATGGAAAGGAATACAATTTCATGCACATTTTAATCATTTTTATGGAGTGCTGGCACTTGCATTTTTCTGAACCATTAGGGGGACATGTAATGGTTTTCTTTTTTTTTTTTCCTTCAATCTTATGATTCAAGCAAGGCATATAGCCTGATACCAAGTGATGCTTGTTTCAGAGCATTAGCACCTTATAAGGAAAATGATTTTGCCAGGTACTCTCTACTGTGCCCTTGATTACGTTGGGGTTACTACCTGAGATGTTACTCACCGTTTGTTTGCAGAGGTTTGACCTGTAGACCCTGACTTAAGGATGGATGAATGAATGCACTCTTACATCATTACAGTGTTTTAAGTGGGCTAGGGATGGCCTTTGGCTGTTTTTAGAGGGCAAAATGCAACCAATTGACTAAGACCCTTTGTCCACACTTTTATTCATAACAGAGGTTCTAAGTTAACACACTTGTGGATAATTAACATGGTTAAAAGAGTGGTTATACCAATGATAAAAGCTTTAGGTTTCGGGCCCAGAGTAAACACTATTAACAAGTAATTCCCCTTTGATCTCCCATCCCTGAGAGGACCATCCAGCACAAAGTTTACGTGAGTAAACAGAGTGAAGACAAAGAGATGTGGGGTAAACAGACTTAATTGGGAAAGCCTTGTCCCTGTTTTCTCCCTAACTTAATGGACTGGCTGGCCGCCTTTGGCCTGCCCCCATAAAACCTTTTGGACTTCCAAAAGGTTTGAGACTAATCTATAACTTTTCCTAAAAGTTAATATCTTTAATATTTTGCCAGCCACCCCAAGTAAATAGCAACATTCAACCATATGCAAATACTTATTTAAAATCAAAACTTTTATATGAGATTTGTTGCAAACCTATATTAAGTGGCCTGGTGAATTTTCTGTCCTATTTGTTATATCTGACTGTTATTTGGAGGTGATTTGTATATGGGATAAATGACTTTCTTACTACTATAATTGTAGACAAGTATCTAGCAAAATTAGGCATTCCAGTAGATTTGTTTTTTCTCTCCAATGCTCTCTCCTATGATCATTTCCTATTTGGATGATCATTTCTTGGGCCCTTACCTGATAATCAGGGATGACTGTGGATTTCCACACTATGCTGAACTCTAAAATTATACCCTTTATTCAAATCTGATTCTTTCAGTTTGACGATTTTTCCATTTTCATTAGAATAACAGGGTTCAGAGTCTGGATACCTCAAATCTTGCATGTTAGCAACCCCTATTTTATACGTTAGGCTATGCCTGACTTTCCTTTAATGATAGACTAGGGTTGACTGGTTCCTAACCACTTGGGAACAGTTCCTTGAAAACTTTGTATTCAATTCTTTGGTTTCTTTGCAGGATTACAGAGTTGCAGTGCTGCTTTAGATGTCATAGATGGGGAAACGGTTATGATGGGTAGGGAGAGATCTCAGTGTTCCTTAAAGGAGTCACTAATAGCATTTTTGAGTGGGACAGTTCTTCTGCTGTCAGACTATTCTGCATATTCCAGAATGGTTACTACCCTGTCCACTTCCCTATCTTTTAAATGGTAGTTTCTACTTTTAGTTAACGACCCCCTCCAGAGGTGGTACTGTCTGAGGTCAGGGACCACTGACCTGATATCAACACTGTACTAAAAGCAAAACAAAGCAACCACCACCAAACTGGCTGGTAAACATTTTTACTCTCTTGCAAAATCAGCACTGGCCACAGCCACACTGATTGTGACCTTTCTCTGTGGAACTTAGTTAAAACAAAATAATCATTTGACTGCAGTTTGTCCAGCCAGTTTCCTTTGAAAATTCCCATAAACTCAAATTCCCATAAACATTGACCAAAGGACAATAGAATCAGTTAGCAATGCTTTCTTTTTGGCTTTGTAGTCTACACACATTTCCTAACTTCCTTTAGGCCTTGCCCAGAGATTCCCTTGCCAACTTTTGGCATCTTGCCCTACTAGCCTTTTATATAGCTGCTTTCAAAGTGAATCCATAGATTTTCTAGGGTCATCTAAAATCTCCCTTTGCAGGCTTAATGCTGCCTTTCCCGATGAAAGAACTTTGTCTACTCTCCTTTACTAACCAGCAACAATACCTTTCATTTAGATTTGCTATGTAGCACTCTTTTGTTAGTTGAATAAGAAAAATGATTTATTTCACATAGCAAAAAAGATGTTGGCTGGCCATGGGATTTTACTGTAATGTCATGATTGCCCTCCACTATAATAATACAATTTCTTAGCACAAAATGTGTTTTGTAAATGTTTTGAGAGATTGAAAAAATAATTTTAACATTTAAGTTTCATGAATTAAAAAAAATTTTGAACAGCTAGAACCATTAATTAGAGCCTATATTTTATTTTGGTAACAAAATGCTTACATATTCGTCAATAGTTTTCACAGATTCCATTTTTTTTTTTTTTTTTGTAATCTGACCTTCAAATCCACTGACCTGCATCCTAAACATGTCTATACTTTAATTCAGGTCAGTTATATTGCAAATCATTGCTTCCTTTCTAGCTAATTAACATTTGATTTTTTTGAAGTTAATTTCTAATTGCAAAGAACGTTTGACTACACGTACACACACATACACACACATACAAAAACATATTTATGTGTATTTTACACATTTTTTTCATCATTATAAAGTACTTCTCTTGGACCTGAGTTAATTTGAAAGAAATAGAACTTTCAGAGATTTGAGTATCACTTTTTCAATGGGATCAACATGAATTCTATAACCCCATATAAATTATTCTTAAGATGTCCATTCTTATTTAATATATCTTATACATTCAAGGGCATCTCCATTGTTCTAAGTAAATGGAGTATACTTAGTAAAGTACTTAGTGCTTCAGAAGTAAAATCAAAGTGATCTCAAAATGGGTCACTTTGGTTTTACTTCTGCCTTCAATAATATGGGCATGACTGAATCATTGTGCCCATGAAATAACTATGTCAGTATCCCTACAACGAAGTAATTGAAAGAAGAAAATCTTTAAAAATATATAGAGCTCCCTTTGGGCTATGTGTTCATTTTAGGTGGAATAAGAAATATTCTGATATGTGGTGCTTTATAGAAAATTGAGTTCATTAAAAAAACAATTTTATATGTTATAATTTCAGGAAACCCTAATTGGTTAGTATCTGAACTCTCAAATATTTTTCACATTAATTAGATTCTGTAATCATTTACATAGTATATACTTTAGTTTTCAACTCCTAGACTACCAAATTTTGCAGTCATTATATTTGCATCAGTTTCTACTGTTTTTTCCAATAATTATTTTTTGTGACTACGTCCTCCTTTAGGGAGGTGAATTAGCATTATATTAAGTAGCATGGCTTCTTGGCTTTGGCTATCTGAATTTGAAACTTATCTCCATCATCTCATGGCTTATTTCACCTCTCTGTGGCTTACAATAAGTATCTATCAGTAGGTGAATATTTCATAGTATCTTCCCCACAAAGAGAGTCGTAGCATAGTCCAGCTTGTGGCTTCCAAAAGTGAATAGAAAACTTAAAACTGGTAGCGAATGGAGAATGGGCGTTTTTATCTGTTAATCGCACAGTTAGATGAAACTGTTTAGTATAATGTATTGTTCAACTTGTATCAAACCTACTAAAATTGTTGTATTTAAAAATAAAATGTTTGTAAGATGAGCCATTTTTCAAGTAACTGCAGATTTGTATAGGCTTCCATAATTTTTTCTTGTTTTCTGTGCTGGCCTTTGGAATGATGGGTCAGGCCTCTGTAGTAACTGTGAGAGAAAGTGGTAAGACAGAGAAAACAGAGAGAGAGAGATTAACTTCTCAAATTTTTTTTCTCCCTAAATTTTCTTGCATCTTAGATAACACAGCACTTTTGTAGATCTTGAAGACTTCCTTTTTTTATTGCCTATGCAGTTCCCTGAAATGAACTCACCAAGTAAACTCTTTACAGTACACCAACAGTCATCTCATTCATGAAGACTTTTGTGCCTTAGCCAGGTAGACCTGGAGTTTTTTTCTTCGTCCCTCTTTACCCACCATGTGTATGCCCATTGTAGAAATAGTCCTAAGTCAAGATGGCTTGCATATCTCTGCCTTTCCAAATAATTGATTGCCTGCAAAACAGAGATGTTTATTCCGACAAATGATGTAAGTTGCAGCACAATAGGCCATGAACATTGGGGAATCAGGGACACCAATAACTTCAGAACTAAAATAAATCTTGAATTTTTTTTTAGTAAAAAATTTCTTACTTTACAGATGAGGAAAATGGAGGACCTCCAAAGTTCAATTTCCATTCTGTGGACTTTGCTGTATCTAGAATCATTTGAGGTAGCTTTGGGTAGGCACGTTCTGGAATACACTTCCAAAGTTCAACTTCCATTCTGTAGACTTGGTTGTATCTAGAATCATTTGAGACAGCATTGGGTAGGGTTCCAGAATGCAACCTTACTTCAAGAAAGCAAAACGGTAGGGTTAGGCTGGTTCATCCCAGAGCTTCTCAGAAAGGCTTATTTTGGCCTCAGCCTGACGTAGTCATGACTACCTTTTTAAATAATGTTCAAACAGTTCGTTGTTCCTCTTCTGCTGTTTCAATATTCTCTGGTTAGCGTCTATATTAGAAGAAAAATGCTGGTGGAGCAAAGGAAAGGCCCACAAAAGAGGCTGTAAGAAGTATAAGATGGCATTTTGAAAGCGAGGAGGTGGTTTGAATAGTATTCTAATGCAATTGGCAAGCCAGTGGAATTGTGTCTGAGGGCAGGGTGTAATTGTGCAGCTGTGAATGGCTAAAATGAAGGCAGTAATTGTCAGCACATGCTGTGATCTGGAGTGCTAGAACTAAGAGGAGACTTCAGGGAAGGAAATGATAGCATCTTAAACCAGAGCATTATTTCATTCTGGTTGCATAATGTAGACGTGGTGGCTAAACTGTTATTGTGGAGAAATGGCTTATGCATATTTAGTGAGCTGCTTGTATCTAAATGAGTGGCTGTTACAATAACACAAATGCATGTGTGGTTTCCGAACAGTTAATAATTGTTTAATAAGCAATTCCTTGTAAACCACCCTGAATCATTGTAACTTGGGTAGAGATGGATTATTCTTCCCCATTATTAGGGACAAAATAAGAAATAGCTGGTAATGAGGAAAACACTTTAAATATAAGGGGAACATTAATAGGATAAACTGCCAATTACCATCAGGAGAAATTTTCAAAGCTGAAAGAAATGTCCCATGTGGGAAAGAAAGTGAGAATAGCAGAGGCGATATAATTCCATGGATCCTTGGAGAATTCACTGCTTTTTATTTCCAAATAGATTTTTGCAATATGTGTACAGTGAAGGCAAAGAGGAAAGTTACATTGTAGAGAGGGAGCCAGCGTATTTTGACCAAAGGAATGAATTCTTTTGTAACATGAGCAATGAAGATAGCTTCTCTTGATTTCAGAGATCTACAGCCCAGGAATAAAAAGTGTGCCTGTCCCCCAAGCTGGTCCTCCTGAGAGGATAACAAAATGTTCAACAATCGTAATGCTGTAATTGCCTTGTGATAACCTGGTGTTATGGTCCTTCAGGTATTCCTACATCTGTACTATTGATTATAATGCCTTTAAAAATCATTTATGAATTAAGTATATATATATATATATGCATATGTATGCATATTTATATATGCGTAAATACTACACACACATTTGTGTGTGTGTGTGTGTGTGTGTCAGTATTTGATCACTGCTTTTGTACCCATGAGTGGGCAAAGCCTACTATGATTTGTCTACAATGAAATATTAAGAAGTCTGCTAAATATTTAATTCACCTGCTGAACTGCAACAGAATGGTTTAGAAATGTGAGACCTCCCTCTTCACTTAGAGAAACACTTACTATATAACCAAATGAATTATTAACACCATTATTATTATTTAGATCTTTATTATCACCTCATGATGGGTATGCTAGGAAACCTTTTGCCTACATCAGAGCTAATATCTAACAACAGAGTCAACATTATTATGTTTCAAAGAGTAAATCTAAGTTCATAAAAATTATAAGCCATGGTGCAGATAAGAAAAAGATGATTGCTCATAAATTCATTTGATAAACTACCTAGTAACATCCTTGATATTATAGATTCCTATTTCATGAATTTAATATATAATGGATCAAGTCATAGTTCCTGGAATATAAATACACACATGCACATATATGTAAACTACCTAGTAACATCCTTGATATTATAGATTCCTGTTTCATGAATTTAATATATTATGGATCAAGTCATAGTTCCTGGAATATAAATACACACATGCACATGCATGTAATTGGTATTTAATAATTTCCTCTCATTTACAAAAGAGGCAAAATAAAGTACTCATGGATGACAAATAAAAAAAAAAAGACTGTTTATTTTTTCTGTCCAAATTTTCAATAAGCAAACAGAAAATTAATGAACACTAAAGATCATGAAAAGATGGAAGAAGTAAATGCACTACCGGAACCCCAATATAGCTATTGTGATTGAATCTTAAATTTGATGCTGACTTTCCTGGCAGTCAAGTTCAGGAGGCATATTATGATTGGTTGCAAAATTCTTATTATCAGGAAAGAAGGAACATGTCGATTTTTAAAGGTAAACATCTGTCTGCACTTAAATAAATTTTTAGGTAGAACTATGTGTAGAGGACTCTAGGGATTATGAAAGTTAAATGTCTACTCTGGCTGTTTTGTAGAATATGCAGAGAAAATTTTTACCTTGCAGTTTAATAGAGAATTTAAAAATTAGATTATATATTTGTATTAATCAAGGTTCTTCAGAGAAACAGAACCAATAGGTTATACAGAGAGCAAGATAGATATATAAGAAGAGATTTATTATAGGAATTGGCTCATATGATTATGGAGCTGATAAGTCTGACAATATGCCATCATCACACTGAAGAACATGGAAAGCCAATGGCCAGATTCACTTCAAGTCCAAAGGTCTGAGCATCACTAGGCAATGATGTAAGTCCCAGTCTGAGCTCAAACACCCAAGAACCAGGAGTGTCCATGTAGGAGGGCAGAAGAAGATGGATGTCTCAGGTCAAGCTGTGAGAAAATTCACGTTTCCTCTGCCTTTTTGTTCTATTGGGGCCCTGAATGGAGTGGATGAGGCCCACTGACAGTGGTGAAGCCCATCTGCTTTACTTAGTGCATCAATTTAACTGGTAATGTCTTTTAGAAGCACCATCACAGATACACCAAGAAATAATGTCTTACTAGGTATCTGGCATCTCTTAGTCCAGTCAAGTTGACATATAATATTAGCATGAAAATACTCCTGTACAAAGCTGGGTATCATAAGGCCTCCAAAGGTAATGTGGTGCGTTGGAAGGTGCATGCTCTGTGAATACTGCTTTGGTCGTTCATAGCTGTGTGATCTTCAGCAATGTAATTACCTTTCCAATGTTCAGCTTCCTCATTTGCAAAGATCTTTCGTATAGAATTTGTGAGGGTGTAATGAATTAATATGTCTATGTAGAGGTTGAAACCATTGGTTCGTGGCTTCATTCTTTAGCACCAATGTTATAAATGAATGTACTGGAACTCACATAGACAAATACATACAACACGCACATGCATATAACACACACATACACTCTCACTCATCCTTATATGTTTTACATTTGAGATTTATTCAGAAAATAGAGTGATTTCTTTATTAAATTTAAGGCCATAAAGATCAACATGAATATCAAAGTTTAGCTTGGGTTGTTTCCATAATGTTAGGGTGTTTTGTAAGGTAGTCAGCTGGAGTGTTCGGATCTTGTGAATTTTTGTTTGAGAGCTTTAGGTTGTATTGAAGAGGAGAGTATGGCTCCTCCTTCCTACAGATAACCTGGACCTCCTCAGATATTTTCATTTCTTTTCTTGAAGTCACTTTTTCCATTTGGGTACTTCAAAAATCTCCTTAAATGAAAAAGCTTGCTTAATTATTAAGAATGAGGCGTTGGCTGGGCACGGTGGCTCACACCTGTAATCCCAGCACTTTGGGAGGCTGAGGTGGGCAAATCACAAGGTCAGGAGTTCAAGACTAGCCTGGCCAACATGGTGAAAACCTGTCTCCACTACAAATACAAAAAATTAGCTGGGCATAGTGGCAGGCACCTGTAATCCCAGCTTCTCAAAAGCCTGAGGCAGAAGAATCGGTTGAACCTGGGAGGTGGAGGTTGCGGTGAGCTGAGATTGCATCACTGCACTCGAACCTGGGTAACAGAGTGAGACTCCATCTCAAAAAAAAAAAAAAAAAAAAAAAAGGAGATGTTATGCTGCTGCCAGAGAGTGATAAATGCAACTTTCTTCAGGTCTTGGGGTCAGGGCCAGCAGGCCAGCCCATTCTATATTCATTTTTTGTTCTAGGGAAATGGTGTCCCCTACAGTCATTCGGTGGAAATGGTCTTTGGGTTGGGCAACACAGGTCCCTTTCTGGGGTGATGGTGAAACAAATTTAAGTTAGAATTAATGATGTTCACATAGCAGACTGTTATACTGAGCTAAAAACCTTTAAAGACCCTTTCTTTCTTCACCCTAGAAAAAATGCTGAAAGTGTAAGTGTTTCCATACAGTTCTTGTTTTTATTGCGGTACCATACAGACTGTGTTTTCAGGCTCCTTGACCCATATGCTTCTGACTGGGCTTGGTCAGGAACTGATCAATTAACAGGCATTGTCTCTTTTCAGCCCCCTTCAACTGATAAAACTTCTGGAGTAGCCTCCTATATTTGTGGCAGTTAGATAAATAGTGTCCACAGTTCAGTCTGTCTGTATTTATGTGAATTAGAATTAGAGGGAAATATATAGCACATTTAAACAGCAGTTTTGCATTCCCACAGATGGGAGGGGGAGAGACGATCTGTTTCATGAGTTTAAATGGAGACAGCCTAAAATTCCAAAGTGGTGGCGGTGAGAATGGACCTTCTAAGACCAGCACAGTGAGAGTCTGTGTTAGCTATATGTAGGTGGGACAGCTAGCCATTTCCCCCCAGGTGTTGAAGAGCTGTTGTTTGTCCCCCCCGGTTGCCTTTTCCCCTCTCATTTATCCTGCTGTGAGCTCCAGGAAGCAGAACCATATTGGCTGCGTCTTCAGACTCCTTTGCCCATTGGCTGCTGATTGGCTCTGGCTAGTTGGGGGAGGGGCTGGGAGAAAAGTAAAAGTTGGAGCCTTTTATTCTCATGGTTTTGTGCCTGCAGAGTCTGTAGCTCCTCTTGTCTTTTCTCACCTTATTTATTTTCTCAGCCTCCAGCAACTGCTCTGTCCTCTGGTCCTGTCAAGTTAGGGTTTAGTAACAGCTCTCCTGATGCTAGCTCAAGGGTGCTGCACTATTCCTTGTGGCTTCTCCACATCCAGCCGACATTTTTGTAAATAATACCTTTGCTGAACTCTCTTCATATTACCCAGTTAGAGCATGCCATGTCTTTCTGCAGGGACCTTACACTGCTGTTGTTGCTCAGTGCTGGTGCCCATGTAGAGGGTGGGAGTCCCTCAGGGAGATTCAGGCTGCTAATAAATGTGTCTAAATATAACTTGGCCACAGCATTGCCATAGTTGACTCTCATTCTCTTGGAGATCACAGTGCTAAAGCTACTACTTTTTCAGGATTGTGGATAAAAAATTTTGGTCTTTTTCAGCCAATGGCATTTTAGACATTTTAGAAATTATATCCTGGGGAGTCAGAAAGGTGTACTGGACAGTGTGGGCTCTGGAGTCAGCAAATACAGGTTTCAATTCCACCTCCCCCAACTTCTACCTACATGGCCCCAGGCCCTTTAGATAACCTATATTTCTCCATCTGTAAAATGTGAGAAAAGCACTCAGCTCCTCATGCCGTACTGAGACTAAGTATGATAATCTACGAAAACTACCAAGGACAGTATGTGTACACTTAGGAGACTTCGTAAACGATAATGGGATATGACACAACTTAGCAAGAAGAGAGAAGAATATGTTATATTCAGTCATGTTTTCTTTTTTTAAATAAACTTTTAACTTTAGAATAGTTTTACAGTCACAGGAAAGATGCAAAGATAGTACAAAGAGTTTCCATATACCCAGCATCCAGTTTCCCCTATTATAAAATCTTATATCACTATGGTGCCTTTGATATAAAACTAATCTGCTAACTACTGAACAAATATTGACCTATTATTATTACCTACATTCTGTACTTACTTATTTTTATTTCATTCATTGTTTTCTAATGTCCTTTATCTGTTCCAGGGTCCCATCCAGGATACCACATTACATTTAGTCTTCATGTCTCCTTAGGCTTCTCTGGGTGGTGATAGTTTCTCAGATCGTCTTTGTCTTTGAGGACCTGGGCACTTTTGAAAAGTTCATAGTCAGGGATTTTGTAGAATGCTCTTTATCTTGGGTTTGCCTCATATTTTTCTCGTGATTAGACTGGGTTTTTTGGGAGGAAGACCTCTGAGGTGAAGTGCTCATCCCAACACAACATATCAAAGGCATTTAGTGTCATTTTGAGTCATCACTTTTACACTTGACAGATGGATAGCATAGTGCTGGGAAGCTTCTCCATTGCACACTTACTGTTTTATTTCCCCTTCTTCTATAAGGTGGTTTTTGTACAAGTCACTAAGTATAGCCCAAACTTAAGAGGTGAAAACTTATACTCTATCTCCTTGAGGAGAGGAATATTTACGTAACTTATTTGGAATTTTTCTGTGTAGGAGATATTTTCTTCCCTTCACTTATTTATTTATTCAAGTGTTTATTCATATCAGCATAGACTCATGAATATTTATCTTATACTTTGGGTTATTATCCAATAGTACGTTATTTATTTTTTGCACACATTATTCCATCTTTGGCCATTGGGTGTTCTTTCAGTTGGCTTCTGTGTTCCTTTTTCATACCCCCATTATTTTGTTATTTTGTTTTTGAGCATTTCCTTGCTTCCTAGCACTACAAAATGTTTCTAGCTCATCTTGTGTATTTCCTGTCCTAGAGTCAGCCATTTCTCCAAGAAACTCTAGTACCTTTTGTTTAATGGTAGTAAAAACTGCAATCTGGATATGCTCTTTGTTACTGTGGTTTCATTGCTTCTGGACCCTCTCAGTGGATGGAGGTAGGACATACATGTGTGTACACACTGACTATATTAAGCTAAATAGGACTTCCTACTGATAGCTCCAAATCTGATGTTACCTCATGTTTTATTCTTCTCCCTTTGCTTTGCTGCAATCTCCCAGTCCGGTAGTGAGAAGCCTTCCATTTACTTACTTGTTCAATCCAGATACTTAAGCATAGCACTTAACTGTCGATGTACACCCCCATGAGAAACAAATTTATTAATGTGATGTAGTGCTTATGTGCGATCTTTTTGTTTTCAAGTCTTACAGTTTCCAGTCATTTCCAAAGTTACTTAGGTCAACACCTTTTCCTTACTCCTTCCAGTGAGGTTATGTCATACATTTGTTATAGAGTTAGATTCCTTTGCCCATTCCATCCTGGTTTACATGTCTTCCTGTTGCACTGATTAATAACTTATTTCTTTTCATGGCTCTCTAGTATCACCTAATGTATAAATACATTACAGTATGTTTATTGAAGGTTTATGTCCTTCACCTATCGAAGGACATCTTGGTTGCTTCATTTGGTGATTATTTATAAAGACATTATAAAGTTTGGTATGCAGATTTTTGTGGGACATACGTTTTCAAATCAGTTGACTAAATGCTTAGATGTGTGAATTTCAAAGTGACTATACACATTTTGCATTCCCACCGGCAATGAATGAGATTTCTTGTTACTCCACATTCTCATTAGCACTTGCTATTGCCAATTCCTTTCATCCCTAGGAATATCTAAATTTAAACACATGTAATTTTTGTGTTTAAACTATTCTATATCTGGCCACAGTTAAAGCTACCTGGGGTCATCTGGTCTTTTACAGATCTGTCCCCTTATGCTGGAGTTTTGCCAGGTTACTTGCCAACTGTGGCTAATTTTCTTTTAGGAGTCAAAAGTGCCTAAGTTATCTTTTCAAGGTCTATAAAAACAAGTTTGGATACTTGCTTAAGCCACTGTTTATTAGAGGCACTCGTTTCAGATACTCACTTGTTCATCAAATATTTATAGAATACCTTCTATGTGCTGGGCTTTGGGGGATCAAGCAGTGAAATAAATAAATGACAAAGTCCTTGCAGTTATAGCGCTTCTATTTGTAAGGAAGAGGAATTTTTTATATAGACATAATACAATGTAATGAACTTTATAATGTAATGACAAATGTGATGATCAAATCAAAACAGGGTCTAGAAATCTGGAGAACATGAGTTGGCAGGGGAGAGTGGGGGTGTCAGGGCTGCCTAAGAAGATAGTGGGCAGGAATATGGAAGTGGTGAAGGGATGAACCAGGAAGATGTCCTGAAGGATGAACACTGGAGGCAAAGAGAAGAGTCAGAGCAGATGCTCTGAATGCACAATGCTTGCCACATTTGAGGAAGAGTGAGGAGCCCAGAGGCTAGAACTAAGTGAAGATGGTAAGACATGAGGTTGTAGAGAGGATAGGAGCTTGGTATTGTTGAAGTTGGTAGACTTCAGCCAAATGTAATGTGCCTTGCCATCACCTGGGAATCTTATTACAACATAGACTCTGATTCACTAGGTCTGGGCAAGACCTGAGATCCTGCCTTTCTAATAAGCTCCTGGGTGATAGTGCCACTGCTGGTCCACGATCACAAAATGAACAAACAGCAAAGTTAGAAACTCTGGCCGGTTTTTATTCTGAATGAGACTAAAAGTCTTACGAGGATTCTTAGCATGGGAATGGCATGATTTGTCTTAAAATTGTTAAGGCTCTTGCACAGAGAATTCTCTGTGGAAGCAAGCGGAAAGCACAGAGACCAGCTTGGTGCCTACTGCTGCAGTCTGGGTGGAAGATTCTGGAGTTTGGACTTGGGTAGTGGAGATGACAATAATGAAAAAAGTGCCAGCCAGCACTGTTACATAGTTTGTGCACTGTCCAAGTTGCTCACAAAGTAGGCATGATGGGTTGGCAGTCTAGCCACCTGTCACTTGCTAAACCATTCATTTTGTGATTCATCAGCTCAGAGCAGGCAGCACCCTTTTTGCAATTCCTCCTCTCAAAAGGTAAGGAGTACCTTTTTATCATTCATGCAAAGGTAGGGGGTTGCTGGCTGTGCTCTGGGTGAGAAGTGATAGGAGACTCCAGATAGTTAACTTGTAGAGAAGGCAAGTGTGACAAAAGTCTTTCCCTTTCAGTTTTCACTTGTGCTGTCACGTGCTGCTGCCTGAGTTCATGGCCCATGAAAGCTTTTCCTGGAAAGTAGTGCAGCCACAGAGGAGCTAAGCTGAACTTTGCATTTTCCAGAGAGTAGTCTTTCAAAGAAATTGCTCTTGCCAGAGGAGATGGAAAACAGACCTAGGTCATTTGTTTTAGGCTCCTCTCCGTGAGCAGATAGAAGTGAAACTTCCTTTAAAATGTCTCTATACGACTATAAAAGTGGTCACTAAGTATAAAAAGAGAGTCATAGCTCCCTATGCCAGTCCCCAAACTGTATATGGTAGTTCATCTCCCTTTCCCCCACTGCAAAAGTGGTCTGAAGATAATGTCTTGTCCTAAAAGTGAAACTATAAAAGATACATCATACATTCTGTAGCTGCTGAAACGGGGTACTTTCTCTGAGAATGTCTTAATCAAGCTGGTTGTTAGATGGTGCCAGCGACGGGTTTCTTTACTAAAGGTTGCTTCACTCTCATGGATTTTCTGCTAGTGCAATGGTCTCCATTCATGAATGTTCAGGTGTTACATTCTTAGTCACTATATACTATAATTAGTTTGTATGCTCTTTTTACTTCATGTCAACAGTCTGTTCCCTTGTGGACCTGGCACTGATATAGTATCCAACTTGTTTGAAAGAAATAAAATATGATATAACCCTTGGGCCAGTGGTGCGCCTGGCATGGATTCTTTGAGTTCCTTCATGGGGGTATCATGCTTGACTTGTTCCCTTGCACTGAATGTGGGGTGGTAAATCCTGCTGACAGGTGTGCCACATTCACCAGCCCTCAACACATGGTTTTAAATAGAAGCTGCATGAATGGAACCCAACTTGACATAAGTTGGCAACACAGTGGGCCCTTGATGGCGGAGAGTCCTGGAAGGTCTCATTCACAACTCAGGTCCCCCGAGAAGGATTAGTCCAGGCTCTACACAGGAATGGGGGATCTAGTGTCCTTTTCTACTACATTCCCCACTGCTGAATCTCCTAGATCTGGCCTGGACTGTGGGGATTTTTCCCCTACTGAACTAGATGTTGATCTTGTTTTTGGTCAAGAGTTTGGATTTTATTTTATTTTTCACAAATTCACTAGATAGATGTAGGGAGTAGCACTTTTCTCATTTTTTTGACCCTCAGACCTTATAATAAATGCACAGCACATGGGAGGTAAATAACTGTCATGTGAAATAGTAGAGAAATGAGAGTGAGGACTCCTACCCTTCTTGCTTTGGCGCTCTGCCCTCCACCTTCTTGGGATGGTTTATTATCAAGATCACAGACCATTGGGTTACTTCTTTAGATTATATAAATTAACTCCATAGTCTATAAGAGTTATTTATTTATCATGAAAATTTCTTTTCCTCAGCTCTCTTTTGGCTCGTTAGCTTATCGTTATGATTAATACATTTTATTTTGGAAAAAGCGTGATAGACATACACTATGGATTGGGCTTGGGAAAAACATTTCAGTAGCTGAATCTAGGCTTTAGATATAATTTGCTTGATCTGAATAATGTTTAAAATCTTTTTGAATTATTTTTCATTATTTCAACATCAGGAAATTTTACACAAGACTTATGAATTCCGGGTTCTGCTGAAATGTTTCCACGTGGCAGCACAGGGGCCTCCTTTGTACATGGTAACTATCAGTGTGTGCTCAGTAGTGGTCGTCCTCTTTGGAAGGGTGTTGGCTCTTCAAATTCCCACCATCCTCCGTACTCATTGATGTTACCTGCCTGATCTCAGTAGGTGTTGGATTCTGGGTTCTCTGATCTGAAGAACAAATTTCTCTAAGACTATGCTTTGCAGTCAAGAGTTCCAACTCTAATCTAAACTAACATAAAATGAATTATTAAGTGCAATAGATAGCAAATTGCTTGATTAGAGCAATATTTCTCAAACTTCTTAGGATCTTGTGAATTATGTTTAAGTGATTAATTCATTCTAAATAATATATAGCTTTGTTTTTAAAATATCAATAATTTGAAAGCTCATTCTTGTTGCTGGAGCACACTTTGAACACACTTAGTGATTTCTGCCTAGAAATGGTGATTTTATTTTTCTTGTGTAATGGGCTAACTCCTTACAATGTTGTTTACATAGTAATTGTCATGAAAAATTTTAATGGTATATCCACTGAATTATCTAGAAAGAATTTAAAAAATTCACAGTACTTTAGTTGACCTGAAGCTTGCTAATTGACAATAAGATATTGTATTTGGTTCTTTGTAATATAAAAGTGCATTTTTGTTCTCTAGCTTACATGATTCTGCGGTGAGGAAGTTGTAAGCTAAAATTCAGAAGATGAGCAAAATAGTTATAAAATAGTAATAAGAACTACTATTTATTGAGAAGTCTGTGTTTGCCATCACAATGCTAAATACCTTATATACAATATCCTGTTTACTCATCAAAGCAATTCACAGAAGTAGGCATCACAGTATGTTCATTTCCTAGATGAAGAAACTGAAGTTGAGAAACTTTAAGCAGTTTGTAGTAGGTCACACACAAGTAGACAGCAGAGTGGAATTCAGCCTCAGGCTTGTCTCACTTTGATGTCACCACTATGAACATTCTAGGCTGCTAGAAATAACAATTTATTACTACTAATAAATAACAGTACTAGGATTCACATGCAAATCTAATTCAGGGTACCATTGTTTTTCAGACTAGGTAGTAAGCTTTGCTCTGAAAGTTCATTATTTTTGCAAGTTCATATAAGTAGTCATTACTGAGTAAATATGAATCTGTTTACATATGTCTGGTGATACAAATGAGCAATACCAGTTGACATTTGGCCAGCAATTAAGTGAAATTCTTCCAACTGTTACTGAATCAATTGATTCAGAAGATAAAATAAGAATTGGATAAAAGTAAGCACGTCTTATTTACCAAATTTTTCTTCTATTTAATTACATTTCTTCTGTTTAATTAATATCCTTTCTGAGTCCTCATACTTTTTGCTTCTTTTTGATGAATATGCAATGATTTTTTTCCCAGCATGGCTACATTGGTTTGAAGGAAAAATATTGACCTATGTGTCAAATAGTCTTTCTTTTTTATTATTATTCCTTATTAAAGCCGTTTAACCTGACCTCAGCCCTGCTGCGACTTACCAGACACTGCTGTGCATTTAAACCCTTTGGATTAGCCCCACAGTGTGACTACAAAGCTCCTGTTGGCTGGAAAGTTAATGATACATACTTCCCACTTCCCAAGAGAAGGAAAAATGGAGCACCTGCTCTTTGAGATGACTTAAACATATACACACAGAATTGACAAATGGCTCACTTGTTATTTACACTGATATTAGTTTGGAGACAGCTGAAGGTTTTTAAATCCTGATTTCAAGTTTGAACTCATACGACTTTGAACTTCAACTACAGAATTACAAATAATATTTATGAAAATGCCATGATTCAATTCACGTGCTATTCTATAATTTTTTTTCCAGTGAACTCTGTGAATCAATACAATTTCTAAGAGTGATTTTTTGTTGCTTCCAGAAGCACAGCATGAAATGATGACTATGTTCTTCAAAGTGTGGTTGCTTGTTATATTACTTAATGGAGATGATCAAGTTATTTCTCTGCTTGTGACTCTACAGAATTTCTCTTTTAGAGTTCATTAATTTTTGTTTTATTTTCCTGTTTACAGAGGGCTTTTCTCCTTTTATTCTCATAAGAATTTTGTGAGTTTAGTGATACCCATTTTATATGAAGAACTGTGCCTCAGCAAAGTAGCACAGTGACTTGCTCTCTTGCCTGATTTCCAGTATCCCCCTGTGTTCTGTTGCATGCACTCCCCAGAACCACCAGTGGGAACTTTGACTTATGTTTTTCCTTGATCTTTGAACTCAGCTGGAATTCCTTTAGAGTAATTACTGAATAATCGTTACATGAAATGTGTAAATTGCTTTGTTCCTAGATGAAGATATCTAAATTCCCATGTAAAATGAAAATGGGTTTTAATGGGAAGAAGTAGAAAAGTAAAAGCTCTGTTATTAATGTATAATCACTTATATTAGCCTTGGAATGGACTTGCTAATAATTATGTGTATGTAATTAAATGACACCAATTACAGTTTTTTAAAAAACCCTTTAAAAACATTGTTTTGGGATAAGATTTGGTTTCAATGCCTTAGTATATAATTTTTTGTATATGCAAAGAAATCTGTAGGGAAAAATATTACAAACACTAGGGTCTTTGTCTTTCATCAGCTTATATGGAAGCTATAAAATTGCCAACCTTAGTGGTCTAAACAGAATTTGGCAAACTATGGCCGGTTATGGGGCACTGCCTGTTTTTATATGGCTCTCAAGCTAAGAATGTTTTTTATACTTCCACAGTTGGAAATAAATTAAACGAATATTATTTCTTGACATGCAAAATAACATCATATTCAAAATTTAGTGTTCATGATCAAGTTTTATTGGAATGTAGCCATGCTCATTCACTTATCTATTTAATTTATCTATGGCTACTATTTATTTATTAATTTATCTGTGGCTACTATTGAGCTATAATGACAGAGCTGAGTGGTTGTGACAGACAGTATGCTCCAAGAACTCAAAAATATTTACTATCTGGCTCTTTACAATGAAAGTTTGCTGACTTTTGTTCTAAAAAAAAAGCCTTAAAAGGAATGTGTATCTGTGTCCTTTTAAATGCATGTTTTATTATCTAAATAAATGGCTATTGCTGTCTGCATATGGAGAGAAGAAGCATAGGAGTTCCTGATCTGGAATGAGAATTGGCTTGAGTAGATCAGTCAGGCAAAAGGATGGTCAGCTTTGGGTCACTTCCAAAAGATCCCTCTCATTTAGCCTTCCATGGTTCTTGGTGCTATAGAAGATTTGGATTAGGATGTTTTCTCTCCTGATAGACTCTGTTAAACTATGTCCAGATCACCTATCAGCCTCCATTAAGCTGGTGTTCCCATGTGTTTCCTACTGGAATCAATAACAATGGTGTAATTGCAGGAGATAGCTTATTAGATGTGTTTTTCCCTGGATAGATATTCATTTTAATGTATATTAGAAAAAAATTAAAACATTAAACCCATGATTTCATGGATGAGGCTAAAATATTTAAATAAAAACATAAGCTCATATAAGAAACAAATAGAGTAACAGACAATATAAAAAAAGGTAAATATAATGAACTTAGTAAGCAATTGTCAAAGTTTGGAAAACAAATTAAGTTATAAGTTAAGTTGGAAGATCCAGGGTATGTCAAAAACACACAGAGATGTAAATTTTGACCAAAGCGATGAGAGGAGAGAATGCCTAGCTGAAAGTGAGGTTCTTCTTCCACTCGGGGAGAGAGCATCAGGTGGGGGGATGATAGAGTTTTCTTTGTTTTTATTTCCTGAGACAGTCTCACTCTGTCGCCCAGGCTGGAGTGCAGTGGTGTGATCCCAGCTCATTGCAATCTCTGCCTTCTGGGCTCAAGTGATCCACCTGCCTCAACCCCCCAAGTAGCTGGGATCACAAATGTAAATCACCAACCCTGGCTAACTTTTGTATTTTTTGTAGAGATGAGGTTTCACCATGTTGCTCAGGCTGGTCTTGAACTCCTGAGCTCAGATAATCTGCACACCTCAGCCTCCAAGTGCTGAGATTATGGTGTGATCCACTGAGTCTGGCAAACATCAGAATTTGGTTTGGTATTATTGGAACATGAAGAAAGTGTTTCTTTGTCCCATTCTTTTTAGAGTTTATTCAGTCAGGTATTACATAAAGGAGTCCTTATATTATGGGGATTTGATAGGAGTGGAAGGTATCCCTTGATATTGTTAAATGTCCACTACATGCACACATTTTATGAAGTGGAAAATATTCTACTTCTTCAATTTGGTACATTCAAATTGCTTTTGAGTATATATATACTCAAGTATATACTCTGCTTTAAGAGTATATTGTTTAATGCAATTTAAAGGCTTTTAAAGATATTTTTAAAAACTATAATTTCAATAGCTGCATAGGGTTCCACCACACGAATGAGACAGTTTATTTACCCAAATTCCTTATTCTTGAAGTTTTAGAGTTTTTGTTTTGTTTTGTTTTGCTATTGTAAACAACACTGGGACAAACAAAATTCACCCTTGTTACATTTCCAATAATTTCTTTAGTATAGATTTTTACACAGGATTTCTTAAGTTAAATAGTATACATATTTGTAAGACAATATGTAATGCCAATGGCCCTCCATAAAGGCTGCACACATTTACGTCTCCATAGGGAATGCAGTTGAATGTCCTGTTTATCTGTTTGTTTGTTTTTTCATCTATTTCCTTATGGCTGAAAAAGGTTTTATAATCTTTTGAATGTTATACCTGAAGATTTAATTATCTGTTTGTGTGGTGAATAAGAATCTTTATTTCATTGTTTTCTATGAGGTATTGCTGGTGTGTTAAGAAAACAGTCATTTTTGGTAAATTTTATATGTGACCATATTGCTGAACTCTCATTAATTCTAAAAGCATTTCAGTTGATTCTCTCCATTTGCATTTAGGCAACAGAGAGGTTAGAGTAGATTCTAGGAGTGAAGATCTTCAACTTTCCTCAATGTGTAGAAGCCTCTATTGTTGACCCATTCTTACTTGAGCCGAAAAACAATGCTAACAGTAACATGCTGACAGGATGAAACTTGGATGAATAAAACTGTATTAATCTACCAGTTTGATGCTTCCTTTAAGAGTAGAACTTATGGGAATATTACAGTTTTGTTTGCTATTACTTGTCAAATTTGTTTTAAAAAGTAAGAGAATATGATTTTCCTTAGAAAAGAATGCTGAATTATGCTCAACATTACAAATAACCTGGAATGGGTTAGGAATTGACTATAGTCCCTTGCTTCTTTTAGCTTAAAACAAAATTTATGTTTTAATTTAGTTCTTCAGCCTCTGTGTGAAATTGTTTAACACGAGTGTTAAGGCCAATGGTATAATAAAATGTCACTGATTCCTCATTTCTAATTTTTTTTTTCATTTAGCAATGTCCATTGGCTTTCAAGTAAGTTGATTTTTAGGGGACTGGATTTGGTGGCTTATAGCTCTAATAAAATTATGCTGTTATAAAGGAGAATTGTCATTTTAGGTGCTATCAGACTTTTATGTTCTCAATATCCTGGCATCTCAGTGGAGAATTAGGTATTTATGCTCGGGGTGAAAGCAGATTTAATGAACGTGAAAATCACTGTCTTTACTCTTTCAAAGCGTTCTCCATATTTGTCATGTAAAACCCACTGAGAAGCTCTGTGCTTAATACTTTGTTTTGCTTATTTCATCTCAGTCCTCCGATGTCAACACTGTGAACTAAAGGTTCCAAGCTAGTGTCCTTGAAAAAATATATAATAGCAAAAACAAAAACAAAAACAGAAACAAAATGAAAAAAGAAAACCTCTCAGTCAAATGATCATTTATCAGGGGCTTTATAAGTCAAGATCATTATTATTTCTTTATGGAGACTAAGTATAATTATGTAAATGCACTAATAGTGCACATCTGTTGTTTTTTTTCCTGCTCATTACATCTTCTTACTTTCTTTAGAATTAGGACCTTCGGAGAATTGCCCCCCTACCCCTGGCTCCTTCTATTAGTGTATCCTAGGGTGGGATTTGGTTTGTCCAGGTGGATTTGTAATCCAGACCTTGTCAGTCCAAACACTCTCTCACTTCTTTTTTCCCTAGGCCTTATCCCTTAGGGATTTACTCAGGAATCAGACTGGAACCAGGCAAGGTCCAGAGCCTCGTTCTCTGGACTTGTCCTCAACGTACTGGGGGAAAAGCACTCACTCTCCCTGGGAAGACTAAACGAGTACCATGAGACATGAGACCTGGGATGGCCATCTGAGCCACCACCTAGAGGAAGCAATTGGAGGCAAGAGCTAGAGAGGCTCCTGAGGATCTTGCTTATGCCCCCAGTCCGGCTGAGGCTGAAATGAGCTCTGCTGTTGTTGTCAAAATCATATTGGCTAATGCATTTCCTCCCCCCTCCCTTCTTTCTTCATTTTAGAAGTTTAGGGAATTTTCTTCTAATTAGCAAAGAATCCCAAGAAGGCTGCAACTCTCCTCTTTGCTTAGATCACTCTGCTCCAGCTAAGTTGGCTCTTTGGTATTTCTTAAACATACCAGGCACCTCAGCCGTTTGCATTTGTTAGGCCTTCTGTCTGGAAAGCTCTCCTCTTCCCCCACTGTTCTGGTCCTCACGGCTTCAAGTCTTTACTCTAATGTCAACTCACGGAGCCCTTCCCTGACCACCCTACGTGAAACAGAAGCACATACATTCCTCCATAAATTCTCTTTGGCTGTCTTCTGGCATACTAAATACCTTATTATCTGTTCATGGCCAGTATTTCTCCACCTTTTTGGGATCCTAGAAGGAAGACATTTTTGTCTCTTTTATTTTCTGTGATATCCCTAACACCTCAAATGGTAGTGGATAGGGTGGGTGCTCAATTAGTGTTTGTTGAACTACAAATAAAAATGGTAGCTAATTCCTCCAGAGATTATTTACTAATTCCAAGGGGAAATTAATAACTTATGTGGTGGAATAACCTGGAGGATGCCCTCAACCTGGTGATCAAATTCAGCATCCCCAACAGTGAGACAAGCCATACCACCTCCCTCCTGGTGCAAGGCACTGAGAAGGACATAACATCACTTCTGTGTTACTTTCTCAAAAATGCAAGTAAGCATAAGGAAACATCAGAAAAATCCAACATGAGGAGTAGTCAGCAAAATAACTGGCTTGTATTCTTCAAGAACACTGATACTACAAATGAAAAAGAAAGGGCCGAGGAACTTTCTGGACTAAAGGGAACGAAAGAGACAGTAAACAAATGAAATGTATGGTCCTAGATTAGAAAAACATTGCTATGAAGGTCATTATTGGGATAGCTGGAAGACTTAGTATATGGACTGTATATTAGATAACAGCAGTGTATCAATGTCAAATTTCTGAGTGTAATACTTATACTATGATTACATAAGGTAATTTCCTTGTTCTTACAAAATACACTTGAAGTATTTGAAGGTAAAACATTATGATGTTGCAACTTTCAAAAATTTCAGCACTAAATATATCAATATCTGTATCTATTTGAGAGAGAGAGAGAAGAAACAATCAAAAAGCAGATGCTACAAAATGCTACTAATTAGAGAATTTAGATGAAGATTAAATGAAAATCCATTGCATTAAGAAACAAACTTACAGATAATTGCAAGAATAATATTAGGTAGGACCATGTAAAATTACTAATATTTGGCTTTTTTGATGTATAAAAATGACAATCTCATTGAATATCTTGCAAACTTTCTGTGAGTTTGATGTTTTTAATGAAAATTAGAAAAAAAAAAGCAAATGTGGTAGGTATGACTGGCCAATCTTTACAGAGTCATGTATTTACATGGACTATTTTTTTCCTAGTAATCTGTATCAGCTTGACTTGTTAAGCTTCCATATCAAATGTTCTTGCTGAGGGAAAGAAGGAAAGAAAATGTAAAGTTGCCAATTAGTGGATTCTCAGACCCTCCTGATAATTTTGTCATACTTGATATTCATTTATAATTAGTTTGAAAGTAGAAACTTCATCCTGTGTGATAGTTCAGAACTCCCTGGGCCTGACTCCTCTGGAGTGTGTCTGCAGGGACTGGCTAGCATGAACTGCATTCTCCCCCTTCCCTCTTGTTCTCCTCCCTGCTCCAGTTTCCTAAACAACTGGTGGCTGGGTTGGAATAGGAGGTGGTAGTGGCTGATTGGGTGGAAAAAGAGTCCTTTTTTTGAGAGACTCTCAGGTCACTCTGCTCCAGCTAAGTTGGCTCTTTGGTATTTCTTAAACATACAGTACAGCAGCTGGACCCCAGTGGAGCAGGTCCCTTTCTTGGGTATTACTTGCTTCTCTGGCTGGTGCTAGAGTTAGATGACCATGAGCTCTGCAAAGTCTCCTTGCTCAGTTTGACTGGTGTTCACTGTGATCTCCTGCCTTGGAATTCTTAGTATAGGCAACATGTGTGTTCCGCTGTAGCTCCAAACTCCGTGGCTTCTATGGGAGCCTTCACATCATTTTAAAACCTTCTACCAGTGATGCGTGCCACAGCTCAACTCTGAATGTGAATCTCCTTGCTCTGTTGCAAACTTTAGGAAGGTAGAGCTTGCAGTGTGCATAAGACCTAGTAAGATTTCAATAAATGCATGCTGTCTACAGAGAACACAATAAATTACATCAGGACATGAATAACTAGGAACTTAATGAGATGGTGGAGCCCCTGGATCATGGCTCGAGGACCACCACCCATATTTCAAGCCCCTCTGAAGAGGGAGAGTAAACCATATTCACACTAGAAAAGACAAAGTAATGAGGGCATAATTGGAGGATGACTTGGGAGTTGTAAAGAGGAAGTTCTGTTTTCTTGTCTTTTGCATTCTCTGAATGATGTACAGACCAGTGCTTTTGGTCTCTTGGTGAATTGATTGCTCAGACTTACAGGGACTATGGCTCTGAGACCCCATCTGGACTGGCCTCCACCAAACCCACTTTAGATGATTTAGTTTCAGCAAAGAATCCCTTCAGCTCTTTGTGTATTGACATGCAAAAGCCAAGGGGCACCTTTTCCTTCTAGACGTTATTGTGGTTCTGTATTGAGACTGACTCCTCCTGCTGCTGGTATTGTGATCATCTTGGCAACAACTAATTGTCCTCTGAAGGGGAAATCACTGTCAAACACCTTAAACACTTAAAGCTTAGGGTCATTTAGTCCTTAGATTAACAAAACAAACTTCTGAAACAGGCATTATTTTTCCCATTTTACAGATGAAGAAGGAGACTTAGGTCATTCAGCTATTACATTATACATCAGGGTTTTTACTCTTTTTATAATTAATTCCAAGATTTTGCTTTTATACTCTGTTTTAAATTATGCACAAGTTCATCTAATAAAATAAGGAAGGGAGTGTCCCATGGAAGGAGCTAGTGGAAGATGGCCTAGGGCACACGTTTTCCTTTGCCTAGTATCACCATGGAGCATGTTTGAAAGTGAGAGTCCTACCTGCAGTCATCATGACTCGGTGGGTGTAGCAGATAACCTAATATTTTTAAAAACTCCCCAGGATAATACTGACATCCTAACTTCCCTATAAAATAGGCTAGACTTAGGCCTATAAATTAATGAAATTGTTTATTCTAAGTAAACGTGTGATTCTAATTTATTTTGTGGTGTACTGATGGGGGAGCTTTCCTTGAGAAGTTTGGGGTTTAATTACAAGACAATGTTATCAATAAGCACCTGTTTTATACTTATTTTATGACTCAAGTAGTATCTAGAGCAATGAGAGGCACAGCACAGGCTTTCTGGTTAGTTGGTTGGTTATTTAATGTGGAAGAGATGTGTGTCATCTGGAGGATGAACATTATCTTGTAGGATATCCTTGAATAAGGTGATTTCTCAAAGATAAAGGCAAAGAGATAATGAATAACCAATGAGAATGGAACTCTAAGTACTAACGTCCAGAAATTCCTCAACTATTCTACGATGCGGGCCATTACAGTTCTGATTTGAAGACATCCAGCTGCTAAAGAATAGTTTAGTACTGCGTTCCTCAATGTCAGTTTCATTTTGTTTTCTCTTGTGACAGACGGTACTTGCTTTGATTAGCAGAAAGCAGGTGATGCTTGTTTTTATAGACATTTTGAAGACGCAAGATGACCTCCTTACCATGATCGGTTAACCTTTTCTCTGCATGTCTCTCTTTTTGCTTCATCAGGTCTTTTGCCAGTAATACCCTTTAACTTTTTTTTCCTTGTTTAAACTTCTGTCTCCATACATTTACTTCTTTATATTTAAAACCTGCTCAAATTTTTACTTTTCATGACATTCTCATTTGCTCTGAATTCTGCAGAAATATCTCATTTTAGCCAATTTATTACTTGGGCAGAACTTTCTTTTCTAAAGTTCATTTTTGTTATCTTCTTGATTTTTCTTCTCATTTTCTTGGGATTTAGGTTGTATTATCACGTAGTTGTGTCTAGCAGTATATACCAAAGAAATTCCTCTGTGATTTTTAACTATATTAACAAGGAAGGTCTGAATAAGTTTATTCCTTTGAATTGTCCCTGTTAGTATTAGGAAACTGACCAAGATGTAGCAAAAATAGATATGATGAGCTGTGGTCCATGGAATGGATTCCTACCATGAGCATGTGATCATAATTGATGGAAATAATTACTAATATGTATTGAGTAGCTACTGTGGCTGAGAATTTTACTAAACATTTTGCATCCATTATCTCCTTTAATCTTCACAACACGGTACTAAGCTCAGTATTCATTTATCACCATTTTACAGATGAGGAGACTGAAATATGAAAAAGAAACTTTCCCAATGGTACAAAGGCAGTACATGGTGTAGCCAAGACTTGAATGTAGATAGTTGCTTTAGACATATGCGTTGTCACTTCTCTGCTTTTAAAAACATTTTCTAAATATTATTTTTGAACTTTGTACTCATTTGTTACATATATATAAATACATATAATTATATAAAAACTGTTTAGTTCTTTGTACTAAGTACTTATATATGACATATGTAAGTATATATATATATGTGTGTGTGTGTGTGTGTGTGTGTGTGTGTGTGTCCTTTGTACTTAGTAGATATATATATAAGCTCCCTTTGATTATTTACTATTATCTGAGGTTAAGATCTTTTTTCTAATATGTTAGCTAGGAAGCTCAGTTTTGGACCTATCTAATATATAAACCCCAAAGTTATTTTTTTTTTAAAGGGCTGTTCCTGGAATGTTGACAAATCATTTTGTGTGGCCAGGCTTCAGTATTTTGAGTGTACCGAATATAATCAGTATTTGACTGATTAAATATGTTACTTGGAAAATATTTTATTAGGTTTGCAAACTCTAATACATGGCCTGCTGTCCTGTTTCTGATAGCTAAGGGTGGATGTGGAAACTTTTAATACATGGAGTGTCTTCTCTTTGCTGATAGATGTTTCTGTAAAAAATGGATAAGGTGATGAGATCAGAATCAACTGTGTTTCTTATGCAGAACCAGTGCTTGAGATGCATGCTAACTCCCTAGCTATGCATCTCATTAACTTGCCTAGCAGTTGGAGATCTGCATACTGACTTTGAGAATATTTCATTACTATATTTTTCTAAGGGAGCCTTTACATTTGTGGAAGAACTGACAAGATATGTGACTCTATAACTCAACTAGTTTTATATTATGATCAATATGAAAGATTGCCCCTGATTACCTGGGGATGCCGTGAAACTGTTAAGATATATTAGGTTTCTGGTTTATTTTCCAATTGACTGAATCCTGTCAAATTTAGAAAAAGGAAGTGCATTGAAGAAAATTTTAAAATGTGATTTCTTTTTACTCAGTTCTTTCCTTTAAGAATTTTTATTCAGTATTTGTCTTTAAATGTTTGCAACAATTTAAGAGAACAATGAAAAGAAAATTGTCCTTATTTTACAGTTGACAAAATAGAAAGGGAAACAAGATAGTTTTTTATTTCTGTTATAACAAATTATCACAAATTTGATGGCCTAAAACAAATTTATTGTCTCATAGGTTCGCAGATTAGAAGTCTAGCATGGGTCTCATTCACTGGACTAAAATCAAGGTATTGGCAGGACACCTGTGTTCCTTTCTGTAGCTTTCAAGGAGCTCTGAAAACTGTACTGAACACTGTACTGATTGCCCTTTTTATATTCTAGAGACAGCTTGCGTTCCTTGGCTCATGGTCCCTTCCTCCACCTTAAACACCTGCAGCAACAGTCCAGTCCCTCCTATGCTTCCAATCTTTCTTCTGTATTCCCTCTCATCTTTTTAACATAGCCAAGAAAGATTCTTCACGCTCTCTCTCTCTCTCTCTGTTTTTTTTTTTTTTTTTTTTTTGAGACAGAGTCTCTCTCTCTCTCCCAGGCTGGAGTGTGCAGTGGTGCAATCTCGGCTCACTGTAACCTCCGCCTCCTGGTTTCAAGCCATTCTCCTGCCTCAGCCTCCCGAGTAGCTGCGATTACAGGCACCCACCACCATGTATGGCTAATTTTTGTATTTCTTTTAGTAGAGACAGGGTTTTACCATGTTGTCCAGACTGGTCTTGAACTCCTGACCTCAAGTGATCCACCCACCTTGGCCTCCCAAAGTGCTGGGATTACAGGCATGAGCCACTATGTCTGGCCAGATTCTTCTAAGTACTCATATGACTAGATTGGATCCACCTTAATGATTATTAAATCAAAATGACCTCTCTATCTCCAAGTCCTTTTCCTTCCCAGCTCCTGCAGTGTCCTTTTTGCAATGTAAGATAACATATTCACAGGCTGCGGGGGATTCAGATGTAGGCATCTTATGGTGGGGCATTATTCTGCTTATCACGTATTCCCCAATATCACGACAGACTGAAAAAGGACTCATTATACATAAGTTAGTTTTATCCTTTTAGATATGAAATTATATACTCTGAAGTGGACCTTCCAAAATATAAAATAGCTTATAATGATTGAATTGGACTTTAATGCCATAAATTTCAGAAATGGCAGATAGGAAATAAGGAGTCTCTGTTTAATAAGAAGGCAGTTTCCCAGGATTAGCATTGAGAGGATTTATTATCGTCTTCTGCAGTTTGAATCTGTTTTGTACATTTGTACAAAATAAACTGTAAACAAATAAACTGTAAGCACCTTGAAGGAGGTAAATCGGATTCATCCTCTTTTCCCTGAAGGATGCTGCTCTGTGCTGAGCCTCTGATTTCTTGTTCATTTGTTGGTTGTTGTTACAGAGCTCTTTGATTGCTAAGTAACTGCAACAGGACTGGCCCAAGGAACATTAGGAAAAGGCTCAGACTGCATTTTCCAGCTTCAGGCTCTTTCTTCTCTCTCTCCTTCTCTAAGTCACATTGCCCCATCTCTCCTCCTCTAGAAGGCATGAGGAACCTCTTGTCCTAGCAAGAGCTAAAGTTAAATTCTTCATTCACAATGCCTGGCAAAATGTACTTGTTTGCATTCTAATAATCATTAAAACCACCAAAGAGAGAGGTGATGGAATTCAGATGCAGGAAGTAAATAAAAGGAATTTCTTCACAATAAGAGCTTTCTTGTTGTCCCCAAATCACACTCTGCTATTCTTCCCGACACTGGAGATGTTTCCACCTCTATGTGATCAGTGATGGAGAAGGAGTCATCTGACATGTTTTAGCAATAGCATTGAGCATAGTAATCTCTATGTCTGGGTAGACTTAGTGATTACCTGGTTAATTTATATATTTATATCTCCATCTCTTTGAGACAGAGTTTCTGACTTCTCTTACTGAAGAGTACATGCTGATAAATAGGAACCTAGGGTTAGAAAACCAGAACAAACTTGGGAAAAGAAAACATGTTACAGATTAAGATAGTTACTATAGTTTCTGTGATTAGTGGTCAGATTTGACCTGATGGTAACCATAGCAAAAGAGAATCATGAAAAGTCATTGGTTTCTCTGTCAGTGTGTCAGCTCCAGACTCTGGCAGGATTTCTGACCCAATTTTTCTGGGGATCTCTCACTGATTTGGAGTACACAGCATAATATAGAGTACATGCAATATCCAAGATACTTAGAAAACTCAAATTTATGGTATTCTGGTGTCCAGCCCTATTTGGGTCAGCATCTGAAAAGATGAATAGCTGGTCCTGAGCTGTTAAGACATACAGAAAACAGGAAGTTTGTATGGCCTTAAGCATCAAGGAGAAAGAAATTTAAGTTTAGTTCTCTAGGTCAGGGCAACAATTCATCTATACACCAGAGGATGAAAGCAGTGTCTTATTTGAGGAAAGAATAACCCAGTGTCTCTCAGATGGCCCGCCTCTGCTGCCACAGTGTTGCTGCAGTTTAGTGGAGGTTGAAAATGGGGTGATGAGGGCCAGAAAGAATCTCCCAACCTCAGACACTGGATTGAAAACCAAGGCAGAAGTTCTTCAGTGGTTTGGGTGTGTCCTCGTGGACCACTTTCTTTGGAGGAAGATACAGGTAAATTTCTTGAGTTGATGCTTACAAAGATGTAGCCTTTGGTTATCAGTAGAAAGATATGAGATATTTAGAGAGTTACACTGAAATGAGAGAGACAGAGAGAGAGAGAGAAAGAGAGAGAGATTGATTAAGGAGGATATTTTGTGCTTTGAACCACTTCAGATGATAAGAATTGAATTTAGCCTATTTCTTATTTGATCATTTAGGGACAATTTTTGGTAAGTGATTTGAGAGGCGTGTGTGCGTGTGTGTGTGCGTGTGTGTGTGTGTGTGTGTGTCTGTTATATCAGCATGGGTTATAACTTATGGGCTCCTGTGTTGATAACAGAGGAGCCATGAAGATGCTAACAGGTGAGTGAAGATTGGGGTACACTTGTACTCTTTTAATTTTTGATCTCCAGCCTCTCATTCCACTCTTATCTGTCATCTGACCCCACATGCTACCTAAACTTACTGTCTCGAATAATCTTCATGTTTCTAAACTTAGAGGTCCTCATCTTAACCTCTCCAGAGCATTTCATCATTCTCTCTTTCTATGAGTAGCCTTTTCTATGTTTCTTTCTCAGTTAATGGCACTATCATTCCTTCTGTTATGCAGGTCAGACACCCAGGAACTGTCATTGACAACTCTCTCTTTCCTACACCCATATCCATTTCATCAGCAAATTTGGTCATCTTGACTCTCTACCTCCCCACAGCCACCATCCTAGTCAAACATGTCATTTCTTACCTGGTTTGTGAAGTGGTTTCTTAAATATCTCCCCGTATCTGCTCCTGTTTTGCTCTATTCCCTTCTCCACACAGTTTTGAGATATGTACATCTGAAGCAATATTATTGTTTCAAAATGAAAATTGCAACCATGGCATACAAGGCTCCGTATGCCTGGTCTTGCTTTCCTCTTAAGCATCATCTTGTGCTCCTTGATTTTTGCATTTTTACCACATGTTCTTTCAGTTCCTCAGAACTGCCAAGCACATAATTGCCACGGGGCCTTTGCACATGCTACATACTCAGACTGCAACATTCTTGCCTCTTTTGTTTCACCTGACTAACGCCTTTTTGTTTTTAGATTTTAGTATCAGAGTCACTTCTTCAGAGAAGTTCCCTCTGAATTTTCTGCCTAGGTTCTTTTCTCCTTTTATCTCTCAGCATGGTCTTTTCCTGTCAATGCCTGTCTTCTGCTAAACTGTAAGCTTCATGAGAGCAAGAATTATGTTTGTTTTGGCACTTGACACAGCACATGCACTCAGGAACTATTTGCTGAATTAGCAAAATCCTATTTCTTCTGTGAACTCTTTGTTAGTTATTTACATCTGCATGAAACTGTCCCTTTTGAAGGCTACTTTATTGCATATGAGTCTTCCTTTGTTCTCTTTTACCGTATTTTTGAGTTTTCTTCTAGCTACGTAGTAGGTAGTCTTCCAGAGTGCCCAGAATGTTTTTGAGCACATAATAGGTTTTGAAGCAAGATTTGAAGATCAATGTACCTTTGTTCCTCTATTTATGGAAATTCAGCCACGATGCTTTGCACATAGCACCTCTTTTCTTGACTTTCCCCTCCAGCCACCTCAGATATGGGGCAAATTGGGGTAGATGAGACATGGGGGAGTAGAACCATTGATTTGCATCCTCTTCTCTGTGGGAGCTTTCTAGAACCTTAGAGAGCACAGGCCTAAACTCTTCACCTTTCAGGTCAGGAAACTGAGACCTGGGGTGGGAGAAACTCTTGCATTGCATGAATCAGGTGTGCAGTAAATTGTACCAGGTTGCATAACTAATTAGAAGAAAATCTGTGGCCATAACTTGGGTCCCCTGACTCCAGGCCCATTGTTCTTTGCTAGGTTGACTCATTGAAATTTGAAGAAGAAAGATTAAGCACTGATTAATAAGATGAGGAGCACCTGCTGGGAATCAAAATTAATAGGGACAGGGAAAGCTATGAAGATCCTGAGGGAAAATATGGGTCTGTGGGTGAAGCCAGGTGGAGCAGGCATGGGTTATATGTTTGGCTAAAACCATTATCTAGAATTTATTTTTCTTTGAAGCATATACATTCCATCTATTTTCTTTACGCCTTACTACTTTAATCTTTATAGAATGATTATACATTAAAACATGCCTTTAAAAATATCCTTCTCCCTCTTGCCTCCTTTTATCTTTTTTTATATTTTTATTTTACAGGCTCTAAGTTGTGGCCCCACTGGATATTATATTCTGTAACTGTGAATGGTTGTGTGTGTGGCTTAGTTTATGATGAGACACAAATCTGGTTGTGTTGTTTTCACAGCCTGTCTATGCCCTTCCTTTTCCTAGGTACCAGATGCCATTTTCTTTGTGTGCCTGTGCACACACACACATACCTGAGTGTGCATAAACAGAGATTAAATTGAAGTGAAATACTGTGACATATGGTACCTGAAAAACCAGAGTCTCAATAGCATATCTGTAATCAAGGGTGCAGATGTTTGGCATTTGACAAATGAAATTTTTAATGTAAAACTGTTTTAGTACATTAAGTCAAAAGATGGAAAATTAGCTACATACTGTAATGAACATTTTCTTCCATTGAAAAGGAATAAAATGAAAAACTTAACCAAACAAATAAGTTAGACCCTCAGTGATCCTCTGAATATGTTTTCCCAAGTACTCAGATTTCATTTTTATTGCCTCTTGGGGGTTCTTTTTCTTCTGCCTTCATTATTCAGCTTACTGCACAGATAGTGCGTTAAGGTGTTCTAAGTTTTGTTAACAAAGTATTTGGAAATAGATTTTCATTAGGATACTGTAATGTTTTCTTTCTCCAATGTTGAATTTTATCATAAATGTTTATTTTTTCTTCTCTCTACCCTTTCAGAGTTTTGTTTCCCATTTTTTCTTAGTTTCTAAAACCTCTTGTCTCTTCTAATTACTTAGCTATTTCAAATGGATATCAGCCTATTTTTCAAATATGTTTAATTGTCTGTATCATTGTTATTAAATTCAGTTCCATATGCAATTTGGCATTTAATTATGCCCTGTCCAGAATTGCTTTTTGCTTAATGCATGCTGTTATTTTACTCCACCTTGTTTGTAAATTCCTTAGAATTAGGAGTCAGATCTTGGGGTAAGTGATCTGTAAGTACCCCTTGATTCCTTTTAGATTGTTTTTAGAAAAGGAAGCAGTCACACTGCTTAGCAGAAAATGAGATATGTAGATCAATTATAAATACATAAAATGATAATCAACTGGTAATTGCTATCAATAAAATGATTTGGCATTTTTTCTAATCTTTTGGAACTGTACCACCTTGTTTACTAGTTTGCCTTATTTGGTTGGTACTCTGGAGTTCTTGGCCTGCAGAATCGTCTTTCTTAGCCATATTCAATTTGCCAGTGGGATTTTTATCCTCTTTTCATCAAAAACAACTCAAAATGATATTTCCTAACAGTATTTTTACATTAAAGAGAAATAAGGATCTCAGTTAAAGATTAAAAATAACATACACAATTAGTACCTAATATTTGTATAATATTTTCCTTCATCTCTTTATTTGACCCTTATAACCTAATCCTATATGTATGCAGGCATTTATAGTCTCAGTTTATGAGTGAGGAAACAGGATAAATGATGAGACAGAGTCCATATAGCTGTTGAATAGCAGAGCTTGAGTTCCAACCCAATCATTTGGCTTCAGATCCTTTGGGTCTCCCAGAGGCATTGTGTCTTTGATAGAATAGCTAACCTTTAAGTGCACACAGTTGTCTTTGATATACTGTGTAAAGAGATATTCTCCAAAAAAAAAAGCCATTTCTCTATGGCAAAGACATAGCTGTTACAATATTTTGCCTAGTGACATAGACTTGTTCAGAAAGACGTGGACATCAGCTGTTGGTGGATTTGCCAAAGGTTTGTGTCCCAAATAGAAATGCCTTGTGTTAGAGTTGAATAGTTTTAGGTGCTTTAGAAAAAACTTAAGGCTCTACCAAATATCATCCTTTGGGGGTATACTCCTTGGTTTTGGCAAATGAGCCTAGGTGTATAATCTTTCTTTTCTTTCCTAGGCCACTTATATAAGGCATATCCTTCCTTTAAGCCCAGCACAGTCCTGCTGTAAGGGCCTTTTCTATGTTGCTCAGGACACTGAGATATCTTGCTTTTAGGAAACTCCTGTAGTAATTGTCTACCCTGCTCATTTAGCACTTAGCAAATGTGTTAGCTTAATTTCATTATAAATGTTCTGCTTATTCAACTGGATTTAAAGGCCTTTGAGGCTGGAACGATGCTTATGCATTTTTGTATTGCCAATTTGACCCCAGTACCTTATACCTAGTAGACTATAATAAGTACTAGTTGAGATGTTTATTAGGGTTTTCCAGAAAGAACAGAACCAATAGGAGATATATATCACAGTTATGGAGGATGAGAAGTCCCATGATATGCAGTCTTCAAGCTGGAGATCTAGGAAAGCTGGTGGTGTAGTTCTAGCTGAGTTGAAGGCCTGAGAACCAGGGGAACAGATAGTGTAAGTCTCAGTCTGAGGACAGGAGAAGACTGATGTCCCAGCTCATGCATTCAGTCAGAAGGAACAATTCCTTCTTCTGCCTTTTGTTGTATTCAAGACCTCAGTGGTTTGGTTGATGCCCACTCACATTGCAGGAGCCAATTTGCTTTACTAAATTCACTGATGTTAATGCTAATCTCATTCAGACCCAGAAATCATGTTTAAACTGGGCACCCTGTCTCCTAGTGAAGTTGACCCATAAAATTAATCATCACAATACGGTCATGTTTCCAGTGGCCCTCATTACTTTGCCACTGGCTAGCCCAGTCTCCAGTCATTCACACAACTTAAAAGAATACAGAGATTATTTGTTTTCCATATAGCATATAACAAGAACTATGCTGATTCATATGGTATCAACATCCCCATTTTATTGTTAAGAGACTGAATCTCAGTAAGTTAAGTAACTTGCCTGAAGTTACTAAGTAGGTAGCTGACTTGGGACATATTCTGTCTTCTACCGTTCTTGAAGCCTGACCAGTATTCATGCTCTAGACATACTTTATGTCACTCTTATGTTTGCTTTTCACCTGAGCATATTGGTAGGTAGACAACAATTTGTGGATTTTCCAGGTAAAACCATCACTCTTCTACTGATCTCCTAATAGACTTTGTTTATGTTGGGTGATTATCATACTGGTAGAAATTCATACTCTAATAAGTTTAAAAGGAGAGGGCAATTATGTGTATAGATCTTGATTATTTTATAGAAACTTTTTTTTTTTTTTTTAGAATTAACTGTTTGGTACTTTTAATGACCCATCTCTTTCCTTTTTAGATTTAAGGCAATAATTACAGCTAATCTCAGCTGGGTGAACTATGAAGGGTCAAGTGTGGGTCATATAATTCAAAGAACTTTGTAATGAATATAGTTAGAAATATCCTATTTCGTGATTTCACTTTTGTGTATTCAAAGTCATATTTCTGAAAACTGCTGTTTTAGAGCCTGGTTTATAGAAGGGGGTGTTTTCACTCAGGCAAAGTACAAAAGGCCAAGTAGAATAATTTAGACCATCATTAAGAATCTTTCTTTCTCATATGTCATAGGTGTCTTCTCTTAGCCTTTGATGAGGGGGAAGAAGATGAAAAAGGTTTGATCAGATGGGGGAAGTTTTTTTTGAGATGTAGATAATTACTTCATAAAAATTCTAAAATTCACTAATATTAAAATAAAAATATTCACTAAAATTTCAGTCATCTAAAATGCATGGCATGGCCTCCAAATCCCCATAGATTTTTTTGAGATTTATCTCTGGAATTTTAGAGTTTAATAGTCTAGCCAGAACTCTTATCAGAACCTTTTCCTGCTAGAGAAGTTGTTCCTGTGACTGATATGTAGCTAGTACACAGCAGTATGATGATATATCATGTCAAAATATTGAAATATTTCCATGTTGGTTGGTCACTGCCCTGACTTGCTGAAACATCTCACAATCCAAGAGCTAAAAGGTTAATGTCTAGTACACTAGAGGCCACAGAATACCAAGTGCCTGGTCAGCATCCATCCTATTGGTGGTGAAGTGTTTTAAATATCACTCTTGGTTGTTGTTGCACAGTCTTTCTGCCATAGAACATGCTCAGTGGCTGTGGCCCTTTGCTGCTCTTTGTCAACCTGAGAGTTGACTTTTGAGCATCGACAGATATTGCTCTAACATAAAATTAGTAGTAGTGTCTCCTCAGTTGTAGATACAATGCCTTACAAATATGCCATATATCTAGGTAAAAGTGAATGGACAAATCTAAGTTTTGCTTCCTTATTTTGTTACTACTGTCGTTTCCCAAGGAAATGCACGTAGGTTGACTGTGACCCTGTGACATGTTTGTGGAGTTCTCAGTATCTCAGTGTCAGAGTTTCATGCTGGAAACGTCTAGGACTGGGGAGTATAGTTTTAGTATCTGTAAGTATAGATGGAAATGCATTCTATAAATTGTGAAATGCTTTGACTCCAGGAATTTTTAAAAGAAGATGGTTTTATGAGATTTATGATACAACTACAATAGTAGTAATTGCATTAGAACACAACAGTTAGCACTACTTGAACAGCTGCTATTTACTAGTCGGTTTTATATGGACAGTTGACCTCTAGAAAATGCCGAATTGATGCTAATAAATCTGTGTTGCCTGCTGTATTTTAGGTAACAATAAAATGTTTTAAATAATTAATGAAATAAGGTTGGACATAAATAAATGTTCAAATGTACCAGTTGTCTATTTTTTCCTCATAAAGCCAATGAGAGAGGTCCTACTCTATATTTTACAAATAATTGGCTTGATAGCAGCCAAGTTATTTTGAGTGATGGAGCCAAAGCTGAGAATTAGATTTGCTCCAGAGCCAACATGCAACTCTGCTCACTCCTACTCTGATACTGGGGCATCTCCTAATTATCAGCTTCATATTTTCACTAAGGGACTTTTAAAGTTATAGAAAACTAACAGATCATGAAACAAAGCATAACAACAACACCTCTTTAAATTTAAAAAAGAAGACTAAACTTGTTTCCATATCATTCATAAAATAAGAGGAAAGTAGGATGATTTTTGAGCTCTTTAATTGAGTTCAGATGTAATTGTCTGGTGACTGCTAAGCCATTTTTTTTCTTAGTTATTGAAATAAGGTTATTAACATTAGCTCGCCTCATAAGAGATGTTATGGAGTGTTGAGAAACTTTTAAATTAGCAATACTGATGATGTAAATTATCATGATGTAGAATGTGAATTCATTAAATTTTTCAGTTGTGAGGAGGCTCTGATTGTAACATCTTTTGCCCCATACATGTCAGGAGTAGATTAGGCTCTTCAGCAAGCTGACTTTTATACCCATTCTCCCTCTACACTCCGTGGGAAACCTTTTGAATTATATATTTTATCTTTGTGGGGGAGTAACCCTTTAATCAGTAACTTGTTTTAGCATCTTCGTTCTATGTTGTAAAAAATATCTAAAATACCTGTTATACTTCAGTTTTCTTACAAAGTGGAGAAATAAAAGATTAATATATACATATATATATGTATGTATATATTCAGAAACGACAAATATTTACGTATTTGTCCTTTCTGAAAATATGCCATAACTTCCTGAATTCCATGCTCCAAGAGGAGCAACTGGTATACATTTGAGTTGTTAGATAAAGGACTGAATCTATCCTTGATATTGATGAAAAAACACAGGGGTTTGAGTTGCATGAAGACAGATAAAATGACTGAGAATTAATGTGTGTTTATCTTTGCTTTGGGGAAGAAATTAAACTAATCTCATCAAAGTTATTTAGGAAGTTTGCATCTACTCTTTAATCTTTGTTTCCGAAAAGAGCAGACTACATTATTAGAAAGGAGATCATTGCATGTGGGAAGAACATGCAGCTGGTGTCTGTTTTCGAATATGAAATTAAAGAATTTGAAGTTAATTTCAGAGCTAAAGAAAACTGCTAGTCAAAACAATGTAGGCCATTTTGGAAATGTTATTGTATTATTTAACACATATTTATTCAAAAAGTGTGTATGTGAACTGCTGTGCAAACATCTTATGAATGTAATCACACATGAAAATGTCACCAATGCTGAGCTCCAACTGCAAATTGAACAACTGGACGTGAGGGTGTTAATTTGATTTCTGTATTTCAGTTGGTCCATACTTAACTGTTTCCAGACTTGAGAAGAGAGAGCCTTCTTTCATCTTCACTGTCAGGAGGTACATAAGCATGCAGTATTTTAACTTCATATTGTCTAGTCCTGTGGCTAGCAAGAATGAGATTTATTAGTGTGTGTGCATGCACTTTTTGTATATACTGTATTATTTGGTAAAACCACCTTCCGACCTAACATCCTCCCAGGGATCTTAGCACCTCACTGGCTGTCCTTTCTCCATCACCTTTCTAGATCCCTGGGGTATGTTGACCTTTGAGTTTTAGAGTGCTCCAGGGCTCAATTCTTGGACTACTCCATTTATCTAACTGTATTTACCCCCTTAGGTGATTTCATCCAATCCTATGGCTTTAAGTGCCATCTACATGCTAAAGATGTTTATATTTTTATTTCTAGTTTCAGTAGTTCTTGAGCTTTAGGCCTTTGTGTCTGCCATCTACTGTGTATCTCTTCTTGGATGTCTAAAGTCATCTTAAAACTAATACATCTAAAATCATAGGTATTAGTTTCTGTTGCACCCCCCACTCCCAACTCCGTGATCTAACTCCTCTCGTGTCTTCCCTGTTTTCCCATGGTACTACCATTTACCCAGTTGCCAGGCCAAAAAACCTGAGGATTATTCTTGAACTTTCTCTTTCTCATTCATTTCACATTCAACCCATTAGCAAGTCCTGTCAGCAATACTTTCAAAATGTATTCCACATGTATCTCCAAATTAATCCCGGCAGGTCACTGCTATCTTCCTAGGTTGGACTGGCTTCATCTTTCCCAAAGATCTCTCTGTGCCCACTCTTAAACTGTTGGGTCTGTATTTTATCCTCTATATTCATCATGAATCATCAAAAATATAAAACAGTTCTTGTCATCCCCTGTCTTCCAAAGGCTTTCTTTCCTACTTGGAATTAAAACTCAAGACCTCACCATGGCCTGCAAGATCTGCCAAGGTCAGGGCATTGCCTGTGGCTTTTTATTTATTTTCTACCACTCTCCTTCTGCACTTACCTCATTCACTCTGCTGTAGCCATAGCCTTCCTTCTAGCCAACCAGCTTTCCATCTCTGAGCCTCTGTTCCCTCTGCTTCTAATTCTCTTCACTCAGATATGTGTATGACATATTCCCTCTCCTCATTCACAAATCTGTGCTCTTCCTTCAGATAGCAGCAAGGCTTCCTTCCTCATGTCATTCAGAGTGACTGCTCTGCCTAAAATAGCAACTCTGCCACTCTCTATTCCTGCTTAATATTTTATAGCACTTCTCATTACCTGAAGTAATATTGGTTGTTTTACTTGTTTATTCATTGTTTGCCTCCTTGGCAAGTGTGGAAGCTCCATTTGGATGTGGCATTGTGTGTGTTATTCATCACTGTCTCTAGAAACAGCATCTAGAAGATGGCGATGAGTGAATGAATCAATGATGCAATTACATTCATCTTTTTTTCCTTGATATCGTTTCCCATTCTCTAATTTTAATTTTAATTTTTGATGGTTTAAACCATTTCTTTATATATCCTCCTACATTGCAGTGAGTACTCAACAAGATCCTGGTCCTTTTAGAATAGAGGAGCATCTCATTTAAGAGGCAGTTAAAATACCATAATGGGTTCAGGCATAGGACCTGGAAAGAGCCAAACATGAGTTAAATTCTGGCTGTCTAGTTACTAACTTTGTGATTTTTGGACAATTTGCTTCATTTTTCTTGACCTCATTTTCCTCGACCTCATTTTCCTCATTTGTAAGCTGGGGGATAATGGCATAATACCCATATGTTTGTTATGAAGAATAAGTAAAATCATACCTATAAAGCTCTTGGTTTAGAGTTAATACTCAAGTATGGTACCTGATATTATTGGCTTTGATCCTCAAGAGTTGTGTAAACTACCTTTTTCATGTGATTAAATCATTAATTAACAAGTGACCACATTTGTTTGCCTTTTTTGTCTGATGCTCTGGATGTGATCCCTGTTTTTCTTAAGATCAGCTTCCTTAGATTGTGATTATGAATTGGGTATAGAGGGAATGAGTAGGGGGTAGTTTGCTTGGCTATTCTTAAATAAGACGAATCATGTTTTGGGCTTGGGATACTAAGGGCAGAGTTGCCCTTTTATCAGTTAAATATGTAGTAAGGTCAATATTTAAACCACTCCAAATGAAGCTGTGTAATGAACATATATTCTGTACTTCTATAACTGATTTCATCTTACTTGCAAGCCTCACTCTCCTGGGTACTAGGGCTTGGGGGAACATGACCTTTCTAATTAAGGGTATACCAGTCCTTTTTGGTTAAAAATTCATATTTTGTTCATTTAATTTTTTGCTAACAAACATTCAGCTTTCCTGTGTTTCTCTCCTTCTCCATCCTCCTTTTCAAGATTAGGTTCTGGAGTCAAGAGGAACCTACGGGGCTGACACATTGACTTCTGGGTCTTTGTTGGCATCTGACCGGGGGTGGCCACTTTGGTATGACCCTGAGTGTCTGGCACTATACCTGCGGAGGTATTCCAGGCCTGATTTGTATGAGTTTGGGGCACCAAACAGGCACTCCATGATGAAATCTGTTTTTTTTTCCCCCCAATTATAAAATCTTCATTTCCTGCCTGAAGTCTTTACTTTGTGCAGCTGCCTTGCTTTGTGAGCGTGGGTTTCCTTGGTTTTCTCTATTCTCTCAGCTCCTGGAAAGTCCTGGATGGTGAAGGAGGATATCAGGACCTCTCAGCTGCTTTAGCTTCACCATGCTGGACATTTATAGCTCAAGCGAGAGAATGCTTTAGTCCACTAACTTAGAAATGTTTGTCATTTATGTATAAACTACCCTTGAGACACTCTCATGCTGCTCTCATGCCATATAGGACAAAGGAATTGACAAAGGAGCTTGCAGATTTTCCTAGACTATGCTTTGAGGAGCAAAGATCAAGCACCCCTCACACTAGAGTTTCCTCATACACTTGAGGGCATCCACCATGCCTACCTTCTTTCTACTGCCTGAGGGTCACCCCTGGCAGGGAACATACTCCTTGCACTTTGTGTTTCTCTCCTTAGCCTCTGCTAATGAGAAATGGAAGAACTGTTTTTCCTGGCCAGTGGGAACTTCTTATCCTCCATCCTCAATACACTATGGCTTATAGTAAAACTCTGTGATCAGAGTTCAACATGGTTGGTTTTGATATAGAAACAGGGAATTTACAGTGATAATAATAAAATCCCAGAACCTTTTTCTTTAGCTACAAACTCTGACCTTCAATATTATTGTTTCACTATGTACTCATTACTTTTAGTCTTTGAGACTCACAGTCTGGCATTGACCTCCTTCCTTTAGGCAGAGCCCTCCTCCCCATCTTGGGAGACACTTGACCTTTACCATGGAGGGTGTAAAGGGAAAAGACTTTCAAAAAAATAATCAATGACTCTCTTTAACCTATTCATTATATTGTTGTGTTGAAATGTTTTATTTTTTCTTATTCCTTCTTTCTGCTGGTTTGATGCTGCCTGATGATCATTTAGATCTTGTTGTTTATGTTGGTCTTGCTAATTCATGATTTTTTAATCAAAGAAATTAGTCTTAGACAAAGGCATGTACTTAGGTTGAGTCAATGAGCTTCAAAATGGTATCTTTTATACACAATTTCAAGTTTATGCATTCAGTTAGCATTTATTGAGTACTAGCTATATGCCTGACATTGTATTATTGTCTGGGGATATTAACTTGGAATGACATGGATTTTTGCCTTAAGAAAACTGAGTTTAGTAAACAAAATAGATAGAAAAATGAGAACAAGGCAGATTGATAGCATATAAGTAAGTATGCCAAAGAATATCAAGAAAGAGGCTGAGCGTGGTGGCTCACACTTGTAATCCCAGCACTTTGGGAGGCTGAGGTGGGCAGATCACCTGAGGTCAGGAGTTCAAGACCAGCCCGGCCAACATGGTGAAACCCCATCTCTACTAAAAATACAAAAAATAGCCAGGAGTGGTGTACATGCCTGTAATCCTAGCTACTCAGGAGGCTGAGGCAGAAGAATCACTTGAACCCTGGAGGTGGAGGTTGCAGTGAGCTGAGATTGCGCCATTGCACTCCCGCCTAGACAACAAGAGCAAAACTCCATCTCAAAAATAAATAAATAAAAAAGAATATCAAGAAAGAAATCGCCAGTTCTCTTGAGTAGTTGCAGAGCATGTCAGGGTGATCGCTGAGTTGATAGGCAGGCGGAAGAGGAGCAGCACAAGCAAAGGCATTGCAGCGAACCTGGTGTGTTATCTAAAACACCTCTGTGTTTGGGCATTGGAAGTTCGAGGGATTGGCAGAATGTAAGATTGTCAAAGTAAACAGTGTCCAGATCAACAAAGGCTTTGAATGTCTTGATAAAGAGCTTGAACTTTATCCTAAAGATGGGGATCACTGGAGAATTTTAAACATGGGAGGGGTCTGATCCAAGTTATAGTCCAGGGAACTTGCTCTGGATGGTGTATGGAGAATTGATTGGAAGGGAGTAAGCCTGCTGGAAACTAGATGGCAAAAGATGATAGGGGTAAAAGAAAAAAAATAAGTCAAGTTCAGTCAGCAGAGTGACAGAACAAGAAACTGGGGCTGTGAGAAATGAGAGGGAAAATCTGGAATGATTCCAGATTTTTTGATTTGTCTGATTGGATAGTTGGTGGTGCCCACAAAGGAGAGGGAATATATTTAACAGCAAGAAGAGCTTCCTATACTGTTATCAGTGAGGCTAGCATTTACTGATCACTTGCTATATATTGAGCCCTTTGTATTCATTACCCCTAGGCAATTCTTCTAACAGCCCTCTAAGGTAAGAATTTGTATAACCCCATTTTACATACCAGAAACTAGAACTCCAAGGGACTATAGATACCTTGGCCAAAGTTGTACTATGGGAAATATTAAAATTAAGACTTGAACCCATCTGTCTGACTCCATAGTCTGTTTAAAAATATATTTTACATTTTTGTATTTCATGTTTAATATATTCAATTTTAAAGGTAATGCACATTTGTTATAGAAATGAAAAAAAGCCTGGGTGTGGTGGCTTATCCTGTAATGCCAGCACTTCGGGAGGCCGAAGCAGGTGAATCATGAGGTCAAGAGATCAAGACCATCCTGGCCAACATGGTGAAAGCCTGTCTCTGCTAAAAATACAAAAAAATTAGCTGGGCATGGTGGCGCACACCTGTAGTCCCAGCTACTTGGGAGGCTGAAGCAGGAGAATCACTTGAACCCGGGAGGCGGAGGTTGCAGCCATGAGCTGAGCTCGTGCCACTGTACTCCAGCCTGGCAATGGAGCAAAACTCTGTCTAAAAAAAAAAAAAAAGAGGAAAAACATACCTAAAATCAGGAATAGGAGAAATGGTTGTTCAGGGTCTTACAACACAAAAAGCTGATCCTTGGCTTCATGTTGCTGGGTGAACTTCCTGGTGGGGATGGAGGATTTTGAAGCACCTACAAGGCTACATCGCACGGGTGTATCTTCTACGTTGTTGCTTATGTCTCTGGATCTCAGACTAGCAGTCAGGGCTAGAGACACATATTTGGGAAAAGTCAATAGATAGGTGGTAAGTAAATTGTAAAATTAAAGAAAAGGAAACCAAACTTTTAATTATTGCAACTATATGTATCCTGCCCTTCTGGAAAGAAAATAAAAATATGCATATTTTTCTGAAGAAACGAAAAATCGTCATGCAAGCAGATGTTTATGGAATCTCATACCTACTATCATCAGAGCAAACTTCGTCTCCCTGATTCTGGTGATTTCTAGTGCTTTCTTCTGCATGTTAGTTTGTCGCTCATCTGGTCAGTGTCTCCTGCTTTAGCAGTAATGGGACCTAAGTCCTTCACAGGCTAATTGAACTATTAAAATGACACTCTGAGGCAGTTAAGTCTGTAGAAGCATGAATTTGTCCAACGAAAGGATTTAAAGACAATTGTTTTTAAAGAACCTCTTGCACTCTTGCATTATCACTTCCTTTTTCATCTGAATGATTTCTGTGTTCTTGGGTAAAATACTAGCATTTATCATTGTGAAGTTGGAAAAAAGAACTGCGCTGGGTTATTTTATAGGTGTCAAAAGCTACACAGGAAGTAGAGAACACCACGAAGTACTAACAGTGTGAAACAGTTTGTGTTCCTTGTACCTTGTCCAAAAATAATTGACTCATTAATCTCAACTATATCAATCTGGCCCTATTATGAGGGTCAAAGATAGGTTAATTCTAATAAGTTGATGAGTATCAGTTCACAGATAGGCATGCATTTAATAGATATTATCTTAACAAGAAAGCATTAATTAGAAAAATTTTTTAGTGAGGTGATTTCGGGGAAAATGGGATAAAAAACCGCTAGTTTCTACTTCATGGTTATTAGGACAATAAAAACTAAGCTATGTTCCTAAAATTGACATTTGGAAGTAAAGCACAAAGTAAACTTGTCTACTCTTTGGGAAGAACCTTGTTTTTTTTTTGAAAATAATAACACACTTTCACTAAGGGAGCGGTAATTTCACCCAAATCACAGAACAATTGGGGTAAAGAATGATGGGAATTTGACATTAGATTGCTTTGGCTTTGATTCCTGAACCAATCATTTCACTCTCTGACTTTGAGGAAATAGCTTAATCTTTATAGATCTCTGTTTCTTTCCCTGTGAAGTGGGATGATCATCTATTTCTCAGATTTGTTTTAGGAATTGAACAAGGAAATGCATGTGAAAACATCAAGCACAATCTTTCATGTACTTTAGTTGTTCAATAAGTGTTCTTTCTTGGACCCTGCTGAATAATGTACTCCAATCAGGTACTGACTGGCATGATCTCCCTTTCCAGAAGAATGTTATTGTAATTTTGAATTTGAGCAAAATAACCAAAATAACTGTTCACTCGTATTGAGTGGTTTCATTTTTCTTTTTTGCTTCCTTTCTTTGCTTCCAACTAAGACATTGCTTTCTTTTCTTTCATGGAACTTAACAGATTTAAGAGCACTGTTTATACTTCTATTGTCAAGGGTAATCATTCATTGGAAGTAAGGCAATGTCCCATTGTTACAGTTACTGGTGTCTACTGGGGGGAAAAGTTAGAATTTTATTAAGTCTGTTCAAACATTACATTTCTCACATTTCCCAAGAGGCATCCTGGCTTATGTAAATTTCTCTCTGGTGATACTGATATTAACATGCTTATCCCTCATAATGGAATTGTATTCATGAATGCTCCATTGTTCTTTACTCCTGCATCATAACCATACCATACGCGTAAGGAAGCCATTAAAATGGAGAAAAACGTATTAAATAAAACATTTTTAACATTCAAGAGAAAAGTATAGGAATGAGAATCTAGTATATGCCTTGTACCTTCTTAGGGATGGAATCTGATGAATAAGACAGAGATATCGCCACACTCTGATGGAAGAGACAGGCATGTGAAGAACCAACAGTGAGCTCAGTGTGGTACTGGAGGCTTGCATCTACTTTTACTGATATCTGAAGCTGATCTATGTGCAGTCACTTGTTACCTGATTTGCAGATAAAAGATGCATATTTTAGTTAGGTTGTGTCTCTGTACTGAGTAGGCGAGTAAGGGTCCCAAATAAAGTGCCCTGACAGTTCTGGGGTAGCTGCTTCTCTGATGTATTGTCATATCATGGAGTTCTGAGGGTACCGCTTGTTGTTCACTGAGGAACTCAGAACCCTTTGAACACTAGAGTTTTATTCCAGTTTACATGATTCCATGATCCAACAACTATCTACTGTGCCCAGCTGTGGGGCAGTGTGCACCATCACACTTAAGGGTCATCCCCAGGGATTTTAAACTGTACTCCAAGGGGCCAGAGGCTCTCTGAGACAGAAAGCAATGTACTTCCAACCCCCTTTAAGGCAGAGCTTTGTGATTTTGATCTTTTTTAGTTGTTGGACTTGTGCATGTGGTTTTGATTCTGAGAAAGTTTTATTAGTCAAGGTCCAGTCAGGTAAACCAAAATTGTTCTAGAGATCTCAAATAGTGAGAATTTAACATGGGGGTTGTAAACATAGGTGTTGGAAGAGTGGAGAAGCCAATCAATGAACAATGTGGTAACTATGAGGCGACAGCTGAAAGCTACCAGCATTCCTAAATCCAGAGGAATAAGGGAGGGAAGAGTGTTGCAAAAGCTTAGGAACGGGGGGCACTTGGTGGAAGCTGGAATTACAGTTGGATTGCATATTGGATGCTGTTTCTACCTTGAATAGAATTTTTCAGCAAAAGCTAGCACCAGAGAGGAGAGGCCACCCAAAACAGAGAGAGCGAGAGAGCGAGAGGTTGTGGCTGGGAAGGGAGAGAGACAGACAGAGAGAGAGAGAGGGAGGTCTTCTGGCTTCTCCTTTTCTTTGTTCTCCAACCTCCTTTCAGTTTCTCCTGATGACCGAGCCTAGCAAGAAAATTGGAAACTCATGAAAGGTAACTTGGAGAAAGGCTAAGATTGGATCTGAGCACAAATAGGTGATGACTATTGAGGCAGATGTGAAGATGGAGATGAGCTCTCCTCCAGGGAGGAAGCAGCAGGAAAGTGTGGTTAGCAGACAGCCTCCAACTGTCAGCTCTTTCAATCTGTCTCAGCTACAGAGAGCTTGCTTGTCTGAGGTCATGCCCAGTTCAGGGAAGCCCACAGCTGGAGAGGTAGGAGAACATGTAAAGGCTTAGGAGAATGTATAAAGGCCTAGCCATCAGAGTGCAATGTGGTGTAGCTCTTAACAAGCAATATTATCTCCAAAGCTCTAAGCTAGGTTTGCCACCATTTTGACAAACCTGAATTGCAGTTCACTTTCTTTTTCTGCTCACTTCACCCTTCTTCCTTCCATATGTGTTGATACCTAGTAAATGTCTTACACTCCAAACTCCATTTGCATCTGCTTCTAAATAACTGGAAGTTGGAGAGAGACATACTTATTAACTCAAACCTTGAATGTGATCCAGGGCAGAGGGAGAAGAGAACATGCTTTGGATCTGGGAGGGCCAACAGGATTGTAATTCTCTACAGACTTGTGAAGCCTCAGAAAAGGGGAGAGAGTATTGTACATTGCAGCATCTGGACACATTTCTATGGAGGAAGTGAAAGGATTGGAAGATGTGAATAGGGTGGCAGTAAAGAGAGGCTTCTGGAAGAGATGAAGCGCTCAATCAAAGGTGTAACAGTGGCCATTATTATGCTTAGTGCAAAACGTAGTACAAGAATTTAGGACCTGGCCTTGATACTAAATTCTGCTTTAGGGAAGGATGAGAAGCCGTGATAAGCAAAAGAAGTTTTTCTTTTTAACTTTGCAGCATCTGAGGAAACATATTTCACAGTGTGGCAGAAAGAGGTGTGCAGATTTTAAATAAGCTTTCTAACAAGATTTTGTACTCTGTTTTTTTTCCCCCCCATAAAACATTTAATCATAAAAGCAAACTGAGTCAGGTAGAAGTCATTGTTTGAATATAAATTATTTTCATTTTGAAGTTCATATGAGAAAGGAAGAACGTCAAAATGCACTGTTATGTAAGCAATTACAGGCTAGAATGTTGTGCTAACCTGTTAGGAACCTTGGTTCAGGAAAGGAGAGGAGGTAGTACACTAAGGCAAGATGTGCTTGTTTGTTTCTTCTAGATTAGATTTAAGTAGTCTGTGATCATGAACTTGAAGAGAAAGGTTATTTCTCATTTCTCATCACAAATTATTCCTGAATATTTGGAAGCTTAAATGAAAAGTTTCCACTAATTTCTTGGGATAGGATATAGCTCCCACAGTATGTTGTTTATACAAAAGGGGTATTGGGACCATTCCTGTGACTGGCCATGGAATGGGTGGCCTGCTGAGGGGCTCTGGTGAGTGCGGGGGGGTAGTTGGTCATCTTCCTGTCACTGTCCCTCATCTTGGCTGAGGGATGACTTCTTAGACTTCCCCGAGACCAACAAGGGATTTTTCTATTTGTATTAATGATGGATGCTTAACACCAGGGGTTGTATCAAGAGTGGGGTTGGTAGTCCTCCAGATAAAATGAGCCCTTTGCTGCATTTTCCATGGCAACATCCAGAGCAATTTGACTTGAGAGATTGGGGTTCCTGAGCAATTGCCTCTTCTGTCTCTTTAGTTATCACACTCGTACCCTGGGTTATCATACCCTGGGTTGGGTATGGTAACTAAGGAGATACCAGGTACTGAGCAGATGTCTTGAAGCCACTCTTAAGATTATCTTTCATGCTTAGTGTCGTGTGGGAAAGGAGTCATAACTAGGAAATGCGATCATTTTGTTCCTTAAAGAAATGAAAACACTGCCTGCTACAGTAATTTGATAATAAAGTTTATATATTACAAGAAGCAGGAGCAACACCCTACTACCTGGCTGATTTTCTTTAGTTATGAAGCTGTTGCTGAATAATTAACATGAGAATCATTTATAGATGCCTTAATTTTATTGAAAAGCACTCTGTGATTCCATTTTAACATTAGTAATTCATACAGAGTGCAGGCAACATGGGCATCATCATAATTATACATTGAAAATTGCCTTACTAGGATATAACTTTTTTACTTGTATAATGTAGAATTCAGCAGGAATATGACCAGAGCTTGGCTTGGTAGGCGCAGAAGAAAATCACCCAGTGAAGCACTGTATGGGTTTTACGATACACAGATTTCCATATTAACTTTAGGACAGCATTAGAATTTACTAGCAGCTATCTTTCCTAGGGCTCTATTGATATGCAATAAATATCAATAATAAAAATGGTGATGAAAACTTGAGACTTCATCTTTTATATATTCTCCTGGGTCTGTGTGTAATCATATGGGTTATTTAGAGTTTATGTAAAGCTTAGCTGTGGCCACAGGAGACACATTTGAAAAATCTTTCATTGAATATAATTTTTCTATTTTTTTTCCCATCTGGAAGACTTTTCAGTTGAATTAAAGGTGGGAATGAAAACGCTTTGTGAACTCATCTTCATTTGGATGGAAATAAATGAAATTGCTCTGATTTCGAATAAACTTTTGGCAAGGAAGCTTTCTACCCCGTTTAGAGAGGACTCTGTTACTGGCCCAGGTGCTAGTATGCTAATAAAGTCATGGAGAAGTGGGAATAAATACAGAATGAGAAAATCAGATGTGGTCAATAGGATCCGAGAGCAGTGGACCTTCCATGATGGAAATGAAAATGCATTAAGGATTCCTTGATTTTAGTTTTATTTAGAACCCTCTGGAAAGCAGTTCTTAGAATTGAGAATCCTCTTTCTATTAGGAAGGATTACAGGCTCAGAGGGGAAAGGACATTTTGGAAAGTTTGGGGGTGATTTCTATCTCATGGAGCAAAGATTATGGGTATTCCTGGGAGGGGCCCCATGACTTTCTGATAAAGTCCTTAGTGGCTAGTTTAGAAAAAGGTGAACATATGTCTGGGTTTAGTGTGAGTGTAAAAATGGTAAAAATATATATGTTTAAATGGTTTTTCATACACAGAATCTATTTCTTTAAGACATTTCTTTGTAATAACCTTGAATAACAGACGTATGACTGTATATGATTGCTGGCTGATTCTCTGTAGGGACACAGAATCCCTGTGCTTTATAGGATCTTTCTGTCAGTGCCCACTAAGGCAATCTACCTGCTTCCCACACTTCAAAAGCAGGTCAAAAAGAATGTAAGCAGGCTAGGCGTGGTGGCTAACACCTGTAATCCCAGCACTTTGGGAGGCTGTGGCAGGTGGATCACCTGAAGTCAGGAGTTCAGGAGCAGCCTAGCGACATGATGAAACCCCGTCTCTACTAAAAATACAAAAAGTAGCTGGGTGTGGTGGCGGGTACCTGTAATCCCAGCTACTCAGGAGGCTGAGGCAGGAGAATTGCTTGAACCCAGGAGTTGGAGGTTGCAGTGAGCTGAGATCGTGCCACTGTACTCCAGCCTGGGTGACAGAGCAAAACTCCATCTCAAAAAAAAAAGAAAAAAAGAAAGAAAGGTTGTAAGCAGAACTTTGGCTTTTGAGATTCTTATTCTTGAGTATGCTTTTAATGTTTACCTTACACATTGGCAGGGTACTTTCTCTACTTCAGGCTTCTATTTAGTTTGAATGAATATATTAGAAGCAAAAGGTGTGAAATTCTAAAACTGTACAGCCCATTTGTCCATTTAAAAGTTTCCAGTGTCCATTTAAAAGTTTCCTCACACCATACTGGTTTGTCTCTCACTTTTGGGGTGGAAGGGACTTAAAAGATCATCATGTGGAATCTCCTGTGTGTTTTGAAGCACTTTCTGCAAAGACAGAGACCATTATTTGTAGCATCAAAGATGTAAAAAAGATCTTAGAGGTCTTGTAATCCAGGTTTCCCGTACAGTGTACAATTCCTTGTATAGCTCCTCTCTGTCAGATGTGGTCATAGCACCACAGGTAACGCTGTGCTAGTCTCCTCAAGATTTAGAAGCTGTGAATTTACTATTATGTGGCACAGTGCTTCTTAAAACTTTAGCATGTATCAGAATCACCTGGAAGACTTGTGAAACATTGCTGCGCTTCATTCTTGGGGTTTTGGATTTAATAGGGCTGGGATCTGGCCCTAGAATTTGCATTTCTAACAAGTTTCCAGGTGCTGTTAATGCTGCAGGTCCAGAGACCACACTTTGACAGCTAATGATATAACCTATAGTTCTGGAGATTTGAAAACTAGCAAAAGAACATAGAATAAAAAGATAGATGCTAAATTAAGTGTATAATATAAATTCTAATAACTTTTTCAAGAAATGGCTCTTATTTGAAAATCGTAGTTTTAGATTTTGTTATGATTTCCTGAATATATTTGTGGGGGCAATGAAGACTTAAGATCTGAGTATTTATTGTATCTTTTAATCCAATTTTTGCCAAGAAGTAAATCTGTCAATCATTCTGAGAAAGTTGTAGGGGTTTTTAGTTATCCAAAGTCTTATTGAGAATGAAATATTCTTATTCTCTTGAAAGTTTGTTTAGAGACATGTTAGATTGAACAAGACTTTTAGTGTTTTAAAAATTCATCATTAATTTCTCACTCTGTGATCACAAATTCCCAATTTCTTTTCCTCTTTTACTCTCTTCTCTCTCAGTTTTTAGAGAATAATAATTTTGACAACAACAATAGCGGCTACTGTTTATTCAATGTCCTTTTAAGCCTAATTTATGGCATCTCTGAGTATTCTAATAACCCTGCAAGTTAAATTGTTTTATTCCCATTTCCCAGATGAGGAGATTGATACTGAGAAATGTCACCTGACTAATTCAAAGACATATGCAATTTGATATCTTACATTGTGAAGACTTGCATTTTCTTTATTGTAAAACACATCCCCCTACCTCCAGTGATACATCTGGTTTCTGAAGCATTTTGTCTTTGCTTACATGAAAATTATTTGAAGGAAGTTTGAGAGACTAATACATTGAGTGCCTAGTAGGTGCCATAGCTTTTATAAGTTGTTTCATTTATTTATCACTATACTCTGTCAGTAAAGTAATGCTAAACTCATTTTGAGACTGAGAATTCTAAAGCTTTGAGAAGGTTAAAGGAATTATTAAATAACTTGGGAAGGAGTACTTGAACTATAGTCCTTTGGCACCTAAACCTGTACTCTGTTCAGTATACCACATTGCTTCCCTAAGCTTTGAGATGGCCTGATCTTAAATGCTATTAAAGTTGCTGATTGTGGCTAGTTCACCTAACTGTGGCCAGACTTACTGATGAGCAGAACAGAAAATCTTCTTGCTAGAGAGATTTGAGGGGGAACAGGGAAGTCCTGTTCCCATCCTAGCTCCCTAGTAAAACATGCAGGGACTGGGGAGTCTGATGCATAGCCATTAGTGCATCATAGCTGTAAATACAGCCTCGATCTCTCTGGTTGTCTTCTGCAAATGTGTCCACCCCTGGGAGAGCTAATGCACTCAAATAGCCTTCCAGATTAAATTTCATTCTCTGGAGAAATAAGCTGAATAATCTTTAGAAAAAATTGCTTAGATATTTTTTTGTTACAGAATATTAGAGACATACAGAAAGATAAAATAAACAATGTAACACCTAGGCATAAACTACCTAGCTTTATCAAATCTTAACAGTTTTTTATATTTGCTTCAAAAGTTTTTTTACCATCCTAACATTACTTTTATATTGGAAGTCATTTATGTTTTTGTCCTAAACCTGTTCCCTTCCACTTCTCTGCTGAGTTAAGCAGTATCCTTTATTTGGTGTTTATCATAACTCCAATATATATTTTAATTCTATCACTGCATATGTATGCATTTATAAAATTTATTGTTTGAAGGTTTTAAACATGCCTCTATGGTATTAAGCCATAAAATATGGTTTCATACTTAATGTATCATTCTGCAATTTGCTTCTTCACTTAATCTTACATATTTTGAAATTTATGTAAATAAATAAAATTTTAGTTTGTTAATTTTTACAACTGTATAATGCTGCATTGTATGAATACAGTAAAATTATTTATTTATTCTTTTCTGAATGGTCTTTAAGGCCATTTCCATATTATGCCATGGAAAACAATGAAACCGTGAACATGTTTTGTATATTTTTCTCCTTGAGCACATTGAAAAGACTTTTCTAATATTACCTAAAAGAAAAGTAAAGCAAATGATATATAACAAGTGGAATTTGAGTGATAAAGAAAATATACATCTTCAAACTTCCCTAGATGATGTCAGTTTTTCAAAAGGGTCGTTCTGGTGAACTCTACCATTAGCAGCTTGTAAGAGTTCTTCATTGCAGGACTTCTTAATGGCAGGTATTTTAAATGTTTTTCAGGCTGGGAAGTGTAAAAGAGTATGTGAATATGGTTTTAATTTTAATTTCCCTAATTACTAATGATATGGGACATTTTTTCATTTGTTGCTTAGCAATGAATACAGAATAGTTTCTACCTATTTTTAAGCAAAAATAATTATTTATGATAGCTAATATTTAATTATAGTTTTAATTTAATAATGTAGTTTCATCAATATTTTGTGCTCACTATTACTATGTCCTACATTTTCCCTTTATTTTTACTTTTATTCTTTTGGAAATATATTCTTTAATAATTTTTAAAATCCCTAGTGTTTATATATCTTAAACTATCTTTATTTTGAACTCAGCTGGGAGTGGTAATTTAGCTGGTTATAAAATGATAGATTTAAATTTATTTTTATTCAGCTATTAGAAGATATTGCTCCATGGTTTTTTTGTTGCTGATAAATATTCTGCCATCAGAGTAATTTTTCTATTATTCTGGTCATGTCACTTTTCTTTCTGAAAATTTTATCTTTCAAAAATATTTTGGTGTGTTCTGCAGTTGTTCTGTATATTTAAATATAAATTTATCTTTAATGTTCTTGCTTGATGACTAACATATTCTTTTAATTTGAGGATTCATGTCTTTCCTAAATCATGAAAAATATCATGTTATTTCTATAATTATCTTTTTGCACCATTCTTTTATGCTCATCTGTTGTTTCTATAAGTATTCTTGTCCACCATTTCTTTATTATTTTTTCTACTGTCATTTACATGCTATATAGCTCTTCATTCTACTTCCCATGTCTCTTAACAGCAGCACCTTGCTGATATTTTTTACTGTTTGTTTTTGTATACTGGATTCTGTGTAAATTCTCTAGTAACAGTTTCTGATTTGTTTAATTTTTTCTTTGACTACTTTTAGGCTAACATTTATCTCATTGTATTGTTAGGTCTTGTTACAAAGAAAATTGCTATCTAAATAGTGGCTTAAAACTATTTTTTATTATTGTTTACATGTCAGTGAGTCAGCTGGAAATTAGCTGATCTTGGCTGGACTCAACTGAGGTGACTTTGTTCTATTTGCCTCTACTCTTTTTGAACCAGGTGGCTAGAGAGGGATGTTTTTCTCATGGTGACTGTGGAGATGTAAGATGACAAACAGAAATACTTTAAGTCTCTTAAGGACTAGTCTTGCATTAGGCTTAGCCTTGCATTATTATAGCCTTTTTCTGTTGGACAAAGTAATTCACATTGGCTAAGCTCAAAATCAAGGGATGTAGAAATATCCTCAAGGGATGTGGAAATATCTTGCCATTGTGGGAGGAATTTCAAAATTAGTGACAAAGGCTCTCACCACAGAGAAAGATGAAGAATTGAGGCCAACAATATAATACACAAAACTATATATGTATATATATGTTTTTAACACATATATACATATATCTTTTAGTAACAGAATAAGAGCCCTGAAAAGACACTCATATCCTACTCCCTGTTGACATATTATATGGCAAAAGGGACTTGGAAGATTTAATTAAGGTTATGTATGGTCCTTAAAATAGGGAGATGATCCTGGATTGTCTAAATGGCCCTAATCTAATCAGATGAGACCTTAAGAGAGATATGACAGAAAAGGAATATAGAAGAGATAAAATAAAATAGGGAAGTCAGAGAGATTCTGAGTAGGAAAAGGATTCTGAGTTGTAAGAGGACATGTGGAAGAAATAGAGAGTTGTTTGTAGAAGCGAAGGCAGTCCTGGGCTGACAGCTGGCAAAAAAGTGGGATTTCAGTCCTTCTATAAAGAACTGAATTCTTTCAATAACCTGAATGAACTTGGAAGTAGATTCTTCTGCAGAGCCCTCAGAGAGGCACACAGCCTTGCTAACACTGTATTAGGGTCTTGTGAGACCCAGAGAAGAGGCGTTGGTTGGGCAACACCAAACTGAGACTTGATCCACAAAAACTGTTGGTTGATGAGTGTTGTTTTAAGCTGTTAAGTTCCTCTGTATTTATTTGTTATGGTAGCAATATAAAACTAATACAATTGCTGTGGTTTTAATTTTGTTCTTTCGCATACTTTGTTTTAATATAATTTATACCTGTCTTTGCATTATGATTTATCTTTTTTATTAAAAATGACTTTCATTTTATAACTAAAAGAACAGCCTAAATATTTTTATTTTTACTGTGTCACACAAAATTAATTTTATTTTTGGTGATTTCAAGTTCTGTTTGTTTGTCTAGAACAGAACTTGCTGTCTTTCTTACCATTATGTTTTTTCATGTGTTTGGCATTTTGATTTAAAAAATTGTATATGATTTTAAAAATGCTGAAATTGCTTCAAATCTACAGAAAGGTTAAAAGAACTTCTGCCTCCCTATCACTCAGTTTCCCTACTTGTTAACATTTTATGTATTTCCCCATCTCCCCACTTTGCATGTGTGTGTGTGCGCATGTGTGTGTATGTGTGTGCATGTGTGTGTGTGTGTGTGTGTATGTGTGAATACTCTACTGTTTCCCTCCCAGAAACAAGGACACTGTCTTATGTTCCACTGTATAGTGCTGTGTTCAGGAAATCAACTCAGATATACTCTTTTCCATTCTGTTGACCTCACTCAGATTTCCCCATCTGTCCCATCAATGTCTCTTATTCCTTTGTGGTCCATATGTAGTCCAAGGTCATGTGTTTCATTTAGTTGTCAGGTCTCAATAGTCTCTCTCAGTTTGGAACAGTTCCTTTATATTTCTCTTATCTCTCATGTCCTAAAGAGTTTTGGAGTACAGGCCTTTATTCTGTAGGATAAACCTTACTGTGGGTCTATCTGGTGTTTCCCTATAAACAAACTTGCTATCCTTTCTTAGCAGGATACCATAGAAATGATTCTATGCTATTCTTTTTGCTTAATATCAGTAGGCACACAGTGCTGACCCATCCAATAACTGATTATGCTAACCTTGATAACTTGGTCAAGATGGTGCCTCTACATATTTTACCTTTAAAATCACCTCTTTTCTTTTGTGTTTTAGTAACATTTTGTAGGGAGATATTGCCGTATTATGCCAAACCTTAACTTATCAGACTTGGCATTCATCGATGACTCTTGCTTGTATTAACTACCACTATCCTAATTGCCAAATGGTGATTATCTAGTTCTATCATTCTTTTTACATTTGCAGATTGGAATTCTATTGTGAGAAATAATTTTCCCTTCCATCTCATCATTTATTTAATTATATGGACACATGGATTCCTATTTATTCAACAGGGGTGTAATTATGCACTCTCATTTGTATGTGTGTGTGGGTGTGTGTGTGTGTGGTGTGTGGCCCAAATTGTCCTAGATTTGGCCAGTGGTACCTCTTCAAGCTGATTTGTATTCATCTGACGTATCTCTCTATTCCACCCAGTCTTTGAGTATTTTCTTTCTTTCTGGCATAACAGGATGTTCTAGGCTCATCTTATCATTTTGTATATTTGTTAACTCAGTCTAGAAATAGTTTTTTTTTCCTGGAGGATGACATTTCAATATCAGATCAGGTTACTCAGTGTAAACATTGGTACTGAAATGTCATTGCTTTTAGGCCCTCTTTGGAAACAGCTGGGGGGGAAATACACACACACACACACACACACACACACACACACACACTCTTAAATAAGTATGTACATACATTTATATCTGCTTCTATATCTGTGACTTTTTTTTTATGTTCTATAAATGTATACCAACGTTCTCAATTCAAGTTGAAAGTTTTGGGATTCGTTTTCATCTTTCTTCTATCCATGTTTATAAATTTTTTTTCTTGGATAGTGAGAAATGACTTTTACTATCTTTCATAGATTTACTTCATAAATGGGCACATTTGCTTAACTACCCAACTTTCCAACCACCCCTCTTCGTTCCCCATCAGGCCTGTCTCTATTGATGTCCTTCCATGGCCCCAGCTCTGCTCCATTCCTTTCTCAAGTGCATAACACCATGGCTTCTGCACAGCATTAACTCTCCTCCATTGCTCTGCCTCTGTTCACAGTCTTTTTGCTAAGGCTGGAAAGGGATAAGAAGGAAAGATAAGTTGGGAAGCGTAAGTGTGAAAGGAAAGGCAACTAGATCACTTTTAATGAGAAGTAGTTCCACAGTGTTTTCCCTCTCCGTGTAGGGTTTTATGATGACATTTTATGCTCCCAACTAATGGTGATACTTGGGATTTGGGAGTTCCAACCATGGAATCATTGGGCACCATGTTTCAGTTCTTGATTGCTAGTATCTGTACCATCTCTCTTCCCCATGTTTTTCTATAGGCCATTGCCCCAAGTGATGGGGAGCAAGGGGTTTTATTCTTTTTAAATTTCTCTTTAAAATATGAGAAGCCCTTTCCCAGGCACTGGCTTCAAATAATTAGTCTCAATGTGGTCTGCTGTGTTATATAAGCATTGTTAGTTTTCTTTCTGCCTCTGATGGATTTGAGGTTGCCTCTGCCTGTTTCCAGTCATAGAACTGAGAATGCTTATGGCTTTAGCCTTTATAGAGATATGTCTCTTTGGGTTTCTGTATATTTTTGTATGCATTTTTGACTTGAATTTTATTTACATGTATAAAGTGAAGAGTGGGTACATCTTGACTGAAATTTGAGTATGTGTGTGTGTGTGTGTGTGTGTGTGTGTGTGTGTGTGTGTGTATATATATATATATATTTATATATTTTCCAGTATACATCAGACCATATCACCTTTCTACCCTACCCCCACACCACCCTACTCTCATCACTTAAAATCTTACAATTGCTTCCTTTACCTTAGCATATCCAAACTACTTAACATGACTCTAAAGGACCTATCTGGTGCCTCCCTGTTTCCCTTTTCTTCTCTCTCTCTCTCTCTCTCTCTCTCTCTCTCTCCTCTCTTTTTGAGACCGAGTCACACTGTTGCCCAGGCTGGAGTACAGTGGCATGACTTTGGCTAACTGCAACCTATGTCTCCTAGGTTCAAGTGGTTCTCCAACCTCAGACTCCCAAGTAGCTGGGATTACAGGCACACGCCACCACAGCTGGCTAATTTTTTATTTTTTACTTTTTGTATTTTTAGTAGAGATGGGGTTTCACCATGTTGCCCAGGCTGGTCTTGAACTCCTGACCTCAGGTGATCTGCCTGCCTCAGCTTCCCAAAGTGCTGGGATTATAGGCATGAGCCACCACGCCTGGGCTTCCGTTGTTCTTCTCTTAGCACTTCCTCCCTCATTGATTATGATCCAACCTCAAGGAGCGCCATTTTGCTCTCAGACATACCAAGTGCACCCTCTCCTTGTGGCCTTTGCAAACTCTTTCCTCTGTCTAGATTACCCCCTCCTCTTCCCCAGATCTTCACATGGCTGATTCCTTCTTATCATTTAAGTCTCAACTTGAATGTCACCTTCTCAAGGAAGTTTTGCCTTATATACTACCCATGCTCATCCTCCCATCATCATTTTCTGTTACACCATACTTTTTCATTTCCTTAGTGGCATTTGTCACTTTCAGGAAGAATTTGGTGTAATTATTTGTTTACTGCTTAATATCCTTTATGTCTGTGAAGAGCAGGGCACTTGTATTCTTGGACAGTCACTGGCATGTGGTAGACTCTGACTTGTTGAATGAATTGATGAGTGGATGATTCCCACATTAGCAAGAGGGAATCAGATAAACTTGGGCATTTAGAAAGTTGGGAGGACTAGAATGTAAGGAGATATTGAGAAGTCTTCCAAAACACATCTCAACCACTCTTTTAACAGGCTGAGACCAGTGTTTGTTTGTTATGTTTCATCAAAAGGCTCTTAGGATTGCATTCAGTGTCATGCTTCTTTCCAAATTTTCTTTAAAATGACTTTTACTGTCAGTAATAAATCCTCTCTTGAAGTTAGGTCAATTTACTTAGCTCTTGAAGAGACAGATGACTCCATTACAGTGAGCTGGATATTTGTTTGTTTGTTTGAGATGGAGTTGCTCTGTAGCCCAGGGTGGAGTATGACGGCGTGATCTTGGCTCACTGCAACGTCTGCCTCCTGGGTTCAAGCAATTCTCCCTGCCTCAGCCTCCTGAGTAGCTGGGATTACGGGCTTCCACCACCATGCCCAGCTAATTTTTGGATTTTTTAGTAGAGATGGGGTTTCACCAGGCTGGTCTTGAACTCCTGATCTCAGGTGATCTGCCTGCCTTGGCCTCACAAAGTGCTGGGATTACAGGTGTGAGCCACTGTACCCAGCCATGAGCTGGATATTTGATTGGTGTTCACACTTCCTGTTAATTGGTTTTCTTGAATCTTCATTTTAATATTTTCTCCCAAAGAGAGAGAGAGAGAAGGTAATTTAAGATTTCATAAACCACTTTTCTTAAGTTTACTTAATTTTACTTTTCTTATTTTTTATTCTTTTAGAATAGAGACCTAGATTGGTTTCTTGATGTGATGTAATTCTGTTTTGAAAATTTCATTTTGGTTCAACAGTTTTCATTTTGACTGTTTTCATTTTCACAATCTCAGAAAAGTGATTTACCTTTTATAAAAATTATTTGTTATATAAGCGTTAAATTAAAACTTAAATTGGCTACATTGATTTGAAATTGCCACCAATTTGGAAATGTGAATTCATGAAGTTATATGATCAAATTTACATGTTTAATGACAAACAAAATGATCTGTCCTCGAGTCTCCAGGGTCAGACTCTCCATGTGACACTGGGCATGGCCATCCTGGGCGTAGGCTTGGGCTGGAAGCACTCTGATCCCACTGAGGCTGTGCACTCATGGTGACCACATGCCTGTGTTCCCACCAGATGCAGCTGCAGCAGTAAATGGCTGAAAGTGGCAGCAACTGTGCTTCTTTGTCCCCTAACCCCAAAAGTGTTAAAGCAGATATTCTTTTACCAAGTCCTAGACATCTCATGTTTTCTCTCCTTTGTTTAATTTTGCACTTGGATCTATCCTATTCAATGTCTGTAATGTGCTTCTATAGCTATGTAAAATTTGCTAATTTATATAATTCATTATATATAACACACACGTGTGTGCGTGTACACACACAAATGAATTTAAGCTTACTTCAGGGCTATCAAGTGAAGACAGAATTATGTGTATCTGAAGTAGTGATTTGAAGTTTCAGATATGGGTGGCTAAATTCACACATGACTACTCCAACAAAATCTCACACAATAGTTATATTTTTAAATAATTTGAGGAAAAAAGAGTGTTCAGGTCACTATTGAACATCGAGTTACCACCTTTCCTCTGTCTAAATTCTGGTTCTTGCACCAGCAGTTTAAACCCATTCCTTGCTATTCTAGCATCTGTAGAGAATAGTTGTTTTCCTCCTCTGTCTGTCTACTACCCATTGTACTGCTGGAAGGCAATTATATTTATGCACTGGCTGCCTTCTTTTTTATTCTGAAATATTTGTGGAGTCCGTAGCCTTTCTTCCTAAGTCTGGTAACCAAACTCTTAATTTTGGAAAGTAATAGCATTACAAACAGATGTCTTAAAAACATAATTGAACACAGCATTGGCGAAAAATAATTAACGATGCAAGTGAACAGAGATTAGTTATTTAGATATGTTAATTAAAAACAAATTTAAAGTGATAATTATTAAATAAATAACATTCTAGTCTTGGGCAGCATATTTTCACTGTTTTTGGAATCTTTTCTTTTGGGGATTGAAAATGCCTACTTTGAAAAAAAAATCAACAAATAAGGCCCATTGTAAAAATAATTGGTAGTTCTATCCAATTTAGGAATTGCAGACGTGCTGACATGTGGTTTATTGTCGGCTTCTCTTAAGTTATTATTGCCATTGTCTATTCATTCCACACAAAATAAGGCTAATGGCCCTTCACATTTTTGTTCGTTTCCAGATCATCCTTGGGCATCCTGTGAAATCCTTAGATAATGCATCAAAAATATATTCTTTTACACAATACACACTATTTAGATAGTGATACTTTACTTGACAGTAGCTTCTGCCAATGCCATATTTTATTTATATGATCTAAAATAGTGATGCCACTGTGAACATGTAGCTTCATAAGTCCAAGCCATTTGTTACTATTTTTATATTCCTTTCAAATATGTGTTGGAATGCTACACTGGGAAGTTGACCTGATATTTCCAGGTGATCAGGTACTCTTTTCCCTCCCATTATCAGAATTGCTTTTACTGCCCACTGTGAAAATGGAAAAAAACTTAGGCTGACGTCCCATAATATCTTCCCATGGTGCGCCCTTATTGAATTATTTCCAGGTGGATGCCACAGATGTTCGTCAAGCCGCTCCCGGCTTCCACTGTTAATTGAACCATAATGGGAGTGACAGCAGGGAAGGACAAATTATGGGAATAGAGAGACGGCTTGAACTCTGGGTTCTTATGACCTTCCTGGAAATGGTTAGGCTGACAATTCCTGTTTCTTTCTCATGTGTGGGAAGGAATATGAGATTTTTTCAACTGCAAAGATCAATGAAATAAAGTCCTCTACAACTAATAGTGTCTTAGCTTTGGCACGTGCTACCAATTAACTTATTATTTCTTCACCTGTGAGATGTTAATAGGTTACTAAACCAGGAGTCATAAGTCTTCACTATGAACAATGCTTTTAGACAAATTACTTAATTTTGATGAACGATCATTTTAAAAAGGAACAAACATTACCAATTTTAAAGTGTCTGAAAGGAGGCCTTTATGTGTCTGAATATTTTTTTGTAAGGTGGTGTTATGCATGTATCTGTTTTAAAAGTCAGTTAACTAGAATTAAAAATTCTCTACTCAGATAATTGAATCTGGTGCAGAGAAGATAGACACAAAGCTGGCCAAGTTTAACAGGCACTGTGCTGATGTGCTAATAGATCGTAAATATAGTAAACAAGAGTTAAGGAACAGACTACTTTGAGAACAATAGAATTTACAAAGTTCCTAGAGATGAGTTCCAAGGAAGTATGAGTAGCAGTCATCAAATAAGATAAGATATGAAGGGAGTGACTAGAAAGTTGGTGTAGCTGGTAAGATATGCTTCTTCTCTGTATGTGTCGTCCAAGAGGGAACCTGATCGCAGTGTGTTTTTATGTTCATCAGAAACAGCATTACCATAAGTTCTTTGACACTTTTTTTTAAGAGAAGTGGTGTGGCCCCCAAAGAGAAGCCCAGAACTAAAAGTGTCAGGAGTGAAGGAAAGGAAGACATGAGACACATCAGTTAAACTACAGTGGAATGACCACAGGACTGACCATCCATTCTCCCTTTGTGTATCAGTGGATGACGAGAGAGCAGTTAGAGAAACCCAATCATTCTAAAAACTGGTGTTGGAGGAATTAAGCGTGGAGCCCAGTTTTACACTGGAGTGGGTTGGAGAAAACAATTCATGATTTTTTTTGAGGAGTTGAGGATACTATCTTAGGAGGCCAGGGCAGTAGAATGACAGAGAACTCAGAGGAGACAGCAACGTGAGTAGAGGGAGTGCACTGATGGTGATGCAGCCCTTTGTCTTCTTCTCTATCCATTCTCACACCACCTTGTTGTCTTCATCCAATATCAGACTGTTCGTACCTAATATCTCCTGAATTTGTATCACCAGCCTGAAGGTATCCTCTGAACCATAGGCTTGTGTACACAGCTTCCTATCTGCTGTTTCTACTTGGGTGAATAATAAGCATTTTAGTCTCAGTATCCAAAACTGAATTCCTGATAGTCTTCCTATTCTAAATCTGTTCCTCTTACTGCACAGCCTTCCCCTATCTGTTAGTAGCAATTTCATTCCTTCAGTTCCTTATGTCTGAAATGTTGGAGTCATCCTTGATTCTTCTTTCTTACTCACATCTGATCCATCAGGAAATCTTGCTGTCACTACCTTCAAAATATTTCTAGAGCTTGAATAATGATTTCCACCACCACTAATAATTGCATCATATTTAGTCTCCTGGTTTCTTAAGTCTGTTCTTAACACAGCAGCCAGAGAGATCCTGCTAAAATGTAAGTCACATGATGTTCTGTTCAAAATTCTCCCCAAATTATTCATAGTAAAAGCCAAAGTCATTACAGTGGACTACAAGGGCCCTGGGACTACTCTGTTACTTTCCTGGAATTGTTGTTTCTCCTCTTGTTCTCTTTACTACAATCTCACTGGCTTCAGTGCCTCAGGACCTCAGCACTTTCTGTTCTTTTTGCCTGGAACACTGTTTCCCAGATAGCTGCATAGCTCACTCCTAATCTGTTTCATTTTGTTTACTGCTGTATTCTTAGCACAAGGGCAGTACTTGGTATGTAGCAGGCACTCACTGAATGTGTATTGGAAAAATTAATTTACCTTTAATGAGGATATGGGCCAAGGCTGGCAATTTGGGTAGCATGAGTGAGATTTGCTAAGTGAGATGAACCTATTTTGTTACATTTAGAAGGTAGGACCTGGCATAGAAATATTTTGTGTGAGGAAAAGTCTCATTTTAGGGTCTCACTATTTTGTGGTTTGCCTTCTATAATGGTTTCTCCCACTTATTTCTTAGCCCTTTTTAAAAATCTAGTTTCTCTTTGAAATGTCTTTAGATTCTTATGCCATTCATATTTATTGAGCACCTACTATGTGTGAGATTCCATGTTGGGTGCTTAAGACATTGTTTCTCAATTAAAACAACTCCACAATAAACATGTAATCAGGTATTATATTCTCATTCTAAAGGCAGGGAGGGGGCAAAAGAGTTTCAGAAGAATTCAAGGACTTGCCCTGAGTCACAGAGTATGTCAGGACTGGGTGAGGACTTGAGTTTTGTTCTTTTAGTTTTGAATTTGGTTTGCTCCACTCTGCAGTCTTTAATCCACCAGCAGAATAATCAAATGTCTACTCTGTAAGAGTTGCTATTACTGACTCTCCCTTTTCATCTTCCTTTTGGGGAGAAGATCTAGAGAAATTGAAAGAACCTAAGTGTATTGGTCATTTATTGTTGTATAACAAATTATTCCAAAATGCAGTATCTTTATAAACATTTATTATCTCACACTGTAGCTGTAGGTCAGAAACCTGAGAGCTGCTTAGCTGAGTGGTTCTGGCTCAGGGTCTTTCTTGGTGTTGCAGCTTGGGCATCAGCTGGGACTGCAGTCATCTAATGGCTTGACTGAGGCTGGAGGATCTGCTTCCAAGGGGGACTCACCCACAAGCCTGGAATGTTAATGCTGGTTGTTGTCAGGAGACCTCAGTTCCTTGCCCCGTGGGCTCTTAATAGAGTTGCTGGAGTATCCTCATGACTTGGAAGCTGGTGTTCCTCATGGTGAGTGATCAAGAAAGTGTGAGTCAGAAGCTGCAATATATAATCATTTTCACAATTTCCTATCCCATTGGGGGGTGGGACAGTTTCACAGTATATCATCATTTTCACAATTTCCTATCCCGTTGTGGGTGGGACTGTACAAGGTATGGATACCAGGAGGTGAGGATCAGTAGAGTCCATCTTGAAGCTGGCTACCACAGTCTGCCCTGTGGCATCCAATCACCCCATCTTTCCCCCTTGCAAAATATACTAATTTCTCCTCCAGATCCCCAGAGTTGTCACTCATAATAGCATCAGCTGTATGTCCAGAATCCTATCATCTAAATCAGTTCCAGATATTATTACTTTTACTTCACAAAATCTTGCTGTTTTAGGTCCCCTTCTACCTAGAAGATTACTTTTTCTCTTCTTCACTGAACATTGAACACCTGATTAGCATTGATTAAGTGTGTTTCTGTGCCAGCACTAAGGTAGAAGTATGAAAAAGTAATAAGGCAGGATTTTGATCACTTGGGAGCTCACAGTCAAGTGGGTGAAAGAAATGCGTACATGATTATTGCACAACATAATTTAGGATCATAAACTGGGGAGTGAATAACTGTCCAGATGAGGTAGAGAAGGCCCTACAGATGAAGTGCCCTTTATGCTAGGCCTTGAGTATTGTGGAGAAGTTCATAAAGCAGTCAGGTAGAAAAAAGCATTTTACCTAGAGGAGGTGGAACGAGTAATGTCTACTTCTTCTTTCTGAATATGAGCAGACTGTGGAACTTAGCCTTTAGCCTCCTCTTCTTTCTATATCACATCCTCTCACTTGGAGAGCTTGCCCTATTTTCTGCTTTCGGGGACTTAACTGCTAACTTAATGGGCCTGATTTTCCAAATCCGTTGCTTATAGAGTGAAATCAGAAGTTTTCACATTTCAGATTCTTTACCGTGGCCACTCAATCTATTTCTAATGCTTTCTCTCTGATCTCAGCACTTTAGTTCATGACATTCCCTTGTTTGATATTCTTTGTGTTTCCCCATGCTCAAACCTCACCTAAAATCACCTCATCTTTCAAAGTCTTCTCCTTGAAGTCATTCTAGGAGTACCTAGAATACCTGTGGTCTGTCATGGGAAATTGGCACTTACACAGGTTACTTTGTTAATTAAATCTTTACTCATTGTATGTCCAGCCATTGGCGATTGGTTGGTAAGCATCCTTAAAGGTGGTTCTGTGTGCAGTCCTCCTTGTTTTCACCTGAACCCAGTACTCCACTTGGTCTCTGCATTCTGCATTTGTCACTATTTGATGTTGGCAATTTTTGATGTGAAATATAGTGCTAGAGGAGGAGCAGAACCATGAGATTCTGTTCACTGTGCTACTGAGATGTAATATCATCAGGTAGGTATGTGTCGGCTTTTCACAGCACCCAAAGGGCCATCTAGATCCTTTTGCACTAGAGTCTATGGCCATACTACCCGGAACATGCCCGATCTCATTAGATCCTGTTGCACTAGAAATTAATTTACTGCTAAATGAAATCAGCTGAAAGTTGACTGTCTTTGTGACGGAATTTGGCCTCAATTCTCTTAATAGAAAGCCAATTGGAGCTGAGAACATTAGAGAAGGAGATGTTGCAATGGATTTTGTTTGGCTTAGAGTCTTAGGAAGAGGGTTCCATGACTGCCACAACTATTAGAGGTTGAAAAGCTGTGCAAAGAAAGTAGACATTTCAATCTTTGTTTGACTTTAAGCTTTCATTATTGAGCTTCAACAAAAACAAATCAAACCAATGTTTGCCTCTTAAAAGGGGCAAATCATATATGTTTATTTTAATTTTTATGATAAAAGATGTAGTACTTATCCAACAACAACCCTTGGTGATTTACAGGACTATGAAACCCAAGGGTCTGCTTCCTGCTTGGCTCCAGGCATTTCCATTAAAAGTTGATGGTGACTCTGTGTTTAGATGAGCTTTGTGGCACATGAAGGAGGGAGAAGCATGTCCCCTCTTTGCTACTTGGAGAGGAATGGCTACATAGGGAAACAACACTATTTTTAAAGTAGTCATTACAGTTTATTTTGCAGCAGATTATTTTCCTTCCTGGGAAAAACATCGTTTCACTGACAAATTGCCAAAATCCACACAGTGCAGTGAAGTGTCCTTGCTGAGTTGGCTTCTTCAAGCAGGTGGCGGATGCTTATTAAGCAATCAATATGTGCTCCAAATTGTGCCACATTTGGTGTTGGGCACACACAGTGTGTTCTCTGGATTTTCTTTAAAAAAAATCTGCAAAATTCAGGTAGTCTGAATTACACATCCTGAATAAATGTTCTTGTTGAAGCTTGGAAAAGTAAGAGGACAAAGAAGAATAAAATCTCTCATATTTCTGACATGCAAATACAGTGGACATTTTTAGTATATTTCTTCCAAAAATTTAATGTATATATTTTTGCTCATTATTTTCATCAGCTATAATATTGAGTTACTTTCAAAACCTATCATTTCTTTTTTATTTTCTATATCTTTATACTCTTGATAGTTGAGTAATATGGCTACATAATACTCCATGAAGAAGACATAACAAAATTATTTCACTATAATAGACACTGAGTTTGCTGCCTTTGTAATCAATATTACCATGTGTCTAATTAAAATTAACAATAAGTTCTGATATGAATCCTTTTGTGCACAGTTTCGATTATTTCTGTGCTGGATTATTATAATACTGGATTATTTCTGGAGCAGTTGTTGCCCTGTCCAAATTCCCTTTACTTGACCAGGTACAGTGAATGCTGACTGCTAATGGATCATAGCAGAGAACTGCCCTTTGCCTCTTGGAGGCATGTCTGGAGAGAGGGGCCATTTTGGTGAAGGATGTGGGAAACGCTGCTTCATGGAGAATGGTGGAGAGAGCTGAATATGTTTGCCTGAGAAGAGACCAGCCTTGGAACTTAATTGTGTGGTGAAAGATGAGACATACTTTAGCTATAACTACCAACAGAAGAGTTAAGATCAAAGGCTTTAGATTAAGAAGGAGAGCACCTATTTCAATTTGAGATCCATGTCCTAATATTTGGAGCTATATAAAATTGAACTGAGATGCTTGGTGGGGCATTGGATTAATTTTCTGTCTTTGGAAATATTCAGTTACTTCACAGAGTATTAGAGAAACTTTGAATAATAGAGATCTCTTCCAACATTCTTCTGAGTCCTTGATCCTTCAAGTGTTTGTCTGAATACTATCAATATGCTCTTCTATGTCTCAACATTAACTTCAACATTCATTTCTTCTTGTACATGTGAGCTAGAAGTGCAAGAAAAGCTTCTGTAGAGAAGCAGAAAGGTTTAGACAAACAATAGCATGTGTTGAAAATTTTTGAGGGAAGATAGTATCATTAGTTAGGGAGATGTCATCCCTGGAAACTGGCGTTACCTGTTAAAAGCTTTATTCTTCTCATCAGTTCGTTGATCCTCTATAAGAATCTCTCTACTGTATGTTTTTACATAGCGGCAAAGATGTGTTGGAGTGCATCATCCCACCTAAGCTTATTCAGGACTTCCGCCCTGCAGCCAGTGACAAGCATTTTTAAAGCAGGTGGAGGGTTAAGGAGCAGCTGTGGCCACAGAACAGAGTGAGAAATGACCTGTAAGGTGACACATTATGCCACTTACTGACTCATAAATATACAATTCCGTAAGAGTATGATTTGTTCAGCTTAGATGGTGTGGGTTGCCTCTGGTTCTCCAAAAGTATCGTCAACACCTGTGGAGTGACTGTAATTGCCACTTTTTCAGTGATGTTCCCAACACAGAAAAAAGTGAGATTTCTTTTTTTAAGCACTTGTGAGAGTGCCTATTTCATTCTTGTTATTTACCTTGTTCTTCTTAAGCTCACTTTGTGTTTGTCTTAATGCATTCAGATTGCCATTTTTGTTTTCATGCTTTTAAGAAGTTTGTAATTTTTTTTCTCTCTCAGGCTTTGTTCCCACAGACATCTTTTCCTGTTCTTCAGATTTCTGAGTGTTCTCTTTCCCTAGATGACAGAGGTCATGTCTGTATTGCTGTTAATAAAATATCAGGTCTGTAGGAAGCTATATTTTGAACTTTAATAAAAAATGATTATATTAAACTATGTTATTTTTAATGGTATAGGTTCTTTAAAACTCCTGAAATTCACTCTTGACTCTGAAAAAGAAAGGGAGATTATTTGAAGAAATTCTAGGTCATATGACATTCCAAGACTATTAGTTTAGGAAATATGACTTATTTATTTTCTTTAAGAAATTTACCTAATTATTCAGTAAGGCTTACTTATGAAAACATTTGTTAGGTATTTTATTTTTAATGTGTGGTTACATGCAGAAAAGAGCTCCTACCTAAAGCCTTAGAGATTTTCCAACACTCTGCCTGTTGGTGCTCACTTCGGTGTTGCAATTGGCAACAGTCTGGAAACTGTCTGTTATAAAAGGTGTAATGTTGATGGGATGAATAGGAGAAAGCTAGGTTTCTAAGAGAGTCTGTGAGAAATGGAATTTTGCAATGTTTTGGAAGAAGCATAATTGGTAATCAATTTTCCATATGTGTTTGAGGTTACTGGCTTTCCTAGCCAAGTTATCTTTTGTTCATTATAATTTTATTGTATCATAATCTACTATTAGAATAGAGTGTACCTTGCTTTACCTACTCACTTCATTCATTTCTTCATTTATTCAACATCTACTGTCACCCAGTGGGTCTAGACTACAAGCTAGGAATACAAGTTGAAGAAAATTATGTCCCCTGACATCCAGGAACAAACTTTTGCTTGGACACTGCAGAGTCCATGGGAGTATTGTTGAGGCTTTTGAAAATGCATGTCTTAACGTGCTAGTGTCTCAAGTAAATAATCTAATTCATGCCTAGAAGAAAATCACAGACAGGCTATCACCTTGGCTGTCCTTAGTGGACCACTATTAATTTGGTGGACATTCTGATGGACACTTGTGGGCTCATTTGCCTTCTTTTGAAGCTCATGGGTTTCCATGCAGTGCAGAGTTACCTCAGGTACAGTTCACCAAGGACAAGCATGCAAACAAGAAATGCTTTTCCAGTCCCAGATCTTTAATGGAACTTCCCTTTTTCTTGCCCACACTTTTCTGCCCTCATAACTGAGAGTGAAAGGTTTAAACTTACTTTCCATAGTGAAATAGTTTCAAAGAATATGTTATATAGTAAATAGAGTTAATGAACTGAGGGTAACAGCAATATCATTTCACAGAAGAGATCTATCCTATTGCTGTTTAATTAAAATCTTTCTGCTGATGGAAAGTTCTCTCTCTGGTGTTTTCTTTAATGCATTCATGATGCATCTGCCTGGGCTCCCTTGCTAGAGATATCTTTCATTATAATCCACTTATCTAAGTTTGTAATTAAACTTCTAAATGTAAAATTTCCAGTGGTAAATAGCTAGGATACTCAGTGAACTTTTCTTCTTTCTCTGAGAGAAATTGCTCATTGAAATTTTTGATTTTGTGTTTTGGCCACTTTATTGTTTAAAAAGTATTTGTGTGTTTACACACATCCATGTGTGATATAGCAATAAAGATGAAGAGTGGGCTTTTTATTTAGTATCGTTAATTTCTGTCTGATTCTGTGAAATTGGAGATAGATAATATTGATTGAATGGATGTATGACTGTTTTTAAGGTGGGAAAATGGTAAATGAAATATACTTCAAGACAGTTGGGCACTGCAGAGTCCTACTGATCTATTTAAAACATCTAGAAACACACACACACACACACACACACACACACACACACACACATCCCCTTGAAGATGCAAGTCGAAATAATATAATTTGTTTTCCATTGGCCAAACACGTTCTTGCAAATTTTCTTGGAATTTATACAATGAAAAAAGAATTTAAAAAGGCCTTTTGCATTTCAACTTAATTTAGAATGTTTTCTTTCAAATAACGCTCAATTCTTGTGCAAGGTGGGATGACACAGGATGAAAGTAAATTCGATCAAATCTCCTGAGTCTAATGGCAAATTACTAATAGTCAATGCTGAGACATAATAAATGAAAACTTATAAAGATAATGGAAGAGACTGCTAGAAAAGTTTATAGGCTCATAAACTTTTTATTTTCATGTCAACTGTGAATACATTTTTTTATAAATTTCTTTGCAACAGTAGATGCATAATTAATCAAGAGAATGCAAAGCTATATTTACAGTTTAACTGGATAATTCTTTTGACATTAAATATTTAGAATCTTACATCAAAGAAAATGTTAATGAGTAATTAAGTATTTTTTTAAATCTTAAAGTTCAACAGCATTTGAGAAGAGGATGTTTTCTTGTTCACACGTTCTGGTTATCTTGAATTCTTATAAAGCTCCTTAGAGTAACTGTTAAATGTCAGCCCACAGAAAATCTCTCTTTCTCAACATCATTCATATATATGCGTGTATGTGTGTGTGTGTAAATTTGGTGAAAAGAGGTTATAAAATTCTTTCTTGTACCTTCAAGTAGAATGGACTATAGACTGACTCCCTCAGGTATCAATTTTATTTCTTAAAATATCTACAGAAGGTAATTGTATCAATTTTATTACTCTTTCTAGAAGGTAAAGTTTTCAAATGGAACGTATTTTCTTTTGTAATCAACCTAAATTCCTCCAAACAACAGATTTATAGATTTTATTTTTTCTTTAGTGACTAGCTTATGTTTTTTGACATTATTTCTATTAAATGATTGAACTTCCATTTTTTCCTAATTTGTTAAAAAAAGTTCTCCACTTGAGGATTTAAAGTATAGGCAATTTAGAACTTCTGTTCTGATCTTTTAGGGGTGGTAGAGTGGGATATTCATAATGCATTTATAAAGTAGGAATTTTTAAGCTATTTACCATAGCGTTGCAAACTACTGAATTAACTACTAAGCACAAAATGGATAATTCAGAGACTTAAACCAACAGACTTTCCTAAAGTTATAAAATTTACCTTTTCTCTGTGTAAAACTTAAATGCTATTTAAGAGATAACCTACTGCTGTTTTCAATTTAAATAATTTCCATTTGTCTGTAAACTAAACAAATTATAGCAGCCATTAAAGTAAAAATGTCAAATACACATTTTAACCAATGATTTTTCCACTTTAAATGCAAGGATTTGGAACCTGGTAACATCTTTTATTGAAGCACAGCAGTATTAATTAGTGATAACAGTTGTTGTTGTTGTTGAATAATAATGTAAAGACAGTCCTACCATAAGAAGTAAAAAATTCATACCTTGTAGAAATGATTCTCTTTAAGTAAAGTTTGTTTTTCTTGATTTCATAATCTCATTTCTTTCCCACAAGAGTCATAATACTTTGTATTTGGGAGCCATTTTGTGCTTTGAAAGAAGGATCCTATGAGCTAAATCAGACCTTAGGAATGGCCAGGCACAAGGCTCTCATTTTAAATACCAGAAAACAAGCTCAGAGGTTCTATACTTGCCCAGGAACATACGATTGAGAATTCAAGAGATGCTCTGATTCTTGGTCCTACAATGCCCCTTGTTCATTTTGTTCAAATATCTCAGATATTATATCCTGAAAAATTAAAAAAAAATGTAAACAATAATTTGTTCCTCTAAGACACTTGGAAATATGATTCTTTTAAAAGTGAGTGTCAGCATTTGTGATTGTATCTTAGGTGCAGCAGATAGTTGTGTGTACTGGGTAAGATCTCATTACCTGTGTGTTTGTATGTATGCATACCTTCCAAATGTTGGTATTTTAGAAATAATTTCTTTACAATGTTTTAAAATAGCCTAATTTTTCAGTAGATTGATTTTTCTATCCATATTTCTCCCATTGTGTGCTAAAGCTTCTTCACTGAAGTTATGGTCCAAGACTTTAAGAAAACTTGCCTCGAAAAACTTATTTAAAACTTGACTGAATAGTCCATGGATCTATTTAGCAAATCTTTGTTGAGCATCTGTTTCCCAGGCAATATACTAGGGACTGGACATATGACAGCCAACAAGGTAAAGTATTTAGATACTACTAAAGAACATGAACATAAACCAATATGCCAATCTCAAGTACAGTAAATTATCAGTTATTAAGCTCTTGTAAGTGTCACAAACAAACAACAAACAAGCAAACAAACATCTAGGGGCAGAGTCATCTCAGCTGTGCTGGAGAGACGGTGGTCTCGGAAGGCCTTTGGTGCACAAGGAAGTGAGGAAGCAAGTCATGTGAATAGGAAGGAATGGCAGTGCAAGGATCTTAAGAAGGTGCGTGCTTGAAGAACAAGAAAGAGGCCAGCGTGTTTGGGGCACAGGAGTGAATGGAGGCTGGTAAGAAAAGAGGAGGGAGAAGAGGCAAAGTTCAACCAGCAGAGTCTTTAGAGTTTATCCTGTGATTAGAAGCCACTAGCAGATTTTGCAGAGGAAAGTATATTTTTTCTTTCCTAAAGATTACTCTGGATTTTCTGTGAGGAATGCATAGAAGGAAACCAAGAGTGGAAGCAGAAAAGCCAGGTCGGAGGCTGTTATAGTAGCTCTGGTGAGAAGTGATGTCTTGCACCAAGAGGGTAGTGGCTTGATACTGGACAGATTGTCAAGGTGCTGTCAACCAGATTTGCTAATGAATTGATTTTTTAGATGTGAGAAAGAAGGATTTCAGGGTGACTCTTGGGCTTCTGATCTGGTGAAGTGTGATGTTGTCAGGGAGACCTGGGCTTTGGGCTCTGCAGGGGAATCGAGCTCCGTTTTGTATGTTACATGTGTGTGTCTATCCAAGTGTAGATGTTCAGTGGAAAGATGTGTGAGTTCTTGGAGAAGTCAGGATTAAAGATAGGGGAATGGATACAGAGAAACAGAAATAATGAAGTATGGAGTTTAAAACCATGGGACCAAGTCATATCACCTGGAGAGTGAGCAAAGGTAGAAAACAGGAGTCTGAGGACAGAGTCAGAGCCACGCTGATCTAGAGGTTAAAATGAGAAAGACATACAGAAATGGAGGCTGAAAAGAAATAGCCAGTGAAAAATGAAACAAATTGAGGAGAGTTTGATGTCTCTGTTCCAAAGGAAGAAAGTGAAGAAGAAAGAGGGAGTAAGGGAAAACCTGAGCAACAACCAGAAATGCTAGGGGGTGATAAGGAGATGATCCCATGAGGTAATCAGAAGATGATTTTCCATGAAATGATGACAAGGTGGTTCTGAAATTATAAGAATGTATCCATGATACCTTCAGAATCAGGTAGGGCTTGGCAACTGCATAGAAGGAAGCTGCAAAAATAAATTCTTACTTTGGTCTCTGTCTGTATGAACAGATTCGTTCTTATTGTGGAATCTGAGGCAGCTTACCAGAGTAATTACTGTTTTTCTTGGTATAACCTGAGTCAGAGCCCCCCGTGAGAACAAATCCGCTTACAGAACTTCCTTCTCTGCAATTGCCGTCATAAATGAAGTGCCTCTTTCTTCACTGGAATGACACATGAAAACTGACAACAGATGCAGTTATTCTACTTCTCATGTATTAGTCCTGTTTCTAAGAAGGTGAGGTTGACTTATTCCCCATATTGGCTTCTTCTATGTTCAGGTTCAGCAAGATGTTAGAGGCACACTCACACAACATACATCAACATACATAGATGTTTATAAATAGACCTACTGTATCTAGTGACATGGATACCATGGGACTTACAGCTCATGTGGCAGAAGGCACACAAAAACATGGCTTATATAAAGTGGTTTATTTGCTCACAAAACAGAAAGTCCAGAGGCTGGCAATTCAGAGAGTGGCTTCAGCTCTGTGATGGTGTCTGAGCCTCAGGTTTCCTCTGTATCCCCACTCCGTCTTCCTTAGCAGGTGGCATCTATCCCCATGACTTCAAGCAGGCTCTGGAGCTTCTGGGTGTTGCATCTCTGTCTATGGGAAAGACATCAATGGCAAAAGACCATACTTGTTTGGGGTGGTGGTGGGGACTTTATATTTTTACTGGATAATGGAAATCTCCATATCTTTGATACTTCTGCCTCCTAATCATTGGCCAGAAGTGAGTCATGTGGCTGCCCTAGCTACATGGGAATCTGAGAATGTAACCTCTTCTCTTCTCCTCTTCTTCTTTCTCTCTTTCTTTCTTTCATTTCTTTCTTTCTCTCCTTTTTCTTTCTCTCTTCTCTTTCTTTTTCTCTCTTTCTTTCTTTCTTTCATTTCTTTCTCTCCTCTCTCTCTTTCTTTCTTTCTTCTTTCTTCTCCCCCTTCCCTTCCCTTTCTTTCTCTCCCTTTCCCTTCTCTTCCCTTCCTCTTCCTTCCCCTGCCCTTCCCATCCCTTCCCTCCCCTTTCTTTCCTTTCCCTTCCCTTCCTCTCTCTCTTTACCTCTTTCCTCTCTCTCCTCCCTCCCTCCCTTCCTTCCTTGACAAGTGGACACCTTAAAGAAATAGTAATTCTAGAAGAAAGGGAGAATATAGCAATGTCTGTCACCAAGTTATGTTTTTGAAGCTTTTAGAAAACCTTTTTCAACCCCTCCTTTTTATCTGTTATGTTCTGTGGCAAAAGTCTGTTAAGAGGTAGGAAAAATATTTGTGAAGACTTTTTGTGAAATTTTGTGTGGCCTCAATACATGACACCAAGCTATTGCAATTATTAATATAGCAAACCAAAAACCACGTGATTATATACTTTTGTGGTATGTATTCCTATGCCGCATTCTTACCTTTCACACCATTTAGGATTCTTCAGCTACCTGCAGACTGTCATGCTGAGGTCTGTAGAGTAAGGTGCAGAGAAGAAGAGGCTGGTGGTTCAAAGGCCAGAACAAGTTACTAAACATCATGTCATTGTAAGGCCAGAGGTTATTCTCTCATAAAATAGAGATGATAATACCTGTTTTCTCCTTTGCAGGGTCTGTGTGAATCTTTAATGGAGTTCTTGATACAGAGTACTTTTAGCTCTTCAGAAATATGGCACAAAGTCACAAAATTGGAAAGTGGAAAAAAATAATCTTCCACTATTTTGCTGTAGGGCAGGATTGCATTCAATCTGTTCCTTAAATATTGCTGGAGTGGAGTTTTTCTGACTTTTAAGAAAACAATGGCAGTAGTGATAATAATAACCCTTTAGTGAGCTCTCAGTGTACACTGTCAGGGACTCATCTATACACTTTCCATCCATGCTTCTATAACATCCTTCACTCCTGAGGGTTATCGACGACTGTCCTCCTCATTTTGTGGATGAGGAACCTCAGGCTCCAAGATCGTGACCCGCCAGGGTTCACAGGCATGATGTAAACAGAATGGGTTGTGGTAAACAGAATGGGTTGTAGCATCAGGACTGTTCCGTGACCCAGCTTTGACACTTGTTTGCTGAGATGGCCTTGGAATATTGATTTAACATCCTTATAGGGATCAGTCTCTTTTGCATCTAAAAATAGGAATAATTGCTCATTGTGATGATTAAGTGAAATTATCTGATAGAAATTGCCTTTTACAAGATACTGAGAGAAACTACATAGGGCTATAAAGTATCTACATTGTTAGGGACACGAAAAAATGCTTGTGTTGATATTGAGTTACAACCCTAGTCTCTCTTCCTTCAGTGGGAGATCATTGAGGTCACTTGCAAAGAACTGACTCCCTTTGTGACTTCAGCTTGTTGCTTGATGTGCCATGGTTCAGTTTTCTCATCTCTAAATGGGGCATGATATGAATAACTACTTTGTAGGGCTGTGGTGAGCATCAAATGAAGTGTTTAGGTCATTGTCTTGCATACAGCAATGTATGGTAAAGACATTATGGAAGGTAAAGTGGAATGCAGAATATTACAGTCGCATTAGCCTGTTGACTGGCCATCTTTATTGAGCCATCTTCTCTGCACAGTTACCATGAGATGGCGCTATGGAGATGTGCATAATCACAGTTTCTTTTTCTCCCACTCATTGCTGTTTCTTCAGGCTGAAAGCAAATTGGAACTATTTATACTTTATTTTATTTTTGAAATGTTGTGCCTTTTACATATTCAAGGGCTTCAACGATAAGAATACGTTTAAGGGAAAATGAAATGCGTATGAATGTGAGGCACATTTTTTATAGTTTCAATGGCCTTTCAATGATTAGAAAACTGAGGCTAAAAGGAAAAACTGTTTTGTATTTCTCTTAATATTCATCAGCTTAGAGCTAACCTAACAAATACATTTTGGATGCTAAGATAAATAGTAAATAAGAAGATTTGGAAACTCAACGACCTTCATGATATAAATTCTTCATGCCATCATGGGTAGCACATGTCTCCCACATAACGCATTTTTTAAATCATAGTTATAACATTGTTTTTTCATTTGTGTTGTACAAACAGAAGAGTGGAATCTCTAATTGCTTCTTGTTCTCTCGTTTTGTTTATGGTGAACTCTTGTGTGGCTTCCCAAGTTACAGATACAAAAATGACTCCCAGTGTTTTCTAAAGAATAATTTAATGGGAATTCCAGGCATTTCAGGAAGAGAGGCAATGTGGTTCAGTGGAATAGGGCACATCACTGTTTAAATGCCATTCTGGGCTGAGTGCAGTGGCTCACGTCTGTAATTCCAGCACACTGGGAGGCCAAGGCAGGCGGATCATCTAAGATCAGGAGTTTGAGACCAGCCTGCCAAAATGATGAAACCCCGTCTCTACTAAAAATACAAAGATTAGCCATGCATGGTGGCAGGGACCTGTAGTCCTTGCTACTCGGGAGGCTGAGGCAGGAGAATTGCTTGAACCTGGGAGGAGGAGGCTGCAGTGAGCTGAGATTGTGCCACTGCACTCTAGCTTGGGTGACAGAGTAAGGCTGTCTCCAAAAAAAAAAAAAAAAAAAAAAAAAAAAATTATATTCTGCACTTTCCATCAGCTCAGCAGAGTCTCATTTTACTTACATGTGTAAAGCCTGAAGCACGTATTTATATTTTTAGGGGTAAGAGTCCAAAATTGAGATTCTTTTAATCATTTTGTAAGATCTGTATTCCAGATTGTTTTCGTCAAGATCAGTTTTTGGTTTCCTGTTGGCACTATGCCTTGTTTGTGATAGCCAGGAGATTATGGGGACCATGGGAGCCCAGTAGGTTCTCCAAGCTACTCTGTGCAATATTCAGCTGTTGGGTACTGGCTTGGGTAATCACAAAAGGAAACTTAAAGGAATTAGGTCACTTTGCAGAGTCAATACAGGGCTCTAGACTGGTGAGGAAGCCTAAGAGGAAACCAAGGCTCATAGCAAGCTGTGCTAAGATAATATTACTGTGGCTTTCTTTGCAATTAAAAGTCAAAGATTGATGAAAAATTCAACTTTTTTTTTTTTTTTTTTTGAGACAGAGTCTCTCACTGTTACTCAGGCTGGAGTACAGTGGCATGATCTTGGCTCACTACAACCTCCGCTTCCCGGGTTCAAGTGATTCTCTTGCCTCAGCTTCCCTAGTAGCTGGGATTACAGGTGCCCACCACTACGCCCAGCTAATTTTTGTATTTTTAGTAGAAATGGTGTTTCACTATATTGGCCAGGCTGGTCTTGAACTCTTGACTTTGTGATCTGCCCGCCTTGGCCTTCCAAAGTGCTGGGATTATAGGCGTGAGCCACCACGCCCAGCCAAAATTCACCATATTTCTGTATAACTCTTTGGCCAATCATTCTGGCTCATGTGGTGTCTCCTTGGAACTCATAATCCTTTCAGCCTCTTTTTAGCTTCCCACCTACAGCCATTTGGATTTGAGCAGATATGCTTTTGGCCCTCCTTTTCTTTAGTTTACATTGTAGTGATCTGAATGTGTTTTTTACATAAGCTGAACGGCCATTAATGAGAATGGACAAAGTCATCTTGTATACCCTGTTGATTTTGTGTCATGAAAAAAAGTAGCCTCTGTATAGAATGGGTCGTGCTAGCTATTACTTTATTAACTTTGGAAATAATAGCTTAGGAACATCCACCGCCAAACACAGTCATCATCTTTATCAGAAGCTCCCTGACATGGCACTGACTTAGATCTATCATTATATATAGATGGCCACTTATTTGCTTTCCCAGGGGTATATTTTTAAACTGGTTTGCTTTATAGGATTCACCAGGAAGTTATATTCTTTTATGAGGGCAATATTTAGGATTTTCTCAACTGCCTCAATGACATGTGTAATTGGCAATGATGCTTCTGAAAAATGTTCAGACTAAAGCCTTTGTATTAAATCTGTATTATACAGTATTAACCACCCATTTGTGTGGTGTGGTGTGTGTGTGTCTGGAGAATATAATAGTCTGGCTCCAGTCCACCATTCCGTAGAAGTGGCAGTGAAAGTCCATTGAGACAAAAGACTTAGGCAGACTTTAAAATACCATGATATAATTTCCAATCCATTCTTTGTTATGTTGTTTCTTAAAGCATGTGAACTTACCATTATAAGTGTGAAGTATCTGTAATCTAGTGTGTGTGTGTGTGTATATAAAAAAGTATCATCTAATGGGCCACAGTTCATATCACAGATAGATGCCAGCTTACCTGGGAGCATCAGGGCAGGAGTTGAGATTCCAGGGCTTCTAGCTGGAAGGGGGAGCTCCTTCTTGCATGAACTCTCACCTGAAACTTACACACTAATCAGAGCAGGCACTGACGGGTAAACACATGTGTCTGTGGCTGCAGTCTGTCCCCTAACATGCTCTGGGGTCTCTGAGGTTCTTCTGCAGCTCTGCAGTAGCTGTGGCTCTGACTGTGGCACTGTCTCCTGTCCTGGAGGGTGGCGGGGTGGGGAGGGAGGGGTGCAAAGTATGCTCCCTGATAGTGATGTGTGTGTCTGTGGATCTTCACATATTCAGGTGGGCTCCAGGGGGCCCATATGTGCAAAAGCCTGAGCTGCTGTTCACTGGAGTCCCGGAAAAGGACTCTTGGTCAGAACAATTCAGGTTTTGTAATAGTATACTAACGTAAAAATATTTTTACTCGAGGAGGGGGACTACCTTTTTCAGCTTCACACAAATATACCATATAAGCTAATAATGGCCTTAGAATAAACTCTAATTTAGTAGCCATGTTGCCTAATTTTTAGCAAAAGCTGTTGTAACAAATCAGATTTTTGGACGTTTGCTCTAAGGAAATGTGGCCAATTCAGTTCTCTAGGCCAGAGGTTTTAGCATTGTGTCTAGTAATGCCACAGAAGTTCCATGAAATCATCTAACAGGCCACTGTTGGAGAAAAAACCACTCAAGCAACTGAGCTTTACCATCTTTCAGCTGGAGCACTTCACTTTTGCTCTTCTCAACATTGGTATGCAATGTAGAAATTTGAAGAAAAGTTTTGGTTGCTTCCTACTCTTCCTCTCTGGATCAAGGCAGGCTGTCAGACAGCTGTGTAATAGAACTTCATTGCTTGATTCCTTGTAGAATCATTTTTACTGATTTGCACTTTGCCACTGTACGCTTGGAATGTTCCAGGAGTGCCACAAGACTCCACCACAGACAACTTGCTGTTTTATTTGATGAAGTAATGTGTTCAGCACGTGGCCCAGCACACCACCTGTATTTATGAGGACTCCTGATGTAAATCTCAACAGTGCTTGGGAGCAGGGCAATGTCTTTCTTGGGTGGAAACAAAGAAAGCAAAACCTGTGGGCAGGTGGTGTAATTTAATCCCATGCACATAAAGACCATAGACTGTAATAGCTATTTCTTTTCTTTGGCCACTGGGAAACTCATAGTCAGATTTGCTGCCCACCTGTAGTAATTGTGTGGGTATATATTTAGGGGCAATAACTTCTACCCTTGCGTTTTTTTTTACTGTTCAATCCTTTACCCTCCTGTACCTTTCTCTTTTTGCTTTTTATAATACATGTATTGTGGTAAGTTATCTTAGATGTCCTTCACTCCCGTATGATTTTCTTATTATCTTTTGGAAAACTGTACCTGGATATCTGGTAGCCTCATCAGACTTAATCTATTCTATTCTAAAGTAAAGCACGTTTTCAAATGTGCCCCCTTCCTGTTTCTTATTCTTGGTAAAGGGATCTCATTGGTTCAGGCATCTAAGTTTGCAGTCTTTCTATCCCTTTTTCATCTCCTTCCTCTTATATAGTACATCCAGTTGTTAACTAAATCATTTAAATCCAGAAGCAATTTGCATGACTTCTGAATTCTCTCCTGATCCTTGATCTTTTCATTCACCAATACTTGCTTGGACTACTATTTCACTAATTTTCTAACTGGCCTCAATTTCTCTCCCACTGTCTACTAGTAATCCATTATGCACACGAATTCTAGTTATTTGAAAGTCATTTGCTCTTCTATGATTCTTATTGTTACTATTTACAGTATGAAGCCCACATCCCTCCTATGCTATTCACAGCTCTTTACAATTTGGGCCCCAACCTATGTTTTAAATGTCATCTTAGTCCATTCCTCCCTCCCCTTTGTGTCCTTCACAGCAACCACCAGCCTAATCACCAGTCCCCAAACACAAAACGCATTTCAACGCCTTGTTTTCTCTGCCTGAGATGCCCTTCCTGACTCCTTCAAGTCCTTATGTTTCCCTACGCTCTTCTCAAATATTATCTTGTGTGAAGTTCTCCTTTCTTTATCATTCAGCACAGAGAAACTAATTGCCTTGTCCTCAATCTTTCCATCCCATTTTCTTAATACTACTGTTAGAGCATCCCTTGCCCTGCTTTGGATTTTGTTGTCCATGTGTATCTCTTTCTCCAAATCATGAACTCCTCAAGGAATTTGCCTGAGTAGAAGGGAGGGAATATACAAAGTATCTGCCAACCCTGCTTTTAAGAGTAAAATAAACTGACTGAGAGATGGTGTAGTCCATAGAATTGATGATGCCTTCAATGGGTGAAGATTGAAAGCTTGGCTAATTAACCGCTGATCTTCAAATGTTAATATTATAAAGACTATCTTCATGGCAATAGAAAATTTGCAATACCATCATAATAAATGTTCTACCAGTCACAGTGAGTTTTTATCATTTCTGTATAGAAGAAACTTACCTGATTTTCCTGTGCAGAAGAAACTTACCTGATTTTATTTCAGAGAAATAAAAGGTGTACATTTAACATTTAACATCACTTATATGTACTCCTTTCTTTTAATAATACGTACCATTAAAGCTTATTCTCTTAGCAAAAGCATAAATATGAATTAACCACCTCAGGCTTTTGTTTCTTTTCTTTTAGAGTTACTATGGGAATCAAGTAACTACTTTGGATCATGTAGAGAATCCAAGATACTCTTATTACTTTACATTGAACTTTTTAATCAAAAGCATAAAATAAAAATTGTGGAAATAAGTAGTTTTGTCTTCTAGTGGTAGATTTCATTCATGAATACACTTCACTACAAAAAAATAACACAAAACATGGTAAGAACAGAATGTGAATTTGCTTTTTGTAGCTTTTCCCACAGGCTTGATATTATATGTACTATTTTCATGGTAATGGAAAATTTGCAATACCAGCATAATAAAGGTTCTAGCAGTCAAAGTGAGTTTTTATCATTTCTGTACAGAAGAAACTTACCTGATTTTTTCTTTTATCTTTTAGGAATAGGCAAGTCAAGAGGCTGAAAAATCTGAAGCATGTTTCCAAAGAGCAACCTGACAGTCACTTGCTGGGTATGGAGGAGCATGAGGAAGCTTTTTCTATTGCTTTCTCTCTTGCTGTCTCATGCAGCTCATTTGGAAGGCAAAAAGGACAATCAGTTCATCTGGAAACCAGGTAGGAATGTCCTGGCTGTTCCTTTGTCCCATTTTCATTAGCAAGAATAATATTCTTTCTACCTTTCTTCTTATTTATAAAGTAGTGAGAAATTGGAGGAGAATAGACTCTCCTTTAAAATTCTGCAGCTTATATTTGATTTTTACGCTTGCATAATTGTCTTCTCCATCCAAGATGCTTGTTATCCTTCTGAATTTTCATGTTGTTGTCAATTAAAGTTATGATTTCCATAGTTACATCTACTTCTCCTTTGTCAAATATTTTACCGGTGTGCAGCACATTTGTAGCAAAAATGACATCTGAATTTAGCTGATATTCTCAACTAAGAACACTTGGGCCCAGTTCTGCATGTCTCTTTCAGGGTTTAAACTAGTTAGCTATTTATTATTAAATACTTTCCAGAATAGATCTTCCATGTCTAGGTTTGAGAGCATGAAAAATTATCCTAACAGCTTTGCTCATTAGTTGTGGCTGTAAAGTCATGTTAATGTGTTTTGAGATTCTTAGTTACCTTATGCATGATACTTTATGTATATGAATAATTCGAGTTGAGGTTTGGAGGCTGGTATATAACTTATGTTCATCTCTAAATATTTCTTTAATTTGGCTGTGAAAAAGATCTGTTAAATTTAATTTCAAGGCCTAAAATTTATTAACTTAAATTATGAACCCTAAATATCTTAGCGCTTTGTATTACTGATGCATTTCCTTGCACTGGATTTTAATTTTCTTAAAGTTTCACAATCAGATCATTTAAAATATTTATTGCATTCTCAAAAATCCATTCTTTCAAATAGGATAACTTATATACTTAATATCTTGGAATTGGAAATGTGATGTTATAGAAGATCTATGGTCCTCAAAGAGTTTTCATTTTGGTCTCGTCATCTGTAAATTAAATAGACCTCAAATGTATTGTGTCACCATGGAAATCTGTATAAAAGTGATATTTGTAATATTTAAATAATTTTACAAAAATGAAAGTTAATTATGCTTTAAAGTATATTAAGTTAAAAAAAAAAAAAACAACACCACCACCATTAGAGATACAGTCTGGAAGAAATTTAATTGCATTAAAGCCCCTATAAATTAATTTAATTGTGGGCTCCAATATTTCATTACTGATTTGCATTTTTTCCCCTCACAGTAGTTTTAAGAAGCTTTGGAAATAGTCCTGAAAGTCAGTGTTTCCTTTCTGGAAATTGGTGTTATTTTTTTTTTAATCACAAAAGACAAACATTTTATCAAATCAAAAGATGCACATTTTTATAACTACTGTCAAAAGTTTTCAAAAATATGATTAAAATGGAAAGTAGCAAATTTGAAACGTGAGTGGGATGTATTAAGAAAATGGGCTTATTCTTAAGCAAATTTTAAAATAGGCATGCTTTTCTAAAAGTAGGTCATTGGAACAAGATGGTAAAAACAAACTCTACAGTGGATGAATTTTTTTGGTAACTGTCAAACTTAAGTTTCAGAAGTGAGGATCCTTTTCATCATACATAACACATTGTTTAAAATGAACACTTGAGTCACTACTGTCACTTCCTCTGGTATTCATCACTTGTTTTCCTCCTTACAGTACCATCAAAAAGGTAATAATATAATTTTTTTCCCATTTGGTTTTGCTTTTAAAGCAAATTACTTGTATATGACTGACATTTTAAAAGTGAAAGAAATTATTTAAAAGGTACAGAATTCAAACAAAACCTCAGATGTCTCCCACTTTCCAATCTCTTTGTATCCTTCAGAAAATTTCCTTGTACATGTGAGTACACATTTATGCATATTTATGTGTATAAATCACACACAAGATACACATATTTATAGTTATTAATTAGGTTTTGTTAGAAAGAAACAGTACTTGCAAAGGTGACAGTTGAGAGTTTAATAGAAGAACTATTTACAGAAGTAGGCAAGTGTGAGCAGTGTGTAAGGATAGCAACAAGGGATTGTGCAGAGACCCTGAACTATATCAGTTGGGAGTCTCTACAACTTCTGGGTCTGTGGGGCCAGGAGAAAGACTGGTTCCAAGAATCTGGAGAGAAAAGTTTATAGAGCAGGTACCTGATAAATGTCATGGCTTTTAAAAGGATACAACCAACCTGCAGCAAAATAGGAAGGAGGCCAGGTGAATGAAGGGCCCCACCTCACTTTCCTCCAGTTTTCAGATCGGCCAGTCCTCCTCTCACTGGAGGAATTCAACCAAAAGCCACAAGGCAGAGGATTGCATAGATGTATCCATTCAGGTAAACCTCTTAAGCAGGAAGCAGGATGGAAAATGGTGCATCTGAAAATATTTAGTTCATCCATATATGCGTCTGTATATATGTATACACACATGTCATATAAGTGGAATTAGACTCTGCACTGCTTTTTGCAGCTATCTTGATCATATAATGATATATTGATGAATATTACATGTTAGTGCACATGGGCCAACCTCATCTTTTAATGATTGCATAGTATTCTTTAGTACTTTTATTCAATAAATGTAACTAGTTTCCTGTGGCTTTATCTTCTCTTCCTCTATTGCTTAGCATTTCAGTGGTTTCTAGTTTTTTTGCTATTATAAATAATGCTGACGTGAATGCAGTATTATTTTAGAGGTAAGAAATAAATTGATTTGAGGAGTCATATCCCTGGAAAAATTCTAGTTTATAACCTTCAAAGACATCATCAGCATCTTAGAATCGTTACTTATTTATGGATGAGTTTAGTATATTTCATTTTGATTTTTAACACTGTATTGCAGTTGAAATTAGCTGTATTTTTAGATGACGTTATCAAATCCAAGAACTCAGGTCCAATGTAATTTGGAATTTGAACAGATTTCCATGGAGACCCAGATAACTATATTTTAGAAACCTAGAAACCATCCTCTGGGTTTTGATTGGTGTCAACCACTTAACTCTTTTGCTGGTATTTATTGTCCCCCACCCCCACACCTGAAATCAGTAGGTCAGATGTTAGTCAACCTCAACCAAATTACAGGCATTTCTTAGTGAGTCCTGGCTTTGGAGAAACAATGGACTGATTAATAATAAGTGAATGTATTATGTTTCTTAGGATTTCTGTACTGAGGGAGAGTCTGATGCGTTGTAGGCTGTGAGGTCATTGATCTGGCAAGGCTGTTGAATGCCTGTCATCATTGTGGTGAGATTCTATAATCTGTATTAGTGTCAGGCAATCTGTTAGCTATGTCAAGAAAAAAGGATCACGTCAGCAAGAGTATCAGATAAGGGACGCTGTTGTTTGCTGTTTTAAGTTTCAGTATAAAACTATTCATGCCTGCCTGCTTTGTAGAAATGAACAGATTATGGCTTCTGATCTCACAGTAAATTCTGCTCTCTTAAAAAATTCCTCAGTTTTGATTCTAAGAGGTTCACTTATTTCTAGTAATACTTACTGAGCCCTTACTGTGTGTCATGCACTGTTACAAGTACATGAGATAAATTGATTGAAAATAAAATAGGCAAATCCTTGGTCCTCATAAAGAGGGTAATAAACCTGATCAGTAGTTAAATAGAGTATGTTAGATGAGGGCGAGTGCTAAGAAGGGAAGATGAGGCCAGGAGGAAGGATATGCAGTCGGAGGGGGGAGACTAAAAGCTTAAGGAGGTTGTCCATGAGCTGCCTTGAGGAAGTGAATTCCCAAGACCTGAGGGAAGTGAGGAAGCCAACCATGGGGACATCAAGGTGAAGAAGAACATTCCAGATGGCAGGGACAAGGACAAAGGGCCTGAGGTAGGAGTGTGGGGGGGTGTGCTTGAGGACAAGTGGGGAGGCCAGCATGCAGAAGCAGAGTGGACATGGGGAGGGTGATGGGAGCTCAGGTCAGATGGGTAATGGGGTCCACATAGGGTATGTCCTAATAAGTCAGAATAATATTTTGTCTTTTACTCTATGTGAGATAGAAAGACATTGGAGGGTTTTGAGAGGGTGGTGACATGAGTTGACTTTCTTTTAAATAAGATTTGAAGAGGATCCTTGTGGGTAGCCGTCTGAGAAGAGCAGGGCAAGGAGACAAGGTAGGAGGCTACTGCGGAATTAAAGGGGAGAGCCATGATGATAGCTTGAACCAAGGCCATGGCAGTGGAGGTGCGGAGAAGGAGTTAAACCTTGGCTATATTATATTTAAGGCCACAATTGCCAACCAAGGGTGATTTTGCCCTGCTGGGCACATTTGGCAATGTCCAGAGACATTTCTGGTTGTCACAAGTGGGGGGTGCTACTAACCTGTGTTGGGTAGAAGCCAGGGATGCTGATAAACATCCCAAAATGCACAGAGCAGTCTCCTACAACAAAGAATTATTGGGCCTCAAAATCTCAACAGTGCCCAGGTTGAGAAACCCTGATATTAGATAAAACCATCAGGATTTATTGATGTGGGATGGGTGATACTGACTTTGCCCTGAGCAACTGGAAGAGTGGAGTTGCTGTCATTTAATACAGGCTTAGAAGGGGCTGGTATAGAGGGAATATTAAGTTCTCAGTATTGGGCATACTAAACTTTTGATTCTGTTAGAAATTCATGTGGAGGTGTTGACTAGGAAGTTATGGGGTCTGAATTCAGGAGAGAGGTTTCTGCAGGAGATATAAATTTGAAAGCTACTACCAAAGAGGTAGAGTTTAAATATGTCTTAGAAATAAAGAGATGGGCTTGAGATTTGTTATCTGGCATACATAGGGGATGAAATTCTAATGTACTTCCTTTTAGTACTGAAATGACGTTACAGAAAATTGTTGTGGCAAAATACACACAACATAAACTTTACCATTTTAACTGATTCAAAGTATACAATTCAGTGATATTTAGTACATCACAGTGTGGTGGAACCATCACCCCTATCTAATTTCAGAACATTTTCATCACCCCAAATCATATTTTGCAAGTGAGCATATAAAAACTCTGGAAAAAAAATTATGTTTTGGATAATAAGTTCTGAAATAGAAGAAAACTTCATATTTGTTTTGTGTGTGTGTGTGTGTGTGTGTGTGTGTGTGTGCGCGCGTGAGAGAGAGAGAGGCTTTTAAAATAGCTTTAAGTCATCCTAAGAGATTACTCTTGATACGGTTTGGATGTTTGTTCCATCTAAGTCTCATGTTACAATGTAATCCCCAATGATGAAGGTGGGGCCAGGTGGCAGGTGTTTGCATCATGAGAGCGGATCCCTCAAGAATGGCTTGGTGCCATCCTGGCCGTGGTGAGTGAGTTCTTGCTCTGCTAGTTCATGAGAGATCTGATTGTTTGAAAGAGTATGGCACCTACCCCCCATCTTGCTCCCTCTCGCTGTGTGACACACTGGCTCACTCTTTGCCTTCCTCCCCGATTGTAAGCTTCCTGAGGAGTCACCAGAAGCAGATGTGAGCACTGTGCTTCCTGTACAGTCTGTAGAACCATGAGCCAAATTAAACATTTTCTTTGTAAATTGCCTAGCCTGAGGTATTCCTTTATAGAAATGAAAACAGACTAATACAGGTATAATACTAATACAGACTAATACTAATACAGGTAAACCAATTTCAAATCCTGATTGTCTAAGGGGAAAAAGTTGTTTAACCTCTCTGAGCCATATTTATCTGTCTGAAAATGGATATTGATAATAAACACTTCACAGGTCTCTTTGAGACTTAAGTAAGACACTATATTGAAATATCTAATAGATAGTGGCTATTCAATAACTGTTAACTACTATTTATATCATTATTATATAATAATTTCATGTTTAAAATATTTACTTATACTTTTGTGTTATATCATTTCTGTATACTACTCTTTCTTAGACATACAAAAAAAGGGATTAATTGACAGCTACATGTACTTTATTAATAAATAGTCAAAATTATTTCACTGACTTTTTTAGGTCTAAAACTTTCTTTATATATGGCAAACTCTAGGAAAGTTTTAATTTCAGTAGCTCATGCTCAATGAATAAAAAAGGGTGAAAATAATGACCTGTGTTCTAAGAACTAAGTAGATAAATTGGAATTAATATTAAAAAAAGAGATGATTAAAATTACATTGCATAAGGAATAAAGTATCTTACATATATTAATATTTAATTATAGCTTAAATAATAGTGCTTTTAGTATTTAAAGTACTTTAAGTAAAAAAAAATTGCATTATGTATATTACCTATTTTTATATATTAAAGGTTAGGAATTTTAGAGAAAATAAAATGTTCTTAGGAGAGCTATTTTTTAAAATATGTGTTAGAAGTTCATGAAATATTTTTTCCTTGGAATTTTACTTATGTTGACATCATTTTAATTACTTCCATGGATATTGGTTTATCTAAGAGGCAGGTGTGTAATATACTCTCTATAGTGTTAAATCAGCAATGTCCAAAAGTATAGACGTATGGCCTGGGGTTCGCCGCTAAAAATTCTAGTTTTTTATAGAGCACAATCACTAATTTTCCAATGTTTCCAATAGGTCCAAACAACATCTATCTTACCTAAATTGCATAAAATAAATTACTCTGCTATTTTTTTTTGTAAGTAGTATTAAAATGTAGGCCCCTGAGGACAGGATTTTTGCTGGTTTTACTCACCAATATACTCCAAGTATCAAGAATATCAATAACTGTTGCATACAATATCCCTAGCACATTAAATAAGGGGCACTGTCTTTTGGGGCGTGTGTGTGTGTGTGTGTGTGTGTGTGTGTGTGTGTGTGTGTGTGTGTGTATTTAGGGAATAGAGATGAAAGTGAAAGTATGATCCATGTTTTTCCAGAGCTTATAGTATATTTTGAGGAGAGGATATAAAATGACTGCAAATTAAGTCAAACTTATAAATCAGTAAATGTGAAAATAAAAAATTCATATTTCCATGTTACCTTATTCCAGGACCATTTCTGATTATCTCTGGAAAAAACATTGAACTCAATCTTTACAAAACAGGCTCACATAGTTAAAAATTTAAATATTACTCTAATTCTTACAATGAGATATTATAGTTATATTTCACCTTCCAGTTCGATACCATAAAGACAGCCAGTTTCAACTCTTTTTGCTATTTATTCTGATATTCACCTTTATATTTCTAGGTAATATGTTCATGATTGATATTTCTTAGTTGATAGATATTAGATAGTTCCTATTGACTCTGTGTTACGTTAGTTAGGGCTTTGTATCTCCTAGATCTCCTTTCCTCTCTCCTACAGTTTTTCAAAATAGTTCTGTCAAAATATTTAAATCAAGAAACAGTGCTCATACTCTGTGTAGTGTCCTTTGCTGAGCCAAGCAGTGTGCTGTGCACCTGCGTCCTTTCTTGCTCAGGTTTCTCTTTTACATAGAAATGAAAATTGCCTCCTTTTTTGTTTTGCTTGGTATTCTTTGCACCTACTGCAGCTTTTCCCCAAAGCTCCATTTGATATGTCATATGCCCCTTATTAATTTGTTCAAAGACTCAAGCTCAGTTCCAAGTGCTCTATTACATTTTTCCTTTGGGAGATTTTCCCACAGTCCTGTCCCCCCTGCACAGCCTGAACAGTCATCATCTGTGGAACATCCTTTTGGTCTCACTTATCTTGAATCCCTTGTTTCCTGTTCTGTTTCTCTTCTTTGCCTTTTTCGCCATATTTTCCAGAACTGCTAAACACATCCTCCAGTACTGATAAAATAGGGTGTACTGGAAATAATTTTTCAAATCCTTTTATGTCTGAAAGGGTCTTTGTGGTTGTCATATACTTGACTGATAGCTTGGGTGTGGCATTCAAGGTTAAAAAGCATTTTTTTTCCTTCAGAATTTTGGAAGTCTTACTCTATTGTATTATAGCCCCCCAATATCCTTACTGAGAAGTTTGATGCTATTCTGATCTTGCCTTTTTGCACATTGCTACCTTTTTGCTTGTTATCCTTTCTCTGGAATTTTTTTTACCCATGAAGTTCTGAAATTTCATTATTGTATGCTTTGAGGTAAACATTTTTTTCTTTATTGTGCTATGCTAGCTGTTTGTAGGATATTTCAATGGGTGTACTCATTCATGTCAGGTCCTACACTTTTTTTTTTTTTTTTTTTTTTTTTAGATGGAGTCTCACTCTGTTGCCCAGGCTGGAGATAGAGTCTTGCTCTGTCACCCAGGCTGGAGAGCAATGCTGTGGTCTTGGCTCACTGTAACCTCCACCTCCTGGGTTCAAGTGATTTGCCCACCTCAGCCTCCCAAGTAGCTGGGATTACAGGCGTCCTCCAACATGCCGGGCTAATTTTTTTGTATTTTTATAGAGACGGGGTTTCACCATGTTGGCCAGGCTGGTCTCAAACTCCTGACCTCAGGTGATCCACCAGCCTTGGCCTCCCAAAGTGCTGTGAGTATAGGCATGAGCCACTGTGCGGGCCATGTCCTACACTTCCAAGATTTATTTTTTATGTGATTTCCTCTTCTCTGTTGTTTTGGTTCCTTCTGAAACTTGTTAGACAAAGATTTGGCCTCTCTTACTGATTTTCAATTTTTAGATAGTTTTTAAAATTTGTCTTTTGTTTGTAGGTTTATTTTAACTTCTAAAAATTTTTTTTACTTCATCTTTTAATTATTATTTTGAATATTTTTTTCATTTCTACAATCCTATTTTTAATTTGTAAGGTCTTTTACTTGTTCTATGATTTTTTTAAGAAAAATGCATTGTGTTTCATGGATGTAGTGACTTTTCGTTCAGTGAATATTAAAGATAGTTTAATCTTTTTCCTTTCATTCTCTGCACCATTTGTGCTTCCTCTAACTCATTTTTCCTGTTTCCTTTATTTATGTGTTTGATCCTGGCCTCTGACATAGTGAGCTTAATTCTAATATCTATGAATTATTGGCTCTCTCTTTAGTGATTCATATTATTAATAGTGAGCCACTAAAACTGATTGAACATTCTGTGTACCTGACTCAACTGTTGAGCTTCACTGTCAAAATATTTTTATGTGGAGAGCTGGCTTTTTTATTGGAGTATGGGTCCCTCAAAAATCTATGTTCATCAATATCCAAAGTTTTTTCTTTGGGGCTGTGTTATTTAAGGTGGAGGCTAAGCAGCTATAACAAAGATGCTCCCCAATACAGTGGCTTAAAAAAATGGAAGCCCAGATCTCTCTTATGCAAAGTCATGTAGTTACTGGTCCAGACTGAAGGCTCTGCTTCGTGTGTCTATACAGCCAGGCACTTTTTGTTTTCATGTTCGGGAAAGACATCATCATTCTCTGCCCATCCAAGCTGAGTCAAAGGCATTTCTATGTTCCAGTTGATGAAAAGAGTGAAAAGCTGAAGTCCAGAACTAACAGATTTCAAACAAGTGACACAGCAGGTCTGTACATGTTCCAATCCTCTATTGCTGTGTAATAGCTCACCCTAAAATAGTGATTTAAAACAGTAACATTCACTAATTTTGTTCACACATCAGTGGGTCACTAGGCCCTGCTAATTGTTCTCACTTGAGTTCTCTTGTGCCATTGCAATCAGGTGGTTCAGGGGCTGGGGTCATCTGGAGGGCTTCATCACTCACATATCTGGCACCTGGGCTGGGAGGACTCAACTAGCTGTGGTTGGAACAGCTGAAATTCTTTAAGCATCCCTTTCTCTCTTTGTGATCTGGCCATATGGAAACCTCAGGGCAGCCAGGATCCTTATGTAGGTGGCTGAGGACTCTCACAGCAAGCTTCCACAGAGAAACAGGGAGGAGTTGCTTGGCTTATTCTTAACTAACCTGGGGGCCATGTATGGTCACTTCTTTTGCCTTCTGTTGTTTACAATTAAGTCTCTAAGGAGAGAGCTTCTGGGCCATCTCTTGATTGGAGGAATGGCAAATAATTTACAGATGTGTTTTAAAACCCCCATGATCCATCACTTCTGTTCACAAATTTCGCTGGTGAGAAGGTAGTCACCTGGCCACTCCTAGCCACAAGGGAAGGTGAGTCTGTAATTGGGCTGTTATGTAAGAAGGGAAAGTAGATTTAGTCATAATAAATGCATAATTTTTATTACAGGGGCTATTCAGCATTTCCTCAAATAGGAACATTTTCAGTAGTCCAGCCTTTACTAGACTACTGAAAAAAGGGCAAGGGAATGGATCTTGGTGGACGTGGCTCAACATTTAGTTCCCAGTATTTCACTTTTATCCTCTCTTTTGAATGATATATCTCAAATTGCCTTCCGTGCGTATCTACTCTTCTCAAAAGTGTTCTCTTAAGAAGTTGAATTTTGCTGTTTGTTTCCCCCCCCCCCAGAGATTAAGGAAGGGACAGAGGAAAGGATCTGGGGAGCTAATTAATTCCATTTATGGATGTTTAAATTATTTTTCAAGTCACGCCACAAGCCTTGCCCCTTCTTAGAGTGTCTAGGTCCTAAGCCTTCCCAGAGTTTTGCAAGTATAAAGTGCCTTTTTGTTGTTGGTATCATATTCTTCTGTAGGCATCTAATATTCAGCTTCTTTTACATTGCTAAGCTGCCCAGAGCTCCTACATTTATCTGCTCTTCATGTTGCAGAATTCATTGCTATATCTTCTTCAACCTCTTCTCTCCCTTTTAATGCTTTCACTGTCATTTCAGTGGAGTATTAGCAGGGAGTGAAAATTCTACCTATGTCATGTCCCCAACATTAACGGGAAGCCTTCTCATTTACTTTTTGCCCACTTCTACCACAGTCTATTTATTTTGGAATATAATAGAATGTTGAACTGGGTTAATTTTACAACAATTGACCCAGTTATCCTCTTTGTGCATATGCTAGAAAGTCTGTCTATAATAAAATTAAGTGGCCACCAAACTTTTTTCAGATTAAAACTTTGAGAAACCTAATTCAAATGTTAATTGGCTTTAGATGATTGGAGGTTGAATTGAGATGCTGGATTGACAGTTGATATGGGAAATATTCTGCCTGGTGGTGAGATTATTGGTGGAGAAATTTCTTTATGGCACCTGGAAATATCTCCGTACACCTTTCTCTTCCATGGCAGCATTTTGATATTTTACTGAAGTTTGAACTATGATTAACTGGGAAATACAAGTTACTATATAAACACACACAAAGATCAGAGTTCAGAACAAGTCTGACATATCAAAGGGGAATTGAGTCATAAACTAAAGACTGAACAACAGTACTTTGGAGTCATAACGCAACCTTAAAAGCATACCTTGTAATCATATTTAGGGTAATGATGTTAGATGCTATAAACCACAGTCAATTTTTATTGGAATCAAAGTTTTTAAAAAGCCCACCTTCTTCTGTGTACCTCATGGATTTACCCTACTAATGCAGTTATTTTGATATTTCACCACAGTTTCCAACACTATAATCACAGATGACATAGATGCTGTAGACAGTGCCACAGATGTTATCTGAGACTCAGCTAGAGAAGTAACTCAACAGAATAACAGTATATATTATTAGAATAAGGTAATACTTATTACCTTATTCTAATAATATATACTGTTAAAGCTTAACTTCTTAGCAAAGTGTAAATGCAAATCATCTCAGGCTTTTGTTTCTTTTCTTTTTAGAGTTGCTATGGGAATCAAGTAACTATTACAGGTCATGTAGAAAATCCATGATATTATTACTCTCTTACATTGATCATTTTTCCCCCAAAAGTGTAAAATAAAAAGCTGTTGTGGAAATAAGTAGTTCTATCATCCAGTGCTGAATTTCATTCATGACTACACTTCACAACAAAAAGTAACACAAAACACGATAAGAATAAAATGTGGGTTTGCTTTTTGTAGCTTTTCCCTCAGGGTTAATAATTTTCTAATTGAATGCAGCTGCTCAAAGATTTCTATTGCTAAATATATGTACTATGTTGAGAAAGAGTGCTGTACTTTTAACCTTTTTAGAAAACTGTTTTCAGCTTAATTACTTAGTTTTATTTGTATAACTTTATACCATTTCAAATACTGATGACTGTACATGATAAAGGAGCTGACACTACATACAAGGCAGAGTGGTGGAGTGGTTCAGAGCATGGACGCTGAAATCAGGCTATCTAGGTTCTAAGCCAAGCTGTGTGTGACCTTGAGCAAGTTCCTTAACCTTATGCCTCCACCTTCTCATTAGTAACATGGGAATAAATGAGAAGCACGATGTAAAACCTGGTTGATATTCTATAGTACATACTGAAACTAAAGTTTCCTATACTCAAGTACATATTACATACTTAACTCATATACAGCGTGTAACTAATACTACTTTTTATTACTGGTAAATGGGTGTTACTTGAAGAGACTTATTCTTTGGCCCCCACCTTCTAACATGTAGAACGTAATGTAGTTTGGATATATACACATGCACCAAATGGTAAATATTATTTTTCTAAAGAGGCCATTAGGTATTCCTTTTCTGCACTTTAAAGTTAATTTTCTAAAAATAAATATTTAAATTTTTAAAAATTTTATTGCATATCTCTAGTGACATTCCTAATGTTCTTTAGCTGTTTCAAATATTTGGACCTCCAATATTTTTCCCTGACATTTCCATTCATAAAACTCTATTGTTTTCAAAGCAAGAGCTCTGGGATTCTATCCAAAGCAATTACTAGGCAGAATGTAGTCTCAAAGCTTTCTTAGAGCTGACAATGTGTGGCATGTTTGAACGAACCTGGGTTTGAGCTTAGATGAGTTCATAGGATTGACTTCTTCCATTTTCAGACTTAACATGAGGAAAAGCCAGAGTGTAAGTGGGAAAAAGTGGTACCTTTGTATTTGGTAATGAATTCAAAAATATTATATTATGGCACCTTCTCTTTTATTTCTCTTATATAGGCCTTACAATAGCCCTGGGATGCTGTAGGCAGGACAAGAATCCCAATTTATTTTACAGTTGAAGAAACTGAGTTTGAATAGCATGGATATGTGATAGAACTGAAACTTTGCCAGTGCCCTTTTACTGCTTGAATTTTCTTTCTGAAAAGGTCTTAGGTTTTCCTCTTTTGAAACTTTAACTTAGAACTGTTTATGATGTTGCCATTCTCCACAGAGAATCTCATGAATGAAAAAAATACAACATTTTAATATTTTCTTAGATTCCATGTTAATTGGTTACCATTTTGGGTGGCTGATGATCCAGATGAACGAATGTTTTATGCCAAGTGGAAACTTTTTTACAGAATTCTATGCTGTTGCAATACTAGTGATTGTTAGCCTGAAAGATTGGCTATTTATTTTAAGCAACTTAATTGAAGCATAATTTATATAACATAAAATTTACCAACTTAAAATGTATAATTCAGTACTTAAAAAAATTTATTTGTTATACTTTCTGGGGTACATGTGCAGATCGTGCAGGTTTGTTACATAGGTATACATGGTAGTGGTTTGCTGCATCCATTGCCCTGTCATCTACATTAGATAATTCTCCTATTACTATCCTTCCCTAATCCCCCCCACCGCCTGCTATTCCTCCCCTAGCGCCCCAACTCCCAGGCCCCAGTGTGTGATGTTTCCCTCCCTGTGTCCATGTGTTCTTGTTGTCAACACCCACTTATGAGTGAGAACATGTGGTGCTTGGTTTTTTGTTCTTGTGTCAGTTTGCTGAGAATGATGGTTTCCAGTTTCATCCATGTACCTGCAAAGGACATGAACTCATCTTTTTTATGGCTGCATAGTATTCCATGGTGTATATGTCCACATTTTCTTTATCCAGTCCATCATTGATGGGCATTTGGGGTTGGTTCCATGTCTTTGCTATTGTGAACAGTGCTGCAGTAAACATAAGTGTGCATGTGTCTTTATAACAGAATGATTTATAATCCTTTGGGTATATACCCAGTGATGGGGTTGCTGGGTCAAATGGTATTTCTAGTTCTAGATCCTTAAGGAATTACCACACTGTCTTCCACAATGGTTGAATTAATTTACACTCCCACCAACAGTGTAAAAGTGTTCCTATTTCTCCACATCCTCTCCAGCATCTATTTTCTCCTGATTTTTTAATGATCACCATTCAAACTGGCGTGAGATGGCATCTCAATGTGGTTTTGATATGCATTTCTCTAATGACTGGTGATGATGAGCTTTTTTTCGTATGTTTGTTGGCTACATAAATGTCTTTTTTTGAGAAGTACCTGTTCATATTCTTTGCCCACTTTTTGATGGGGTTAAGTTCTAAAAAAAAAAAAAAAACGGTTGAAACTCTCTTGGGATATAACAGTGGGGGACTGAGACTTTTATTTTTTTTTTGAAACAGAGTCTCACTCTGTCGCCAGGCTGGAGTGCAGTGGCATGATCTCAGCTAACTGCAACCTCCACCTCCCGGGTTCAAGCGATTCTCCTGCCTCAGCCTCCCGAGTAGCTGGGACTGCAGGCACACACCACCACGCCCAGCTAATTTGTATTTTTTGTACAGAGAGGGTTTCGCCATGTTGTCCAGGATAATCTTGATCTCCTGACCTTGTGATCTGCCTGCCTCAGCCTCCCAAAGTGCTGGGATTACAGGTGTGAACCACTGTGCCAGGTTGGAAACTTAAACTTTTAATGATCGTTGTTACCCCTTATGTCCAGAGGCTACTCCTAGATTTTTACCATGGAAAAATCCATTTTTCCAGCAAAAAATAAATACATAAATATAGCAAATGCCCTTTAAAGAACCAAGGAGACATAAAAAATACACTTAGTTGAATAGACTGTTAAGTGATATCAAAGGAGCTGACTAGTGTCTTTTAGCTTATATTGTTGAGAGTACTTGGTTCAAATAGGAAGGAAATATTGCTTTTCTGTTTCTTAAAAACTCTGTTTTAAGATCAACCCTGTAGGCTATGTTGAGTGCTCTAAAATCTTAACCTGGGGGTTAAATAATATGTTTTTTATTTTAATATTTATTTGTATCATGTATTATACACTTTACTATTTATTATTCAACTACAAGGTGCATGATAAATATTTATTGCATTCTTAAATGTGATTTTAAAATGATACTTTCACACTGTAACTTTTCTTCTGGGAACATATGCCCGATTTTATAGGGCAAGCCAATTGGACAATATATTTCAGTTAACACACAAATCGGTTTTGTACTTCAGTTTCTAGTAAAGCACAGCTATGTTTAGCACCCCCCAATGGTGTGCGGTTTCATAAAATTCACAAGCAAGTTACAAGTAGGTGAAAATTTTATTCATTGCATTTTAATGGGTTTATGTTGTAGTTGTACGTGGGGTTCCTATAAGTGCTGGTGGAAGAATTTCAGAATTATACATAACTAGGTATTCACGTGTTTGATGCTTAAGTTCAGAGAATCAAATGGATTCTCACATTGTGACCCAGAATATTTATGTTTTGAGTATTATAAGCTGATTTTAAGAATCAATCATTGCATAATTTAAACAAAGTATAAGTTCTGAAGTTCTTAACATGTTGCTAATATGCCAGTGGATGTTTAGCTGGCAGGTTTGATAATGAAGCCTCCTGCTCATAACATGTCTGGTTTGGCTGGTCTTGAAAAATCACTTTTCAAATTAGAACTTAATAAAAACTTTCCTGCTCTGAACACTAAGCTCTACTCCCTGTGCGATTAGTGGTTTCATTTCTTTCTCAGCAGTTGGGTAATGATTATGGCTCCAGATGCAGTCAGAGTGATAAAGAGATTGATTAATTTCACTTGAAAGGGCACATGTTCAAAGAGAATCCGATCTGAACACCGTGAATGATCTGACGTGTTTGCAGCTGAGAATTGTGTGTACCCTTACTCTGTGTCCCACTAATGCTGTGAACAGGATCTCTAAACCAATGTTACTAACCCACCTGGTCTGCAAAATATTGGGCCTTACTCATACCTCTTGTGCACATGTGTGCGTGTGTGTTCTTACTGCCTTTCTCTTTGTAGTAAATTACTGTGACAGCTAAAACGGTTCATTTGGCTCCTTGACCCTTACGATGGCTTTGACTTATGTGTTGTTATTCATCAATAGAACCAAAATCATCTCTGAACCATGGCTTAATTTAGATCACACTATACACACGTGCACACACACATATGCAAAGCATACACACACACACATATCACACAACAAAATCTCTTTGTATTTTTGTTTGAAGAAACGGTTTCAACATTGCAGCCATGTGCCATAGCGAGGGGCCTTTTACTACATTTTATAAAAGACCAAAAAGGGATCTGTTTCCTGTATCTAATGCTTTTTCAGGCTATGTTTATTGGGTACTTTTTGTTTCCAGGGAGCACTTTTTAGCACAAATGTCTTTACATACTACTCACTTTTGTTTTCATACATTATGTAACCTTTACAACAAATATTTCCTGACAATTTTAAAGGGATTCAAAACTTACATTTGAAGAGAAAAATGTTAATATCTATAAAAAATCATGGACTCAAATTTTGATGAAAGATAAGGGTGCATAGCTGATTTTAGAATGGAGCTTGAACTCAATGAGTTTTGCTAATGAGTCTGCAAATGAGTAGGTGAGTATACATTTTTGGATGAACAAAATATATGTAACCTCCATGCAGAAAGTGTCTCTTATATACAAATCTCTATTGTAAGGTATGAATACAAGATTACAAAAAATGTGATACTTAGAAAACTATCTTTATAATCTTTTAGTTAGTGCTTCTGTAAAACAGAAAAGCCTTCTTATTCCTTGGATTTTTTAAAAATTGTTTTAATAGAAAAGCAAAGTTTTGATCTGAAATGTCTTAGGTTATTTTTCCTGCCTTTATCCTTGAATCTTAAGATTCTAATCATGTAGCAAATAGTGCTTGGGCACTTATGATGTGTCAGATGCTGTGCTGTGAGTGTTACAAAGCAGAGCAAGACACAGCTACTGTTTCCAAGTTGGAGGGCTGCCATTTAATGGTCTGAATATGGAACCAGTAGACCATGGCCTGTGAAGGCCCACACTGAGGGAGCACCAAGAAGAATTGCCCTCTACATTATACTGATGTAAAAGTTTTCACCTTTCAGAAATATATTATTTCCTCAGTACTTCCAATTTTTTAAAAGCTCTAGAAAATTATCTGAGAAAGCCCATGTGCTTCCTAATCGTTAAATTCTGAAATAGGCAATAAGGTTACTAAAGGATGCTAATGAGATGAATGGAAATGGGGAGTTTGTGAAGAATTTTATAACTATTTAAACACTCCTCACTACTTAGGTTAAATTTTAAAAAATTAATGGGGAAGTGACTTCAGCTCTTTAAGTCTTTTTAATATTTTGAAGACATTTCCATTAGAATGAACTTTGACAAGGACAAATTCCCCCCAGGGAGTTTTGTTTGTAACACAGGAGAAAGGAACTCTGTGTTCTACCAGGATTTTTAGAAATCAAGAATACTTTTAAAAAACTTTTCTTTGAAAAGCATCTTGTATTCAGCATAAAAGCAGTGATGCATTAAAAGGTAGGCTTCACTCGTCTCTTATTTATCTTTGTTAGACTCTGAGTTGTTCACCCTTGATTGATTTTGAAATAGACAAGCCAGCTTTCAGAACAGATAATGATTTAATTATTACAGAACCCAAGGCCCAAAATCAGATTTGAAGGTATGTGGAGGCAGTGTTCAGAATGAATTAGTGGACAGCTGTAGAGTATATGCCACTGATACCCGATACCCTGTGCTGGTCCAGAAACTGCATTTCCCTGAAGGTCTTCACCTCTAACCATCAGATGTTTGAATTTAATGGTGCCACTTAATCTAGGATGAGTACACTTATGTCACATAATGGAAATTCTGGAATCATTAAAGAGTCTAAAGCTGAGAAAACAGAGGGAAGGACGCATACAGGATATACTGAATTTATTGGATATATAGGGACCTTGTTTAGGATGATTAAATTAGCAGTCTGAACTTTGATGTTAGAAATGACACCAGAGACTAGTTAAAAGTAAAATTTATTTTTTAATAGTTTCAAAGGTCATTCTAATTGTTTGGATCGTTATGAAACATATATTTAAGCCAATGTTTTTATAGAGTTTTCAAGCTGGAAGAGATCTTTAGCTCAGCAAACCTGGCCTCTTTATTAACAAGTGAGAAAAATGAAGGCCAGGAATACAGGTTGGAACAGCAGAGATGGAACTGGGCCAGGTGCCGTCTGAGTCCATCCTCCCTTTCACGTTCTAAGTATGGTTCACTTTTTTCTTCCACATGGGCTGAGGATGGGTGTGCAGAGCTTGTCGTAAGGGAGTAAGAGGGTGGATCTTCATGGCACACATTTCACATTTTACAATCCAAATAGTGGAAGATCATTAAAAATAGAAGATAAAGTCTATAATTCAGAGGAGGGTTCTCAGTCACAGCCAGGAGAAGGACAGATGAAAAAAATATATGGTGATATCCACAGTAATATGTTAGAAAGCCAGGATTCCTGAACTGTCATTGGCTACAGAATAAGCACCCGGGAGACTGGCCCAGTGTCAGCTCTGGAACCTGTAAAAAGAAGCAGCCACTCTATTATATGCAGATGAGAGGAAACTTCATTTTAAAATCAGTGCCAAGAATGACCAGCATTACAGGAGATGGATAAAATTGGCTTGTGTCCGGCTCTGTTCTTACTGTGTGCGAGTGTGGCCCAGTGGTGCCTCCCTGCTGTGCCTCAGTGTTCTGCTGAGTGCTCTGTCCTGTCATTTACTTGGTGAACATTAATGTAGTATTTATGATGGCAATTGCCAGATTACATAAAATAAGGTTATTCAAAGGTATCCCAAAAAGGCATTTTTTTTAAAATATGAAATTAGATAATGTATTAAAACACTTAGCACAGTTGCCTGGCATATATTAGATGCTCCACAGGAGATAGAAGCATCACTAGTGTTGAACTGCTGGCATAGGAAGACCATGTTTCTAGCTGGGGAAAAGAAGTAAGGTGACCAAGGATCTGATATAAATGGGCAAAAAGAGGTTATGGGGGAGATAACATGGTTTTGCAGGAAATCTTTCCCTGACACTGACAGGTGATTTTTGGAGTTCCGTTTTCTTATTGATGTTGTTTGTTTGCTTGCTTTCAGAATTTTTTTTTTAATTAAAGAAGAGAATAGAGCACTTTAACATAGGTTTTTCTCATGTCCACCTCAAAGGCGATGCTGCCACAGAGCCGGGGTATGGACAGGATGGAGGTCTTTCACTCCACCCCAGCCTTTAATCCTGGGTAACAGAGGCACATAGTGGGCCAGCACCACACCCTACCCCCGAACCAAAGGTTCAGTGATTATCAGTTGCACAGATGGAAAGATGCCAGCCTCTATCTCATATGGCAGGGCCAGAGAGCTAGGCTAATGCCTCCAGGGAGGTTGAGTACACTTGCTAAGAAAACCTTTTACCCATTAGAAATAATTAAGACATGAGGTTTTCTCTGGACTCCCAGCACAGTAGTTAGGGCCACCACCTTGCATAAGGCTCTGTGCCCTCTTCCCAGGTCTCAGGATAGGTAGCAGAAAGAACAGAATTTTTGAAGGAGCTCTCAGTACCCAGCAGAATCTCCCTGTGAGGAGTAGGTGCGTGTCTGAGCTGGGCTATCAGCATGATTTTTAAAAACCTTAAAGCCAGTGACAAAACCCATAGTCCCAGTTGTGTCCCCAAATATTCCTCAAGAAGGAGGGAAGAATAAGAGTAGACCTTTTATGGGTGAGATAATATGATTCTCCTTCCTCCAATTCAATACTATTCAGTATGTAGCAAGAATATCAGGCAACCCCAGCAAATGTGGAGAGGCATGGAAGTGGTGACATTGACTGGTGGTACATACCTGTGGCATCCTGGTGATGGCAGAGGTAACCCACTCTGGGACCAGCCTGGGCAGTGAGGGGGAGGTATCTTAGTGAATGAGTCATCCTGATTTTAGAGATGGAGGCAGATGCAGAGAAGGAGAGGCAGTGGCTGAGCTCAATGGGTTAGGGTAATGTGCAGTGATAGTGGTCACTTACCACCCCAACCACTGGAAGAGTTTCTACTCAGAAATCCTTCTATGGCTGGCGCTGCAGGAGACCAGACTGGGGGCATGTTCTGGTATGGCTGCTGAAAAACTCCTCTTCTGCTATGGGCTAAGGGTCTATGAAAATAACTCCATGTTCACCAGGATTGGAAACAAGGTGCTTGGAGCCTGGCTGAGGTTCCCTGCCCCGTGCCAGGGGCCATCTTTTTCAGTGTCAGGACACTCAGGGGTGGGACAGCTGGTGCTGTGATGATGACAGTCTATCCCAGCTGAGGAGAAGTCAAGAGTGATCTGCAGATCCCAAGGAACCTTCAACGATCGGCCCTGGGGTCTTACTGGGAGATAATTTTGAAGCAAATGAAATAAGTTGGACAAAGAAGACAGAGAAAGCTGAGAATAAAGAGAGTGAGAAAAAAATTATTTGCTTCCAGCAAATACATGTTCCATTTGATGGGATTCTTTTGTTTTCATTCTTCTGAGAACTTTAGAATCCTCTGGCCTAGGTATTCCATGGACTCATACAGTGTTGGAGCTGGTCCAGCCTCTTGTTTTTCAATTGGAATCTGTGGGAGGCGAAGTGACTCTTTCATTCACTACTTCCTTGGTCTTCACCTTCACACTTACTATGTAATGCGATCCTCATGGGAACCCTATGAACTATGTAGGTATATCTTACTCTCCTTCTGCATGTGGGTTGCTAAGACAATGCAGGAAATCACTGGTAGAGGTGAAATCAGAATCCATCTTTCCAAATAATCTATTGAGCACTCTTATGATCATTCTACTTAGTTTAGTAGTGAAATCTTACACAATTCTATCTTCATTCCTTCACTTGGCTGTCAGGCATTTATGAGGCATCTTCCATGGTACTTACCATGTTCTAGGCCTTAAGGATACAGTGGTGAATCCCTCTTCTCCACTCTAAGGGAGTTTACCATCTAGTTGGCGAGGCAGCACAGAAAGAGACAATTACTGAAAGAAAAGCTAATAGAGGTATATCAAAAGCATTATGAGAAGCCAAAGATTGTATGAGAAATATTGTTTTGAACAATGGAAAAGAGCTATAATAGCTATATATACTAAATAGTATGCTAAGTGATTTGCATGAATTATGCTGTTAATGTATTAGCAAGACCATGTCATTGGTCCTAAATTAATAGCCACGTTTGTAGTCATCCTGCCTAATCATTATGGCACTTATTCTCTTCACTAAGCTTGAGTAGAGTGTTCTGGTATCTAATATGATATTGTCTATCAGGAATAGTGAATCACTTTTGGTTGTGGGCAAACATGCCAATGATAACCAGCAATTTGAGACAAGTACATCATTAGGCATTGAGACAAATGATCATTATGGATAATCTAAAATTGAGGGAGCATGTGGTCGCCTGTGAAAACAGAACTCCAGGGACAGTCAGATCGAAAAAGACAGTTGGGACTAGCATTGGAGCCTCTTATATTGAGGTGGACAGGGAGGCATACATGTGCCTCTGAATCTTGAATACTGTGTGGGGGAATACTCACAGCTAAAGGCAGAGTCAGGCTGTGACATTTTGCTTGCCTGGACAGCTCTGTGAGTGCAGATGGGTTTTTCTCTCAATGGTGAGGAACACAGTCTCAACATTCCAATGCACAGAACCTGGCCTTCTCTGCCTTTCACGCCCTCTGCTCTGCTCACTGTGATCTCTTTTCCCGTTTTTTCCATTTCTTAACAGGGGCCTTTAAAAATATTTTTTATTCACTCATTCAATTTCCTTTGTGTGGAGTGAAGTTTTAAGACAATCTGATGCTTCCAGATAACTCTCAGTATTCAGCAGCAGGCAGGTGCTTTTTATGAGAGCTTCCTAACTTTAAATACCTAGTCTTCCAAAGTGAGTTCTGAATATTGGCTAAAAGAAAAAGCACATATGTGTGTGTCTCTGTGTGTGTATATATGTGTAATATATACATGAGTGTTTATATATCTATACATCTATATCCATTTATTGAGAGAAAATGAGAACGGGGCAGGGTGCAGTTCATACCTTAGTTTATTATTTTCTTTTGTGCTTGTAGGACTTGCCAAGTAGAAGAAAGCACTTATTAGAGAGGGGGAAGTAGAGTCAAGCAAATAAACCTGATATTTTTAGGATCATTTTTATATTTTTGAATGTGTTGATTAGGTTAACAGAAAAGTTAGAATATGGATTCATCAAAATAGTAATTTAGTATAATGATTATTTGACTGGGAAGTTCTGTAACTTTTTCAGAATCCTTCACTGTTTTCTGTTTAGGAAATAAAGAATTGACAGGTGCTCTGCATATAGAATAGAAGAGGAAGACGTATGACATAAATAATAGTGATCTTTCTTTTTAGTGGTCCTTTTAGGTTGTCTATCAAATTTTCGTTCAAGTAATTATGGCAATATTAGTTTAGTTTTAAAATGGAAATAAAAAATAAAAATAAAATAATATGAAAATTATTCTTAAACTTTGTAGAAAGTATCAAGCTGAGCAAACTTTCATTTTAAATAGTCATATATTCATAGTTTCCTTATATTTCAAGGTGTCTGTCTTTTTTTGAAAGAGAGGGTCTCACTCTGTCACCTAAGCTGAAGGGTAGTGGCTCAATCTTAGCTCACTGCAACCTCCGCCTCCTGGGTTCAAGCGATTCTCCTACCTCAGTCTCCTGAGGAGCTGGGATTACAGGCACCCACCACCATTCCTGGCTAATTTTTATATATTTAGTAGAGATGGGGTTTTGCCATGTTTGCCAGGCTGGTCTTGAACTCCTGACTTCAGGTGATCCACCCACCTCAGCATCCCGAAGTGCTGGGATTACAGGTGTGAGTCACCACGCCTGGCTTCAAGGTGTCATTTTATACAAGTTTTCACAATAAGAACTGTCAAAAAATTTGAATATATTTTTATTAAAATGGGCAAAAAAGAAACAGAATTCAATTCTGTACAGAATTAAGTAGCCACAAGTATTTTCTAAATCAGTTTAAAAGGTAGAAATGTTGTTTTAAAAATTTAAATGAAAGTTTAAATTTTTTACTTATTTATCGGATCTGTGAGAATGCATATACTCATTCCACCTATATTGGATCACAGGAATTTGCTAGTCAAGAGACAAAATACAAAACAAAAGAAGGAAGTAATAAAAATGATAAATAAAAACTGTGAAGGAACTAATTAATGCCTAAGCAATTAAACTGTTATCTTAAATATTATTTATACCTAAAAGTGAGCATCCATTCAGTTACATTAACTATTTTAGTAAATTGCTAAAAATATCCTACAAAGTCTGAGAATTTTTATTTTGTGTTAAGAGAGGCTGAAGTAATAATTATGGTCTCAAATACTGACAAATTGGCTTTTTCTCCTTCTTTTGCAAATGTAATTGCTGTATATTGCTGACCTACAAAGATTTCAATTAGAGTTTTTTTGTTTTCTCTTCTGAAGCTGGAAAATAAATGCCACGAACATTAAGCAAGGATGTTTCTTCCGGTGCAGTATTTCCAGTGATAGTGGAATTTCCACTAATAGAGGAAATTTGGCATAAGCAGCTATAATAGATGAAAAACATTTATCTGAAGTTTTTTTATTTGCTTAAAAATTTAGTATCTTACAGTTCTCAAAATTGAGTGATTTACTTTTTATTTAATGTTTTCACAAAATGTGACATTGCCCATTTTTTAATAGTTTTAATATTTTTTTGTAGACAAATGTTGCATATGGCTGCCAAAATTTGCTTCCTGGAGCTCATTTTAAATCTCTAGAACTATATTAAGATATTGTGCCATGTACTAAATTAATAATGGATAAGTCAAATTACATTAAAAATTTTCACGTAATGTGGTAGAAATACCAACAGCAATAATAATATTTATGTTGATTGGCCAGTTGTTAGATGCCTGATTGCCTTTACATGCTTTATTTCATTGAGTCTTCATACAAAAGAAAACTATGAGATTATTATCCTTATATTGCATCTGAGGAAATTAAGTCACATAGTGGAATGAGTGGCAAAGTTGGAATTTGAACTAGAATATAATTGGTAATAGAGTTGTGCTTCTCAGCAACTGCTTTAAAAATTGGGACAGAGTTTCCACATAGCATTTGATATGACTAAAGTCCATCAGGTAACCTGGAGTCTAATTTGGAGATGATCTTCCCTGGGAAGCCATATGTCTATACAGTATTAATCTAAGATCGAGTTTGCACACATTTGCCCATAATACATACTGAATAAACACAGAAAGGAGGACGTGATTTTGAGTGAATGACATAATGCCTTAGGTAACTGGATTGAGTCAAAGCAACCCAGCTAGCTGCAGAGGCTGAGTGAATTCTAGTTTTCTCTATTGGGAGGAAGTAGGACGTTTTGAGGCATGGCTATTGAGGATTATACTTTCTGAATAAATAAGAGCAGAACATCATTTAACAAGTAAACTTATGGGAAAAACAGGAAGGATTATTAAAAGTGGGCCTATCTTAGGCTGGGCATGGTGGCTCACACCTGTAATCCTAACACTTTGGGAGGCCAAGGTGGGAGAATCACTTGAGGTCAGGAGTTCCAGACTCGCCTGATTAACATGGCAAGCCCTCATCTCTACTTATACAAGAAAGCTGGTTGGGCATGATGGCATACACCTGTAGTCCCAGCTACTAGGGAGGCTGAGGCACGAGAATCATTTGAACCTGGGAGGTGGATGTTGCAGTGAGCCAAGATTGCCCCACTGCACTCCAGCCTCTGTTACAGAACAAGACGCTGTCTCAAAAAAAAAAAAAAAAAAAAGAAAAGAAAAGAAAAGAAAAAAAAGTAGGCCTGCTCTAGAAAATGCACCAGAATCATCAGTTTCAGCTTATGACACCCAAGGCAAAGACTTACATAAAGTGTGCAGTTCTAAATGCTTGAAAATGGCAAGATGGCATGGGAAGATGCTGGTAAAATGAGGGGTGGAGGGTGAGAAATGAGACAAAAAGAAGAAACAGGGAGGAACAGCAAGATAACTTTCCTTGCTTTATCCAAAGATATAGTACTGATACTCTACTGTTTGTGTTTCTGGAACAGAAATGCTTTGAGGGTGAGGCCATTTCTTAATCATCTTTGTGAAATAGTTTCTCCCCCCACAAAGTTGTGATTCCAGAGTCTTGCTGAGTTTTGAGCTCAATAAATGTGTAGTGAGCAGGGAGGAATGGATGCATCATGAAATACACAAATTACTTTGGAAAATCCATTTGAGCTTCTATTTATCTCAAAAACCCAGAATACTAATCAGGGGGGTATCTAAAATATAGTTCTAAACCATATTGGAAATAACGGGAAGTGGACGAGATTGTTAATTGAGGGTTTGTGAACATGTCCCAAACAATGTTTGAAATTACTAAATCAGTAGAATCCACATGATGCTTCCGAATTTGTAATATGGCCAAACTACTTACATCCTTTCCTGTTGTTGTTATTGACTGTTTTGTTCTGGTTTTGTTATCATTACTGTTTGCTTTTTTTTTACTGTTTCCTTGGAGGTGAGCACAGATTACTGGCATAATGGGAGGGCATGCTGAGAACCCTGACAGTGTAATAGCCTAGGAATGTGGTTGGCAAACAGAACAGGATCAGATTTTTAGACATATATTGACTTCGAGGCCCCTCTGGGGCCTGTGGGGAAATATCCTGCTGGTTTGAGTTCCTTTCAAGAATGATGCTTAGGTTTCAGGAATCTGGGAGCCGTTTCACGGAGAAAGAGGAGCCCAATAGTGTGTCCTCAAGTAAGTCTGCCAGGAGGGAGGGAGGCAAGGTGAACTACAGATAGCTAGAATGGAGTAGAGACAGAACATGCTCTTGAACAAAGGGTGCTAAGCAAGAGCGGAGCCAAGAAGGAATGTAGAGGGTTCAGAGAGGAAGGGCTAAGAAAGATCACTGGATGTATGGTTCTGGAATGAGTCTTGGCCATGGCAGTGGCATTCTGGATAGTGAAGCTTTCAGGAATGAGGGTCTGTGTTCAGAGAGGGACTTAGTCACTCACATGTGTGTAATGATATCAATATATAGTCAAGATTATAAGTAAGTTGAACCTTAAGAATGTTTTCATATTTAAAAGATGTTTTGTTTTCTAACATGCACATAGGTTTTGGGATTATTGACTTTATACAGATATAACATAATTAGTTGAAAAATGGATGATCCTGAGGTCTTAGTGAATGTTATAAAAATATGTCTTGATTTCAAGGCTTTTTTAATATATGGAGAAGAATCAAAGTGCTTTGCATACGTGAACAGGAGTTATGAATGTGGATTCCGGAAACTCAAACATGACTTTGAATGCTGGTTCTGCTACTTGGTAATGACATAATTTGGGGTAATATTTAAAATTCTCTAAGCCTTTCTCTATGTATAAAATCAGACTTTAAGGTGCTTTAATTATGGAATTATGAAGATCAAATGAGATATGATGAAGATATTATGAAGATCATGCTTTGTTCAGTAACTAATACTTATTAAGGGATGATGCTGAAATAACTTGGGAAAATAATAATTTTGGTCAGCAGAGTCAACTTTAAGGTTGGTTTTTGGCCACAGCATGTACTACAATTTTCTGTAAGGGCAGGAAAATTCCATGTTTTACTCTTAGAAATCTTTAATGTTTGTAACCACTGAGAATATTTGCAGTGATGATTATGTTGATATGACCCATATTCACGTTTCACGTTGAAATTGCTCTTTAAATGCCATTCATTAATAATTCTTTGATCATCTGTGTGTTTAACAAAATTGATAAAATTGCTTTCACTGTTTCTTTCTAATAAAAACCTTTTGGCATTCCTCTGGAGATTTTATTGATATACTTTCCCTTAAGTATACATCCAAATTAAATGTGAGAACCTGCAGCTAAAAGAAATTGCTTTAAGGCAATGATTCACTAGCATGAAAAATCAATAGCAGTTTCATTAAGGAAGGAAAGATAGTTTAGACATATTCTTACCTAGCTTTCTTCATACTAAAAAAAGGAAACAATTGTTGATAATGTCTTTTCTTATAGATGTAATGTTCATATCTTAGTGACATGTCTGCTGTATGGCAAGATTGTATGTGTCCCTTCTACTCTGCTGGGATCCTTGAATAGAGCTAGTCTCTGCATTTTGAAAAATTGACAGTCATTCAATCACAGTTTCTTTAATAATGCATGCCATGCTGAGACTACTACAAGTGAGCACTTCACAGCCACCAAATCCTATGGATATATTTGAATTAGTTAAATTCCAAATTTCTGAACATATGTTTAATTTCTTCTTTTCTGTCTACTCCTTGGTGGATAGCTAGATGAGGGGGAGGTACAGATGGATAAATGGATGAATGGATGAATGGATAGCAGGTCCATGCATCACAGATGAATTGATGGGCTGATGGATAGTGGAATACAGGAAGGGAGAGAGGGAGGAAGAAAGGAGGGGCAGGGCACAGTGGCTTGTGTAATCCCAGCACTTTGGGAGGCTGAACTAAAGGGTTTAACATAGTGGTATGTGTGCGAGACTCCATCTCAAAAAAGAAAGGAGAGGGGAACTAAAGGGTTTGACACAGTGGTATGTGTGCTTTCCAGCTGTATTACTCTGGGCAGTTGATTCAAGTTCTGTTTGCCTTGGTTTTATCACCTGTAAATAGGTCATAATAATATTACTACTTGATATGATTTGGCTGTGCCCCCACCCAAATCTCAACTTGAGTTGTATCTCTCAGAATTCCCACATGTTGTAACAGAGACTCAGTGGGGGGTAACTAAATCATGGGGGCCAGTCTTTCCACTGCTATTCTTGTGATAATGAATAAGTCTCACAAGATCTGATGGGTTTATCAGGGGTTTCTGCTTTTGCTTCTTTATCATTTTCTCTTGGTGCTGCCATGTAAGAAGTGCCTTCATCTCTTGCCATGATTCTGAGGCCTCCCAGCCATGTGGAACTGTAAGTCCAATTAAACATTTTATCTTCCCAGCCTCGAGTATGTCTTTATCAGCAGAATGAAAATGAACTAATACAATAAATTGGTACCAGTAGAGTGGTGCATTGCTGAAAAGATACCCAAAAATGTGGAAGCAACTTTGGAACTGAGTAACAGGCAGCGATCGGAACAGTTTGAAGGGCTCAGAAGAAGACAGGAAAATGTGGGAAAGTTTGGAGCTTCTTAGAAACTTGTTGAATGGCTTTGCCCAAAATACCAATAGCAATATGGATAACAAAATCCAGGCTGAAATGGTCTCAGATGGAAATGAGGAACTTGTTGGGAACTGGAGCAAAGGTGGCTCTTGTTATGTTTTAGCAAAGAGACTGGTGGCATTTTTGCCCCTGCCCTAGAGATTTGTGGAACTTTGAACTTGAGAGGGATGATTTAGGGTATTTGGTGGAAGAAGTTTCTAGGCAGCAAAGCATTCAAGAGGTGACTTGGGTACTCTTAAAGACATTCAGTTTTAAAAGGGAAACAGAGCATAAAAGTTCAGAAAATTTGCAGCCTGACTATGCAATAGAAAAGAAAAACCTATTTTCTGGGGGGGAATTCAAGCCATCTGCAGAAATTTGCATAAGTAGCAAGGAACCTAATGTTAATCCCCACGACCATGGGGAAAATGTCTCCAGGCCATGTCAGACACCTTCACGGTAGCCCCTCCCATTACAGGCCTGGAAGCCTAGGAGAAAAAAGTCGTTTCATGAGCCAGGCCCAGGGTCCCCATGCTTGTGCAGTCTAGGGACTTGGTGTCCTGTGTCCCAGCTGCTTCAACCATGGCTGAAAGGGGCCAATGTACAGCTCAGGCTGGGGCTTTAGAGGGTGCAAGCCCCAAACCTTGGCAGCTTTCATGTGGCATTGAGCCTGTGGGTACTCAGGAGTCAAGAATTAAGGTTTGGGAACCTCTGCCTAGATTTCAGGAGATGTATGGAAATGCCTGGATGTCCAGGTAAAAGTTTGCTGCAAGGGTAGGGCCCTCATGGAAAACCTCTTCCAGGGCAATGCAGAAGGGAAATGTGAGGTTGGAGTCCCCACAAAGAGTCCCTAGTGGGTGCTGCCTAGCACAGCTGTGAGAAGAGGGACACCATCCTCCAGACCCCAGACTGGTAGATACACTGACAGCTTGAGCCAGGCCTCTGGAAAAGCCACAGACACTCAACACTAGCCCGTGAAAGCAGCCAGGAGGGAAGCTGTACCCTGCAGAGCCTCTGGTTCCCTCATGGGAACCCACTTCTTGCATCGGTGTAACCTGGATGTGAGACCTAGAGTCAAAGGAGATCCTTTTGGAGCTTTAAAATTTGACTGCCCCACTGGATTTCAGATTATATGGGCCCTGTAATCCCTTTGTTTTGGCCAATTTTTCCTGTTTGGAATGGCTGTATTTACTTAATACCTGTACTCATTGTATCTAGGATGTAACTAGCTTGCTTTTGATTTTACAAGCTCATAGGTAAAGGGACTTGTTTCAGATTCAACTTTAGACTATGGATTTTTGAATTAATGCTGAAATGAGTTTATACTTTGAGGGACTGTTGGGAAGACATGATTGCTTTAAAAATGTGAGGACATGAGATTTGGGAGGGACCAGGGGTGGAATAACATGGTTTGGCTGTGCCCCCACCCAAATCTCAGCTTGAATTGTATCTTCCAGAGGTCCCACATTTTGTGGGAGGGGAATCATAGGGAGGTAATTGAATCATGGGAGCCAGTCTTTCCCCCTGATATTTTCGTGATAGTGAGTAAGTCTTACGAGATCTGATGGGTTATCACGGGTTTCTGCTTTTGCTTCTTCCTCATTTTTTCTTGCTGCCACCATCTAAAAAGTGCCTTTCCACCGCCCCCGCCCCCCCCATAATTCTGAAGCCTCCCTAGTCGTGTGGAACTCTAAGTCCAATTAAACCTCTTTTTCTTCCCAGTCTTGGGTATGTGTTTATCAGCAGCATGAAAACAGACTAATACACTACATCATAAGATAATTAAAATGAATTATGTGAAATGCTGTGATTAGTGTCTATTACATGATAGGCAGCATGTAGCTATGTAATTTTGAGCTATATTACCAGAAATATTATTGAAAACAATAAAGAGATAGGCAAGATAAATACAATGAAATTTTAAAGATGGCATTTTAGACTAGAAAACTTCAAGATAAAAATAATTGCATTTTAGCCTGAAAAAACACAACATGGCTTCTGGGTTATCTTCGATGGGAGTTGGACTACTTGGGCCATGAAACATCCCAAACAGAAGATGGTTTTATCTCTAGGGGAGGCTCTTAAGTGGAGTGGAACCACATCCATGCAATGAAGTGAGATACTAGCCTTTTAAAAGACATTTTAGTATTCATATTTGCTCTGAAATGAGTTAAGGGACTTACAAAAAAAATCCTTTCCAAAGCAAAGTGAAACAGTTAGTTTTTCACAGCATAGAAATAATCAGAATACTCAGTTCAGAGATGGAGACAGACTTTATCATAAATTGCTGCACCTCCTCTATCAGGTGTAAATATGGTTATATGATGTTTTTCCTGTGATAGCAGCAGGCAACATAAGTATCAAAGAGTGTTTAGGAACTTTATTAGAAAATGCTGTTTCAAATTCTCAAGAGTTTAACTACTCCTAACAACTCATTACATTTCTTTCAAGACCTGTGAGATTCACTCAGTTATAGTAAGCATAATTGCTAACATTTGCTACTTTTTCTTAGCAGTCAGGTAGTATTGCAAATACTTTTTATCAATTGTTTTATATTATTTTGCCTCAAATGGAATTGTTAAGAGGTGGGTGCTGTTAGTGTTTCCATTTTCTAGGCTGAAGCACAGAGAGGTAAGGTACCTGGCCCACGGTTACACAGCAAGCAAGTGGCAGAGCCAAGGTACCAAGGTTCAAACCCACTTTGGTTACAGAGCCTGAGTCTGAAATTAGTTCCTTGTACAGTAAGTGCTTCATAGTTTTTGGATGGTTATAATAAGATCTGGTATTAAATACAACAACAGCAAGAAGAAATTTCTGCTCAACCTGACAGTACATTTTCAGGTTCATAAGTTTATGTTAAGTGCCTTTACTTGAAGTACATTTTAAAACAATTGTAGAGATAATCAATCATCACTTTCTGCTCACCTGCTGGCATAAAAAGGAGATAAAGAGCTATTCCGGCTTTCCCTAACAATTGCTTTCTTTCCCTAATAATTGGTTTATTTTTGCTAGAGGGAAGAAGTACAGGTACAGAAGATGATGGTTGTTTTTGTTTCTTGTTTTTTTTTTTTTAAATCTACTACCAGCTACCACACACACAAAAATGGTGAAAAATGCATTTATTAGTCATGAGAACTGTGGTCTGTAGGGAAATGGGTTGTAAGAGCACATACTAACCCCTGCCATGATGGGCAGTGAGAATATTCTGGTTTAGGTTGCTCCTTGCAGACTTGAAATGACGTGGTGGCTACATGCAGCAGATCTGGTAAAAATAATGCCATTCTAGAATACCTGCCAGGCCAGGCAGACGGTTAGTATGCATTCACTCATTTCGTTCCACCAGCAATGGAAAGGAGGCTTAATTAGCCCTGGATCTCAAGTGTAAGAGCCAAGCATTAAGTTTAGAAATTCACTCAAAGTCACAAAGCTTGTGAGCAGTAGAACTCAGTTTTGGAGTTGGAAAGGATCTCTAGAACTTGTACCCATTCCATAGAGTGTTTTATTGTAGTCCAAGTGCCTGATCTAGAAAATGTGTCGTCCCTGCTACGTCTCCCTGTGTATGAAGTTCAGCTTTCAGATGGTTTAGTTTTCTGGAGTCTCTTACCTTCCCTTGCCTCCTTTTTGATCCAGATGGTTCAGTAGTGTGAAGACTGCTTTGCCATAGCACCTGTCTTTACCTCCACACTCGTAGGTAACGATGGAGGAGGCAGATAACACTTAGTAGTTTACAGTGGAAAAGGACCCAAATCCTGATACTGGCTGCCACGAATCAATGGTTTCATTCTTTAGTCTTGGCATTGAACTTCTCTGAATAGACAGCTGGATCCTATTTCTTTCTTTTCTTTTTTTTTTTTTTTGGAGACAGAGTTTCAGTCTTGTTGCTCAGGCTGGAGTGCAATGGTGTGATCTTGGCTCACCACAACCTCCACCTCCTGGGTTCAAGCGATTCTCCTGCTTCAGTCTCCCAAGTAGCTGGGATTGCAGGCATGAACCACCATGCCCGGCTAATTTTTTGTATTTTTAGTAGAGACAGGGCTTCTCCATATTGGTCAGGCTGGTCTTAAATGCCCAACTTCAGGTGATCTGGCTTGCCTTGGACTCCCAAAGTGCTGGGATTGCAGGCATGAGTCACTGCTCCCGGACTCTGGATTCTATTTCTAAAATACATAATTAGAGCCACTCAGCCTATGTTAAAGACAGCATTATTATGAGGCTGTAAAAAGAAAGTTTATAGAAATACCTAGAAAAATAACATTCAAATTGACACTGGTTTTATCAGTTTCATACAGAAGCCTGTTTGCTTGGATAAATCATCAGTAACTTTCATCAGAAACATTTTTGGCTATGATATGATTGTTATAAATGATGAAGTTTTCCAATCTCAAACTTTTCAGTTTAAGATATCCTCCCTGACCCCACCCCAGCTTATTAAATTGGCATGAAATCTTCAGTTTGGGATAGTGGTATTACCATTTCTCACTTTGTTCCTAGTCCCCTAGTTTCTGTTAGTAAATGGAAATATATTCACACTGCAGCAGTATCTGTAGACATATCATTTAGCTTATCAAAATAGCATATTTTATTGGGTTGTTTTAGCAGGAATGGATGGGGCTGATTATTGCATGGATTTGTCTGTGGACTCACAAAGCCAGCTCTTGTCTAATTGAGTCAGTGAGTCAGCTTATGTGTATTGAGCTCTCAGCTGGGGGTGGGGTGGAACTTTTAACCAGAATTGAGCATCTGCTCAGTGCGTAAGTAGCATGAGCCTCCAGACTCTGGCTGGCCTAATGGACTCTCCACCGCATCTCTGTTATTGAGTAGTGATTAGTATACAGATTGGGACATATTTGGTTTCATTTCAGTCTGTTTCCACAGATGAGGCCTGTGTATGATCACATCATATAAATTATTTAAGGTGCAGAGTCTATGTAACCTGAGCCATAAGTAAAAGCTGGCCTACCGTCTGTTCTGTCACCCTGGAGGACTCTTTATTTTCCAAAGGAAATAGTCCATCTTGTGAACTGACATCGTTAGAGTCGTAAAAATTCAAATGTGCCTTGAGTGATTTCTTTACTTTGGCGTAAAGTCTGAAGTACAATATCCAAAAGCTTAACATCCTTTAGCTGAAATATACTGGCTTAGGGTTAGGGGAAGACAATTCGAGAACACTAATTGCAGTTCCAGAACAGTAGTAACTAGTTGTAATCTGAAGAAATTTGAATCTTTAAATTGCATTAATTTTCACTGACTCTGAAAAGTTTGTTCTATTTATTTGTTTGTGAATTTTGTTTGTTTATAAATACAGTTGGTTGTGAACTTTGGGGTGGGGGGATGGCATGAAATGGACTACAGAGATTATTCTTGTACAAACCTTTTAGTTTGTACCTGAAAAGCATTGGGTCTGTAAACAAAATTGACATGTTGAAGGCTACAGTGTTAGAATTAGGACTCAGGTTATCTGACTTCTCATGGAGGAACCTTTCATTACATTATCTCCTATCACATAATTCTATTTTAGTAAAGAATGAAAGCCAGGTCTCTTTCATTTTTATTTCTCCACTCCTGGTTTCAGTGAGCTGGAAATGGAAAAGTAGCAGAGAACTCAATCCATCTCCCCTTTCCTCTTGTTGAATCACCTTGCCAAATATAGCTGCTACATTATATCTGTTCTTACCCTTGTGTGGATAAGACCTGCTCCCTGAACCTGTCCTTCTTATTTTACCTGAATGCATGTAATGAAGATGTTGGTGTAGGCTGTGGCAAGTGACAGATTCCTGAAGGTAAAGGTCTGATAGTTACAGTCTCACTGCTAAAAGGATTTGTAACTCACACTCTTTGGAGGGAAGGATAATGGCAGAAGGCACCTAGAACTTTTTTATTCTTCTCCATGACAGGAGATCTGAATTGAAGTTGCCAGAACCAGGCGGTCTTTTCCTATGTCAGGAAGCAATCTGGCCTTTTCAGGATTTTCCAGAAGTACAATTTTAAACTGGCTGCTTCATCTAAGAAAAATACCTAGACTCAATTAATGGCGTTAAAAAGGGCATTCGTTTCATCAATTTGACATCTTTCCTTTATATCTATTGTGCCATTGTCCTGACTTGGGTTAATAAAATAGACAGCTCCTTTAAACTGGGAAGCCCTGGGCATGTGTGAGTGATGAGTCTGGGGTGACTTTGCATTCCCTTCATGAAGACGTTTGTACCTCAGATCTTCCTTGTCATGCACTCAATTTAGAACTCCTTTAAAAGAATGATCTTAATTCTAGTTCCTTAAATTGGTGCTTCCCAAACCCCGAAGTGAAACAATTTCCCAAATGATGAATTCCTTAAAAATGCATGCAGTTTAGGAGAACAGTAGTAAATTGTTGTCAACTCAATAGCTTTAGACCTTTTTACTCTCTCAGAGATGTTGGCAATCACTTAGAACAACCACAGAATAAATAGTTGCCTAAAACAGTCATGTCATGGAGTACATTTTTGCTTCTGCTAAAATATATTCTTGATTATTTCTTGGTAATTAGGACTAGCCTCAGGCAATACTCAAGCAGGCAATATTTTTGTAGTGTTTCCTTCACTTTCTTGTCTCTACCTTACTTTGCAGCAGTCTGCTTTTTGGGAGACCAGCTTGCTTCATTCTGTTGGCCTAGATCAGACCATGTTAATGACTCTTTATAATGCCAGTTGCTTCTTATAGGAATGTTTATCTTCTAACAGATTTATTCTAAATGTGCACCATCTTTTCCCTAAGTACTTAAATCTAGGATTGTGGCAGGCAGGATTATTCAAATTGAAGTTCATGGGACTTTTCTCTCTGTGTCACAGGATCTTTAGGGTGTCAGTTTTCCAGCCAGAAACCTCTGTGACCAGTGGTGCTTTTGTTCGAGTTTTGCTTGAGCCTGCTGGGCTTGTTCCACCCACTTGGCCTGATGAACTGTGTATGACTCATTATTGGCCTGGATCCCATACCTGCCAAGGGCAAGCCAGGTGCAGAGTGTCAAGGGGTGTGTGAGCAAGTGAGTGTGGGGTCCATGCACAGCTGCGCATGCTGGCTGTGGCAGGGTGGGCAGCTCTAGGCACCAGCATAGGCACCACTTCTGTGAGACTGCAGCTGGACCATGCATACCACAAGCTGCTTTCGCTGTGGGCAGTGGGGAACATGGTGGTGCCTGGAAGCTTGGAGATGCCAGGAACTGCAGAGTCCCAAAGAAGGTAAGAAGGTTTCACAGCTCTGGCTCAGGAGAGCCCTTAGGTCTGGGCTTTCCAAAGGGCTACAACTCTTCTGTCCTTCTTGTCACCTGCCACATGGCAAGTAGTGGAGGTGTGTTTCAGCCCTGTTTGTGTTATAGCTCTTTCAGTCCTGCCATTCAGCAGGTTCCAAGTTCTTGTCCCATGTCCAGGAAGAATGAGGTATGTGGACAACTGGCAGGTGAGTAAGATGGAGAGGAGAGCTGCAGAACAGCTCTCAGGATACCCAAAGTGGCTAGCTCCTTCCCACAGGCAGGCATCCTCATGAGTTGCCAGCTCTTGGCAGAGAGGAGACCTGTAGTGGGTAGCTCCTTTCCACAGGCAGGTCCTCTTGATAAGTGTGTGAGTCTGGCTGAGTCTGGGGTTTTTATGTGCTCAGAATGAAGTACGTGGGTGCTGATTGGTCCATGGGCAACCACAGACAGGTCTGGTAAAAGCACCATCCAACTGGCCAAAAGACTTCAAAGAAGTTCTCACTCCAGGCCATGGACTTCACCTGGAACTGGTAGCCTAGCCCCCAAACCTACTGGCTTGAAGGCTTCACCAGTAATCTGCCCCTTCCCACTTAGGAACCTGTGTGCTTTTAATATGCCATCCACAGTACCCAGGCTATCTGCACCGAGAGGTGCCTGTAGGCCTGCACCAAGCTGCCCTCAGCTCCCCTGGCCTCCCACCTGCACTTGTGGGCACCCAAAGTCCAGAGGGAGCCCGAAGTGGCAGGGGCTGCTGTGTCTTTCAAGCCTGTGGGGGGTCAGGTGGGGTTTCTGGACCCCTGAGTGCACAGGGATGCCAGTGTCTGGAGCTGCACTGGGCAGTTGCTACTGCAGCAATCAGGAGTGTAGGCTCCTTCACTACCAACTCGGGAGCGGGTGGAACTTTTGCCTGCTCCTGCCTCCCCACACCAGCTCTGCAGAGTGCTCAGCCCTGGCTGCACCTCCTCTGCTGCAGCCTGCATCCTTTCAGCAGCCACTTCAGATGGGCAGTCGCCGCCATCATCTGGACACTCAAAAAGAAAACCACATAGGCAGGCCCCTTACTTTGCTCATATGCAAGCCTACTTCTGCTTATTTATATCTGTACATCTCCAGATATAAATAGCCTCCTGCTATGTTGCCCATGCAGTCCCCAAATCCTATGCTGAAGCCATCCTCCCGCTTCAGCATGCTGAGTAGCTGGGACTACAGGCACACACGATTGCAACCCCCCATACAAGCCTACATCTATAAATATCATATGCTGTTTTTTTAATGTAAGATGAAGCCATAGGCTTCGTAAGATGTGCTAAGCTAAGGAAGGTGAAAATGCAGTTTGATTATGAAGAATGTAGAATGTTTCAGATTCATTTCAGGTTTCAGTAACTATTGACAGTACTGCCTTAAGAATGGGGTAGCAGTTTTAATTTTGCATTTCTGGATTTTCAAGGTGTTTTAGATTGTTAACATTTTCTTTAATTATAGAATCAATTAGCATGGTAATGGAAAAATCATTAAGTGGTAGAATTCATAAAGGCTCTGTTTTTTACAACTATTTGTGAAACAGAGTACTGTAGTTTTCATTACAGATAATAGAGCAATTAGGCCAGCTTCACTCTTTCCCTAGGTTGTGGGACCTCAAATGAGCCCTGTCTTTCTAACTGGTTTTCATTTTGCACAGAGGCAGCTAATTTCCTTAGAAACATTCTAAGCTGTAAAGAATGGTTGGAGAAGAGAGAGCTTGGGATTCCTTTAGTGTTTTTAGCATTTATTTCCCTTTAGTTTTTACTATCTAATCTTAGGTATGCTTTTGTAAACATTACCAAAGGAATAAAAATCCCTAATGTTCTCTGCATTGTTCATGTATTTCCTCTTCACTGTCTGGCCTCTTAGTTCTCTGCCACCTGCCCTTCTCTGGTGGTCATGAGCAACTAAGTCTGGGGTGACTGTGCCTAGTATCAGCTTTAACTGAATTCCCAGTTGGCTGCCTGGTCCACGTGGGAACTCAGTATGGATGGCCACTGTTGCTACATTCTCCATCCAGAGGGCATTTATGCCAAACAGTATTATGTCACACCATATAATTATATATTATAATTTGTGACCCTTCTTCTGCACCTGATTTTAATGAGAACATGCCCTGCATATCCTCCCCTTGATCAATTTCTCTTGGCTAGAAAGTTTGCCGTTTCCATTTTTCTGAAAGTGGTGGAGAGAGGAAAGTTGGTGTGTTTAATAAAACCACATTATTTTGGAGGTAGCATGTAATTAGTTGACCATGATATAATTTCCAGTTGGTAATCTTTTCAATCTATCAACCAGAAATTATACCTAAAAAATGCAGTAACCTTCTCTATCTCTGTATGTTTCCATTTTCAGCTTCTCCAAGGAGGTGGGAATGTAGATATGAGACATATATTCTATTTGTTGTACTTGATTGATGAATTCTTGTTTGCTGCATTTAACTTTTAAAGTAGATAACCTAGGCAGAATAATATATTTCTCTAAAACCTCATAAAATAAAAACCTCTTTTCCATGACTAATCTCTATTGCAGTCAAGCTCACTACACCACTTTTCTCTCAAAACAAGAAAGCCAAACATCTAACCCTCCTATTCTCACAGAGACCACTGAAGTCTTTTAACTCTTTCTTGACCCCCAGGTGCCATTCCTCTATTTGTTCATGTAGTTTATGTAAATTTGGATTTGCAATCGTGTTTTATTTTTTTGCCAGTCTTTTTTTATTGTTGCAAAAAGTATCATTTAATTTACTATCTTATTTTTAAGTGTACAGTTCAGTAATGTTAACAACATTCACATTGCTCAGTAGATCTCCAGAACATTTTCATTTTGCAACTCTGAATTATTATACCCATTAGACACTAGGTCCCCCTCCTAACTCCCCTCTAGCCCTTGGTAACAAACTTTCTACTTTCTGTTTCTATGATTTTGACCACTTTAGCTACTTCATATGAATGATATCATACAAGATTTGCCTTTTTGGACTTGTTTATTTCTCCTTAAGTTTCATCTATGTTGTTGCATGTAACAGAATTTCTTTCTTTTTAAAGGCTACATAATATTCCATTTTATGTATATACTATTTTTAAAAAATGTATTCATCTATTGGTAGACATCTGGGTTGCTTCCACATCTTGGCTATTTTGAATAATGCTGTAATGAACATGAATGTGCAGATATCTTTTCAGGATCTTTTCTCTTCAATTCTTGTAGATGTATTTCCAGAATATATCTGGGATTGTTGGATCATATGGTATTCCCTTTTTAATTTTTTGAGGGGACTCTACTGTTTTTCCTAATGCCTGCCCTATTTCGCATCTCAACCAAAAGCACACAAGGGTTCCAATTTCTTTCCATCTTTATTAATACTTGTTATTTCTTTTTGTTTATAGAAGTCATTCTAATGGGTGTGAGGTGATATTTCTTTGGTTTTGGTTTGTGGAACTCTTATGATTAGTGACCTTGAGTATGTTTTCATGTGTTTGTTGGTCATTCATATGTCTCCTTTGGAGAATTGTAAATTTAAGTTTTTTGCCTGTTTTTTCAATGATTTTTTTGTTATTATTATTGAGTTGCAGAAGTTCCTTATATGTTCTGGATACTAACTCCTTATCAGATATATGATTGGCACATAATTTCTCTCATTCTGCAGGTTACTTTTTCACTCTGTTTATCGTATCCTTTGAAACATGGAAGTTTTTAAGTTTAATGTAAATCCATTTGTATGTTCTTGCTTTTGTTGCAAGAACAAGGTGTCATATCCAAGAAATCATTGCCAAATCCAATGTGATTAAGCTTTTCCCTTATGTTTTTCTTCTGGGAGTTTTATAGTTTTAACTCTCTTGTTTAGGTTATTTTGTTTGTTTTGAGATGGAGTCCTGCTTTGTCACCCAGGCTGCAACCTCAGCCTCATGGGTTCAAGTGATTCTCCTGCCTCAGCCTCCCGAGTAGCTGGGATTACAAGTGCTGGCCACCATGCCCAGCTAATTTTTGTATTTTAATAGAGATGGCATTTCACCATGTTGGTCAGGCTGGTCTCAAACTCCTGACCTGAAGTGATCCACATGCCTTGCTGTTTAGGTTTTAAATCTACTTATTCTTACTTTTTGGTATATGCTATAATATAAGGATCCAACTTTGTTCTTTTACATGTTGATATTCAGTTTTCCCAGAACTATTTGTTGAAGGGACTATCCTTTCTTCATTAGGTAGTCTTGGCAACTTTACAAAAAACCATTTGGCCATTATTTCTAGGTTCAATAGATATAGCTACTGGGCTATATATATTATGTGTCATTTTGCTAATGATATGCTATTTCAATTACTGTACCTTGTAGTATGTTTTGAAATCAGGAAGCATGAGGTCTTGGCCTTATTTTTTTTTCAAGATTATTTTGGTTATGCATGATCTCATGAAGTTCTATATGAATTTTAGGATTTGTTTTCTATTTCTACGTAAAGTATCATTGGTGTTCTCATAAGAATTGCATGGAATAGGTCAATCACTTTGGAAAGCGTGATCATTTTAACAATATTAATTATTTCAATCTGTGAGCATGGCATGCCTTTTCATTTATTTGTCTCTTCTTGATTTCTTTTAGCAATGCTTTGTAGTTTTGGTGTACAAGTCTTTTCCTTCTTTCATTGTTCATTCCTAGTATTTTACCCTTTTTGATGCCATAGTATTTGGGATTGTTTTCTTAATTTCAGTTTTGAATTGACCATTGTTAGTATGTAGAAATGCAACTGAGTTTTGCACGTTGATTCTGTATCCTGCAACTTTGTTAAAATCATTTATTAGCTGTAAGAATTTTGTTTTATGTGGAATCTTTAGGCTTTTTTCCACACTGCAGTGAGGTTATCTACAAACAGAAATAATTTAACTTCCTCTTTTACAATTTAGATGTCTTTTATTCATTTTCCTTTTCCTTGCTCTGGCTAGGACTTCCAGTATTATGTTTAATAGTAGCAGTGAGAGTGGACATTCTGGTCTTGTTCCTTATCTTAGAAGAAAAGCTTTCAGTTTTTCACCATTGAGTATGTTATAGGGATGTACTTTTTATATGTGACTTTTATTATGTTGAGGCATTTTCACTACATTTCTAGTTTGTTGAATGTTTTTATTATGAAAAGGATGTTACATTTTTTCCAATGCCTTTTCTGTATGAATTGACATGATCATGAATTGTTTTTGTCCTTCATTTTGTTAAAGTGATCTGTTACACTGATTTATTTTAATACGTTGAGCCATCCTTGAATTCTGGGTATACATCCCACTCAGTTATGGTATGTAATTCTTATAATGTGCTGTGGAATTTGGTTTATTAATATTTTGTGCTGAATTTTTACATCAATATTTGTTAAGGATATTAGTCTGTAGTTTTTTTTTTTCTTGTTGTGCCTTTGTGTGATTTTGGGATCACAGTATTACTGGCTTCATATAATGAGTTTGGAAGTAATTCCCTCCTCTTCAATTCTTTGGAAGAGTCTGAAGAGGATTCATGTTAACGTTTTTTTAACTATTTGGGAGAATTCTCTGGGAAGCCATTTAATCCTGGGCTTTTCTTTTTTGAACTGTTTTTGATTACTATTTTAGTCTCCTTACTAGTTATGCAATTGTTTTTATTAATTTAGTGACATAATTTCTTTGTTTCTCTTTCCTCCTAAACATATTTTACTGATATTGTTGGTAAAGGAAATTATATGACAATATTTCTCTAGAGGTACACAACTGTATAATAACATAGGAATGTTGGGGCAGAATATTGCAAGTTTCTTCCAGTACTCTCACTCTCATTCCTGTTTGCAAAAAGCTTTTTGATCAACTTCACCAAGAAAACAACAAACAACAAACAACAATAATTTGGCCCCAAATCCCACCACCTTCATAGACTTCTACATGCATTTGCCTGTATATGCATTCCTCCCTCCTTTTTCCCATGTCTGCAGCAGATGGATTCCTCCTGCAATTGTGGTCTCATCCATTCCTCTGGATTCTCCATCCTGTACTATCCCTTCATTATTAACTTAAGTAGTTCTACTTTTTTCTTATATTGGCTCTGTCTCCCTGCCTTTTCTGCTCTTCCTCTTCCTCTAAATCCCCATTACACAAGTTTACCTATGTTACAAACCTGCAGTTGTACTCCTGAACTTAAAATAAAAGTTAAAAAAAATTGGCTGGTGCAGTGGCTTCTGCCTGTAATCCCAGAACTTTGGGAGGATGAGGCAGGCAGATTGCTTGAGTCCAGGAGTTTGAGAGCAGTCTGGGCAATGTGTCAAAACCCTGTCTCTATAAAAAACACAAAAAATTAGTGAGGCATGGTGGTTCTTGCATGTGGTCCCAGCTGCTCAGGAGGCTAAGGTGGGAGGATGGTCTGGGCCTGAGAGGTCAAGGCTGCAGTGAGCTGTGATCATGCCACTGCACTCCAGCTTCTATGACAGAGCAAGATGTTGTCTGAAAAAGAAGAAAAAAAAAACCCACAAAAATAGTACTCATCAGTAGTTCTGAGAATGTCCTTTGTCCATTTTACTCAATATTTCTGTGAATTGCTGTGGAATCTCTTCAGCCAAGCTGGCCGTATTAATAGACAGTTCATCATTCCAGCCCATCACTCCCTAGGTCCCTTTCCCTTAAGTGTTCCTATAATTTCTCCTTCTTTTTCAAATGCATTGCTATATTGTTCTTAAATGGTCTCATCTCCAATTTTTGAATTGGTTCAGTTATCTTATAAAATACAAACTTGTTTCTAACACTTCTGTGCTTAACATTCTTTAGTAATTCTCTACCAGTTTTGGGATAAAATATGAATTCTTTTGTATACCAAAAAGACTTTATGATTCATCTTATGCCTCAGCTATATATTCTGTCTTCTACTACATACAATTTTGAGTAATATGGAACTACTTGTCCTTCCAGGGAAGTGCATTACTTTTCTTGCCAGTATTTTTTTTCTTCTCCCTTCCACTCTTTCCTGCTTCTCTTTCTCATTCTCTCTCTTTCCTTTTTTCTCTTATCTCTATATAATTAACTTGCTTTAGTCTTTTAAGAACAGCTAAAACATCACCTGCTGAGTGAGCTGGGCCTGCCTCAGGTGGGCACCAGGTATGCTGACTTCCAGGGCAGTTGCTTTTTATTATTATGCAGCCTAAGAAATGGTTTGAGTCCAGGCAAACTGACTTCTGGAATACTAACAAGAGGATTTTCCTCTGCTGCCACTCCAGTAGAACCTACATCTTTTGACATTTAGAATAATGTTGTGGAATCCTTATGAAATAATTGGCTTCAGGGATGAGCCATTGTTCAATGTTGAACAGATAAGGTCACCTATGTACCTAGCAAAAGCCTTAATTTTATCAAACTGCAGGACATTGAGTTACCATTTCTGAGGGACGGGTGTTTCCTTCTGAGAGCAGTTGGCTTGAACCAAAGTGAATGTTGCCTCTGGGGAATGAAGTCCACTTTTTTCAAACAAGTAGACTGCAGATAGTGAGGATTGACTGATGACAGATATTGTTAGGGGACAACTAGTGCTTAGGAGTGCAAGAAGTTTACATTAGCGTACCTTTGTGAAAAATCATCTAACACAAAGTGTATCTTATAATAAAGTGTTGAATATCTCATATAATGTATTGAACACTGTACTACAAATGAAAAAGAGAATGGTTGTATGGTTACTTGGAGTATGGTTTCTACTGAGCACATATGGTTTTGTACCTTCAAAAAGCTGAAAAAAATGTAAGTCAAACCATTTTAAGTTGGGGACCTTCTATATTTTGAAAGCATTTGTATGGCATTTTTTTTTAACCTAACTCGCTACATCCTGTGTTTAACATTATTGTAATCCAATGTACAATTGTATGTTAAAAAGATGATGTGGCTGTATCCTGATATACCTGCAACTATGCATCTAATGGTCTAGGTTGGAAGGTGCATTCTTGGTAGAAAGGCAATCATTTCTTTTGGTTAATAATTCATACAAAAATATTTTATATATAAATTTGAATACTCATAATTCATAATTGAATGATATGCTTCTTATTTTAATTTGAGGAAGTCTAACATTAAAAGATTTATATGGAAAAAATACAACAAATATTTTACAGAAGAAAATTATAATTACAGATTTTTAGAAGCTCATCATAAATATATCTGCAGAGTGGGTTGGTAGAGGAGTCACAAAACATAATATATGCAAAAAGGAAAAAAGCTATTGAAAAATCCCTTCCCCTCTTTTCTCTTTATTTTAATCATAAAAATCATGAAAATAGTTCTATAAACATGAGTGAGCTAAAAAAATTACCATAGTATTAGTTACTAGAGAAACAGAAATGAAATTTGAAGATGAGATTTATCATCTTCTCACTTTAATTTGTACTCCTGCTGTACTGTAAATGTAATAGCCATCAACATGAAAAATGTAACAGATTGATAATACCATTGAGTTTTAATTAAACTACTGAAATGAAAAGGACCCAGATGGATAACTGGGAAATGTAGTTATCCTTTATGAAATATGCGGGATTGCCCATTTGTTCTGTTTCTTATAAATTAATACTCTGCCAAAAAATAGTGCACCATCAGAAGATTTACCAAAAATTAATCATTTAAGTTTGTAAAACAGATGGTTGCTTAAGTTTATTCAATTTAGTTTTGAGACACTTATCATTCTAAATCAGAGATTGTTTCTTCCTGTCCCCACCTGCTATGACTTCCCATTTCTGTAGCTTTCTACATAAATCAATCAATAGTATTAAAGTATCTACATCTTGTTTTCTATACATCATTTGTCTGATATATTTACTTCAAAATGTGAGGTTTTTTATGTCATTTTAGAAGGTTTTCGGTTCTGTGAATTCATAAGTTGTAACAAAAATGCAATAGCACCTTTTAGAAGCTATTTAGGAAACTTTCATCACTCCTCAAAATAACAATCACTGACACCGGCTCAGTTAAAGCATGAAAAATGGTATTTTTTCTTATCAGCGTGAGGTAAGGCTAAACTAGCTACTTAACATTTAGGAGTAAGGTTTTTGGATGTTTTAGGAGGAAGGTGCTAGTGTCCACAACTGCAGACTGCTGGCCTGTTTGTGACTCAGAGCACCAGGTGTTCCCTGTGGGATAGTTGCTTGCACCGAAGCTGATGGAAATGTGCAAATTTCCAGTTTCTGACTCATGTGTCACATGACTATATGAAGATGACCTTTATCCAGTAGCAGAACTGGACTTAAATGTTGAATTAGAAACATAACATTTTCATGACAGCTACAGAGAAATGAGACAGATGAGTTTAATCACAGAAATTCTGTTTGTTTTTAATTCTAGGATTAACTCTTTAGGGTATGGAGGAAGATGGTTGTTGGCCTGCAAAGCTCATGAAAGTCAAGTTTGTGTTTATGTGTGTATTAGGCCCTGCGCTGTGAGGGAAAACACAAATGCACTGTCTCTGCTCTCCAAGTTCTTATAACCCAAATGGAGAAATGGCAGAACAAATAGGAAATAATCAGTTATCATATAATTGATTCCACATGGCTGATGTAAGAATTAAGGAAGGGAGAGATCAGTATGAGTTGCATATAAAAATAGGACAGAATTGGAGCATCAGGCTATAATGAATTATTGGGATTTGGAAGAGAGAGAGTAGACCATTTTAGGGAGTAAAATTAGCACAATCAGAGGCCTAGAGGAGAATGACTGTGGCATGATCAGAGACTATTAAAGTATCCCAGAAGAAAGGTTCATACAAAGGAATAGCAGCAGATAAAGTTGGCTGGATAAGGCAGGGCCAGCCGTTGAAGAAGCTTTAAGGCTAAATGGCAGAGGTTTGCTGTCTGTGACAGGCCACACAAAACCATGATTGGTTCTTGAGTCTAGAAGTAATATGAAAGGATATTGGTGGGAAGGTGAACCTGAAAGTGGTACCCAGCTAGAAAATGACTGCTGGCATCCAGCCTGATAGATTTAGCTGAAGAATGAATAACGATTTGTGACTTTAGAGAGATGTTAGAGTATATCTGCTCTAGAGAGTAAAGAGTCCAAGATGCTGCCATGGTCTTTGTATAAGCCAGTCTCTGTGTCTCCTCGGAGAGAAAAAATACAACAAATATTTTAAAGAACCAGCCTGAGCCAGGATGAAAAGGGGCACAGGTCTCAGCCTTAAAGGACAAATAGGAAATAATTATTATATAATTGATTATATATTTATAATCAATATAACACAGGCCTAAGAGACCTGTGCCTCTATGGTCCCGGCTCAGGCTGGTTCAATATAGTACTACAATCCTGAGAGCAGGGTAATTTGTCTAACAATGACTTTTTATCTCAGTCTGGGCCAATAATAGGTGCTTTCCCAGAACTTTTTTCCTGATTGTTCTGGTTTAGAAAAAGCTACATTTTTCTTCTAGTCATGAAGCCATAAATATATAAGACGGGATATGCCTGCCACAATTGTTACAGCCTCATGGACTGCAAGCCTGCGACAGTGAAGCCCCAAAGTAGAAGGTTGTAAAGATCAGATCAAGGACAAGTAGGTCAGAGGGAAATATGTATATACTTGTGTGTATGTGCATCTATGTGTACATACACACATACATGCACTGTGTTCGTACAGCCCTAGCATGCAAACCTCACTAGACAGATTTTACAGATGAGGAAATTGTTGCTCCAGGGAATATAGTAATCTGGTCGAGGTTAAATAGCTGACTTACAAGATAGATTAAAAATCAAAGTTTAGGTTTGTTTGGTTCCAAACCAGTGCCCTTTTCATGAGACTGCTCTCGTCACGGTGATGGTGAAGGGTCATACTCCCTGATGGGCTAATGCTAATGATATTAATTGTGTTTTCCTGATCTTTCCCTCATGCTGGGAGGGTATATTGTCAGCAAACACAGCCACTGTAGCTCTGCTTGTTGGTGTGGGAAGTTGCTTTTTTGCTTCCCGTGTCCCTATGATTCTTGGTTGTGTAAAATATGCAGAAGCTTTACCTCCTAACAGGTGTCACTAAAAGTGTTTAGTCAAACACTAGCCAATAAAGATCCATATAATAGTCCATGATATATTCCGTGTTAACAATGAAAAAAGTAGACTGTATTGTGCAAAACAAGAGGCAGTAAAAGTAAACCCGGGCTAGCTTTTAATGTATAGCACTTACAGTATATTGGCACATTTAGTTGAAAGGTTTTAATAGATGGGGAAATAATTTTGGAGATCTCAAATAACATTTTAGACACTTTTCAAATCATTTTATATAGAAAGTAATAGTTCTGGTATTATTTCAATTACTTTAATGCAGATTTACTGGACCTAACATTTAAAAAATTATATTTAATATAGATAGGACTGGTTCTGATATTTATTTCAATTACATTGATGGTTTTCCTTTTTTCTTGATATTATTGTATCTTACTTTAAGCCTCTTTGGTATAATTTTCCAAAGTCTTATTTCTCAAAGTAACATACTAATTATTGATGACTTACCTGAAATTGAACCCTAAACTCAACAATTTTTAGCTCATTATAGAAATCAGAGTGAGATGGAAAGAGAAAAGGTAAGAAGTAGAAAGTTATTTTCCTAAAGAAATTTACTGAAAATTGAAAGAGATATAAAAAGAATGAAAAAAGGATAGATATGTAAATTAATCTGAAAATTAATACCTGAGTTGAAATTATTTGAGTTCTAGCAGGAAGATATGGAAACAGTAAAAATACAGTTGACCCTTGAACACTGTGGGGTTTGGGGCACTGACCCCTGCGAAGTCAAAAATCTGCTTATAACTTTTGACTCATTTGAAACTTAACTAATAGTCTACGGTTGACAGGAGGACCTACTGATAACATAAACAGTTGATTAACATATTTTGTATATTATATGTATTATATACCATATTCTTAGAATTAAGCAAGCTGGAGAAAAGAAAACATTATTGAGAAAATCACAAGGAAGAGAAAGTATGTTTACTATACATTAAGTGAAAGTGGATCATTTTAAAGGTCTTCATCCTCGTCCTCTTCACGTTAAGTAGGCTGAGTAGAAGGAAGAGGGGGGATTGGCCTTGCTTCTCAGGGGTGGTAGATGCAGAAGAAAATCCACATATAAGCAGACCTGTGCAGTTCAAATCTGTGTTGTTCAAGTATCAGCTGTTCAGTGTGAATTTGTAGAGTTGGGGGAGAAATCAGGTGGTAAGGAAGGAAGCAAAGGGCTCTATAGCTTGCCTTTCAGGCCACCAGGAGGAGGTAATGTTCCAGAAAAGCTTGGAAGGCACCAGAGGCAGTAGGGTTGACTTGGTAAAGATAAAAGTATTAGTGGCTTTGACAGTGGTTAAAGAAAGGACTGATGGTATTTGTAAATCCAGCTTCTGATATTAGAGGAATGTCTTAATATCAGACTTGATTCAGGGAGTAACTTCTGCATTTATGGATTATCCCTTCCTCCCTCCTTCCTCCCTTCCTCCCTTTCTCCCTTTCTCCCTTCCCTTCCTCTCTTGCTTCCTTCCTGTTCAACATTGACTATTTCATTTTTCTGTAATACATTTTCAAGTAGTCTAGACTTGGAAAACAAAAGATAACTTCAGATCTATTTTGATTACGATCTAGTGGCTGTCAGAAAAAGTCTTAGTTTGGCTGGGCACGGTGGCTCACGCCTATAATCCTAGCACTTTGGGAGACTGAGGCGGGTGGATAACCTGATATCAGGAGTTCAAGACCAACCTGGCCAACATGGTGAAACCTTGCCTCTACTAAAAAAAAAAAAAAAATTATACAAATATTAGCGCGGCGTGGTGGCTGACATCTATAGTCCCAGCTTCTCAGGAGCCTGAGGCAGGAGAATGGCTTGAACCTGGGAGGCGGAGGTTGCAGTGAGCTGAGATCGCACCACTGCATTCCAACCTGGGTGACAGAGCGAGACTCCACCTCAAAAAAAAAAAAAAAAAAAAAAAAAAAGGCAGGCACGGTGGCTCATGCTTGTAATTCCAGCACTTTGGGAAGCTGAGGCAGGTGGATCACCTGAGGTCAGGAGTTTGAGACCAGCCTGACCAACATGGTGAAACCATCTCTACTAAAAATACAAAAATTAGCGGGGCATGGTGGCATGTGCCTGTAATCCCAGCTACTTGGGAGGCCGAGGCAGGGAAATCACTTGAACCCAGTAGGCGGAGGTTTCAGTGAGCTGAGATAGTGCCACTATACTCTAGCCTGGGTGACAGAATGAGACTCTGTCTCAAAAAAAAAAAAAAAAAAAAAAAAATTCTTAGTCTGTGAAGAGACTCCAGTTGGGTTTTTATTATTGATAGATTTTCATTGCATCACCATCTTTTCTGTAATCAATCTCTTTCTCCTTCTCTGTCCCTCTTTCTGCTCCCCTATCTCCTCATCCTTCAGCATTATTACAGAAATTAAGTATACGCTACTCTATTTTCATATTCTAATGCTTAATTGCATTAATCTAATTGATACTGAACCTAAGTCAGTTCCTAACCTATTCTACTGACCGAGAGTGGCAGGTTACTAAGAAATAAGTATAAAACCACATAGATCCTCCAAATTCATAGCTATTTAGGTTGTGCTATTAACTGAGATTCCCAAGCTAGAAGTGTTTTATCTCTCTTTTGGAGATATATCAATTCAGAAATTCAGACAGTTTGTCAGGCAGCCTTTTTCTACAAGCCTCATTCACACAAAAAGCATTAGTCTAATTAAATTAGGGATACTAAATCCACAAATTAGCATACAAAGTTAGACAAATCAATATCTTATTAGTTTCAAAACCTTTTATCTAACTCCTCCTAGAGTTTTTTTTCAGAAACTTTTTATAGCAAATGACACGAAAATTGATTTAAAGCTTTCCAAAAATCAGTAATCAATAATTATTTTCTAGTCACAAAGAAATTCATTAACTTGTATACTTATTGCATCGCCACAGATTTTTATTGAACTCTTTTCTAGTCACCACATTATTTTTGACTCAAAACACGTTAGCTATAAAAAGTCATGAAATAAGAAACATAACAATATAAAGACTTTGTTTAGGTATAGTAGTTAATGGATTGTGCAGAACAGTGGAACACTCATTTCCACTAAAAATAAATTTATGTCTTTCATTGTTTTACACTTAAACATGGATAACTTCACTACTTTATCATTGCATAAACAAATTATTGACAAATGAATTTGTAGACCTGCAGGAGTTATATTTGTTTTGTTTAGCAAGATGTAAGAAGCTGAGTATCTTCTGTAGATGTAGATAGACAGCAATCATTTATGTAGTAGAGACAATTTATTACAAATAAAAAGAAATTATTGGCCAGTATCAACTCTAGGAAATAAGTGTAGTGTAGCAACAATATATTAGGCATACTTAAGCCATTTTAGAATTTTAGCATATAATTAGCCTTTTTTTGAGTGTATTTAGAATTTTAATTATTTTAACCTATCTTAAAATTTCTACCAGTTTATTTTATAAAAGTGCCAAGTAATTTGTGTTAAGTTTTTTATCTCATAAATCATGTAAGAATTTTAGCGAATATATAGATTAATAGTAATTTATAATTCATTATTTGTGGAGAATTTGAGCAACTTTCAAAATTAAGATGAATATAAAAATATTTACATTCTTCCAAGATAAAACTGGGTATTTATGAGGAATATGATTATGAGAATAGGATCATGGATTGAAAGGCAATTCGAAGTTCATATTTGGACTTAACAGCATCCAAAGACTTTTAAGAAATGATTCAGATATTAAACTACCTTTTTTTCTGTGTTCTAATTTCATTTAATATTTGTATTCATGCAGAATTCTTCTTTTTCTCTCTGTTAAACCTTTGTTATTGGCTTTTGAGTCAGATAGATCTGTTTGAACATCGATTTAACTGCTTCCCAGTGGTGGTAAAAATTATTACACTTTTCTGAGCCTCAGTTTTTTCATCTACATGATGGGGTCATTAAACCTTCATCATGGTATTGTGGTGAGGATTCAATGAGGAGATTCTATATAAAGTGTTTAGCACTTGCCAGTAACAGGGTAGTTATTATTTCTGTCATTTTTATTCTCCACAATGTAGGGAATAAAACTGGACGGAAAATTTGAACATATTTCGAGATTCACCAATCACTAGCTACTTTAAGCCATTGATGTATCAACACAACAAATGAGTTTAGGGGCAAATATTTTTAACTTGATGAAAAAAATTCCATGGATTAAAAGACATTAGTATATTGAGATTCAGACTGTGAATCTAGTGTCATTTCTTTAATATGAAGACATCATATGTGACTAGTATAATTTACTGTTCCCAAAGCCATGATGACTGTTAGTGAAGTCTTTCATACTCTGGGGGTAGGTAAGAACCTGGGGAAAAGAAAGAAAAGCATGTGCTCTGTGAAGATTGCAGGAGGGACAGTCAAGACAATTATGGCCAGGTATGTTTGGGCATATGCCAAGCAATTTATTAGATTCTAGAATAATTATTATATAATTACATATAATAGAATTATATGTAATTATAATCTTATATAGTTATATAGAGAATAATTATATGTTCTAAATAGAGAATATTCTAAATAATATATTCTAAATTTAGAAATATATATTTCCTATATATCCATAAAATATATATATATTTCTCAAAGCATGAATATATATATATAGTCAAGGCCCTGGCTCCTGTTTTTTAACAACCTTATTGATATAAAATTAATATATGATAACATTTACTCATTTAATGCGAATCAAAACCACAATGCGATACCATTTTACTCCTGCAAAAATGGCCATAAACAAAAAAATAAAAAAATAACAGATGTTGGCGTGGGTGCAGTGAAAAGGGAACAATTCTACACTGCTGGTGGGGAATGTAAACTAGCACCACTAGTATGGAAAACAGTGTGGAGATTCCTTAAAGAACTAAAAGTAGAACTACCATCTGATCCAGCAATTCCACTGCTGGGTACCCACCCAAAGGAAAAGAAGTCATTATATGAAAAAGATATTTGTACACACATGCTTATAGCAGCACAATTGGCAATTGCAAAAATGTGAAGCCAATCCAAATGCCCATCAATTAACAAGTGGATAAAGAAACTGTGGAATACTACTCAGCCATAAAAAGGAATGAATTAATGGCATTTGCCAAAACCTAGGTGGGATTGGAGACTTATTCTGAATGAGTAACTCAGGAATGGGAAACCAAACACTGTATGTTCTAACTCAGAAGTGGGAGCTAAGCTATGAGGATACAAAGGAATAAAAATGAAACAATGGACTTTAGGGACTCAGGAGAAATGGTGGAAGAGGGTGAGGGATAAAAGACTACAAATATGGTGCAGCGTATACTGCGTGGATGATGGATGCATAAAAATCTCACAAATCACCACTAAAAAGCTTACTCATGTAACCAAATACCACCTCTTCCTCAAAAACCTATAAAAATTAAAAAAAAAATTAAAGAAGTAACATTTCTCCCCCTCCCTCAACTACATCTTCCACAATGCCAATAGACATACCTTCCTAAAACTGAAATGTCACCAAACCTAATTATGTCTCTTCCCCTTTTTAATAACTTAATGTAAAAATAAAAAGATATAATGATAAAAAATGTTACTCATTTAAAATGTTCAGTACAAATGGTTTTTATAAAATTTTCAAAGTTGTGCAACTATATTCTGAATTGAGAATTTTCAGCACCCCAAAAAGGAACCTCATATTTATTATCAGTCTCCCCAGTCTCCTGCATCCCCAGCCTTAGGCAACCCACAAATCAATTTTCGATATCTTCCTTTACTTGTGAGCCTTACTCCTGCATTTACTCAGATTGGAATTCCTATTCTAGCCACTGTGGTTTACTCAAGTTCTCTGGTACATGGTTTTTGCTTGATCATCTCTGCATTTTTGTCATATTACTTCCTTTCCTCACCTCTTACTTGCTAACTCTGCCCTCCCCCTGTTCTACCCAGATTGATGAGATTGTTCTCATCAATCTCATATCAGACCCCATCTTCTATGTAAAACCTGTGCTGACATCTCGAGGTCAATTTATGTGTCTTCTCTGAACTTGGATTGTCCCAGTTGGCAGACATACTTTATGCTGCCCTGCGTCAAGCCTTCTGCTGTTTTAAACAGAAATGTTACTTAATTGTTCATGCATTGATATTATTTTCCAGATTAATTCCAGGATGCTTGACTCACACATATCCTGCAGAGTATTTAATGGTGCCTTGTAGAGAGTTACTATTTAATAAAATATTATTTGTTGATTTTTATCTCAAAGCATGAATAAATATTAACTGTCATTTATATTCACTTATCTGCTTCATACAGTTGCCTGAATTTGGCTGGAAGTCATCTTCACTTTCTTGTAATGAAAGAGATCTGCATCTTAGATATATGGTGGATACTCTGTGTTCTGAAAAAGCTACATCTTTCTTTGGAGTTGAAGATATCTTGACTGGAACTGCTGAAGAAATAACTTTGAATAGAGCAGTTGCTTGATTTTGTCATTGGGTAAATAAAATCCTTGCCATTATCAAGCATATAGCCTTAGTTAGGTTCATCCCACATGAGTAGGGCTTGTATTGAGACACACTCTGCTTCAATCCTATTTCTGTACATGTTCACTTAGGATAAAGGAAAAATAAGCATACTTTAAGAGGTGAAAGAAGTCCAACAAAGGGTGTGAGGTGCAGGAAGGGGGTGAGAAGTCCAACTCATTTGACTTGGGCTGTGCTTTGGAATTTGCATCCTTACCCCACACTGAGATGGGTACTGATGCAGGTGGTTTGTAGATCACGCCTGGAGAAACAGTGCTCAGAGGGAACAAAGTGCCCATCCTTTCTAAACAGCTGATTGTAAGATTTTAAGGAAAGTCAAGGTTCAAAGGACGGAAAATAAGCCGTGTTCACTGCATAGCTGAGAATGCTAAGGCAGGAGGGGAAAAGGAAGGCAAAGAGGGAGAACCCAGAGACTAGGAGCTGAAGATAAACAATGAATTTTAGTTTATCTTGCAGTGGGGAAGGATGATCAAGCCTAATTTTTTCCTGCTTTCTGAAAACACTAAAATCGTAACAGTGAGTCATTTCTGTTTCCCATTTCTCCCAAAATATAACATTTTTATTTATTTCCCTATATACTACATATTTTTTCAGATACTGTGTACTACAAGCATCTGAATAAAAGCCAATCATATTTTTCAGAAGCTTGTAGTACATAGTATCTGAAAAAACCAAAAACATTCTTTTCCTTTAGTTTGGAGCGAAAGATAATGCAATGTTCTCTGCTTTTGTTGCAGCACAGATTAGACTTTGTATTGAGACACATTTTCCCTTTTTGTACCACAGCACATCACTGGGAAGGTTGCATTTGATGCTGTAATGTGTGGACAGAGCTTTTGAAAGGAAAAATAAGATGAGGATCCAACAGATGATGCCCCCCTTGTGTCCATGTCTGTAATAGAGTAATTTGATGAATATACCAATCTGACTTAGTGTGGTATCACAGAGGTGACTGCCAAATAGGATATTTATTCTCCAGTAGGCTATAATCACTACAGAATTAATGGGAAAAAAGGAAAATAATACAACCCACACTGCTATAGAAATTAAAACACATCTGTGTGACTTGAAAATAGTAATGGGAAGGATCTTACGTGACCCCTTTGCTATTCGTTGAGTCCCTATTGTCCATTAGCCTACCTGGCCATGCCAAACAAGATGTTGTGGCATCTTTCCTAAATATCTTTTTTTTCAAGCAGATTTTTAGTAAGAACAACTTTTCCATCTATTTCATTGGCTGCAGCACTTGCCTGGTTTCTGCATTCCTGCAGCTGGCCTTGACTCACTTCACTCACTCATTCCTCAAGTGCAACCAGTCATCATGTGAATTTCTTCAAAGCACCTTTGCACTCCTGTTGCTACCACCTACCACCCCGCAACGGCCTCCAAGTTATCCTGTGCTCCCTTGGTGTATCCTCCTCCAGTCAATTCTGGAATGGGAGATATTGGATTAACCTTCCCCAAAACACACATGCTAACATGTTTTGTGCTACCGGAATTTAACTTTTTTTCTCCATTACCTGTAGTAAATAGTTTCATTCACTTTTACCTAACATACGGGCATTTACAACTTTATCACCTTATGCCCCATGATTTTATAGGATAATTCCTGTCAGGTTGGAACTTTTCCTTTCACCAGGCATATATGCTATGTGGAATTCCAGTCAGGAACTATCCCCTGAGCCTTAGCTCTTTCCTGTCTCTTCCAAGAAGCCTTTTCTCTCTGACCAATGTCAGTAGATTTTGTTGTTTTCTGAACCATGGTGTGTACATTGTTTCTCTATTATAACCCTTAATAAGTGTTGTATATGCATCTTACCTCTAAACACGTTGTTCCCTTCTCTTTGCTTCACAGGCACAAATTATACCCTGAACTCTGTCATCCATATTGCCAACGTGCACTGTCTGTCACCAGAAATCTCTAGGCAAGAAAGGTTTGCTTATTTAGCACATCCTCAGCCTCCCTCCCCCTCTCCCCCTTCCCCCCACACCACCACCAGGACCATCATTTCATCCTGAAGTACCTAGTGGTGACACAGAGTTTTCATTTCGTGTACAGAGCGCAGTACTTTTTAACATGTGTAATCACTATCCTGGCCAGGAAATCTTCCTTTGGTATGATAAATAGAGTGTGTGAAACTAACCCCCAACTAAGTTTGGTTTTTTAATCTTTTTTAAAAATTTGTATAGTGGCGAAGACTGAGCTTTTAGTGTAACCATCATCCAAACAGTATACATTGTACCCATTAAATAATTTCTCATCCCTCAGCCTCCAACCTATGCTCCAACCCTTCCTAATCTCCAGTGTCTATTATTCCTCACTCCAAGTCCATGTGTACACATTATTTAGCTCCTACTTGTAAGTGAGAACATGTGGTATTCTAATTCTGAGTTGTTTCACTTAAGATAATGGCCTCCACTTCCAACCATGCTGCTACAAAAGACACAATTACATTCTTTTAATGGCCGAATAATAGTATTCCATGATACATGTATACCACATTAAAAAATTCCATCATATTTTGATGGACGCTAAGCTCTTTTTGATAAGTCTACATATTTTATCAAACATTAAGTCTTAAGTTTGATAAAATCTTAATGTGATTGTATATTGCTAAGAGAAAGTCTTTTTTCTACCAGGGAATGTATTTGAAGCTTTGCTGCTTCCTATTTATTGTTGCGTTTTCAGCTTTTCCACATTGAAAGACAAAAAAGGAAGAGATGAGAGAGATGGAATGGTAATCATAGGCAGTTAAAAAATATTTGGTTAATTGAGATGTTTGAATCATTATTATTTTTCTACTCAGTTTGTAATCTCTGATGTATTAAATATATTTAAAAAATAATTTTCAAATAATTTTCCTAGTTTGTCAGAGTGCATTCATGAATGGTGTTACCTATAATAGCAACATAAAAATCTGTCAAATGCCAGTCAGGGGTTGAGTTACCATTTAAGTTACTGTGTTATCCATATGATTCCCTGTTGGAAAGATAGCTTAAATCTAAAGATTTCTGATGATAGATGACCCTGACTGGAGATTATTCTATTTGAAGATTCTTTTGGTTTATCTCTCTCTTCCTCTGTCTTGTCCCTGGTCACTTTCCTGAGTAAAAGCTCTTCTATCCACCACAGGTGACAACACATGGGAGGATAAATCCTACTTTGGTTGTTAATTCTAAGGTGCATATAAAGTAGGTGTCAGATTAATTCCTTTAAATTATGTAGGATTTCTGTAGATTATGTTTACATGATTTTTGCCTCTGCATTTAATGATTGATACATTTTTCTCTGGTCTCTGTAGATTTAGAAACTTAACACTTTAATTTGGATCATTTCAAAGTGTGTCTCTCCCTGCCAGGTCTGTCTTGCTGGGCAGTGTCTGCTGGTCGACAGCATGGAGGCGTCCTGCAGACACTTCACATTGACATGACTGCCATGGCTGTCACCTTTACTCATGCCTGATGATTCTCTTTCCCCATCAGTGATGGCACTATCAGCTCAGAATTAATCTGATACCCCCTTTATATACTTTTAAAGAGGAGTATGTGTGTGTGTGTGTGTGTGTGTATTCTTTTATATGACATATATGAGGCATGAAAAGAAAGGTATGGGGGTGGGGTTGCCATTTAGTCAACCATGAGACTCCAGTTTGTCTACCAGGAGAGTAAAAGGACATAAGAATATCACATTAAGTTGGTTCTAAATTGTAAGGGCCTTGCCTGACAGATCAAGGAATCTCAATTTTTCCATAGACAATGGGAGTCACTGAAGGTTTGTGAGCAGGGGCATAGCATGTGCAACTTAAATTTTCAAGAAAGTCAATGTTTGACAAGTAGGCAGTAATGATGGTTTTCATGAATTCAGTCAACAATTCACCCGTACTATGCTAGGTTTTGTTATTTAAAAAAAACATACACACACACAGCTATGGAGAGAGAAACGGCAAAACCTGTTAAGTGATAAGGCTTAGTTTACCAGGAAGATGAAGGTAGTCATGTAAACTACATCGGTGATGGCACTGTCAGTTTACACACACACACACACACACACACACACACACGCACACACACACACACACACATACACGCACACACATACTCCTCTTTAAAAATTGGGAGGAAAATGCCATAAAATTCAGGTAAGGGAACAATTATTTCCAGCTGGTGACATTCGGGAAGTTTACTAATGGACAGCAATGTTTGTGTATGATATGTATTAGAATATCTATATACAGATGTAAGACGTGTATATATATATATATTTACCTACATACATGTATAATAAAAGCATTTGAAAAATAGCTAAAATTAATTGAGCATTTACTCTATGCCATGCACAGTTCTAAAAGCTTTACAGGCATTTTTCTTATTCTCACAACAATTCTAAAATATAAGCAACAGTAGGTCACATCTTTTGTGAGAGATATGTTCCTGATCTGTGGTTGGAGAAAAGATGCAGAATTTAAAACTATTTCTGTAAAACATTGCTATTTTTGTCTTATGTGGTAATAAATAATAATAATATAGATAAGTCTTAGAATTCACTGAGTCTGTTGATTTTGACATTTCTTTTTTAATTGTTGGTTTTTAGGGATAGGGTCTCACTCTGTTTCCTAGGTTGGTTGGGAGGGATTTGGCCTGTGTACATTTCTCAGGGGCTTCCTAAATCTTACCTTGTCTCTAGTTTGAATGGCCTTTTGGAAAGCTGGAAGTCAGCTGGGGGATTATTGTGGTTAATGTTAGTACTGATTACCAAAGATTTTGGCCCTTGGCTACTCTGCCTTTTATTGTGTGGTGCAGTTGTGCTTCCTTGCTTCTTTGGAAACAAGTGGGGCTCTGAGCCTTGCTTTCACCACAAAATGTAAGTCTCAGCTCAGGGAAAGCTTTAAGAGCAACTGCGTGAGTCTCTAAATTAATTTTTTTTCTGCTTCTGCCTTTGTGTGAGAAAGGACTTGGAAGCCCTCTTGGCCTAGTTCCTTCACTACGAATGATGTAAAGAAAACCCCAGATGAAATGCATTTGATGCCAGCTAGACTTGTTTGAAGCCACTGGGATTTCGGAGGGTTGTTTGTTGCCACTGCATATGCTAGCTGATTCTGACTGACAAGACTAGGGTCTGCAGTTCACTCTTTCCCAGCATGGTTGCTGCAGTGCTCTGTGTAATGCATGCCTGCCTCTGGTGAAATCTCAGCATAGTGGGGAAAGCCAAGGAGGTACATGTAGTAACTACAGACCAGGGGTTCTCAATACTGGCTAATGTTAGAATCATCAGTGAGATTTAAAAACACCATACAAAGGGCAGCAGCCCCCAGAGTTTCTGATTTAATTGGTCAGTGATGAGATCTGATGATATGCACATTTAAAAGTGCCAAGTGTGGTGATTCCTTAAGGATCTAGAACCAGCAATACCATTTGACCCAGCAATCCTATTACTGAGTATATACTCAGAGGAATATAACTCATTCTATAAAAACACATGCACACGTGTATTTATTGTGGCACTATTTACAATAGCAAAGACTTAGAACCAACCCAAATGCTCATCAATGATAGACTGGATAAAGAAAATGTGGCACATATACACCATGGAATACTATGCAGCCATAAAAAAGAATGAGTTTGTGTCCTTTGCAGGGACATGGGTGAAGCTGGAAGCCATCATTCTCAGCAAACTAACACAGGAACAGAAAACCAAACATGTTGTTCTCACTCATAAGTGGGATTTGAACAATGAGAACACGTGGACACAGGGAGGGAAACAGCACACACAGGGGCCTGTTGGGGGATTGGGGGTAAGGGGAGGGAGAGTATTAGGACAAATACCTCATGCATACAGGGCTTAAAACCTGGATGACAGGTTGATAGGTGCAGCAAATCACCATGGCACATGTATACCTATGTAGCAAACCTGCACATTCCCCCACATGTATCCCGGAACTGAAATTAAAATAAAATTAAAAAAAAGATACCCCAAGATGGTGGTAATATTCTGCCAAAGTTGATATTCACTGGTACAGAAGTAGGCTATTAGCAATCAGACTTTCTTTTTTACTGCCTGTCCTTGTCATAAAAGTGACTTTAGGTCTGATTCTTAATATTACGATTAAGCTCAGATGAGGTAAATTTACCCTTAATAATGTTTGAATTATTTAAGTAATTGGTAAAATTACTTATAGAAGATCTCATCTGCTTCCCCAATATTGCCATTAAACAAAGATTATTGAGTTGCTAGGATAAAGTAGATGGAGAAGATGAAATCTTCTAAGCACAAATGGTGGTGTTCACTACTATTTTGCACAATCCCATCAATAATTTTTATAGTTCCTTTCAGGGATACTGAAGAGAAACTGTTGGCCCATGGTTGTACATGGCATTCTCTTGATGTTGAAGAAAGGAGCAAATCAGTAACTCCCTTGTTTGCTTCAACTCAGATTCTGTTGTGTTTTAGGCAGGTGGTGGGAGAGATACACATAGGTTGTAATTGTGATAAAGGCTCCCACATTTGGTGGCTGGATACTGAAACTACAACTGCCTGTTTAGATAATTGAAAGGCTTCCACCATTGATTTGCTTCTTAGTGCTAACATCCCCAGAGCTGGGTGGGCTAGAAGAGGATGAGGGACAAAAGGGAGGCCTCACAACATCACTAATTGCAGCAGGTGCCATGGGACCCTACTGAGAATCAGTTTATCTTGGGATGAGGCATGCATTTGAGACCCAGCCTTTGAGAGATACCTTTACTGAGTAATTTAAGGCTAAGAGATACCACAAAATATTTTTTTCCTCTCTCTCTCTTCTTCATTTTCTTATTATCTTCCATACTTTTCTGCATTTAACTAGTTAAATGATTATTATGTCCTAAAATTTGTTTAGGTAAAAATATAACTATAATTTGAATGTAGCAAACTCTATTGAACCACCTAATTTTTTAAAATCAGAAAATGCTATTAGAATTCATTTATATATCTAAACTCTATTCCTGGCCCATAGATCTGGGGGAAAAATAGCAAATGTCTACCTTATGCTGTAGTCAGTAAACCAGAGAGAAAATATGGCATGTCTCCAAAAGGAGAGGAGAATAGTGATTTAAAAATTTTCTCACTCCAGGTTTTTCTCTGACTTCTGTCCTTCATCTTTGCTAATACTATCAGAGGTACAGAATAGTGTTCTGTGGGGGAAGATGGTTTAATGGTTTTGATGGGCTTTTAAATTCTGATATTTCAGATAGAGTGTCTATCAACATTATAATTGCTAGTTGGTGATTGGAAAAAAGAACTGTCAAAATGTAAAACCTAAGTCATAATTCAGCCTTTCTCTGCCATCTACAATGTAGGTAATTCAAGACTGTTTTTTATTAAGTGTGTTTTAAATGAAGAGGAAGCCACACCCCCCCACAAAGCACATATATTGAACTCATTGAAATTACATTAACAAAACATTTTACTGGGTCATGATATAGAAATAACTTTGAAACTTAAATTGTTCCTTGTCAAAGTAATTGTTTTAATGGGATTTTTCTTGCCCTTGAATATGAGTAATATACTATAGATTGCATTTCTCAGTTTCCATAAAAATATAAATGCAGTGAGAGAAATAGTTTAAGCTGAAAACTTTGTTTTTTTATTTTGTTAGTGTAAGTTAGTGAGTCTCTTTTCCTGGAAATACCTGGAATGATTTAATCTCAACCTCGCTTAGTTGCAGAGGACTTACTTTTGGATGATTTTTTTTTAATCTGAGTTATTGCAGTAAATCATCTAGAGGCCAAACCCATTTCAGTGTTTTTACTCTCTGCAAATTGCTGTGTAACTTGCATGCTATACCAACACTTCTAAAGAGGTTCTCAAAGAATCTAAAATTTCAGTATGGTAACAAAGAGGTATTCTTTAATTTTCCTGAGCGTGTTTTCTAGAATCAAGTACATAGACATTGAGCTCATTTCACCATTGACCTTGTACAGCTTTTGAAGTTTGGATCTCTAGAGATACTCTGAAAGAACATTAAGATAGTGGGTTACCTTTTCTCTTGTGTATATCTGATATTTGCCATCAGTGGGAATAAAAAATTCATAAACAAGTTAGAATTACAGTTTCATATGGATTCTTCCAGAGCAAATTTTTATGGTTATTTATAACTTCACTCAAGTGACATATAATCCATGTGATAATTTCTCAGGAAAATGAAGATTAGGGTAAAAATATGGGAAGTTATGTTGGTAACAGGGCAAGATACTTCATTTGTTATTGATCCAATAAAAAGTAACAGAATATTTAAAAATAATAGAAAAGTAAGTAGAGAAAAAACTAAAACATAGTCACAGGCTTTCACTTAGAGTTTTTAACTTTTATTTTGAGAACAAAGGGATGGACAGCAGAGGGCCTCTCTGGAGAGAAAAAAATTACTCTGAGACAAATTTTGTAAGAAAGACAAACTTGTTTATTGGATTTCAAGGCTAGCTAATTCCTTCAAAGACACTGCTGCTTAATCTGATTATTGGTTTTAAAGGACACATTAAACTATTTTAAAGAACAACTACTTTCAGCCTAGGGACTTCTCATATGAGGAGAAGTATATTTACTACCCAAGTAATAGACTCAGAGAAACGGTAGAAAGAATTGTATATTCTTATACTTAAGCTTTTCTTGTACATGTAGAGATTATTTCTAGGTTTATTTCATGATTATGCCACTTATGTACAAATGTATGAAAGTCATTAATAAGTGTTAACATGGGTCATACTTAAACGGAGTACACAATGAAAAGAGAAATGACCCCAGAACCACTCCACCATCTTCATGCATTAACGGAACCTTATCTCCCACATAACATAATCTCATCAGTCTTAAAATGCATATAAACCCAAAGCCTACAAATAAACATCTATTGGTAAAACAGCAATAATTCCTAATCCTTAAATAGCTTGTCGGTTCTCCCCTTAGAGTCTCATGGACACTATCTGGTTTACTGTGCTCTTTCCTCTCGAGGTACTGAGAGTCATTAAAATCACCCACATTTCTAGGCTTCAAATTAAAGAGATGTAAGAGATTTGCTTAATTACAAATGTGTCAGAAATACAGCCTAACCCAGTTATATGAATAGTTATTTGCCCCAAGATTTTATTTTAGAGTTGCCTTCCAGGTAATGAGAGTTAGATGGTTTATTCAGTTATTCACTCAAAAATTACTTATTGGATTATTTGTTGACATCGCTAGGAACTGAAAACGGGCAGGATCCCCATAGTCACTGTTTGCAATAGAGTAATCAGTTGTTTTAAAATATCATTAAACAATTCATTATAGAGTCTTAATTGTGGAATGTTCACCAAAAGAGAAAAATGAGCTGCTGTGGAAGTTTAATGGGTTGGGGGCTAATCTGGTTTGAGAGACAGAAAGGCTCCCTAAGGAGATGATATTTAAGCTGAGAATTGAAGAAACCCATCAAAGAGTATCCAGGTGAGAAAAGGTAAAGTGGTTTGCAAATCTTCCTTGGCAACTTATCTCATAGTGATTTTTCTCCTTGTATGTAATGGCCAGTTACTGCCTCTGCCTTGTTTTTAAGAAAATTACATATGAGCTTTTATACTGCTTATCTTATTGTTTCTTTTGACTCTTATACGAGACTATAAAAAAGTACATTTCTGGATTCTCAGGATTCAGCCTTCAGTGTCTCTATCTAGATATTTTATTTTTACATAAAATGTATCTAGATACATTTGTTTCTGTATCTTCTTACTGAGCATTTGCTTATGGTTACATGTGGTAATTCTTTGTGTATCTCAACAGGCTCTGAAACTATTTTACTTTTTATCAATAGATAGTAATCTTTCTTTATTAATTGTTTTTATTAAACAATTTAGGCATATTTAGGTTGACTTTATCAGAGGGATCCCAGAAGCATAGAATGGAGGGCAAGGAAAAGACCATTCACTCTAATGATGCAGAAATGAGTATCATGGTTGACCCTTATTAAGTCACTGTTTGGGGAACTCTGCTTTTGTCTGGACCCAAAGACGGCAATATAATTGTGTGCAATTTAAGGTGATTTTTCAGATAGCTGGAATATATTTGGTCACCTTGATGGAGCTAATGTATAAATGGAAATTTACAGAACTATCGTTTGCCCAGATTTTTAGCTGAGCAAGTTTCAGCCCATCACATCAAATTGTTATAACTTAATTTACAAAATCACCTAGCTAAATTAGCCTCACTCTGGAAGGGAATTGGATTTGATATGACTAACATAATCTACTCTGTATAGATTCTTTCTATATGTTAATAATAGCTTCTCATGCTCTTTAAAAAAGAAACTCTGAAAGTTACAAATATGCCACCTCAGGAAAATTCGTCACAGAACCTGCCCTCAGAGTTCTTTTAAATTTGTAGTTTCCTTTAAAAAATGTTAATATCAATACATTTAGGACATGAGTTTGCTTATATTTTAATCTGATTTCTCAGATTCTAAATTGGTATAGCAGTTTCTTAGAACGTTACATCTGAAGGATTGAATGTAAAAGCAGGGCAATCATGAGGGCATTTCATTCATAGGAGGCAAGAGAAGAGAGAAATATAGAAACTCTATGTTTTCTTGCACATAAAAAACATTAAGATTCTTACTTTCAGGCAGTGGAAATTTAATAAATCTGGCAAGGAGTAAGATTAAATTTACCCTAAATTCTTTAACCGTATAAGGAAGCTAGCTGCATGAATTCTGAACTAAACCTTTGATCTCAAAGGAACTTTGTAAAGCAGACATGACTGATTTTTAACTATGTGTCAGCAAAATAAATTATTTAGCAGCCTACAATGCCAATTGGGTCTTACAGTGGCTGAAATGGAGAGCATGGTGGCGTGTTTTGCAAATCTGAGAGAGATCACTTGTCTGTCTTTGTCTGGAAGCCTTACAAGTTTTCCCATAGGTCTGACCAATAGCACCACCTCTCCTTCTTATATAGAAAAGTGTTCTCCCATCATTAGCGTCCTGTAATACATTTTTTTCTTAATCTGTTGAGTCCAGAATGTTGAGGCTGCAGTGAGCCATTTTCATGCCACTGGACTCCAGTCTGGGTGACAAAGCAAGACCCTGTCTCAAAAAAAAAAAAAGGTTAGTAAATTGGTCTCTTTGGCAAGAGGAGTCACATTTCATAAATGTTTATTTATTTATTTATTTATTTATTTATTTTTGAGATGGAGTCTAGCTCTGTCACCCAGGCTGGAGTACAGTGGACTCTGCCTCCTGGGTCCAAGTGATTCTCCTGCCTCAGCCTCCTGAGTAGCTGGGATTACAAGCACACGCCACCATGCCTGGCTAATTTATATATTTTTAGTAGAGACAGGGTTTCACCATGTTGGCCAGGCTGGTCTCGAACTCCTGACCTTTGATCCACCTGCCCCTGCCTCCCAAAGTGCTGGGATTACAGGTGTGAGCCACCACACCCAGCCCCCCATAAGAGTTTTATTAGGCTTATTTAGTGGCCATTTGAGGCCTGGCCTACCCAATATTCATTGCCCCTTCCGCTGGTGACAGTAACTCAAATTCCCACTGCATTTTTCATGTTGTGTTCCAGAAGGGCTCACCTCCTGGTCTCAGAGGGGGAGCATGTGACTTGGCCTGGTCAATCAGTGTCATTTAATCTCTTTGTTGGTTCATTTACTTATTCTGAGGCCTTGGGTTGGTATAACCAGAAAGAGACTCATTTATTCCACCAAGGATTGATTCAGAGAGAAGGTAGGACTATAGCTACTGGCTGCATACTGTATCTTGTTACCAGGTAAATCCTGAGAATGAGCAGATATGGAAGACAATGGAGCTGACAGATGAGAGAGAGAGAAGGTCCTGAGGGCACTGTATGAGCCCAGAGTTCGGCTGCAATTATTTTAGCCTTTTCAGTTACATGGGCCAATATAACCTTTTTTATTTCTTGCCTTGACTACTTCAATTATTATCATTATTATTAATATTTTCTTTCTGAAACTGGTAGCAGAAAGAGTCCTGGCAAGTATAGTTTCATTTGTGTGACTAAAGCATTTCCTTTTTTGTTGTTGTTATTGCAATAAAACCTCCTGAGTTTTGTGTGTTGTATCTGGATTAAAGCACTCTATACAATGTGATAGAAACAATCTGATTATATACATTTTAATACTTCATGTGGTATCATATTTCATCACCTTGTGGATGAACCTGTGAAAAGTTTGAGGCAAATGATAATGAACAGCTAGAGAAACTTTTGGTTAATTGGAAGACTGTACTCAAATTGTATAGATTAAGTTTACAATGTTAACCTGATAATAGTTGCTAACAGTGTTTTAGTAGCCTAAATATGGTCAGTATTTTTCTTAGCATCTTTAAGTCAGCACAAATAGACACAAAGCTGAAAGTGATGATTAATATATTGCCTATTTAAATCAGGATATACAAAAGTCTACAGTAACTAGAATGGTTACTTGTATGTAGCAAGATGAATTTAACAGAGTTCTCCATTTTTATGATGGTATACACTGGTAAGATTTGTCAAACTCATTTTTCTTTTTAATTACATCATGTTTAATTCATTTACCAAAACAAATTAATATTCTCATCTTAATTTATTTTATGGAAATAAGTTCAAATGTAGAAGTAACAAATGAGGAGATAAGGAGAGATAGGAAGAAGGACTTTTTGAAGCTTATCAAAATGCAAATATTGGAAACTAATTTATTTAAAAAGCAAAAGTAATTCTGAAGATTTCTATGAGTGAAGAGCCATAGTTGTGTTCTTCAAATAATCTTCAGCCGGTGTGAGCACAGGATGAGGGACCTGGGTGGTTTATCAGCATCACTGGGAAAATAACTTAGTCGTTTTAGTTGATTGCAAGCAAATATGATTTAACAACCAGGTTTACTAGCCAAAATGGTTAATTTGGACTCATTGATTCAGATGTAGACTAGTTGAATCCAGATATAAAACCCGCAACTTGGGAGGCAATAGTCACATATTCTGGGATTATGGAGCCACATCTGAAGACTCAGATTGCTTTTGACATTGCACTTGAGGCATATTGACCAAAGGGTACAGTTCAGAGGAAAGAGAGAACAAGGGCAGGAAGTCCTGTCACTATTTTGAGGGAATTGGGGGAAGTTTGCATTAGAGGAAGAAAGACTCTTTAATTATTTTTGAATGACATTTATGTGGAACAGTGAGCACAATGCTTATTCTGAGCATTGTTGGTGAGCAAACCCAGTCTGATTTATAGGAAGGAGGTTTCAGTTGATTAGACCAAGCTTATTAGATCTCTCCCCACCATTGGACAGCTCATGAGACCAAGCAATCTAATAGTCAGAACTGCCCCCAAAGTGAGCTGAATTTCTTTTAGGGTGGGTACTTCCAGACCTTTAAGTTTCCTATTCACTCTTATGTGGGAAACCACTTCTTGGATGTAGGAGGGAGGGGATTCAGATAGACACATCTCAGAGGGTGTGGTAATGGTAGTGGAGGTGCTGGTGGGGTTAGGGAGGAAGAGTATACCTGACTTTTTGGATTTTCTCCAAGCAGGGATTCTGGGAAATTATTTCAGGAGTGTAATTGGTTACAAGTGTATCACAGGTAGAGTCCCAATTAAACTTCGGAGGCTAGACACTACCTAGGGACCATGAGCACATCCTAGGGCCAGTAGCTATTTTGATGGAACAGTTTGGGCTAATTGGCTTCAGTCATTATGACTTGCTTAATTATTTCCTGCTTCTTTGTCTGATAGTGCAGCATTGTGTCAAGACTTCCTTGACTTGTGTTGGCTTAAAGAGTGGAGATGGAAATATATAAGCTGTCGCTCTCTCCTCTCAATCAGTAGCATAGCAGTCATTCACTCCCATTTATAGCATTTATTGAAGTCAATTATTGAAACCACACTCATGTCTTTCCTACTTTTTCTTGTCATAGAACTTTCCATTCTCTGAATTTATTATTTCACTGTTGCCCCTGAAAACAGGTTTTGGTGAAACTTACTAGTTTCCATATCTTCTTAAGATTACTTGGCTGTCAGAGCACTCATTTCATAAACTTTTTCAAATAAAACATTTGGTTTGAAATAAATCATCTTGAATTTCCTTGTTGATTTTTTAGAGGGTTGGCTGAACTTCAAACTAATTAAAGCCATTATTCCTTTTTGGCCAAATGTTTTTCAGCCTGAACTCTGGGTGACTAGAGATAGAATAGATTGCCAAGGGACTGATATTCGTGTCCCACTACTTATCTGCATAAATTTATCACAACATAGGAGTGTTTCTGGGCTTATTTGGTTAAAATAACTGTGCTATTTATCCTTGACTAGAATTGAGAACTGTCAAGAAAAACTCTGGAGGGGGATTTCAGAGAGGAATTAGAGATTGAGTTGAGGAAAAGAACTAGGATACTCAACTGGAGGAAGGCATGCTTAAATCAGAGTTAGAATCCACACCTGCATTCAGAATTAAGCAATGAATTGCTAACCATTTGGAGTTCATGAGTTCTGGATTGTTTGTGTTTGAAGTCATTTTTTCAGCAAGCGAATGACCCATTTGTGTATTCATTCAGGAAGCTTCTTGTAGTGGATTCAGCTAGGCTGAAATGGTCTCTTTTTTTTTATTTTATATTTTTATTATGAATTTTTGAGACAGGGTCTCACTCTGTCACCCAAGCTAGAATGCAATGGTGTGGCCGTGGCTCACTGCATCTTCCACCTCTCAGGCTCAAGCGGTCTCCCACCTCAACCTCCTGGGTAGCTGGGACTACAGACATGCACCACCATACCCAGCCAGTTATTATTTTGTATTTTTTGTAGAGATGGGGTTTTGCCCTGTTGTCTAGGCTGGTCACAAACTCCTGGGCTTAAGCAATCTGCCTTCCTTGGCTGCTCGAAGTGCTGGGATTACAGACATGGGCCCCTGTGCTTGGCCTGGAATGGTCTCTAAGGTCTCTTCCCCATGTAAAGTTTCCATGGTTTTGTCTGTCATTGGTAGTAAAAATGGGGTAACTGTGGGAGGGGAATGTATTGAACTTTCTCATGGGCTTCTTTAGCTCTACTTCAGTTTTTGATATGAATCACTTCAAACTGTTTCTGACAAGTGACTTTCAAACAACAGCTTTAACATATGGCCTTTAGTGCCAGGCCTTCCCCATCCAACAAGATTTCCTTCTCAAATCTCCTTCCATGGAGTCATTCTGGAGCTGCCACAGTTGCTTATTTCCTTACAAAGAGAAGAACAGAGGATGGATTGTGGGCTCATAGGGAAGAAAAATAATGACATGTTTGAAAATGTGAGACCAGGCAGATTTTAGAAAGTTCTAAGTGAAGATGAAGATTTCTGTTTCTGATGCAAAGTTGTTAACTTACAGGTATTATTGGTGTGTATTTTTCATTATAAATAGTAAACCTATGAGGAGATGCCCAGAATAGATCATTCCTGGCTCTGCTCAGTGCCCCTTACTATGGAGGTCTTCATACATATGCATGTCCAACTGGAAACAAGGAGGAGCTTATTATGGATTTACTGCTTCTTCAGCTTTATGTTTAAAGAAGATAACCTATCATGGAGAAGGGGGAGGCATGTGGCCTTTGCATGAATGTGTGAATCTATTACTCTCCATGGCCAAGTGAATTAAGGTTGCTAAGCAGCTGACCCTGAGATAGGGAGATTATCCTGCATTTTCTGGATGGACCTAGTGTTATAATCAGTGGGTTGTAATCAGTTACAATCCACTTATCAGTGGAAGAGGGAGGCAGAACAAGAGTGTCAGATTTGCAACTGGAGAAAGACTGCCCACACCATTGCTGATATTGAATATGGAAAGGAGTTCTAAGCCAAGGAAGGCAAAAGACCTCTAGAAGCTGGAAAAAGCAAGGACACAGACTCTCCGCTAGAGCTTACAGAAAGAACCAGCCCTTCTGACAGCTTGACTTTAGCCCAGTGAGATTTATTTCAGACTACTGACCTTCAAAACTGTAAGATACTAAATTTGTGTCAAGTTGCTACATTCGTGGTAATTGGTTTACAGAGGCAATAGGAAATTAATACATTATACATAAATCTGTTATCTTTTTTTTTTTTACAATATATGGCAATAAATATTCTAAAAATGGAAGACCTTGCATGAGAATGGGCAGAGATCATGGAGAGCTGGGATGGCAATATCCTACTCAACAGTCTGTCACAGGTGGAAAGGAGGAGCAGAGTGTCTTCAAAGTAGCCTGTGTCATGCCCTCTCCTATAAGGGAAGAATACAGTCTCTGAGGGCAGGTGGATAAGAAGAAAGGGATGATGTCAGAGTCGGCCTGGCCTTGAGAAACTACTCCAAGGCTTTAGTTTAGAAAGAAATACACAAAAGACATTTGAGGAAAAATTGTCACAAAAATGATTGAAGGCACTACAGAAAATAATGAACATTTTTCGGAGAAATACAACTTCAGCAAGATAAGTGATCTGTTACTTTACTTATGGGAATTAGAAGTTTGTGGGGTCTTTAAATTTTTTTTTGCCAATTATAAAACATAGACACAGTTTGAAAGAAGAAAAATGAAAACTAATATTTCAATTCTGATTTTAGAACATTTGTTTTGAAATCAGAGGTTTTTATTGTTTGTTTAGAAAAGAGGATCAGAAGAGAAGGCTAAATGAAATGGCAAATGGAGATTGCATTACTGCTTCTACATATCATATCTCAGAGAGGGGTGAAATAGACCAAAATATTGCTTTCTGCAGGGTAAAAATTACAGAACTAAAACTATGTAACAAGGTCAAATGTATGTATATTCACCATCTCCTTCCTGGCCCAACTCTGGAAAATGTGGGTTGGCCCTTTGGACACTGTACACTATCTCCCTTCCCACCCCCATTCTTCCGTCTTATTTTGCAGATGAGAGAAATTCATATGAAAGAAGAGGCAGAGAAATGATGGGTAATTTGCCTTGGAAAGGCTCATTATTTACTCATAAGAAGTGAAAAAGAATATAGGCAACAGAACAGGGAAATTAAAAGGAAAGAACAGGGCTACATACCCTGGGTGCCAGAGCTTGGGGAGGCCAAAGGTGAGGAATTCTTGGAGGCCAGCAGTTCAAGAGTAACCTGGGCAACATAGCGAGACTCCATCTCTAAAATAAAAATACAAAATAAAAAAAAAATTATTCGGGCATGATGGCACATGCCTGAAGTCTTAGCTACTCAGAAGGCTGAGGCAGGAGGATTGCCTGAGCCCAGAAGTTCAAGGTTACAGCGAACCATGATTGCACCAGTGGACTCCAGCCTGGGCAACACAGTGAGACCCTGTCTCTAAATATTAGTAATAAAAGGAAAGAGCAGAGCTTCTGCCAACCCTGTGTTACAAAAGATTTTGATTAGGAGAGTTTTGAGTAAACTGTTGAGGAGATTCAAGGGTATCTCTGGGTGAGATAGTTACTGAGAAGAAAGAGAAAGTGGTATTTGTGTGTTATGGACTGGATCTTCTTGAATGTTTTTGAGCAGTAAATTATTCCTTTTGATAATTAGACTGTATGTGCTTGTTAATGTGCTAAAACGGTGAGACTATGCCAAATGAAACTCATCTGTTTATTTGGGTTACAACTATATGCCACAGTGTGCTATCATCAGATAGAAAATATTGCTAGTCATGTTGGTTAAACCCAACTCTTCCTCCTCCTCCAGCAGCACCCTTGCGACTGAAGACAGCTGGAGAAGAGTACCCGATTTTGTTGGTGAATATTTTCCCTTTGAATTTGATACCACAGAATTCCCATAGGAACTCAGTAGAAGCTAAAGATTCAACCTCATCTCCTTAGTAAATTCCCTTTTTCATGCCCAAGATAATTGTTTCACTTTTTCTTTTTCTTAAATTTTCAGCAGACTCAATGCTCCTTTCACTAAAGGAGGATTCAGAAGAGAATTTTTCCTAATCTTCAGTTAATTAGGCCTTTGCCAAGGAGGACTGTCTACACTAGGCCTCGCTGCCTTTCACAGCCGGGGAATTGGCTTAACTTTTGTCTAGGGCAACTCTTAATCTAATGTGCCAGAATTTGTCCTCCTTGACTTTTCAAGGGAATCACTTTATTAACTACCCCCTTGTTTGGTATTATCAACACATTTTCTCTCTACTTAAACATTCTCATCCCTAATCAAATATTCTGTAACATCTTCCATCTCAAAACAAAACAATGGCAACAATATCTCTCTGTCATCTCATTTCTCTTCTTCTGTATGTAGCAAACCTGCTTATAAGGTTTGTTTAGATTAGTTGTCTATACTCTCTCATTACCCATTAACACTTTTACCTGCTCCATTTTTTTTCCCCCGCAGTGCTTATTTGAACTTGCTTTTGCTAAGGTAATCTTCCGAAATCTGATCATCAGTTCTTTGTCTTCATATTATCTGCCTCTCATGTAACACAGTTAACACGGCTTCTTCACTTGGTTTCCAGAACATTCTCTGAATAGACTCTATTCTAGGCACTGGAGCTCAGAGCAAAGAGAAGTAATTTGCCACTCTTATGGAGTTTACTTTTAGACAGATAATAAACACACATAAATAAGTAACACATATGGTGAAAAGTGCTGGGGTGAAAAATAGAATATGAGGATGGGAAGAATGTGCTGGCATCACAGTTTTAAATAAGGGCTTAAAGAAGTCCTCATGAAGAAAATGGCATTTGAGCAAAGAACTGGAAAGAGGAAGAAGCAAGCCACGAGGAAAGTGTTCTGGGTAGGAGGGATAAGTACGTAACTCCACCTCCTAATATGGCTTCTACATACTTTGCTTAATGAAACTGCTTTCCTGAAACTCACCAATGACTTTTGTTTGTCAGTGGCATTTCTAAGGCTTTTTTTTTGTTCATTTCTCCTTGACATCTCTGCTCCATTTGACTCTGTTAGTGTTTCTTCTACTATTTATCTTATTGTCCAGTTGAGATAATGGTTTTCCTTTATTTTCTGATTTTTATTTCATTATCATTTTTAATAGTTTCTTTTTCTTCCACCTCTAAACTTGTAATTTGTTACCCTTTCCCTTTGTATATATGTTTTTTTTTTTCAGTTTTCTTAAGTCAAAGTGCCTGTTATGGTATTTTCCATGTGGTAGGTACTTAATATATCATTTTTTTTTGAAAAATTCATTAGAAATCTTTTCCACTTTCCCAGATTGAGCTCTCACTTCTCTGCACATACGTCCTAGTTCTTCTGCTGACCTAACATTTTTCCTGAGTAAATGCTCTAATTTTTCAAGACCATCTTGGGCTTTTTTGCTTGATTGATCAAATTCTGTCTCATTATGCTCCCAGTGCTTAAAATTGAACTGATGCCCCTCCCCCAAGTCTCCTCATCCTGGCAACCTTCTTTCTCACAGTGGTTTCAGGGATCTTGCTGTCTAGACTTCAAACCTCAGAGCTGGTTTTAGCTTTTCCCTCAGATTCATTTCATATTAATTCTTCCTAAACAACATTTTTTTTTTTCTTGAGACATAGTTTCACTCTGTTGCCCAGGCTGGAATACAGTGGCATGATTTCGGCTCACTGCAGCCTCGGCCCACTGGATTCAAGCGATCCTCTCACCTCAGCCTCCAGAATAGTTAGGACTACAGGTGCACACCACCATCTCTGGCTAATTTTTGTGTTTTGGTAGAGACAGGGTTTTGCCATGTCGCCCAGGGTGGTCTCAAATTCCTGGGTTCAAGCGATATGCCCAGCTCAACCTCCAAAAGTGCTGGGATTATAGGTGTGAGCCACTGCATCCAGCCAACAACATGTCTTGAATCAGTTTCTTCATTTTTATTTGAAAAAAAAAAAATTAGAACAGATCACATTTTAGATCAGGTCTTTATCTTTTTTTTTTTTTTTTTTGACTGCTATAGTTGCCTACTCTCTGAGTTGTGTTCGTTATCTCTTGTTTATTTTCTTAGCTCCTATTCAGCTGATGAAATAAATCTGGCTCCATCCTGTTTCTTGTGTCGTCTTTGTTGTTTGTCTTATTCTGCCCAGAGTAGCCTGGTTACTGTCTACTGGATATACTATGAAGCACTTTCCCTGTCTGGAATGACTTTTTTACTTCATTCTAAGTCCTATACATGCTCCAAGATACAGATCAAAAGAAAGACTAATTGGAAATGACTTTCTTTCATGTAGAAAGTCTATTCTATTCTCTCTCTGTTTCTCTCCTCCTTCCCCCTCCCCGACTAAACCCTGTATCGTTTATCATCTCTGTAACTAACCTAGCCTTGTCTTTTATTTAACTGCCATTCCATTTTTATATGCCCTGTATCTTCAACTACATTGTAAGCTTCCTGGGGAAGAGAATGCTGTTTATATTTTACTGCATCCTCTACAGTACTCAGCATGGTACCCTGCTGGTGGGAGGTACTGAGAAAAAGCATTTATTGGTTGGCTATTGGAAATAAATAATAGCCACTAATTAAACACTGAATGAGTGTTTCAAGCCCATGGGATGTCCTTACATGTATGTCACACAAAGGTATTAAACTCAAAGTGAGCAAGCTGTTGCTGTTGTCTTCCTCACTGTTCTCCCTGGGAAACTTGCTCACCTTCCTGGGTTGCCTCTCTCTGTTCAGTGATGTATTTATCCTACCAATCACCTAAATAAAATCTTGAAGACATTCATTTCTCCTAGTTCTATTTGTTGTTGTATCCAGTCATTTGCCAAATTCTATTAATTTTAACTCATTTCTGGTAACTCTGTCCCATTCTCTCCCCTGTCCTCCACCATTGTTCTAGGCTTAGGTCCTTTCTCCTGAGTTGTTGCAATGGCTTTTCCTTCTGTTCTTGAGATATTTTCTTTCTCCCAATCTTTTGCCTTATTCATATTTCAAAATATTTATGTATTTATTTGATATTGTTAACTATACTTTGAAAAAATACATATAAATTCAGTTTGAAGAATAATTATAAAATGATCCCCCATCCAACAACTCAGGTTTAGAAATAGAATATTGCCTGTACTCCCTATGTGCCTCTTCCTTATCACAGTCGACTCCCTCTCACCCAGAAGAAAGCACGTTCCTCGATGTTCGTAATAATGTTTTCGTTTCTTTTCTTTGGAGTTACCACTGATGGCTGCTTCCCTAGAGAAAATAGCTTAGTTTTGAACTTTATGTAAATGAAATTATACTGTATACTGATGGATCTCTGTGATTTGCTTCTTTCACTCCCCATTGTGTTTCTGAGATTCATCCATATAGTGTCATGTTACTGTATGTTTTTATTGCTATATAGCCGTCTATTGAATGAATATTTCACAATTTACTTATCCATTCTATTATTAATGGACATTTGGATTGTTTTCATTTTTATTATTACAAACAGTGCTGCTCTGAACATTTTATGACTGTATCATGATTTGGATATGCATGAGATTGTATGAGATTTGTATTTTAGAGTGCACTGACTGGGCATGCATATCTTCAATCTGCTGTGAATGACAGGCTCTTTTCCAGTGTAATTAAACCAATTTACATTCTTATTAGCATTATTTGGATATCTACAGTATTCCATATGTTAGTAATTTGTGCTATTTTCAGGCTTTTAAAAATTTTTAATTTTTGTTTTATTTATGTGTGTGTGAGTTTAAAAGTATCTTTGGAATTTTAATTTGCATTTTGTAAATAGTGGCGAAGTTGAGAATCTTTTCATATGTTTATTGGCCATTTGGATTTTCTTTTGTTGAATGTCTATTTAAGTCTTTATATCATTTGTGTATTTAGGTTTCTCTTTATTTCTTACAGATTCATAGTGACCCTTGTATATTCTTGGGATGACTGCTGCACTAGTTATATATGATACAGATATATTTTTCTGCTTTGACTGTATTTTTTCTTTCCTTGTGATGCCTTTTAAAGGGAGAAGTTCTTATTTTTAATGTAGACAAGCTTATCAATAATTTATGAGTAGTACTCTTAGAATCTTGCTTAAGAAATCCTTTCCTACCCTGAAGTTATGCAGATATTTCCTATGTTATTTTCTAAAAGATTTTAATATTTAAGTCTTAGTTCATTTTTGGTATTTGTTTATGTTGCTAGGTAGAAAGCAATAGACTTTAAGCTTTTTTGGTTTTCCCTCTAGTTTCTCTCTTCTCCATTTATCTAACACTTTGCAACCAGACTCACATCCCTAAAACACAACTTGAATAGTTTGCATATAAAAATTATGCGGCATGTTTCCCAGTACACAGTAAAAATTATATAACTAAATAAACAATATTAATATAATTCAATTGCCCAGAGAAAACATCCTAACCTTTTTATCCTAAACTTGAGATGTTTATTCAGTGACCCCAATCTACATTTGCAAGTTTTTACTCACCTCTTGATTTCATAAAAAGATGTCAGCTATACTTCTGCTTGCCATTGTAGTAAAGACTCTTGCTTTGATTCTCTTACCTCTCTGTCTTAGACTTCTTGGACTTTCCTTTCAAAGCTCTTTTTTACCTCTTTATCCAGTTTTGAATGTTTAGTGTCCTATACATCTTATAAAATTTAGCTTATCCTCAAGTCCTTCCCAGGTCCCTTTAGTGAGAAATGTCTGCCCTACTCTAATAGGACTTCATTTTGTCTCTCAGCACATGGCTATGGTAAACCTGTATTGCTAGATCTGACTTTCTGTAATACCACAAAACATTTTACATTAAAGTTAGTTGCTCCAGTGGCTTTCTCTCCAGCAGATTGTGAACTGCCTTGGAGCAAATATTTAATCTTAATAATTTTTGAATTTCACAAAGCATCAAACATCATGTTGTAGAATCTCAAAAACATTTTTTGAGTCACTTCATTCATCAATTCATCCTACATATTTTCTTTTTCAAAGATTGCTTTAAGGCTATTTAATTGTAAGAGTTTTTTTCTTTTTTTCTTTTTGCAAAAATATTTTGTGAAAATAATGAAACTATAAATAAAAACATGAATGGACACTCTGAGCCCTCATTTGCTACTCTGTTCCCAGAACACATTAGGCAGGAATAGAAGATTTTCTTTATAGAAGCAGTAATCTTGGAAGAAAGACCAAGAAATACTAGTATTTGTGGATCGTAAGTCTCCCTAAAATGTTACCACTTAATTATTCTAAGTGAAGTCCACCAGTTGACAAGCTTCCAATGAGCTTTTCAGTGTTTCATGTGTCATATAATTGGACAGATCAGAATCTGTTCAATTTAGGGAAGCTTCTAATACGAAAGTCATAAACTAGCAAAAAAATAAACAAACCCAACCACATACCTACAGAAGGAACCTGAAGGAAGCAGTGACAATGTGGGAAAAAGAAAATATTTTTCAAAAATCTTGAGAGAACTAGGAGAAAACACTTTATCCAGAAAGTAAGATCAGGATGCTTTAAAAATAAAAACAGAAGACATTAATATGTTTTAGAAACTTAAAAATAAAATAGAGGAAATAAAAAATATCAAATAAAATTTTGGGAGATAAAGTAGAGGAATAGCTGGGCATGGTGGCTCTTGCCTTTAATCACAGCACTTTGAGAGGCTGAGGCAGGTGGATTGAGCTTAGGAGTTCAAGACCAGCCTAGGCAACATGGAGAAACACTGTCTTTACTAAAAATACAAAAATTAGCCAGACATGGTAGTGTGAGCCTGTGGTCCTACTCCTCAGGAGATTGAGGCACAAGAATCACTTGAACCTGGAAGGCAGAGGTTGCAGTGAGCTGAGATTACACCACTGTACTCAGCCTGGGAGACAGAGTGAAACTTTGTCTCAAAAAAAAAAAAAAATAAATAAATAAATAAATGAATAATAAATGAATGAAAGAAAGAAAAAGAAGACTATAAATTAGTATACAAATAAAAGGAAACATAAGAACATTGAAATATCAATTTGATAGGTAATAATTTCAGAACTACAGAACTGAGAAACTAAAGGAAAGAAATAAATGACTAATACAAAATATTCTCAGAATTGCAATACATCAGTAACTAGATTGAAAGATCCTACCAAGGTCCAGTTTAGTAAATGAAAAGAATCAAATTTACTCCAAAGTGAAAATCTTGATTTACAGAATATCGGACATAAAGAGAACATCTTAAAATCTTTCAAAGAGAAAAACAGAGAAAGAAAAAAAAATGTACCTTGTTTACAAAGTACTAGAAATAAAGTAGCATTGGATATCTGGATAACAAGTTTGGAAACTGCAAGGTATTATATCAAAGCTTTACAAATTCTAGTCAGATGGTTAATTAATCTTAAACATACGATAAAGCCACTATTACATGTCCCTATTTCAAGAATTAACTTTTTCTAGGAAACTACTAAATGATGTGTTGCAAATAAACAGTGGAATAAACTAAGAAAGCTAAAACTACCTGAAAATGTTTTGCACCCAAATAAAGAGAAATACATGAAATTCAGTCACAAAATATCTCAAATAGGTAGAAATAAGACAAAGTTTCCAGGAAGTGTGCGATGGGTGGTTACAGAACTGTAAATGTGCAAGAGGCCCCAAAAAGCCACTAGTTCCAAAAAAAGAGTACTGTTAATTTAAAAATGCACTGATAGGTCATTAGGTATATTTATGGGGATGGTATGTCATGGTATTCTGAGTACACCTCTGATTTATACATATGGTTCTGGCATAACCATTGATAACACATACTTTTACTCTCAGAAGCAACATAGGTAGAATATTAAATTACACAGTCACTCAAGACGTGTTGTACCATGTGAAAAATTGCATTGAAATGTTGCATTGAAAGTTTCCTATGGTGTAGGAAGAAATAACTAGAGGAAAAAAGCAATCTAAGCAAATAAAAAATGAAGCATATTTTTAATACCAAGAAGCACTAAATATTGTATAGAAAAGCAAATGTAATTATTTTTTATCAGTGAAAAAACTTATATAGATGCAGAACACAATCCCTAGTCACTAGTTTAACAAACAACAACAAAAACACACATATACAGAGACACACACACACACCTATATAATATATATGTACATACCTATGTATATATATTATTTATATAAAATTGGACAATGGAAAAGGGACTGAGGGCTCTTAAAGATACATTCAACTGTAACAGAAAATGACAACTCAATTTAAATTTAAATTTTGTATCTCTCATAAGAAGAAGTTTTGAGATAGGGAAACTACAGCCGTGGTGCTGGCAGGGATTGGGCTCCACTTCTCCATGAATGTTAATTCTACTCTCTGTTCTTTTGGCTTTATGCTCAGGCACATATCAAGATAGCTGCAGAAGTTCCAGTGATTGCATTTAATTATGATAAAATCCAGGCACAGAAAGCAAATCCACCTTCTGATACCTCTTATAATCCAGGAAACCTTTCCCAGTAGCTCCCCAGCTATCTTTCCTTAAGTCTTTATGACAAGGTTTAGTATCATACTTACACCTAAAACTAATCACTGTCAAGGAGAATGGACTACCACAATGACATAGAGTCTTAGACCCAGGGTAGACATTGGGTAGGCATCCAACATTATCTGCTGAATTTAGGAAAGGAGGTGCTGAGAGGTCGTGAGAGCTATGTTTTCCTCCATCTAGGAAGTTAGTAGATAACTTTCTAATATGATTAATTAAGATATTAAAATATAAGTTATTTAGAAAAGTGGTGGTCAGTTACAGTAGAGAGTGCTCTAGGGAACAGGCAGGAAGTGAACAAACAAGGATTTTTTTTTTAAACTTTCAAATACATACATGCATATTGTTTAAAACGTCAAATAATGTTAAAAGACATTATTTGACGTTTTAAACAATATGCATGTATGTATTTGATAAAAATGTTATGTACAAAAATAAAATCACAAGTATTAAGCCTAATACTATCTAAAATTTTAACAGCATTATATTCCTCTACAGTTTTCTATTACCTTTAGTCAACTTTTTGTTGAAATATATTCGTGTTTGAAAATGTTTACTATTGTAAATCAGGAAGGATGATCATTGGTTCATTTGATATACTTTAGACACATTTATAAACATTGAATAATCTGGGGTTTAAGACAAGCTATTAGGAAGAAAGTACTAAAGGATTAAAATGGTCATTCTAAATGTTGCATCACGTATGAATCAAATGGAGAGATTTTATAAAATCTCAGTGCTTGGACTGTACCCCAAACCAACAAAATAAAAACTTTTGGAGGGGGTATGGGGACAACTACACAGACACGGGTAGTTTTATCTAGAAATCTCTTCTGGTGCTCGAGTGAATACCAAAGTCTGAGATTCGGATAAATTCTTCCCTCTTCCTCCCTACTTCCCCAAAATTAAATCATGATTTAAAAACATTTGCTGTCTGTAGTGTAAGTTGAATCAAGATTAGAATTATATCATTTATCATACTGATTACCATCCTCTTTGCATCTTCTCTTATCTCCAGTCCACTCCCACACTCCTGCCACTATCCCTCAAGGCAAGGAATCTTAGGAAGCACAAAGATTATAATTGTAAAATATTGTTCTTTCTTCTTACTTACTTTTACTATAACCAGTCTTCTCTTTCCTCTAGAGAAGCAAAAGATATCCCATCTGTCCTGTCCATTCTGAATGTTCTGATTCCTTAGATGACCTTGCTTTCCTTTCAAATGTATAATTAATATCTTGTACATTCTTGTGTTACTCATATTTGGGTTCTTTCATATAGTCTAGTGGCTTGTACTTTTTTTTTTTTTTTTTTTTCTGAGAGTCTCACCCTGTCTCCAGGCTGGAGTGCAGTGGCAGGATCTCGGCTCACTGCAACCTCCACCTTCCGTGTGGAGCTAATTTCTTTCTTTTTTTGTATTTTTAGTAGAGATGGGGTTTCACCATGTTGGCCAGGATGATCTCGATCTCTTCACCTGCCTCAGCCTCCCACAGTGCTGGGATTACAGGCGTGAGCCACTGCACCGGGCCACGGCTTGTACTTTTTAACATTGAAAATTTTCTTTCTACTTTATGTTCTATTTTGGCAAATAGGTTAAATTTAGAGACTAAATATATGTAATTTTCTTTTTTTTTTTTTGCATTTTTTTTATAATGGGCTTGTATTTTATATCAGTATGTGTCATTACAGGAGAAGCAAAATTTATCATTTTCAAAAATTATTTGTGAAAATGGATTTGAGTCTTTAATATATCTTTCTATTATTTTACCAGTAGAAAAGTGCATTCAATTTACTTTTTAAAATCAAAACCAAACTTGACAAATACATTGTACTGTTATGCCATCTGTAGCAAGCTGTTGTAATTACCCATCTGTTTCAAATTGCTGTTTTGCTAGTACATTCTTGCTTTTGGTGTTTTGCATAATTAAGTTCATTAAAGCAACACCCTTGAGTTTTAATATTTAGGGTAATATTTTTGAACTCTGCTGTTTGGGAGAATATAAGTCAGTATGTGGAGTTTTGATGAAAGTAGATATTGTATTCCTCACTGATTTGTGTTAATTTGATACACGGTCTTTTAAAACTAAACTATCGTGCGATAATGCATTGTGTAACCTGCTATCTTGAAAGATTTTATACTAAATGAAAGTTAGGCTAAGTGGAATTGACAAGTAATGATAACTTTGATTATATTCTTTTTCTTACTGTGCTTTATGTAAGCATTTAATGAATATTCATCTGAATTTATATTTATTTTCATTTTGCCATTGATAATTATTTTCTCCTTGCATTGTATAGTGTTACCTGTATAATATTTTAGTATTCTTATGATTCAAAAATGCTTTATATAGTTTGTATCAAAATATACTCTTTTACTTTTTTTAAAAAATTTAAGTTCCAGGGTTTATGTGCAGGTAAACATGTGCCTTGGTGGTTTGCTGCACCTATCAACCCATCACCTAGGTATTAAGCCCAGCATACATTAGCTACTTTTCCTAATTCTCTCCCTCCTCCAACCCCAACCCAACCCCTACAGGCCCCAGAGTGTGATGTTCCCCTCCCTGTGTCCATGTATTCTCATTGTTCAGCTCCCACTTATGAGTGAGAACATGTGGTTTTTGGTTTTCTGTTCTTGCATTAGTTTGCTGAGGATAATGGCTTTTGGCTCCATCCATATCCCTACAAAGGACATGCTCTTATTCCTTTTTAAGGCTGCATAGTATTTCATGGTGTATATGTACCACATTTTCATTATTCAGTCTATCGTTGGTGGGCATTTGGGTTGATTCCATGTTTTTGCTATTGCGAATATTGTTTCAGTGAACATACATGTGCGTGTAGCTTTATAGTAGAATGATTTGTATTCCTTTGATTATATACCCGATAATGAAATTGCTGAGTCAAATGGTATTTCAGGTTCTAGGTCTTTAAGGAATCGCCATACTGTCTTTCACAATGATTGAACTAATTTACATTCCCACCAACAGTGTAAAAGTGTTCCTATCTCTCAGCAGCTTTACCAGCATCTGTTGTTTCTTCACTTTTTAATAATCACCATTCTGATTGGCATGACATGATATTTTATTGTGATTTTGATTTACATTTCTCTAAGGTCAGTGATGTTGAGCTTTTTTTATATGTTTGTTGGCCACATAAATGTCTTATTTTGAGAAGCGTCTGTTCATGTCCTTCATTCATTTTTTATTGGGGTTGGTTGTTTTTTTCTTGTAAACTCATTTAAGTTCCTGGTAGACTCTGGATATTTGACCTTTGTCAGATGAATAATTTGCAAAAATTTTCTCCCATTCTGTAGGATGTCTGTTTGCTCTGATGATAGTTTGTGTTGCTGTGCAGAAGGTCTTTAGTTTAATTAGATCCCATTTGCCAATTTTTGCTTTTGTTGCAATTGCTTTTGACATTTTCATCATAAAATCTTTACGCATGCCTATGTCCTGAATGGTATTGCCTAGATTTTCTCCTAGGGTTTTATAGTTTTGGGTTTTACATTTAAGTCTTTAGTCCTTCTTTAGTTAATTTTTGTGCAAGGTGTAAAGAAGGGGTCTGGTTTCAATCTTTTGCATATGGCTAGCCAGTTCTCCCCAGTACTATTTATTGAATAGGAAATGCTTTTCCCATTGCTCGTTTTTGTCAGGTTTGTCAAAGATTAGGTGGTTGTAGATGTGTAGTCTTATTTTTGAGGTCTCTATTCTGTTGCATTAGTCTATGTGTCTGTTTTTATATGAGTACCATTCTCTTTTGGTTACTGTAGCCTTGTAACATAGTTTGCAGTCAGGTAGTTTGATGCCTCCAGCTTTGTTCTTTTTTTCTTAAGATTGTCGTGGATGTACAGGCTCTTTTCTGGTACTACATGAATTTTAAAATAGTTTTTCCTAGTTTTGCAAAGAATGTCAATGGTAGTTTGATGGGAATAGCAATTGAATCTATAAATTGCTTTGGGCAATATGGCCATTTTCATGATATTAATTCTTTCTATCCGTGATCATGGAATGTTTTTTTTCATTTGTTTGTGTCCTCTCTGATTTCCTTGTGCAGTGGTTTCTAGTCCTCCTTGAAGAGGTCCTTCACTTCCCTTGTTAGCTGTATTCTTACATATTTTATTCTCCTTCTAGCAATTGTGGATGGGAGTTCATTCATGATTTGGCTCTCTGCTTGCTTGTTGTTGATGTATAGAAATGCTTGTGATTTTAGCACATTGATTTTGTATCTCGAGACTTCGCTGAAGTTGCTTATCAGCTTAAGGAGCCAAAACAATGGGATTTTCTAGATATAAGATCATGTCATCTGCAAACAAAGACAATTAGATTTCCTCTTTTCCTATTTTATTCCTTTCTCTTGCTTGATTGCCCTGGCCAGAACTTAGATTACTTTGTTGAATAGTAGTGGTGAGGAAGGGCAGCCTTGTCTTGTGCCAGTTTTCAAGGCGAATGCTTTCAGCTTTTGCCCATTCAGTGTGATATTGTCTGTGGGTTTGTCATAGATAGCTCTTATTATTTAGAGGTACGTTTCTTCAATACTTAGTTTGTTGAGAGTTTTTAACATGAAGGGATGTTGAATTCTACTGAAGTCTTCTTCTGAAACTATTGAGATAATCCAGTGTTTTCTTATTTTTAGTTTGGTTTATGTGATGAGTTTATTTGCATATGTTGAACCAGCCTTGCATCCTGGCTATGAAGCCAACTTGACTGTGGTGGATAAGCTTTTTGATATGCTACTGGATTCAGTTTGCCAGTATTTTATTGAGGATTTTTGTATCAATGTTCATCAGGGATATTGGGCTGATGTTTTCTTTTTTTGTTGTATCTCTGCCAGGTTTTGGTATCAGGATCATGCTGGTCTCACAAAATGAGTTAGGGAGGAGTCCCTCATTGTAAATTGTTTGAAACTGTTTCAGAAGAAATGGTACCAGCTCCTCTTTGTACCTCTTGTAGAATTTAGCTGTAAATCTTTCTGGTCCTAAGCTTTTTTTTTTGGTTGGTAGACTATTTATTATTGCCTCAATTTCAGAACTTGTTTTTGGTCTATTCAATTTCTTTCTGGTTCAGTCTTGGCAATGTGTATGTGTCCAGGAATTTATTAATTTCTTCTAGATTTTCTAGTTTATTTGCATAAAGGTGTTTATAGTATTCTCTGATAGTTGTTTGTATTTCTATGGGGTCAGTGGTGATACCTCCTTTATCATTTTTTATTGTGTCTATTTGATTCTTCTCTCTTCTTTATTAGTCTAGCTAGCAGTCTATTCTTTATTAGTCTAACTAGCAGTCTATTAATTTTTTCAAAAAACCAGCATCTGGTTTCATTGATTGTTTTGAAGAATTTTCTGTGTGTCTGTCTCCTTCAGTTCTGCTCTGATCTTCGTTGTTTCTTGTTTTCTGCTAGCTTTAGAGTTTGATTGCTCTTGGTTCTGTAGTTCTTTAGTTGTGATGTTAGGTTTTTGATTGGAGATCTTTCTCACTTTTTGATGTGGGCATTTAGTGCTACAAATTTTCCTCTTAACACTGCTTTATCTGTGTCTCAGAGATTTGAATATATTGTCTCTTTGTTCTCATTAGTTTCAAAGAACTTGATTTCCGCCTTAATTTCATTATTTAGCCAGGAGTTAATCAGGAGTAGATTGTTCAATTTCCATGTAGTTGTGTGGTTTTGAATGAGTTTCTTAATCTTGAGTTCTAATTTAATTGCACTGCGGCCTAACAGACTGTTATGATTTCAGTTCCTTTGCATTTGCTGAGGAGTGTTTTACTTCTGATTATGTAATTGATTTTAGAATAAGTGCTATGTTGCACTGAGAAGAATGTATATTCTGCTGTTTATGTGTGGAAAGTTTTGTAGATATCTATCAGTTCCATTTAATCCAGAGCTGAGTTCAAGTCCTGAATATCTTTGTTAATTTTCTGTGTTGATGATCTGTCTAATATTGACAGTGGGATGTTTAAGTATCCCATTATTATTTTATGAGAGTCTCAGTCTCTTTGTAGGTCTCCAAGAACTTGTTTTATGAATCTGGGTGCTCTGTTATTGGGTGCATATATATTTAGGATAGTTAGCTCTTCTTGTTGAATTGACCCCCTTTACAATTATGTAATGCCCTTCTTGGTTGTTTTTTGATCTTTGTTGGCTTAAAGTCTGTTTTTTTTTTTTGTTTTTTGTTTTTGTCTTTCTTCTGAAACTAGGATTGCAACTCCTGCTTTCTTTCCATTTACTTGATAAATTTTCTTCCATCACTTTATTTTGAGCCTATGTTTGTCTTTGCCTGTGAGATGGGTCTCTTAAAATAGCACACTGATGGGTCTTGACTCTTTATGCAGCTTGCCATTCTTTGTCTTTTAATAGGGGCATTTAGCTCACTTACATTTAAGGCTAGTATTGTTATGTGTGAATTTGATACTGTCATCATGATGCTAACTGGTTATTTTTGCAGACTTGCTAATGTAGCTGTTTTGTAGTGTCATTGGTCTGTGTGCTTCAGTGTTATTTTTAGTGGCTGGTAATTTTTTTTTTTTCCCCATATTCATTGCTTTCTTCAGGAGCACTTGCACAGCAGGCCTGGTGATAAATTCCCTCAGCATTTTGTTGTCTGAAAAGGATTTTATTCGCCTTCACTTATGAAGCTAGTTTGGGCAAATATAAAATTCTGGGTTGGAAATTCTTTTTCTTCATAAATAACAAGAAATTGGGCCCCAATTTCTTCTGGCTTATAGGGTTTCCACTCAGATGTCTGCTCTTAGTCTGATGCCTTCCCTTTGTAGATGACCTGACCTTTCTTTCTTGCTGCCTATAACTTTTTTTTTTTAACTTCAACCTTGGAATATTTGATGATTATGTGTCTTGGGGTTGATCTTCTCGTAGAATATCTTACTGTGGTTCTCTGAATTTCCTGAATGTGAATGTTGGTCTGCTTTGTAGGTTTGTGAAGTTCTCCTGGATGATATCCTGAAGTATATTTTTCAATTTGGTTCTGTTCTCCCTGTCTCTTTCAGGTAGCTCAATCAGTCGTAGGTTCTATCTTTTTACATTATCCCATAGTTGTTGGGGTTTTGTTGATTTATTTTTATGTTTTTTCTCTGATCTTGTCTGCCTGTCTTATTTCAGCAAGATAGTCTTCAAGATCTGAGATTTTCCCCACTTGGTCTATGTGGCTACTGATACTTGTGGTTGCATCGTGAAGTTCTTGTGTTGTATTTTTTTCAGTTCCATGAGGTCATTTATGTTTCTCTCTAAACTGGTTATTCTGGTTAACAGCTCCTGTAATGCTTTATAGTGATTCTTGGCTTCTTTGCGTTGGGTTAAAACGCACCCCTTTATTTAAACACACCCCTTTGCATTGGGTTAAAATGCATCCTTGTCTCTTTCAGTTCATCCATCTCAGCCTCAGCCCAGTTCTGTGCTTTCCTGGAGAGGTGTTGTGATCATTTAGAGAACAGACACTCTGACTTTTTAAATTTTCAGTGTTTTGTGTCGATTTTTCCTCATCTTCATGGGTTTATCTACTTTCGATCTTTGAGGCTGCTGATGTTTGGCTAGCATTTTTGTGGGGTTTTTGCTGATGTTATTGTTGCTGTTATTATTAGTTTTTTTTAGTTTTTTTTTTATAGTCAGACTCCTTTTCCTCAGGACTGCTGTGCTTTGTTGGGGGTTAGCTCCATATCCTATTCGCCTGGCTCCCTCCTACACCTTGAGGTATCACCAGTGGAATCTGCAGAACAGCAAAGATAGGTGCCTACTCCTTTCTCTGGGAGTTCTGTCCCTGAGGGGCATTGGCGTGATGGTGTCTGGAAGGCCAGAACTCTCCTCTATAAGGTGTCTGGAGACCCCTGTTGGGAGGTCTCACCCAGTCAGGAGGCATGGGGTCAGGGACCTGGTTAAAGAAGCAGTCTGGCTGCCCCTTGGTGGAACAGGTACTTTGCATTGGGTGGGATCTCCCTGGTCTGGACTGCCAGGACTCCTCAGAGCCAGCAGGTGGGAAAGATTAAGTGCACTGAACTGGAGATCGTGGCCACCCCCTCCCCCACAGGGGCTCCTTCACAGAGAGATCAGAATTCTGTTCATAAAGCCCTGCCTGGAGTTGCTGAAATTCCTGCAGGGAGGCCCCACCCCATGAGGAGGAGAGATAAATCTGGGTCCCACCTAAAGAAGCCTGGCCACAATCTGCCACAGCTGCTGTGCTGTGCTGTGGGGGAATTCCTCCCAGTTCAAACCACCCAGTCTTCTGGCACTGGCAGGAAAAATGGCTGAAAGTGATAGTGGTCACCCTGCCCTGGGAACTTGGTCATCTTAGGCAGTCTCCAGCCTGCTGTTGCTGGCCGCCACCTGAGCGGTCTCAAGAGTCTTCTTCACAGTTCTGTGCTTGGTACTCAAGGCCCTGGTGACATGGGTTCACGAGTGTATCTTCTGATCTGAAGGTTGCACTAATCTGTGGAAAAATCATGGTTTCCCTGGTGGGGTAGCACAATCACTCACCGCCTCTCTTGGCTGGGGATGGGAGATCCCCTTACCTCATGTGGCTCCTGGGTGGACCATAGCTTCACCTTGCTTTTCCTCACTCTCCGTGGTTTGCACCAACTGCCTAGTCAGTCCCAGTGAGAGAACCTGGATACCTCAGCTGAAGATGCATGATTCACTCGCTCTATTCATTGTTCTCAGTGGAGCCACAGTGGGAGCTGCTTCTAATCAGCCATCTTGGCCCCTTCTGTTTTGCTTTTATAAAAACTTGTTATACCTTATAGTTTATATTGGGATATTTGTAAAGAGTGAACATAACTTTCTTAGGTAAAATGTACTGATTAATTAACTTGAAATACTAAAGTTCATTTTGAATGGAGATTGTATAGTTGATAGAGAACTCTCTCAGTGGCCTTACCCTTGTGAATTGTGGTAAGTGCTGGAGCTGAGGCCTCTAGTTTTACCCACCCAGTGCAGCATGCTGAGGTGATCAAGAGAGCAGAATATTGGACAATAAGAAATCTGTGTTATATGTACTATAGACCCTGTGGTGTGTGCTTATTAGTTGTGAGGGCTCACTCTCCACCTTAAATTTGATATTTGATAATTTAATAATCTGCATGAATTTTTCTTTTCATTTTGCTCATAATTAACCCTACTTGTCTCTTCATTTTTTAGTTTAATTCTATTCTAGCCATTCCTCCCTCTATGCTCCTTCTCTGAGGTGCTCTCATGAGTGTTCTCTTAGGTGCTCTCATGGAGTGTTCTCACTGACCCTGTGGTATGGCCTGCAGAAGGCTGGGCTCTACATGATTATCATCTCTGCCATGTCTCATGTTCAATTCAAGTTAGCGAACCCCAGTTGAGTGAGTTCTGTTTATTCCTTCAACATGTTTCTTCTTCATCATCAACTTCTCTGGAATACCTTGTCTGGCTCCTCCAGGCTGAGTAGGATTTGTGCCCTGACAATTGCACACCACACCTATGTTTAGCACTTGCTGAACCATCTTGTAGTCTTTGGCTCACCCACCACTCTCTCTTATCTGCCTGTGAGCTCTATGTTGGGGAGAACATTGTGTTGCTCATTTGCTGTCCAGTGCCCAGTGTCAGTCACACTGCTGGCTCTGACAGAGCACTTGGGAACCACTATGCAGGAGGCACTGGGTGAATTTCTAGGAAGACCGACATAAATGTGATGCCATTTTACTCTCAAGGAACTTACAACCTAGTTAGGGAGATAGACACACAAGCCACTAACTGTAACATAGTGCTATCTGTTTCTTTAAAAGGCTATGACAGAGAAATGTGCCATGTTGGAGTGAATAAGCAGCATGGTATATACATGATGTGCAGGGTAGAATTTGGTAAGTTCCTCCTTTCAGGAACTCTCAGTTTGCTAACCTGGACTTCATGAGGGTGTTTAGTATGTATTATAGCCATGTGGAATGGGAAATTTCTGGACAATACAAATATTTCAATAAATAACATCCATGAAGATTTACTGAGCACCAGTATATAGGCTGATGTGTTTTGCAAGATAAAAAGAGTAAGCATAGCTTTTGCTTTTAAGATAGTAACCTTCAGATGAGAAACTATGCCATTAAGTCCTAAAAAGTAAGATTTTAAAAAAGGAAAGCAATAAAGAAAATACTGGATAAGCACCAACAAGGAAGTCTGTGATAATTTTCAACCCAAGGTCATACCTGTTCAAAACCTTGGACCTCATAGCACTTTTCTGTCCATCCCATTCCACAGAATGGTGAAGTTGTATAATATGTGGAATGAACAGGTTTGTTGATATGGTTTGAATGTTTGTCTCCACCAAATCTCATGTTGAAATGTGATTCCAAATGTTGGAGGTGGGGCCTGGTGAGAGGTAACTTGATCATGGGGGCAGATCCCTCATGAATGGTTTAGCATCACCATCTTGATAATAAGGAGTTCTCACTGAGTTATTTCATATGAGATCTGATTGTTTAAAAGTCTACGACTTTCTTGCTTCTTCTCTTGCTCCTGCTCTCACCATGTGGTTTCCTGGCTTTGCCCTTTACTTCTACCATGATTGTAAGCCTCCTGGGTCCTCACTAGAATTCCAGCAGATGTTGGTGCCATGCATTCATAGCCTGTAGAACCACAATCTAATTAAACCTGTTTTTTTCAGGTATTTCTTTAGAGTGACAAAGGGAATGGCCTGGTATAGAAAATCAGTACCAAGAATGGTGTGTTGCTATAAATATACCTGAAAATGTGGAAGCACCTGTGGAACTGGGTAATGGGCAGAGGTTGGAAGAGTTTGGAGGGCTCAGGAGAAGACAAGAAGATAAGGAAAAGTTTGGAATTTCTTAGGGACTGTTAAATAGTTGTGACCAAAATGCTGATAAAAATATGGACAGTGAAGGCCAGGCTGAAGAGGTCTCAGATGGAAATGAGGAAGTTATTGGGCACTGGAGTGAAAGTCACCCATGTATACCTTAGCAGAGAACTTGGCTGTCCTGTGTTTGTGCCCTAGGGATCTGTGGAAGTTTGAATTTAAGAGTGATGACTTAGGGTATGTGGTTGAAGAAACTTCTAAGCAGCAAAGCATTCAAGAGGTGTTGTGCCTGCATCTAACAACCTGCCATCAGACATGGGAGCAAAATAAAGAGTTAAAGTTGAACTTAAAAGGGAGGCAGAGTATAAAAATTTGAAAAATTTGCAGCCTGCCCTTGTGGTAGGGAAGGAATCCAGGCAGCCTATAGAGTAACTACTTGCTAGAGAGATTAGTAGGACTGAAAGGGAGCCAGGTGTTAATAGCCAAGACATGGGGGAAAAGACCTTAAAGGCATTTGAGAAATCTTCAAGTCAGCCCCCTCTCATCACAGCCCCAGAGGCCTCAGAGGAAAGAATTATTTCAGGATCCAGGCCCAGGGCTCTTGCCGTGTATAGTTTTGGGATACTGCTCCCCTCATCTGGCTGCTATGGATACTATCACAGCTGAAAGGGCCCCAGATACTACTCAGGTCACTGCTTTTGATAGTCAAAGCCACTGTAAGCCTTGGTGGCTTCCACATGGTATTAATTCTGACATGCAGAATGCAGGAGAGAAGGGGGTTTGGCAACTTCCCCTTAGATTTCAGAGGATGTATGAGAAAGCCTGGGTGCCCAGGCAGAAAACTGCCACAGGGTGGAACCCTCATAGAGAACTTCTACTAGGGCACACAGAAGGAAAATGTGAAGTTGGAGCCCCCACACAGAGTCCTCATCAGGGTACTGCCTAGTGGAGCTGTGGGAAAGAGGCTGCCACTCTCCAGACCTGAGAATGGTACAGCCACCAGTGGCTTGCATCCTGTGTCTGGAAAAGCCATAGGGTTGGAACACTCTAGCCAATGAGAACAGCCGCAGGGACTGCACCCTGCAAAGCCACAGGGCAAAACTGCCAAAGGCTGTGGGAGCCCACCCCTTGCACCAGCATGCCCTGGATGTGGTACATGGCGTCAAAGGAGATTATTTTGGAGCTTATATAAGCTATATATATGTATATAGATTTTAAATTGTACTTTAGGTTCTAGGGTACCTGCGCAGATCATGCAGAACTGTTACATAGGTACATACATGGCAATGTGGTTTGCTGCCTCCATCCCACTATCACCTATATCTGGCATTTCTCCCCATGTTATCCCTCCCCCAACCTCCCTACCCCCTGCTGTCCCTCCCTTAGTCCCCCCCCCAACAGACCCCAGTGTGTGATGCTCCCCCTCCCTGTGTCCATGTGTTCTCATTGTTCAACACCTGCCTATGAATGAGAACATGCAGTATTTGATTTTCTGTTCTTGTGTAAGTTTGCTGAGAATGATGGTTTCCAGATTCCTCCATGTGCCTACAAAGGACACAAACTCATCATTTTTTATGGCTGCATAGTATTCCATGGTATATATGTGCCACATTTTCCTTGTCTGGTCTACCATCGATGGGCATTTTGGTTGGTACCAGGTCTTTGCTATTGTAAACAGTGCTGCAATGAACATACGTGTGCATGTGTCTTTATAACAGAACAATTTATAATCCTTTGGATATATACCCAGCAATGGGATTGCTGGGTCAAATGGAATTTCTATTTCTAGGTCCTTGAGGAATCGCCACACTGTCTTCCACAATGATTGAACTAATGTACACTCCCACCAACAGTGTAAAAGTGTTCCTATTTCTCCACATCCTCTCCAGCATCTATTGTCTCCAGATTTTTTTAATGATTGCCATTCTAACTGGCATGAGATGGTATCTCAATGTGCTTTTGATTTGCCTTTCTCAAATGACCAGTGATGATGAGCATTTTTCCATATGTTTGTTGGCCTCATATATGTTTTCTTTTGAAAGGTGTCTGTTTATGTCCTTTGCCCACCTTTGAATGTGTTTCTTTGTTTTTTTTTTGTTTTTTTTTTTTTTTTTTTTCTTGTAAATCTGTTTTAGTTCTTTGTAGATTCTGGATATTAGCCCTTTGTCAGATGGTTAGATTGCAAAAATTTTTTCCCATTCTGTTGGTTGCCAGTTCACTCTGATGATTGTTTCTTTTGCTGTACAGAAGCTCTGGAGTTTCATTAGATCCCATTTGTCTATTTTGACTTTTGTTACCAGTGCTTTTGGTGTTTTAGTCATGAATTCCTTGCCTATGTCTATGTCCTGAATGGTTTTGCCTAGGTTTTCTTCTAGGTTTTTTATTGTGTTAGGTCTTATGTTTAAGTCTTTAGTCCATCTGGAGTTAATTTTAGTATAACGTGTCAGGAAGAGATCCAGTTTCTGTTTTCTGCATATGGCTAGCCAGTTTTCACAACACCATTTATTAAACAGGGAATCCTTCCCCCATTGCTTGTTTTTGTCAGATTCTTCAAAGATCAGATGGTTATAGATGTGTGGCATTGCCTCCAAGGCCTCTGTTCTATTCCATTAGTCTGTATCTCTGTTTTGGTACCAGTACCATGCTGTTTTGATTACTGTAGCCTTGTAGTATAGTTTGAAGTCAGGTAGCATGATGCCTCCAGCTTTGTTCTTTTTTCTTAGAACTGACTTGGTTATGTGGGCTCTTTTTTGGTTCCATATGAAGTTTATGGTGATTTTTTTCCAGTTCTGTGAAGAGGGTCATAGGTAGCTTGATGGGATAGCATTGAATCTATAAATTACTTTAAGCAGTATGGCCATTTTCACAATATTGATTCTTCGGATTTAATGACTGCCCTGCTGGGTTTCATATTTGTATGGGGCCTGTAGCCCCTTTATTTTGACCAATTTCTCCCTTTTGGAGTGGAAATGGATACTCCATGTACCACAATTATATCTTAGGAATAAATAACTTGTTTTTGATCTCACAGGCTTCTAGGTGGAAGGATCTCATTTCCAAATGAGACTTTGGACTTGGAACTTGGGACTTTTGAGTTAATACTGGAACAAATTAAGATTTTGGGGGACTGTTATGAAGGCATGATTGTATTTTGAAATGTGAGAAGGACATGAGATTTGGGCAGCCAGGGATGGAATGATATGGTTTGGACATTTGTCCCCTTCAAATCTCATGCTGAAATTCCCTTTGATGTTTCGTGAGTTCTTGCTCACTTATTTCATGTGGAATCTAGTTTAAAATCTAGGGCCACCTCCTCCTCACTCTCTTGCTTCTGCTCTCGCCATATGACCACTTGTTCTCCCTTTGCCTTCCACCATGATTTTAAGTAGCTTGAGGTCCTCACCAGAAGCAGATGCTGGATCCATGCTTGTACATCCTGCAGAACGATCAGATAATTAAACCTCTTTTCTTTATAAATGACTCAACCTCAGGTGTTCCTTTATAGTAATGCACATGGAGTAACACATATATGGAAGTAAATAACAGACTTCTAAAGGTAGAGATAGTTGTAATATTTCTCCTGCATTTCTTAAGAAAATGTCAAACAGCACTGGTGTTCCTGTGATTTTTTGAAAGTCAGATTAGTGTTCATTGTCTGAGAACATGAATTGACAGATAACTATTCCTGCCAACAGTGTCAAGTGTGCCTTTGTAAACTGCCATCATAAAAAGTTTATTTCTGTCACTCTGTCAGCTCCCACTGGTAAGAAGTTATGACTGTAAGCATAGCTTATAATTTTGGAAACAGAATCAATGCTGTTTTGATGCCTTAACAATTTGTCTAGTGAGTTTCGGGAACAACTTGGTGCCGTTCCAGAGTCCAGAGATGTTAGTGACAGCAAAAGTGTTGATTAAGAGTTATTTAGTCACCTGAAATTTGGCACCTGCTTTGTGACAGAACACATCTGGTGTTATTTCATTATCTTTCAGTATTACTGAAAGGTAGTTATCATTACCTCCATTTCACAGATAAAAACTCTTAGGCACACAGTGGTTCAAGCAACATTTCAATATGTTGCATATCTAGATTTGTCTCAGCTGTCACATACAAACTAGAGAGCAAATAAAAGAGATCTCTTCTTTAGATGTTGCAAGGCTGTTTAGCCAGGGTAGAGGACTCTGACTCCTACCCAGTGAAATACTGATATGCTTTATTTGGGAAAGTATGCCATGTCTGTAGCAATTCCATGGTGGAGAACCACTGGGCCTATTCATTTTTTTAGTGCCTTGATGAATGGAATACTTTAAAAACTATAAAGAAGAGAGTGAAAACTGAATAAAAAGTTATCTGTGAATGGAAGAGAAAAAACTTAGGCATGTGAGGATAGGTTAAAGGTGAGAAAGAATGGTCATGTTTTTACTACAAGAAGAGAGGGATGAGGCAGCTGTGGAAGTGGGAAGTATAGAGTTAGGAAGGGAGATACAGAGAAGGGCTGGAATACTGTGCTCACGGAAGCTCATTATTCTCACCAGCCTTGCCACTACTCAACTTAGGCTTCTGACTTTTGCTCCAACACTGGTGTCATAACTTTGCATGGATTATTCCCTCAGTATGCCACGTAATCTAATAATTGTGTCCTTTTGCATTTGGTCAGGTGCCAAAGATTGTACCAACATTATATATCTAGTTAGTTTCCATTTGACAAAAAGGATGAAAGATGTAATGACAGATTTTTGGGATTAAACTTACCTCTTCTGGGAACCTCCAGCAATATTATTAAGCCAAGACTTCCCCACCTCTTTAGATTAATATGAAGAAAGGAAAAAAGAAATATATTTTTATATAAAATTTCCCCTTGAAACTGACAATCAGGGAAAGTCAGCTGATGAAGTCCAAATGTTTATTTTAAAAACCTTTATTGTGATATAATATGCATTCCATAAAATTCACCCAATTTAATATTTGGTAAATGCACTGGGTTATTTAATTATCACTACATTCTGGTTTTAGAATATTGCCATCTTCCCAGTGAGATTCTTGGTGTCCTTTTGCAGTTAATTCTTCTCACCTTCAACCCCAGGCAATCACCAATGTACTTTAGGTGTTGTGTACAGATTTCCCAAAGGCTTTATTTTAAGAAAAGCAAATTGGGCCAGGAAGTTCTTAGGTTGGATTTTGGTATCTCTGGCCTCAGAGGTGGAGCAGGGCTGCTAATATGAGATCAGGTATTTCAGTCTCAATTTTGTAAGTCTCTGATTTTTACCTATTATGGAAGAGAATGACCATGAACAGTGGAGGAAATAATACCTAATTTGAATTTGCTTCCAAATCTGCCACAGTTAGTTGATAAAGGTCTTTAAAAGTAGTTTGAAATGCTGAATCTTTTCTGTAACCAGCGTGTAATCTCAGGTGATCTTACATGGGAAGACTGACCTCCAGTGAAGTGTGAGTAAACTGGCTTTGTGTGTGGAGCTTCCAGCAGAGACCATCCTTGTAGCTGCAAGCTGGAGAACTTTGTCCTCACCCTCTGAAAATTTCTGTTTTCCAGAGAAACCGGTTTATCACTTGAGAAGCCTCTCATGGATTTCCAACTTTGGACATGTAAATTTCTCCTGCCAACTATACCTTATTTTTTCATTTTCCATTGAAATTCTGCTCCACTCCTGCTTAATGGAAAATCAAGTCTGTAATTTAAAATGTCCAAGAAGACTTCACTGCCCAAATAACTCCTTCTCTCAGTCCTCCACTTACCAAGCTTTTGTCATTTTAAGGATTATCCTAGGTGATGAGGATACAGGAGTAAATAAGAAAAACAATGTACCTGTTTCCCAAAAGTTCACACTGTACCGAGGATAGAGAAATAATGAGCAGATAAATAGGGTAAATTCAGACAGTGGTCAATGATTCAAAGAAATGAAAGCAGGGTATTGGGGTAAGGATGGTTGGTGGAGTTAATATAAATGGGTGGTCAGGTGAAAGTCTCTAGGAGCAGATAGACATTCTCACTGAGACTAGATCCCACAGGGGATTCAATCTTGTGAGAATTTGTTAGATGGGTATTCCAAGTGAAGGGCCAAATGTCAAGGCAGAAGGAGAGGGCCACATGCTTGGTATATGATATGGTTTGGATATTTTGTCTCCTTTAAATCTCACATTGAAATGTGGTCCCTAGTGTTGGCGGAGGACCTAGATGGAGGTATTTGGGTCATGGGGCAGATCCCTCATGAGTGGCTTGGTGCTGTCCTTGCAGTAATGAGTGAGTTTTCACTCTAAGTTCACATCAGATCTGGTTGTTTAAAAGAGCCTGGCACCTCCTCCCTCCCTCTCAATTGTTCTCTCTTTCTTACCATGTGATACACTGGCTCACTGTTTGCCTTTTGTCCTGACTGTAAGCTTCCTGAGACCTCAACAGAAGTTGAGCAGATGCTGATCCATGCTTATACAGCCTGCAGAGGCATGAGCCAAAGAAACCTAATTTCTTTATAAATTACCCACCCTCAGGTGTTCCTTCATAGCAGCACAAAACTGACACAGTATGTTTCAAAGACTAAAGCACTATTGGTGTGGTTGCACTTCAGGAAGAGAGAGAGAGTGACCCAAGATGAACTCAGAGAGGCTGAAACACGTGGAAGGGAATCTGAATTTATCCTAAGTGCAGTGGGCAGCCAGCTGGGAGAGAGGTAGTGATATTATCTGATTTATATTTAATTCATTTTATTCTAAATGCTGGGTTTAAAATCTAGGTGTCCTGGGAGGAAGCTAGGAGATCATTTGGAGGTTATCAGGATAGTGGCTAGAACTAGGGTCATACAGCATTGTAATGGTTTCACACATGTTAATTCTTAACTTGATGCTTTCTTTCTTTATTCTGTGTATCTGCCCTCCCTGTCTTCTGCTTTCTTTCATTTTTTTTTTTAAAGTAGGCCTCATTGAATTGGCTAACCTAAAGTGACGAAGACTTTAAATCATTGAGTGAGAAATGTTCTTAGAGAAAATATAATACTATCTTCTCATTTAAGAACTGAGGTAACCGAGGTCAAGAGGGAGATCAGTGACATTTCTGAGTTTACATATGTAGTTAATGGCACAGAGTAGAACTTAGAACTCTTATTGATTGCATTTTCCACTACTGTCCTGCCTGGTTTACATTCTCATACATTTATACTCATTTTTGTCTTCAGTAATGTGAGGGGGCAGATATCCTTTCAGATAGACTGGTCATTGGGCAGAGACGCTGAGCTAACAGAACAAGCTAGTGGAGTAGATCATTATATCAGCCCAAGGTGATCAAGATGCCTGAGCAAGAGTGGCCGAGAGTCAGGAAATCGATAGGACTTTAAAAGGTCAGAGTGATGAAGACAGCAGATGGACAGAACTGTAGGGGGGACATGCCAGGCAGGGAGCAGATGAACCTGAGACTGTCTGAGGGCATTACAGGACAGGCAGCAGATGGGCTGTGCTAGAATGTGGGGCCAGAAACACTGTCATTGACACTAATTACTCGTGATGGAGGTGCTTTGCAAAACATGGGGGAAAATGGCCTTATTTCATAGGACAGCAGACAAGTTCACAACAGCTTTCTACATTAAATACACTAGCTTGAGGAATCAGGGAAATATTTGCAGTTTGCTCTTCCCCTTCTTTAATACCTTGTTTGAGATGGAGATACTGATTAGGACACGCCACAGTGCCCGGCCAATGACATTTCTTCTGAGTACTGAGCATTTTCACAAATTAAAATTCCCTTTAAGACGTAAAATATTCAGAGGCAAAATGATGCATAACACAGCAGAAGAGGTGGTTTTGTATCACAAATTAGCAGGTAAATCAGAAGAATGAGATGTGGGAAAGACAACAAAACTGTCACATCGTCTCTGCTAGCACAGGTGAATACTTGTCCTCCCAAAACAAGAAGAAAGAAAGACGGATATATGTTAAATAAAAAGGACCTGAACAAATGAGGTTCAATAGAAAGGCTGTACATTTTATCTCATCAGAAAGTACTAGGTATATAATTTAGCATTGTAAAACTCAAGAGGTTTTCAGCAGTAATTATGTGTCATACACAGTGCTGGGTTTTGGTAATACAAAATTGAGTAAGTCAGGATCCCAAAGCTCAAATAGCTCACCATTTAGTCAGAGACCACATGCAAAATGAGTCTAACATTAACTGCTATTGTGGAGGGAGGTAAAAGTGCTTTGGTCACATGAAGGATAAGATTCTATGATAATAATGAGAGTAAGACATTAAATAAAAATATTAAAGTCAACTATGATCTACATAAAGATATATTGGCTAAATGAATGCATTTGCAATTAAAAAAAGAGAGGGAGAGAGAGTCTGTGTTTTGATTACCGTCTTGTGATTGGAAGTCACCAATATACTTGGTTATGCAGTGGAGAGGGAGACATCTTCTCTCTTGGCTTCTGAAGTTGTATCACTTCCGTTCCAGAGTAGCAGAATACTAAATGCCAGGTGGGTGGTTTCCAGTGCATGTGAGCAGCTGGAGAGTTGGTTAAATTGAGTATAGTGCATCAATTTGTCTGTACGCCTTTTCATATGCTGTATATTTATAAGCAGCAGGAATTAAGGATTCTTTTTAGCCTTATTGTTTGTATTCCGTCCTCACAGCCAATTCTTTCATCCCATTAATTTTCTTCTGCTTCACTTCTTTTCTTCAAATTCTCTTATTTCCTCACCACTGCCCCAAGGCCAAATTAAATTTGTCAAGAGTATTTTGTAATTCAGGTTCATAAACTTTGAATGCCAAACTGCAACTGTTTGGTTTTCACAATTTTCAGAAGCTTGTCTGGCCCTAAAACGGTATTTCTTATTTGGCTTCTGCCTTTCTCATTAGTCACTTTACCATAATAAAAATTACCGAGTCCCCTTCAGCAGTCACATAAGCTACAAAGTCACGTTCATGAAAACAAATTAAAATTTTATCCTCATTGTCTCTCTTACCCAACACACCAATATATAATTTTATTCCAGACTTGGAAAAAATAATTTGGTTGATTGATATAGCAATAAAGAGGCATTTCAGATCGACCAAGATAAAAGGCCTGACTAAACTGTCTTTGTTTCACTGTAATCTTTCTTCTGAAGTTACCAAGACCTTAATTAAATGACTCAAGTATGGTACATAAAATTTGTTCTCTTAGCAGAACTTGTACTGATTGAAGGCTGTAACTGATTTGATAGAGCTTCTGTCTTAAAGTGTCATTTTGATTTTGTGGAAACCATGGGAACAAATTTAGTTGATTGTTTCTTGGTAGCTCTTACTATTCCAGATATACACATGTCTTATTGTGGGTTCTCCCAGCAGCTGATCTGAAGACCACGCTTGAGCTCAAGGAGTCTACTTTGAAAGCTCAGAAAAAGCCTATAGGGAATGGGGAAGTGATATAGGAAAAAGAAAACAGCCAATAAATGGAGAACTATTAAGGAAGCACTACAGTGAGTGCCTAGAGCTTGATTCTGAGGGTAGACATGGGGAAGCAAGGCAGAACTCACATTCCAGGCATGAAGGAGGTAGGACAGTTGCACACCTAGTCTCGAGACCTTGATTGAAAACTGCCCTGTCCTGGGGGTATTAACTCCTTGGCACTTCTGGCTTGCCACACAGTAGCACACCCTGGCAACTCACCTATTTATCATTCTAGGAAAAACGGACAGCTACTAGTAATTGCAAGTCAGCCTGATATCAACACATAGAAAGGACCCAAGACTATATATGGGTCATCGGCAGCATCTGTTAAAACTTGTTCGCCCAACTTTAGATTATCTGAAGAACTGAAGAAAGAGAAAATAAAGTTAAACACTGAAAGTTTTACTTTCTTTTTTAGTTTCATCTGTTCCTCTCATTAGTAGTCTAATCAAGAGAGGTTAGTTCCTTCATCTTTCTGCTCATGCTCTTGCACTGGAGCAAATAGTCAGGTGGTGAGCAAAATGAAGGGAAACAAAGCTACCTGAATGATTTATAAGCTGGAGGAGCAGACCATGAAAAACCAAGGGTTGTCAGTACTGGCCTTTGCAACAAAGAAGGTGCTTTAGATGTTTCAGATGTAAATGAGAACAAATCATTGAGTGCTGGTATCACTGTCATTGTTAATATCACACATTTTTTAGGCATCTCCATTTGGATATTATACTTTCAGAGAGTACTAAAAGCAAGTCAAGCTAGTGTGCTCCTTTCCTCCTGGAATCTAAAATCAGAACCAGACACTGAAATGGACATACAAGCATAGTCCAGAATATACAAAGTGAAATACCTATGAGGGCTATGAAGGTAAAGTGAATGCGGAAATAATCCAGATATAATAAGACAAATAGTAAGTGACATTTAGCCTTGTAGTCAAGAAACTAATAGTGGTAGAGCCTTTAGTATAACGAAAAGCTTGAGCTCCATCTAAAGTGAAAATGTAAACTTATAGGGATGTGGACCCAGTGGTTATGCATCAGTCAAACTTTCCATAGTACGCATGTAGATGTTCATGTGACATTGCCAAACACCTTAAATGAGAAGGTAATTCGTACACATTTAAAATAATCTCTGGCCCAAATCTATTCAGGTAAAAAAAAAAAGCCACATTTGCTGACCAGCTACAATATACGATCAATTTAGTTGGAGACCTCTGAGACAGGGAAATGTATGAATATCAGATGACCCACAGCCAAAGGTGGGGTTGTGTGTGTCTGTGTCTATGTTCATGCGTGTGCATGAAAGACAGAGGGGAGACAAAGAATCACCTGACGTGCTTATGATGAACATAAATATATACATGCATTTATATTTGTGTGTGTATATTTATGCATACATACATACACGTTATAGAAAACAGTGAAATAAGTGTAGTTTCTGAGATTATGGTTGGGGAGAACAGCAGAGATAACTCTTTGACATACTTTTGCTATTTCAATCATATTCTCACTTCAAGGTCACTCAGCCATTGCCACATCACAGATGACTTGCCTCTGTAAGTCAAGATTGCTGCAGAAAGGATTTGCTTAGTGGGTAGGTGAATTTGGAAAGAAATATATAATTGACTAGGGCTGGCATAAAATAGATTTAAACTGCTCAGTTTGTAAGACAGGAAAACATGAAGAGGTTTGTAAGGACTTTGAATCGTAGCTTGAAAATCTAAGAAAGCCTGTATTGTGAATTCCTGGGTACTGAGTCCTAGATAGGTAGTTTGCCTATGTTACCTTATTTGATCCCTATAACAATCTTTTATGGTGTTAAGAAACCATTTTAGAAAGGGAAAACACATTCCTTTACATGTATATGTACATCGAGTTTAAACAACTTGTTCCACATTATATAAATAATAAGCATCAATACCAGCATTCAAATATAGATTACTCTCCTAAAAATATGTATACAGTCCTAGATTTTTCTAAGCAGTGAATATGATCTACATTTTTCTGAAAGTAGGAAAATCGGCATTAACTTGCATTGGTGTATGGTAAACATATTTGAAATGCAGGTTGAAGGTGTTGCTGGCTGCTGGGATCTTCAGCTAGAGCATGTGCTTTAATGATGCCTGAGCTAGCCTGACTCTGCAGTAGTCCTATCCCATGTGTCTCCTGTAGTCTTTCTAAAAGTGAATCTAAATTTCAGAGTAAGGTGTTAATCCATCAACAAACATCTCTTGTGATTCAAAGCTGGCACCTGGAGTAGGGTAGGGTAGAAGGATCAATCCTACCCAACCCAGGACTCAACCTATGGCTAAGAATGACTGTCTCAAAGCAAGCTCTGGTGGGGGTTGTGACCAGAATCTGGGAATTGATGTATGCCAGTGAATGTTAAATATGATCTGCACCCAAAACAGGGAAAGCTGGGATGGTGTGGAGGGAGGTGGGATACAGGAGATGCAAAGATTGACAGTAGGGAAGCCTAGGATCACAGAGATTCAGGGGCCAGCCAACCTGCATCTCTGGAATACAGAGGCAGTAACAACTCTCCTCACCTCTTGCTTCTCCAAGATCAGGCTCTTCTTCCTGCCTATACTTCTAGTCTGTTCTCATAATTCTCCCAATAAATGCCTAGTTTTAATTTGAACTAGCCTGAGTATGTTTCTTTTCCTTGAAATAGAATGACCCCATCTAAGGGGTCATTTTTGGGGGGAAGTGTGATGTGAGTCAATATCAAAGGCATAATTGTTCCCTTATTTGGACAAAGAAGAATAAGATGGGTCAATAATTACTTCTCATGACTTCATCATTTTAAGGATACAAAAACCTCACCCAGACCTCACCGAACAAGGAGATGGTTGTTACCTGCCTTTGTCCTTGTCATTTTAGAATTAAATGAGAAAAGCTTGAGGTAGAATTTTAATGCTATACAGATGCATATTTCTCTGGGTTATTCATTTTAAATGCTAGGCCTTATTTGTAGATGGGTGTTGTCGGGACAGGGTGCATGTCATCATTGAGGTCAGAGTTAATAGCAGTGTGTTAACAGTAGATTCTGTCAGCTCTCACTTCTTGATCCACTTGATTTTTCTTCCAAAAGTTTTAAAGAGTCATCTTTGTTTTTTGCTTCGTGTCACATAACATTTTGTATCTTTGAACAGCAACATATAATTTGCAGATCTAATAGTGTTATTTGCAGTTACACCGATTTTTATGTCTTAATCCTGTGTGTGTTAACACCTCTGCGGAATGCTGCTATAGCAGTCATTCCTATTTTCCTTCATCTGTGTGCACTGAGCTAGCAGACTGGAAGAAGGCACTCCACAAGTTAATAACTAATTGTAAAAGACATGGAAACCTATTTTAATTTACCAACAAGTAAGTCAGACTGGTTCCTTTTCTTTTCTTTTCTTTTCTTTTCTTTTTTCTTAGACAGGGTCTTGCTCTGTCACCTTGGCTGGAGTGCTGTGGCACTATCACAGCTCATTGCAGCCTCAAACCCCAGGCTCAGGCAATCCTCCCTTCTCAGCCTCTGGAGTAGATGGAACTACAGACATGCACTACTGTGCCTGGCTAATTTTTAAACAATTATTTGTAGAGATGGGGTCTTTCTTATGTTGTCCAGGCTAGTCTTTAACTCCTGGGATCAAGCAGTCCACCTGCCCAGGCCTCCCAAAGTGCTGGGCCTACAGGCATGAGTCACTGCATCCAGCCAGACTTTGTTTTTAATGTGTGATTTAGAAACACCCTAGAAACGGAAATTAGTGCTTTTAATAAAATAATTTAATTATTAATTAATATTCATTGGGTACCCTTGGAAACAGCATGTTGGATGCCAAAACAAATACTTCTAGCAAATGCATAGAAGTATAAATAAATGATTGAGAGAGCTGTCCTTTAATTTTACTAATGTATTATTGCATTCTCTCTGATGTTGGATTAAATTGAAAACATAAACTGCTGTGGACTACAGTGATTGGAGAGTGGGTTATCTTTATTGAATGCATTTTCGAAGGAGTAATGGAAATTATTTTTTCTTAAATACATATTGCCAAAATCTACAACACTATTTTGTCTGCTCTTTATCCTTGGAAATACAGTGTAATAATGTAATCGATATCTCTTTGCATCTTGGATTTTCTTACATTACTACCAAATTAGTCCCAATAACATCAGAGATTATTATAAAGTTGAGGACTAAAATACATTGTGCTGACTCTGTATCAAGCTGAAAATATTCCCTGGTGTAGGAAACTACTCCTCTTTTCTTCCTCCTTTTCTTTCCTTTAATTTGCTCCTTGCCCTCCGTTTTCTTCCCTTTCTTCTTCTGTCAAATCCTACTTAAAATGAAATTGTTTCAGTGACATTTACTTTATTCTTCTAAAATTAGAGTGTAAATATAAGAAAACATCTATGTGCTGGGGAATTTTGTTTCATTGGGAATTAGAGAATAAAATATTTTAAATAAGTTTTGCACTTGATTTTGTATGGATACTGTCATATCCTAGAATGGATGGGGATAGTATTTTTAAACTAGTAAACCAAATGCGTGTGTTTCTTTTAGGTTACCTTCCTCTATTGATGCTCGACTTCATTCATATTGGAAAGTGGAAAGCAAGGGCATAAGTGCCACCAGAAGTGGGAAGAGGATGTGATAAGGCCCTTAGGCTTCTGATAGCAGAGGCATAGTAGTGGAGGAAACTCAGGTGGTAGAAGCAAGCTATCTGATTCTTGTGTCCTAGTTTCCTCCCATCAGTTGTTGCAAAGTGAAAACAAATGCCTGGTTATAGAGAGGGAATGAATTAATGACTCCTTGCCTAGTCTGCTTGATTTATGTCATCGTAGTGATTCAGAGATCATCTTGTGACCTTCTGGAGGTACAGAGGAGACTGATCTCAAAGCCTGGGACCCTACCACACAGGCCTCAGGGAGCTCAACTTAAGCCAGTCAAGCGGGAGGACATGGCTAAGGCACAAAGGGTCCTTCATGCTACCAAGGGCAAAGGCAGAGTAGAGTGAGCAAGGGAAGATAACCTGGCCTGGACTAAGAGAAAAAGCCCAGAATTCAGTAGTCACACAGTAGCAGACAACTGAGCAAGGTGCTTGGGACAGGGTGAGACCAGATGGAGACACTGACCACAGACCCACTGGAAAATCTGAGACCTCACTCAATGCCATGGCCGCACCCAAGCTTTTTGCTGCTCTAAGATGCCATTCTGGGGACAGAAGCATTAGAATCCTTGAAAGCCTATAATTTATCCTTAAAAGACAGAAATTACCTCCTGAAGTATTTTTATAAATGGAAAGAGTCTAAAAGGCCAAAAAAAAAAAAGATGCCTTTATTGGCAAATTTAAGGGTTTTTTCCCCTTGGTTTTTACTGGGGTAGGAATATGCTTTTTTGTCCATTTTAGTGCAACATGTATAAATTTCAGCCTACTACTCACGCTTAAATGGGTAAAGATGGCTACTTCTTTGTTCCTTATCTCATCTGTGGGAGGAAGGGGAGGGCACTCCTAATGGCAGAGGCTGGATGATCTTTGTAAAGTTTTACTGAGGAATTAGACTTTTAGTATGAAGCTTCACAGTGTCAAGCTATATGGCATATTGGACTTCACAAATACCCTTTTGAAAATGGCAGACAGTATTCACTACCTGTAGAATGGGGAATGTCCTCTTACCTAGCATAGACGTGCATAGTTGCTTTCTTTCATTTCGTACTTAGATCACACAAGAATACTGCTGCTCGTGGTTTCTTTCTGGAGAATAGGAACTTCAAATATCAGGTTCTCAAGTTCTGAGTCTGAAGTTGTTTCAAGAAGCAGAAACATAGGCTTGAGAAGCTTGAAAACATAGTTGGTGATGGGGAAGATAATTAGTGGCATGTTTTTTATTATCTGCTGTTTCATGCTCCTTGAATACCCACACACACACACACACACACACACACACACACACACACACACACACACACACACACACACTCCATATTCCTGCTTTCTTTCTATCCAAGTCTTAAGCATGAGTGAAGATCCTGTTCAGGTTTCACCTCCTTGTTGAAGTCTTAGCCAATACCTCCCATCTCTTCCTTCCTTTCAACATCTATTTTACATATTTCTTATTTAAGGACTTAATTGTATTTTGCCTGCAGAGTTCTCAACAGTTTTATGAGAGATTAGTGTTTCCTCAGGAAAGATTATAAGCCCCAAGTAGATAGTGACCATGGTTTTTGATCTTACTTGACTTTTCTGGCACAGAAGAGATAACTAGTACTTGTTAACAGCAATGAAAGCCATACAGCTACCCCTAATAAACCATAGCTACTTTTAGAAATTCCTGGTGAATCCTTTTAGCTACCTTTGCTAGGTCGTGGATTCCTTTATGTTTAGTAAAAGGCAGAATATGATGAACCTGTGTGTTGACTGAAAAGGAAAGCTCGGAAGGTTTTAGGTAAAAGTAATGTAGAGTGATAGACTTAAATTAGAGATCTTGTTATTTTTTTCAAGCATGATATTGATTTTAACTTATCCCTTTTGTGTGTCAATATGAACTTGGCTGAACTCACCCTGGAAATTTTTTAAAATTATGGCGGCAGGTAAGGGATTAATTAATTTACCAAATCTAAAAGTCTGTTTCCCTACCCTCCTAGCATATGACCTTGGCATGTGTCTCACTAGCAAGCTGCTATGAATCTGCAGCATTGTGAGGAGAAACTCACAATATTTAAGAAATATGAACATACTGTTTAGATTACATTTTTCAAATATTGCACCTCCCCATTAATGTCTGACTAGAGCCCAACTGGAAAGTAATTTTGGTATAGTAGAAGTTGTAAGCCAATTTATATTATTCAAGTTTCGCTTCAAGGCTCAGTCAAGAGAATCCATCCTGTGCTAACATGTTCAATTTGGCACATTTTGGAAATGGATGGAGAGCAGTTAGAGTTCCACATTTAATTGTATGAAATATTCCAGGCATTTTAGGGTAGATTCCAATTCCAATGGAAGAATTTCATTAGACAGTTCTACCTTAAGACAAATTACACTTCCTGTCTTTTCATAAATTCCAGTAGGAATGTATAATGCAAGAGACTGGCGATTAGTTTCTCTCTGGCATGGGGAAGAAGGTTAATCATTTCACGAGGCTGAAGGAGCAAAACCAGAATTAGGATATAATTGACAAGAGAAGTACAGTTGCTATTATTCTCTGAAACTTACCAAGCAGCAATGTTTACTGAGTCCCTCCTCCTTCACATTTTGTTCTCCTAGGTTGAGGAAACCCTTCTTAACTTTTCAAAACTTAAGGGGACTGAATTTTATGTAATCCAGAAATTGTAGATTCCCTATCACTCAAAATTTAACTGGGAAGCTGTGTTGACATCATGGAACTTACAATGTCTTAAAGTCTTTTAATGCTTAACCTTATTAAAAGATGACATATTTTAATACGCATCATAATTGTGATTGCATAAATATCTTTAGTGTTAAGAAGGAAGACTGATACTGTGGGGTTTGATTATTAATGCTGTTATTACATTCTTAGTATACTCATGAAGCTGGTAATTCACTCATAATTTATTTTTATTATATATATTGGAAGCATTGTTCTAGGTTAACTGGCTCTATATTTTACAGGTTTGCATCACTAATGCCAATAAAAATCTGTTTATATTGTTCTTTGGGGACTCTGATTGCATTAAGGAATGATCAGTCTTAATTAAGTTCTGTAGTCTATACTAATTACAATCAAATAAGGCTTCACATAAAAGTGTGAAATTAAGCCAAAGTAAATGCATTTTTGATAATTAATTAGACAGCTACTAGGCATACCTTTGCAGATGTTTTTATTTTATTTTTTATTTTTAGTAACTAGCAGGAAACCTCACCTACAAGCCATTGCATTTCAAAAGGGTGCCTCTCAAAGTTGTAACAGAAGCCGTTTAGTTAATTATAAATTTGAGTGATGTTTGCTTATTTTACTCTCATGAGAACTAAAGTGTCCTCAGCTGTTGCTTATCCACCCTCCAGGTAGCAATACTATGTTTATATTACAGAATAAAAATAAGAGACTGAAGGTTTTAAGAGCATGTGTTCTATTATATTGCCTCATTTAACTTTTATGCACTGCAGTTTTTTTCATGTTTTACGCTTCCCCTGATTTCTTTTTAATGCTATAGATTCATTGGGACCATCCTGTGTGAGACGATAATGATACTTCCATCTGTACTTCCCTGGTGTGGTGATGACTCATGAAGAATTTTCTTTGCCCTTAACATTTGAGTTTTAATACTCTTGCATACAAGAAGCACTGAATTCTGGGTATAATGAAGAAACTACAAGCAGAATAAAATCACAATTTCTGGCCACCTACATCTTTTTCTGTCCTCTCATAGAAAGCACTAAATGAGATTGTGCTTTTAAAATACAACACAGTCTGGTTCCTGGTACAAGGAAGGGTTCAATAAGTGTTAGCTGAAATAATAATTACTGTTAGGATTGCATTGCATTTGGTACTTCTGGAAGTCCAGTTTTAGACCTATTAATTGGTTTTGAGCTCAGAAGGAAGAATGTATTTCATCAGAATTCTCCAACAATTTCCTTTCCTCTTCTTACATTTATTCTGCTTGGAGATGCTTCAAGTGTGGCAACTAAAACACTTAGAGAAACCCAACTTTCTGGACTGATGCAATGACTATGAAATGCCCATTCAGATGCAGTACTAAAGGCTCCAATTCAGAAATATGTTCAAATCTTTGACCATTTATCTATGTTTAGCTTCAACCCACATTTTCTAAGCCGCCTACTCATTCATTTTCTCACAATCGCTCACTTTTCTCCTCTATTTATCAACCCAAGAGCTGTTCTTCTACTTTTCCTGACTTTTATAATTGCATTCACTTTCTTTGTTCTTTTTTGTTCAAAACTTTTTCTTTTTTCTTATAAAAATACTTTTGCTTATTTTTCAGATACTATATTCATCGTTTTATTCCTGTGTATTTTCTGCTGTGTTTCTTTTTTCACCTGAGCTGTTGATCTCCAAGATCCTACCGTTTCTTTATCTCATTACTGTTATTTCTCTCTGAGTCCATATTCCAGCAAGAAGATGTGGCTTTTGCCTTCCACATCTGACTCTTTCTTTCTAGTGTGGGGTTTGTACACAATTTTTGCTTTGCCTAATATTCCTCCTTGACAGTTTGTCAATAATCCATTTAATTTCCCCTTCTTGAAGTTCTACCTCAGAATTCCTTTCATTTAAGAATCTTTTACATCTAGAGTCTGGAATATACCTCCTCATGACTGTTCCTCTAAAATCATAGACTATTCTAAGTACCATTGGGATTACAAAGTAAACCTCCTTATGTTACAGATGAGAAAACAGATCCACACTGGGTCACCTGAGCTGCCCAAGACTATGAGATCCTTCAGGAGCAGAATAGGGGACTAGGAGCCGGGTGATTCCAAACCCCATGCTGTTTCTCTTATACCTGCTGTATCTTAGCACTCAAAAGTAGATTTCTCCTTTGGTATCTCACAAGTTTTAAAAAACTTCCTTCTTGTAAGGGGCTCTTTTCTCCCCTCAGTTATTTTATAAAATCTTGGGGAGGCCCTCCTTTTATTCCATCATCCTTCATAACATCTAACACAAATTGGATTCTTAACGGGGGTTTGCTAACTGTTGTTAAATATCATTGTCTATATCACTCTAGCATTTGTATTTTCTGTGTCTTGTGTTATAGTATCTGATTCTATATCACTGTTTTACTTTTCCCCCTTTTTGCCCTATCGTTCTCTTTTTCTTGTTACTTTAAAAATTATATTTCTCCATATCATATTAACTCTCCATTTCATGCACAGATGTTTTCTATGCTTCTCATATCAATAGATTTTAGTTAAAAAATAGATAATAAAATGAGATGAATTAGTGGGTGGGAAGCTAAAACTAATACCAGGAGTGTCAATGATTGTTGAAGTCACTGACCATTTTATAGTGTCTGAATAAATTAACTCTGCATATACTAACTCAAGGCTTTTGTCCAGTTGACTGCAGTTACCTCATGAACTTTCAAAATGTTTGACATGTCTCTGGGGAATCTCTTTATTTATTGGTTTGTAAGTCAGGTCACAATGGTATGATGACCTACCTCTTGGGAAGAGTTGAACGAGAGGCTCTGTTCCAGTGCTGATTGAATGGGAAGGTCCACACATGACTTTTTAAAAATGTATGACATACAAAACTCAGAGGCATATTTTGATTGTCTCAGAGTCCTGCTCCTTTAGAGCTATCTTGAAAGGAGGTTAAAAGAGCATTCCAAGAATGAGAAAAGGTGTGATTAACTGCTCAGAGGGAGAGAGGAAGCAGGTTGCTGTATTTTTCTGCCTTTAACAGAAAGTGGAAATAGGATTATAGAGATTAGAGGGGTGTAACAATAGAAGAGTTGCTCAGATATTTGAAGTTAGTGATTAGAAATCTCTCATTTGAAATAAAGAGGAAATACATGGCATGGCAGTATTATGAAGTATAGTGCAAGATCATTACACAAAATTAATGATCTTGAGATGCAAAATCATTGCATGGGATACAAAATCATTACGTGAAATGGTCTCTTCTCTTGTAGGGCTGGAAAGATTCTGACTTCTATTTGGATCTCTTTACAGCAGCTTCTCCAGAAGTCATTCTTCTAGCCAAGACTCCTTATAAGCATCTATTTACTGTGTACCTGTCTGTGTTAGGGCTCTCCATGCATTTGCCAGCTGTTCAGTCATCACAGCTAATCCTTAGGTGAATGGTATCAGTTCCATCTTATAGAGAAGGGAAAAAGCCACAAAGCATTGAAGTAAATAACAGGCCCATAATTAAACAATAAATGTGATATATACAGGATTCAAACCTGACATTCATCAGGCTTTACAGCATTTTATTTTTTCTATACTATGTTACTTCTTGGTGCGAAAATATTATCTAGATTTTATGGATTTTAATCACAAAACCCTAACTTTTTTCTTCCATTGATGCCTACGAAATGCCCTTTAACCTCCCCCTGTTGCTTCCTAAAGGAAATGAGCCTTAAGCTGCAATTCCAGTGTTACCTTAGTGTCCTGATTGTGAAAAGATAGGAAAAGTACCTGAGAAAATCAATATTAATTGATAATTTTCTATAAATTATTTTCTTCATAAGTCAAAGAAAAAGTATCATATGAGGGTACAAAGATGACATTCTATGCATTTATACATTATAGATAGGGCTACTGACCTTCATCCACCTTCATCCTCCTTCCCATGACCCGGTGTGTGTGTACACACATGCCTACACACAAACACAAACTTATCATCCCAGGGGGAACCATTATAAGGTTATGTGACGACAGCTATTCTTTCAACAAAATCACATTAGTTGTTCTTAAGGAAACAATTGCTTATTACTTATGTGTTCATGGTTACCAAAGTCTTTCAATGTGCCTCCTATGATGGATTTTTTTAAAAGGCAGTGAAATACAAAAATACAAATACATCTCACTAGAAAAACTGCTCATCTGACTCAGGTAATTTTTCTTTCAAGAAAATTATGGTCCTTTACCGAACTTTTGAGAAATCGATTTTTAAACTCCCAGGGACAGTCTGTGTGTGTTTGGAGAAATGTTATGATGATGTTGCCCCCATCTCAAATTCTGGTAAAATAATCAGATAGCTATTGGACATTTTATTGAATGCAAATATTTGACTAAACTATCTCATTTCCTTGTGAATGTTTACTCTTAGCAATCTGTGGTCTTCATTTTGTTAGGTTTATAATGATTTGAAATGTATTCATGAATTCACTGAGTTTTTATTGTAAAATATATTTTACTTTCCTTAGGTCACTTCTATTCTAAATAGCTGTGAAGAAGTAAACGATTGTATTATCCTACTATTTATTTTCAAGTTGAATATCACATAAAGGTATCATTTACTCATGGATGAGTGCATTTTGTAACTTTTCTTACAATTCGGAAAATAATTTTACAAAATAAACATAGTCTTATTAAATAAATGCTACTGCTCTGAAAATCCTAATGAAATAGGTACATGCATTATATAGCAGAAGAGAGTCTATTCTGCCAGTCATTTAAAGCGTTATTTTATATAAGCCAGAAGAACTAGAATGTTGTCAGGCTTTTTCAATGAAAATGTAATTTCAGTGCTCAGCCAACTTATTTTAGCAATAATTTTCTTCTTGAGCCACCAAATGTTTATGAACAAGTCAGCTGGAGGAGTTGAAAGGTTCTAAAATCTGCCAAACATGTCAGTTGTTTTATGTTTAAATTCCCTAAAGAAAAGAAATGTAGGGTATAATACAGAAAATATCATCTGCTATCTTTTCTCCCCCAGGGCAATAGCTCTGTGTTGCCTTCAGCGAAACTGCCCATTTTTTACTTTGTTTGACTGACGCCTTGTGACTTTCACATCAGTGGAGTTGTGAGATCTTATAATGTGTATAGCTCAGACTGTGTATGTTGGCATTACTGCAGGAAGAAATAGATATCTTAACAGAAGTAATTGTGTACTTGTATTGTTGGCTACTCTGTCATAATTACTTTTGCAGTTGCCAAGTTTCATGAATTTAAAGTTAGCCTATTAATTTGGCTTCTATTGTAGAGAAAAATCTAGGCTTTTCAATTATACAAAGAAGAGGAAAAAAACTTTTTTTTCTAAATTATTTTGTGTGTATTACAAATAACAGAATTGTGTTGTATTGTTAGCTGAAATTTCACCTTCTAAAGACTTCATTTCTGTCTCTGCCTTAAAAATGAAATAAAAAATAATAAGTCATTGACTTAAATTACATAGTTTTGGGTGTTACCAGATTGGAGAGAAAATTCATTTAACATTTTATGTGTATATGTGCATATACCTATGTGTGTATATATACCATATTTATATAAATCATGTTTATTATGTCTTTTCAAATTATTAAGAGGAATGACCTCCACGAATGACAAGGCTGAGTACAAAACCATTTTCACACCTTTAAATACTTGAACAATAAGAACTACCTCAAAAAATTTGCCACCAAAAATTCCTTCTGAGCTGTTTTGATAAATAAATATAGGTTGTTTATGAAGGGCATGTACATTTGGCTATGACATGGCCTGGAATTTATGTACAGGAGGTTAAAGGACTCATTGGATAATCTTCCTTCTACTGGTTTGCTTGACAAGTCCCTTCTGTACTCCCTGTTCACCCTCGATTGTCAATGAAGAGAGAATAAATGCCACCGATTCCCCAAATCCTTTTAAAAATAAGCAAGATATAGCTAAATAAATATTTAGCTCAACCCAAGTTAACACTGCAACAAATTTGAATTAATTTAATATTGTATATCTCATTTTCTATTTGTTGAACATTTTATACTTGACAAAGTGCTTTCGTATGGAAAACACCGTCCATACTAAGGGACCCATTTTATACTTTCTTTGATATTCTCTATAGCCATGCAGTTTTAAAAGATTTCTCATTTCATGGATTGGAGTATTTTTGAACTAGCACTAATGTTGGACACTATGAAACTGTGATGTCAAAAACTGACATATAAAAAATTTAAAGAGAATTTTTAATGATAAAAATGTGCATTTTACTCAAATCAGTATTGCTCAAAACATTTCTTCCTAGCTGTGTAGAGGACAAGCAAATTAATATTAGGGTCATCTTAGTTTTGAAGGTATTACATTTAAATATATTAGGGTAACTAAAAACCTCTTCACGTGACATCACTGTATATGACTAATAGTGGAATTTGAATGCAAACAGACATTCCTGAGTGTAAATGTGTAGGCTGTCTCAGACCTAAGATACTGAATATTCCTGTTGTAAAAATGGGCACTATTGAATGGCGCTAGAGTTAAATTAGACATTTGCCGCTTTAAGGGATAGGCTTTGTGGGCAGCTTAAATTATGCCTGAGAATACTTAGATGGCCAAATGTGCACTAATTATCACAGGAATGTTACAATTACACCACGAAGCATTTTAGCAATTAAAAGTTTCCTGCAGATTTGAATCACATTGACATCTAATAGCGAAAGATGACCATCTAATGGAGAAATGAAGGCAAGAGCTGTATGGAAAAGACTAGAGGTGCCCAGTTTAATGTATTTCCATATCAGAGAATAAACAACTCATGGAGAAAGTACAAGCTGATGGAAGATGGCTTGTAAAATTTGAATTGGTGAATGATAAATGAAGTTTGTAGCCTGGTCAGATCTCAAATTCTATACTTGGAACATTAACTGTTGCAAAGGTACAACACAGCAAGATAAGAATTGTAGAGACAACTCGTGTCATTTTGGTGGTAGCATAAAAAGCAGAGATTAAGGCATACACAGAAATTAAGGCATACAACAGTAATGTTTCTATAGAGATCATATTGCCAATGAAAAACTCCGACAGAGAAGTCTGTATGATGAATTCATTAGGTCAGCCGTCTTTTTATTTAACTATGGAGTCACCTAAATAGCACTTTGATACTAGGTCAATTGATGTTATCATTAGTTCTTTTTATATCTATAAAACAAATATCCATTATAAAACATGGAAAATATGTGGACCACCTTTATGAGCATGATTGATACTAGTTGGCTTGGTTTCAGCAATAGTTGAGAGAGTTAGCTATCCAGATAAATTTGATATGATATCAAAGCTATAAGACTTGACAGTTTCATATCTAATCTATTATCTACTAGCAAAGGCATGAATAAGTGTTGTATAATCAAAAAAGACTGTATCCTAGGTTGGACTGGATCAGGAAAATATCCTCTGGCCAGTATTTCCATTTGCAACAGAAAGTGAAAAGCCCTTTCTGCATTCTGCACTCTTTGCAGTGCATTTTAAATGGTATAATGATAGAGGAGTGGGTGGAAATGCATCTTAATGAGCGTGTCCTCTGGCAGACAGTGAGTTGAACATGTGGAAACAAATTGATTTAAGAAGCCACTTTTTGGAAAAAAAAAATAAAAATAAGGAAATTACTTTTAACTAAAGGGAAACTATAAACAAGTCATTCAACCCTAAGGGTGCATTGTGTCTTTAGATGTCATCCAGTAAAATGTCTTCATTACCTGTTAGGAAAATTGGATTTATGACCTGTTGGACAACCTGAAGTGCTTGGTACAGTACATTAGTTAACCAGGTGGAAATAAACTCCCTTATAATGAGATTAATTCTGACTATACTGTTTTGTTTGATGTGGCTGATTTCTCTGGGATGTGTGTGTGTGTGTGTGTGTGTGTTTTTCTCTTCAATGTAAAGAGATAAGAACTCTTATTTTCTATGAGAGTTTATCTTATAGATATTATATTTTCATGGACATCACAATTTGTGAAACATTTTTATTTTACATAAATGTGGAGAGTATAATAAAAAAATCACTTGCATATGAAGGAGATACTGCCAGTTCATAAATTGTGCCTGTTATAAACCACTAGAGATTAGGTGACCTTAAAATATTTTCTTTTTACTTTTTCATTTTTGAATGAAGTCCTTTGTTCCACATACATGTACAAACTGCGGTGTAATTTCTATCATTTGAAACATCAGCTTGGTTGGTTCTGTAAAGGTTGACATATAAATGCTTTGACAGTCTGTAAACCTAATTTGCCACGTGGGGGCTCTTTGTTCTTCTGCAGACATAAAAGAACAGAATAAATTAAAAATCACTGGGGGGTAAATTCACTAACTCTTTGAGGCTATGTGATCTCTGGAACCAACATTTAAAATGTAGATTAATTTTGACATAAGATTGATATTAAGTGTCAGAGAGTGAGGGTGGGGAAGCATAGTTTGCCTCTGGTGACTCTTGTAGGAGTGTGGATGTAGGAATTGCTTCCCATGTGTTGCTAATACATCTTAGACACTGTTCACAATGGAGCTTATCATATACAATTTTCATTATTTGCTTGCCTTGAGTCCTTGAAGGTAGGAATTCTTTCTTTTGATTTTTAGGTCTATAGCAGTGTTTCTCAATCTTGGGACCACAGACTCTTTGAACCAGATAATTCTTTGTGGTGGGAAGCTGTTGAAACCTTATAGTATATTTAGCAGCATATCTGGTCTCTACCCAACAGGAGCCAGAAAAGCCTCCTCCGCTATTCATGTCATATTAGTCTGTTTTCATGCTGCTAATAAAGATATACCTAAGACTGGGTTATTTATTAAAAAATAGAGATTTAATGGACTCACAGTTCCATGTGGCTGGGGAGGCCTCACAATGATGGTGGAAGGGGAAAGGCTCGTCTTACATGGTAGCAGACAAGAGAGAATGAAAACCAAGCAAAAAGTGAACCCCTTGCAAAACTATCAGATCTCATGAGACTTATTAATTACCATGAGAACAGTATGGGGAAAACCACCCCCATAATTCAATTATATCCTATTGGGTGCCTCCCACAACATGTGGGAATTATGGGAGTTACAATTCAAGATGAGATTTGGGTGAGGACACAGCCAAACCATACCACATGTCAATCAAAAATGTCTCCAGACATTGCCAAATGTTCCCTGAGGGGAAGAGCTCCGTGTTTGGCACACAATTGATATTTCATAAACGTTTCCTTAAGATGTACATGTAGCTATTGCTGCAGCATAAAACAACAACACTTTTATCAGATAATCTAGGAGGCTGTTCTTATCTAATTCTGAATTAAATTAGGGTGATTTTTCCTCCTTCTTCTACCCTCACCACCTCTCATCCTTCCCAGACCTAAGCTTGAGGTCTCATAACTATGCAGTTCTGGCCTAGCACTGACAAAAGGTCATCTCACTGTGTAGACTTCTTCAGTTCATTTTGATTTGAGGATATATGTTGTCCATTATGATCAGATACAGAATCATTCACAGAAACCCTCATAGTCAGCAACAGTGGAAGAAACTAGATACTGGCACAGTGAAGATGAGTCTGCTACTTCTGTTACATGTGTATTTCCAAAATAGTAACACTATATCAATCTTCATATCTAAGCAGTCAAATTTAAAAGAATCTCATCTCCACCTCTCAACTAGATGACTTGGAACAATTCTGCTGAGTTCTGTGATGTGCCATTTTCTTACTAATAAAATAACAGTAATATCTACCACCCCTGACACTGTTACAGGACTCTGCTGTGCCCTACCATCTTTTCTGTATTGGAAGACTTATCACACTTGGTTGTAATTATTGTTTCCGTTGCCTGCTACTCTGGCTGGCCTGTAAGGTGTGTAAGGGGCAGGCTCATATTGTCTGTTACCATAGTCCCTGCTGTAGTGCCAACATACATTATTTCTGAAATGAAGAAATGCAAGGGTTTTCTACTAGTGTACACTATATGAATGTAGTCATCATTTATTTGTTCTATAAATATTGCTGAATGCCTACTTATCAAAGCCCAGTTTGGGAGTTCTCTAGACCCAGGAATACAGTGGGTCATAGATGAGACAAATTTCCTGCCCCTCATGAAGCTTGCATTCTAGTGGGCAAGCCATTCAGTAAGAATTAAAATATCTGCCAATCTATATCACTATCTAATTTCAGAGAGTGGTAAGTAGCACAGTGGGGTGAGAATGATGAAGAGTGGCAGGAAAAGGCCTCTCAGGAAGTAATTAACATAGTAATTTTTATCATTATCATGATTAACATTATCATCACAGTGATATTATTAGCCTTTCATTAGTAGAACTTGTTCTTTGATTTATCCTCCTAATAGTGATTCTGAACTATTTACATTCTCTGACCTACTTCCCCTTCACACCAACAGGAGGAAGTGTATGACTTTCCAGAGCCAGGAGTAGATCATTTTGCTTTGACATAGAGATTTTGATAATGCAATGGATCAAATCTGTGGGCTTAATCCAGCCATTCTGCACTTGAGGCCATCTGTAAGGAGGCTTTACCCCTAAAGCTTTATATTCCATTTGTTTCCTAAACAGCTCCCTCTTTCCTTTTTATCTTTTTCAGTTAGTATAAAGAAAGCCAATTTAGTGAGTTATTTCAAATCCTTTTTTAAGCTCTTCTTATAGGAGGGTTTCTGAAACTTAGCCTTTTGACATTTTGGCCTTGATAATTCTAAGTTGTGGGGGGGCTGTTCTGTGCATCGTGAGATGTTTGGTGGCATCTCTGACCTGCACTCACTAGATGCCAGTAGCACCTGTCTCCAGTTGTAACAATAAAAAAATGTCCCCCAACATCGCCAAATGTCTACTGGGGGCAAAATAGGCCCTGGCTGAAAAGCACTGCTTCACAGGAAGCTTCTCCGTCTTTCCAACTCTGGTGCATTGTGTCTCCAGCAGGTGCACGCACTGGTGTTTGCTTGTGCAGCACCACAAGCTCCTTTTCCCTGTCCAGTGATCTGAATCCCATCCATCCTTCATGACCCAGCTAGAGCCACATCTACTGCGTATAGCCTCCTCTAAGCACTAGAGTCTGTTCCATTTATTCTATTTCTCAATTCCTATTTCATTTCTTTTGTTTGATCACTACCATCTTCATCTATTAGATCAACCCATCATTGTTTGTTAAAAGGATTGCATTTCGTTATCTTTACAAGATTATAAATTCTTTGAAAAGAGAAACTATACTTTAGTCAGCTCTGCATCTTCATAGACCACATAAAAATACTTGAAATATGGAGACTCAGTAAGTAATGGGTTGAATTTAGCATCAGCAATCCTATTCACAAAAATTCCACCAACAACCCCATCATCAATCAGGGGAAGTGATAAATAACACATACAGTATAATCTTCATAACAGTCAATCATCTTGGAAAATTATATTTTTATAAACATCTTCTATAATTCAATTGTAACTAATACCATGGAGATTCAGTACTGATGGAAATGAGTATTGGTGGAACTGAGTTTTTAGAACTAATTTTTCTGAAAGAAGTTATCAATCTAGGGTGATCCAGAGTTTGGTGTATCTGGCCACTTTAAATATATGGTCTTCCACTTCATCAAAAATACTCCACCTAATTGCTATCTTTTTATGCAAAAGATAGTTACATAACCACTTAAAACCCTGAGCTTGATCTTTTTGCTATTTTGAAGAGAATGTATGGAAAGTCGCATCCAATCATGTAAATCCAACATGTGTCATTCCAGAAGTGGATGGTTTGGTTTAACTCTTGAAGGAAAGTTTAATAGCTTCATGGAGAAGACTGCGCATTCAATTATTTCTTTTTCCAAATACAACTTATTATTCAGAATATTTCTAGTTGTTCAGCAAGTTCAGTGCTCATGTGGCATTCAGGCAATTACTGAATGTTGGAGAACCAAACCTGAGGTCCTTTTAATGACATTTGAGAAGTCAGTCTCTGAGTAACTGCTGAAATGTAAACCTGGGGTTTACAGAGGGCCACAGCAGTCCATCACATTCATGTGGGGGAAGCAGAGGATGTGGAGGCAGATGTAAAACAGGCAGAGAGATGCAACCAGTGGGAGAGCGATTGCTTTCCACAGCTTTCTAGTTTCTGTTTCCATTCCTTTGGAAAACCTGACTGCACACACTACCATCAGGTCATGAGTCATCACACTCATCCTTAATGTCATCTTCTTTTGCTAGTTGACTGGGTTTCTGTCACCAATACAGCCTTGACAAACAAATGTCCTGTTTTCCTAGTGAGAAAAGTGAAGTTCAAAGATGCTAGTAACTCCTTCAGGATGGTGAAGCCAAGACATGGTCGAGGAAGGCTTCAAACCCCATGCTCAACATTCACGTGTCTCTGCAACTACTCACGTGGTTGTGGTTTTCATCAGCCAGGTGTAGTGGGGCCAAGAATAACCCTGCAGAATGAATGTATTGCGAATGGTCTAGTGCTTGGGGACTTGCATGATGGTAGGCATTTTCTAGGTGCTGTTGAGTGTGGTCAGAGCAAGGCTCATTGCTTAAGACACATTTTTTCACCTGTCGGCCAAGATAGCTGTCCTCTACTGCTTTTGCACAACAACTCAGAGAATGCCTATTTTTTCAAAGGCATCCCTGTGTCTTGGAGTTTTTAACATTGTCATCCTGGGAGTTCTTTCATTTGGTCTATTGAAGTTCAAATACATGTCTTAGTTGGGAGCCCCAATCCAGGCTGCCCCCGTGTTGGCCTGTTGTGGTTGGTCTATTCTTCATGGTCATGACAACCAGCTGCCCTGACTCAAACATGAGCTGCTCTCTCAGTTCAGATTTTCCCTCCACAATCAGACCTCTGCTTTCCTCACACCTCATCTCAATCACTTCCTTTCTTGCTTTCTGTGCTCCCATCCAATTAGACATCGTCAATTTGCTTTTCTGCATCAGCCAGCTCTCTCTTCTGGTCTAAGGAGCTCTGAGCACACTGCTCACCCCAACCTGAAACGCCTCCTCTGTGTCCTTCCCCCGCGTGCCTCTGTCTCATACCTTGGGTCTCAGCTGTCTCCTCACTCCGTCTGAGAGGTCTTCTCTGGCCCCTTGGCTTGGTTCTGTTTCCTTAAATTGGTTTTTGTCTCATATCCCCTACATTATAATACTTATCACCACTTACTCATATTGCTTTTCAAGTATCTGTCTTCTTTATTAAACTATAGACTCCCAGGGGGCAATGGCCATATCTCTTGTTCACTGTTGTATATTCAGAGCCTAGCACAAATGCAGCAAATAGTAATAATGCTAACCATAGCATTATTACTATTTACTAATAATAGCACAAATGCTACAAATGGTAATAATGATAACTAGAGGACATGAGTCTCATTCTAAGTGCCAGATATCCAAGAAATATGGCCTTTATTTAATTTCTACGTGTCAACATTATTTTTGACTCTGAATTACTCTGATGGACTGCTGGGAAATTCAGTATTGTTAGCCTTGAGGACTCCCCCTCTCACTGCAGTCATGTCACAATAGTGGGCCTTTTTAGTAATCTCTCACGTGTCCTCCGGGGTTATAGCTGAGGGGGGGCATATTGCACCAGTGCCCCCATTGTGCCAGCAACTTTCTGCTGCTTCAGAGCCATGCATGACCAGGCATGGAATTGAGCGTTGTTGGTGAGGATAGGTACCTCCAGGCTTCTGGGCTAATTTCCCTGGACATGCCATATTTCACATGAAATTCCATTTGAATTTCATTCTTCCTTGACATGCATATTGCATTCCTTGAAGGTAATTTTTGCCTTCCTGGTGCAACTGGTGTTATAAGAGCAGAGTCCTCACCATTTCGGAATCAAAATCCTCTCCTGAACCATTACCATCTACTTTAAAGAGTCTCTTTTTAATCTTGGGAAATCCCTCCTTACTGCCTGCTTTTCTGGCTCCTTGTCTGTTCTCTAAACATCAGCTACTCTATTTCTCTTTCAGAAGTGGACTTTGATGTCTTATAGTATCAGAACCTGAACCAGTGGCATGCAGAACTCAGTTACCCTTTCCTTGAGAGGAGGGAGGGCTTGATGAGCAAAACCTCCTAGGAGATGAAGAGAAATGGAAATACTTGTGTTCTTTTCTTCTAGGACAGCAGTGAATGGTAAAACAGAATAATTCAATTTGCATAATAGAAGAGTCTGCATGTTCATCTCTTGCTGAACTAACATTTGTTCAGTGCATACTGTATGTCAGGCATTGTGCTAAATGCTTTACAGGGGGAAATTGCATTTCATCCTCACAAGACCCCTGTAGGGTAGGTAAAGCATTCCTTGTCTATGAGGAAATGGAGGCTCAGAGGGATGCGGTTGCATCGTAAGGTCACATATGAGGATTCTAGCCTGACCATCCTGACAACCGAGTCTGCAATCTCACCTCCTTTGCTGTTTCTCTCCCAAAAACTGATGGAGGTTTTTTGGATGAATAATTAAATAACAGGGACTCTTGAGAGCTTTCCTAATCTGGTGAATAATAAGAGTGAATTTGGGGAGATATTTTTGACAAAGTCATCTGTCACCACTTCTCTCAAACTCCATGTTTTAGAGGATTGTAACTTTGAATGGTGGTGTATATATTCTTACTTCTTTAGTAAGTTGGAAAAATGCCAGCATCTTACTGTGAAACCCACTTGCCACTGCACACATCTTTCTGGGAAAGCTGCTCTGCAGAGCTCCTCGCAGAGAAAGAGGCATATTGTAGTTATTTTCTCATTATATATGTTATTTGATTCTCATGGGTATTATCAAGGTTCATTTTCTTAACACTACTTTCCATACTTGGGCCAGGATATATTCTCTGAGAATATTAAATGGTATATGAAGAGTGTCTAGACACATTAATGTCCCTTAATGTAGTACTGTAGCATGAATTAGACCACAGTTCTTTAGATTAACTTCTTAAGTAGGAACCACTAGTGTTTCATATCAACCTCTGTATTAATCAAACATTTAATGTAAATACTTTTGTGAGTTTTCCTATCAACATTGGTGTGAATGATAGTACAGGTTTACAGTTCTTTATCCCAAATCCTTGGGGCCAGGTGCTTTTCAAAATACAGATACTTTACAGTTTTCCAAATAAAACACAGTGCATACATGCTTTATGTTACATAGCACCCCCATCATGTTGTAAATATGGAATTTACCCTGAAGAGTAACTCTATTCAGTCCAAGTGTAAGTTTCCATGAGATTTGGCTACCAAATGAGCAAAATCAGGTTTTGCCTTCAAATAAGTTGCAAACTATTTTTTTTATTTTTAGAGCTTCTTGCATTTTAGCACTGTGGACAAGGGATTGTGGACCTATAGTATGTATCTGCTATAATTAACAAAAAAGCAAATAGCAAGCATGGAATAGTTAGTTGAGGTGAAACTGGAGTTAGATGAAGGGGCTTCCATGTTTTTCTCTCTCTCTGTCTCTCTTTTTGTAAGAGGAAGTTAATTTTGGTGGTTAGGGATGGAATCAGTTTGGGGAAGAGATTGGAAAAGAGACATGTACCATTTGTGAGAATAGGAGAGAAAGGACTGCCAATATCAGCCAGGACGAGTGGAGGAGAAGATGGCTCAAGTGAGACTGAAAGAGGGTACAGCTTGGGAGTTTGGGTCTAATGACCTGGTTTATATGGCATCATAGAAGCTAGTATCATATGCTCATTGTCACAGGGACGATATTTGGGTTGGAAATGGCAAATACAGATGTAGAAACAGACTGTCAAGCCAAACTGTGAGAATGTTGCTGAAGCACAGATTCCTTAGTCACGCTTTCCGGTGTCAGGACATCCCTTATGCTCTGTCACTCATACAGCCTTCATTAGTCCCTTAGGAATTGTGGGTCCTTTTCCCTTCAGTGCCGTGTGATGCCTTATTCTGCAAGATGCTTTCTTGGCTTTTTCAATTCTAATTTAAAGAGTTGCACAAAATCATTTTTAACTTTTAAAGATCACATTAAAAAAAAAGAATATCCAGTCTGTTGTTCTTTAAATTCCGAACAACTGGATTCAAAATTGATGCTGTGTTTCAGCTTGCACTGTTGTGATATTGCCAAAGGTTCTGCTATGTAAAATGTGATAAGAGAATTTATTAGCATCTGTGAGGCTAAGGGAAAGACACCTTTGTCTTGCCTTTTTAAAAAAAAGTTTCTTTGGAGTAGATCCTTCTCTTTTATGAGTCAAAAACTCTGATCTTTTTTTTTAGCATCTTTAGATATAGATTGCTATTGCTGTGTGTTGAGAATGTAAGTCTTCAATTTTCTCTTTTTAAAGTCAACAATCCCTAAATATAAGAAAAAAAATTATGCAAATACATTTTATTTTATTTTAGAATAAAATATGAAATTCAAAAATGACCTCTAGATAAAAATTTTAAACTTTATAAAATGTTCTCATTTTAAAAATTGCAAAATAAGACAACAAAGTGTATTTATTTCTTATTGTGTTTTTACATAGGCATAAGGAAATTTTTAAGGTTGCACAAGAATGATTTATTTGTTATTAATTAGATAACAAGGATGTTAGCAGGTGCAAGCAAAGAAACCTAGTAGGAATACAGAATTACTGAGAATAAGCTGAGATAATCTCTGAAAAGGTACATATCTATACCTAAACATTGGAATATTTTGGAAAAACACAAGGATTCACCAGCACATATTTCATTCACTCTTACAGTGATGCTGTCAACAAATAAAATATATCTTCTGGAAAATTCCATTGTATACTTATAAGTACAGAATATAAACTTGCAGGGAATTCGGTTTGCACAGTACAAGACATCTGAGGAAGAAAAAGCAAATAAAATAATATTTATTATTTTAATAAGCTGAAACATATTATTTTGGTAAGTGAGATGGCATAGTATTGGCCATTATTAGCTAAGTCATTTAATAATTAACATTTAAAAAATAACAAAAGTATGATGTTATTGTTATCTGTCATGGTATTATCCCATTTCCAATGTTTTCTTTTGATTCAATTATCTTTTTGTTTGAGAATTATTGGCAGTTTCCTCTTACTATTTATAAAACTCTGCCCATACTCTTTCCTCTGCAAATTGCCTGTTTTTTTTTTTTTTTCTTACCTCTTTCTGGTATCTTGGCATTGCCATAAACTCAGTTGGCTAAAGATTTTAGTCTTAGCCTCCAGTCTTCCCTCTACTTCTTCTTTGTTCCTGCCCCCCATCCCAGTAAGTCACTACATATTTTAATCATTTCTGAGGAATGATTCTCAAATATATTTGTGTCACAGTTGCCATGTCCTCACCCCTTCCATTGCATCCTCCAGGCACCTCCATGTGACATCTCCACCAGGGACACCCCAGTTCCTTCCATTCTAATCCATGTCTCATCGTTCATGCTTCTTAACACCCTGCTAGTAGTTACTACATTTTTCTGTAATTGTTGGTTTATTTGAGTCTCTCTACCATTCTAATGAAAACTTGTATTTATATCTCCAGTTTCAACACAATGCTTGATACTCAATATTTATGTTAATAAATAAAAGAAGTGCCCACATGGTCTGATCATCTGCTTAAAAATCCTTTTGTGGCTATCGGTTAACCCAGAATAACTTCCAACTCCCATGTGTAACCAAGCAAACTCTTATAACTTGTCTTTCACTGTGTTTCTAGCATGCTGCTGAACTATTTTAAACACTCTGTGGACTTTTATAATTCTTTGACTTTGTCTGTCTAGACTATATTATCTCACATTTCCATATTGCCAGCCTATCCTTTGCCGGGCTCTTTCCACTTGATACCTTTCAAACATCTTGCAAACCCACTATAAATGTAACATCTTTGTGAAGCCTTATAATTGTTTGTATATATTTTTACCTAATATACTTATATGATTATATTGTGAGCACCTATAATTTATTATTTAAGATGTCCTTAGAGATTAGTTCAGTGCCTGGAACCTATTAGATTCTCTATAAATGTGATTTGATTAAATGACCTTGCACTGAGTTAATAGAATAGTACAGGAATAAAAGCACAGCTTTTAGTGCCAGAAATAAATATTTAATTTGACTACCAGCTCTGATAGTTACCTGCAGTGTAATTTTATTCTAGCTACTCAGTAGCTCTGATTCTCAGTTTACTTGTCTGTAAATAGGGATAATAATTCCTACCCAAGGTTTGTGAGGTTTAAATTAGGGATCATGAAAATGCCAGCACAGAACTAGAAACATATACTTGCCCAGTTATTGGTAGTTGTTATTACTATTACTAGCTATGGAAGTCCCGCAGAAGGCAAAGTCATCAACAGCTGGGTTGGATTTCCAAGCAGTGTGGTTCTCACTGCACATTAAAGGGCTACCAAGACCCTACTAAAAGTAGATGAGACAAGCATCATTTCAGGCAGCAGGAATAGCTTGAGTAAAGGCACAGGGGGTAATCCAAGCTGTGTTCTGTGGGAAGCAAGCGGACCTGTGTGAATGGAGCATGGTGGCACATAAAGCCTGGATGCAGAAAGGCCCAGATGGTCAAGGGCCCTGAATGCTAGACTGAGAGACCGTTGACTTCTTTCCAGACTTGCTAAATGGCTGCAATCACTTTAGGAAATTGTTTGTGCTTATTTTCTCCTAACCTGATCTGATTGCAGCTCATTTAAAAGGAATGTACCTTGCTCAAGCCCCACCATTGGTTACAGCATGCACGTAGCACAGTAAATTCCTCTGTGCCAGGACCCCCCATTATTTCATTGAGAATCTAATCATAGCAGTCATGGCAGAGAGGAGAAACCCCTGTACCCTACACATTTCTCCCCAGAGCCCCATTGACAGAAAGCATCCCCATCTGCCTCCAGTGGCCCTTCTGCATGGCAGGCAGCTGGATTATGGTGGAGCCACAAGCACTCCTTTGCTTTGCCCCGGGATTGTCTGCTTATTTTCCAGTTTCATTTGTCAACTTGTCAAAGAGAAGGACCTTTTCAGCAGGGCATCGACTCTTTCTATTGTGAATGGGGGCCACCACTGATCATTATCATACTAACTCCGTTGTTCATGTGGACATAAAGGTTGGTGGGGAAAAGCTGCAATCTAAAATAATTCACATTTATTACTTTATTTACTTTTTCTTAAAGATTGGAGTTTAAGGAGGAAATGTACATCTTATCCAGGAGACAGCATCATGTTAATTGGCTGAGGAGCTATCTAGGGAACAATGCTTCTCTATAAGCAGTTTGTCACAACTGGTTAGTTCTAACTACCTTGGAGGGTTCATCACTACTTTCAGAACTGCAGAGATTTTTGAGTAGAAATGTATATTTCTTTGTAGGAAGTGTGCTTTCTGGGAGTAGTTTTATGTGTTCATTTTCCTGTCTAATGGCTCAAATTTGGCTACATTTTAGCCATTCTGGCCCCAAAGAGGGTCTACAGTCACTCCGTCCAATGTTTTAGCCACTAGCTACATGTGGCTACTGAGCACTTGAAATATTATGAGTGTGAGAAAAGATAAGATGTTTCTTTGTTTTTACCTTTTTATTTGTATAAATGTAAGGAGTAACGTGCAGTTTTATTACATGGACCTATTGTATAGTACTGATGTCTGGGCTTTTAAAGTAACTATCACCTGAACAGTGTGTATTGAGTTTTTAATTTTATTTAAGTCTACTTAATTTAGATTTAAAAATTGATATTTGATTCAGTTGCTGAAAAACTTCCAATTATTGGAGAAAGTTGGGTGTATGTATCTACTTAAAAAAATTAAACTATTTATTTTGTGGATTCACATACATTTATAAGAAATATTACAGATATCCCATGTGTCTTTTACTGAGTTTCTCCAGTGTTTACATCTTGTGAAACAGTAGTACAGTGGCACAAACATGAGATTGACATTGATGTAGTCAGAACCAGAGCATTTCCATCACCACCTGATCCTCATGTGCCCATTTATAGTTACACCCATATCCCCCATCCCTGACTCCTGGCAACCACTAATCTGTTCTCCATTTCTATAATTTTGTCATTTCAAGAATGCTATGTATTTCATGCTATATATTCAGTTAGCATCATTCCGAGTCTAAGTGTCTTTCACTGAATGCATTTGAATTGCATTTCAATTGTTGAGATTTCTCCATGCTGTTACATGTATCAATAGTTTGTCTTTTTTATTGCTGAGTAAATAACCATGATAGGGCTGTACCATTGTGTAACCATTTAGCTGTTGAAGGACATCTGTGCTTTTTCCAGTTTGGTGATTTGATGAATAAAACTACAATAAAGGTTTGTGTATGGGTTTTTGTGTAAAATAAGTTTTTATTTAACTGGGATAAATGCCCAGGGTTGCGATTGCTGTATCATATGCATGTTTAGTTTTGTAAGAAATTACCTGTTTTTAGACTTGTTGTACCAGTTTTTCATTCCCACCAGTAATGTATGAATCAGTCAGTTTCCCTGCATCTTTGCAAGCATTTAGTGTTGTCATTACTCTTTGTTTTATCAATTCTGATAGACAAGTACTGTGCATCTCCTTTTTCAAATGTGAATTTTATGGTTAAAGCTATAAAGAAGCCAAGTATTTGTAATGAAAATTTAGCATCCAAAATGAGATATGCCATAAGAGTAAAATATACACTGGGTTTTGAAGACGTAGTACCACAAAAAATCTTAGTAGTTTTTTATATGAATAACACATTGGAAGGATTATAAGATACACTGGCTTAAATAAAATATATTATTGCAATTAATTTCACCTGTTCCATTTTACCTTTTTTTTTTTTTTTTTTTTTGATGTGACTACTAGAAAATATAAGATTGCCTGGTAAATCACACTGTTTCTATCAGTCAGTACTGGTTTAGATTGTAATTATCACAGAGATCAGCAAGGCTCGGGATGGAGGGCCTTGTTTTATTTAGTACATGGGTCAGCAAACAAATTCTGTGGAAGGGCAGCAGCTAGTAAATATTTTAGATTTTGGGGCCATAAAGTTTCTGTTGCAACTACTTAATTCTGCTGTTGTAGCACAAAACCAACTATAGATAATACAATATTTAAATGAATAAGCATGGCTGTATTCCAAGAAAATTATTTACAAAAATAGACAGTGGGCCCAAGGCTCATAGTTTACCAATCCCTGGTAATGAATACAAACAAACACACAAACAAGAAGATGCTTGGCTTTATAAGAATGGCTCTATCAATTATGCTCCAAATCAATAAACAAGAAAATACTGTAGGTACTTTAACAAAATAGATTTAATAGGGAATTGTTTATACAGAAGATGGAAAAGCTGAGAAGCTGGGCAGAGGGTGGTGAATCATCTCTCGAATTAGTAACCACTTGGGGCTGCTACCATTCCTAGACTTGGAAGGACAATGAGAAGGAGCAGAGGTGTTTTCCGAGTTCATCTGGAGAGTCATGTTGGAGACTGCCAGTCAGGGGCCAGGACTCAGAATGGCTGTCCAGTGGCACCAGACACCCTGGGAGGTCTAGTAGCTTTCAGGGTTTCTCTTTGCTTCCCACCATTCAGTCTTCTGTCAGTGCCCCATAGCCGATAACCTGTATTAAGAAGGGACTCTGGGAAATGTAGTCCCTGCAATTCAAAGCAGAGCCCAGGAAGTATGGGGAAAGGATCTGAGAGCAATGCCATTTTAGTCATCAGATTAAAGCTAAAATTAAAGGGAAGTAAGGAGCTTTGAGCTAGCCTGGTGGCCAAGAACAGAAGCATTTTGTGCAGCATATCTCTTTCTTTTGCATGGAGTTTTTTTCAGTGGTTTTACTATTAAATCCCTCAGGGAAAATGGTTAGTTAAGAAAGAATAAGATAAAAGGCCAGAGGACAAGAGTCCTCAGATAGAGTTATACAGTCCTGTCAGCAAATCATCAGGAGCATGGGAGATGTGATGGCAGTGATGGAATGCTAGTTGGCAGTTTGTAGCTGGAGGAACTGTGACATATTTCCCCCTCTGGGTATGAGCCACTTACATAATAAGAGATTGGGAATAGGAAAACAAGATTTCACTTCAAATCCAAAAAATGAATAAGACATTTCTTTTCTTCCTTCTAATTTTTTTCCCCTTCTTTCTTTACTATTTGAAATAAGGTAAAATTTCAATTTTGCTTCAATCCATTCCTGAGTTCCAATAACTGGTTGGAGGATATTAAGGAGAAGGCCATTGATTACACATTCTTATCTTTGAAATGACATCCATTTGTTGAAATTCCCTCCTCAGGTCTTCACTTTTACAGCTGTCTTTAATATTCACTTATTCACGTTTGTTTTATGAGAGAAACTCTTTTGCCTTTTCTGTTTCTCTGTAGGTAACATTTCCTGGACATGATCTGTCACTTCACTCTCTCCTCAAGAGAATGGGGCAGACTAAACAGATTGGTGGTGGATTTGGGGGAAGAATCTTTGCATATGTGGGCTTCTGGGCTCTTTCTCAGAAAGTGTACACTGGAATTTTCTCTCATTTGTGGGTTAGAGACCTCACTGCAGTGTAGACGTGCTGTTGTTCACCCTGTGGCAGGGTGGGGAGGTGGGGCTTAGTATCATCAGAGGGTTGCTTAGATGAGGGTAGTACATTTCTATCCCTTATCAGCATTACCAATTATAAAAGTCATATTTTAATCTTCCTGCAACTGATTTTTGGATTTTTTTCTATTGAATTCAAATTGAAGAGGAGAAGTGGAGTGTGATATATTTCTTAGGTTTCTCAAAATCCTTCAAAATTAGCACCTTATTTCATTATAATAAGGCCTACCAACATATATTGTCATACCTCTATTAAAAATTGATATTTAATACATAGTCTGTGCCAGGTACTCTGATAAAAGTGTACGCATGCACACACACACACAACGCACACTTCCTGTTCTTCCCATGCATAGTCAACTTAATATTCTCCCAGTTTTTCTCAGATCATCAAATAATACCTCTCTCTACTCAGCATTTCAGTCCAAATATATAATTATATTTGCCTTCTCATTTTTGCCTCGCTGACGATATCTCATCCACATGCAAACCCTTTCAGCTCTAACTCCAAGATATATTCCATCTAACTACATATCAACATCAACACCACTACCCTTCTAGGCCAGAGGGGCTCACTACTCTCTCATTCTCAGAGTCCTGCAGGGGCCTCTTGTCTGAACTCATTCTTCTATTTTGCCTGCCCTTAGTCATTCTCCATGCAGCAGCCACAAGGCTGAACTAGACCATTTGTGCCAGTCTTCTGCTCAGAGACTCTCTGAAAGTTTGCTGTTAGTGTTAATTACCCAGTCTTCTCATGAAGCTGGGAAGATCCAAATACCAGATGGCCCTGCCTCTCTCCTTTTCTCAATATGCCTCCCTTCACATGGGCCTTTTTGCTTTTCCTTAAAAGCATAAAATTGGTCTATACCTTAAGAATTTTGTATGTGCCACAATTTTTGCCCAAAATGCTTGTTACACAGATGTTGCCAGATGTTTTTTCTCTATTGAAACATAATCTCTTCAGAGAAGCCTACTCTGATCTTCCCATTTCAGTGCATTGTCCTAGCTCATGGCATATGGCTCTGTCCATCACTCTTATTTTCTTCTTGTTCACTGTTTGGAATCTTATGTGTGAATGTGGATTATTTAGAATAGACTGAGTCATGGTAACAAATAGATCCCCAAATAGTATACTAATACCACTTCTGTGGAGTTTTTTTATTGGCAGACACTCAAAGTTGGTGTTCCTAGTTGGCAGACAGATCTCTTCTATGTGAGGATTCAGGGTCCCAGATGCTGTCCATCCTGTGGCTCTGCTATTCCTTAGAGTCTGAAGTAAGCAGAAAGAGACAATGAGTGTGTGGAAAGCATTCCCACTTCTTAAAATATTTAGCCCAGGACTGATACATATCACTTCTGTTCAAATTCTTTTGAACTCATCACATGGCTTCATCTACTTGCAAGGAGGTTGGGGGTAATGGGAACAGAGTTCCTGACTGGCAGGTTGCATACCACCAATTATGATACATATTAAAGGAGAAAAATATATTTTGTTAGATAACTGCCATCTCTGCTACATCTGCTTCTCTGGACACAAATTTCTGTGCATAACATAAAGAACACACTCAACTCCTCCCCAGGTGAGACAGATACTGCTTCCATCTCAAAGTCCAGAATCTCTGAGCAATGCTCAGTTCTTTCCATCAGGTCCACATATGGTTTCTTCTGTTCTGATAATTCCATTAAAAGATGAGCTATCCTTCTTCTAGCGCTAATATAAAATGATAGAACAGGGGACAGCGAATGTACAATGACAGTGCCCATTCAAAGAAGAAAGATTGAGAAACACATGCACTCAGCAGTCCAGGGCAGCTGTGGAGCCTTTGGGACAGGGGAATATGAAGGTTCTCTGCTTTTCCAGTGGAGGAAGTTCTTGTTTAGAACCTAGATCCCATTTGGAGGAGGCCTCTTCTACATTGTTCCCTATACTTCTTTGCTTTGCCCTCTAAGAAGCTCTGTCTTGTCCACTTTCTTCCATGTCCACATCAAAATTGAGTTTGGGAAGTATCTCTGCTTTAGTGGCTGTGCAGTTCTGCAGATGGCTTCTTGCTTGTGAAACTTTGGGAAAAGAATTGCCTTACAAATTTGAGAGTCCATAGTTTTTTATAGTACTAGGCTGATGGCTTCTTTGGCAATAAATTTCCCTCAAATTATATTAGCCTTTTGATATGTTTGCTTCCATTCAATGTTGTGTGGCTCTCTCCCTACCCCCAGGTATTTCTTATGTACCTTGTTGAGTCTGTTTTGCTTTTTTGCTTCCTCAAACCCATGCTTCTCACCCTCAGTCTTACTTACTAAGGCCACCTCGTGGCCATCTGAAACAATATGTCTGCATTGATAAGCAATACTCATATTCCTATTTTTGTTTCAGCCAAGTCTATTTGTTTAAATTATAACTTTTTGATAAGGATTTCTCCTCCTTTTTCAGTCCCATCTCTTGATATTTAGGGTCATTGATCATTTGTCCTTTTTATCTCGGCAATTTCCTTTGTGTTTGTCAATTTTCCCCTGAGGTTATCAGTTTTTCATAATACATTTGAAAAGGCAGCAGCCATAATTCAACACATTCCAATCGGCAAAAGTCAAGCTTCTTGAGCTATGGGTTCAGTTTGGTGTTTGGTCAACTGTTCCCATTATTGCAGACAGCAGTGTTCAAAGTATTTTGTAACTGTATAATGTGGGTCGTTATGTTTCTAGCCTGTGATATCTGTTCCATGGCACTCACTGCTTGGTTATTAAGTTAATTCCACATATTTTGGTTATTTGGTTATTTATATTAATGGTAGCACCCAAATCAAGCACACATTTCTGTATTTTTAAAAATTATTATTATACTTTAAGTCCTGGGGTACATGTGCAGATCATGCAGGTTTGTTACATAGGTATACATGTGCCATGCTGGTTTTCTGCATCCATCCCCCCCATCATTTACATTAGGTATTTTTCCTAATGTTATCCCTCCCCATCTCCCCATCCCCTGCTATCCATTCCCTAGCCCGCTTACCCACCGACAGGCCCTGGTGTGTGATGTTCCCCTCCCTGTGTCCATGTGATCTCATTGTTCAACTCCCACTTATGAGTGGGAACATGAGGTGTTTGGTTTTCTGTTCTTGTGTCAGTTGCTGAGAATGATGGTTTCCAGCTTGATCCATATCCCTGCAAAGACATGAACTCATCCTTTTTTATGGTTGCATAGTATTTCATGGTGTATATGTGCCACATTTTCTTTATCTAGTCTATCTTTGATGGGCATTTGGGTTGGTTCCAAGTCTTTGCTATTGTAAACAGTGCCACAATAAACATACGTGTGCATGTGTCTTTATAATAAAAATAATTTATAATCCTTTGGGTATATACCCAGCAATGGGATTGCTGGGTCAAATAGTATTTCAGTTTCTAGATCCTTGAGGAATTGCCACACCATCTTCCACAATGGATGAACTAACTTACACTCCCACCAACGGTGTAAAAGCATTCCTATTTCTCCACATCCTCTCCTGCATCTGTTATCTCTGATTTTTTAATGATTGCCATTGTAATTGGCATGCGATGGTATCTTAATGTGGTTTTGATTTGCATTTCTCTAATGACCAGTGATGATGAGCTTTTTTCGTATGTTTGTTGACTGCATAAATGCCTTCTTTGAAAAGCCACTGTTCATATCCTTCACCCACTTTTTGATATGGTTGTTTGTTTTTTTTCTTGTAAATTTGTTTAAGTTCTTTGTAGATTCTGGTTATTATCACTTTGTCAGATGGGTAGATTGCAAAATTTTTTCCCATTCTGTTGGTTGCTGGTTCACTCTAATGATAGTTCTTTTGCTGTGCAGAAGCTCTTAAGTTTAATTAGATTCCATTTGTCTATTTTGGCTTTTGTTGCCATTGCTTTCTCTCACCACACCTATTCAATATAGTATTGGAAGTTCTGGCCAGGGCAATCAGGCAAGAAAAAGAAATAAAGGGTATTCAAATAGGAAAAGAGGAAGTCAAATCGTCTCTATTTGCAGATGATATGATTGTATATTTAGAAGACCCCATCATCTCAGCCCAAAATCTCCTTAAGCTGATAAGCAACTTCAGCAAAATCTCACGATACAAAATCCATGTGCAAAATCACAAGCATTCCTATACACCAATAACAGACAAAGAGAGAACCAAATCATGAGTGAACTCCCATTCACAATTGCTACAAAGAGAATAAAATACCTAGGAATACAACTAACAAGGGATGTGAAGGACCTCATCAAGGAGAACTACAAACAACTGCTCAAGGAAATAAGAGAGGACACAAACAGATGGAAAAACATTCTATGCTCATGGTTAGGAAGAATCAATAGCATGAAAATGACCATACTGCCCAAAGTAATTTATAGATTTAATGCCATCCTCATCAAGCTACCATTGACTTTCTTCACAGAATTGGAAAAAACCACCTTAAACTTCATACAGAACCAAAAAAGAGCCCGAATAGTCAAGACAATCCTAAGCAAAAAAAAAAAAAAAAAAAACACAAAGGTGGAGGAATCATGCTACCTGACTTCAAACTATACTACAAGTCTATAGTAATCAAAACAGCATGGTACTGGTACCAAAACAGAGATATAGACCAATGAAACAGAACAGCGGCCTCAGAATTAACGCCACACATCTACAACCATCTTATCTTTGACAAACCTGACAAAAACAAACAATAGGGAAAGGATTCCCTATTTAATAAATGGTGTTGGGAAAACTGGCTAGCCATATGCAGAAAGCTGAAACTAGATCCCTTCCTTAAACCTTATATAAAAATTAACTCCAGTTGGATTAAAGATTTAAACATAAGACCTAACACCATAAAAACCCTAGAAGAAAACCTAGGCAATACCATTTAGGACATAGGCTAGGCAAGGACTTTATGACATTTCTGTATTTTTTAAGGATAGTGCTAACTGTTGTAACAGACCTCATAACAGAATGGCAAAGCACACAGATGGCTCTTTACCACTTAGGGAGCAGTCCAGGAAGGCCTTCCTGGTTGGCATGTGTCTTTCCTCCAAGTAGTGATTTGGAGACTCAATGATCTTCCATGTGGCAGCTCCTCTATTCCTTAGGACTTTATCATTGTCTGCATCCAGCTCAAAGAAGGAGAAGAAGAGGAAATTACACCCCACACCTGATTTCTTGAAGCCTTTGCCCAAAAGGAACACAAATATTTTTTACTCACATTATGTTGGCAAAAAGTTGTCAAGTAGCCATATCTATATGCATGAGGAGCTTAAAAGAAATGTAATCCTCACTGAAGAACTACTTCCCAGTAAGAAACATGTGCTATGGAAGAGGTAATGCAGGTTTTGGTGGACACTCAGCCATCTTTGCCACAGTATGTGTGCATGCATGTGCTAGAGTTTCTGTCTATCCTGACTAAAATGTATGCTTCAGGAGCCCAGGGACTTTGTTTACCGGTCTAGGGCACAGAATAGTGCGTGGCTGAGTGTAGGCACTTAATACATATTTGTAGAATGAATGGCAATAAGGTTAATAAGGGAGACACTGGGGTTTATAGCCCTGACTCTGGCACTCATTGCAAACTCCTTGTAAACTCAGGAGACTTGCTTCAATTTCCTCATCATCAGAGAGGAAAGCCATATTATCCACCTCATGAAGTAAGGACTAAATTAGTTAATATACATATATTGCTTAGCATAGTTCCCTGCACATAATAACCATTCAATAAATGTTAGCTAATCTTGTTACTATTAATCCTATACATATATATCTGCACATATGCTTCATATCATGAATTTTTAGGACAATTAGAATTTCATCTCTAGAATCTAAATAGTTTTCATTATTAAAATGGTTGTTTTTGTGCCTAATTAGGTGTTTGGTATCAAAGCAATGCAGTGGTCTGGATTTATAAGCTTAGAGAATTGTTTTCCAACCTGAAGCAAACAGAAAGACTCAAGCATGAGCATATGGAACTTTAAAAGCTGCGTTGGTTAGACAGTCATGCTGATAAAATTATATAGCAAATGGCAGGAATCCGTGTTACTGTTAAAACTGAGTGTGAAGAAAATTGCTTGTAGATAAAATTTCATGAGAAATATAAATTATTGACAGGCTTATCAACAATATCAGCTGCCTTAGTAAAATATGTCACTTAAAGGGAAATTTCATTGTTGCTCCAGAATGTAGATATTACATTATCTTTGCCATACTATAGGCAACACATTTAGGAAATGAGAAAACATCCAGACTTTCAATTATTTAGCAAATGTTTATTTAACACCTACCATATTCCAGTTATTGTGCGAGGCACTGGAATTACAGGGGATAAACTTGGACAGAGATAGGTAATAGTCTAGAAGGAATATAAGCAAGTAAATGAGGAAATGCTAACGTCAGGAAATGTGCCATTGTAAGAAAGAGCCCACTATGCTGGGGACACTCAAGGAGGGTACCTCCCGCAGTGATACGATCCTGGAGGTTTCCCAGAGGCAATCGTTTCTAAGCTCAACCTGAAAAATAGGTAGGACTAGTCAGGTAAATTATGCTTTGATTCTTTCTGATGACTTAGAATTTATATTTTGTTTGTTTTATATTCAGTTATTTTAGAAGATATGGAAAAACATACAGATGTACCTATAAATGTTTCATATCCTGCCAAGCAAAGAAAACCACTGTTAATAATCCAGTTTATTTGATCTCTGTAAATTTTATATAATTAAAATATATAAAATATGCATATACGATATTCTCCTATTTTGTTACTTAGATGTTTTAAGCATTTTCTGATGTCTTTGTAAGCAATTTTTTTTTTTTTTTTGAGACAGAGTCTTGCTCTGTTGCCCTGGCTGGAGTGCAGTGGCATCATTTCAGTTCACTCCAACCTCTGCCTCCAGGTTTAAGCAGTTCTCCTGCCTCAACCTCCCAAGTAGATGAGACTACAGGCAACTGCCACCATACCAAACTAATTTTTGTATTTTTAGTAGAGACAGGGTTTTACCATGTTGGCCACGCTGGCCCAAACTCCTGACTTAAAGTGATCTGCTCACCTCAGTCTCCCAAAGTGCTAGAATTACAGGCACTGTGCCCAGCCTGTAAGCATTGTTCTAATGGGTAAAAAATATTCCATTTTAAGCACAGATCTCACCTTTATCCTATTGTTTTATATTTAGATTATTTCAATTTTTCACATTTTTAAAAATCAGTGGGAATTAATATTCTACCTTAAAACATGCAAAGATATGCAAACACACTTGTCATAATATAGCAAAGTCTTCATCTACAGAGGATAACTTGAAAAATAAAATTAAGGAAGAATTAATTCTCTTTGCCCACTGTAACTGGAAAAGTAGAATATTCTGATATGTATTAGCTCTCTAAATCCAAGGGGTCCTTCAGGTTGCTAGTCAGCATTGAATTAGTTCACTGTGGGATTTCTCAGAGCTGTCAGTATGTCAGGGTATATTGTTTATCTACAAGAGAGGAGGTATATCATTATGCTGTGATTTCTGAAGTTAGTTGATAATGGTACCCTGTTTTCATAGTGCATCTGATAGGACTAGTATTCCACAGAACATAGCCTTGGAAATAATTAATTTATTATAACTTGAGGAGCTTGTTGCCTGTTGAACGATTGTAGGAGCTAATAGGAAAAAGATATGTCTTCATTCAACTTACATTTGTCATATATTTATGCTCTTTATAAGACTGTGCTACACTCCATGGGGCATGTGTTGTTATATGAGAAGCAGCTCCTGCCCACAAGGGTTTTTTAGTGCATCAAATATATCAAGATGAAGTGTGTGTGTGTGTGTGTGTGTGTGTGTGTGTGTGTGTGTTAGTTTTTTGTGTGTGGGTGTGTACATGAGTATATGAGTGTATGTATGTAGAGAGGTTGAGTAGTATAAACACAAATACAAACATTGCTTATTTTGTATACAGACAACAATAGATACTCCAGGAAGGGACATGCATGATGCTTAGAGAAAGAAAATCTAACCACTCACTGAACGGCTTAGGAAAACATATTTTAACATATATGTAGATTTAAAGATGATTTTTTTTAATGCTTTTCATTTTTAAGGATATGCAGTATGAGATTTAGTTTATCCAGAATATAGTCAGACATATTAGTAAGAAGTTAGAAGGGTGTGGCCTAGTAGGCAAGAATTTAATCTGTGCATCAGAAAGTTTTGAGTGTGAATCTGAGCTCTAAATTTCGGAAGCTGTGAGATCTTGAACAGACACTTTAACATTGCCAGGTACCAGCTACCTACAAGGAGATGGTCAGTGTGTTGGGAGGATTTAGTGATAACGTATTTTAAGCACTAATAGTCAATAAAAACTGGCTGTGGTTCTTACAAAATAGTCTCTTGCAGCAACCTGGATGGAACTGGAGACCATTACTCCTAAGTTACTCAAGAATCAAAAATCACTTGGAAGAGAACATATGATTTTCACTTGGAAGTGGGAGCTAAGCCATGGGTACACAAAGATATACAGAGTGGTATAATGGATGTTGGAGACTCAGAAATGGGGGAGGATGGAAGGGGATGAGGGATGAGAAACTACCTGTTGGGTATAGTGTACACTATTTGGGTGATGGGTGTAGTAAAATCCTAGACTTCACCACTATACACTTACCCATGTAATCAAAAATCACTTGTATTCCCTAAAGCTATTGAAAGAAAATAATTCCAAATAATTAAATAAAATTTTAAAACCAGTAGGTTGTAGTTCTTGTCATTATTGTAATTGCATTAATAATTCATATTTATACCCCTACCACCTGCATAATCATGAGAAACTAGAGTGCAGTTTAAAGTAGCAAAGGCTGGGCACAGTGGCTCATGCCTATAATCTCACCACTTTGGGAGGCCAAGGTGGGTGGATCACTTGAGGTCAGGAGCTTGAGATCAGCCTTGCCAATATGGTGAAACCCCGTCTCTACTAAAAATACAAAAATTAGCTGGGCATGGTGGCAGGCACCTGTAATCCTAGCTACTTGAGAGGCTGAGGCAGGAGAATCGCTTGAACCTGGGAGGTGGAGGCTGCAGTGAGCTGAGATGGCGCCACCTGAACTCCAGCCTGGGTGACAGAGTGAGACTCTGTCTCTAAATAAATAAATAAAGTAGTAGAAAATATAGACATATCATCATCATCACCAATTGTCTTCTGAGAGTAGTCTCTCACTGTTTGCTAGAGTCCATGGATTGTGACACACTTTGCCTCAGAGACAGTGTGATAGGGATGGAACCCGGACTGTAATCTCTATGAGGACAAGCATATGAAGTTTTGTTCATTGGCACATATCTAGTGACTAGCACAGTACCTAGCTCATAGTAGGAGTTCATTTAATGTATTTAAAAAGCATAACAAAATGTCTTTATTTGTTAAATATATTTGCTTTTAAATTACTCATGTTGTCACATCACATTCCCTTACCCATGTCTTAAATCATTGGTCAAGCATGACATGCTTTTCTTTCCTTTTTTTTTTTTTTTTTTTTTTGCTGCCAGGGGTAGGGGATAGGGTTTTGCTGTGTCACCCAGACTGGCATGCGGTGACATGCTGAAGGCTCACTACAGCCTCAACCTTCTGGGCATAAGCAATCCTCCCACCTTAGCTTTAAGTAGGTGGGACTACAGGTATGCTCCAACACACAAAACTAATTTTTTTTTTTTTTTTTTTTTTTTTTGTGGAGATGAGGTTTGTCATGTTACTCAGGCTGGTCTCAAACTCCTAGGCTCAAGAGATCTGCCTACCTTGGCCTCCCAAAGTGCTGGGATTACAGGCGTGAGCCACTGCACTCAGCCCACTGCATGCTTTTCAATGAACTCCGATAGAATCTGAGGTCTCAACACAGCACTCCAAGAACACCCTAATAATAGAGTGAAGTTGGGGTATGGAATTTTAAAAAGTTGCCCTTTTGTGTTGATATTTGACCTCAGGTCTTCTGTCTGGCACATAGATGCTTCACTTTGACTTGCCTGTCTCCCTACTGAAATGACATTTCCTCAAAAACAGGGACCCTTCCCTGGCTTAGTCATCTGTGTATATATTTGCACCCAGTACTGTACCAGACGCATAACCGGTTCACATGTGGTGACTTAACCCGTATCATTTTTGTCTATCCTAGGTCTTCCCAAAAAAGAAACAGGCATCTCCAGCAGATGTTTACCAACAAACTGGGGTTAGCTTATTCTCTCTCTCTTCTCTCTCTCTTTCTTTAGCTTATTCTCTTAGAACAGCCTCTTGACTATCTTAGAATATGTTAGGACACTTAGTAACCTTGGCATTTGCACACATTTTAGTATAAAAGTTCTTATAGGCAAGTCCTAGTTTGCTTCAAATCCTGATAATGATAAACTTGAGGTGTTCCTCTATCACCTAACTGATATTTCTGGAAAATTGCTTGGAAGGTAGATTTTAGAAAGCAGATTATAGTTTAAGTGTGTATTGGAATCATTTAATAGATCATTAACAATGCATAAAAGTAATATATAATATGTCTAGTACCCTTTAATTTATCATTGTTAGAATTCTGATTTTCATGTCTAGTAAAATTAAGATTATGTGCTACCCTTGGGAATGAATCACACTGGATGGCTGGACTTTTCAGGGTTTTCCGATTATTTTTCTTTATGTATTTTTAATGGCCACTTCAGATGGAAATATCTCTAAAACATCTTTATGTTTATCTGCCTTATTAAACAGAGGATACTGGGCAGAAGTTAATTTTTTTCAGTGATTCAAGTTCATTGTTATGTGGAACAGCTAATATTTGCTGAAATTAAATTATGTTGGTTAGTTATTACTTGATAACAAGTACGCCAAAACTCAGTGGCCTAAAACAATAAAATATTATTGTTTTTGTGTCTACATGTTAGCCAGGTGGTTCTGCTGATACTGATCAGACCTAGCTGATCTGGGCCAAACTTGCTCTGGCATCTCCAGTCAGGGAGTCTTCTAGAAGCTGGCTAATCTAAGGTGGTTGTAAGTGGTGTGAATCCTCCTTGCTCCAAGTGGTCCCTCATCTTCCAGCAGGCTAGTTCAGGCCTGTTCAGGTGGCAGTAGCAAGATTCTGACACAGTGAGCAGAAGTGCACAAGTCCCTTGAATCCTTTCTTAGAACTGACAGTCACTTCCACCACATTCTTTTGGCCAAGGTAAGAAAAGAGGTTGTTAGCCCAGTTACAGGGAATAGGGAAGTAGAATTCAATTCTTGATGGAATTGTTACAAAGTCATATTGCAAAGGGAATAGATACAGGGAGGGTTGACTATTTGAGATCTTTTTTTTTCTTAGATTTTCTTTTTGTTTATTTTTAAAATTTTACTTTAAGTTTTGGGATACATGTACTGAATGTTCAGTTTTATTACATAGGTGTACATGTGCCATGGTCACATGGTTTGCTGCACCTAGCAACCCGTCATCTAGATTTTAAGCCCTGCATGCATTAGGTATTTGTCCTAATGCTCTCCCATCCCTTGCTCCACCACCCCTCATGACAGACCCCAGTGTGTGATGTTCCCCTCCCCTGTGTCCATGTGTTCTCATTTTTCAACTCCCACTTATGAGTTTGGTTTTCTGTTCCTGTGTTAGTTTGCTGAGGATGATGGTTTCCAGCTTCATCCATGTCCCTGCTAAGGACATGAACTCATTCTTTTTTATGGCTGCATAGTATTCCATGGTGTATATGTGTCACATTATCTTTTCTTTTTCTTTTCTTTTCTTTTTTTTTTTTTTGTTGACAGAGTCTCGCTCTGTCACCCAGGCTGGAGTGCAGTGGCACAATCTTGGCTCACTACAACCTCCGCCTCCCGGGATCAAGCCATTCTCCTGTCTCAGCCTCTCAAAGTGCTGGGATTACAGGCATGTGCCACCACACCCAGCCACTTTTTTGTATTTTTAGTAGAGACGAGGTTTCACCATGTTAGCAGGGTGGTCTGGATCTCCTGACCTTCTGATACGCCCACCTCAGCCTCTCAAAGTGCTGAGATTACAGCCATGAGCCACCATGCTCGGCCTTCTTTATCCAGTCTGTCACTGATGGACTTGTAGGTTGGTTCCAAGTCCTTATTATTGTAAATAGTACTGCAATAAACATACTTATGCATGTGTCTTTATAGTAGAATGATTTATAATCCTTTGGGTATATACCCAGTAATGGGATTGCTGGGTCAAATGGTATTTCTGATTCTAGATCCTTGAGGAATCGCCACACTGTCTTCCACAATGGCGAGAAATGCCAGATATAGGTGATGGGGAGGAAGGCAGCAAATCACACTGCCATGTGTGTACCTATGCAACAATCTTGCATGTTCTTCACATGTACCCCAAAACCTAAAATGCAATAAAAAATATATTTAATAAAAAATGGCTCTACAATGTGCTACAATGTCATCTAGGAAGAATGAGCTCCAGAACTCTCAGGCCTTGATGCTAATTGGTCTCAGAATGCTGGGAACTTTGAGCTGTATTGTTTCCCTTTTTTGGAAGTCTTTGTGTCTCCTGTCTTATCTTTAGGCTATCTTTGTTATCATTGCTGTTAATGTACCTGCTTCTAATAGCCATTTAACCATACCCATCTCTTTTCGCATTTCCTTGACTAGAAACCAGTTGATCTCCACATTATTATTTTATGCCTCATAAATGAAAACATTTTACACTTTACACTCCAAGTTTCAAGGGAGTGGAAAGGGATAGTGCTTCTTTTTTTTTTCTTTACCATTCTATCCTGAGGTTCTAAGCAACTCACCATAGGTGGTAGAATGAATGAATAAATGCATTGATGATTTGTAGTAGCTCTAAACCTAGGCAGACTGGTGAAAATCCCCAGTGCTTTCTGTGTTCTTAAAAAGTATTCCAGACAATAGTTTCTTGCCTCTGAGGGGTATTAGAAGGATTAACTAATGTCAGGAAAGGTCTTTGATATGCCTAGATGCAGGGCATCCCATAACTATAATGTTTTATTGTTATAACACTATAAAATGCATTTTGGGACATATAGCTTACATATTTTCCATAAAATTAATCCATAAATCATGCACAAATGTATCAAATTCAAAAGCAATAGCTTTGACCTTAGAATTGCTGCAGCGGTAGTTTCATGATATACTACCTACCACATCAGCAGTACTCTAAAGTACATAAAATGTGCTTTCATATATTCAAAATGTGCAAACACTTAAAACAAATGACTAGATGCTTTTTTTAAAAAGAAGATTAAGTGATTCAGAGTTTTTCATATGTAATGCAAGTATTTTAAATACGTTATCATGAATGCTGCAATTCTTATTTTCACTAATGCACATGAAATATTCACTATTTATATCAAAACATTCCATAGAACTACTTTACAATTTCTGTCTCGGAAAGGTAATCTTCATTTCCTTATGCTTCCTGCTTAATAGTCATATACAAATGTCCACAGAGCTTTTAATGAAATGTCAACATGTATAATCTTTTTGTTACATCTTTGTTTTATGTCACCAACATGGCAAATAGAATACTTACAAATTTTTCTAATGGAAATATTCATTTCTCCTTCTCAGTTACATTATCAAATTTATGAGTAACTATATGAGAATGAAGGAAATATATTATCGTTACTAATGTTGTCAAAGACTGGTTATTTATTTCAGTATACTTGAAGGAACTATTATGTCTTATAAATACAATTTTCAGAAATATAAAAAGACATACCTGTTTCAAGTAGACTCTTGCTTAAATAAGGCTGTTTTCCAATACCTCTGTTGCTGTACAGTGCCTATAAAAGAACATTATTCTGCAAGTTTAAATCAAAATGGTGTGCTTATTCTTTTGCCAGAGGTATTTAGCCAAGTAGGGGAATATTGCTGAAAAGGGTATCTGTGGCAGATGCAAGGTAACCTTTAAATATTTGCATAGTGTAATACCAGACAGCAGGTTTAGAAGTACAGTTACTCATTTCCACTGGATTCCTTGTCTGTTCTCACAGTGGCTGGGCTGAACCTTTCTCTGTCCACTTATGTCTCATTTTAATGAGAATGTCAAGACTATTTGGTTTAATTATTTTCACTACTTTCTTCTGAAAACTTGTTCACTTTACCTCCCTTCTCTCTTCCTTCTCTGAGAAGAAGGTATAGTTATAAAACTGCTGTTCATGAAACATTGTTTTCTGATTCAGTAATTTTTGATCCCTAATTTAGTGTTCCTAAAGCCTGTGTACATTGGTTAGCATAGCTACTCCATAATTTTTTGCATTTACATTATTTTTGACTAAGTATTTTTTTTCCTAAGGGATTCCAAGCAATCTGAGGGCAGAGGTGATATCTTAAATGTCTATTTCTGGCATTTCTGATATAATTTTGATATATGTATTTTCTATATAGCAATTACATAACAGTGAATTGAATTAAGTTTACGTATGTGAATACTGCAAATAGTACTATTCCAACAGTGAATAGTTTTGGTTTATGTATTAAGATGATCTAAATAAATGGACACTAGATTCTTAGCTTAGACTCATGAAGAGTTGTATGAAAATGAAGGTCATGTTTTTGATAATCAGTTCATATATATGTATGTATACATAATATATATAATCAGTTTATATATTATGTGTGTATACATAATATATATAACTGATTACATATATTTATATATGTATGTATACATCATATATATAAATTGAATATATACAAACTGATATATAAACATATATAAATGTTTATATATGTATGTATACATATATATAATCAGTATGTATATAACATGCTTTCTCTTTATGTGTTTGTATATATATATATAACATGCTTTCTCTTTATATATGTGTGTGTATAAATATATATATAATAACATGCTTTCTCTTTGTGTGTGTATATATGTATATAACATGCTTTCTCTTTATATATGTGTGCATGTGTATATATATAATATGCTTTCTCTTTATATGTGTGTGTGTGTGTGTGCGTAAATACACACACATATATAAAGAGAAAGCATGTTAATTAATACCATATTTTTTTTAAAAAAGGACAGGGCTTTATGAATTAATTTATTTTTCTATGTAAAAACAGTCTGCTAAATTTTTCACACTTCGTCTAAAGAAAGGTCTTATTTTATTTCGCCACAGGTCTTGATCTGACAGGTGGGGGAATTGAGGGGTGGAAATCAGAGTTCTGCTTTTTTGCCTCTTTTTCTTCATCTTTTAAGAAGATAAATATGAATTTGTTTGGCTAAAGTACTTTCTGCATGAACAAATTGTATCTTAAGATTGTTTTTCTTGATATTTTCAACTGTGTGATAAAGTTGTATAAACAGTGTCGTTTATATTAGCTGCATGTCCTATAGAGAGTATGGAAAAAGGGTATTAATAGTACATTAAAAGCAACTTTATGGACATTAAGGAGGATGTTTTAAGTCACGGATGATGGATAAATGGATTCCATGTCGGTTATATCACCTATGAGAAGTATAATCCCAAATGTTTTATGTGTGAAAATTTTCATCTAATATTTAGCAAAAATAAAAAAGATGTTTTGTTGATTTCTTCCTTTGGGGAATCAGATGATTGTTATTACTGTTTACCTTGTAAAGTTTTCACATAAGATAGAACTTTAATCCATAGTACTTTCTATGCATCGTGGGCCTAAACTGGGCCCATAGTGGCAGTTATCACTTGGGAATTTAAGGGCCTGTATGGCCCTGAAAGTATCCTTTCACACGAATGTTTCATGGTTTTTGAAATTCTAGGAGTGGAAAGAGATTGAAATATTTGACATTTTCTTGAAGAGATGTTTTAAAGCATCTTATTAAAACTTCCTCATTCAAAATCACCATAGAGAAGGGACTGAAAGCTAAATGGTCACATTTAAACCTATCTGATGAAGACGAATCATTTCCTTGTGATGGGCAGCAGGTCTTTACTGACCTTTCATGGAAAATACACACTGCTGATGAGCCTGGCACCTTTTTTGGAAAAGAGCTTCCACTGCGCTTGGCCACTCACGGGCATCATTACTGGGACCTTTTCCAAAGTCCCTTGGTCTTAGACTAGATGAAACAGCTGGGTTAGGTTTAATTTGTATTAAATTAGTTGGGAGAAGTTGGATTATTTTTAAGTTGTGTTTCTATGGAGAAGATTAATCATTTTTTAAGGATGTGGACAGACGAGGCAGATTAAATGGGGAGGAAAGAATCCTACTGCTTCTAAAGATGGCCCTGCAGAAAAGGGTCAAGGAGGTAGTGTTACACTCTGCAACTGCAATGTACCATTCACTTGGCTCTGCATAGGAGGCTGCAGTGGAGAGCTGGCTGTGAACACCATTGTGAAGTTGGCACATTCCAGTTTGCTTTTTGGTAGGATATAAAGGTGAGAGTAAGTTATATGCCGAGAGTCACCCAGCTAGAAAGTGGAGCAGCCACAGTTCAAATGCAGGCTGATTCCAAAGTCTAGGGATTATTTCTAGAAAAGGGAATGAGTATGTTGAACCAGCCTTGCATCCCCGGGATGAAGCCTACTTGATCATGGTGGATAAGCTTTTTGATGTGCTGTTGCAATCGGTCTGCCAGTATTTTATTGAAGATTTTTGCATCTATGTTCATCATGGATATTGGCCTGAAGTTTTCTTTTCTTGCTGAGTCTCTGCCAGGTTTTGGTATCAGGATGATGTTGGTCTCATAAAATGATTTAGGAAGGATTCCCTCTCTTTGGATTGTTTGGAATAGTTTCAGAAGGAATGGTACCAGCTCCTCTTTGTATGTCTGGTAGAATTCGGCTGTGAACCCATCTGGACCTGGGCTTTTTTGGGTGGTAGGCTCTTAATTGCTGCCTCAACTTCAGACCTTGTTATTGGTCTATTCAGGGTTTCGACTTAAACATAATCCACCACATAAACAGAACCAAAGACAAAAACCACATGATTATCTCAATTGATGCAGAGAAGGCCTTTGACAAAATTCAACAGCGCTTTATGCTAAAAACTCTCAATAAACTAGGTATTGATGGAACGTATCTCAAAATGATAAAAGCTATTTACGACAAACCAACAGCCAATATCATACTGAATGGGCAAAAACTAGAAACATTCCCTTTGAAATCTGGCACTAGACAAGGATGTCCTCTCTCACCACTCTTATTCAATATAGTACTGGAAGTTCTAGCCAGAGCAATCAGGCAAGAAAAAGAAATAAAGGGTATTCAAATAGGAAAGGAGGAAGTCAAATTGTCTTTATTTGCAGACGATATGATTGTATATCTAGAAGACCCCATCGTCTCAGCCCAAAATCTCCTGAAACTGATAAGCAACTTCAGCAAAGTCTCAGGATATAAAATCAATGTGCAAAAATCACAAGCATTCCTATACACCAATAACAGACTTAAAAACAGCCAAATCAAGAACCAACTGCCATTCACAATTGCTACAAAGAGAATAAAATACCTAGGAATACAACTAACAAGGAACGTAAAGGACCTCTTCAAGGAGAACTACAAACCACTGCTCAATGAAATAAGAGAGGATACAAACAGATGGAGAAATATTCCATGTTCATGGCTAGGAAGAATCAATATTGTCAAAATGGCCATACTGCCCAAAGTAATTTACAGATTCAACGCTATCCCTATCAAGCTACCAATGACCTTCTTTGAAGAACTGGAAAAAACCACCTTAAACTTCATATGGAACCAAAAGAGAGCCCGCATAGCCAAGTCAATTCTAAGCAAAAAGAATAAAGCTGGAGGCATCACACTCCCGGACTTCAAATTATACTACAAAGCTACAGTAATCAAAACAGCATGGTACTGGTACCAAAACAGAGATATAGACCAATGGAACAGGACAGAGACCTCCGACGCAACACAACACATCTACAACCACCTGATCTTTGACAAACCTGACAAAAACAAACAACGTGGAAGCGAGTCCCCTGTTTAATAAATGGTGTTGGGAAAACTGGCTAGTCATGTGCAGAAAGCAGAAGCTGGACCCCTTCCTGACACCTTACACTAAAATTAACTCCAGATGGATTAAAGACTTAAACATAAGACCTAACACCATAAAAACCCTAGAAGAAAATCTAGGCAAAACCATTCAGGACATAGGTGTAGGCAAGGACTTCATGACCAAAACACCAAAAGCAGTGGCAACAAAAGCCAAAATAGACAAATGGGACCTAATCAAACTCCATAGCTTCTGCACAGCAAAGAAACAGTCATTAGAGTGAATCGGCAACCAACAGAATGGGAAAAAATTTTTGCAGTCTACCCATCTGACAAAGGGCTGATAACCAGAATCTACAAAGAACTGAAACACATTTACAAGAAAAAAACAAGCAAGCCCATTCAAAAGTGGGCGAAGGATATGAACAGACACTTTACAAAAGAAGACATACATGAAGCCAACAAACATATGAAAAAATGCTCATCATCACTGGTCATTAGAGAAATGCAAATCAAAACTACATTGAGATACCATCTCACGCCAGTTAGAATGGCGATCATTAAAAAATCTGGAGACAACAGATGCTGGAGAGGATGTGGAGAAATAGGAACGCTTTTACACTGTTGGTGGGAGTGTAAATTAGTTCAACCATTGTGGAAGACGGTGTGGCGATTCCTCAAGGACCTAGAAATAGAAATTCCATTTGATCCAGCAATCCCATTACTGGGTATATATCCAAAAGATTATAAATCGTTCTACTATAAGGACACATGCACACGAATGTTCATTGCAGCACAGTTTACAATAGCAAAGACCTGGAACCAACCCAAATGCCCATCGATGATAGACTGGACAGGGAAAACGTGGCACATATACACCATGGAATATTATGCAGCCATCAAAAACGATGAGTTCGTGTCCTTTGTAGGGACATGGATGAACCTGGAAATCATCATTCTAGCAAACTGACACAAGAACAGAAAATCAAACACCGCATGTTCTCACTCATAGGCGGGTGTTGAACAATGGGAACACATGGACACAGGGAGGGGAGTATCACACACTGGGGTCTGTCGGGGAGAAAAAGGGGCGGGATAGTGGGGGGGTGGGGAGTTAGGGAGGGATAGCAAGGGAAGAAATGCCAGATATAGGTGATGGGGGAGGAAGGCAGCAAATCACACTGCCATGTGTGTACCTATGCAACAATCTTCCATGTTCTTCACATGTACCCCCAAACCTAAAATGCAATAAAAAAAAAAAAAAAGAAAAGGGAATGAGGAAGATAAAGTGGAATTTTATGAATTAGCACTGAAATTTATGGAGAGGGATAGTTCTAACAATTTGTTCATTTGAAGATGAATAAAAATGAAGGGTGGGTGAAGCACACAATTATGTGAACGTTTCTCTGTGCAGCCAGAAGTTGAACTTGGCCTGCTGAATATGCATCAGTGGCACTTCTTTTATTCTTCTTTAAAATACACATTTTAAAGGTGTGGAGAATAGGGATAGGTTTCAAGCTCTTGGCTCACTGTCCTGGATCTTCCACTTATTACTGTTGAGATCCTGGATAGGTAATGTGGCTTCTCTGTAGAATGAAAAGTCACCCATTTCCTGTGATTTTTGATAGGATTAAACGATATATTAATAGTCTATATCAGTGGTTTTCAGCTATGGTGATTTTGCTCCCCAGGGGGCATTTGGCAATGTCCGGAGACATTTTTGATTGCCATAAGTGGAGAGGGGGTTGGTGATACTGCCATTTAAAGGGTTGAGGCCAAGATTGTTGCTAAACATCCTGCAATTCTTGTAAAGGACAACTCTTTACAACAGTTATCTGGCCCCAAATGTTTAAAGCACCAAACTTGAGGAACTTTTGTACAGCAAAAGCCTGGCAACAGGCAGTTCCTCCCACATGGACCTGTTATTCATTCAGGGTTCTCCATGTGCCAGGCAGTGTTAGGAGCTTCCATACATGGCTCTGTCTTTATATGCCTACAAGTTGAGATGACTGAAGATTAAAGCAAACAGTGTCTTGCTGAAGGTCACACAGTGCTGAATGGCAAAATCAAGATTTGGACTAAAACCTATATAGCTCCAAAGCGCTTTCTACAAACTTGCTTCCTCCTGTTTAGACTATTTACTGCCATTGACTCTGTATATTTGGAAGAAGAAATGAATGTAAGCATTTAAGGCTGATTTATCAGACACTGTGAGCAGAGCCTGCTCACTCTATTGTGTTTCTGTCCACATATTGTGCCCAGCTAGTCAGAGGGTGTTGGCTTTCTGGTTGTAGTTGACTGCTGCTATTGAACCTCTGCTCCTTTCCCACTGCCTGCTCAGGTCAGGCTTTCAGATCACTGACAAATGTTCACTTCTGTAGTAATCACCCCCATAGTACAGCCAAAGGTTTGACAGCACTGTGAGCAATGCCCTTCATTGCTTATTGCAATTGCCTCAAGAAAGAAACAGGGTCAAAGAGGAATAATGGAGTGCTTGATTCCCAAAGGAACTCTTTGATGAGAGCTACAATGGCTGGACAATGCTTACATATGTGTTCCAGTAGAAAGGTGGATAGGAGGAGTGGGATGGCCGCTTCTACTAGACCAAGTATGAAAGCTTATTTTGATTCTTCTCTTCCTCTAGGTGGAAGCTAGAGGAAGGTAGCCGAAGAGGTAGCTATGTTTATTTTTGAGACCTGTAGATCTGGCACTCAGTGTACCCCATGACTTATGTGGTCAGCTAGAAATAAGAGGGACTCTTACTGAGCCTACATCTGTCTTGAACAGAATAAAAGAAAATCTCAAGTAAATCTTTATGTAGATTATGAAGTGTAGACTTCAATTACTCGAAAGTGGTATAAGCTTTGATAATGTGTTTCATCAGGACAGGAATTATGAGGTCCTCAGACTAATTCTCTGAAGTCACAAGGGGAATAAAGAGTTCTAATAGTATGTTACAGTAAGTTGGTGCCAAGGGAGTAGAATGTTTTGGTCAACATTAAATTTCCATATCTAGTTCATGATTTAAGTATTGATTTTTAAAGTACAAGGATATAACAGGGTACAACTCACTGTAAAATGAGAGTGAATGTAAATTAATCTTTTATAGATGGCTCAGAAATATCATTGTGTGTTTAATCAATTTTTATGTGGTCTCTGTGTGGAGAAAAAGCTAAAATTCCTTGACTGTTGAATATCAGTGCTTTCCTGTTTATATTCAGAAACACACTATTTTAATTAAGTGGGATAGTCACCCATTTGTTTGCATAGAAGGAAAAGAAGCAGAAGTCTCCTTGAGGTTGTTGATGATGGGATGAGCACAGGGTGTAGATAAGCAATAATTTTGGTCATTGAGGTAATGCATATTAGAGGTGGCTATTAAGTTATACTAATGAAATATACTAAGAATACTATAATAGAATCAATTGGCAACATACATATATGTTAATATGAATGTATGTGCACACAAATGTATGCATGCATTTATGTCTAATATAGTTTATAATAGAATGTTATATTATCATATCACTCATACATTTATATATAAAACATAATACAGATATAACAAAAAACTATATCATATATAAGAAACAGAATTGGCTTAAATATATGTAATATATTAATATTATATAATATTGTTATATAGTATTTAATATAACAAATAATAGAATGTTATGATTATATTGATATGTAAGCCAATTCTGTTTCTTATGTATTGTTATATTAATACAATACTGGATTCATGTAATGTTCTTGGCATAGCACACAGAGTCAATAATGCTGTGTTCTAAAATTGGAAGTGATGATTATATTGTTATAGTTTGCTAATGTGTGGCCAATAAAATACTTGTCATATCCTGAAGTAAAACCCCAGCACAGCACATGATGTGTTTGAAAAAATGTAGGAAATCTGAACTTAGAGAGCATGTCCTGTAGGAAGGGCCTTTTCATTGGTCTGTAAATTAGCCACATGTTCAGTGATTGTCCTGAATTAGTTTGTGCTTTTACAACATTAAGCCTTGTCACACTTCTTTGCAATATGATCTCATGTCTCAGGGCTTTGACAATTGCTCTGCTGACACCTCTGAAACATGCTGATCTCTGCCCTGCATTTTTACCTCCACGCTTATTCCTTGTGAACATGTGGCACATCTCAGATTTTTATTGATGTGTTCGTTGTTTTGTAGTTTTATGTGTTCACATCCTGTAAAGGATGTAAGTGCTAGGCTTTGGATTGGAAATTGGATTTTAACCTGAACTTATGAGATGTGAATCCGAATATTGAAATTGTAAAAATGTTTCCATGTTATCTATAATCATTGAAGTTAAAAAAAAAAAAACAACTCCCTCATCTAACCTAACACTAAGAAAGTATCATGCATGCAAAATATTTATCTCTCTCTTTTCCTCCAGGAAATACTTACTCAGGGAAAGAAATGTGTGACCCTTTGCACACTAAGGATAAACTCTTGAGGATTCACATTATGTATTAAAAGCCTGGAGGAGTCCTTTAAAAATGAAAACTGAATTTTGTTTAACCCTGCATCATTCCAAAATTTATTTAATAACAGGGATCCTTCTTTCTTACTAAACTCAGTGGCTACAGTGTTTCCACTTAAAGCATTTTGGAAAATCCTAAGTAATAATGTGTTATCTTCAGTTGAAGTCAGATGAGATGATTAATCCAGGAAAGGCAGGGGACAGCATAGTATTTCCTTGTCCCCAGGACCTTTTAAAACTCAGCATTTTCTTTACAATAGCCTGAGCTAACGTTAAGTCTAACAAGTGATTAATGCTCCCTTGTAATTATTATTTTCATCATGTAATTGTAAAGTCCTTCCATAACTCAAACGACATTTCTTCAATTCACTTTCTTTGTAAGCTGAATTCTCACAAAGCACTCTGGGAAATTCCAATCATGCAGGTTCTAAAAAGAGTTGCCACAGGCTGCAGGCCATTGCTGTGTGCTCGCCCAGCTTGGAAAGGGTAATGAGGATAGATTTTTCTCAGTGCACTATTGAGCGAAGGTTTGCATATCCCATGGGGCTGGCGGCTCCTGGGCTGGTGGGGGATGTATTTATTATTGCAGTATATCTCTGATTTTCTTTAATTATTGTATGTGGTGGTGATTATTATAGTGGGTCTCCCTCTCAGCCGAACAAATTAGGTGTGCAAGAAATATAATTTTCTTTAACTTACTTTGATTATTTACTTTGAGCCCTCTCCTGCCACCAGGGACCCTAATTATTTTCTCTGGGAAGTTCACCATTCTTCAGCCGTCAGTCAGTTGAAACTGGTCACTGTTTAGGGGGCCCTTCTTTCTGATAGGCTGGCTGGAGACTCTCTCTCGAGAACTTCTGCACCATGCTTGGTTTTTTATGGTACTTTTCCACTGTGTCAACTTGAGTCCCAGTGCTTCTCAGTGACCTCAGCCTGCTCTGCCTGTTCACCCTAGGCAGCCATTCATTCTCTGGGGAAGCAGGGTAAAGGGTCTCTCATTGACACAGCGTCTCTATTCTTACCAGTTTTGCTCTGAGGAGAAGAGCAGAGAGGAAGCTTTTATTTTAATTATATGCATTTTTTGAGGTAGGAGTTGTGTGGCAGAGGAAGAGCCTTCTGACCTCAGAAATAGCCAAGGTAACCTACCTAATGGCCTAGGCAGCTGGCACACAAACCCCAGACGCTTGTTGGACTGTGTTCACTTTTTGGTCTATTACATCTCTTTTCTGAGAACATGATCATGGGACACTGATGATCTGTTTAAAAGGGGAAAGGGGGGGAAAAGAGAAATATTAGGTGTAAGGAAACAATTGTATAGGTTGATATTTCAAAAATGTCTTCCACCATCTTCTCCTAAATCTTTCCATTTCTATAAACAAAACCTGCTTCTTACACATATTTCTCCCATCCTCCAACCCAGACTGTACCCTTTAGAACACTAATCTCCAAGCTCCTCTAGGGTGTGAGCATGAAGACATTTTCTGCAGAATCTTCCAGGTTTTAGTGGGGAACATGCATCCTGATAGCTTTCTCACTGCTTCTGGGGTTTCTCTCAGCTTCTAGTGCCTCCTCTTCAGGCAGAGGAGTGGTCCACATTAACAGCCTGAACCACACCTGCTCCCAGCTCACCCCTTCTTAGATATTTTTCTGGATGTCTGAGAATGTAATCATGTCAACAATCTCTAAAAAGATTACATTCATTCCCTTTTCATTTATTCTGCCAATTTTCCTGAAAATATCCAGGGAATTTAAGGCATCCAGGAATTCTTTTTAAGATTAGTCTGCTTTGTAAGGCTGCTTTGAGGCCTGTGTGACATGTTTGCTATAAAATGTCCAGGATAATACTGGGGGTATTGATTCTGCTGTTACTATGATGAACCTGTGACCACCATGATAATTTCATCTCACACCACTTTTTAGGTTTACTTGTACAGAAGTCCACCTTTGTTCCAGGGGGATATGTTCCAGGACCTCCAGTAGACACTTGAAACTGTGACTAGTACAGAACCCTGTACATATTATATTTTTCTTATATATGTACCTATGATAAAGTTTAATTTCTAAATTAGGGCACAATAAGATTAATAACAACCATAATAAAACAGATCAATTATAGCAATAATACTATGATAAAATCTATGTGAAAGGGGTCTCTTTTTCTCTCTCTCAAAATATCTCATTATACTGTATTCATCTTTCTTCTTGTGATGATATGAATCCTAAAATTAACAAGGATAAAATGACTGTGTGATGATATGAAGGGAAGGGAATGACGTAGGCATTGTGACATAGCATTAGACTACCATCGACCTTCTGAATTCCTGACTCCATGTCACTATACTGTACTTGCAGCAAGTGGCTTGGAGTCACTTGTTTCAGGAAATCCCTCGTTGAAGTCTTCCTTATGGCCTTAATACTTTCTGGTGCAACATTGCCATCAGTTGCAACTTGTTTCTCTTCCTGTCTTCCACCTAAAAATTTAACACCTTTTGCAACTCAGTACTTATCATGCACTGTGGCTGTAACTTTTGCAGTTTGAGGTGTGACAGCAAAACTAGGATGAATTTCTTTTTTCTTCTTCATGATTTCACAGGTAGGAGATTTGTTCTTATGGTAGATCTTAATAACCTCAGCATATGACTTTTTTTCTCTCCTTATTAAGTCTAGAACTTTCACCTTTTCACTTAAAACTAACACTTTATGACTATTCTTTGGTGTATCTGAATTGTCAGCATCACTACTACGCTTGCACTTTGAGGCCATTATGAGTAAAATAAGGATTACTTGCACACAAGCACTGCCATACCACAACATCCAATCTTGTAACCCAGATGGCTACTAAGTGGCTAGTGAGCAGGCAGCATCTGCAGCGTGGATATACCTGACAAAGGAAGGATTCACATCCCCAGGCAGAAACAGAAGCAGGACAAAGTGAGACCTGGTCATGTTATTCAACACTTATGAATTGTTTATCTCTGGAATTTTCCATTTAGTATTTGAGAACTGGAGTTTACCATAGCTAACTAAAACCACAAAAAGTGAAGCCACAGATAAGGGGTACTACTGTAGTAAGCTGGTAAAATAGAATCTGATATGCCATTCTCATTTATGTGCATTCTTTGAGAAAAAATAGCATTTTACTTGCTGAGTGAGATTCCTGGATCATTCTCATTAGAGCTATACTTAAGATCAAAGGAATTTCCGTAGTTTGGGGTGCTTTAGTACATTACCATGCTAGTCTTGAGAGGACTGGGCACCCCATTGCTGAATTCCATGGGCTTTATGGAGACTGGTAAGAATGGCTCTATAGAGTTGCAGCGAAGAATAACAGGCATTGCAAAAAGACTTGTGAAAAAAACAGTATTTAAAAATTGTATTGGGCATTATTATTAGGTGCCCAATAGTATATAGGTTTCTACCTATAATCATAAACTAAGGAAACACAGATAAAAGACTTTTTCTTTAACTTTTTTTTTCATTTTGGAAAAATCATCAACCCATTGATTTTGTGAGTTCCTAGTGTTGACATTACATCTAACTACACTTCGACATGATTCTGCTTCCTATGATGCTATTTGTCCTAGCTTCAATAATGTGCAATATGAAATAGACCCTAACTGTATGCCAAGTGCTGGGCTAGTACAGGGAAAAGAGTAGTACAGGGAACAGAGTCGTACAGGAAATAGCGTAGTGAATGATACAAAAGTGTTTCTACTAGAGTTTAGAGGCAAGTGAGAGAGACAAGTATTAAACAGTCAGTTCTACAATTAGATTTGTAATTGCAAGAGTGAATGCTTTGTAGGAGAATAATGTAGTATCAGAAGAAAGGAGAAAAGACAAAAGTTTTGCAATGCATTTTGAAGCTAAACTACTCAGTTACAATGTTACTGCTGTTTCTCAGATCTTTTAAAAATATGCTAACTTGAAAATTATTTTATAGACAACAAGAGTCAAGTCTCACATAGTCTTAAAATTGCTGTTTCAAAACAAATAATTATTCCTTTGAAAAAAACTGAGATGCACTAAATGTTCTGTCCACCAAAATGTAGCCAGTACTCTGTTTGCTCTCACTTGTTTATTGTATGAATATCTGCTGCTAGAAAGAGATATGGGTTCAGGTACAGATATACTCCATGCATCTGTTACAGTGGTGTTTCTCGAAGTTAGGAAAAATACTATCTTGGGTATGCTTTTGTGCAATTTTTATGCCAGGCAAAATGAATTCTTAAGTTGCTTAATGGTAAATGAAATGTTTGCATGTTTTCTGCCCTTTTGTTTTATGTATTTTTAAAGCGTGTGTGCATAGTCCCAACATTGCTGCCTTGCCTTGACCACTAGTAGACAACATAAAAGAAGGCCTCCTTTATCAAGCTCAACGTGTATTGATCATTCACTGGGTAAATAGAACTTTATTCTCATTTTTTTTTTTTATCAGGGAGGCAGCTTAAAATTTTCAGCCTCCCGAGCACATCTTCTAGTTTGCTTTCTGTGTAGTATAAAGTGAACAGATCTCTGATCTTCTTGAATGAAGTCAATGCCTAAGCTGTCTGTAAGCTAAAGGAGAAAGTCTGTCAGGAGAACGTTGTGGGATTCAGCTGGTCTCTGTTTCTGGCTTACTTTGCCTTTTCCACTTAACTGATGCAAAACAGCCAAGTAAATTATTTCCTTCCACCTCTCCAGGGAATCCAAAGGGCTTAGCTGAAGCGTGTATTGTAAGTAAAGTTAAAGTTGAGTGAAGCCATATTTATGGGATGAAAACAACTCATAAATATTTTTTGACAGGTAGCAGAGCCCCAAGTGTTTTGAGGCCATGACTCGAACCAGGCCATTGAGCTGGACAGAGACAGGGCAGGGCCTTTCGGCAGAAGAAGAGTGGCAGGGCCCTTGGCACCTCACACCAGGCTGCAATCAAAACAGACTCCCTTCTAAATATGTTTTACCCAGTGGGCTTTGCAAGCCTCCATTTGCTCAAGGGATATCATTGCTAAAAATAATAATTAAATAGCAATCGTTATGGAAAAAGTTTAGAATAAGATAGAACTGGAGAGGAATCCTGAGCTGTTTAGCTTGCGCCGGTTCTTTGATCTCATGCATTGATGTCCTCATATTGCAAAGCAGAACAATTTTAATGAGGTACTTATGGTATTGGGAAGATGATAGTTGGTGTTCAAAAAATAAAAAAATAAAAATCCATGTCTACGACTATTATTGTAATTGTTATTCTAGGGAAACATCATTTCTGATTGGTGTCTGAGGGTTCATTCCTGTGCTAAACCCCTGAATCTTGCTGGATGTACTTGAGCAGTAGCTTGGCCAATGTTCTTGAGCAAACAAAGGCAGGAAGGGTCTCATTTCACATAACGAATAGTGAAGGGACCCTGGGAGCAGCTGTCTGCTCCAAGTAACAGTCCAGGAGGCCGAAAATCTCAGTATTAACAAGCAATTTGTTGTTTGTGTTATACAAGCTTATAGTGTAATTTCCACCTGTTTATTCTGTTTTTTTTCTCTCTCCCTCACCCACGCCTTAGATTGAAACATTTATGGAGCCCTTATTCTTTCCTTGCAGTCTTAGAAATGTTCTAATAGAAATCAGTGTGATACAGAGTTAAAAATCACTGGATTGGGTGTGTGTAAATAAAATTGTCAGCCCCATTTTTGCTCCAAAGGATTGTGTGACCTTGGGCAAGTCACTGAATTTCTCTAGGCTTTACTTTTCCTGCAAGAAATGTGGGCTGTAAGATTCCCTTGCCACTCCTACATTCTAGCAGGTTAGCAGGGTATAGGTTTTAGTGATCCTAAAAGACCTACTTCTGTCAGATTGCTGTGAAATATGTGAGATTTGAGAGTCTTTTTAAGGCTTTAGAATTTGTAGAAAATAGCATTCAAACCAGAAATATTGATGAACAATTTTTAAAAGGTGGTTTTCTGTCTCCATGATGTTTGCATTAGCTGATGAGTAGTTCAAATACATATCTAATCTGCTTCATTGCCGAGCTACTTCTAATGGATATTGTAGCCACTGGTGACTAGTAATTTGTAATCACAAGTAAGTCACAGAAGTATTTTGCTTTTCAGTCAGAGGCATATGTCCACAAAGATGAAATGGATTTATAATATGCTATTAGTGCCAAACAAAAACACAGTCATACAGAAAGAGCTGGGAACATTAGCAACAAAGCTTATGCTTACTTGAGGTATAAATATTCCATCCAAATACTCTGCAGTAGTCTGCTATGGAATCATGAACTGCCTTTGCAAGTAAATATTTAAGCGTGTGAAAATGAAGTTGTATATGTTAGCTTTCAACTTTTGCTGTTGAATTTTTCTAATGAGATTTATGAGAATACTTTTAGCATACAAACTATTCAGGCCGTGAATGTGCCATGAATGTTTTTTATTTTATTTTTTAATGATTTTGGTATAACTGAAATTTTTGTTGTTGTTGCAAAAAGTGCGATAGAGTTTTTTAATGAAATGCAACAGAGGTTAAGTTCCCTCTCATTTAAATTTTCGTATGTTTTTATATTTTATTTATTTTTTAGTATTCTCTGATATGTGACTCAGTAATGGATATATCTGATGAGCAGGTTTTCTTTGCTAGTTTAGAAAGGATTGAGTGACTTTGTGCATCCTCTGCTAGTGCACGTTGTTGATGATCATGATTGATTTAGAAATATAGACTTGGAAATGCTCATCTCTTCCTATTTCCATCAGTGAGCCTGCCTCCAGGGCTCGCTCTCAACTTCTGTTTTGCTGCTGTAGAGCTGTAGCTCTAGTGAGCTCTGGGAAACCAAAGCATTAAGATTGTTAATACTGTGTATAAAGTAAGTGTAAGTAGGCCTAAAGGAGGGACCAAGCATCCTCTTCATGAGTAAATTGGTATTACACTTAGTACACAGAGTTAACAGATATTTAATGCCTTATTTATTTTTGTATTCCCAGAATCTAATGCACTACTTGTGAAGTAGTAGAGAATGAATAATTGTTGTTATAATTAATGAATACCACTTTTTCTCATTGCTTGGGTTCTTAGATGTATTTTAGAAAGTGAACTTTCTAGTCCTCCAATCCCCCTGCTATCCCTCCCCTAGCCCCGACCCCCCCAACAGGCTCAGTGTGGGGATGTTGCCCTCCCTGTGTTCATGAGGGGGGGGACCAGAGGAGGGGATAGCATTAGGAGAAATACCTAATGTAGATGATGGGGTGATGGATGTAGCAAACCACTATGCCACATGTATACATATGTAACAAACTTGCATGTTCTGCACATGTACCCCAGGACTTAAAGTATAATATTTTTTTTGAAAAAGGAGAGGAGAAAAAAAAAGAAAGTGAACTTTCTTAGATAATGTCTGCTATATACGAGAGGTATTATTTTAATGATTCCATAGTTGATACAGTAGCTTTTTGAGAAGTATAAGTCACTACATTAACCTGTTGGAAGTGATGCATCTTATAGGTAAGTCAATATTGTTTTAAATCCGATTTTGTAATTCTGAGGCTTATGAGTGCTTTGGTTTAGTAGTTATTCACAAATAGTTTGCTTAAGTTGCTAAAACTCTGCATCATTATTCGCGTCATCTCCCCACCCACCTTGTCCAAGTTAAAAATAAAACAATGTCAGGATAATAAAAGCTGTGACAGGGAAAAATGAAAAATAAAGCAAACATCTCTGCCCATTGCATGCATGGTTTTAAATCAGGGTTGCCACTTCAAATAGCGACCAGTACTGTGCAAGAGCTGTGGAGAGTGTGTTTATTTCTCTCTGTCCTCTGGAGCCTCCTTTTCTTTTGTTGCAGGCATTTCAGTGAACACCACATCTAAAATTTAGGCATCCAGCACGCTTTATTAAATGTGATGTTTTAGATTGGGTGATGCATGCCTCCAAACTAATCCAGTTAAAGGTAACTTGATTAAGAGGATAAAATTTGCCAGCACTTTTCTGCTTCTAGAGAAATATTACATTACAGCATTCACATATTTGCATTTCCTGCAAAAATGCAGGCAGAACTAAAGAGAAATCACAGAGCCTTAAATTTGAAAGTGAACTGAGAGTTCATCAATGCTACCCTTCCAAGTCCAAAAAGTTTACTTCTAAGCCAAAATTTTAAGGTGTTAACGTGTGATGTGGCTTAAAACACTTAGATGATTCAACAGCAACTATATTCCTCTCACAGAAAGGGTAGTAAGTTGCAGATACATGACTCTTTACATAATGTTTTTCCAGGTAAACAGATACAGAACTACTGTCCCCATTACATCATTGAAGTGTTCTCTGAGAAAGCAACCAGCATGAGTTTTATTAATAGTTTAGAGCTACATTACATCAGTAGTCAAACTTTTAATACTTAAATTGTTCTAAATTTTGTTTTATTTTTATTACTTGGTGTTTGTTTTTGTTCACTAGGCATATAAAATTCTTGATATTAAAGCATGGTTTCTTACGAATTTCTTTAGCTTATTGGTGAATACTGTTAATGTATAATACATACATATTTTGTAATACAAATAGGTTTTGTGTATGTGGTAAATTTAAAGAAAATATTCTTTCTGTATGCGGCTGCTTACATTTTTAATTATTTCTTCTATTTCTGAACTTGGACAAGAGATGTAAGATTTCTCAAACTGCCAGGCATATTTTACTTCAATATGCCTTTTTTTTTTTTGAAATGGCAAAACCCCTCAGGGCTCTGTGATTTTCACTCATGTATGTATTGAAAGTTCATAGGCAAATACAACTGAATAAATCATGGAGCACATTTTTCTCTCCATGCCTGAGAAATGCAAATGGCTATAGGTCAATTGCTGAAAGGTCTTGTCTTCACCTCATATGTTTTGTTTGCAGTTTGTTTTTCATTTATTCCATGTGTGCACAATTCAGTTTGCATTTACTTGTTATTTACATGTTTTTTTGGTTGTCCTCTTAGTTTGCTTTAACATAAGGAGGAACTATTCTAGCTTGACTTTGCCTTACTAAATGTCTTGACCAATGTTTATTAGCATCCATGTGTCTTACCTCACAAGAGCCACTATCCTAAATTTCTAGGCCAAGGAGGGGGAAATAATTGTTTACACACCACCTTAATTACCTGTTCTACTCATATCCAAAGGAATATTAACATTTATTAATTTTGGATATGGGTTAATATTAGATTAACTCATGTCCAAATAGTAGATCATGGCTAAGCTAAAAAAAAATCTTCAATGATAGCAATTTTGATTACTCAATAGTTATATTTTATTCTCCAATGATGTAGAAAACATTTTTGTTGTTTGATAAAATTCTGCATTTGATCTTAGCCAAAGGCTAAGCAATTATTTGGTAAAATTCTGTAAAGAAGGAGGAGGTGAAATCTAAGGGAAGAATAATAATTTCTAAAGTTTAAAATAATAATGATTTCAAATAACGAAAAAACAGCTTATTTTGAAAGTGGAGAACTTATAATAATAATAATAATGATAATAATAATAATAGAATACCATAGTCAAATGCTTTAAAAGTAAAACAAGAGTCACTTGGCAAGATACTCTAAATGAATTAAGTGTATTATTAACTTTTAAAGATTGATCAGAAATAGCTCAACTTTTCTGAGCTTACTTTCATTAATCCACAGAAAAAATCCTGAGTGGAAAAGTGTGTGTGCTTAATATCTAAACAAATAGAGGTAAACTAATAGCCATTACTTAAAAATCCACAGTGCATACCAAAAAAAAAAAAATTCCTTTAACTTTATCCCAGTAACTGTTTTATATCGTTCAAGACTAATTTTCGATTTTAAAAGATTGCCATGATTATATATATATATATATATTGAAATATTCTTTTATTGAATAACGGTGGGAATTTGGGGGGCAATAATAAAACTTGGTATGAATAGTCTGAAATAATGGACAATGAATAGAATACTTAAACTGAAACTTCTCTGGAACTTCAGGATAGAAGAGCCTCCCAGTCACTGTCAAGTAACAAGAAATATCTCAATTTGTGAAGTACAAAATTGTGAGTAAGCTAAGAACACATCACCAGAATTATGGGTGGCTGATTAAGTCACCCGGTGCTAAGATCATTGTTTTCAATGTTCATTCTCTAGACTGTGAGCAGTTTGTGATGGGACAACAGGCTAGAGGAGGATAGTGGGCAAACTCAAGGGCATTTTGGTAATGAAAGCGGACCTGTGAGAGTGAGACCTATCCTGTTTCAGCAAGAAAAGTCTCTAGTATGTTTTCTATTTTAATCTCTCTCACAAAGTGGCAGAAGGCATTGACACTGTAACCTGACACACTGTTGCCAACAATGCCACTTGTATATGCTTAGAACAGGGATGTGAGGGAGAACTGAGATGACCAGGTGCGTTGAACCCGATCCTTTCATCCTACTAAAGTGGCAGATCTTCACTGTAGCATGTGGCCCCAAATGCAGATAACATGTTTTGCAGATAACCTGCTTCTCTGGGGATGTATATGTTTCTTTCTAAATGCGTGTGACTATGTACATGTCTACTGTTTCTACAAATGAAGTGGATACACATGAAAATATTTTTCATGGAGTAATTAAACATCATTTGGGGCAACTAGTCAGATTTGGGGAAAGAAAGAGAGCTTGTGTAAATTAATATGCCTCTCAGGGTCTGAAGTGCCTTAGGATAATCACAATCCTGATATAGGGACAAACATTACCTAGTTAAGCTGATAAAACTTTTCTTTTAAATTTTACTGTAAGTTCTGGGATACATGTGCTGAACGTGCAGGTTTGCTACATAGGTATACATGTGTCATAGTGGTTTGCTGCACCTGTCAACCCGTCATCTGGATTTTAAGCCCCTCTTGCATTAGGTATTTGTCCTAATGCTCTCCCCTCCCCTTGCCCCCCAAACCCACCAACAAGCCTCAGGTGTATGATGTTCCCTTCCCTGTGTCCATGTGTTCTCATTGTTCAAATCCCACTTATGGGTGACAACATGCAGTGTTTGGTTTTCTGTTCCTGTGTTAGTGTGCTGAAGATGATGGTTTCCAGCTTCTTCCATGACCCTGCAAAGGACATGAACTCATTCTTTTTTATGGCTGCATAGTAGTCCATGGTGTATATGTGCCACATTTTCTTTATCCAGTCTATCATTGATGGGCATTTGGGTTGGTTCCAAGTCTTTACTATTGTAAACAGTGTTGCAATAAACATACTTGTGCATGTGTCTCTATAGTAAAATGATTTATCATCCTTTGGGTATATACCCAGTAATGGAATTTCTGGGTCAAATGGTATTTCTGGTTGTAGATCCTTGAGGAATCACCACACTGTCTTCCACAGTCCTTGAACTAATTTACACTCCCATCAATAGGTTCAGATTACATATTTAAATAAAATAAAAGGGAGGAAACCCTTTTTTCATTGTTGTTGACACAGAATGTGATTACTTACTGTCCTTTTGAAAAGATGTAGGATCAACCTTCTGGATAAGGTTTGCCGGTATGTCTGTAGATCAGATTCCAAAAATATGGTAAATGTCATATCATATGACATTATGATAAACCCTCATCTGTCCACTTCTTTGAACTCTTTCCTACAAAAATGACTTAGTTAATTAAAAGATCTGGCATATTATAAGCTAATATTTGGAAACTTTACCTGGAGTCAGTACCCAGCAGAAATCAAGATGGGTACACTTCAAGGATTCTAGGGGCAGAATTTCCATAGACACTTCAGTGCTGCTGCTTCTCTTACTACCTTACTTTTCCCTGCATCCCATTTTTCTTTTCATGCAGATCACTCTGCAAGTACTAACCAAAACTGAGGACAATTATTTAGAAAATGAAAATATATTTAGGATACTTTGACAATTTATGTTTTTAAACATATGCCTCTTCTAACTTCTTAGAGTATGAACTGAAGAATTGGAAATATGAAAAATTCTACTTTATTAAAATCCTGGCTCTAGGGCTTTTCTTTTATATGAAACACCGCCTAAGTAGAAAGTATTGAGTTAGGTATTGGATAGGCTTTGGAACATAGTAGTTATAATAGTACCAATCATTTATTAAATTTGTATTGTCTACTTGACACATTATATCAGTGATCTTCAGAACAACTCTACAAGTCAGTACTTTTATTATCTTCTACCTTATATAGGTAAGGAACTTTCTAAGGCTAAGAAAGTTGAAGTAATTTATCCAAGTTTACATTACTGATGGAGTTCTTATTTCAGCAAGAGTGTCCACATTCTCAACCACTAAATTATATTGTCTCTGTTCCACCAAAATTCATAATTTCATACTGGTTGTGTTGGGAAGTGTGTTAATTGACTTCTACTTTCCTGTGAATTGCTGAATGTAATCTCTCAGTAATTAACATCCTTGTTTTTCTGCCTATAGGTCCCTGGGGAAGGTGTACAGGAGACTGTGGTCCTGGAGGAGTCCAGAGTCGGGCAGTGTGGTGTTTTCATGTTGAAGGGTGGACAAGTCACCTGTCTAACTGTGGTGAGAGCAACAGGCCTCCAAAGGAAAGAAGTTGTTTCCGAGTCTGTGACTGGCACAGTGACCTCTTTCAGTGGGAGGTTTCTGACTGGCACCACTGTGTGCTTGTTCCTTACGCCCACGGCGAAGTCAAGGCTCGGACTGCAGAGTGTGTGACGGCTCAGCATGGGCTGCAGCACCGGATGGTGCGCTGCATTCAGAAGTTGAACAGAACTATGGTTGCAAATGAAATATGTGAACACTTTGCCCCCTCAGCCTCCTACAGAACAAGCTTGCCTCATTCCTTGCCCCCGGGATTGTGTGGTATCTGAATTCTTACCATGGTCCAAGTGTAGCAAGGGATGTGGGAAGAAATTACAGCATAGAACTCGTGCGGTCATAGCTCCCCCCTCTCTTTGGTGGTTTGCAATGTCCGAATCTGACTGAGTCAAGAGCCTGTGATGCTCCCATTTCCTGTCCTCTTGGGGAAGAGGAATATACATTTAGCCTTAAGGTTGGACCATGGAGTAAATGCAGACTGCCTCATCTTAAAGAAATTAATCCAAGCGGAAGAACTGTTCTGGATTTTAGTTCTGATTCAAATGAGCAAGTCACCTTTAAACATCAAAGTTACCAAGCACATCACCATTCCAAGCCTTGGGCAATGGAGATAGGTTATCAAACCCGGCAGGTTTGGTGTACAAGAAGTGATGGACAAAATGCCATGTTAAGGTAGGAGACCTTTGATGCTTATATTTGATTCACCTAAAATATTTCATAGTACAATTTTATAACGCTTTTTAATGATCTTCTACAAATGGAAAATGGTAATCAGGTTTATAATTTGGGTTTTGAGAAGTTTCATTTAAGACATTTTTAATTTCAGTGGAAAGTTTTGGAAATTGTATAGTTTATACCAAGCAATGTTCTAACATTCTTGTGTGATTAGTAGTGCAATTATATAGGGTAAGTCATATATTTTCACGTTTCATCTGCCATTATACAGTATAAAAATAAGTCTGCCATTATTACAGTAATTACAATCTTTATAATGATAAAGATTCAAATTCACTTCCAAATTTGGGATATAAATTATGTAAATAATTTTGTTTTTCAAAATATTTGTTTTAAAAATTTATTTTGTTTTTATTTGTTTACTTCTGTTTTCATTATTATCAACATTCTTTGACATCTGTGTTATACGTTTTTTATGTTAGCAATAATAGCAAAAAGTTGTTCCAAGAGTGCTTTCTTTGGAATTACTTTGATAAAGATGTTAACTTGCACAAGCAGTAATTAGAATGACCTACTGTTGAAGAAATAAACTATTAAAAGCAACAGCTTAGATTTCAAATTTATAATTGTTTTATTTTTAAATTATAGTCTAAAACATGACATAAACTCACAGAAATATATTGAAAGTAGTATTTGTTTAATTTTTCTCCAGAAAGTCTTAAATGAAACATTGGTGTATAACTAAGTTTCTTCCAAGTTAAGATGCCTTTCAGTAGTACTTAAATTGCCAAACAGCATAATGCTTGTCCCCTAGAATTATTCATTCTCATCAGTTGCTGCCTTCTTGGGATCCACAGCTGGCCAGGAGATGCCCAGAAGACTACCACTGTTGTTTATGAACAAAGTAATGTGATGATTATTTTTTTCCATTTGACTTCACAAATGAGTATATTTTATCTTTGATGCTTCGTTATGATTTGTTCCATATGAAATTGGCAAGTCCATCGAAGAGTGATTTGCAGCTTTTTAATGCCGACTTCTTTGAAGCCCAGATTAAGCAAATGATGCATACAATTTGTCTGAATGTGTGTGAGATTCAGTAAATACATTATTTTCTTATTATTCCATACTGTATTGCTGAAGTGAGCATTTCATAGAATCTTTTCATTTTTTTTGCTCATTTTTGCAATGTTTTTGTTTTCTAATAGACTTTATTTTTCAGATCAGTTTTTAAGTTTTCAGAAAAATTGAGTGAAAGTACTGAAAGTCCTGTACACCCCCCTCACTGTCTCTAACATATAGTTTTTTTCTATTATTAACATCTTGCATTCGTGTGATAGTTTCATAAACAAACATTTTATAGTTACATACACAAACAGTGAGTGCATAATGCAGTTCAAATTGTTTGTGTTCCCCCCCCCCCCCCCCCAATTTATGTATTGAAATTTTAACACTGAGTGTAATGTTTTTAGGAGGCATGGTGCCTTTGGGAGGTAATTATGTTGTGAAGATTCAGTTCTCATAGATGGGATTAGTGTGCCATGAGAGCTTCCTGTCACTCTCTTTCTGCCATTTGAGCATACAACGTGAAGTCAGCAGTCTGCAAGCTGAGAAGAGAGATTCCATCAGAATGTGATCATGCTGGTACCCTGGTCTCATACTTCCAGCCTCTAGAACTATAAGAAATAGATTTATGTTGTTTTTAAGCCATCCAGTCCCTGGTACTTTGTTACAGCAGCTCAAACTGACTAAGACTAACTGTTATAAAAAATACCATAGTTTGGGGGTTTAAACAAGAGAAGTTTATTTCCACAGTTCTGAAGGTTGGAAAGTCCAAATTCAAGGTCTGTCTTGATTTGGTTCTGATGAAGGTTCTCTTCTTGACTTAAAGATGGCCATCTTCTTGCTGTGTCCTCATATGATAGGGAAGAGAGAGAAAAGAGAGCACTCTGTGTCTCTTTTTATAAGGGCACTAATCCCATCATGAGGGCCCCACTCTCATGACCTGATTACATTAGAAAGTTCCCATATTCAAAATGGAGGTTAGAGTTTCAACATTTGGATTTTGGAGAAACAGAATTCAGTGTGCAGCAGGTACATTTGTTACAATTGATGAGCCAATATTGATACATTACTGTTACATAAAGACTATAGTTTACATTAGGATTCATCCTTTGTATTGTGCATTCTATAGGTTTGACAAATGAATAATGACATGGACCTACCATTACAATATTATACAGAATAGTTTTACTGCCCTAAATATCCCTTGTGCTCTATTTACTAATCCCTCCCCTCTCTCCCTGAGAACCCTTAGCAACTACTGATCATTTTCTGACTGTCTCCATAGTGTTGCCTTTTTAAAAAATGTTACATAGTTAGAATTACATATGTAGCTTTTTCTGGTTGACTTATTTCACTTTGCAATATGCATTTAAGTGTCCTCTAGGTCTGCTTGCGACTTGGTAGCTTATTTCTTTTTATCACTGAATAATATTCCATTGTGTGGTACTATAGTTTGTTTGTTCATTCACCTATTGAAGTACATCTTGGTTGCTACTAAGTTTTGGCAGTTTTGAATAAAGCTGCTATAAAAGTTTATGTGTTTATTTTTTGTGAACATAAGTTTTCAAGTCATCTGGGTTAATATCAAGGCGTACAATCACTGTATGGTATAGCAAGAGTATGTTTAGTTTTGTAAGAAGCTGCCCAACTGTCTTCCAGAATGGCTGTGCCACTTTGCATTGCTACCAGCAATTAGTGGAAGTTCCTATTGTGTCACATAGCATTTGTTGTCAGTGTTTTGGAGTTTTGCCATTGAATACGTGTGTAATGGTATCTCATTTTTTTAAATTGCAGTTCCTTAATGACACGTGATCCTGAGCATCTTTTCATACACGTGCTTGCCATCTGTATATCTTCTTTGATAAGGTGTCTATTCAGATCTTTTGTGTATTTTTTAATTGAGTTGTTTGTTTTCTTATTGTTGAATTTTAAGAGTTATTTGCATATTTTGGATATGCAAATAACTTTATCAGATATGTGTCTTGCAAATATTTTTTTGACAGTCTGTGATTTGATGGTATTGTTCACAGAGAAAATATTTTTAATTTTAATGAAGTCCCACTTTTCAGTATTTTTTCAAAGATCATTTATTTTGGTGTTGTGTCTAAAAAAAAATCACTAAACCCAAAGTCAACTAAGTTTTTTTCTTATATTTTCTTCTAGGAATTGAATAGTTTCAGGTATTATATTTATGTTTATGATTTGTTTTGAGGTTTTTTTGGTGAAAGGTATAAGGTCTATGTCTGCATTCTTTTTAAAAAGGATTATATGTTCAGTTGCTCCAGCACCATTTATTGTAAAGAATATCTTTTCTCCATTGAATTACCTATGCTTTTTTGACAAAGATCAGTTGACTATGTTGGTATGGGTCCATTTCTATGCCTTCAAATTTTATTCTATTTTACTATCTATTATTTGTTAGTAACACAATGTTATGAGTAATGTAGTTTTATAGTAAATCTTAAAGCAGAGAAGTGTCAGTCTTCCTAATTTTTTTCTCTATGTGTTGACTGCTCTGGATATTTTGCTTTTTCATATAAACATTGGAACTACTTTTTGATATCTGTAAGATAACTTTCCAAGATTTTGATTGGGATTGCATATAATGTAAGATCAATTTGGGAAGAACTAATATCTTGATAACATTGAGCCATCCTATTCAGGTACATAGGATATCTCTCCATTTATTTAAATCTTTTTTTGATTTTGTCAGAGTCTTGCAGGGTTTTAAAAAATATATATCTTATACATATTGTGTCAGATTTGTATTGATTTACCTTTTTTGGTACTAACATACATGGTATTGTGTTTTTAATTTCATATTCCAATTGTGCATTGCTGCTATTTCTTTCCAATCTTAATATGTTTCGTTTTATTTTATTTTATTGTCTTACTTCATTAGCTAAGACTTCCAGTACAGTGTTATACAGGAGTGATGAGAAAAGACATTCTTATTTTGTACTGGGAAAGAAATTTACACTCTCACTATTAAGTGTTTTGTTAACCATAGATTTTTTTGTAGATGTTTTTGATCAAGTCAAGGAAGTTCCCCTGCATTCCTAGTTTTCTGAGAATTTTCATTATAAATAAGCATTAGATTTCATTAAATACTTTTTCTGCATCTATTGATATGATTATATGATTTTTTATTAGCCTGTTTATGTTATGGATTACATTAATTGATTTTCAAATGTTGAACCAGCCTTGTACATGTGAAGTAAATTGCATTTAGTTGTGATGTATAATTCCTTTTATATAGTGTTGGATTTGACTGCTAGTATTTTGTTGAGAATTTTTACATGTATGTTTATGAGAAATGTTGATCTTTGTTGTCCTTACTTGTAATGTCTTTGTTGTGGTGTTAGGGTAATGCTGCCCTCATCAAATGAATTGGAAAGTATTTTCTGTGCTTTCATTTTCTGAAAAAGTTGTTGATAATTGGTAAAATATTTTCCTTGAATGTTTGGTAGTGAACCCTCTGGACCTGGTGCTTTCTGATTTGGAAAGTTACTAATTACTGGTTTAATTTTTTTAACAGATTTAAGCTTATTTATATTATTGATTTCTCTGTGTGTGTTTTGCTAGATTTTGCCTTTCAAGGAATCGGCTCATTTCATCTAGATTATCAAATTTAGGGGCATAGAGTTGTTCATAATATCTTTTTTTCCTTTTAATAGCTATGGGATTATTAGTGATTACCCTTCTTATGTTTCCAGTATTAATTTCTATCCTCTCTTTTTTTCTTAGTTAACCTGGCTAGAGTGCTTTCAAAAAACAAACTTTTGGTTTTGTTGATTTTTTTCTATTGATTTCTTTACAATTTCATTGATTTTCACTCTGATTTTATTATTTATTTTCTTTTGTTTACTTTAGATTTAATGGCTCTTCTTTTTCTAATTTCCTAATGTGAAAACTTAGGTTACTTATTTGAGATCTCTCTTCTTTGCTATTAAATGCATTCAGTTTCCTTTTCTCTTTGTTCCACAAATTTTGATAACTTGCATTATTTTCATGTAAATATTTTTGCATTTCTCTTGAGATTTTCTTGATCCATGTTATTAAAGAATGTCTTGTTTAATCTCCATGTATTTTGGGGTTCTCTATTTTGTTATTAATTTTAGTTTAATTCCATTGTATCTTGGGAGCACATGTTGTATGATATCTATTCTTTTAAATTTGTTAAGGTGTGTTTTATAGCCCAGAAATATGACCTATCTTGAATATTTTATGTGAGCTCAAGAAGAATATGTGTACTCTGCTGTAGTTGGATAAAATATTCTATAAATGTCAATTATATCCAATTGATTGATGGTGCTGTTCAGTTCAACTACATTTTTACTGGTGGTATTCCTGATGGATCTGTGGATTATTAGAGAGGAGTGTTGAAGTCTGCAAAAATAATACAAAATTTGTCTGTATGTAGTTGTAACAGACTTTGCCTCATAGATTTTGACACTGCTGTTAGATAACACATATTAATGATTGCTGTGTCTTATTGAAGAATTAATCTCTTTATTATTATGCAATATCCCCCCCTTAATCCCTGACAATTTTCTTTGCTGTAAATTCTCCATTGTTTGGAATTATGATACCTACTCTAACTTTCTTTTTATTAATGCTAGCATAGTATATATATGCTTACTGACAAAAAGTATATCCATCTGTCTTGTAGCTAACATACAGTTGGATTCTGTTTTTTATCCACTCTGCCAGTCTGTCTTTTAACTAGTGTATTTAGACCATTTATGCTTAAAGTGAGCGTTGTGTAAATATTTATCATGGTCATTACTTTTTATTTATTGCCCTTATTCTTTGCTCCTTTTTAATTTTAATTTATTTTTTATTTAATTTTTAGTTTTTGTAGGTGCATAGTAGGTATATACATTTATGGGTTAAATAAGATATTTTGATACAAGCATGCAATGCATAATAATCATATCAGAGTAAATAGAGTATCTATCACCTCAAGCATTTATCCTTTGTGTTACAATCGAATTATACTATTTTAGCTATTTTAAAATGTAAAATTTAGTTTTTACAATAGTTACTCTATTTTGCTAGCAAATACTAAGTTGTATTCATTCTTTCTATTATTGTGTACCCATTAATCATCTTAATTTCTCCCAATCACCACAACTCTTCTTAACCTCTGGGAACCAGCCTTTACTCTCTAGCTCCATGAGTTCAATTGTTTTAATTTTTAGTTCTCACAAATAAGTGAGAACATGTAAAGCTTGTCTTTCTGTGCCTGGCTATTTAACTTAACATAACAACTTATCCATGTTGTTGCAAATGACAGGATCTCATTGTTTTTTATACCTGACTAGTACTTTGTTGTGATATGTACCACATTTTCTTAATTCATTTGTTGATGGACACTTAGATTGCTTCCAAATCTTGACTGTTGAAGAGAGTGCTACAGTAAATATGTGAGTGCAGCTATCTCTTTTAATCTACTGATTTCCTTTCTTTTGTGTGCATACCTAGCAGTGGGGTTGCTAGATTGTATGGTAGCTCTATTTTTAGGTTTTTGAGGAGCCTCCAAACTGTTCTCCATGGTGATTGTACTAATTTATGTTCCAACCAACAGTGTAGAGTGTTTCCCTTTTATCTCCATATCCTCGCCAGCATTTGTTATTGCCTGTCTTTTGTATAAAAGTCATTTTAACTGGGATAAGATAGTATCTTATTGTAGTTTTGATTTGCATCTCTCTGATGATCAGTGATGCTAAGCACCTTTTCATATGCCTGTTTATCATTTCTGTGTATTCTTTTGAGAAATGTCTATTAAAACCTTTGCCTATTTTTAAATTGGATTATTAGTTTTTTTTTTCCTATTGAATTGTCAGAGCTTCTTATGTAATCTGGTTATTAATCCCTTGTCAGGCTGGTAGTTTGCAAACATTTTCTCTTATCCTGTGGATTTTCTCTTCAGTTTGTTGATTGTTTCCTTTGCTGTACAGAAGGTTTTTAACTTGATGTGATATAATTTGCCCATTTTTCTTTGGTTGCCTGTGTTTGTATGGTATTGCTCAAGAAATATTTTCCCACTTCAATGTCTTAAAGAGTTTCCTCAGTGTTTTCTTGCAGTCCTTTCATAGTTTGAGGTCTTGAGTTTAATTCTTTAATCCATTTTATTTGATTTTTTCTATGGTGAGAGATAGGGGTCTAGTTTCATTCTTCTGCATAGAGATACCTAGTATTCGCAGCAAAATTTATTGAAGAGACTGCCCTTTTCTTGGTGTATGTTCATGAAACCTTTGTCAAAAATGAATTCATTCTAGATGTATGGGTTTATTTCTGGGTTCTCTATTCTGTTCCAATGGCGTATATGTCTGTTTTTATGGCAGTACTATGCTGTTTTGTTTACTATAGTTCTGCAGTATAATTTGAAGTCAGGTAATGTGATTCCTTCCTTTTTTTTGTTTGTTTGTTTGTTTGTTTGCTTTTTTTAAGGATAGCGTTGCCTATTCTGGGTCTTTTATGGTTCCATATGAGTTTTAGGATTGTTGTTGCTATTTCTGTGGAAATCCCATTGGTATTTTTATAGGGATTGCACTAAATCTATAGATTACTTTGGGTAATATAGACATTTTAACAATATTGATTCTTCTAAACCATGAACAAGGATTATCTTTCCATGTTTTGTGCCGTCTTCAATTTTCTGCTTTGGTGCTTTATAGTTTTCATTGTAGAGATCTTTCACTTATTTGGTTAAGTTTATTCCTATTTATTTTATTTTATTTGTAGCAATCATAAATGGGATTACTTTTTTTTTATTTCTTTTTCAGATTGTTAGCTGCTGTCATATAAAATGCTACTGATTTTTGTATGTCGATTTTGTATCCTGTAACTTTACTGAATTTGTCGGTTTTAATGTTTTTTATGGATTTTTTTAGGTTTTTCCAAAGATAAGAGTATGTTATTTGCAAACAAGGATAATTTGACTTCTTCCTTTCCAATTCAGTTGTCCTTATTTTTTCTCTCTTGTCTGATTGCTCTAGGACTTTCAGTACTATGTTAAATAGCAGTGGTGGCAGTGGGTGTCCTTGTTATTTTCAAGATCTTAGAGGAAAGGCTTTCAGTTTTCATTTCGTTTATTTATTCCTTCTCTTCCTCTATCCTCTCTGATTTCAATGGAACATGTTATGTTTTTTGATATTTTTCTTCTCTCTTAGCATATCAATTATACATTTCTTAAACATTTTTAGTGTTTTTCTTACAATTTGCAATGTACATTTCCAACTAACCAAAGCCACTTTCAAATAACGCTATATACACTTACTTCACAGGCAGCTTAAATACCCTATAACAGAGTATTCTGAATTGCTCTCTTTCATCCCTTATTTTATAGCTATAATTTATTTTACATATTCATAACCTATAATCACCAAATATATTGTTGCTATTATTTGAACAGATTATGATTTGTTAGATAAATTTGCATAAGAAAAATAAATGACATTTTATTTTCTTTAATGCCTTCTCCAATTGTCAGTTTTTGTAGATCTGAGTTTCTGACCTATGTAATTTTCCTTCTCTCTGAAGATTTTTTTAAAACATTTTTTTGCAAAGCAAGTCTATTCCTCAATTTTTGTATAAGAAAATCTTTATTTCTCCTTTATTTTTGAAGCATAATTTTATTGGATGTAGAATTTAGGTTGGTGAGTTTCTACTTTTTATTTTTATTTTTTTTTGAGACTGAGTCTGTCTCTGTCTCCCAGGATGGAGTGCAGTGGTGCAGTCTTAGCTCATTGCAGCCTCTGTCTCCCGGGTTCAAGCAATTCTCCTGCCTCAGCCTCCCAATTAGCTCGGTCTACAGGCATGTGCCAGCATGCCCAGCTAATTTGCTATTTTTTTTTTTTTTGTATTTTTAGTAGAGATGGGGCTTCACCATATTGGTCAGGCTGGTCTCAAACTCCTGACCTCAAATGATCCGCCTGCCTCAGCCTCCCAAAGTCCTGGGATTGTAAGTGTGAGCCACTGCGCCTGTCTGGATTTTTACTTTCAATAGTACATGATCTTCTCGCTTGCATAGTTTATGAGCAGAAGTCTAATGTAATTCTATCCTTACTTCTCTATAGATAAGGTATGTTTTTTCCTCTGTGGCTTCTTGAAAAAAAATATTTTTTTTTGTCTTTGATGTCCTGTAGTTCAAAGATAGTGTGCTTGGACGTAGATATTTTTGGTATTTACCTTGCTTGATTTTCCCTGAGCTACTGGGATCTATGATTTGGTGTCTGCCATGAATTTTGGAAAATTCTTAGCCATTATTACTTTAAACATTTCTTTTGCTATTTTCTCTCTTTATTTTCCTACTGATATTTCTATTATGTATAGTTATATCATTTGCAATCCTACCATAGTTCCTGGATAGTCTTTTCAGTCTTTTTAAATCCTCTTTGAATTTCAGTTTTAGAAGTTTCTGTTGATATTTCTTCAAGCTCACTGATTTCCTAGACTCCAGTCTACTGATGAGCCCATTAAAGGTAGTTTTCAGTTCTGTTACAATGTTTTTGATTTCTGTCATTTTCTTTTGATTTTTTCTTAGGGTTTCCATCTCACTGCTTACAATACCCATCTGTTCTTGCATATTGTCTACTTTTTCACTAGAACCTTTAGTATATTAATCATTGTTATGTTACATTTCCAGTCTGATAATGCTAAAATCTCTGCCTTATCTAAATCTCATTTGGATGCTTACTTTATTTTTTCAAATCATGCATTTTGTCTTTTTGTCTGCTGTGTAATATTTTGATGAAAGCTGGACATGATATACCGGGCAGATAGAACGGAGGTAATTAGGCCTGTAGTGTGAGGTTATTATGTTTACCTGACTTACAGGTACACTGTATTTGCTATTGTTGCAGGTATCAGAGGCTAAAAATCTCCTCTGGTATCCTTGTTTTTGTTTGTTTTCTGTTCTATTTTTTCCTCCCTGTTGTCTTTGGGTTTTCTTAGAGACTTCTTTCTAAATAAGGTCTGAAACAAGCAATTTTTTCCATTGTACCCACCTAGTGTTATCCAGAAGCCCTATTAATGATTGCTAAGTTTCAGGGAAAGGGGAAAGAGTCGTTTGTCCCATGATAAGGTTCCAATATTTTATTAAGCCTATTTCTGGACTGTGGCCTTCACAAATTCTTCTCAGTCTCTTCCTAGCTTCATGCCCAAGTTAGGTAAGACAAGAAGGCTAAAAGGATATATGCCTTCTTCCATATCAGATAGAGTCTGGTAAAACCTTAGTTTGTTAGGCTTCCATAAGACAGTGACTTTGTTCTCTACTGTGAGGGGGAGAACTATGGAAAAACAGAATTATCTTGGTGTCTTCCAAAATGTCTACTTTTCCTTTTCCCCTGCTGAAACATGACAAAAAATTTTTTTTTCACTGTGAGAACCTGGCAGGGCTGCTGAAGGTATTCTCACAAATTATAGGGTCCCCCACTAGAACTTGACTCTCTTAAAGTTTTTAACTATAAAGATTGTGGACACTGAGCCTCCAGTAAGTTGTCAATCATAGTTTAAGATTTTCCACTCTGGTCCTGGTTCTAGCAGTGGTTTCTGCTCCTGGCTTTCCCTCTACCATGTTGTGAGTCTTCTTTGCATATTCCTTTCCTATTTTAGTTCAGCCATTTCCCCTGTGACTTCAATTCTCTGATGGATCTAAGAAGAGTTGTTGATTTTCAGATTGTTTAGCTTTTTCTTATTGTGGGGGACAAGAGTGACAACTTTGACGTTCATTAAATGCCAGAATGGAACCCAGAAGTCACCATGATCTCTTCTTAGTTCTAGACAGCATATTGAGCTAAAGCATCTTTCTTTAAATTATCATGTCATGAAATCTATAACTCTCATTTCATTTAGTCTTCAAAGGATTATGAAATGACTCATATACTATCATAAAATGATTAGGTTTTAGAAAAATATCATGTTAGATGAGGACATTTCTACTTCTGTAACTTTCATTGCCAAAAACAAAACTCTTGACAATCGTGTGATCACATAGTTGACATTGCTGTCTCATTTCTGTACAACTTGATGAACTATGTTGGCATACTCTACCAGGAATTTTTTGCTAAAAAGGCTCAAATTCATCTCTGAAAAGTGACATTTGTCTATGTGTATTTGATGCTTTCAGAAAAACATTGATATCTGTGTGCACCTATTGACTTCTAGGATGAACTGTAGGTTTCCCTAAAATTATTATAATTTGTTCTAAACTACAGATTCCTTTTACTCTGTATATATGTCTAACTTCGGATCTGTGTTCTTTGGTAGTGTCTGTGAAACTATAGGGACAAGTGGCATTCTGTTTCCTCTGTTTTGGTTATGACCAGTGTTGATTGTCATAACACTTGGAATAGGAAGAGCTTGTCTTTATATCTATAATGTAAATTCCTGTTTATGCCTTGCTGAAAGTCACTTTATCAATCTAGAACACAACAGAGCTTTAATTAATGCCCTTTACTAGCTACTTCATTGATTGCTCTGACTTTTGATAATCGCCTCAAGCGATTTTCTTTCACAGTTATATTTGCAATGTGGTAGGCAGTTGTATTATTCTTGCTGCTACTCTGCTCTCTCATCATTGATTTGCTTCTTGTGCTTAAAGATCTTTTGCTTTTACTTGTCTCACTGCACATCCTAATTTTTCTCTTATTTTGACAGGCAATTCTCTGAGGTTCCATTATTACATTTAAAAATAGCTGTCATATAGTCTGTTCATCATTCTTTCTCGTATAACAATGATGCTATTATTGACTTTTTATAATACTTTAACTTGTGAAATGAAATAGTCCTCTCTCTTCAGATTTTGTTTTTGTTTCACCTTGTTTCCTTTTTTATTTTTTTGGAGTAAAAGTACATCTGAGTTGAAATATCTGAGCTATAGACTAGAAAGGCTGTTTATATAAATAGCAAAGTGATTCATGCTTATTATTTGGGTGAATAAAAAATCAGATCAATGGGTTTTACTTTTACTTTGATGGAGAGGAACATTTGGTTTGGGCATCCTTTTAAGAGCTATGATTATTTGGTACATATTAACCATCTTTCAATTCTCAGACCACTTTAGTTAAATGAATGCATTGTGACTTTCCCATTAAGGAGTGACTGAAAGATAATAAATTTTAAGACAATTAAAAAAAGCCATCATCTCTAAAGCTCACTTCTTATTGTTCCCTTGTTTTTTGTATCTACTGTTAAAGGGGATTTAGAGATAAATTTTATATTCCTATCCCTCCTTAAACATAAATAAATGTAAGTCTCCAAACAACACAAATCTTTTTCATAATTTGTTCTTTGAAAGTAGTAGAAATGTATATATTTCTACTATTTCTACCACAAATACATAAATATATAACATATATAACTATATATATAACATATATAACTATAGATGTAACTATAGATGTATGTTAGATTGTGTGTGTGTATATATATACACATACACATGTATATATTTACATACATATGTACATATATATATGTATATATACATAGTTGTTTTGTTGTTGTGTTGGTGGGAATGGAGGATTTTTTTTTCCAGTTGTAGATTTTATTTCCCCCTCCTCATCCATATTGATTTAATTTTATTTTTGTACATATTGAACATTAACATGTTTCTAAAAATAAAAAGTATGCATAGTTAGACTCGGAGGAGTGTCACTCAGTCCTGTATATCTTCGTCCATGTCCTCTACTCTTTGCAGATAACCAACTTCCTTATTTTCCATTTTATACTCTGTGCTTGTTTGTGTCTTTCTATTTCCCCTTGTTTCTTAAGGTAGCAAGTTATATAATCTCTTCTGAATTCTTTTTCACTTAACATTTCCTAGGAATTAGTTCATATGAGTTACACAAAGTCCATTTCATTCTTTTTTGACAATTGCACAGTACTTCATTGTGTGTATGCAGCCACAGTTTATTTGAACAAATTCCTATACTTGGGCATTTAGGTACTTTTTAATAATTTGTAATTATAAACAATTTTTCAATGTACAATCCTATGCACATATATTTTGGTATTGTTGGAGATATGTTTTCAGGATAAATTCCTAGAAATGAGATTGCTGGATAACAGGATAAATGCATACAAGTTTTGTTACACCAAATTCTCTTTTACATTAGTGGTACCATCCTTGCATTCCCTCTGTGACTTTACAGAGACAGTGTATTGTTAAGCTTTTGAATTTTTGCCATACGTGTAAAATGATATCATAGTAGAGTTTTCGCTTGACCTTTCTTTTAATAAGCATGATTTTGAACATTTGTTTACATACTTACGGGCCATATTTACAGCTCTTTTTGTGAATTTTCTGTTTTTGTAGTTTGCCTATTTTTCTATAGGAAATTTTGTTTTAGCCCTTATTTTCAATTCTTTATATTTAGAGATATTAGTCATATATCTGCGATATATGTTTCATATATTTTCTTTCAGTTGGACATTTGTGTTTTGACTTGGCTTGTAGTGATTCTTGTCATGCAAAAGCTTTTAAAATTTTTGCATAGTCAAATGTATCCATTTCTTTTGTTTCCTCTGGAATTTCAGTCATGGTTGTAAAGCATTTTCCCATACCAAGCTTAAGTTTACCCATGTTATTACAAGTGTATGGATAATTTTGTTTCTTACATTGGAATCTTTGATCAGTTTGGACTGTGTGTGGTGTCTGTAGATATAATTTGTATATTTTTCTGAAAGTCTTTTCAATGTATTTGTACCATTGTGAAAAGACTCTCTCTTTGTCCTTGTGATTGAGATAACATATTTCCACGTATTAGATACCTATATATATTTGGATTTTTTACTACACTTGTATTTCAATTTATCTGTCTAGTTATAAACTGGTTCCACATTATTTAAATTAGACAGGCATCACCAGTATAGTTTAATACCTGTTAGTGCTACTCACTCCTCATAGCTATTATTTTTTTGTGTGTTTTCAAGCTATCCCTATAAGATAATTTTTTCTTATAAAGTTTAGGATTAACTTTTCTAGCTCCATGAAAGAAGCTCATTGGAGTTTTTGTGTGATTATATTAAATTTTGAATAAACTTAGAACTGAAGTCTTGATGATTTTGAGATGACCTAGCCAAAAACAAGGAATATGTTTTTGTGTCAAGTCTATTTTTGGATCTAGTAGAAATTTTTTAATAGTTTTCTTTATAGAAACCTTGAATACTCCTTGTTATTTTCTTAAGTATTTTATATTTTTGTTGCTATTGTAGATGGAGTTTTGTCATTCATTTTATTCTCTAACTGGTTAAAAAATTATATTGGTTTATTCTTGCTAATTTTATAACACATTAGCTCATTCAATTTTTTATTATTTGAATTATTTTTTATCATTGATTCTATAGTATTTTTCAAATATAATGTCATATTAGAGAATAGAGAGGTTTTATTTCTAATTTGTGTGCCTCTAATTGTGTTATCTAGTTTAATGCATTGAATCCAGAGAAATGTTGAATAGTATCGAAGATAGCATTCTTACCTTTCCCTCATCTCACTGGGAATGCCTCCAGGATTTCCCCTAAGTAAATACTTATTAGTTTTGTATCACTGCTGTAACAGATTACTACAAACTTGGTGACTTATGACAACACACTTATCATACAGTTTTGGAGATCAGAAGTCAGAAAAATGGATCTGACTGGAACAAAATCAAGTTGTTGGCAGGGCTGCATTTATTCTGGAGGCTCTAGTGTATAATTTTTTTTTTTTCTTTTGCCTTTTCCAGTTTCTGTAGAATACTTGCATTCTTTATCCAGCAGTGTAGTTTATTCAGATCGCTCTGACTCTGATCCTTCCTGTCCAACATCCCTCCTTCACCCAAAAATAACCCTGTGATCACACTGTGCTCACCTAGATAATTCAGGACAATCTTTCCATTTTAAAATCCTTATTTTAATCACATCTGCAAAATAACACAGGTTGTGAGGATTAGGGCATAGCCCTATGCTGGAGGATTGGCAGGGGTGTACTGTACCTGTTACAAGGGTTGTATGTACCTGTTACAAGGGGTGTGTGTGTTTGTGTGCACACGCACATGTATTTATGTGTATGTGTGTTTGATCATATATAAAGAAGTATCCATGTATTCCCGTTTTGTTTTTGTTTTTCTTGTGAGAGTTTGCATTAAGAACAGATGTTAGATTTTGTCAAAGAAGATACTCACATGATTTTTATCTTTGGATCTATTAATATGGTGAATTATATCAATACATTTTCTAACGCTGAATCATTTTTGCATTTGTAATATACTCCCCACTTTGTCATTTCTTTTTTTCTCTATCTGGTTGGGATACTATTATGACACTTCATAAAAGAATGTGGATTTTTTTCTTCATTTCCTGTGTTGTAAACAATTTATATAGCATTAGGACTATGTGGTCACTAAATGTTTGGTAGAAATTCTTTGTGAAACAATGTAGAACTAATCTTTTTTGTAACGTGTTTTAAAGCTCTGTATTCATGCTGAAACTAATTTTGTTCTTTTCATGCTGGGGTAAGTTTTGGTTGGCTATATTCTTAAAAATAATGACTCAATTCCTTTATATTTTCAAATTCATTTGCATAGATGTATGTTCTTTATCAAGAGTTTTAACCCACACCATTTTTTCTTTTTATATGTGTGTGTTTTCTCTCCTCAGCTATTAGTTAAAATAGTAGTTTGCCTGTTTGGTTTCATTTTTTTTTTTTTTTTTGAGACAGAGTTTTGCTCTTGTTACCCAGGCTGGAGTGCAATGGCGCGATCTTGGCTCACTGCAACCTCCGCCTCCTGGGTTCAAGCAATTCTCCTGCCTCAGCCTCCCGAGTAGCTGGGACTACAGGCCTGTGCCACCATGCCCAGCTAATTTTTGTATTTTTTAAATAGAGACTGGGTTTCACCATGTTGACCAGGATGGTCTCCGTCTCTTAACCTCATGATCCACCCGCCTTGGCCTCCCAAAGTGCTGGGATTACAGGCATGAGCCACCACGCCCGGCCTGGTTTCATTTTTTAACAGGATTATGGTTTGTTAATTTGGTCTACTGTTTTTATGTTCTCCACTTCATTCGTTTCTGCATTTATCTTTGTTATTTAGTTCTTCATGCTTCCTTCATATTTTATTTTTGTTCATTTTTCAACTTTCTGAGTAAGAAATTTAATTCATTTATTTTCATGTGCACTGGCATATGTGTTTAGAACTATTAATTTTATTCTGATAACTATTTTAAATGGATCCCATAGATTCTAACATGTAGCATTTCATTATCATACTTTTTTTTCCCAAAAATTCTATAGTTTTCTTGTTTGTATAACTCCTTTTACTCAAGGTTTGGTAAATGTAAGCTATTTTAATTTCCAGATAGAAAAGCCATATTTTGTTTGTTTTCATTTATAAATTCTAGTTTTATTGCATTGTAAGCAGAGTGTGTGTGCAATATTTCTTTTAGAATCTACTGACATTTTCTTTGTGTTAGAAACTATAATTAATATTTGTGAATGTTAACTGAGTGCAGTGGTGTACACCTCTGATCCCAGGATGGCTGAGATAGGAAGATGACTTGAGATCAAGTGTTTGAAACCAGCCTGGGCATCATAGTGAGTTCATCTCAAAAAAAATTAATCTGTAATTGCAAATGTTCTATATACATTTGGAAGAAGATATATTCCCTATTATTGGTGTGATTTATTAAATATATGTGTACCTAATTGATTATACTTTTAAGATTTTTTAATAATCTTTATTATTTTTTCTTCAGTTGATCTATTTTGTACTGAAAACAATTAAGCTATCTTATTATTAGTTTGTTTCCATCTATTTTTCCTGCATCTTCTATATTTTTTCTGCATATAGTTGGTTTGTTATTTGGTACTTAGATATTCAAAACTTCTATTTCTTCATTGTGAAATGTAAACGTTAACATTCTAAAGTGTTTTTATTTGTCTTTTCTAATGCTTTTTGTCTGGAATTTTAATTTGTCAGATATTAGGATTGTATAACATGCATTCTTCGTGTTTTAATTTGCCTAAGTATTTGTCCATCCCTTTATTTTTAGCCTTTTGAAACCACCACATGTTAGGTGTGTCTTTTATATTCAGCATGAAATAGAGTTGGGTTTAGTTTTATATGTCAATGTAAATGCTGAATTTCTCTTAATAAATGAATTAACCTTATTTACTTTTATTGATATGGCAATTATGTTTGGCTTCCTCATATTAGCTTACATTGTAATTACAGTGTGTTTAATGTTACATTTATTAATTAGTTTCTTTATTTGGTGTATACATTTGTCTTTTTAAATATATTTAAATATATATGTATTTATTTGTGTGTGTATATATATATATATGTTTTGTATTGTATTGTATTGAGACGGAGTCTCACTTCATCACTCAGGCTGGAGTGCAGTGATGCAACCTCAGCTCAGTGCAACCTCTGCCTCCTGGGTTCAAGCAATTCTTGTGCCACAGCTACCCAAGTACCTGGAATTATAGGCATGTACCACCATGCCCAGCTAAGTTTTTGGACTTTTTTTTTTTTTAATAGAGATAGGGTTTCACCATGTTGGCCAGGCTGGTCTCCAACTCCTGACCTCAAGTCATTTGCCTGCTTTGGCCTCCCAGAATGCCAGGATTACAGGCATGAGCCACTGCATCTGACCAGTATGTTTTGGTATTTAGGAATACTCGGATTTTTATTTTAGGTGTTACCTTTGTATTTAACTTTGTATATATAGTGCCCTTATTTCCTCACCCTTTCTGACCTATTGTATTGCTGTTTGTTTTGTCAGTTTTAAATAATTTCCACCTTGTACCTATAATTTTATTCTACTTTTTCACGTCTTCCCTCTCTCCTCCTTCTTCTTCTCCCCCTGCCTCCTCCCCCCCCACTCCTCCTCCTCCTCCTCCCTTTCTTCTTCTTCTTCTTCTTTTAGGCCTATTCTGTAAATAGAATCTAGTCTACTTTTTTATGGCATGAAATATTTACATGTTATTCTTCTCCTCCTGACCCCATTCTCATTGTAATATTTGCTTTACAATTATATATTTGACAAGTTTCAGTCATTTTGCCAAACCTTTCCATGTTATCCAACCAAAGCTTTCCAAGTTATCTTTGGTTGAATGAAGCCCAGTTTCCAGCAAATTCTTGAAGAAAATCACAATATACAGTGTTTTCTGAGTTTGGGAGATTCAAATCTGTTTCAGGATAGTTTAGCCAGATATAATATTCTTGGTTCACATTTTCTATTTACTATGCTTGAAAATGTTACTCTGTTGCAGCCTTGATTTGTATACTGTTTTGAGAAGTTTGTTGCCAGTTCTTTATTATTATTATTTGCGTTTTAAATTATCTAATATATTTTCCTGAGAAGTTAGGAATTTCTTTATATTTAAAGTCTAATGATTTTACTAGTCCCAGGGTTAATTGATCTGGATTAGATTTTCAGGGAATATAGTAGTTCCCTTCAATGTATACATTTAAGTTTTCTTTATTTTGGGGAATTTGAGGGGTTACTATAATTTTGAGCATTATTTTGGTCAGATGTTTTAATTTTCATTATATAAAATGTACGTATGTTAGACTATTTTCCATTTCATTTACTTTCTCTAATCTACTTGTCTTTATCTCATCTTATTCATCTTTTTTTTTTTTTTTGCTACTTCAATGTTTTCACTGAATCTTGTATGTTGTCATTGGAGACTATTCTTTCTTGGATATCTTGTTATTCATAATTCAATTTTGAAAGGGTTTTTTTTTTTTGCTTCTATTGTCTTTCTGAGTTCAATCAATTAATTTTATTTCTCTTTTTGTCCATTCTGATCTTAATATTCTATTTCTGATTCAAGGTATTTTTAGTCATATCTTCAAAGACTTTGAGGACATTTACTGCTGTGTGATTTTTTGTGTTACAGTTTTTCTTTTCAGCTTCATTCTTGATTATTTGGAGAAAACTTTGTTAACAGAAACATTTTCAAATTTTCTGACTTTTATTGCAGTTTTACATGGATGTAGTCTGTTTTATTTCAATGTCTATTTATTTCACAAATAAGGTTTCTACCTCCAAATCATCCTCTTTTGTTATTTCTGCAGTCTTTCGTAAAGTTTGATTTATGAGTGTTGTTGCTGGTAGTAGTGATGGGAAAAGGGTGGTATCTTGTTTAATCTTTGTTTCTGCAGGATCCCTAATTTCCCTCCTCTATTTTCTTCTCCCCCCACTTACTGTATTATCTCTAAGGACTACCATCGATTCTGGAAATCCATGACTGCCATTTCCAGTCCCTAACATTTTGAAGTCTGTATCTGTTTTCTGAACTGCCAAGTTCTGAACGGTATTCTGTATTTTAAAGGTATTGGTGAACTTGATTTTTCTGAAAATGGTTTTGTCTGCGTTTCACCTAAGTCTTTTATTCCTCTGTAAGTTTTTTCATGGACTCTCTTAGGACTCTCTTCCTCTACTTTCCACACCCACTGGGTGACATTCATACCGGGTAATCTGTCACATAGTTTTCTAATTACATATAATTTGAAAGTGTGTATGTGTGTGGGGGTTCATGTTCTGTCTCTAGTAATGGAGAATGCAAGGGTAATGTGTGGTGTGGTTTGCTCTGCTTGTTGATTTTCTTCTGTAGCAGTGGTAATAAGGGAATATCAAACTCAGGCTGCTGCTGTTGTTCTGCAAACCTGGGAAGTCAAGATAGGTTTTTCTTCAGTGCAACTTGATTGGTTTTAAAAATTTGAATCTGTAACAAGAAGAGCCCTCAAATAGTTTAACTTTAAACATAGTTTTCATCTAAAAGGCAGAGGAAATTAATTTTAGTCTTGGCCATTCTACAGTTTTGCTGTGCACCCATTAGGAAATTACTTACCTTTTGGGTTTCAGTTTTCTTCTCTATAAAATGAAGGTAACGGCCAAGACCTTCAGATGATTACTGATATTGTTTATATCTCTAACCGGTTGTACACGCATCCACAAATATGTACCTACATATCATTCTTAGTACTCTGTCTAAGACATTTGGAGAAGATAAAGTCTGTTTTATTCTGAGACTGGTACTGCATTTTAAACCTCTGTTGAATAATGTTTTCCCAGTTACAGAAATTGATCATAATACTAAAAACATTTCATTTTGATATAACATCACACTCAAGGATATCCCTCTCCAGAATTTAATATCTCAGTATGTCTGTGTGCTTATCGCTTTATCTGTAGAACAATCTCTCTGTTCCACAGAAGCAACTGAGCAGCATATTTAAAACGTAATTTCATCCTGCTGTTTTAGCTTTACTGCATGATGTCAGGTTTACTACCTTTTGAAAAGTTTAAAATCATGTAAATCAAGATAAGAAATTAAGAGGCATTTTAACAGTGCAGTTTTATTTTATTGAAAATTTTAAAGAAAAAGGTTATACAATTTCAGCAGTATCCCCCATTAGTTGTAAACACTAGCCTTAGGTAAATATCATTTTTATCAAATAACACATAAGTTACCTCAGGTCAATTTGTCTAAGAAAGGAGTTATGGAGAAAAGGCAACTCATATATATATGTCTTCCAGCTAAATTTTTCAATGATACTTAATATTTATTTTTTTGGTAGTTTAAAATCACTTTTAACATTTTCAGAATTGCCTTTCAGATCATATTTTTAAAACTCTTATTCAAATGCCTTTGTTAAGTCTCACATTGCAGAACGTGGCAATGCTCACTTTTTGGTCTAGTTCCTATAACAGTCAGGGATTTCACACAAACTTTGGTATATGCATGTTTTCTTTCTTCAAGTTATTCTCATTTTTTTTCAGATGTTTCTATTAGTTTGCCTAGTGGCAGAAAAATGCCACCAGTTTGGAGTCAAAATCATTAAAAGTAATAGCATGCATTCTATCTGATTTGCCAGATAGATTCTCTTTTAAATCTGTCTCAGTTCTGGTTCATTTCTCTTCATTTTTCCATTCACATTTTATTCCTTGATGTTATTTACATGATGTGATGTTGCAAACATTCCCTGAGTTAGAATCTGTGAGCTGTAGAAGCAACTGTTCCCTTGTAATTATACTATAATTTGGGTAAGCTGCTGCCATATGGATAGCACCGTTTTTGTTAAATAATTGGAATAAGCATGATTTCGAATGGCCCACTATTTTATTAAGAGTTTCTAAAGTAGTTAGTTGCAATTTCAATTTTATAAAAATACTTTTAAACTGTAAAGTGTATTTTGGGAGTATTATGTTCCATAAACAAATATTACATGATTTAGAACCAAATTAATAGAAATTCAAATACCTTCACAATTAGGGACTTCACTCTTATGTTGTTAGTTACTTCTAATCAGTATATTTTCTATATGTAGAGTAGATTTAGCTCTCTAGGAATATGTTTATTTATAGATTGAATTATTACGTGGTTGTAGCAAAGCTTTGTGTCACATAACTTTTTAGGTTTCTGGCTGAACATGGCAAAATGAACACAAACAATTATGTCTGTTGTATTATGGAGATCTACTTACATAATGAAAGAGACATAAACTCTCAAGGAAAACTGTAATAAGAAAGCATATGACAGTTGGGAAGAAAGTTCAACAAATTTTGGGAGCTGAAAAATAAAGAGATGAATGGTAATTCACCTACCTGAGTGGAGAAAGTAGAAAGCTCTTCTTCAGTTGGAAGATCTTCAAGAAGCAAATCAGTTTACAGGGCATAGCGGCATTGGGTACAAATCTATGTATTTATGACATTTTACCTCTTCCGTGGCACATAGGAAGATGTTCCACTCTCTTCTTTGCAGTGTATTAGAGCCGTTTGACTGAGATCTGGCCAATGACATGTAGGCAGGAGTAACGTAAGCCACTTCTAAGCCAAAGTCATAAATCTCCTTGGGCCACCCTCCTGCTCTCTCTTTCCTTTTTAAGGGTGAACTTGAAAACCACATATTCTAGATGGTGAGTCTATGAGGTGGACACAACCTGGATTCTGAGTCTTCGGACACAACCTGGATTCTAAGTCTTTACTTAGAACATTGCCCTCTGGAAGAGTCGAACAACCTGCATCAATCTTTGCGTGAAAAGAAAATAAACACTTATTTTGACAAAATATTGAGATTTCCAGGTTTATTTGTTACCACAGTATAGCCTATTTTATTCTGACAAATACAAGATTATTAGGGCCTTAGGAATTTTAGGTGGTAAGAAACTAAAGACAAATGTGTTCAATGGTCCTAAAAATTACCCCTTACCTTGAGAAGATAGTGTTAGTGTAAAACATCGTACTGTGAACACGCAGGGTAAAAGTGAAAGTCTATACATAGTTTGTGAGAGAGTCCTGACAGCACTCCCTTTCTCTAGTCAGCTGTCATAAAAGCAACATCCAGGTTTATACACGTGAAGCAAGAGATAGAGGATTCCTATCCTGAGAAAAAGACAAGCTAAAAAGTAAAGATTTATGGATGCTGGCATTTGAGGAGCACCAATAAAGTGGCCTGGTCCTTGCATAATCAGCTAATGGTAATGATTAGTATTGGATAAGACTCACCCATAATCAAAGAGCTTTCAATTTGTTTGTGTTTGTGGTGCTACATTCTAATCCCTTAAGCAAAGGATCACCAAAAATGTAAGCTAAGTCCAATGTGAAATGGTGAGACCAAAATAAATAGAAATCAGGAACTAAGAATAAAATGAGATAATGTACAGAGAGAAATAAAAAATATTTCAATTAATGTTGTCAATTACAGGAGATCAAATATTGCAGTCAAGATAAAAAAGATAACATTTAAAAAGAATAATTAAGAAATAAATAATGAACAGTAAAAATCTAATTGCAAAATAAGTTAAAAATTAATAAAAAGTTGGAGGCTAATTTAGGGAAATTACTTGAAAGAAAAAAACACAGAAAATAGAGCAAAAATAAAAGAAAAATTTATATAGGTTAAATATCTGATGGATGATGGTTCCATAAAAGGAGGACTTGTAAAACACCATACATGAAAATGAATATCAAATTGATGACCTAAATATGAAGTGGTAAAGTGGTATAAAATTTTCTAAGTGAAAAAATATGAAAGCATACATGTATAGCATTGGGATTGAGGAGAAAACATCGTAAGTGTGTCATAAAAAACACAAACTATGAGGGAAAGGATTGATCAAGAAATTTAAGAACTGTGTATCACAAAAACCATAACAAAAAACTTAAATTATAGGAAAATAATTTGTATTCTATAAAACCACCAACAGAATACTGTTCAGACTCTATGCATATATTTCTACATGTCTGTTTATTGTCAACATCTGTGTGTGTGTGTGTGTGTGTGCCTCTTAAACTCAGTAGGAAAAAATACAGGTTAGAAGTCTAACAGTTGGCCGGGTGTGGTGGCTCATGTCTGTAATCCCAGCACTTTGGGAGGCCAAAGTAAGGGGATCATCTGAGGTCAGGAGTTCAAGACCAGCCTAGCAAACCCCTTTCTTACTAAAAATAGAAAAATTAGCTGGGCATGGTGGTGCGCACCTGTAATCCCAGCTACTTGGGAGGCTGAGGCAGGAGAATCACTTGAACCCAGGAGGCAGAGGTTGCAGTGAGCCAAGATCACGCCATTGCAACTTCAGCCTGGGCAACAGAGCAAGACTCCATCTCAAAATAAATAAATAAATAAATAAGTCTAAAAGTTAAAAAAAATCTCTGGTAGCTCTAGGGGCAAAACCGTTTTCTTCTGCCCACACCCCTTGGTTCCTAACCTCGTATCCCTGCAACTCCTGCTTCTGTCTCCTCCTCTGACTTTGACTTTTCTGCCTCTCTCTTATAAAGATGCTGTGACAACATTGGGTCCATTGGGTACTCCAGAATCATCTCCCCTTCTCAAGATTCTTAACTTAATCACATTTACAAAGTTTGTTTTGCCATGTACGGTAGCACATTCATTGATTCCAATTATTAGGATGTGGACACTTTTGTAGGACCATTGTTCATTCTGTCACAGTGGGCAAACCGTATGGACCAATTTGCAGAATAGGAAGTATGAAGAGTCATTAAAGATGTGAGAGGAACATAAAGCTCATTGGTAATCTGAAAAACAAATGAATTTTCTCAAAATTAAAAAAAAATCAGCCTGATGATACCAAGACTTGGGAGCATGTTGGAAAGAAAAATTTGATAATACTTTATGTATCTGCTTATATAAATATTTATGACCTAACTCTAGGGAATACTACTAGGGGAAATCTCTTTTACATGTGTAACACATAGAGTTATGTACCAGAAGTTTCAATACATCATCCTGTGGACTTGCAAGAAATTGAGCACAACCAAAGGTCCCACTAACTGGGAAATGAACACATAAATTGCCATGTATTCATATATTGTAATATTAGTAATGAAAATGAATGAACTCTATCTGCATCTGTCAACATGGATAGATCTAGAAATCACAACACTACATGAGGAAAATCTTTACCAGAGCAATATGTATAACAAAAAATATTTAAGTAAAAATTTTAAAACATATATATGGCAATACTATGTGTTATCTGTAAATATGGGTATGTACATCTTAGTTAAAGCATAAAACATTTATACTTATTAATTACACTCTCACCACTCCTCTTCACATAGTACTGGAAGTTCCAGACTAAAGAAATAAAGGCTTACATATCAGAAAAGAGGTAGTCAAACTTAGGCTGTTTGCTGATGATATGATCATTTACCTAAAGCCTCTCCCAGAACTGATAAAATAATTCAGCAAAGTTTCCAGATACAAAATTAATGTACACATATCAGTAGCTCTTCTATATACCAGCAGTAATAAAGCTGAGAATCAAATCAGGGAACTCAACCCCTTTTATGATAGCTATAAAAAAAAGCAAAAAACAAAGAAAAAAAAACAACTAACTAACAAAGGAGGGGAAAAACCTCTATAAGGAAAACTACAAAACTACAAAACACTGCTGAAAGAAATCATAGATGACACAAACAAATGGAAACACATCCCATGCTCATGGATGTAATGGATGTGTAGAATCTATATTGTGAAAATGACCATACTGCCAAAGGTAATCTACAAATTCAATGCAGTTCCCTTAAAAATAACACCATCATTCATAGAATTAGAAATAAAAATTCTAAAATTCATATGGAACCAAAAAAGAGCCCACAAAGCCAAAGCAAGACTTAAAAAAGAACAAATCTGGAGGCGTCACCTGATTTCAAACTATATTTTAAGGTTACAGTCACCAAAACAGCATGGGACTAGTTTAAAAATAGGCACATAGACCAATGGAACAGAATAAAAAGTCCAGAAGTAAACCCAAATACAGCCAACTGATCTTCAACAAAGCAAACAAAAACATGAAGTGAGGAAAGGAAACCGCTTTCAACAAATGATGCTGGGATAATTGGCTAGCCACATGTAGGAGAATGAAACTGGATCCTCATCTCTCACCTTACACAAAAATCAACTTAAGATGGATTAAGGACTTAAATCTAAGGCATGAGACTATAAAAAGTCTAGAAGATAACATTGGAAAAACCCTTCTAGTTATTGCCTGAGGCAAGGATTTCATGATCAAGAACCCAAAAGCAAATCCAATAAAAACAAAGATAAATAGCTGGGACTTAATTAAACCATAGAACTTTTGCATAGCAATAGACACAGTCAGCAAAATAAACAGACAACCCACAAAGTGGGAAAAAATCTTCACAATCTATGCATCTGACAGAGGACTAATATCCGGAGTCTACAGTAAACTCAAACAAACCAACAAGAAAAGCAAACAATCTCATCAAAAAATGGGCTAAGGACATGAATAGACAGTTCTCAAAAGAAGACATACAAATGACCAACAAACATTTGAACTAATGTTGAACATTACTAATGATCAGCATTATGCAAATCAAAACCACAGTGTGATATCACCTTATTCCTGCAAGAATGGCTGTAATCAAAAAATAAAAAAAATAGTAGATGTTAGTGTGGATGCAGTGAACAAGGAATACTTCTGCACTATTGGTGGGGATGTAAGCTAGTATAACCGCTATGGAAAATAGTGTAGAGATTCCTTAAAGATCTGAAAATAGAACCACTATTTGATCCAGCAGTCACACTACCCAGAAGAAAAGAAGTAATTGTACTAAATGAATTCTATTTCCTCTGGATATTTTCCCAGAGGAAAAGAAGTCATTATACAAAAAACATACTTGCACATGCGTGCTTATAGTAGCACGATTCACAGTTGCAAAAGTGTGGAACCAACCCAAATGCTCATCAATCAACGAGTGGATAAAGCAACTATGACACACACACACACACACACACACACACACACACACACACACACTACACATAAAGAAACATGACTCAGCCATAAAAGGAAAAGAATTAATGGCATTTGCAGTGACCTGGATGAGATTGGAGACTATTACTTTAAGTGAAGTAACTCAGGAATGGAAAACCAAACATGATATGTTCTCACTCATAAATGGGAGCTAAGCTATGAGGATGCAAAGACATAAAAATGACACAGTGGACTTTGGGGACTCGGGGAAAATGTAGGAAGAGGGTCAGGGATAAAAGACTATGTATAGGGTGCAGTGTATACTGCTTGGGTGATGGGTGCACCAAAAATCTCACAAATCACCGCTAAAGAACTTTGGGAGGCCAAGGCGGTTGGATCACCTGACGTCGGGAATTCGAGACCAGCCTGGCCACCATGGTGAAACCCCATGTCTACTAAAAATACAAAAAATTAGCCAAGTGCGGTGGTGCACACCTGGTGGTGTGCGCCTGTAGTCCCAGCTACTCAAGAGACTGAGACACAAGAATCGCTTGAACCCAGGAGGCAGAGGTTGCAGTGAGCTGAGATTGTGCCACTGCACTCCAGCCTGGTCAACAGAGTGAGACTCTGTCTCAAAAAAAAAAAGAAAAAAAGAACTTACTCATGTAACCAAATACCACTGTTCTCCAATAACCTATGGAAAAAATAAATTTTTAAAAATAATAAAAATTTAAAATATATGTATGGAAATACTATGTGTGGTCTACAAATACAGGTATATACATCTTAAAGTATAAAACATTTATACTTATTAATCACATTACATTTTTATATCCAAAATAATACAATCAATTTAAGGATAGTGGCCATATCTGGAGAAGAAATAAAACTAGAATTGCAAAGAACACAAGGGATTTCACTGGAATTTGTAATTTTTTTTTTAATAATTTAAGGAAATTTAAACCAAATGTTAGTTTTCCTAGAAAGGTTTGAAAGTATTTGTTATATTAATGTATTTTTCTGTATGTTTGTGTATGATGTAAAAGTAGTGGTAAGTGGAATGCTAATGAATTGGAGGTACTTTATTGCTGATTTTTATTTTATAAGAGTTTCTGCCCATATTTGTAAGTAGAGAGATTTTCTTACATATCCAGGGTAGTAAAATTACTACTGTAATTTTTTGTTTCAAAGATTTCCTTTATATTTAAATATTTGTGGAGTAATTCACAAAAAGACAGCATGCTGTATACATGTGACAGGGGTGAAATTATCACAGCATCTATTTTAAAAGACAAATCAACAGAATAGGTCTGTTTCATTAAGAAGACATGCCATTTTCTATGAAAGGATCAATTCCCATTTCTGTGTGTGGACAAACATTTTTGTTGTGGATTTTAGTTTGTAAGGTAATTCCAGTTACACTAAAGGTTACTATAAATCTAAGGGGTGAGTAAATCACATTTTATTATTGTTTTTCTCTGCTGATAATGAAACTTGGGAGCCAAGAGATTACGTCATAATAATATATTGTGAAGCAAAGTGCAGGACCCAGATATTTCTGATTCACCATCTAATGTTCCTTTTACTGTTCCAGAAAGAGAATCTTACTGATTAAATTAGACCAGAGTCCAGCATGATACCTTTATTATTATTATTGTTTTAACTAAGTAGTGTGATATTGAAAATAACATCACAAATATGTACATATGTAATCAATAGGACATATGCTATTTTTTGGAAAGAAAACAAGAATGAGGAGCCCTTTTCAAAAATACAAAAGCCTCAATTAATTCCTATAACTTCCTGCACATGCTCTTGCTATTGGAGACTTATTACCTGCTTTGCTGGTCCAGGAGGAAAAGTCAGTGTGGGTAGGATGGGCAACAGAGAGTGAAAGCTGGTAAGCAGGAAGAAGGGAACCACTACTTCAGATGTAGACAGAGAATGAAATAGCATGGGACTTTCTTTATGAAAAGGAAGAATGAAATCAGTCTTGGATATTGAAACTCATTTTCCAAAAACATACACAAATTATAAAACTCTTAAATTTCTGCATTAGTTTGCTCAGGATGTCATAAGAAGTTCCACAGACTTGGTGGCTCAAACAAAAGAATTTTTTTTTTTTTTCACTTTCTGGAAGCTGTAAGTCCAAGATCAAGCTAGGGGCGGCATTGCTTTTTTCTGAAGCCTCTCTCCTTGGCTTGTGGATGGCTGCCCTCCTACTGTGTCTTCACATGGTCTTTCCTGTGTATGTGCCTGTGTGCCGATCTCTTATAAGGACACCAGTCATATTGGATTAAGGCCTGCCCTGTGCTCTACTTTAATCACCTTTTTAATCACCCTATCTCTAAATAAGTTTGCAATCTGAGGTTCCAAGGATTATGACTTCAACATATTAATTTTAGAGCAATGAAACTCGGCCCATAACAATTTTTCAAAAGTCAAAACCTGGAAACTTCTTGTTGACTGACAGCTTTCTGTTGTGTCACATAATAGAAAGAGGTGGTCCCCTCTCCCAGCCTCACTTTGCTTGGCAACAGTGACATTGTTTTCTGTATTAGATGAGACATTTTTAGGAGAGTTTCTTCCTAGTGGACTTTGATCTCAGGCCCCAAAATTGTCACATTGAACTGAACAGTAACAATGATACACTGCTCTTTTCATTTTGAAAGGACATATGACATAAATAGATCTTTTAAAAATATAATATTGAGGCTGGGCTAGGTGGCTCACATCTGCAATCCTGGCACTTTGGGAGACCAAGTTACATGGATTTCTTGAACCCAGGAGTTCAAGACCAGCCTGGGTAACATAGACGAAACCCTGTCTCTACAAAATATACAAAAATTAGCCAGTTGTGGTGTTACTCAGGAGACTGAGGTGGGAGGATCACCTGAGCCTGGGGAGGTCAAGGCTGCAATGAGCCCTGATTGCACTATTGTACCCAGCCTGGGTACAATAAATACAATAAATACAATTTATTTTTTTCTCAAAAAATAAATAAAATATATATAAAAAAAATAAAATATTGGACCATAGGAAAATTTACCTTTTCCTCTATGAACACCACATTAACTCTCAATGGTTTAATTGGGGGGGGGGGGGTTATAAATATGGACATCTCACTATAATTTGCTCATCAATATGGCCAAATATGAGCATGTTTTACTCCCCCTCCGCACACTGTCTTCTATAAATGGTCACTCCTCCATTTATGTGTTTTCCCAAGTTAGAAATCAAACAATTTAAGACTTCTTTTTTTTTTTTTTTTGAGACAGAATCTTACTCTGTCACCCAGTCTGGAATGCAGTTGTGCAATGTCGGCTCACTGTAGCCTCCTCCTCCCAGGCTCAAGAAATTCTCCTGCCTCAGTCTCCCGAGTAGCTAGGATTACAGGCACACACCACCATGCCTGTCTCTTTTTTGTATTTTCAGTAGAGTTGAGGTTTCATCATGCTGACCAGGTTGATCTTGAACTCCATACCTCAGGTGATCTGCCCGCTTTGGCCTCCCAAAGTGCTGGGATTACAGGAGTGAGCCACCACGCTCTATGCCCCCTTGGCCCCCATTTTTTAAAACCACATTCAGAGAAACCAGTAACAAAATCTGTCAATATTTGAACATTGACCCTTTCTTTAGTTTACATTCTTAGAATATTATCTTTTACCTCCCAAAGTATTAGTTACCTTTGACTGAATAAAAGAACTAATAAGGGACAAAAGGAACAGAATGTCAATTATTATTTGAAATATTCCAATATGAATCTGATTTCCCTCCACTTGAAATCATTTAATGCCTAATTAACCAAATTTCTTAGCCCGTGACAGGAAGCCCTTCCAGACCAGCTTTTGAAGAACGCTCATACCTTGTATCTATCCATGATCCTCCTCACACTTTATGCTTTATCAGAACAAATGGGCTCCTACATTTCCCCAGTGATGTACTTACAAATGTTTAACAATCAGTTCTCAGAGGTCTGGGAGAAGGGGCTAGATTTGTAGCATTTGCCAACTTCTGTAGTGTAAATACTCTGACCTTGGCCAGTTTTAAGCTTACAGGGAGTCAACTGGTTTGCTAATTCCTGAAAATTGAGCAGTGGGTTCCTGTGAGCCAGTAGAGTTAGCTTCAATATACCACTGGTTCCTGTCCCCACAAGGTGTAATTCCAAGCCTTTGAATATGCTATTGTGTTGACTTAGAATAGTGTTTCCTCTGTGCCTGAGAAGCTCCCATTAATCTTTTAAAAATGTAGCTCACGTGTCTTCTTTGAGCACCCTTCTGCCTTACCTGGGGTTCATCACTGCCTCATCAGTGTTTCTTCTCATCATTACAAATGCTTTTATGTTGAGTTGGTCACATTATGACATTATATCTTTTTATTTATTAACCTGTTTCCTAATTAGTCTGTTGGTACTTGATCACACACACATTTTCCAGATCAGGAACTTGATGCTCAAAGCCTAACAATGTGGGGGAAACATAACAGGCACATTTAAAAAATCCCCAGCATTTTCAAGAATGGATAGATGAATATTCTAAAGTTTACATTTACCTTTTTTGATACTGTCAAATTATTTAGCCTTTCTGAGCCTAAATTTATTATCTATCTACAAAGTGGATATTATAAAATGTAAACTCATGAGCTTGTTGTGAGAAAGTTTTCTGTGAAGTGCAACACAGTTATGACACCTGAAAACCAGTCAATCCATGGTAATAGTAGGCTAACATCATGGGTGAAAGCAGCCTAGAAGAGCTGGGTGCAGTGGCTCACACCTGTAATCCCAGCACTTTGGGAGACCAAGGTGGGTAGATCACTTGAGGTCAGGAGTTTGAGACCAGCTTGGCCAACATGGTAAAACCCCATCTCTACTAAAAATACAAAAATTAGCTGGGCATGGTGGTGTGTTCCTGTAGTCTCAGCTACTTGGGAGGCTGAGGCAGGAGAATCACTTGAACCGGGGAGGCGGAGGTTGTACCACTGCACTCCAGCCTGGGCGACAGAGCAAGATTCTGTCTCAGGGGGGAAAAAAAAAAGCAGCCTAGAAGGACCCTCATTATTTCTGATAATACTGATAAAGGTGGACCCATCTTACCTGTATATCTTGCTATAGTGAAGCAGCTTCACTGTTTCAGAAGAAATAAATATTCTTCAAATGTTACTTTCTTCAATATTTTTTCATGAGGTCTCTAAAATTTTTAAAAAATCTTTCTATTAAATGCTTAAACTAAATTTCAGAGTTTTTTTTTTCTTTCTCAGAGCAGACACTTTATAATGTTAGTTGCATCCATTAATATATGGCCTTTTGTTTTCTACTTCTGTTTTTCAGCCTTTGCATGCAAGAGTCCTTCCCATTGACTGTTCAGTCCTGCATCATGCCCCAAGACTGTGAAACCTCCGAGTGGTCCTCCTGGAGCCCCTGCTCCAAGACATGCCTTACAAGTAGTCTCTTGCCAGGATTTAGGAGCAGGAGCCGGAACGTGAAGCACATTGCTGTTGGAGGTGGAAAGGAGTGCCCTGAACTTCTTGAGAAAGAGGCCTGCATTGTTGAAGGAGAACTTCTGCAGCAATGTCCCAGGTATTATGCTTTCTTTAGTGTGAGTGTTTTAATATATAACCTCATTTAATGTTATAGGAATGTTAACAGTAATGAAAGTACCTGTGACTCATATTTATTCAGTTTTCACTCAGTATACAAGTTCCATGGTTGGTAGTATAGCAGAGTAGGTTAAGATCATGGGCTTTGGTGCTGACTCCCTGGGCTTAAATCCTGTTTCTGTGACTTTCTAATTATGTGAATTTCATCAAGTTATTTAATTAGAGTGCCTTAAGTTTACCAGCAGTACTTACTTCATCGTGTGTTTGGCACACAGTAAATGCTCAGTAGTTATTATTACCTGATACAACACACCTAATTCTCATAGCAACCTAAGAGGCCATTCATGCCATCTCTGTTTCGCAAATAAAGCTACTTATGTTCAGAGAGATTAAATAATTTTTAAAGGTATGTAAGTAATGGGTGGTAGTACCCTGATTCTAACTCAAGTTCCATTTTCAAATCTTATGCCACTATGTGGCATTCTTCAATTCCAGAGTCCCTAGGAGCCAGAGAATATTTGAGAAAGGGTTTAATATATATTAATGATAAATTAATATCTGTCTGGTTGGTAACCCATACCCTTCACACATCACCAGATGACTAATTCATACAAAAAACTATTTTTTCCTCATTTTATTTTTTGCTGGGAAAATGATTCTATAGTCATAGAAGTTTGAGAAACTGAAAAAAAAATGCCTATCTTGAATAGCTACAGACTTAACAGATACAGTTCAGGGCAGCTGTTCAACAGGAAATACCAGAAATCCATCCCTAACAGACTCTGTCTGTTATCAAACTGGGCCCACTGTGAGCCATTTATTAATTTTTTTTTTGAAACAAAAATCTCGTTCTGTTGCCTAGGGTGAAGTGCAGTGGCATAATTATGATTCACTTCAGCTTCTACCTCCTGGGCTCAAGCAATCCTCTCACCTCAGCCTTTTGAGTAGCTGGGTCTATAGGCAGGACTTCATATATATATATATATATATATATATATATACTACACACATTCATATATGTATGTGTGTATATATATACACACACACACATATAGGAATGTTAACAGTAATGAAAGTGTGTGTGTGTGTATGTGTGTGTATATATATATATATATATATATATATATTATAGAGATGGTGTTTCACTATGTTGCCCAGGCTGCCAGGCTGGTCTCAAACTCCTGGGCTTGAGCGATACTCCCATCTCAGCTTCTCAAAGTGCTGAGATTGCAGGCATGAGCCACCATGCCGTGCCTGGCCTACATTTTAACATCTTGATATTGGTTATATTTTGTGTGGCTCTATAGACCTGGGTAAAGGCCTGCAGCGTGTTTTCCTTTAGGTCGTTGGCTCACAGTTGGCTCACAGTGATAACAGACAGAAGTCTGTTAGGGATGGATTTGTGGTATTTCCTGCTGAACAGCTGCCCTGAACTGTATCTGTTAAATCTGTAGCTATTCAAGGTAGGCATTTTTCTTATAGTTTATTGTAACTTCTATGTCTAGAGAATCATTTCCTCAGAAAAAAATTAAAATAGAACAAAATAGAAGGTTTTTTTGGTATGAATTAGTCATTTGGTGATGCGTGTAGTGTATGTGTTACCAACCCAACAGGTGCTGGTGGTGGGCTGCAGCCTGGCTCTTCCTGAAACCTGACATGAGGTGTGCATCAGAAAGGCAGGTTTTTGTTGTCAGAACTCTTATCCACTCACATCCCCATGTCCCAGTTGGAACCAGTGTTAATTGAACGCAGTTCTTTATATACTTATTGTTCATTTTTCAGTTAAATGACTCTTAGATTTGTATCATTCCTTACCTCAAATGCAGAAGATTGTAGTTGCAGTACACGCCTCTTTACAATGAACTCTCAGCCTCACAGAACCCTTCCTCATTGTGTTGTATTGAGTCTTTCAGAACAGTCTTTCAAAACACTAATTTTGGAGTAAAACAGAAGCTTGAGAATGGCATAACTCTGAGATCTCTGTCCTTTTGAACATTGAAATACCTGGTATAAAATTGTATCTCTATCACTTACTAGCAGTGCGATCTTGGACAAGATATACAGCTTTTCCAAAACACTCTCTCTTTTAGTAGAATGTGTCTGATAATACTGCCTGTGTGGCAGGCTTGAAAGGCTGAAGACCAGGCATGTGAAATGTCAGGCCCTTAGCACATAGGAGGCACTGCAAGAAGGATGATCACTATTGTTGCTATTTGCAGGTGTGTTTCTTTCCTTTAGAAAGAGAGTATCTCTTTTCCTTAGCATACAACAATAATTTCATGGGGTAGAAACATATTTTTTCTAGATAATTTGGAAATCTTATTTCCCTTTGGAGGTTTACTTCAAAAGACTTCTCAATGGTATGCAGGCAGGAATAAAATCTGGGCTTCATGATGACCTTGACATTGGTACCTCTATCCTTCATTCTTTTCATGGGATAGCTAATGTTCTCTTCCTGATAGTTTCAAAGGTTTTCTGATTTATAGGCAACCCTTCATTTTCTTTGTTAATAACTATTACAGTTCTATTAGAAGTCAGAATGGTATCTTGCTGGTGATGCTCAGAATGCTGAACTACATCTACATTTGTTAAGCAGTGCCTACCTGTTATCAAGTACCTACTGTTGGCCAATAATTAGAGCAGAGTTATAAATTAACTAGGTAAATAAAAATAATATTTAGAGTGACATAGAGTTTATCACCCAAATGGAACATTTTTGAAAGTGAAAGGAGATGTAAATTGGCATTAAGATTCAAGCACAAACTCACTCAACTCTGAAGCCAGTATTCTTTCCATTATATCATACTGACTGTCATGATAGGCGCAGTGAAGACATGCACTAAGATAAGGGTATACCTACCAATATACCTGCATTTGTGCATACCACATTATTTTTTTCAACAAGATAATGTGGAAAGTAATAATTCAGGATGTACCCAAGATGAGTTTCTGTACTGATCTTCATTTGGTAGATCCTTAGTGTCTGAAAATAGAGGCTGACAAACTTCATTGGTAATGAACCTGGCCCACTAGTTCTACCATTTGAAAATGTTGCTGAGTTTCACACACACACACACACACACACACACACACACACACACACATTTTAAAATGGTGAAGCTGTAGGAAATAGGAGTATTGGAGAATTAACTGAAATACCAACCAACCAGTGTTCCACAGGGAAAATGATGTAACTAATGATTCTACTTGGTTGTGGGAATGAGAATAAGTAACAGCAACTAAACATCAGCTGACATTCTTATTTGTCTGAAATCTGGGCTGTGGCCTCTACCACAAGAAGGCATAAAGGCTGTTTACTAACTTTTGTTTCTGGTTTTATATCAGTAATTAAAATTCATTGTTAAGGCAAAGAAAAATGAAAATCTATTAGGGAACAAAAATTCTCATGTTTCCTTTCCCAGAATTCATAAGCAAGTCATGTGCATCAAGCAAGTTAATTCACCTTTTTTTCTCCCCCAGGTGGTAAATGCATGCTTTTGTGATTCTTAATAGCGTTTTAAAAATTCTTTTAGAATACTGTTTGACTTTTACTCTTCCACTATCTTTGCTACTGGAGATGTATTTATTAATTCAACAAATACAAATTAAGCCTTTGCTATATGCCAGCACTATGTTAAACATTTGAGATACCTCAGAACACACAACAGACAAACTTCCCTCACCCACTGGAACGTAAATTTTAGTAAAAATACACCAAATAAACAATATAAAGTAAACTGTACACTTGGTGGAAGAGCTATGAAAAAAGTAAAACATCAAAGTAAGGTAAAGCTAGAGGCTTGGAATGCTGCAATGAGGGGTCGGCATAGCTGATAAAATTAAACAGTGTCCCTAGAGAAGCATCATTTGAACAAGCAGGATTTGAAGAGGTGGGAAAATCAAAGGAAGGAAATAAATTAGCCACTTAGGAAATTAGGGGAAAAATATTTCAAGAACAAGGTATAGGTAGAAGTGGTATACCACTACAGATAGTGAAGCCTCACTAGCCCGGCTCCACTGTCCAGCATTTCACACTAAACACTATGTGTGGCCATCCCTAAGGCATGACTCCATGAAGGGAATTGTAACTAAGAGGAGATTATTAGGGAAGCATTCCCTGGGGCCATCACACTACCAAGCAGTTGCTTTGGAGCAACTAATTTAACTTGAAAGGAGACAGAGACCAGTTCATGTTATGCTATCTTGGGAAATTTTAGAACTACATGAAGGTTAGCATTGTATAGCCTTAGGTTTGTTTGAAAGTTGTAGTTTTTGGCTGGGCATGGTGTAATCCCAGCACTTTGGGAGGTTGAGGCAGATAGATCACCTGAGGTCGTGAGTTCAAGACCAGCTTGACCAACGTGGTGAAACCCCATCTCTACTAAAAATACAAAAAAATTTGCTGGGCGTGTTGGCGAGTGTCTATAATTCTAGCTACTCAGGAGGCTGAGGCAGAAGAATCACTTGAACCCGGGAGGCAGAGGTTGCAGTGAGCTGAGATAGCACCATTGTACTCCAGCCTGGGCAACAAAGTGAAACTCCATCTCAAAAAAAAAAAAAAAAAAGGCAAAGTTGTAGTTTTTGACTAAGACATATACAGACCCCAGGAAACCTCTTTCTCTAGTGTATTTGTGATTTTATAGACCTCCCAGCCTCCAACATATCATTAAACACTCGCAGTGTATACTATGGGTGGGGAATGGACGAGAGAGGATAAATTTGCTTGTCAGTTGCTACCTTGGCTTTTGATGTTTGGTTGTCTCCTGTCATTGGGCATCATGATCTTAGGTGTCATATTATTCTATGTCCCCCAAACATGATGAGGGAGGAATCATTTAAGATACCTGGGCACTTGGGCACTTTGCTGTGTCCCCGACTAACATCTAAAATGTTATATCCTAGATCTCAACGAAGGTGAAGGCAAAAAGCATTCCAACACTGCAGGATGAGGCAGCACCGTTTAGCAGATGGGGTAAAGAAAGACAAAGAACATAGAGCTGTAATAGTGTAAATGCTTCAGATCAGAGAGCTGAGACACAACCTGATTCTAGAACAGCTATGATTCAAGATCTGTTATGCTTTAACAGAGAGTCCCATTCTGGTGAAAGACAGTGTAACACACAAGAATATTGAAAAAACATCAGCTGCAAACATCTTTCTTAGAAGCGACACCTCAGATGACCTACCAGCAACTCCTACCACCCCCACGGGGAGGGAACAGTTTTTATACGAAAATGGCTGTTCTGTCTCTTAAATGATCATTTAGCGTATGAAATCGAATGTAAGATAGCACTATTAAATGGTGACAGTGACCAATGCCAAGTAAAACTCTTAAGAAAATCTCAAGGCAGAAGCTGTACAGCAGAGAGTACTACATAGTTTGTGTGATGTTACTACACAGAAAAGCCAATGTGTAAAATACCGTTCCAATACTCTGGTCTGGCACTGAAGATAGACTCTTTTTTTTCATGCTGCTTATTTCTGGTATGTATTAATTTTTCCTTATTATGTATAAACTAGAGATCCTTTAAAAGAAGTCTATCTGTGCAAATTTATGCTGAGAGATCTATCTGGGCACCCTGCACGCCACTTTGATTTGCTTGTGAAAGAAACCCCTGAGACCAGCCTGGTTTTCCCTAGCATCTTTTTGAGGCACTGTACCTAATTTTAGATCTTCTAGACATAATTCATTTTTCCTTGAGAAAACTCTGGATATTAGTTGATGGGTTTTTAGATGAATATTGAAGCCAGGGACAGTGCCAAGAAAAAAGGACGGTAGATGAAACTTGGCTTGGTCATTCGCTTCCTTTGCCCATTGAAACAGAGTGCTGTGTTGTGAAGGGATGTTTGTTCAAAACCTACTTTGGCCTTCACTGTGTTAATCACTAGATAATTCATAAAACAGAAAACTTCCAGTCTGTGTTCACTTATTACTTGTCTTAAGAATCTTGTTTGATGTGCTCTTTCAAAACTATTAGATTGCTGTAAAAGTAGTTGCGGTTTTTGCCACTGAAAGTAGTGGCAAAAACTGTAATTACTTTTCAGCAATCTAATAGACTGCCCAGAACATGATAAATGTGTCCTATAGGAGTGTTTAGTAATGTTCTAACCCATCATCTCAGACATATGGATAGGACTATTTTAGTTTTTATTTTCCCTTTCCTTAGAAAGAGTAGCACCTAGAAAAGTACCTGGCTCATAGTAAATGCTCACTAAACATTGAAGGAATAAACGAATGAAGGCTAAAATGTGGGGTAGCTCCAGAACAGTATTTTACACTCAACACTTTATTCCATGCTTACATTTATTATATAGTAAGTATGACAGACTCAAAGGTATTTTAAAATAAAGAACAGCTGAAATTGGCCTCATCAAGGTCAAAAAAGGATATCCACTCAGGACAAGGAAGAACTCAGGGAACTTGCCACAGTCCCACAATCCTGCTGATACTGTGTCCAGCTTTCCAGATAAAAAAATCTCTGTTGTTATTGGTTATAAGAGTTACTTCAGAAAAGGTGAGGAATCAGATTATAGTCTGAATTTGTCAAAGTTTTCTTTCTAGCACACACATCACCTATTATGTCTTCTAAATCTTCTCCCATTGATTTTCTTTTTGTTGTTGTTGTTTGTTTTGAGATGGAGTCTCACTCCGTCTCCCAGGCTGGAGTGGAGGTGCATGATCTCAGCTCACTGTAGCCTCCACCTCCTGAGTTCAAGTGATTCTCCCACCTCAGCCTCCCAAGTAGCTGGGATTACAGGCATATGCCACCACACTTGGCTAATTATTGTATTTTTAGTGGGGGATGAGGTTTTGTCATGTTGTCCAGGCTGATCTCAAACTCCTGACCTCAAGTAATCCACCTGCCTTGACCTCCCAACATCCTGGGATTACAGGCATGAGCCACTGTGCCTGGCCTCCTATTGATTTTCTATTAAAACATCTAACACTCTTCACGTAGTAGGTATTTAATAAAGGATTGTCAAATAAATTAACAGATTCTCTAAGGAAGCTTTTCAAAAACTATTTAAATTAGGCAGCTTTTCTCCAGCAATTTAGAAGCAAAGCTAGCTGCAGGAGTTGTTTTTTTTTTTTTTTTGTTGTTGTTGTTGTTGTTGTTTTCATACCCCAGTGCCACCTGGAATGCCAGCAAGACTGAACTTTTCAATCCCCTGGAAAGGGGGCTGAAGCCAGATAGCCAAGTGGTCTAGCTCAGTGGATTCCACCCCCATGGAGCGCAGCAAGATAAGATCCACTGGCTTGAAATTCTCACTGCCAGCACAGCAGTCTGAAGTCGACCTGGGACACTTGAGCTTGGTGGGAGGGGGAGGCATCTGGCATAACTGAGGCTTGAGTAAGCAGTTTTCCCCCTCACAGTATAAACCAAGCTGCTGGGAAGTTCGAACTGGGCAGAGTCCACCGCAGCTCAGCAAAGCCACTATAGCCAGAATGCCTCTCTAGATTTCTCCTCTCTGGGCAGGGCATCTCTGAAAGAAAGGCACAGCCCCAGTCAAGGGCTTATAGTTAAAACTCCCATCTCCCTGGGACAGAGCACCTGGGAGAAGGCACAGCTGTGGGTGCAGCTTCAGCAGACTTAAACATTTCTGCCTGCTGACTCTGAAGAGAACAGCCTACCTCTCAGTCCAGTGCTCAAGCTCTGCTAAGGGATAGACTGCCTCTCCAAGTGGGTCGCTGAACACCATGCCTCCCGACTTGGAGATATTTCCCAGCAGGGGTCAACAGACACCTCATATAGGAGAGATCCAGCAGCATCTGGTGGGTGCCCCTCTGGGATGAAGCTTCCAGAGGAAGGCACAGGCAACAATCTTTGCTGTTCTGCAGCCTCTGCTGGTGATACAGGCAAACAGGGTCTGTAGTGGACCTCCCGTAAACTCCAACAGACCTGCAGCAGAGCAGCCTGACTGTTAGAAGGAAAATGAACAAACAGGAATAGCATCAAAATCAACAAAAAAAGTCCACACAACAACACCATCAGAGGGTCACCAACATCAAAGACCAAAGGTAGACAAATTCACGAAGATGAGGAAAAACGAGCACAAAAAGGCTGAAAATTCCAAAACCCAGAATGCTGCTTCTACTCCAACAGTTCACAACTCCTTGCCAGCAAAGGAAGGGAACAAAACTGGACAGAGTATGAGTTTGACAAGTTGACAGAAGTAGGCTTCAGAAGGTGGGTAATAACAAACTCCTCTAAGCTACAGGAGCATGTTCTAACTCAATGCAAGGAAGCTAAGAACCTTAAAAAAAAAAGGTTAAAGGAATTGTTAACTATAATAACCATTTTAGAGAAGAATATAAATAACCTCATAGAGCTGAAAAACACAGCACAAGAACTTCATGAAGCATATACAAGTATCAATAGGCAAATTGATCAAGCAGAAGAAAGGCTATTAGAGATTGAAGATCAACTTAATGAAATAAAGTGTGAAGTCAAGATTAGAGAAAAAATGGAAAGGAAAAAACAAAGCCTCCAAGAAATATGGATCTATGTGAAAAGACCAAACCTATGTTTGATTGATGTATCTGAAAGCAGTGGGGAGAATGGAACCAACGCTCTTCAGGATATTATCGAGGAGAACTTCCATAACATAGCAAGACAGCCCAACATTCAAATTCAGAAAATACAGAGAATACCACAAAGGTACTCCTTGAGAAGAGCAACCCCAAGATACATAATCGTCAGATTCACCAAGGTTGAAATGAAGAAAAAAATGTTTGCCTCTGTTGGTAAGGCAAAAATATAAAAATAAAAAAATAAAAATAAAAATAAATGTCAAGGGCAGCCAGAGAGAAAGGTCAGGTTACCTACAAAGGAAAGCCTATCAGACTAAGTGAGTCTGATAGAGAGACTGTGAGTCTCTCTTCAGAAACCCTACAATCCAGAAGAGAGTGGGGGCCAATATTCAACATTCCTAAAGAAAAGAATTTTCAATCTAGAATTTCATATCCAGCCAAGCTAAGCTTCATAAGTGAAGGAGAATACAATCCTTTACAGACAAGCAAATGCTGAGAGATTTTGTAACCACCAGGCCTGCCTTGTTACAGGAGCTCCTGAAGGAAGCACTAAACATGGAAAGGAAAAACCAGTACAAGCCACTGCAAAAACTTACCAAATGGTAAAGACCATCAACACGGTGAAGAAACTGCATCAACTAATGGGCAAAATAACCAGCTAGCATCATAATGGCAGGATCATATTCATACATAACAATATTAACCTTAAATGTAAAAGGGCTAAATGCCCCAATTAAAGGACACAGACTGGCAAATTGGATAAAGAGTCAAGACCCATCAGTATGCTATATTCAGGAGACCCATCTCATGTGCAAAGACACACATAGGCTCAAAATAAAAGGATGGAGGAAGACTTATCAAGCAAATGGAAAGCAAAAAAAAAGCAGGGGTTGCAATCCTAGTCTCTAATAAAGCAGACTTTAACGAAGATCAAAAAGGGCAAAGAAGGGCATTACTTAATAATAAAGGGATCAATGCAACAAAATGAGCTAACTAGCCTAAATATATGTGCAACCAAATACAGAAGCAGCCAGATTCATAAAGCAAGTACTTAGAGACCTACAAAAAGATTTAGACTCCCCACACAATGATAGTGAGAGACTTTAACAACCCATTGAAAATATTAGATCAATGAGACATAAAATTAGCAAGGATATTCAGGACTTGAACTCAGCTCTGGACCAAGCAGACCTAATAGACATCTACAGAACTCTCCACCCCAAATCAACAGAATATACATTCTGATACAAATCCTGGAAGAGACATATAAAAAGAAAATTTCTGTCCACTATCCCTGATGAACATTGATCTGAAAATACTCAATGAAATACTGGCAAATGGAATCCAGCCGGCCATCAAAAAGCTTATTCACCACAATCAAGTCAGCTTCATCCCTGGAATGAAAGGCTGGTTCAATGTACACAAATTAACAAACATAATCCTTCACATAAACAGAACCAATGACAAAACCACATGATAATCTCGATAGATGTAGAAAGGGCTTTGATAAAATTCAACACTCCTTCATTCTAAAAACTCTCAATAAACTAGATATTGATGAAATGTATCTTAAAATAGTAAGAGCTATTTGTGACCGACCCACAGCCAGTAGTGTACTGAATGGGAAAAGCTGGAAGTACTCCCTTTGAAAACTGACACAAGACAAGGATGCTCTCTCTCATCACTCTTATTTAACATGGTATTGGAAGTTCTGGCCAGGGCAATCAGGCAAGAGAAAGAAATAAAGGATATTCAAATAGGAAGAGAAGAAGTCAAATTGCCTCTCTTTGCAGATGACATGATTGTATATTTAGAAAACCCCATCATCTCAGCCTAAAATCTCCTTAAGCTGATTAGCAGCTTCAGCAAATCTCAGGATACAAAATCCATGTGCAAAAATGACAAGCATTCCTATATATCAATAATAGAGAACCAAATCATGTGTGAGCTGACATTCACAATTGCTACAAAGATAATAAAATACCTAGGAATATAACTAACAAGGGATGTGAAGGACCTCTTCAAGGAGAACTACAAACCACTGCTCAAGGAAATAGAAGAGGACACAAACAAATGGAAAAACATTCCATGCTCATGGATAAAAAGAATCAGTATTGTGAAAATGGCCATACTGCCCGAAGTAATTTATAAATTCGATGTTATACCCATCAAGCTACCATTGACTTTCTTCACAGAATTAGAAAAAAAAACAAAAACTACTTTAAATTTCATATGTAACCAAAAAAAGAGCCCATACAGGTGAGAATCCTAGGCAAAAAGAACAAAGCTGGAGTCATTGTGCTACCTGATTTCAAACTATATTATAAGTCTACAACCCTATCAAAAAAGTTGGCAAAGGATATGAACAGACACTTCTCAAAGAAAGACATTTATGTGGCCAACAAACATATGAAAAGAAGCTCATCATCACTGGTCATTAGAGAAATGCAAATCAAAACCACAATGAGATATTATCTCTTGTCAGAATGGTGATCATTAAAAAGTCAAAAAAAAAAACAAAACAGATGCTGGAGAGGATGTGTAGAAATAGGAAGGCTTTTACACTTTTGGTGGGAGTGTAAATTAATTCAACAATTGTGGAAGACAGTTTGGAGATTCCTCAAGGATCTAGAAATAGGAATACTGCTTGACCCAGCAATCCCATTACTGGGTATATACCCAAAGAATTATAAATCATTCTCCTATAAAGACACATGCACACGTATGTTTATTGCAACACTGTTCACAATAGCAAAGACTTGGAACCAACCCAAATGCTCATTAGTGATAGATTGGATAAAGAAAATGTGGCATATTTATACCATGGACTACTATGCAGCCATAAAAAAGGATGAGTTCATGTCCTTTGCAGGGACATGGATGAAGCTGGAAACTATCATTCTCAGCAAACTAACACAGGAACAGAAAACCTAATATCACATGTTCTCACTCATAAGTGGGTGTCGAACAATGAGAACATGTGGATACAGGGAGGGGAACATCACACACCAGGGTCTGTCAGTGGATGGGGTGCTATGGGAGGGATAGCTTTAGGAGAAATACCTAATGTAGATGACAGGTTGATGGGTACAGGAAACCACCGTGGCACGTATATACCTATGTAACAAACCTGCATGTTCTGCACATGTATCCCAGAACTTAAAGTATATATTTAAAAAAAAAAAAAAAAGTAGAGGAGTCATGACTTGGAGCCTCCAGATAATCTGTTTTAGAAAAGAAACAATGGTTTTCAAACAAGGAATTGTTCAATAGGAGATTCTTGCCTTTTTATTAGGTTTGTCTATTACTTAGGTATTTTTTCATGAGTCTCCATTGTGCCACTTTAAGATCTCCTGGATCGAAGATTTGCTCCCCAGTTAGTGTAAAAAAGTTAACATACTGCTAAGTGCTGTGTATGGTGATAGAAGTCTATTAATAATACATGTGTGGAGTTTGGCCGGCAAAGTCATCAGCTGAAGAGCAAAGAGCTTTGCACTTCAGAGTAGCTTTCCATAATCAATAGTCCCACTTTATCCAATAAAAAATTACTAGAGCATAAAATGTATAAAGCTTGATCAGTTCCCTTTATTTTGGTCTTCTGTTCAGCAAAAAATGACAAGTTAATTCTTTTCTAAATGCACTGATGGCTTCAAAAGGACAACAGACATTGTCATAAATTAGTCATGCTGCAGTACACTGATTTTTAATATACAGGTGCATTTAATCTGAATACTTTATACTAGGGTTTCAATTTCAAGAATGTTTGCACATCTATATGTGCTCAGTCAAAACATCACCATTAACTAATGCAATTATTCTTTCAATCTGTCATCATTAAATCACTTAAAATTCTATTTTGTGGTGTTCTGCTTTAAATCTAAGCCTTTAGAAGAATGAGAAAAGAAACGGACATTTTTAAGCAATTCTAAGCCTTTATGAAAGTGATAAAGCTGAGAATTCAAAGGACAGAGGTTGCTGTAAAACTGTGATGGTGCTGGTTCTATTTTAAGAATAGTTACTTAAATGTGCCTACTTTTCTAATTTTCGCTTTGCTAATTTAGGATGCCCCTATCTATTGCTTCACAGGAATAAATTCCTTCTTCCTTTTGTCCCCCTTTCCTTCCTCAATGTAGGGAATATTTTAATTATGGGATTCCTCAGGTGGGACAACGTCACTCTCGGGAATTTAAGCTAGCTACTCGAGCTGTTTAATTCAAAGGCCTAGCCTCAGCTTTCCTAATCCAAAGCCTGTGTTCTGTATCACTTTATGAGGACGTGTATTTCCAGTTACAGAAGATTCTTTTTTCTTTTTTATTAATTTTGATTTGTCATTTTAAGCTGCATCTACCTCTTGAGAATGATAACATATTAAATCTTACCTGTTTCTACTCATGTAGATACACTTGTGAACAATTTCCTGAATAGACTTAAATTATAGATTAAATATAGAGAAATTGGGCAATGAGTATAAGACATGAGGAAAAAAGTTCAGAAGACCGATGCTAGGAGGTCAATGAAGAAAAAAATGAAATTTCACAGTTATAATACATGGTTCCCTTAATATTTGGGATTTTGTTCTTTCCTGAGCTGTCTTGCCTAAGAATTCAATGCCAGGAAATTTGCTGCTAATACGTGGATCAAAAACAAATTTGGAATCATCCATCACTCCTCTCTCTCTATCCCAGGTCTAATCCATTAGAAGGTTGTCCCCACCTTCAGAATATATCCTGAATCTGATCTCTTTGCACTGCATTCATTATGACTGCAGCAGCAGAAGCCACCATCCTTTCTCCTAGACTGGCAAAGACCTCCAAATGTATCATTTCTTCCACCTCCCTGGCTCCCACAGCCTATTCTTCCTTCAGTAGCTAAGTGATCCTTAAAAAATTTAAATCGCATCATCACGTTACCATTCTTCCCAAAATTGTCCAATGATTTTCCAGCATATTTGAAATAACACTCACAATCTATCGTCTGGCTCAGTGATCACCAAACTTTTTGATACCAGGGACCAGTTTTGTGGAAGATAATTTTTCCATGGATTGGGGCAGGGGGATGGTTTCAGGATGATTCAAATGCATTACATTTATTTATTTTGTACATTATTTCTGTTATTACCAAATTATAACATATAATGAAATAATTACACAACTTACCATAATGTAGAATCAGTGGGAGCCCTGAGCTTATTTTCCTGCAACTAAACAGTCCCATTTTGGGGAGGTGATGGGAGACAGTGATGGATCATCAGGCACTAGATTCTCATAAGGAGCACATAGCCTAGACCCCTCTCTTGTGCCATTCACAATAGGGTTCACACTCCTATGAGAATCTAATGCCACTGCTGATGTAATAGGAGGCGGAGCTCAGGTGGCAGTGTGAGTGATGGGAGCAGCTGTAAAAACAGGTGAAGCTTCACTTGCTCACCTGCTGCTCACCTCCTGCTGTGAGGCCTGGTACCTAACAGGCCACTGACCAGTACTGATCTGTGGCTCAGGTGTTAGGGACCCCTGCCCTGGCCTACAAGGTTCTTCATAGCGTGACTCTTGACTATTCTTTATGGTCCTGTCTCTGCTATTCTCTCCTTGCTCCACCTTCCTTAACCATGCTTACTTCTATGCTGTTTCTAGAAAGTGCTGGGCACTCTGCCTCCTTTGGACAGGCTACTCTTTTCTCTGCCTAGAACACCGCTTGTCCACCTATCCTTATTCTCACTCTCTCATTTTATTCAGGATTCTGAGGATTTCCCTCATCATGGCATAGAAATATCTCTCCTCGTCCATCTCTCTCTCCCCACCCAGCAACTGGTGCCATGCCGTATATTGATGCATTTATGTCTGTCTATCCCACCAGAAGGTAATCTTCCCAAGGTCAGGGGCTTTCTCTCTCTCACTGCTGTGTGTCTGTTGTCTTCGGTGCTTAGCTGTGGCTTAACAATTAGTTGTCGAAAGAAGGGATAAGTGAATGCATGGATGAGTAAGTGATTCACTTACTGTTTGGACAGGCCTATTTCTTTTTCTAGTCAAGCCTGCTTTTTAGCACTTTTCAAGTTTCAGTCTACCATACATATCTTTATCTTTTTTTTTTTTTTTTTTTTGAGACGGAGTTTCGCTCTTGTTACCCAGACTGGAGTGCAATGGCGTGATCTTGGCTCACGGCAACCTCTGCCTCCTGGGTTCAAGCAATTCTCCTGCCTCAGCCTCCCCAGTAGCTGGGACTACAGGCGCATGCCACCGTGTCTAGCTAATTTTTGTGTTTTTAGTGGAGACGGGGTTTCACCATGTTGACCAGGATGGTCTCAATCTCTTGACCTCGTGATCCACCCGCCTCGGCCTCCCAAAGTGCTGGGATTATAGGCGCGAGCCACCGTGCCTGGCCCTCTTTATCTTAACTAATATGTTCTTGTAGGAGTTATTCTTCCTGTGCATCCAGTATTTGAATTATTAGCATTCCCTTTCTTTCTCAGAGATTTGGGGTTCAAAGTGGCTGACAGTGTGCTTGCTCACTAAAAGTAGGGACATCAGAGTTGTTTTTACATAAATGGAGGGCAGTTTTACCTAACATTAAGAAGGACCAGGAAGCAATGTGCAAAATTTGATTTTCGGGCCTTGAAAAAACATTCTCCTTCAAAAAGTTGTCTCTGCACCTTATAGTGGAATTTGAATTTACACAGTTAAAGATTCCTTTACTTATGTTTTATTTCTCTTTTAACTTGCAATTACAGCCATGTACTCCATAACATTTCTGTCAACAGTGGACCATTGACTGCATATACAATGGTCCCGTAAGAATATAATACTTTATTTTTATTGTACCTTGTTTATGTTTAGACATGTTTAGATACACAAATACTTGCCATTGTGTTATAGTTGCCCACAGTATTTAGTAAGTTGACATGCTGTACAGGTTTGTAGCCTAGGAGCAATAGGCTATACTATATAGCCTAGGTATGTGGTAAGCTACACCATCTAGGTTTGTGTAAGTGCACTCTATGATGTTTGCAAAAGGATGAAATTACCCAATGGCACATTTCTTATAATATATCTCTGTCATCAGGTGAGACATGACTATCTCCTGAAAGTGCTAAAATTCATCCCTAGGTGACCACAGTGCTCTAATTATAAAATGATGGATTATGACACATTCTCAAATTGTACTTGTATTTGAGATTGGAAGAAAAGTTATTTTGGCAGTGTGAAATATTATTGGCCAGCAGATTATATTTTGTTTCTGTCCAGAATATATTTCTTCAGACCAAGATCAACATTGACTTGTTCTTGTAATGGCTACACAGGTAGCTACCTATTGTCTGCTGAAATTGCATTCTGTACTACTTGATTGAGCTTTCTGGACTACCTGATTGAGCAAATGGGTTTGCCATTTACCATTTCAATCTGCCAGAGTGTCATTTTATTAAGAAGATATACTTTAGAATCAGACAAACCTTGCTTTGAACTCTCGGTTTCACTCATGTGACCTTGAAAGAGTTACTTACTCTTTATGCCAATTCTTTCATCTGTAAAAGGGGAAATAATATTTTCTTTATAGGCTTGTTGGGAGGATTAAATGAAGTAATGCCCCTAAATTCCTTAGGGCAGTGCCTGGAATAGAGTAAGCAGGCAGAAAATACTCACTGTTATTTGTACTACTTGGAGGATCAGCCCTGATACCCTAGTAGTCCAAACAAATTAATGCCTTGTTTATTCTGTTTAGCCAGACACTTTGAAAAAAGGATGGATTCACACACTCACATTAGTAAGGGGCTATGGGAACTGACATTTCTTTCATTCCATGGCCAATTACTCTACTTGAGACATTTCCACAGCCAATTTCGAAGTGCTGACTCAGAGGAGGTAGAACTCTGGCCTTTGCAACTCCCCCACATTCCCTTTTAACCAGAAGGGCCAAATGAGGCTGTTTTGAAAGGCATCGCATTGGGAGAGAAGGGGTTGAAAAGGTCTGGTCTTTGACGTGGGCTTAGCCATTAAAGAAAGTGTCCCAGGCATCAAAAAGCTGAGTTTTCTGGAGGCTGCAGAACTATCGCCGTAACAACTTCTAAAAGAGAAAGGGAGTAACGTTTAGCTGAGTGGGCTCCTTTGATTTGTTATTCTGTCAGATCCTAGCGACACTTTCTCTGGTTGGAGCAGCTCAGGATGTTCAGTTTTCATGGCTGCCGGGGTGATTTGTGACTAAACATACATAGGACTTTAGAAAAAAATAAGAAAAAAAGGTTGAGCAAAGACTATGAAAAGACCCATATTTTTTAAAAAAGGAATATAGAAGTCATTTATTGGTGTGGTTTTTCCTCTCCCTCTTGCTAGGTTGTTATTTTCTCTGAGGTGGTAAAAAAATAACGATAGTGATAAATGTCTTCTCTAAAGGATTTATTATTTACCAATGAATGGAAGTTGGGCGTTTTTGGTTAATGAGCTACCAACAAGGTTTTTGTTACTTTATATACAACTATAGTCATTAAACTCTTCTTTTCATTTTTCTTCATAATAACTTTCAAAATTTCCCCATTGCTAATTCTTGTAGGGTCATGATAAATTAATTGCAAAAGCAATTTATACAGAATGGTCCATTGTTTTTTCAAACAAGCAAACAAATTACTATAAACTTTATGTTTCTTTTATACTTTTTGCTGAACTGTGGTTGCTCAACTTAGACCATGGCAACTGTGGATCTCTAATATTAAGACTTTTAATGAAATCCTCATAAATAAAATATTAATGTACGTGTGTGTGTGTGTTTGTATGTGTGTGTGTGTATGCCACATCAGCAATGGGCAAAAGGTGCATGTAGAAATGTAGAAGGACATAAGAAGAAAGGAATGGACACTTATTGAACATTTATTATGTCAGACTCAATGATTACTATTATTATCTCCATTGTACAGGTGGGAAAACAAAATTGGGCCCAAGTTACTAACTACAAAGTGGTGAGGTTCTGATCCAAACCAAGGCAACTGGACTCCAAAGCACACTTGCCATCTGTACCACACTACCTTCTTTTTGTCTGTCTTCTTTGCTAACTATATTATGGAAGTCTCTGAATCAGTGGCTGTATCTGGCCCTTTTGTTCATGGCCAGAAATCTCTTCTTTTAGGGAACCTTTGGAAGAAGGGGATTTGAAATGAGACTATGGTAATCATCCACCCCAACATTCTCCTACTCCATTTTATTTTGCCCTGGATAAAAGATCTATGTGTGCCCTGAAACTGGAAATCTAAGAAACAAGCCTTCCAGTGAGGTGACCATGAAGAATAGGGCAAGGACTGACTCTCTGTGAGAAGAAAGGGTTTTGGAGCTCTAGCTCTGGAAAAGAGCTATCCCATTTCTCATGCCCAGGAATTAGAAATATATTGTTGTTTATATTCACCTGGCATAAGAAGCACCTGAACTCTGCACTCCAAACTCTTGTTTGAAGTGCCTGAGTAACTAACTCATAAGCCTAGGGGGAAAAAAAGTGAAAATTAAGTAGTGAGGCTGAGAGAGAAAACTCATGTTACAACAAATCGCAGAGGACTGTCCAAATCCTTTTCTATGATGGGCTTTTCACAAGACTAATGATTCTCAGCTGATTCTTAGCTTTCAGCCTTTTTAGAATGATGACATTCATTGTGAGGGATTTGTCACTATGAGATTTCTTGGAGATTTGCTTTCTTATTTTGACATCTGTTACTTGATTTCAATTTTACTCTAGTTTTTGTAAGGCCAGGATCTTGGTGACAGTATGATTACTTTTATGGCTGGTTTTCCCCATTTTTTTCTTTTCAACAATCACAAAGCTGATAAGTTTTTCTTTAAATATGAAATGAGACAGCAGATATGTGAATGTTTATTAGGCTTTGTTTGGTATTCCAGAATTTAATGAATCTATCAAGTGTTTTTATGGATGCTGCAAGGTTATATTAATGCTGTGGGCTTAAATAATGCTGTAATAATCCACAAAAGGAAATTCTGTCTGAAAGAATTCTCCACATATGAATGTAGTAGAGTGGCAGTTGTTTTGTTTTCTGTACATTGTATACAAACTCCATTGTGTTTTCTCCCTTATTTGTGTGTGTGTGTGTTTGTGTGTGTGTGTGTGTATTCAAGTATTTATTAACCAGTTGTAAACTAGGGAGACATATTCCTATATCAATTTATGTAACACATGGCTGCATATGTAAAAAAAGTATTAGTTAAATATAGTGGCACAGTATTAACTCATTTTTGATACATATACTTTTATGCAAATGACAAAAAGTCAAATGGGTAAAGAGTTTCTTATATCAAGAAGATTGAAAAGTTGGAGCTATCTCTATGTAAAATAATATACTTACAACTTCACACATTCACACACTGTCATATTAATTAAGAAAGAAAAGCCAAGTTTCACACAGTCATCTGCAAGTCTGTGAAGTGAAACCCCATGGCAAGTTCAGCTATCAAGAATTAGGCTCATTTGGTTTCCAGCTCCTCTCTCTATTCCTTCACTCTCTTCCAGCTTCAAGGCTGAGACATGCTCAGTGTTTATCCATGTCAACTTCCTTTAGTCGGGTCATCCTGTGCTATTATCATGATGGGCTGCTGGATTTTTTTTTCTAGGAAATAAAAGGGACTTAGTAATTCAAAGCTAGCATACTTCTTGATCCACAGGCAAATATTTGGTCCTAGAAAGACAGATTATGCCTCTTGATGTCATGACTTAAGTTTTCATTAGAGTTGTATATTTTTCTTAATTCTTCTTCTTCTTTTAAATAAACCAAACCAAACAGGTATTCCTGGAGAACCTCTGAATGGAAAGAATGCCAAGTCTCTCTCCTCCTCGAGCAGCAGGATCCCCACTGGCATGTGACGGGACCTGTGTGTGGCGGTGGGATCCAGACCCGGGAGGTGTACTGTGCCCAGAGCATACCAGCAGCTGCCGCACTGAGGGCCAAGGAAGGTAGGCAGCTAGTTCCGGGGTGTGCTGCTGGTTGGAAGGAAAATCTCTCCAACTCTCCTAGTATTCTTCTTGAAAAAACCGACACTTAGCATTCACAGATTTAATATTTATTTTGTTGACCATTTGTAAACCACCCCTAAGTTCTTCTACTTGTAACAGTTGGGATAGTTGAAAATAGTAGCAAAAATGATATCTGTCTCCAAAGGGCCACTGTGAAAGTTAAATGAGAAAATGTAGCTAGCGTGTGTAATGCAGATGCATGTGACAAGCTAAGGATCTGGTATACCAGGAATGAGTCAGTAAGGAATGAATAGCATTCTTTTTTTTTTATTATTGTTTGCTCAAAGGATTTTTTATGTATGTGAATTTGTAAGTGTGGGAATTTCTACAAACATATCTTTTTCAAATGTCAAGGATCCAGTGTTTTGTCGCCAAATTTTATTTTTTCTGAAGAAACAGGAGGAGGAGGAGGAGAAGAGAAAACAGTAGCTTCCTCTATGGTAAGCTCTGTAATTGGTGGGTGTAACACAGCAATAGTGCATTTGTTTCAGAGTGCAGATAATGATAATATTTAGAGACTGGGAAACTCACTCAGATTTATGTAAGTCAATCAGTTGAGAAGTCATGAGTAGACAACGATGCTTCCATTCTAGAAGACTTCGTGGCCTGTTCTAACCACATTGGAGAACACAAGCAGTACCCCCTGCAGACGTGGTGAAGGTGGGAATGTTTCCTTGGACTTGCCAGGTACAAGGACACATTTCCACTGTGGACTTTGGTTAGGAAGGCAAGATACGAATGTTCTTGCTGTGGTAATGCATCCCTTTAATTCTGTAAAGCTTGTCATGCTGGATGTCTATTTTTTGGCGACAGAGCGAGTTCACAGACATCTGTGACCATAGCCTCAGATAAGGTACCTTATGGGATGGTTCTTACAGACTGCTTAGTGTTTTGCTTCAACAATTGCTAAAAGGGCACATTGACAGGGCTACAACTATTTTTCAAAATAACGGTTGAAGTTCTTCCTTCTCTAATTTCACTTTGGAAAATTACAACTTAAACACTTTCTATTTCAGGACAAAACATGACTATAGTTATTTGTCTGAATTTGTAGGAACAATTTAGATTAAAAAGCTCCAGGTTATTTTTTGAAACCTTGGTGATCTCTCCATTCCAGCTCCTCTCTTCTTTTCTTTGACTACCGTCTACTGTTCTGGGGTCTTCAGGGGTAAACATATAAATAAAACTTGTACAGAATTGATGCATTATGAACTACCTGTTTTTCAGCCTCAACTGTTAATCTGCTATTGACATATTCATCTTTCTAAAGTTTCTTTTGTAAAAATAGCTTTTCTTATGGATCACCTATTTCTAAGGTTTCTTCAGGCTTAGTCTTTCTAGCTTTTTAAATGGAAACTTACTGGGAGGAAGATTATAATTAGGAAGAAAGTAGAAGTCTGGTGTTCTAGAATTGGGAATTAGATGCTTACATAGTGCAGGGTGGTAGGGTGGAATAGAGAAGGGGTGTTAATTGCAGAGTAAGCAGCCTTTCAAGCCCCGGTACAATGTACTCCTAGCATCTAAAGAGGAGGAAAATGTCTTAGGCCAAAGCACACTTGGAAATTAATATCTGGGTTCACAGGAAAACAGAAAGTACTTAGAAAGCCATAAGTCTGATAGCTCAGTTCTCAGAGGGAGAGGCTAGATGTGGGACTTGGATGTAAATACACAGATGTGTAACATGACCATTTACTCCTGTACAGAGCTGAATACAATGAGTAAAACTATGGTGGATAACACAGCACAGCTGCCATAAAGGCATTGTATAGCTTACTGTTTATCTTAGCAGTTATCAAAGCTTTTATTTTGCTCTTGTGTGGAAGTGAACCAGTGGGATTGTTCCCCCATCACTTTCCTCTCATAAATGCTTTCACTTCTTACCGTTTATCATTTAAAGATATACCTTGACAAATCTGGAATGAGAATTTCTTGTTGGCCCCCATTAAACGCAAGGGAACAATTGAATTTTTATTGTTAAGAACCTGTGAGTATTTGTCCAGTGAAGTAAGAAGAATATAAATATTCTTAATCTGTCCGTTAATATAATAATAAAGGCCAAAAATGGAAACATTTTTAGCACTTCAATTTCTGTGAACATCAAACTATTAACACTATTATTGTTATTATGTTAGATATTAATACTTTGGAGGGAGAACACATTTTAGTAGCATTGACTTTGGAAATTTCTTTGTCAGTCACTATTGACATCTCAACAAGGCTAATTTTCCCCCTAGACTCAAGTATACTCTTTCTCTATTCACTCTGGAATATGATTGCTTGACTTCTCTTCCCTGCAAAACCTCATCATCCACTGTGATTTAGCTGCTCTGATTCTAAGAACCTGATCTTAGAGAAATTCAAAATCTTGTGGGGAAAAACAAACTTAATTTCCATGGATCCTTCATGTAATAGAATGCAATATAACTCCTAGATGTCATAATAATAATAATAATGATAATAGTAATTTTTAAAAATGCTAATCCCCTCCCAAGAGTCTCCAAATCTCTTGGCCTAGGCTGGATGCTGAAGCTAAGTCCTGATATTGATATGGCTCTGTTGATGACTTATTTTTGGCTATGTCTCATTCCTCATTGAACTTCAATTCATGGTGGTTGCAGGACAGTGTAGTAATAGCCATGGCATATTTAGTTGATACTGTTGTTCAGTCTTTATGTGGTGTTTTAAATGCAAACATAATAGTGCTGTAACAATCAGTGTAAGTATTACCAGTAATATTAGCCAAGCCAATAGAATTGGGAATGAAAATGTAGAGGACTATTTATGATTTTGCTTAATATTTGTTGTTTTAAAGAGAATAGTGTTTCTCTTTTATAAATCAGAAGCAGCAGCAAAAGTGATGCTTACCTGTAGAATAAAAGCTTGAATTTGGTAAGATCACTTTCTTCTCACCTTTTCTCAAGTAAAATTAAATCCATTCAGTTTGCATTCAGCAGTCATTTTTCAGAAAGTAAAACATGAACCAAGGAATGCACCTTCAAAGTCAAATAAAGATCAGGGCAAATTTATTTCATTTTTGTCAATGTGGCCTAAAGACTAGGATATCAACAAATATGAAATGAAGTGGCATAGAAGTAGATATGCCATATATTCATATGGTGAAGTGAAATTTATAAAAACAACAAACTACCTTTAACAATCAGGAAAACTTTTTGGCATGGTTGTAGTGGAGCAGAACATTCCTTGAATTTTCTAAAATATCTATAATTTAGGTTCACTATTTGGTATCATATTAGAATGGAACACAATTTAGCTATGAATTATTTTTTAAATACATTAGTTACCCCCCTCTGCACTAATAAGATTGTCTTCATCATTCTGACCTCAGAGTTGGCATTAAGAGTACATGACCACATAAGGGCATACATCCTGAAATGCTAAGTTGTATAGTCTGTTTTCCTGCTGCTGATAAAGACATACCTGAGACTAGGTAATTTATAAAGAGAAAGAGTTTTAATGGACTCACAGTTCCACATGAATGCATGGCTGGGGAGGCCTCACAGTCATGGCAGAAGGCAAAAAGGCACACTTTACATGGTGGCAGACAAGAGAGAATGAGAGCCAAGCGAAAGGGGTTTCCCCTTATAAAACCATCAGATCTCATTAAACTTATTCACTATCATTGGGACAGTATGGGGGAAATAGCCCCATGATTCAACTTTCTCACACTGGGCCCTCCCACAATACATAGGAATTATGGGAGCTTCAATTCAAGATGAGATTTGAGTGGGGGACACAGCCAAATCACTCTGTCCCTGGACCCTCCCAAATTTCATGTCCTTTCATTTCAAAACCAATCATGCCTTCCCAATGGGTCCCTAAAGTATTAACTCATTTCACCATTAAATCAAAAGTCCACAGTCCAAAGTGTCATCTAAGACAAGGCAAGTCTGTTCCCCACATGAGCCTGTAAAATCAAAAGCAAGTTAGTTACTTCTTAGACAGTGTGGGTACAGACATTGGGTAAATATACTCATTCCAAATGAGAGAAATTGCAAAGCAAAGAGTCTACAGGCCCCATTTAAGTCTGAAATTGAGTAGGGCAGTCAAATCTTAAAGCTCCAAAATGATCTCCTTTGATGTCATGTCTCTCATCCAGGTCACGCTGATGATGTAAGAGGTGGGTTCCCATGGTCTTGGGCAGCTTCTCCTTATGGCTTTGTAGGGTACCGCTTCCCCTCCTGGCTGCTTTCACTGACTGGTGTTGAGTGTCTGTGGCTTTTCCAGGTGCACAGTGCAAGTTATTGGCACGTGTATCATTCTGGGGTCTGGAGGATGGTGGCCCTTTTCTCACAGCTCCAGTAGGCAGTGCCTCAGTGGGGACTCTTTGTGGGGGCTTCAACCCACATCTCCCTTCTGCACTGCCCTACCAGAGGTTCTCCATGAGGACCCCACCCTGTAGCAAACTTTTGCCTGGACATCCAGGAATTTCTATACATCCTCTGAAATCTAGGCAGAGGTTCCCAAACTTTAATTCTTGACTTCTGTGCACTCACAGGCTCAACACCACATGGAAGCTACCAAAGCATGGGGCTTGCACCCTCTGAAGCCATGGCCTGTGCTATACCTTGGCCCCTTTTAGCCTTGGCTAGAGTGACTGGGATGCAGGGCACCAAGCCCTTAGGCTGCACACAGTAGCGGAGCCCTGGGCCAGACCCATGAAACCATTTTCCCTCTTATACCTCTGGGTCTGTGATGGGGGGTCAGGCTGCTGCAAATTTCTCTGCCATGCCCTGGAGACATTTTTTCCATTGTCTTGGCAATTAACATTTGACTTCTCATTACTTACGCAAATTTCTGCAGTGGGCTTGAATTTCTCCTCAGAAAACGGGTTTTTCTTTTCTATTGTGAAATCAGGCTGCAAATTTTCTGAACTTTCATACTGTTTCCCTTTTAAAACTGAATGCTCTTAACAGCACTCAGGTCAATTCTTGAATGCTTTGCTGCTTAGAAATTTCTTCTGCCAGATACCCTAAATCTTCTCCCTCAAGTTCAAAATTCCACAAATCTAGGGGCAGGGGCAAAATGCCAGCAGTCTCTTTGCTAAAATGTAGCAAGAGTCACCTTTACTCTAGTATCCAACAAATTCCTCATCTTCATCTGAGACCACGTCAGCCTTGATTTCATAGTCCATATCATTATCAGCATTTTGGTCAAAGCCATTCAACTACTTTCTAGGAAGTTCCAACCTGTCCCCATTTTTCTGTTTTCTCCTGAGCCCTCCAAACTGTTCCAACCTCTGCCTGTTACCTAATTCCAAAGTCATTTCCTTGTTTTTGGGTATATTTGCTGCAACACCAGACTCTTCCAGTTCCAATTTACTATATTAGTCTGTTTCCATGCTGCTGATAAAGACATATCTGAGACTGAGTGATGAATAAACAAAAATAAGTTTAGTGAACTCACAGTTCCACATGGCTGGGGAGGCCTCACAATCGTGGCAGAAGGCGAAAGGCACATCTTACATGGCATCAGATGAGAAAGAATGAGAGCCGAGCAAAAAGGGTGTCCCCCCTATAAAACCATCAGATCTCATGAGACTTATTCACTACCATGAGAACATGATGGGGAAACCACCTCTCTGATTCAATTATCTCCCACTGGGTCCCTCCCACATCGTGTGGGAATTATGGGAGTTACAATTCAGGATGAGATTTGGGTGGGGACACAGCCAAACAATATCGTGAGTAGTATTTGGAGACTTGATATATTTGGGGTTCTGGGTTTTAATTCTGACTTTGAAGGAAATGTGGTGAACCACATTAATGTACCAGTCTTCCAGTTCAATACTTTGATTTTGAATATGTTGATTTGGTGAGTACAATTACATGATAATCAAACATTTATTTGTTTTAAAATAAATTATGTGCCTGTTGTGAATTAGTCTATGCACCGAAGTGCATCTGTCATAAAGGTGTCCCCCAGTAATTTATAGGCTCTTAGTTGTAATAATAATTGAACAATTAGATAAGTATGCTACAGTGACTTAAGCCTTTTGATGATTACTAACATGGTTAAAACCATTTGTTGATGCCCAAGAGTAATCTTCATAGAGGTGATATTTAAAATGAGTTTGGAGAGTCTATAAGCATGTTCTAAGTTGCAGGAGAACACATGGGAAGAAATGGAAAGGTTTGTGTTAAGTGGCAGCCTGTGCATTGATGTGAAGAGAGCTCAGGGTAAAGAAAGTTACAATGACAGTGGAAAAGTAGGTCTTCTATGCTATTCTGAAGTAAGACTTTGTTTTTGAGAATATGGGTACCTGTCACAGCCTTTTTTTCCTTACTGTAGGTTTTTAAACAGAAAGGAAATCTCATATTGACTGTATTTAAGCTTGTAAAAACATTAGTATGCTGAGCAAATTATCATTGAGTTATCCTATATCCTATCCTATGTGCAAATGTATCTGATTATCCAGGAAGTTTTTGAGTTATGAAATAATGTAATATATTCTGAGCTCATATCCTAAAGGGCAATTGAAGGAGATATTTCACCATCATTTGAATGACTGGAAATATCTTTCACCTGTCTTTAGAAATTGGTTTTAAAGTCAATAAAGTTATTTGGGTGTGAGAATAAGGTGTCAGGAAAGTAGTACACTAAGAACTTCTCTTGATGTCAATGCTTAGAGAAGCAATGAGACTGTTTAAGTGGGCTATAGCATTTTCTCTTGCCTTATGCTAAGAGAGCAGCAGAGATAATGGAATAAAATAACCTTTGCTAATTAACAGCAGGATATTTGAAGACAGTTCACATGAGGCTAAGAGAGATAATGTTCTTGGCTTGTAATCTTTCTATCTTGGAAACCTCTTCAGTTATTGGAATCATAGATGTAGAAGAAAGTCAGCAAAGGGTAGCACAAGAATATTATTAACACACAGATCTCTGGATTCTTCACAGTGACACAGGTGGTGATGAAAAGGTGTGAGGAGGGGGAGGAAATGAGAAGATGGGTGAAGACAAGTAGTTACTCCTGTGTTTTAGCAAGAATAAGGAGGAACAGAAGTGGAGGGGAGAAAAAGAAGGAAGGGTAGGAGGAGGAACAAAGAAGGAGGAAGAGAAGGAGGAAGAGGAAGAGAAGGAGGAAGAGGAGTACAGGAAGAGCGAGAATGGAGCAGGGAGAAGGGAGAAGAGATGGGGGAAGAGGAGTGCAGCAGGGAAAGAGGAAGAAACTTATTAAGGCAAACTCTTGGGGGATATTTTATTTCCATTAGGCTGCATTATCTCTCTGCTTATATCTTGAACCTATCCGCTGTCTAAGATAGAGTTTAGGACTTGAAAGCCATTTCTACCTGGGTTATTGATACAAGATCCTAGACTCACGGATGCTCCAGATCTCCAGTGTTAACTCCATCTTCTTCTTGAGTGAGAATACTTAGCATGTGACACTACCTAGGCTGGGTATAAACAAACTTCTTTTCCAAATTGTTATCTGTAAATGGAAGGAAGTAGAAGAGTTAATGAAAGTAATGGTATGTGTTCCATCTTTAAATCCCCACCTTTTGCAGAGGCAAAATAGACTTTATAAGGCATATATATACACATACATAGTTCAAATATTCTCTCTAAAAGTGTGATGCTGGGAAGAGTTTAGAAAAGGAACAAAAGAAACACAAAGAAAGAGTTCAAAGTGAGACTGGCATCTAATAGTTCTATTTGATTGCATTTGTATCTAAGTTTAGTTCATTTTTTAAATCAAGTTTAACAAACTTAGTGTGATATAGCAAATGTTTATTGAATTAATGGGCTTAGAAAAAATATTGAAGAGTTTCTACTTTAAGTGTTCATTAAATTATCAGACTGTTCTTAACATTAAAAATTTCTTAACTTATTTAGCTCAAGGCTAATGCATGTGATTAAAAGAAAGCTGCCCTGGACAAATGAAAGAGGCAGGATATTTGAGGAGAAAGCCTAGCACTGAGTAGAGGTGGCTCTGGGAAAAATAAATGGCTTATGGAAATTTCTTTTTTGAATGATGTGTGAGTCCTGTTTAATTTGAAGAGGAAGAACACATGTGCAATGTGTTATGTATTCCTTCAGAGTTAACATGACTAAATTGAGAATTCACTACTGTGTGTTGCTGAAACTAAAACATGTAGCATTGTGAAGGAGGGAGATTGTGAATGACCTAGAACTAGATATGAATTTGGATTTTGCCAATGGTTTTACCAGTAATAGTTCAGCTTTCCTAATCCTGTAGCACTAAGTTAATACTCCTGTAGGACAACACTTCTGCCTGATTTCTAACTATTGTTATAATAGTTTTTATTACTCATTTGGCTATAAAGGCCCTTAAAGGCCATGCTTGACATTCTTTGTATTTCCAAGTGCCAGTACTCTTCAGGTGAAAAGCAAATAGCAAATGTTTCTCGAATTCAAAATGGAAACTCTTAAACACAACAGAATGATATGTTGAGTTTGATTGAATTCTTTTTGTTTTTCAGATAGCACAGAGAAAGGAATTGTTTGACTGTTGATCAGACCAAAATTGTCTGCAACCTGGATGTCAGCATTCCATGCCAAAGCTAGGTGGCTCTGAGAGCCCAGACTGCAATCAGACAAAATAGAAGGTATAAGGATCCTGAGTGAAGGAAATGGCCCATGGGGAAAGACTGGGGGAGGAAAACAAAGGAGAAAGAAACTAGGAGCATTACTGGGCCAAGAGATCAGCTTGGACTGAAATGGGGGCTTTGCCTAGTAGTCTTGGGCCAAGGCAATGCTAGTTGATTTCTAAATGATTTCCATAGTTAAATATATCCCTCTGTTGTTTCAAAGAGAAAAAAAGTTTATAGAAGCCGTGAATGGTTTAAAATTGTTTATTTCTATCAGGGTTAATTTTTATCTCTTTAGCGGTCTAGGAGGGAAGATGAGCCAGTTAAATAAATAACTATTGAAATGAGATAAGTACCTTAAGAGAAAATAGGAATTTTAGTTAGAAAGAGATTAAACCAGTGAGCTGTGGGGGCATAGGATAGGTTTGGGGATAAGAACACTTTTACCTGGGCCTTAAAGGAAGTGAATGGTTTAAACAGATGTTCATGTGAAAGGAACAGAATCCCAGAGGAAACAGGCCATGTGTAAAGACACAGAAGTGGAAAGCTGGCCGTGAATATGGGGGAGCTGAAGGTAAGAACTATGAATATAGGGTAGAGAGGCAGAATTGTAGGCTATGATCTTAGGCTTCATGCTGATCAGACCATGAGATGGTAATACTTGAACTCTTAACTCTCCATTCCTGTCCAGCATTTGGAGCTCCAGCATTGCTGAACATCATTCACAATCTAGGGCTTTGGAGCTCATCTCTGTCTGCCTGCTGCCCACTATCATATAGTCTCCCTTATTCCCCAGCTTCACACATTTACTCCCTGGCTCAGACCTGTCACCTGGATAACCCTGGCTTAGGAAGTATCTTTTCTGGGAGTTCTTTGAGATGACACAGGTGCCCCTGCTTCTCAGCCACTACAGCACTTTGTCTCACTGCATGATAATTGCTTGTTTATGCATACTGGTCACCTTGCTGCTGTGCAAGTCTGAGGTTAAGGACCACATCTGTGTTATTTACTCATCTTCCCAGCACTGGGAACAGTATCTGCCACATAAAAATTGCTGGCACTGAATTCAAGCTTTGTGTACCTTCTCACCCTCCTATTACCACCTTCTGTCTTGTCCTTAGCTCATACCCTGTGGTTTCACTGTCTCATCTTCCTTCCTAGACTGTTAAAGATGTTGCCAGTCCGCTTACAAACTTGGATGAAACACCATGTTATGGTGTCTGGGATCTGGCTTCCTTGAGCAGTAGCTGAGAGGCTGGATGCTGTATCTGGAGGATACAATGTGGAAGTGTAGGGAGCTTAGCTCCCTGTGGAGTGAACCTTGACCAATGAGAAACAAGTTTTAGGAGGAAGCCAGGCCATTCACAATGCCCCTGGAGATTTTTATCACGTACAATTTCCTTTTGGAATTCTACCAAAGACACAGATCTGCCGAGTGATCGCTACATATCGTTGTGGTTTGATCATAAATGGTAGTCAGCATGATAGCATATCACACAGCATTCCCTCATATTTTCTTTGCTTTACTCCTGTTGTTTCCTCACTGTCCTTGCCTCCTGGCCTGGAACCTCTTAAGTAAAGTATTAGCATGCAAATTCTCATTGTAGCTTTTAGCTTCTATAAGAGCTTCAGTGACAACAACGTTCAATGAATGTGTGTTGAAAGGAAGAATTAGAAACACTGTTTGAAGGATTTATTGCAATAGATGAGATATAATATGGGCCTGAAGTATATTGGAAGCTGTAAATGACAACTTTTCGTTCTGTTTCTCCTTCAACTTCCTTCTCTTTTCTCCCTCAGTCTCACTTCTCTTCCTCTTCTTTATGTGTTTCTCTTTCTCATTACCCAATGTTTTTGTTTTCTCTCCCCCGCTCTTTCTTTCATCTTGAATAAGTCTTGAGAAGAGAACAGTTTTAGTGATTGTGATAGACTTCACAGCAGTCAGCACATTGCCTGGCAAAAGGTAGATAAGAACTCGATAGATATTTCCTGAACAAATGAATGTAACCCCCTGCATATAGTCTTACCATTCAGTTTTAGGCATTTCTTTTCACTTTGGGGCAACTTTTCTCTTCATTCTTGTTCACATACACCTGCACTTCATTAGTGAACAGTTAAGTTCTTTTACTGAGAGTAGAAGATTGCATTTGGAAAGCCACGCTGAGACTAGTGCATTTATAATCTTTAGTTGAGTGTCTCGCTCAACTTCATTTTGTCAGCTGGACTGGATTTTTCTCAAACACCAAGCCAAGAGGTAATGAGATTCCTCTTGGCAGTGCAATTTCTGCAACAAAGTTATCGCTTCCAATCTATTTCTCCAGCTTTGTTAAGTATGCCAATTTAACTGGCAAGTAGGATATAGAAGAAATACCCACTTACTGCCCAACTCTTCCTGCAAGAAAGTTTCAGAACATTTTCACAAACCTTGTTCTAGTATTTTGCATTTTTTCATGGTCTAGTTTAAACTTTACATCAAGTTCTGTTCATAAGAGGACATAGTCACTTAGTAAGACCTCAGTGTGCTTAAGAATAATTAAGGCAGGGCACAGTGGCTCACCCCTGTAATCTCAGCACTTTGGGAAGCTGAGGTGGGCAGATCATGAGGTCAAGAAATCGAGACCATCCTGGACAACATGGTGAAACCCTGTCCGTACTAAAAATACAAAAATTAGCTGTGCATGGTGAAGTACACCTGTAGTCCCACCTACTCAGGAGGCTGAGGCAGGAGAATCACTTAAATCTGAGAAGTGGAGGTTGCAATGAGCCAAGATCACACCATTGCATTCCATCCTGACGACAGAGCAAGACTCGGTCTCAAAAAAAAAAACAAAAAAAAAAAAAAAAAAAACAAAAAAACAAAGAATAATCGAATGACTTCTGTGTCTTCCTGCTAATTCCTCAGACACACAGGGGAAAAGGGGAAGGAATTTATTTCTATGTCAAGAGAAAAGCTGGAAAGTCAGTGAACTAGGATACTAGTTCTAATTCTAAGATCCTGTGTACTTCTATGTGGGATATATAATTGTAACTTATTTTATTCTTTTTGGATCTGCTTTTCTTTTTTAACTTTTTATTTTTTAAATTGACAAGTAAAACTTGTATGTGCTTATGGCATACAACATGATGTTTTGATATAGGTATATATGTGAAATGAGTAAATAAAGCTATTTAACATATGCATTACCTCACATACTTACCATCTTTTTTTTGTGGTGGGGAACACTTTAAGTCTACTCTGTTAGCAGTTTTCAAGTATACAACATATGATTAACTGTAGTCACAATGAGGTACAAAATATCTTTGAACTTGTTTCTCCTAAGATCTACTTCTCTAAGCCTTTAATTGTATTTGTGACATTTGATGGACTTTATTCAAGTTGTCCTAATTATTTCCAGGTTTGAAACTCAGTTCTGGACACAGCCATTTCTATTTGAATAATCTATGGGCCTTTACAACTTAGTTTTTCTTATATTGGACCCTTCCTTATCCTCCCCACACCATATGAGAGTCTTCTCTACTGCTCCAAAATTCAGTAAATCATCTGTTTCAATTGACTCTTCCTTTTATGACAGATTTCTCTGTAGCATGAGAGGTTGTTTCATAGCATTTTACCTATGGTAGAATTTCTTTCAAAATTGGAGTCAGTACTCTCAAACCCTGTGGCTGCTTTCTCAGCTAAAGTTTATGTAATATTCTAAATCCTTTGTTGCTGTTTCAACAATGTTGACATAATCTTCACCAGGAGTAGCTTCCGTCTCAAGAAATCATCTTTGCTCACCTGTAGGAAGCAACTCATCATGCATTCAAGTTCTATCATAAAGTTGTAGCAATTCAGTCACATCTTTAGGCTCCACTTCTAATTCTAGTTCTCTTGCTATTTCTACCACATCTGCAGTTACTTACTCCACTGAAGTCTTGAATACTTTAAAGTCATTCATTATGTTTGGAATCTACTCTTTCAAACTTCCATTAATGTTGATATTTTGACCTCCTTCCATGGATCACGAATGTTCTAATGGCATCTAGACTGGTGAATGCATTTTCAGTTTACTTTTCATTTATTTCATTTTCAATGTACTTTTCCCAGATCAATCAGAGGAATTACCGTCTATGGTAGGTGTAGCCTTACACAATGTATTTCTTAAATAATAAGACTTGAAAGTTAAAATTCCTCCTTGATTTATGGGCTACAGAATGGATGTTGTGTTGTGCATCATGAAAACATTAATCTCCTTGTACATTTCCATCAGAGCTCTTGCAAATCAGGTGCACTGTCAATAATAAGTTAGATTAGGAAGGGAATCTCTTTCATTTTCTGAGCAGTAGGCCTCAACAGTGGGCTTAAAATAATTAGTAAATCATGCTGTAAATATTTGCTAAATATGCTGTAAATATGTTGGGCTTTGTTATTCCATTTATAGAGCACAGGAAAAATAGATCTAGCATAATTCTTAGAGGACTGTAGGACTTTTGGAGTGGTAAATGAGCACTGACTTCAACTTAAAATCAACAGCGGCATCAGCCCCTAACAATAGAGTCAGCCTGTCCTTTGAAGCTTTAGAGCCAGGCATTGACTTGTTTTCCTTAGCTGTGGAAGTCCTAGATGGTATCTTCTTCCAATATAAGACTGTTTCCTCTACATTAAAAATTGGTTTTCTAGTTAGCCGCCTTCATCAGTGATCTTAGCTAGATCTTCTGGATAAATGGCTGCCGCTTCTACATTAGCACTTGCTGTTTCACCTTGCACCTTTTTTGCTATTGAGATGGCTTCTTTTTAAACTTTTGGAACCAACCCCTGCTAGCTTCAAAGGTTTTTTTTGTTTTTTTGTTTTTTTCCACAGCTTCCTCAGCTCTCTCAGCCTTCATAGAATTGAAGAAAGTTAGGACCTTGCTCTGGATTAGGCTTTTGCTTAAGGAAATGTTGTGACTGCTTTGATCTCCTGTCCAGAGAACTCAAACTTTCTTTATATCAACAATCAGACTGTTTGCTTTCTTCATCATACACTTTTAAGTTCCCTCAAGCACTTTTTCTTTGCATTCACAGCTTGGCTAATTGTTCGGCACAGAGGCCTAGCTTTCAGCCTGTCTTGGCTTTCAACAAGCCTTCTTTTCTAAGCTTAATTATTTCTAGCTTTTGATTTAAAGGGAGAGATGTATAACTCTTTCTTTCACTTGAACATGTAGAAGTCATCGTAGAGTTATTAACTGGCCTGATTTCAATATTGAGTCTGAAGGAAAAGGGAGGCCTGAGGAGAGGGGAGAGAAATGGAGGAACGGTGGGTAAGTGGAGCAGTCAGAACACAAGTAACACTTATCGATTAAGTTCACTGCCATGGATGGGTGTGGTTCCTGGAACCCCAAAACAATGACGATAGTAACATCAAAGATCCCTGATCACTGATGACTATAGTGGATATAATGATAATGAAAAAGCGTGAAATCATACAAGAGTTAGCAAAATGTGACACGGAGACACAACGTAGGCACATGATGTTGGAAAAGTGGTGCTTACAGTCTTGCTGGACACAGGGTTGCCACAGATCTTAAATTCATAAAAAATGCAATAGCTGAAAAGTGAAATGAAATGAAGTGCAACAAAATGAAGTATGCCTGTATTTAATATCCGCTAGCTGTGCTGAGAAGATTAGTATTTTTACTTGTCAGCTGTATGTTTGTCAGTGTGGTTCTAATCCTCTACGGAAGACAAACATGTGCCTTAACTTACAGTGGGCACACCATCAATATTGTTGCTGATAACACACTGCATACCTAATGATACTAAAAAGAAATCTTTCATTTTGGAAATTGCCAAATGTACATAAATATAGATAATAGTTATTACTTCTTGGTAAAATAAAATTAAGTAGGAGGAAACACTGAATTGAGAGTTAGATGAGTGGAATTCTAATTCTAACCTTGTGTGGTGGGCTACCTGATTTTGGCTTCAATTTGTTACTTTTAATAGTGTAAATAGAATATATTTACTCTCATAAATATATTAAACACTAGTTTATGGCTCAAGCCTGTAATCTCAGCACTTTGAGAGGCTGAGGTGGGCGGATCTCTTAAGATGAGGAGTTTAAGACTAGCCTGGCCAACATGGTGAAACCCCATCTCTAGCAAAAATACAAAAACTTAGCCGGGCATAGTGGTGTATGCCTGTAATTCCAGCTATTCAGAAGGCTGAGGTAGGAGAGTTGCTTGAACCTGGGAGGCAGAAGTTGCAGTGAGTTAAGATCGTGCCACTGTACTCCAGGCTCAGCAACAGATTGAGACCCTGCAATAAAACAAAACAAAACAGAAAACACACTATTTTAATGTAGTATATTAAACACTAATAAATCTAGGGAAACACAGACGTAAAGGTAGTTACATTCTGAAGAAAATCTATGTAAATGTAATACTTTCTTTTCTTATTACTGGTAACATTTTCTTCCATTGAACTAGAATGGATTGGGAATACTATAGATATTTTATTTCCTCAAAGTTCTATACCTGTCATTTTCTTTTCTGCTGGTTAGGATATACTATCAAATTGATGACTCTTTTGGTATACTATAGACTAAATAAAGCTTACAACAACATCTGTCATTTTTTAAGACTGATAACTCTGATAAATTATTTATTACTCCATTTGTACATTAATCTGTTTAGGTTAAAAGTAGCTATTATTTCAACTAAGATTTAAATAGATTTTGAGATTGAAAAGAGTCAAAGTAGTATTTAAGCAGTAATTATCAACAACCATTCTGAAACAAATCACCTGTGGTATTTGATAAACACATTACTTTCTGGGTTCCTCTCCTGAAGATTCTGATTCAATGAGTCTAGTCTAAACCTGAAATTTTGATAAGTTGTTGTGAAATTTTGAAAATGTTTGTGATTCTTACCAATAGGGGAAATTAGGAAAAACTGATATAATCCAATTTTTTTATGGTAAAATGTGCAAATTGAGACCTGTATTAGTTGAAACTTGCCTGAGTTCTCAGTGTTGGTCAGTTGCAGACCTAAGGCCCATCCATGCCTTAAACTTCTAGCACTTTAGCCAGGTCTCCATCCACTTCCCTGACTTCAAAGTTAATGTGCTTATAAAACATGTACCTTCTCTACTAACTTACACTGATTTTTTACCGACACTAATTTACTCACTAGTCTAATTTCTTCTTAGCTAAATTTAGCAACTATTCAAGTTTCAAGGGTTGGAAAGAGAAACTCAGGAACCACAGAGTTCTTATAAGAACCTTTTTCCAACAAAAATACCTTTAAGTATCCAGACTCAATGTGGAGTTTGAAGCTTTGGAATCAAAGTTTGTAATGACTTGCTAACTCTAATTGTTTTTTAGCTTGGACTTCCTGGATTTTTGTTTCCTGGTTGGTTCTTACATCATATATAAGCCACATGGCTTTTTTTCATGACCCTAAAAAAAAAAACTCCTATTGTGATAATTCTTTGTCAAAGATCCTTGAAAATCTGTAACCTTTTATAAAGAAGATAATTATTTTCTACTCAGTTTTCAAGTTTCTTGAGGTGGAATTAAAGCTTAAAAGACACAGTGGTGATATACCAGGTATCAATCAGCTTACTCTCTCCTTGCAACTCTGGAGGTCAATTTATTAAGACTTTTCTCCAGATTTCTTTTTTCTCCTTAGTAGAAGGGTAAACTCTGTATGGATAATTTAGACCCTGTTGCTGCAGTCTGTGTTATTTGTTCTTTTTATGTCAGATATAAGACTTCTTAAAGGAGTTTTGTTCTCTTTAATTCAAATCCCACTTGAACATTCTATAATACCCTGTTTTTTTTTCTTTTCTTTTTTTTTTTTTTGAGACAGCATCTCGGTCTGTTACCCAGGCTGGAATGTGGTGGTGCCATATCTCAGCTCACTGTAGCCTCAGCCTTTTTGGGCTCAGGTGATTCTCCTGCCTCAGGCTCCCAAGTAGCTGGGACCACAGGCATGTGCCACCACATCCAGCTAATTAAAAAAAAAATTAGCTGTAGAGATGGGATCTTCTTGTGTTGCCCAGACTATCCCTAACTTTTAGCCTCGTGTGAGTCTCCTGCCTCCATCTCCCAAAGTGCTGGGATTATAGGCATGAGCTACCGCACCTGACCTTAAAATACCTTTAATTCAGCCTTACACAGTGGTTTCTTGATACCATTTATGATTATAAGTATTTGTTACCTACATTTTGACCATTTGCATTGTTGGGTGGTGGGGTCCTAACTTATGAAATACTCCTATTTCTAAATATTTCGTCATTGTTTTCTAATGAGAATATGATGAGCATTACTGGGAAAATGTGGGAGGTAAAATAAATTTTTATTCAAGTATTCTTAACATTTGGTGTTGGAGGACAGTTATCAGACTATGTCTGACAGTTTTTATGATTTTTCAGTAAATTATCAATGCCAGGAAAAACTGGAGGTGCTTTAGAACTCAAGGAGCCACATTGAGAGGGGGATTGCATTGGGAAGTGAGAGAAGGGGAGAGCAAGGGGCTGGGGCATAGCACTGGCAGGTGGGTGCTGTTTAATAACACCCAGATGAGATGGATTTATGGCCAGATGAGGTGGTTTTAAAAAGCCTGAGATGGGGCAGTCACTGAAAAAACACATAACGCATAGCTGGTTGGCTAATATGGTCTAGTAGTATATATAGCCCTACCCCATTTGCTCAAAGGGCTGTACTACATTATCATTTCAATCTCCATAATTACTAAAATCCTTACTTTTCCCAAGCCTCACTTTTTTTTTTCTCAAAGAAGCTATGTATATATGTGATTTGGGGAATGTTTATTTTTAATACTGGAGTAACAGAATAGACCTTTCCTATTGATAAAGCAAGGACACTTTCTTGTTTGAGTTCACATTACGTATTATTAATATATTAACTGTGCCCAATATTAAGTGACTGTCTTTTAGCTCTCTACTAATTTTTTTCTTCTTTATACACATAAAGGCTAGACATCAAGATATAACCTTAGCACTGTTGCTGTATTCATTCCTGTTATCTTTACTAACTAAGATAGTGGAATCCTAAGGTCTACAGTTGGAAAGGAATTGGATTGATTGTCTTGTGCAAACCTCTCTCAGACAGTGATTTACTCTTGAAAAGTTCCAGAGTGTGGTTTCAGGTTGCCTGCTAGTGATAAGTAATTCATTACTACACAAAGCTGCAATTATTACATAGACTTTTCCCTTATATTCAGCTGCCTCTTGTTAATGTCTATCCATTTCTTCCAGTTCTGTGCTTACAAGCTACATACAATTTATCTATTTTTTCCTATAAAAGCCCTTCAAAAATGTAAAAACAGCTGCACTACACTTTTTACAGTTTCTCTCTTTACCAGATACTGACAGTGTGACATTTTTCTCATGGGTCATATTTTCAAACTCTTTTATCATAAAGGATGATTAATGAACTCTAATCATCTTATAATGAAATATGATTTCCTTTCTGTGTGGTTACTGTGTATTTAATAAGACCCCATTGACTTTTGCCTGGGATTATTATCACACTGAATACATAGGAAATCCACTCTCTTTGTCTTGAGCAGCAGTGCAAAACTGGTTTGTTTTCTCTTTCCACTATCTCACCCCAAATTCCTCAGGTAGTAAGACCCCAAACAATCTATTTTAAAGCAACTTGAAGAGTCAGAGTTTGCTTGGGTGAGGGTAGGGAGTGGGAATGTTAATGGGAATTCCAGTTATGCAGTGTCTGAAAAAAGAGAAGATTAGGCAAATGGAACATAAACTTCTTTATTCAATAAAGTAAAAGGGACTCCCACCTCTGCCATGCAATGTAGGAGGTGAATTGGTTTTTCCTATGGAGTAGTGGTTCTCATATTTCAATGAGCATAAAAATTACTTAGGGATTTTTTAAAATGCCAATTCTGGATTCTGAGTCAATAAAGTTGGGATGGGGGGTGGATCCTGCATTTCTAATAAGCATCCTGGAGATGCCTATGCTGTTACTCCATGGACCATATTTTGATCAACACTGTCCAGCAGAAACTCACTGTGAGTCACAAATGTGAATGACATATATAATTTAAGTTTTCTAACAGCCACATTAAAAATGCATAAAGAAAAAAGATAATAGGTGAAATTAATTTTAATAGTGTATTTTGTTTAATCAGATATATCCAAAGCACTATCATTTCAACATAAATTAGTATAAAAATAATGAGATAGTTTAAATTGTTTCACTTCGGTACCAAGAGTTTGCTGTTTGTGTATATTTCACACTTGCAGTGCATCTCAATTTGGATCAGTCACATTTCAAGTGCTCCATAGCCATATGCAGCTCTGTGGGTACTGGCTACCATGTTGCACAGTACACCTCTAGACCTGAGGATTTTGATCTTTCAGAACCTGGAAATAACATAAATAACTAATATTTGTCGAGTATTTACTTTGTGCATGGCATGGATATGAGATGTAAGTGCCATATAAATGCTTCACCTAAGTCATCTCCTAAGACCCTTACAACATCTCAATCAAGTAAGCAACATTATTATTTCCATTATGCACAGGAAGAAAGTGAGGCTTGGGGCTGACAGTAACTTGTGTGAAGTCACAATGGCAGAGCTGGATTTTTCAAGCCTAGGCTCTTACCCACGGTTTCAGAGCAGCAGACACTGAAAGAAACAAGTCAGCATTCCTGACACTGAGGTTTAATTTTTTTTCATGTAATCTTGTGTTCTTGTGGTATCCTTAAGCCTTTAGCACAATTGATTCCCTTCTACAGTCTAGCAGCAATAGTCTCCTGTTGACAGTGCCTTCAAGAATTAAGATTAGTGGGAACGCAAGGGGTACTCTGTGCTCAAGCTTATGGTGGGATGGCCCAGGTGTCAGCTGGAGCAGCAGTCCAGAGTATGAGGAAGATGGGAAGTGGTTCAGGCTGTGCACTGGCACTCTAGCGGGGGGGAATGGCCAGACCCATTCCCAAAAACTGGCCTTCTGTAGTCACATAGGGCAGGGCTTACATGATTTTGTTTGTATACAAAGGGAAATGGCAAACCTGTGGCCCTCCTCTGCCATCTCAACTGTGGGTGAGGCGTTGGTTATATAAATTCCCTCTTTATTCTGGGCTGCAATTTATCTGGAACAAGAAGCTCAATTTTCTCTTGAAAAGCTACACAATCCCTTTGCCTACTTTAGATTTTGATTCCCTTTTTAACCAAGTTGTTTCTACCCTTTTCGGTTGTAGAACAGAATTTTATTAACAGCAGTAACAATGAGAGCTTGAGAGGTAAATTACTGTGTGGTGCCTAAGACCGCGGGCTCTGGGCTCAGCCTGCTGCCCTCAAGAGTCTGGCCATATCCCTCACTAGCTGTGTGACCTCGACTAAGGCACTTATCTCCTGTGAACCTCAGTTTCTTCTGAGCCTAAGATAAGGCTGATACTAGTACTGGTATTGCAAATCTGTTGTAAGCATTATACAAAATAGTAAACATGTAATGCTTAGCTTAGCCCCTTCTATTTAAAAAATAATCAGTAAATGTTACCTCTTAAATTATTGTTGCCATTCTTACCCTTATATCTCATTATTGTATTTGCCCAAGCTGAAGAGTCATCTAGTTCTTTTACTTATTTTTTCTTACCATAGACTTTTCAAGTGCTTCTTCCCCCTCTCTTAGTTTTCTTTAGCATTTGTACAGGCCCAGTTTGTTCTGAGCTTTAGCCTTTGTAACATTATTGTAATGCTTGTCTGAAGTCACTAATATTCCGTCTTGGTCATGGTGCTGTTTCCTTGTTTCTAAATACCTGCAAGTCTTTTTTTTGTTTTGTTTTGTTTTCAGACGGAGTCTCACTCTGTTGCCCAGGCTGGAGTACAGTGACACGATCTTAGCTCACTGCAAACTCCACTTCCCAGGTTCAAGTATTCTCCTGCCTCAGCCTCCCAAGTAGCTAGGATTACAGGCATGTACCACCACGCCTGGCTAATTTTTGTATATTTAGTAGAGACGGGGTTTCACCATGTTGGCCAGGCTTGTCTCGAACTCCTGCCTTCAAATGATCCACCTGCCTCGGCCTCCCAAAGTGCTGGGATTATAGGTGTGAGCGACTCTGCCCAGCCTCTGCAGGTCGTTAAAACATGTATGCATTGGAGAGCTCCCTGTGCAGCTCAGGAGCCCTTCTTTGGAGTTTTCTTCTTTCAGCTCTACATTAAGATTCCTGCAAAGTGATGATCAGAATTCCTTTTTGAGGGAAGCCTATACCGTAAAATCCTTAACTGATTTTGCCCATGGCTTTTCTGTGACCCTTTTGAAACTTGCATTTCTATTCTAGAGTGCAAGTGTAGCTTAGCTCTCTATGTCTGTCACAAAATCTAGGAACACCTGAAGGAAACCCTGGGAGGAGCGGAACCACCCATGGGTGGTCCCTACTTTTAACCCATCTCCATCTTGAAACAAGACTCAGTCACCCAGTCTCTGAACAGAGTCCCCAAATACAGCTCCACTGACACAATGACTTAATGAGAAATGCATGTTTTTCTAAAGATTTGAGGAAAAGAAGAAATGAGGAGTTATATGCTACACTAAAAAATTCACCTTAACAATATTTCTCATTAGACATTAAACACACTGTTATACTTCAATTTTGTGAATAATAAACTGGATAAAGAAAATGTGACACATATACACCATGGAATACTATGCAGCCATAAAAAATAATGAGTTAAGGTCCTTTGCAGGGACATGGATGAAGCTGGAAACCATAATTCTCAGGAAACTAACACAAGAACAGGAAACCAGACACTGCATGTTCTCACTCATAAGTGGGAACTGAACAATGAGAATACATGGACACAGGGAGGGGAACAGCACACACTGGGGCCTGACAGTGGGTGCGGGGTGGGGAGGGGGGCGGTTAGGGGAGGGTTAGCATTAGGAGAAATACCTAATGTAGATGACGGGTTGATTGGTGCAGCAAACCACCATGGCACATGTATACCTATATAACAAACCTGCACATTCTGCACATGTATACCAGAACTTGAAGTATAATAATAATAATAAAAATTATCTGAAAATGAATTTGGAGGAATGAGACTTTATTCCAGTGAACAGTTCACAAACAAGGAGAAATATCCTTCTGTGTCAAATGAAGGTGTTCCAGAGAACAACAGAACAATTTGGCTTTTATAAAAGTTTTCAATCAGGCCCTCTTATGGAAATGAAGGGTTCAAACTTGCTTTTGTCTGATTGCTTGATGCAGCTGAGTTCTGATTGGTTGATGCAGGCCATAGCCTATTGGTTGATTCAAGAGGCATGAATGGGGCACAGTCAGCTATGACAGGGTCAAAGTTTAGCAGATGTGTGGGTTTTCCAGGAATTCTGAGTATGTGTGTGACCTCTAGGCAAAAAATGGCTGTTGTGGCTTCTTTTAAAATTTAGACCCAGTTAGCGACTTAGGATTCATCTTCAGGGATTAACTCTTTCAAGTTCACATTGTCATCCTCCAAAATCATTTTCTGACTGCCTTTTTATATCATTTCCTTCTTTAAATGCAAAACTTTCTTCTTATTTTTTTTCTGAATGACAATTCATTTTTCTCATATCGAATATACTACATTTAGCAAATCCAAAGATGAATATTAGAAAATTATTGACTATGTATTGTCATTAAATAGAACTATAGGAGACAGATTCTCAGTTAATTCCACCCAAATTGCTTTCACTAATGTTCTCATCACATCTATACTACCAGCAAATAACTTACCATTTGTTATAATTTGTCCTGAGATGACAGTTTCTTTTTCTACTTTCTTTGCAATTTCAGGTATCAATGTGCTGTCAGTAGAATTTTCTAAATGTTCTGATTTTTAGTTAAATGAAATTTTGATAAAATATTTGCACAACTGAAATCCCCATTAATACCTTATACCTCTGTGATTATTGAGGTGTAATTTACAAATAGCAAACTGTTGAGATGATGTGTATATTTTGCAGGGTGCCTTTCAAAACACAAATATTTCTATCACCCCAGGAAGTTTCCTCTACCCCTTCCCAGTTATCTCATTCCACTTCCACTCACAACGCCTGCCAGAAGCAAGCATCCATCTGTTTTCTATCACCTTAGGTTAGTTTATTCTGTTTTAGGATTTTGCATAAATGCGTCATATAGTATGTACAGTTATGTACTGCATAACCATGTTTCAGTCAATGACAAACCACAAATCAGATGGTGGATCTTTAAGATTATAATATATTTTTACTGTACTTTTTGCTATACTTAAGCTTAGGTACATTTAGATATATGAATACTTACCATTGTTTTAAAGTTGCCTGCAGTATTCAGTACAGTAACATGCTGTATAGATTTACAGCCTAGGAGCAATGGGATATGCTATATAGCCTAGGTGTATAGTAGACTAACCCATCTAAGTTTGTGGAAGTATACTTTATGATGTTTGCACTACAGAATTACCTGATGACACATTTCTCAAAATGTATTCCTGTGGTTAAGTGACACATGACTTTCTGTGGGGGGTGTTTGTGTGTTTTTCACTCTGGGTAATATTTCTGAATTTCATCCATGTTGTCCTTTCATTGGGGAGTAATATCACCTTGTATGAATATGATAGTTTATTTACCTGTTTTCTCCTTTATGGGCATCAGGGTTTTGTTGGATTTTTTTTAGTATTATTTATAATGCAATTATGAATATTATTTTTTTGAGATAGGGTCTCACTCTGTTGTTCAGGCTGGATTCCAGTGGTGCAATCATGGTTCACTGCAGCCTCGACCTCCCAGGCTCAAGTAATCCTCCCTCCTCAGCCTCCCAAAATAGCTGAGCACCACCATGCCTGGTTAATTTTTTTAAAAAATATTTCTTTTGTACAGATGGGATCCTATTATGTTGCCCAGGCTGGTCTCAATCTCCTGGTCTTAAGTGATCTGTCTGCCTCAACCTCTCAAAGTGCTAAGGCATGATGAATAATTTTTTGGAATATTTCTGGAATATGAAGGTTTTTGTGAAAAAAATCTTTCATTTATTTTGAGTAAATGATTGAGAATTAAATTGCTGGGTAATAGTTTGATAGAATTTCTGGAATATAGTTTGAATAAAAATATCCAAATAGATTATACCACTTTATGCACCTGCCAGCTGCGTGTGCATATGAGGTTCTGGTTGTTTCATATTCCTAACAATATTTGGTGTTTCAGTCTCTTTACTCTTGGCTATTTGGATGAGTATATAAGGGTTTCTCCTTGTGGTTTAAATTTGCATTTCTGTGGTGACTAATGATGTTGAGATCTTCTGTGTGCTCATTGTATATCTTCTTCTGTAAAGCTGGAGCATTTAAATCATTATAGATGATTGTGATGGATTTTCAATCTAGAATAACAATGTGTTGTCCATGTTCTCCAGAAGATTGGGTGGGTTTATCATTCTCTCCAAAGATTACTTCTCTTCATCTATCTCTTGTTTTGTTTCCCTCCTGAGCTACCCACCACATGTTTAGATTCATTGATTTCCAAGAAGGTGAGCATAGATATGACATTTAACAAGAAAACGTGTAGGAAACCACTGCATTCTGAGGGTTTTGCAAATTTAAATTATGTTCCTATTTCCTTTTTAATATCAAATTTGTTTCTTTCGAATACAATTGTGTGTATGTTCCACTTGAACCCTCCGGCTCAGCAAATCTTGGTGTCATTTGCAATATCTGATTTACCTCCTTTTGTTATATTTCTAGTTTCATTCTGTAAGGTGGTATGATTATGTTATTTTACATACTGTTCCCAAGTATTTATTCCTATGTATTACTGAGCACATCTTCCATTATTGATTTTTTTTTTTCTGTTCTATCATTCAACATTCTGTTCTCCAGTTATTTCGTTTTTCAATTTTATATTGGTTTTTCTCTTTCCTTTCATTTTTGGCTTGAAGTAAATTCTGTACTTATCTGATGAGTGTTAACTGCTGTGTTAATGCAGCCACTACTGTATGGACATGTTGCTGTTGATTGGAGGTCAGTAGAGTATGTGCATGGAATTATTTTCAACGAATGTTAGCTGGATTGCACTTAGTCATCTCCATTCTTTTAGATGAACATCTGAGAAATTCTTTGGCTAATAAATTTTATCTCTGAAAAAACTAAGTAGTAAAAAGATCTGCTACTCTGGATCTAAAAGAACATATTTCTGAGGCAATTTGGTTGTGGTAGAGAGTCAATGTGATACAGATATAAATCTACTCACTGACCAGTGCTTCAGTGGAACCCCGAGGTTGCCCAATCAAAGTAGGCACATGGTACTAAGAAAATTACAGAGAAGGAGAAAGTAGAGGGTTTTTTTTTCTATCTATATTTAGTCATTTGATTTCTAGCTATGAAATTTTAAACTCTCCATACCAAGCCCTTAAGTAGTTTGCCAGCCACTGGGCCAGAATTTTTGGATGGCAGGAGAGTTAGAGATTCCTCCAGACTGCGTTTTGATTGATGTAGACATCACATTTGCCCTCCTGTTTCACTGTGAGATGCTCCAAGAATCCTTTCATAGAAGAAGTATTCTTGCTGAGAGTCTGCCATTGGCAATTTATTCCTTTGGCTTAAGAAAAAAGGTCTTTAAATACAAGCGTCCCTAGTGAGAAGATAACACATTATGTCAAATACTTTATGATATATCAATGACACTTTAATCTGAATTAGTTTAATGAGACTATCTTCCATTCAATTTTTAATTATTCTAATTGGTTTTTTACTAAGGAAAGAAATGTGTTATTATAAAAATTTATAGAGAGATATGTAGTGCAAACGTTTGAAAAATTTTCATTCAACATTCTGTTGAACATTGAATGTTGCCTGTCTTAAGAATATCAGGGGTAGTTATTATAAATGAATTGGCATAAATACTTTTTGTTCTAATTGAGTGTGTGCACGTACACACACACACACACACACACACACACACACACACACACAGATACTGATATCTAGATGTACATCCAGAATACTTTTTTAAAACTTGCCTTTGTCACTTGATTTTTCCAAAATAGTACTTATGTATATCCTTCGTCATAACAATTGCTTAATATCCATGATATGGATTACTTCAGAAAGTTTAGTCATTTCTCTTTAGAAAGACATTTAGCATTTTTTTCTTATAACAAACAATGTATACAACATCCAACTATCCTCAAATAATGTTGAGGGGAACATCTTTCTATACCTTTGTTCAGTTGTCAGTATCTTAATATGATTCCTTGAAGTGGGATTGTTGGATTTGTGCATTCCAAATTTTGACAGATACCACCAAAATTTCTTCCAAAAATTCTGTGTCATTTAAATTTCACTAACAGTGTCTAAGCCAGCCAGTTTCTTCGTTTTCCTGCCAGTTCTAAATATTTTCATTATTTTTAATTTTTGCCAACTGGATAAGAAATAATTGAAGTCTTGCTTTTTAGAGTTTATTTTTAAGATCACTAAGGATAATTGATTCAGCAAACAAATATTTATTGAGTATTCATTTTATGATAAGAACTGTTTTCAATACTTAGAATATAGCAATAAACAAAGCAGTCAAAATCTTTATAATAGTATTAATGTTCTGATGGAAAGCGAGAGAAAGTGGATTATTTAACAAGTAAATGAATATCTAAGTCTGATAGATGCAATGAAGAAAAATTAAGCAGGCATAGAGAATAAACAATAATAAAGGAATGAGTAAGAGCGTGTACTGCTTCAAATAGGAAAGTCAGTAAAAGTTCTATCTCAACAGGTGTTATTTAGGTAGAAACTTAAGTAAGCTAAGGAAGTGAGACTGTATCTCTTTGGGAAAGGAGTGTTCCAGACAGAGGAGTAAACAAGTGCAAAGCCATAGGCAGCAGGATGCCTGGAATGTTCCCCAAGAAGATTTCTCACATGGAGGAGTGTGAAGCAGGGGGAGAGAGGCAGGAGGAGAGTCTGAGAGCTGGTCCCTTACCAGGGCCAGATGATTCAGAGATGTATTGGTCAAGGCAAGGGTTTGAGATTTAGTCGAGTGACAGGAGATGTCAGATTTCTCTGAGCATTACCATAGCCCTGTGGTGAACCAACCATGTCAGTGCCAGCTACAAGCCTGAGGGCAGGGATAAGCGTGCATCTTCTGTAGAGAATTCATACACAAAACTAAAAAATCAGAAAAAATAGAGAACAGATTAGTAGGTACCAGAGATTAGTGATGGGAGGGGACAGATGTTGCTATAAAAGGTAGCAGAAACACGTCTTGTAGTAAGAGAGCAACTCTGTAGCTTGATTAAGGTGCTGGTTACATGAATCAGCACAGATGATAAAATAGCATAGAAACACACATGTATGCACACACACACTTCATACACATGAATGCATGCAAAACAGGTGAAATCTGTGTAAGCTCTGTAGATTGTATCAATGTCAATTTCCTGGTTTTGATATTGTACTCTGGTTATGTAAGATGTTGCCACAGTGGAAACTTAGTGAAAAGTACAAGGGACCTCCATGCCCTTGTGTGTGAGTGTGTAACTTCTTGTGTGTAACGTCAAGATAAAAAACAAAACAATCACATTTAGTTATCACCTTGTGCCAGCAATTCTTAATAAATCAATGATAAAATACTCCTCCCCGGGACAGCCTACCCCCAGTGTCCCACCCCTGGCACTCACTAGAAGTTACATTTAATGTTCTTTTGCTGTCACCCTTGTTTCCTAAATATTCACATAGTAGATATGATGAATTCAAGTTTCAATGGAGATCAAGCTATTGGTTTAACTATTACTAAAAATTTCCCACATATAGTTGTTTTTACATATGACACTCAATACTTTGATGAACAATATTTCAACAACATTCTTTCACCAAAAAAAAATTGCTACAAAATGTAGCAGATGACTTAAAAAACAAAGAAGAAGAGTATAAAAGTACTGCTTCAGTCTCTCCTGCAGCTGTAACAGGATACCACATACTATGTAATTTATAATAGACAGAAATTTATTGGCTCACATTTCTGGAGGCTGATCAAGGTGCTGGAATCTAGTGAGAGCCTTCTTGCTGTGTTATAACATGGCAGAAGGTATCACATGGCAGAAGGACAGAAAAGAGAATGAGCCCAAGAGAGGGAAAACCCACACCCTAGATAAGTAACCCATTCCCTCCTGTGATAATGACATTAGTTCATTCATGAGGGAGGAGCCCTCCTGATGAAAACACTTCTTAAAGGTAACACTTCCCAATGCCATCACAATGGCAATCAAATTTCAGCATTAGATTTTTTTTTCTTTGGAGGGGCGTGGGCGTTTAAACCATAGCACAAAGACTTTGAGAAATTAAAGATGATACCTAAAATCTTGTCTCTTACACTGTCTTAAGCATTCTTACAGTTTTTATTTGATATTATCAAATTTTTTGGATAATAATCATATATAAGCAGTAATATTTATCTTTTCTCACTCAATATTTATACTTTTTATGTCTTTTTCATGTTATCACACTATGTAGGAAATCTAGTGCAACATTAGGTTATATTATGTTCACTGTTATCTTTGCCTTGCTTCTAACTTAAATATTTAGAGTTTTACAATTCTAATTATGACTTGATTCTTATTTATGTTATATGACATTTATTAAGGGAGGACAATTGTTTTCTTATTTGTTTTTGAAGATTTGTGTATTTGATTGTTAATGGCTGTGGAATGTGTACACACAGGCATACAGACACTTACTGAATTCCTAAATTTCCTCCCTCAATCTATTCATGCAGTAAGTTACATTAACAGATATGTCAATGTTGAACTAACCTTGAATGGTTATGGGAAAATAAAAAATCTAGTATCCTACCAAAGTATGTATAATTGGCCAAAAGGCTGTAAGAGTATTCTGTATACCAGGGACTTTAAAAATAAGTCACCAGAATAAAACAGAGAAGGCATTGCATAATTCACAATTATGCCCAGGCTATCCCAGGCTTTTTCAGAATTTCTCACCATCTTTTTCTTCCATGAATACCCTGCCTCATCTTTTTCTTCTGTGAATACCTACCTCATGTATAATTGGTACTATGCAAATGGATGCCTAATTACATGACTGTTTTATTATAGTCCCCAGTTTTTTTGTGTGTAAATATAATTCCTCCAGTCAAATTATAAGCCCACCAAAATGTGGAATCATGCAGTCTCCTCTCTGGGACTTTGTAACAGTGCCTAGAAAAAGGTTGGTTAGTAATAACTGCTTTGCCTTGAGGAAGAAGGCAGTCGGGGTGGAAAGGAGGGATTTAGGAGTTCAACACTTTTATTCCAATTACAGTTTAGCTGGCGTGTCTTATTTGACAGTGATCTGTGTTAAGGAGGTGCTTTCTGAATATTTCCTTTTATGAAGAATGTATTATTACCTTTTAATGTTACACTGCTTATTGCTAAGAGGTTACAAAAGGTAAGTGGCCTAATGTGGGCACTTTCACACTGTGTCTATTTAAGTTTTTGGACTTTGGTATTATTAGCAAGTAAATTTAACATGATGACCTTTCATACATGCCTCTATTAACCTTGCTCTGTTTCCACTAGTCATTTTTCATTCCGTATCTATCTTATTTTTAATAAACTGCACTGGTTAATCTGAGATGATAAGAATCTGTTGCTTAAATATAATTCTTCCATATATTATATTTTCATTGGTTTGGGATCAGTTTTTTTAATCATCTGAATTTTTTTGATTTGTACATATTTCTGATGTACTGCCTGGTGCCTTTTTTCCAGTTTTTGATTATCTTTAAAGCAATTCATAGGATTTTATTGCTATAGGGATGCCTTCTAATTTCCAGACAGAACTTTTCAACCAACCTGACTCTACAGGTACTTATGTTTAAGGTTGTGCATGGGCAAGACAACAGACAGCATAAATGGAGTCATCATTTGAATTAAAATGTCATTCCTCTGGATGGAAGTAATAGAAAGAAGTGCCTTTTAGGGGCATAACTAGAGGGAATAGCTTGAAAAAAAGAGAATAGGCTGGATTTTAGCCCCTACCTGCCCCCTTTGTAAGGTGAACTTTGCAAACTTGACCTGTACAACCCTATTGAGACCCAGTGTATTAGGATTTTTAGGCAGTGTCATACTCTCAAATATACATCAAATTGTTGCTACCAACTTTTTCCCTCTTTTATTTAGTATTTCAGTTAAAATTGAATTCATATAACCACATTAATGTATTTATGTATTTATTCAATATTTGTTGAGTGCTGACTATCTGGTTGTCAATATCAGAGAGGCTTCAGTTAAAATGGTCAGCCAGACACATACACTGCCTGCTCTTGCAGACTCAGTATCATAGGGGAAATTAACAGAATCTATGTGTTCTTATTTAAATATCTACATAGTCTTCACAGGCCTCCCATTGTAGGTAGAATGCTTATTTCAAATTGTGTATTGACAAAAACGTCCTATGTTATTTTTATTGGTGGGTATAACACGCTATTAATGACTCTCTGGTGGAAATCGACGATCTAGTCCTAACTACAGGGTATTAGCAACCTAATTGGGAAGGAGAAAAAAATGTCCATTTTATGGAGAAGAACATCATCATTGCAGAATAAAATGAATAGATGTGAAGTACTGGAGGGATTGGGATATGAATTAATCAAGGATTTTATCACTTATTATAATTTTTAACTAGGGGCAATCCAAATGAGTGAAAGAAGCATCAGGACAGGGAATTTTAGATTGATTTTTACACTGTTGATCTTGAGAAAGTCATGTGACCACTCTAGGCCTTGATTTTCTCATTTTAAAAGTAGAATATTATTATAAGATATAGTTAATATCTCATTCATTCTAAGGTTCAAGAGCACAGCTCTGAGGAGAAAAGTAGTCTGTTATTTTGTTTAGGATCTGGTTGGCTATTGTTTGAGACGTAAAATCTCCTTAGATCATGCAAATGGTAACTCAGAAAAGGAGAAGCCTCTTTTTTCCAAAAATATAGCAGTATATGTGAGCTTTTTATTATCACAGATATAAAATAAAATAACTGTAGATGAAAGAAGTCTGATTTAATTAGTTGACAATGAATGTTAAGAGAGAGGCCATAGTTGGTAATAACCTGGTGGCCTACAAGATATAGTCTTGTCTTTGTTCCCAGGATAAGAAATATTAATATATCAGAAAGCAGGAATTGTTGTAATAGGAGTCTTGTCCTGTTTGGATTCTACTGGGCCTGATTGGAGGCAGGATGGTTCTGGATAGGTAACACTGATGATTCTCAGATGAGGTGCCTTACCATTATCTGTACCCTCTATTAAGGAGCCCCTAAAGGCTTTCTGACTTTTGTGCCAAATTGAGTTCATTACTCTAAAGATCTTGAGCTACCAGAGGTAGGAATATTATCTGAAAAGCCATGACTACTATCCATTGAGATCCCCCCCACACTGCCACATATTAGTCATAATAAGTATGTCTTATCTGTGGGCTTCATTGATTTGAACAAAACGGTGTTTGTTAGAGAACCTCAATTAATAAGGTATAAATGCTAAAAAAAAAAAAATTTATGCACCTGTAGTTCTTATGTTATTAAAAAATTATATTACTTTGAAAAATTCATTTTACCTATCCTTTTAGAAATAGATAATAACACTTTTGGAATCAGTGTTTATTTGCATTTAAGAACCTCCAAATATATTCATGATCCTTTCAGTGTAAAATCGTCTAATTGAATTTTTGAATGAAATCATTATTATCTCATTATTTTCTATGCTTTTCCTCTCAAATTAAAACTTCATAGAAGACAGTTATAGATTTTAAAATGTAAATCATTGTCCCTTTCATTTTATAACCTGTTTCTTCTGATGATATACATATATATGAAAAATATAGGCATATATAACTTAAGAAAACTTTTTATAACATGTCTGCTATTTAAGCAAACATAAAATTCTACAGCATATCAGTAGTTTTTAAGTTTCCATATTCTCCTCATGCACTAGAATGCTGCCAGAAAATAGTGTATCTTTTTGGCTAAAGTATTATCTCTCACTCATTACAATAAAAATGTCAGCATATAGATTTTAACTACAATCAATACACAGGTGTTGAGATGCACCATAGTCAAATTAAAAAGATGGATTTCAGTCTGTAGCTATGGAAATGTGCAACAAATCCACGAGTTTCAAATCCTTAACCTGGAAGGGTCAAACATGGTGATAAAGAGGAAACACTAGCATCACACTCTCTGAGTTCAAGTCTTGCCTCAGCCATTTATGAATAATAAAATCTTGAACAAATAAAAAAAAAACTGTCTCATTGAAAACTGGAGATACTACTAGTACTCATCTCACAGAATTTTCTTCTTAGTTAAATTAGACTATACTTGTATGTTGCTTAGTACATCAAGTGTTCAATATGTGATCTAGTCCTTGCATTCTCAGTTGGGGTGATGACACCCCCAAGCGGACAAAAATTAGTTCTTAGGGTTAAATAAAATATTGCACTTATTATACATAAAGCACAAATGCACATATGCAGATATAAAGCATATTTGTATTATGAAGATATAAGGGAGGAAGGGACAATTAGGAAAAAATGTTTACAAAAATTACTTAGGGAGAAGATCATAAAACATAGGTGAGAAACACTGTATAGCATAATCTGTTTATTTTGTTGAAGTTCAGTTGCTAAGAGATTTGCGCAGTTCACAGAAGTAGTAGTAGACTCTCAGTTTAATGGTTTTTAAATGAGAGTATTTTGCCAATTGACTTGTCAAAATTATACACCATGAATTATTCAGAAGAGTGACTCCCCAACCTGGTAGTCACAAATACTTCATAAAGTATAAATCCTTGTTGTACTCTCTGCTACCCTGTTCTCAATGTTGACCCAGTGCCTCTGACTTGGGTCTATGTTAGGTTCCATTGGTTTAGACAGGTTGGAAACTACTAATTTAGAATACTGGTTCTGACATAGTGAAGAGCTATACAAGTAGGACTTGTAATATGTGAATGCACCTGGGAGGATGATGCTTTCATTCAGTTTTGCAGTAAAGAGATTATGCATTTCCTCATACAGAAGAATGAACTAGTCTGCATTTAAAAATTCTGTGGGATCTTGTTCCTGTCACTACTCAGGACCTAGTGAATCCCATGAGCCTTCCTTTGAAGTTGAATTAACTTGTTTAGTTTAGAATGATTTGCAAATTTAAAGAAGCATATGCTAACAACAATGCCAGCTACAATGATGTCTTCATTATCACATGTTTGTTTTAGAACACAAAGTTCTTACTTAGACCTTGTCTGCTTTTTTTTTCAGTCCCTTAGAAAGAGGTTTAAGCTTTGGCATTTGTGACGGCATTCTTGGAGAAGTGTGTTGTTTTAGACAATGTGGATTTCTTTTTCTTGCTATCATTGTTACAGATTTCTATTCACACACTTTTAGGTTGGAGTACCTACCTTGTGAAGGAACACAGGTGAAGGTCTGTTTTGGTTGATTCCCCCTGTGGGCTAAAGAGCATCTTGTGACCTGAACTGAAGTCTGTGAGACCCAGCTCTGCTTTTCCTCATATCTTTCTTAGCAGATCTCCTGTTCCCTTTCTCTCCCCTCAGACATACTTACTTCAACCATGCTTTTGTATTTTTTAAACATCCTTCTCCCTTCAAATTCTTGATCATTAGCCTTAGGAACATTTTATTGTCACCTCTGTCCTTTCTTAGTTGATAAGAAGAAAGAATTTGTGCTACTTACATTGTAGTGAAATTAGGTGCTTGATATGGTTTGGCTGTGTCCCCACCCAAATCTTATCTTGAATTGTAGTTCCCATAGTCCCCAAGTATCATGGGAGGGACCTGGTGGGAGGTAATTGTACCATGGAGGTGGTTACCTCCATGCTGTTCTCATGATAGTGAGTGAGTTATGAAATCTATTGGTTTTATAAGGGTTTTCCCCCCCTCCTTGCTCTGCATTTCTCATTGCTGCTGCCATTTGAAGGACACATTTGCTTCCCCTTCCCCCATGATTATAAGTTTCCTGAGACCTCCCTAGCCCTGCGGATCTGTGAGTCAATTAAACCTCTTTCCTTTATAAATTACCCAGTCTTGGGTATTTCTTCATAGTAGCATTTCTTCATAGCAGCATTGAGAATGGACTAATACAATAAGCTGGTACTGCCAAGAGTGGGACGCTGCTGTAAAGATACCTGAAAATGTGGGAGCAACTTTAGAGGAGACTGGAACAGTTTGGAGGGCTCAGAAGAAGATAGGAAGATATAGGAAAGTTTGGAACTCCTAGAGGCTTGGAGGGCTCAGAAGACAGGAAAATATATGAAAGTTTGGAACTTTCTAGAGACTTGTTGAATGGCTTTGACCAAAATGCTAATAGCAATATGGACAATAAAGTCCAGGCTAAGGTGGTCTCAGATGGAGATGAAGAGCTTTTTGGGAACTGGAGTAAAGGTCACTCTTGCTATGCAAAAAGACTGGTGGCATTTTGCTTCTGCCCTAGAGATCTGTGGAAGTTTGAACTTGAGAGAGATCATTTAGGGTATCTAGTGGAAGAAATTATTAAGCAACAAAGCATTCAGGAGAAAGCGGAGCACAAAATTTTGGAAAATTTGTAGCCTGACGATGTGATAGAAAAGAAAACCCCATTTTGGGGTAAGAAATCGAAGCCAGCTGCAGAAATTTGCCTAAGTAACAAGGAGCCAAATGTTATTCACCAAGACCTTTGCAGCAGCCTCTCCCATCACAGGCCATGGAGGCCTGGGAAGGAAGAATGACTTTGTCGACTGGGTCCAGGGCACCCCTGCTCAATGCAGCCTTGAACTTGGTGCTCTGCATCCCAGCTGCTTCAGCTCCAGCCATGGCTAAAAGGGGCCAATATATATATATAGCTCAGGCTGTTGTTTCAGAGGGTGGAAGCTCCAAGCCTTGGTGATTTATATGTGGTGTTGGGCCTTCGGGTGCACAGAAGTCAAGAATTGAGGTTTGGGAACCTCTACCTAGATTTCAGAGGATATATGAAAATACCTGAATGTCCAGGCAGAAGTTTTCTGCAGGGGTGGAACCATCATGAAGAACTTCTGCTAAGGCATTGCAAAGGGAAATGTAGGGTTGGACCTCTTACACAGAGTCCTCATGAGGGCACTGCCTAGTGGAACTATGAGAAGAGGGCCACCATTCTCCAGACCCCAGAATGGTAGATTCACCAACAGCTTGCACTGCTTGTGACCCACTGGATCCCATGAGCCTTCCTGTTCTCTGCACCTGGAAAAGCTGCAGACACTCAATGCCAGCCTGTGAAGGCAGCCAGGAGGGGGGCTGTACCCTGCAAAGTCACAGGGGTTGTTGCCCAAGGCCTTGTTGCCCAAGGCCATGAGACCTCTTGCTTCAGCATGACCTGGATATGAGATATGGAGTCAAAGGAGATCATTTTGGAGCTTTAAGATTTGACTACCCCTGTGAATTTCAGATTTGCCTGGGGCCTGTAGCCTCTTCATTTTGGCCAATTTTTTCCCATTTGCAATGGATATATTTACCCGATACCTGTATCCTCATTGTATCCAGGAAGTAACTAACTTGCTTTTGATTTTATTGACTCATAGGTGGAAGGGACTTGCCTTGTCTCAGATGAGACTTTGGACTTGGACTTTTGGGTTAATGCTAGAATGAGTTAGGACTTTGAGGAACTTTTGGGGAAGGCATGATTGTGTTTTGAAATGTGAAGACATGAGATTTGAGAGGGGCCAGGGTAGAATGATATGGTTTGACTGTGTTCCCACCCAAATCATATCTTGAATTTTATTTCCCATAATTTCCACATGTTGTGGGAAGGACTCAATGGGAGGTAATTGAGATCGTATGGGTGGTTACCTCCATTCTGTTCTTGTGATAGTGAGTGAGTTCTCATGAGATCTGATGGTTTTATAAGGGGCTTCTTCCCCTACACTCTGCACTTCTCCTTGTTGCTGCCATGTGAAGAGGGACATGATTGCTTCCCCTTCTTCCATGATTGTAAGTTTCCTGAGCCCTCCCCAGCTCTGAATAACTGTGAATCAATTATTAACTCTTTCCTTTATAAATTACCCAGTCTCAGGTATTTCTTCATAGCAGTATGGGAATGGACTAATACTGTACTGAACGAGGGGGCTCCTTCTAAGAAATGCTTTGTTAGGTGATCTTGTCTTTGTACATTATAGAATGTACTTACACACATTTAGTTGGGATAGTCCACTAACAACAAGGCTATGTGGTATGGCCTAATGCTCACAGGCTAGAAACCTGCTCTGCATGTTACTGTGCTGAATACTGAAGGCAATTCTAATACGGTGGTAAGTATTTGCATATCTAAACATAGAAAAGGTACAGTAAAAATACAGTGTAAAAGATTAAAACCTAGTACATCTATGTAGAGCATTTACATGAACTGGGCTCACAGGAGTTGAAATCGCTCTGGGTGAATCAGTGAGTGAGGACTGAGTGAATGCGAAGGCCTAGAATGTTTCTGTACACTACTGTAGACTTTATAGTATAAAGTATAGACTATAAACACTGCATACTTATGCTACACTGAATTTTTTAAATTTCTGTTTTCAATAATGCATAATCTTATTGTAATTTAATTTTTGTACTTCATAAACTTCTCATTTTTCAAAAACTTTTAACTCTTTTGTTGTTACACTTATCTTAAGACAAAAACATAATTGTTCAACTGCACAATGTTTTCTTTCATCTTATCCTTTCTGCAAGCTTTTTTTCCATTTTAAATTTTTAAATTTTTTATTTTTTGTGTTATACTTTTAAACTTTTTTGTTAAAAACTAAGACACACACACATTAGCCGAGGCCTACACAGGGTAAGGATCATCAGTATCACTGTGTTCCACCTCCAAATGTTGTTCCACTGGAACATCTTTAGGGGCGATAACACACATGGAGCTGCCATCTCCTCTATTAACAATGTCTTCTTCTGGAATATCTCATGAAGGACGCACCTGAGGCTGTTTTACAGTTAATTATTTTGATAAGAAGAAGGAGTACACTCTAACAATAAAAAGTGTAGTATAGTAAATGTACAAACCAGTCATACAATCATTTAGTATCAAGTATTGTATATTGTACATAATTGTATGTGCTGTATTTTACATGATTAGCAGCACCACAGGTATGTTTATACCAGCGTCACCACAAATGTAATGCGTTGCACTATAACATTAGGATGACTATGAAGTCATTAGGCAACAGGAATTTTTTAGGTCCATTATAATCTTATGGGACCACAGTTGTCTATTCAGTCTGTCCTTGAGGAAAGTGTCATTATGTGACACATGACTGTATTTGTACCTAGTGGAAGGTGACCTTTGCACTCAGTTGCCACTCCTTCCCAGTTTTAAATTTACCTTAATTTTGGGGGGGGGTTATTCTTTGCCCTTTAAGCAAAACTTGAAGAGTAGGGGTACTTACAGTGAACTCTTTAAATGTTTTTAGGAATGACCCTAAAAGTAAATGTTAAAATGAAAATAGTCATTATAAACAAATTTTATCCACTTTCTCAAGCCTTTGAAATAATCTTAAGTACTTTTCAGAATTACCACAACAATACTCAAGCTTCTTTTTCTTTAACAACACTTACCTTTTCTAAGGTTTAGCTTGTACTGGCTATATTTTTAAATCTATTTTTTTCTATTTTATCTCACCTCAAATATTTTTTTGGAAGCAGACAAAATGCTCACTTATTTTTTTCCTAGTTAATTATTACTACAACAGCAGACTTTACTATTATAATTTTTCTTGCAAATGCAAAATTATTGTATAATGTATTAAAGGATGTAGACATTTAAGAAGCCTTGAGTTTGTCGCTTATTAGCCTTGTACTTTGAGACAAATAACTTAGCTTCATTTATCTCATCTGTAAAATGGAAATGATAATTGTACATACCTGAGTGGTTATGATGAGTAAATGAGAAGTCACATTAAAGCAATTAGTGTAGTGCCTAGAGCCAAGTGGGTTGTCAATGCATATTAGCTATTAATACCAGCATTATTCGATTAAATAGGCATTTGTGGTCATTCCTGGGAAGACTTGCTTTCATTTAGCTGTTGTTATAGTTTTTATGGAAAAAAAATGAGTCCTATGTTACAAAGTGCTGGGTGTGAAGAGGACTATTGGACCTTTTGAAAGCTGCCCTTCCCTCACATTGCATATTTCTGTCCTTGAAATCTCTGGAGATAACTCTTTCATTTTACTTGCCTCTCTGCCTTTTCACTTTTTCTCTTTTCCTTACCATTTCCCCATCTCTCACTTACCCTCTTTCTCTTCTGTCTCATCAGTAATGGTGCTTCTCACTTTGTGAACTGTACAAGATGTCATTTAGATCAGCTCTTGTTCTTTCCATCTTCTCCATGCCCCTCTTTTATCTCAGCTAAAAGTGTGAGAAATAATCAGAAAATAAGTTTCAAAAGGGGGGACAGAGAAGAGAACATGTGATAAGAGAAACGGATGAATATATGGCTGAAGGCTGCTGTATTTTTTTCCTTAATTATGTAATTGGTGGCTATTGATTTTGGTTTCTTTCTAAAATTGTATGTGTACTTCACTTGTTTTGCCTTTATTTTTCTCCTGAAGATTGTTTTTCTGTCTTTGCCTATAGTGCTGTTACTCTTTGTCATTAGGAAAATGACTAGTTGATATTTATTTTCTAATTGGCTATGTGAAATGAATGAAATTCAGAAAACTTTTTGACGTTCAGCCAAATTTTACATAATTATTTCTAATTGCAGAAATCATTTTTAGATATTAAATCTGCTGTACATATACACACATCTTCCTGCCAAATTGTATTGCTTGGTACTTTGCCAAGAGTCACAATATGGCTAAAATTAAGCTTTATTGGGTATAATAGGATGAGATGTGATTTAATTCTTTAAGCTGCCTGTAAGTGCTAGAAGACAGGTTTTATTCTATTTACTAAGTTAAAAGAATGGTTCATTATTTTGCAAATCCTAGTGGCAACAGTCAACTGAAACAATGCATGACGTTTCTTGAAGGAAAATAGCTTTATGGTTAAAATTGTAAAATTATTTATCTTTCCCCTTCAACCATTTGACTCCTTCAGTCTCTAGAAGAGGCCTATTTATTTTAGCAGTAGGTGGATTGAGTTTCTGCCAAGTCAGTGTACTCCCTAAATGACTATATCAGAGGCAATATTGTTTCTCAAAAATCATTTAGAAAGCAGCATTTTTACATAAGTAGGCTCTTTCATTAGTTTCAAATTAAATTTGAGCAATTGCTGATGCTTTTCTCGGTGCTTCTTGGAAAGCCCATGGAATTAGGGAGTTCTGAGTCTTTGAGTGAGAATTTCCTTTGGGGTTTACAGTGTCTGCATTTGATTTGGAAAACTGAAATGACTATAACTTCTTTATCTGACTTCTTTGAGGAGGTTGATGTTATATTCTGGAAATCAAAATCTTATTTAAAAATAACTGAAGATAGAATGTTTTATTAGTAGGGTTATTTAGGTACCCCAAGGTAGAAAGCAGGCAAAATAATTTAGGGGCTTCTTAGGAAGTAACAGTACCTTTATTTTCTTTTTTTTTTAAAAAAATAATTTATTTATTTTACTTTAGGTGCATATTATATCTGGCATTTCTCCCCATGTTATCCCTCCCCACCCTCTCCTCCCTCCCTACCCCTCATTGTCTCTCCCCAACCCCCCTCAACTGTCCCCTGTGTGTGATGCTCCTCTCCCTGAGGACATGTGTTCTCGTTGTTCAACACCCACCTATGAGTGAGAATATACGGTGCTTGGCTTTCTGTTCTTGGGTCAGTTTGCTGAGAATGATGGTTTCCAGATTCATCCAAGTCCCTACAAAGGACACGAACTCATCGTTTTTTATGGCTGCGTAGTATTCCATGGTGTATATGTACCACATTTTCTTTGTCCAGTCTATCATTGATGGGCATTTGGGTTGGTTCCAGGTCTTTGCTATTGTACACAGGGCTGCAATGAACATACGTGTGCATGTGTCTTTATAGTAGAACGATTTATAGTTCTTTGGGTATATACCCAATAGTGGGATTGCTGGGTCAAATGGAATTTCTATTTCTAGATCCTTGAGTAATTGCCACACTGTCTTCCACAATGGTTGAACTAATTTACACTCCCACCAACTGTGTAAGAGTATTCCTATTTCTCCACATTCTCTCCAGCATCTGTTGTCTCCCGATTTTTAATGATCGCCATTCTAACTGGCATGAGATGATATCTCAGTGTGGTTTTGATTTGCATTTCTCTAATGACCAGTGATGATGAGCATTTTTTTCATATGTTTGTTGGCCTCATATATATCCTCTTTTGAAGAGTGTCTGTTCATATTGTTCGCCCACTATTGAATGGGGTTGTTTGTTTTTTCTTGTATGTCTGTTTTAGTTCTTTGTAGATTCTGGATATTAGCCCTTTGTCAGATGGGTAGGTTGCAAAAATTTTTTTGCCAGTCTGTGTCTTTTGATTGGGGCATTTAGGCCATTTACATTCAATGTTAATATTGTTATGTGTGAATTTGATCCTGCCATTTGTTACTGGCTGCTTTTCTTTCTCGTTAGTTGACTCATTTTCTTCATTGCATTTTTGGTCTTTGCCAACTGGTTTGCTTTTGCAGTGACTGGTACTTGTTCCTTTCCGTGCTTAGTGTTTCTTTCAGGAGCTCTTGTAGGGCAGGTCTGGTGGTGACAAAATCTCTCAATAATTGCTTGTCTGTAAAGGATTTTCTCCTTCACTTATGAAGCTTAGTTTGGCTGGATATGAGATTCTGGGTTAAAAGTTCTTTTCTTTAAGGATGTTGAATATTGGCCCCCACTCTCTTCTGGCTTGTTGAGTTTCTGCTAAGAGATCTGCTGTGATCTGATTGGCTTCCCTCTGTGGGTGACCTGACCTTCTCTCTGGCTGCCCTTAGCATTTTTTCCTTCATTTCGACCCTGGTGAATCTGACAATTATGTGCCTTGGGGTTGCTCTTCTTGAGGAATATTTTTGTGGAGTTCTCTGTATTTCTTGAATTTGAAATTTGGACTGCCTTGCTAGGCTTGGGAATTTCTCCTGGATAATATCCTGGAGTGTGTTTTCCAGCTTGGATTCATTCTCCCCATCATATTCAGGTACACCGAGCAAGCATAGATTAGGTTTTTTCACATAATCCCATATTTCTTGGAGGCTTTGTTTGTTTCTTTTTCACCCGTTTTTCTCTTGTATTGCCTTCTCTTTTTACTTCATTGAGTTGATCTTCAATCTCTGGTATCCTTTCTTCTGCTTGATTGATTCGGCTATTAAAACTTGTGTTTGCTTCACGTAGTTCTCGTGCTGTGTTCTTCAACTCCAACAATTCGTTTATGTTCTTCTCTAAGCTGGTTATTCTACTTAGCATTTCATCTAACCTTTTTTCAAGGTTTTTGGTTTCTTTGCATTGAGTTAGAACGTGTTCCTTTAGCTCTGAGAAGTTTGTTATTATCCACCTTCTGAATCCTGTTTCCATCAATTCTTTGCACTCCTTCTTGGTCAAGTTGTGATCCTATGTTGCTGAGGAGTTGTGATCCCTTGAAGGAGAAGAGGTGTTCTGGTCTTTGGTGGTTTCACCTCTTTTGCACTGTTTTTTTCCCATCTTTGTGTATTTACCTGACTGTGGTGTCAGAGAGCTGCTTGATGAGGTCGCTTGTCTGCCTGTGGGGGCGCTACTGGGTTTCTAGGGACTCCTTCAGGTTACTAAGGAGGCTTCCTGTGTCTTTTTTGTTGATGCTGGGAGATGAGGCCCGCCTCTTCCACTGACCTGTAGGTGCTGCTGGGTTGTCAAGAACGCTGTCCCGTCCTGTTGCTAGGTAGGCTTCCTGTGTTTTTTGTTAAAACATGTAGCCCAGTCCCATCCCTCTAGTGGTGGGTTGTGCCCTTCCTCTACTGGGCTGAATCATTCAGCATTCCTTTCAGACTGTTGCACTGGCTACGCAATCCACTAGAGTCACAGCTTCAGCCCTCTGGGGTTTGTGGGGGAGGTTAGAGGACCCGCCCAGCCGCACCCAGCAGTCTCCCCTTTTCAGCTTTCTCTCTCCAGTCATGGGGTAGGGCCGCCCAGCTGCTCCCACTTACAGCTCCCTCTCTCTCCGGGTGGGGGGGAGGGGGCAATAGCTCAGTCTGCAGACTCTTATTCAACTCGGCACTTGTAAATTCCCGGCGCTTGTCTGGCAAAGATCCCCTATTCTGTGTATTGCTGAGGCTATGCGGGAAGGGCTGTATCTGGACTGGAGTGCCAGAGGTGGAGCCTCCTACTCACTGGTCAGATGCACTTTCTGGGTGAAGCAACACCTCTCCCTGCCTTGGTCTGCCCCTGAGTGGGCTTTGCTCACCCTCGGACCAGACCCGTTGAAATGCACCTGGTACCTCGGTTGGAGCTAGGAGATCTCTGGGTTTCTGCCTCTCTTTCCCTGGGTGTTGTGCTCTGGAGTTATGGCTAATCCGCCATCTTGGATCCTCCCCTATTTTCTTTTCATCTCTACTCTTTTGAAAATGCTGGGGGAAAAAAATTAGCATCTTGTGATGAATTCCTCTACCATCTATAAGAAACTTGTTTTCGTCCTAAAGGAAAGATGAACTCCATTATGCCTTGGCAGAATTACATCAAACACTTTCTGAATTTTGAAAGACTGACTTGATTTTTCATTCAGTAAAAAATACATTAAAAAACGAGACTGCTAGAGTACCTGTTTTTACTTTAAGCAAATATAACTTCTTGTGTTTAAACTAGTTATAATTAATTAAATATTATTATGCAATTTCATTTTAATTTCTTTTTGAGGAATTTAAACGCACTGAAATTTAAATCTTACAAAATGGCTATCAATAGGTATGGGAAAATGTATACTCATTGATTCTTTAGCAGCTTATTTCTGTGTTAATTCAAATTAGTTTGGATTCGAGTTTGATTTAATTTCAGAGAATGATACTCATTTTTCTTTACAATGGCAGTCACATACTAATGATCACAGCAGGCATTTTTCCTCCTAATTACAATTTATTTTGAATGAATTTGTATGCTCATCTGAATTCACCATGTCATTAAGGAAAATCATGGACTTTGCTCATTTCTAGAATTAAGAACAGTTTTTTTTCTTAACATTAAACATATCCCCTACCCCAGCATATTTTTCCTCCTGTTAATTAACATTCTGTTCATGGACGAATTCATTATTTAAGGTGACTTTGCAATCATTAGTAGCAGACTTTAGCATTTCTTGTGAGGCAGGTCAATTTAATAATTTCATATTGCAAATGAAAAATTCCAGGTTAGACACCAAAATATTCAAAATGTTAATGACTATTGCATATGTGCAAGCACTTGCAATACTATAATATTTTCCTTAGAATTTAGAAAGATGCTGCTAGGCAGTGATCCTGGTTTGTCTGAGTTATATGTTATTTTGACTCTTTAACATTTTGTGGCCATGAGGAGTCCCTGTAGGGATTAACATTGCTGCCTATAAAACCTAAAAAGCCCATAAGACCTTGGATAATTGCTTATCTAGTTTGGCAGTTGGTCAGCGCGGGAATGGCAGAAGGCTCCAAGGTGACATGGTCTAAGAGGCAGCTGGAGGAAGTGGGACAAGCACAAACCTGCTCCTAGGGGCTCATTGCATTAAGAGAAGTCAGAGCTAATTAATAGAAATAAATTTGTTTCAGGCAGTAGTTTCAGAGAAAGGAGTGCAGGTGAATAGAAAAGCAGCAATTCTTAGTACAAACATTATGGCTGGAGTTGGCCAAAGGGAACTGAGGACTCAGTAGATAGTAAATTGCATAGGTCGCCCAACTTTAGGTGACCCAGGAAATGCCTTCACCACATCCCCTTCCTGAGATAAAGTTATTTCAACATGAACAGCTGCAAATGTTTAAAAGTATGATAGTCATTTGAACTAGAGAAGAATTCGGTCTCACTACCTCTTCCTTGGTAGGGACCATCTGGGAAAGGACTGGAGTTTTGCTGTAGCAATGAAGGAAGAGAGCTATTTGCAATTTATTAAAGGTATAAAAGGTTTAAAGTATTAAATTTATTTAAAGATTCTTGGATATCTCATGTCACGGGTTGCCTCCAGTTCTGGTCACTGTCATTCATAAACAAAATATCCTTGGTAGAAATGACCACATCTGCCCCTGTCTGATGTTTTCATTCCATGGAAGGAAAACCAAGAAGGATGGACAGAGATGAGTTGGCCACTTGGGTAGAGGCTCAGCTCTTGTGTTGCTCTGTGCTTGCTGAATCACCTTGGAGAAACCACCCAAAGTCTTGGGAGCTTAGTTTTTCAGTAAAATTGATGAATTAAACTAAATTAGCTCTAAAGCTCCCTCTAGCTCCAACAGTCCTATTGACTGTTGGAACATAGAAATATCCTGTGTTTACTCTTACCTGTAAGATGACTCACTAAGTGGTCTGAAGCTGGTAAGTTCTTTGTGACTTACTCATGATTTGTTTCTAGAACAAATTTAGCCTCGGGTGGGTGTAGAGGGTTTATGATAGAGACAGGCTGACCCAAGCACATTGATTCAGTGTCTAAATGAAGCATCCTAGACTTGTCACCAGACACTGGAATAATTTATTGATATGGATTAAGATTCACTGTCCATCACAACAGCAGGTGCTCAAGAGACGTGACTACTTTGACAAATGGTCTCTCTCCTACCCCCTGGGCCTCCAATATGTCACTTAGTAGTCCCCAGAGAAATCTCTTCCTGTTCTTTTTCAGCAAACCATGTCCTTCTCTACTTTCAAATCTGAGAGTACCGTTAGTTCTAATGTTCAACAGTCAACTAATTGACAGTTAAGTATTTATCAAAGGGGACTCTGGGGACTTAACCTCACAACCCCCGTAATCTTCAACAGGCCTCCAAACATAAGCCACATAAGCATAATATCTGTGTAGACACAGTGTCCTTAACAAACGCAGCTTTAGGACATATTTCCCAGGCTTTTTCCAGCTGCACTGCCAACCACAAACCCTTCCTGCACAAACATGCTGGGAGCTTCAGATGCACTGTAGTGCTTGCCTACTGTGTGCCTGGGAGTTGCTCTGGTTGACTGAGTACTTTCAACTGCTGGGCCCAACATCAAGTACAGAGGTTGTGACAGCAGCTGTCTGAGGGGCTCGGAGTATCTCTGTCATTGAGAGAGACAGCCATGGCAAGGGTAAGAGGGCAGTAGTACAGCTTTCCAGTCTTATTAGGATTCCTGAACTCATACACAATTATTATCAACTCACACTGGCATATGGACTCCATGAAGACAGAAACCTGCTGTGTTTTACCCACCCTTTTAGCTTGAGGACCTAACACAGTGTTAACAAATGGTGTAATGCAGGCCCACTGTGCACTGATTACCAGCTTGTCCAGTGGGAGAGAATACACTCATATGAAACAAGTTATATGAAACAGATTTATTATTCACACATAGGCAGCAAGGGACAACAGACACCTACGATTCATTGTGAGCTGGTGCCCCATGGTACAGAAAGCTGCCCAGAGTGGATGGGGTCTTCACTGTGCATACCCCACTTGCGCTGCAGATGAGGGACCCTCAAAGGTGGCCCATCTTGGGTTTTATACCTTGTGGGAAACCTGACATGCTGGGCTAAAATGTTGAAGGACATCTTGTTCTTATGGGGGACTGGAACACAGCCCGAGCTGTTTTGGCTGGCTTTTCCCTTATCTCTGGATGTTGCATTTTGAGCTCAGTCTACGGTTATTTTGGGGAGCTATACACCACAAAGATGGAAAACTGTATCAGCCCAAGGCCACCCAGAAAAGTGTCCTATACATGGTAGGCATTTGATATAGGTTGAATGACAAATACTGAGGTCACATAGGGCTGTGGTTAAGAGGACAAACTCAGGACCCAGATGCCTAGATCCCAATTCCAGCTCCACGGCTCACTAGCTGGGAACATTAATAAGTGAACATTTCTGTGCCTCAGTTTCCTGATTTTAAAACTAGAGATAATAATAACAACGTATATCTCAAAGGGAAGTTATGCAGATTAAATGAACTCATGTTGATAAGCAGGTTATAGCTAGTGCCTGGCATGCATTATAAATGCTTATTAAACATCAGCTTACATGCCCCACTTTCTTTTCCATCATTTTCAACATTTTGTTTTTGGAACTAAAGTTTGAGTTTGTGAGAACACATGTTAACATGTTGGAGACCATACTTAAATACACTTCTGCCTTAAGCCATCCAGCTATGCAGTTTTCTGCATATACAATGCTCTGACATATCCCTTTCATCAACTCTGTTAATATACTGCTTGATTTACCCTTTTAGACTGAGAGCTCCTTGTAACTAGACACCACTCAAGAGTGCATGATTTAGATGGATGCTCAGTGATTTGACGTGAACGTATGATTTACTCAATGAATGACTGTCTTGTGTGTGGCTTGACTTCTTCGACCTTGGGGAAGAATCACAAACTCCTTCCCCCATCTCTTGGGTTCTCCTTTACCCATGGTTCATCAGTCTCATCTGTGCATCCCCACTTTTGGCCACTCCAGCTTCTCATCCTATTGTTCCCATTACCAGCACAATCTTTGTTTGATTGCCACCTCTCCTCAGCCTCCCTGGACAATCCTTTTACCTTCCCCTAATATCTGTTCCCTCTTCCTTTCTCTGTCCCCTCCACATGGATTGCAAACTGTAACATTTACATTGGCAGTCTTGCTTGGCACTTGCCTTTTAAGTCATGTCGAATCCTTTCGGTAAACTAGATAAGAATTAATTGCAAACAAAACATTTTTATTATTTTCTTTCACAGCCTCTCTTTTTATTTCACCCTCATAAACAGCTCAAGCTGCCTCATTGTTCATTAGAAATACTTTTTACCTCTTGGGTTGCCACTTTGCCATGACAGTACTTTTTTATTTTGCTGCTATTTTGGTGTCTGAAGTTCTGGTGGGCAGTGCTGCAATTTATTGTCACTTTTAGCAGATTTGACTCTTACACATGTGTTAAGGGTAAGACAGAAAATAGATGGTGTGATTTACAACTCACTTCTCTCATCCTAGTGTCCACCTTGGAGGCATTTCTAGTCTGCTCAAGTGAATGGAAATGACAGGTCAGAAATATTTAGACAATAGTACAAACTAGCCTGTAAGATAACATTCTGAACTTCACCCATTTGCTAAAAAACTCTAGATTGCTTCAAAGCCTTCTTAGTTTAGGGTCTCTCTGTGCAAGAGTAATAACTTAATGCATTTGTCTGTCCCTTTAGAGTGTCTTAGACTATCCCTTTACAGTCTTTACAAGTATTGGGATTTTGTCTTCTCCTTCATCTGTGTATGCTTACGGTGCCTAGAAATAGTCTCCTGCCCGGGGACGATGGCTCACATGTATAATCCCAACACTTTGGGAGACTGAGAGAGACAGATTGCTTGAGCCCAGGAATTTCAGAACAGCCTAGCAACATAGGGAGACCCTCTCTACAAAACACAATAGAAAAAGTTAGCCAAGCATGGTGGCATGCACCAGTAGTCCCAGATCCTCAGGAGACTAAGGTGGGAAGATCAAGTAAGTCAGTGCTACAGTGAGCTATAATAACACTGCACTCCAGCCTGGGTGACAGGGTGAGACCCTGTCTCAAAAAAAGTAAAAATAAAAATATAAAAAATAAAAAGATCAGAAAAATAGAAAAAAAGAAAGCATCTGCATGCGGAGGACACATGGTGAACACTGTTGATGAAAAGATGGTTGCTGCAACCTGAAGTGACCTCCATATGGCCCCACTCTGGGTGCAGGTGCACACCAGGAAGAGTTGGAAGCTACTAGTTTTGTCATTTTCCAAGAGGACACTGGGCCTCTGTAGCCTCACTAATGAAACTGATTTCCAGGGGCCAGTTCTGCAGTCACAGATTCTGAATTTTCTTCTTATCCTAGGAATCATTTTTCTTGTGTGTCTTTGCCAGCTCCCCCACCTCAGGGGAGTCACAGCAGTAGATTGGTTATGCTAAACACTCCACCTCAGGGCTTCGATCTTGATTTTTTTCAGTGACCTAGTCATTTATATAGTTGAGATAGACTCATCTTGAAACTTTACAAAGCCATTTAATTTTTTAAAAAGTCATAACTCTAGAAAATTTGTATCTGTGATGTTTCCAGTTCTCTCTTAGATTCCCAGGAAATACCCTGCAAAGCAGGAATTTCAAGTGCATGTGCTTTGCCTCTGTCTTCTTTGCCTTTTCTCAACCAAAATACCAATCATGCGAAGCTCAGCAACGCATATTGGAAAGCGCTGATGTTTTCTTTGCATATACTCTTTTTAACTGTAAAGTTTTATTTGCAAGGCAGGCATACAAATAAAGGCAGAAACAATGCTAAGGATGTCCAGAGAATGTGACATGGTCCATTATTTTTTTGTCCCTCAGTCTTTCGACCTGTGGAAAGGACATTATGTGTGGGGCCCGCCCCGTCGCCCTCTCAACTTTGCAATATCCCTTGCTCTACAGACTGCATAGTATCTTCCTGGTCAGCCTGGGGCCTGTGCATCCATGAAAACTGCCACGATCCTCAGGGGGAAAAAGGTGAGTGCCTTGTTTGCATGTGCCTCATTTACTGACAGTGTACAAACATTTATTCTGGTAGCTAAGTCACTGATTAAGCCTACTTAAGACAATATTTGTTTGTAAAATTTAGATAACCAGCACAAGCCTGGCAATATTCAGTTTTAGGGAGGCAACTGGGACATTTCTGTGGAGTATAAAATTTGACCCTGATTGACCGTCAGTTGGGCTCATAGCTGATACTACTCTATTTGGCATAACTTTATTTTTTTTTAATTTTTCTAAGAAGAAGTCTTGCTCTGTCTCCCAGGCTGGAATGCAGTGCTGTGATCTTGGCTCACTGAAACCTCTGCCTCCTGGGTTCAAACAATTCTCCTGCCTCAGCCTACCGAGTAGCTGGAATTACAGGCATGCGCCACCATGCCTTGCTAATTTTTGCATTTTTAGTAGAGACAGGGTTTCACCATGTTGGCCAGGCTGGTCTAGAACTCCTGATCTTATCATTTGCCCGTGTCAGTCTCCCAAAGTGCTGGGATTACAGGTGTGAGCCACTGCACCTGGCCACTTCATGTTTTTTACATGCAGTGGTTATATGGGGAAATTGGACATGATGTCCACATTCACTTCTGAAAAAAACTGTTTTGCAAATCTATGTATTTCTTTTTAGATTTTCACATTTAACATTTGATGTTACATTTTAGATTTTTGCAAGGGTCATTATATATATTGTTTAGGTTTTGATATTGATTTTGGGCTTAAGGAAAAAACTCTTCAAACTTTATATTCCTGTTTGATTTTGTAGGCCTCTATGGTCTTATTTTCTTCAGTTTGTAATCAAAATGCACATCTTCATCTTCAAAATTTCATTCCTAGTGATATCTTGCCTTCTCTTTCATTGACCCTTTATTCTATTGATATTGAATGACAATACTAAAAAGAAATATTTTCTTTACCAAGAGAAATGGGATCCAAGGATATTCCAGAAACCAGATTGTAGTTATTACACGCAAAGCAAGAATCCATGGTCAACCACTTGATGCTAGCATACTTGTGTACCTAGCACCCTGCTCACTGCTTACTGCTACATTTACTTGAAAACCTACACTTTAGTAATCCCTAGAGTGTTCATACACACATGTGCACACGCAGACTCACCTTACCCCTGCCCCTGGGCTTTTCCTTTCATTCTGACTCTTGTTCTGTGGTAGAAGGAAGATATGCATTGGCTTTTAGACAGGAAGAAGCTAACTTTCATTCTTTTATCAAACCATAGAAATCTGGATCTCAGTGAAGCCTGGGGGAGGGCCTTGTGCAATTCCCTTATTTGACATGTGACCAGAATGTTCCCCATGCCTCTGCAGTTTGTGGACACAAATAAGTTTCTATTTATACTAATACCTATAGTTTGCAGTCTTATGATTCACATGTACATAATCAGTTGCATGTAGTTGCATATAAGATTCCCTAGGGTGATTTACATGTTTTTAGAGTAGTCATCTTATGTGTAGTCTGTGCTGCTCCTGTTTAGGTCACTGTCCAGAAAATCATGTGAGGTTGGACCGAGGCTCCCCGAGCCAATGTGGCTGTGGCATCACTTTGCTGCATGAAGTGCTGCCTTCATCTGCTTTCAAAGCTGTAGGACCACATCAGACCAAGTCAGTCTGGGAGACTCTTGATACTACTTGGGAGACTAATGGTTATAAGTGACAGAAACCCAAATGATACCAACTTAAGTGAAAAGAAGAGAATTTATGAGCTCATGTACCTGAAACTAGAAGAGAGGATAGGGCTGCATCCAAGAGTATAAACAGGCCAATAGGTCCCCCTCTTGTTTTCTAATTGTTTCTTTACCTTTACAGTCCTCTCTCTCTCCATCTCTTGTGTCTGCCTTTCTCTATATTAGGTTCAGTTTAAGTCAGTACATAAAGCAGAAAGAAATGTATTCCCCAATGGTCCCAGGAAGAGTCCTGGAATTGAATCTCATTGGCTGTTTTATGTCATGTCCTCATTCCTAAACCAACTACGCTGACTCGGGGTTGTAGGGTTTACATGTCCAAATCACGGACATATGGCCACCACTGTGATCAGGAGAGACACAGCTACCCTCCAACTTCACAGACGGAGAATGGGGAGATGTGACTCCTTCAGAAAAAATGAGGTGCTGGTACTGCAAGCAGGTAGAAGCAGTTCAGAGGGTCAGATTTTGTAGGAGTCTATTGAATAGATGTTTACAAAATGATTTCTCCCCTTTGTTCTGGGCCATGGATTCTCTATGGCAATTTAGAGAATGCTTTTGCCTTAATTCTCTTTGAGATTGAGTTTCGCTCTTGCTGCCCAGGCTGGAGTGCAATGGTGTGATCTTGCCTCACCGCAACCTCCACCTCCTGGGTTCAAGCCATTCTCCTGCCTCAGCCTCCCAAGTAGCTTGGATTACAGGCACGTGCCACCGTGCCTGGCTAATTTTGTATTTTTAGTAGAGATGGGGTTTCTCCATGTTGGTCAGGCTGGTTGCCCTAATTCTGTGTTGCATTTTTTGTCACTTGAGCTCAAATTTTCACAAAACTGTGAAAAACTGGCTTCCTGAACTTTTTATTCAGTCTTATTTTTCCGGATAATTTAGAACTGACCCATGGAACTTCAGACCCCCTCCCTTGGCCTCATTCCCCCAAGTTACTTTTTTGCCAGACTTTATCCTCATTAGCCCCTATTTATGTATTTTAAAAGTCAACCTGTGCAGATATACCCTGTTCTATCATTCATTAGACACCAGTTGCTGTAGGTTGAATTGTGTCCTCCAAGAAAGATGCATTCAAATCCCAACCCCTGGTACATATGAATAGGATGTTATTTGGAAATAGGGTCATTTCGGAAGCAATCAAGTTAAGATGAGGTCACACTAGATTAAGGTAAGTTCTATTCCAGTGACTGATGTTCTTGCAAGAAGAGAAAAATCTGGACACAGTGATATACCCAGGAGAGGAGAGTGCCATGTGAGGACATTGAGGCACAGAAGACAAAAGGAGAGGCCACATGAAGATGGAGGCAGGCATTGGGAGTAATGCCCCTCCAGGTCAAGGAGCATGATTGAGAGCCACAACCACCAGAAGCTAGGAGAGAGGCATGGCACAGATTCTTCTGCAAAGCCTCCAGAGGGAGCATGGCCCTGCTGACACCTTGATTTCAGGCTTCCAGCCTGCAGGACCAGGAGATGAAACACTTCTATTGATTTAAGCCACCCAATTTACAGTACTTAGTTATGGCAGCCCTAGAAACTAATACACTGCCCTACTTTGCATCAGCATTTAGGATGCATCAGCACAAGGATACAGCACTTCACAAAATGACAACACCAAAGTGTCAAGAAGTAAGGCAATTTGTCCAAAGTCCCATGGCGATTTAATGATGGCCATGCTGGCACTAAGGATCTTGTTTCCTGTCTCCTCAGTCCAATGTCCCGCCAAACCCTAAGCCTCCTTAGTTGATTTTCTCCGTCAGCCTAGAAGTCTGGATCAAAGTACAAGTTTATTTCTTAGAAGAGAAGCCATCTGTCCATCGTGCACCACACTAGCCAGTGAGAGCCATTACCCTTGAGAGCAAATCATTGAGTGGATGCAGGAGATAAGGTGTGGGGTGTGGAATGTATCTAGTGCCAGTGCATTGTTATTGGAAGAAGTGGGAAAAGAGACTGCAGTTGTGGGAGGGAGGAGGGAGGGAGGTTGTGCTGAGAGTAGCATAAGAGCACCAGATAACTGGAGGTGGGGAGTGTTTTGCCCAGCCAATACTGTTGTCAAAGGGAGGCTCAGTTTTTGAAAAGGACTGAAGGAAAGTATGGAGGCAGTAGAACTTCTCACCTGAAGGTGGTAGTGTCCCCCACAGTCCCCTGCGGAGTTTGGGGGTATGTTGGGATTGCTAAGAATTATATATATATTTTTTATATAGGACACATACTGAGGCAGAATGACTGCCCACTGAACCGTAGTCACTGACGGGAGGGACAGTAAGCCCTGATGATTGTTATTCAGGTCTAGAAATTTGCTATTTTATAAATGCTTCCCTAGAGCAGAGAGAATTTTGGTTTATAAGGTCTTGGTAAAACCTGGCAGGACCACCTGCCTATATTCCCTCTTGGGAAGAATAAAGAATAGAGTTTTCCCCTCTAGGGAAATGATTCTGTTCCTTCAAGGTATCCAAGCATGTTATGATGACAGCAAGCAGTCTTGTTATTTCTACTGACTTGTGTGTATTAGGTCTGAGATCTCCCTCAGTTTCGGTTTCTGTCCCATGATTCTACTGTGAGTTCTGCCAGGATCACTGACTGGTACAAACTAAAGATAGTTTAGAATTCTACAGAAGCTAGGGCACATGGGCTAATGCATTAAACATTGCAAAACTCTGGGATATAAGCGGGAGTGTTTAGCTTCACATTTTAATTTCCTACTCTAAAATGCAGTGAGTCTACTAGCAGAAATCTAGGACATTTGTACTTTCCTAGATATTTCATCCTCTTAAAAATACACACACACACACACACACACACACACACACACGAAAGGTGGAGTATTTAAGAGAAAAGCAAGCAAATAGCAAAAAATGAACATGGAAAGTAGGAGAGAATACCTTTTTTCCTTTTTTTCTCCTCTCTAGGCTTTCCCAGTCATTGTGTTATTGCTCTGGTACATTTTCTTCATTCACATTAAAAAAAAAAAAATAGAAAGAAATGGGAAAGTAGAAAATGTTTTATTACCAAATAGAAGAAATTAGTTACTATAGAAATTATCTTTACATGTCTTTTATTCTTAGTCAGAAACCCTTTCATCAGGAGTCAGAGAAGGTTTGTGGCTGTCAGCTGTTCAGAGTATGTTAGAAAATCAGCCGATGTTCACAGTCTTCACACCCTTCCATCGTGCCATGACAGGCAGACAGGGGAACCGTGATGGCAGGTTGGTGCCTCTCAAGTGAAGCTAGGATGCCTTTCAGAGGAATTTAAATTGGGTCAGGTTTTATCATTTATTGCTTTCTCTTTGATATACTCCCATAGTAATATAATTAGAGATATAGAAAAGAAAATTAGCTTGAAAAAATACTCACAGACAAATTCTACACATAGATGTGATGCATTTTTAAATATTTTTCTTGAAACATATACATATATTTATATGACATCCTTGTACCTTTCAGACATATTTTAGAAAGGCAGCATTGCCCACTGAAGTTGCTCTGAAGAGGAATTTGCTGGAGCTCCCTATAGGGTGTCACAACAACCAGCTGCTTACATGGAAGAACTTCAGGGATTCCTTCCCTGGATGAGAATACCCAAATCCTTAAAAATTCCCAAACGACAAGATTTTTGAAACTGAGTAGCTATGACTATTTTTTGAAGACAGTCTTTTATGCTTTTTAAAAAAGTATTTAGATAACATGCTAAAGTTGGAAAATACTGACATGTTTTAGATCTTAGATAACAAAAATGGGGGAAATTTCCATTTTCCATCCTTGCCTACTAGATAGGCTTTCCCTTGAATGAGAAGTCTATAAAATCATTTTGCTTTCTCATAGATGGTATATACCAAGAGACAGTTGTTTCTTTGTTTTTTCTGTGTCTGTGTGTTTGGGGTGGATGGGGAGTTCTGTTAACTTCTCATTCTAAGCATTGGGGGTTCTCATGCTGATATCACCCTATCCATATGTCTTCTTAGTTTCTGTATTTATACCAGGATGTGGACTAATAATGCTACTAAAAAATACTACTCTTACAGCATGGTGGTTGATTTCTAAAGGGTTAGGATTGAAGCTTTAATCTGCTCACATTCCTCCACTCAGAATTTCTATCCAAAGTACAGGGCTGCCAGAGAAGAGCAAATGGAATACTTAAACCAGAATAAGCTTCTGTCATCTTTATTTAACCTGCTGGAATTTCTTTTTTTTAAATTAATTAATTAATTAATTTTTTGAGATGGTGTCTCACTCTGTTGCCCAGGCTAGAGTGCAGTGGTGTGATCTCGGCTCACTGCAGCCTCCACCCCCCAGGTTCAAGCAATTCTCTTGTCTCAGCCTCTGGAGTAGCTGGGATCACAGGCATGTGTCACCATGCCTGGATAATTTTTTTTTGCATTTTTAGTAGAGATGAGATTTCACCATACTGACCAGGCTGGAACCTGCTGGACTTTCCTCACACCTGTCCCAATGGGATCAGTGTTGAGACATAACTTTGCCTGTGGATAGCTCATGTGTGCACTTCTGGCCCACTAACTCATGCAGAAATATAGCCATAAGACCTGGATATACCCTCCTCAGCCTCCTTTAATTCTTCCATGGCTTCAATTTAAAAACACTGACCCCTCTTCTGCCATCTGCTCGTCCTCCCTTTTCTCTCCCCCAACCTGCTATCCATTCTTTTCTGATCATCTCCTGTAGAATTATACACTAAATCATAATTCTTGGGGTCACAGAAAAAAATAAACCCTGCAGATACTAGTGTCACTAAAGTCAAATTGAGTCTGTGGTCAGAAAGTGTTGATTATGACTCTCTCCTGCAACCCAGTGTCTAAAAGTCCACTGTCCAATCTACTCACCTTTAGTACCTTCAACTAAATCATGGTGCCTTTCAGGTTCACTTTATAAAGTGTAGCCAAAACACAGTATCCACAAGAGCTGACTTTAATCCTTTCTTGTGAGGAGGCAATGACTCTGAAAAACCTCTGCTGATTTTCACACTCATCCATTTAATCAGTAATAATCCACCTTTGGAGAAGTAATAAAGTTGCACCTTAGTTTTCACACATGCAAAATGGGAAAAGTAACTTATAACTTGGTTTTGAGGCTTTATTAATTTAGACTAATAAAAGTAAAATGATTGTCTCAGTCTTGGTCAAGGGTAGATGTTAGTTTATGCATGTGCCTTTTTCCCTTGTTGGGTTTTATGCTTTGAGAAGAATACATGTTTCCTGTTCTTCCTGTGGCTTCCCATAGTACAGGACAGTGGTGTGCAAATGGCAGTTAATATTTATGGAATGATATCGTCTGATTCACATGAAATTCAGTAAATGAAGGTGATTGGTTGGCTGGCCCCAGCCACTGTGGACTTGGCTATTGTATGTCTTTCAGAACAAAAGCACCTGGGAGAAGCCTGATGTCTACTGCAGGCATGAACGGCAATGTGTGATTAAAGTTAAGTGCTGGCAAGAGAATCCACGCTTTTGTTTTATGCTGAGCTTGTGCTGTGATTTGATCCTCGTTAGAGTCAGGACAAGGGCAGCACAAATGAAAGACTGAAGGAATTTATTGACTGAGGAGACATAATCTATAGATTTATGGCAAGATGGATGCAACTTGATTTATGGAGGAAAACTGCTCATACCACTCAATGGCATTAAGCTCCAAATAATAGGACACCCAGAATCCTTTGTAAAGACTGCTAAGTTTCTATGCTCAAGTCTGGGTCAGTTGTCAAACAGTATAAATCATGGGGACTCATGCCATGTCTTGCTCAAAGATAAAATCAAAACAAGCAAAAATATAAGACAATAAATAAGCAGCATACAGATGTTACGTGTAAGAATAGAGGTCATTCGAGTTTTGTGGCAGCCAGAGCTCATAGGTCATTGTAGTTTGATGCTCGTCAAGTGAAGTTTAGAGCCCTGTATGCATCTATTTCCAGGTAGCCCAGGAAGGGAGCTGAGCCTTTTTGTTGGTTTTATTTGGCTAGTTAATGATATAGACATGGAGATAAAAGATATAAAGCATGGCAGAAGCCATGTTTTTTTTTTTTTTTTTTTTAATTACCCTGATCTTAAATGTTTCAATGCCGTGAGAATACAGCCTCTGACTGGCTGAATGATTTCTTCCTAAGGTAGCAAATCCTTAAAGTACGAGTCTAAGAGTCTCTTTAAAGGGAGGTTCTGGGTTACCTTAGATTAAAAAAAATAATAAAAATAAAACTCAAAGCACTTAAAAATTCTTACCTAAAATACTAAGTATTTTAGCACAGTACAGAGCTAGGTGAGTATTTTAGGTAAGGATTTTTAAGTGCTTTGTTTGAATTTATTTTGGTGTAAGATAACCCAGAACCTCCTGGCAGCTTTTTCTTATATCGTGAAACCACATGTTCATTGTGTTCTAGCCTCCTTGGCTGTACTATTTCTTCAGCTATATCTTGAGGTGCATAACCTTTTCATGAGAGAGATGTTACTTCTCATGCTCCCTAACTTGTCTTCTCCCCTCCCCTTGTGGGAAGGATGGTGTGGTACATATTCCGGGAATTGAATGTTCTCTGTGCTATCAAACTCTCTCATTTTCTTTACTTAATCTGAAGAGTAAAATGAATAGCAATTTCTTAAAATATTAATCATGCAAAACTATTGGTTTTGTTTAAAGAAAAAGGAATTAAAGGAATTAAATCTGTTGATTGAATCTGGAATTGAAACAATGGAAGATAAGATATGAGGTCCAGGGATGGCAGACATAGCCTTTAGACGTGATACATCATGGGGCAAGAGACTGAAAACTTAGACTAAAGGGTTTAATCTGGTTCTCAGTCCTTTTCTAGGTCACTTTTTTTTTTTTTTAATGTGCATTAGTTTTCATCATTTAAAAATGGAGAAATTTCTGGCATCTTAGAGAAAATGAAAGGATCTGTTAACAGAGGGTTTATGATCTCTAATGCTGAGGATCAATGGAAGCTGAATAGTAGTCGGGCATTTTAGAGCAGGCCCACTGACCCACACACTCACTCCCATCTCATGGTTGACCCATTTGCCTCCATGTGTACCTACTTGACTCCTATTGTTTTGCATTTGTGATTCTCTCGGCCCATAGCGTGTAAGACACACCTACATCTTAGTCCAGTCTCTGGCTGGGACTTTGGGGCCCTAATCCCACAGTACACTTTTTAAAAACAGAATAATAGTCCATGGACCCATGTCTAGCCTGGGTGGAAAGTGAAGTCCAAAGAGATAGTATCTTTACAAGGCAGACTGATGTGTAAATCTCAGTGATGTGATGCAGATAAATCTCTGAGCAGGAAGCTGTGACTGGTCAGGCACCAAGGAGATGCCAAAGAGGTGATGTATTTCAACCTAATGCAGCATAACAAGCATGTCAAAATCAACAGCAAGAAGAAAATGTGGATTTATCTAGATTTAGGTCATTTCTGAGTCTCCCTGTATTTTTACTGGTTTATTAATACCATAGGAGTTATGCTACTTATTATTCCATTGAATTATGTCTGACCTCTCCAGCTCTTAGGTTGCAAACTCTTGGGAGACAAATTTCTTGCTTTTATTCTTTCCCATTTTCCTTTTTTCCTCCATCTCATCTTCTCACTTCACATAGAATTAAACACATCAAGATAACACATGCTTAGAGTGATGAGTACTTGAATAAAAGTTTTCATTCTCATCCAGCTGCTTCTTTTCTTTTACTGGAAAAGAGTGGAATTCTGTGAAACTTTTCTCTCTGTCTCTTCTTAGGATTTAGAATGAGGCAGCGCCATGTCCTCATGGAATCTACGGGGCCTGCAGGGCATTGCCCTCATTTGGTGGAGTCTGTTCCTTGTGAGGATCCAAAGTGCTACCAATGGCTGGTATCAGAAGGGGTCTGTTTCCCTGATCATGGAAAATGTGGCCTGGGACATCGCATCCTGAAGGCCATCTGCCAGAATGACCGAGGTATGACCCAGTGACGCACTAGAGGTGTTAGGATTTTAAGTATCAGCCAGATTACACATGACCACCCTTCCATAGATCATTCTCATGAGGAAGAGAATCACAGCCTTTCTTATCCTTGAATATTTATGTTTACATCGAGTGACACATTGCTTTAAAGTAAGATGCCATGACTTAATATGGGGCCACATGCTCCATGGCAGAACACTATTTGATTGTACCCAAATGCAATACAGCAAACCTAGAGATTTCTCAAGAGTTTTTAATTTTCCAAAAAATAGCAAACAAATCTCTTGGATAGTGTTCAATTTATCAATACAAAACAAGTAAAGGCCAATGTATAACATGCCTTTATATATTATAAACAAATATCACATTGTTAAGAATCCCGGGCTGAAACGTCCTTCAAGTTAAAAAGAAAAAAAAACAACCAAACAAAACTAAGTGGTAACTTTTTATTTATATAATATTAGAGTTGAATCAACTATAGACATAATACATTTCTGAAGAACCGTTTTTAAATACATGTTGTCAAGATTTACAAAATTATTAACAATAATGTCTTTCCTCAATCAGCAAAAAACTGGTTGGTTGGTTGAATTGAAGGGTGATTCAGGAAATATGTAAGTCATGTGGAAATGAGAAAAGTGACATGTAAAACCTTTATTTTTTTGTGTCTTAGAAGAATATCGTGTATGTTTATTAATCAGCTCTGCCATGAGAAGCCCCATTTATAATGCTCCTGATATATGGGTTGAAATGTTTTGACTTACGCAGCTAAGTAATCCATAGAACAGAAAGAAATCACAAAATAGATTTTGTGAAATGGATAACAGCATCCACACAGGGTTGATACATATTGCAAAGCTTTTTCTTGCTTTTGTTCTTTCTCTCTCTCCCTCCCTCTCTTCATCCTTTCTTCATTTCTTCCTATCTTCTTTCTTTTCAATCATTACCATAATCACACAGATATAGATTTTTCAAGTGATATAATTAGTTCCTGTGGAAACCAGGTGATTGTTTAACTAGAGGGCAACAAGAGATTTTATTAGCTGCAGCAGAGAGTTAAAACTAATAGTGACTCCTGTTCACATGAATGTATAATTTTTTAATTGTGGTAACGTGTACAATTTAGTAACAGATCACTTTTGTATTGCTTTTGTTTGTGTGCTATTTTGTTTTGTAATAAGATATATATTTTTGGTCTTTGCCCTGGCTCCTTATCACAGAGCTTCTAAAGCCCTGGTCATTTCTTGGGATACAGGGGTGTTAGGGAATCTTTTGTTCTAACAGTTGGTCTTTGATCCTGGTTCCTGACACAGCTCTTAAATCCCTTGGAATTTCCTTAGTGGGAGGTCTGACTTATTATAAAGAAGTGATGGTTGGTGGGCTTCTGGATGGGGAATGATCATCAGAAAGACCAAACCATGGTTAGAAGCTTGGGGATTTCAGTTCACCCACTGGAAGGAAGAGAGTGACTGGAGATTGAGTTAATAATTAATCCCACTTACATGATGAGGTCTCCATAAAAACCTCTGAACTATGAAGTATAGAGAACTTCTGGGCTGCTGGAAATGTGACAGTGCTGAGAGAGTGGCAGATCCCAGCTAGGGTGTGAAAGCCCCATACCCTGTCTCCCATACCTTGCCTTGTGCACCTTTTCCCCATGAATCTCTTCTGGCTTTTCATCTGTATTCTTTGTGATATGCTTTATAATAAACCTATAAATGTAAAATGTTCCTAGGAAATTATAGGACCTGAGGAAGGACTTGTGGGAACCCCAATGTATAACATGGGTCAGAAGCACAGGCAAAAGTCTGGGACTTGTGAAGGGCATCTGAAGTGAAGGGCAGGCTTGCAGGATTGAGCCCATAACCTGTGGGATATAATGCTAACTCCAAATACATACTGTTTGAATTGAGTTAAATTGTAGGATGTCCAGGTGGTGTTGGAGAATTGTGTGGTTACAGAAGTGTTCTGTGTTGAGTTTGGAGTAAGAAATGAAGTATGGAAGTTTAAAACATGAGCTCTAGAGTTAGACAGGATGAAGTTTCAACTCTGCTATTCACCTGGTGGGTGATCTCAGGACATTTATTTAACTTGGAAGCATCCTTTCTTCCAGCTGCCAAGTGGGGTTATAAAACTTCTCTCTTACTCATAAGACTGTAAGAGTTAAATTAGTTATATAACAATGATTAGTGAAGTGGCAATGATTTTTGAATGGCATATAACCATTCAAAAAAGCTATAAACTTATTTTACTTATAAAGTACAATTATGATTCTACCCTGTCCTGAAGAATTGGTCAAAGGGCATTCTTTTAAAAAATGAAAATAATAAGGAGAATTAGAATAACCATAACTACTTCTTCCTCCCCAGCTCCCGCTAAGGAAACAGGAAGACCATTGGTTTGGTTGGAACCCAGTGATAAACGACTCTCACGCTTTGTCATCTCACAGCAAGTCTGGGAGGGTTGTCATTATCTCTGTCCACTTGGCTAGGAACTTCTTTCATAATTTATGCTGAGCCTTCTACAATCATCACCTTTACTATTTTATAGCAGTTTTAGAGCTTTCTTGCTTACTCCTGTGAAATTTTCAGCTTTTGACCTACACTCCGAACTTCTGTGTGAAGAGGGAATTAATGTTTGTTCACAACAGCTCTGTGAAGTCTTTGAGGGTTTTAAATACCTGAATGATAATGACTCCCTCATTGTGTGTGAGGCAATGGCCACGGCCACGGTCGTGGTTATGGGAACATGCTTGGCCTCCCAGTGGCTGGAGCTGTGTTTTGTTCTGTGTGAAAATGAAAACGTGGTCTTGTGATCTGGTTGTACTTTTTGTGATTCAGCTTCGGTGTGCATCTCAGTGACTGATGATAGAAGTTTGGCAGAGAAGTGCCCCTGTTTGACTCCTACATATTATCAGGGTCTTTCCATAACTACAGGAGTTGACAGAACTGTTGACATTAATTTAAATGCCTGGAGAAAGACAGGCTTGAGACATACAGTGTCCTGTGATCTCTCTTTTTTTTTTTTTTTTTTTTTTTTTTAAGACGGGGTTTCACCATATTGGTCAAGCTGGTCTTGAACTCGTGACCTCAGGTGATTCGCCCACCTCAGCCTCCCAAAGTGCGAGGATTACAGGCGTGAGCCACCGTGCCCGGCTTCTTTTTTTTTTTTTTTTTTAATAACATTTGATATTTTTTCACCCATCACTCTTGGTTTATTGTTTTATAGGCAATTTATTTCAGAATTTATTTTGAATTTAACAGATGAGACCAAAAGACCTTATTTTTAATTAAAAAAATAAAAAACACTTATATTAAAGCTACTCAGACTTGAGGCCTACTGTAATTTGTAAGAGTGACTTGGTTTGTTTACCGTTTTTAGGCTTTTACATATTATTTCATTCCAGATATCCTGCATACAGGTGTTTAGAAAGGAACATTCAACACCTCTGCAAAGTATCTATGTCCCATTCTAATTGTGGAAACATGAGATTTCTACATAAATGTGACCAAAATTCTGTGTGACTCTTGACAGTGTCTTTTTGGGTGTTCTTGTTAGCTGCTGGGAAGACATATTGCTCTTCCCCAGACGTTTGTTTAGACCATTAGCTTACAAACTTCAAAAATATATAAATTATATTACATTGAAACCATGGAGTAATTGGAAATAGCAATTTTTGATGTGCCTAAACTTTGTGGATCAGTTTAAGAATGTGATCTACTTCAGGCTATCTTAGATCCAAGTAGTAATCTCTAATTTCTACAGCTATCTCTGCTGTGTTCCATTCTCTGCTTTGATTTACTAGCAATACTATCAGTGCCAACGAAGCTCCTGTTTCTCCCTCAAGTCTGTGACTGTAGCAAACAACGTGTTAGTCAGTGACATTTATGTTCAGGAAGAAAATTTCATAATAGATGTATAAATGAGTATTCTTATTCGGAATCTGATTTCCAAGTCTCTGATTGGTAGAATAGCTTTGATTTGTGTCCTCTGCACAACATCTTATCATTATATGGGTCAATAGACATTTACAGAGCATAGGATATGCATAGGTTATTCTTGTCTCATTGACAAGTGTGTTTCCTCATTTTAAAGTAGGCACTTGAAATGTAAATGGAGTGAGATTCAAAATGCAAGCCCAACATGTTTCTTCCTCAGAATATCAAATTTACTCACTGCATTTTAAACATCGATTCTCAAACATATAACTGGTTCATTATTGCCAGGTTTCACTGGCAATTGATGAAAGCTTACAACCAAGTGACATCTTCAAAAGCAGATTGGAAAAACCCCATAATTCCAGGACAGTAGACAGTGTTCCCAGTGGCTGGCAAGTGACTACTATGTATCATCTCTCATGTGTTCACCATGCAAAGTGGGCAGAGACTCCACAGGGTCGTTGGATAAACACGTGTCTGCCTGCTGGAGCAGTCAGACCTGGAACACTCACCACCTGCTTTGCCCCATAATTTGCCAAATAGGCTATCTTGAAGAAAAAAAGTGTTTATATATTTCAGCAAACATCTTTATTCAGAGATAATGCACCATACAATCTGCACTTCTAGAAGGCAAATGCCCACACTGGTGAAGAGTACAATAGATCACCAAGAACAAAGTTCACATGTTGATAGGTGCACAGAGTTAGAGTTCTGCAGTGTTGCCAAAAACACCCCTTTGCATACAAGGTTTCTTATTTTCACAGTTGCGCTATACCTTTTCTATGCAAATATTTTCCTTAAGCGATGTATATATTTGCACAGGACTAAGAATGATTTTGAATCATTAAACTGGCTTTGCTTTTTATTTCAAGGGTATTTTTCTAGGAGTCCTTGCCTTAAATCATTAACCTTGAACACTCCAAGAATGTTACTTTTAATCTTGGCTAAAATGGCATGTACTTGTAAGCTCCAACACTGTAAGTACCTTTTCAAGGGTAACTTCAACCGGTGGAAAGTGTGTTAGAATAATCATTTACCTGACTTGGATCAAATATTTTTGAAATGTTTTTAAATCTATGATTGGAGTTGAAAGTTTTGTTTTGTTTGTTTTATTTTTAGATCTCAAAAATGTTGTTTGGCTTACCTGTGAGAATAATGTCAGACTCCATTCAAATAAAAATTATTTTTTGGAATATTTTGTGATTCACCAGAATTCTGAATGGAACTCCTTTTGTGTTGTCAAGTCTATATTTTTAAACCCTTTGATTATACTGTGTCTCATGTTTGGTAACAAATGTTGCTTTACTTCTGCTCTGTATATTTTTGCTTTCTCTTATAAGGTGTTCTAAATGCTATGTCAGTACAATATTTATTTTCTTGTATTTTAGGATGAAAGAGGAATAGATTATTCATCAGATATTTCTTTTTCATATGGGTATATTCCTGAAGTGAATCAACCTATTAAAGAGGTGCTACAAAATTAGACCCACCCCTGAGGATATATAGGCTCTAAAATAAAGTTAAAATGTGGATTTTCTAAAAGTTTTTAGAAATGACAACTTGGTTAAAATAAGTGTGGAGTTTTTAAGATGTGCATTTTGGAAGGGGTAATCGTAATTGGATATATCTTTTCTTTTTTAAAAAAGTAACTATCATTTTTTCTTATACTATCAATTTTTAATTTGTATAGAAAAAACTCCCACTTTTGTGTTCTTTGTATAAGGACAGGAATCTTATCTTGCCAACATCTTGCCACCTGTTTGGAAGAATCGAAAGCGGGAGTATAAACATGGACGTGCATTTTTGTATTAGCAATGCAAATTCAGAGAAATGGCCTTTTGTAGTCAGAAGTAGTGGGTTGTAGCACACACTGTTGTTTCCTGCCCGGATCCCCTTGGCCATTTCCCATTTCTGTGGGTGTCAGCCTGAAGTTCCAGCTGATACCACCTACATCTCTTTGCCTAAGGAATTTCTCTATCCACTGCAGCCTTGCTAAGGAATTGGCGACCCCAGGAAGTAGTCTTCAACTATTGATTGAGAGTTGGTGATGCACACCCAGCTTCTTTCTTCTTTGTTGGAATAGCCTGGTGGCGATATGTTGAAGCTCTTTCCTTATTGATTATGTACTCTTTACCAGGCTTCTCCCTTTCCTGCCTCACTTCCTCCCTCTTTGACTGGTTCCCTGGCATGACTTCCCAATAAGTACTTGTCCAGGAATCCTTGTCATGGAGTTTCATTATGACACAGTTCAAATGAAGACAAGGATGCTTGGAAAGATATTTAGTGAATCCATTCCTATAGGAGATGCAAAATCCAATTCAAATTATACCATGTTGATGATAGTTTTTAAAGGATTACCTTTCAAGGTGAAATGATATAGTATCTCATGAAAGATCATTTAATATTTTGAACAACCCTCAGTCTTGATTAATTATTTGCCATTATTCAAAGGGCTTCAGTATACTGCTTCTGTTGTCCATATGAAAACAGAAAACATATTATTGAATTTCATTTATTTCCCAGTTAGGCAATCCAGGTAACATACATCATCATCTTGAGTCTTGTTTTTCAACTATTGAGTCATGTATGACTCTGGAGGGGGATTAGGTTATTTTCATTTTCATTGTTCTTATTTTTATTTTGTAATTGATTCCAGATTGTATTAGAATAGTTCTAAAAAAGAAAAAGAAAAACATACCTCTTCTGGATATTAATTACTTGTATAGGAAAATTGGGTCTGAAATGTTGGGGAAACATGGTGCTCTGTCTTGTTTATTCTAGATCAGTGGTTCTAAAACTAATGGACATCAGAATTACCTAGTGGGCTTGTAAAAACATGTATTTCCAACCCCTACCCCAGAGTTTTTGATTCAGTAGGGCTGGAATAGGGGCTCAAGAACTTGTATTTCTGACAAGTTCTCAGGTAATGCTGGTGTTGATCCAGTGACCAGACTTCAAAAAACATGGTTCTAAGCCAAAGAAGGACAATGGGCAGCTTCATGTTAGCATATTAACAGTGAGAGAAGTAGGCTAGAGCAGTGCAAGGCATGTCTTATACTTAGTCAAAATCAAGAGTAGTATTCGTTCTAATCTTCTCTCTTGTTTCTTGCCTAAGAAGTTATTCTTGAAATTCTTGAAATATTCCAGAAGCAAGCAGTGAGTTATTTTTTTTTTGCTTCTTTATTGTTACCTAAATGAATTACTAAAAGATCAAATAGTGGAAAACAATAGCGTTCTCTTGCAGGAACAAAAGACACAATAATATGTGAGATGAGTGATTAAGGTTTAGAGGAGAGAATTTTCATTTCAGCAAGCTGTCTTTTTCAGACCACCAACTGGTAGCAGTTTGGTATCAGTGTCCTTACCTAAAAATATGTGGTAATGACAAATATGTCGCATTAAATTTTGAAATGAACCTGACATTGCAGTTGAAAGTGCCAATAAGATCAGGCTGTGCTGTTCACGCTACAGGAATCAGACTGCAAAGGAGATTAAATTAGAAAGTTTCTGTAGCCAAGTTCCTCATTCCCTTTCATTTAGTTGTCTTGCAGTGAAATTAAAGATGAAACTCTAATAATGTTTGGCAATGAGGGAATCCAAAGAGAAAAATAGGGACTCATTCTAATCAGAGTTTCCCTATCCACATTTGACATGAAGGTGGGAGTAGATGTAAACTGGTGAATCAATTTAAATGCTAAAGAGAGAGGAACTGCAATACGGGTTTAAATATATTTACTGTATGTTGTCTCCATAAACAGGCATTGTATTTTGAATTACTTCCACTTTCCACCCTGCTGATTAGTTTTTGTATTTTTTCTCCTTTAAAAGGGGGCCTAAATAAATGACTGTTCCCGTCACTACTCCACCAGTATTTCACAATCAGACTAAATGTAATCTGTTTTTTTCCAGACTTTAATATTTAGAAATAGCTTAGAGTAAATTGCTTCCTGAGTGTGCCTGTGTCTCTCATAGGAGTACTGTCTCCCTTTTCTATTTCTTCTGAAATTCTTATTGGGCAATCGACTTTCTGTTCCCATTCCATATGATTGAAGAAGCAAAATGAGTCATAGATTGTACTGATACTTCAAAATGTAGTTCATGTGACTGAATGGTCAACCCAACTTTTCAGTGAGAATTAATGTGAGATTGCCACCCTTGCTTTTCTTTTCTTCTTTCCCTGGACACGTCCTAAGTTCTTCTATCCCCTATTGTATTCCACTGTAATGCCAATAACAGGGATTAGTTATAACATTTGTCAAAGGAGCACAGTTTGTTTTTCTCATTCTGAAATGTATTTTAAAGTGATATTTGACTGTTTCATATGACCATTGGCTCATTACTCTTGACACATTTACCAGTTTTCCCTCTATGTAGATATAAAAAATGTAACAAACATGGGTAAAACACTTTTCCAGTACGATAGAGTAATTTACACTGGTGGTATGGCCAATATGACTAGATAAGGAAAAGTAATCAGAATGAGTTTACACATTCTATACCCATTCAAATGTTTTCAGGAAGTATAGTGAAAAAAAAACTCTCCTAGAAAGGCCCTTCCACCCCCTACAAAATCAATAAAATTTGTTTTACTTAGTCTTATAATCAAATACTTTTTCAATTACTAAATTAAAAATATATATTTTGTAATTGATTCATGAATCAGTAACTCAGTGTGTAACCTTTTGTGTGCTGTTATTCATTTCGTACTGAGTTGTGTAAGCTCTGCCCAGTGAAATATATAATCTCCTACAGAAAAATAAGAAGTAGAAATATATATACATAGAGAGAGAGAGAGAGAGAGAGAGAGAGAGAGAGTTATATATTTTATTTCAAGGAAACATTAACTAAAGGAAAAATGTATTGGAAGTTAATTTAGAGATATTTTATGGCTATGACACTTCTGTTACTCCATCAGTAGAATCAGTCAGCGACGTACATCTAGAAATTCCATAGCTCGTAATCCGTTCTCCTCTACCTCTATTACTTCTATGGTAATTTGCTTCCATAGTCACAGTCATGTTGTTCCCTGCCTGAGATGCTTATCCTCTGCTTCTTCCTTTGGCTAATTCTTATTTATCCTTTAAAAACTTGAATTGGTGTCCTTCAAGAAATATTTTCTTCACTCCCACTCTATTTTATGCTGTTCTAGAATCTCAAGTGAATATTATGTTTATCACCTGCCCAAGATTATTTATCACAGCCATTAATGGTAATTCTATTTCCTTTATAGTTATTGGGTTCAGAAATAGGTAGCATTAAATTTATTTATGTCAACAAGATATGAGAAGAGGGACTTGAAGAAGGAAGGGTGTTGTTTTAATTGCTGCTGTGATCCATCTTATTATCAACAGGATATGTAGCTTCAGAATAAAGGCATTACTGTGTACAGTAGGTCAGAGATGGGAAGATACCCTGGGTCCTGGAAGATATTGTTGAGCCACTGAATCAACAGTGTGAGCACTGGCTGTCATGTGAGACAATATATTTCTTTACTGTTAAAGCCAGTTTCTATCAGAGTATATAACAGCTGCTGCAGAAATCATTATAATTGATAGACTGCCCATTGTCTGTGTTCTCATAACACTTTCTGATAAAGTTATCAATGCCTTTACTGGATTATATTAAAATTATCTGTTCATTTCTTTGTTTCTCCCATTTAACTTAGCTTCTCAAGGGCACATACCTTGACTCATTTGTCGTTTTATTCTTGGCATGATGACAGAGTGTCTGATATATTAAGGTATACTCAATCAGTGTTTATAGAACTTAAGAGAGTTATTTCAGTTGATTCACACAACAGCCCAATTGGGAATTATTGTTGTTATTATTCCAGATTCACTGATAAGGAAATTGTAGGCAGAGATGTTAATAGTTTAAAGTCACTAAACTACTAATTTCTGACACCAGAAGTTTGAACTCCAGTCCTAGAACTCCAAACCAGTGCTTGTTCTACTTTATGAATGTCAGTGAATGCATGTCACATGTACCAACTACATTCACCCTGCCCTGTAGCAGACTATACAATACTTTCATTAGTTAAAATGTTATTTTTTTGTACAGTTCAACTTGGCTTGAGATTTATTCTTAATGCAGCACTAAAGGCACTTGCGCCAACTTACTGGCATAGGCTCATGAAACCTATTCCTAACCATACACTAAGCATATTGCCTTTTCTTTCCTTAGTGTGAGCTAAGAACAAGAGAGATCACCTGTACTATGAAAACATAAAGCCCACACACATTTCCTTCTGGCACAAAGTGAATTTAAGTTAGTTCTATGGTACATACCTATCTGATTTCCCCCTGCAACTGTAATTCTAATCTTGATCGTTTTCAGACAGCTAAGCAACATAGAATGTATTCATCAGAATGGATTGGGAGGAGAGAGAAGCAGGTTCTCTGAAAAACAAGATATGTGAAATCACAAAGAAGATAGGAGACAGCTCTTTAGGGATAAACAGCTTTTCAATTTTTCATTGTAGAGATATTCCTAGAGGAGACTGATAGCAGAGCTGCTAATAACACCATATTGAGGAGTTTGAGAAAGTTTAGTAAAAAGCAAGCAAAACTGGATACAAAAGTAGTCTTTCATATTATATCAGAGTTGATTAAATATACTTAAATAAGGATTCATTGAGAAGGAGAGGTAGTTATTTCTGTGTTGTTCCAGAAGGCAAACAGGTAGAAATAAAAAGACAGATGTTGACCTAACATGAGAATACATGTTCCATTTTAGCTGTCTAGCAATGGTGAGTAATGAGCTCAGGGTCACCTGATGCATATTCACAGAGGCTGGTACCAGCTCTTAGGGTTTCTTCAGGAGAATCTACTCACTATTCTGCAAGTGAGGCTAGCTTTCTGGACCATCTACTGCCATTTTGGATAGAAGAGTTCTGTATATTTTCTCATTGTCCTGCAAATAATGATATGTAGCATCTCTGGCACTCCCCATGGATTGGCAGTCATGTCCTCTCATCATCATGGTAAACAAAATGGACCACATGTTTTTGATTGTCCCCAGAAGAGTGTTGATATTGTTCCTGGTAGAAAACCACAGGCAAGGAGATGTCTAGTTTTTCCCAAATTATCAAGAAAGTATTATTTCTTTAAATAATTGATTTTAATTAATCAATTTTAATACTTAAAATTTAAGTTAGAATGAATTAAGGAAATTAGCAGTATATTTTGAATGCATTGTAATTAAAAGCTAAAATAAGATCGGCTACAGATTTAAATTGGAAACTTCAGGTAAATAGAAAACTCATTTATCCAGAAGGGTGGGTCAGCATCCTTACTGATAAATAGGGTTTCTTTCTTTATAAGGTGTCCCAGCAGGTATAAGAGAATAATATGAAAGGAAAAGTGTGACTTGCTCTTTAGAGAAATACTAAGGCATATGGGCATTTGTTTATTGAGACAAGTAGGATCCTGTGCTTTAGGAACTCTGCAGGGTGCACAATCACAAAATCATTTCCATCCAATATTTATCACAGGCAGTGTATGTCCAGATATTCTGAAATCCTTCCTTGGATTAATTCGGACTGAGGAGAGCTGTGTGCCTGGAGGACATAATATTGACAATCTACAGAATTGTTTTTACAGAAATGTTCATGGCTGTGATGTCAGCTGCTTATAGTGTACGAGGTTATAAGACTCTTCACCATGAAACTCACTGTCATTTCCTCAAAAGGTATGAGATTAAGGATCTTTGCCTTGTATGTTTCAGCATCCTGTATGAGAATCCATAGGATTAACACTGGTCAGTTCTAAATCAAACACACTCACCCATCTCTTGATGATAATATAGCCTCCAGTGTGGGTTGAGTGTACCCTGAAAATTATACTGATGACTGGACTCCCAGATTGTCTCCCTCTCCCCTCCTGGACTCACTTTATGTCCTTCCTTTTAGTCCTTCCTTTCTTTCCTTTCATTTGAGTGTCATCTTGTATACTGTGTATCACTCCTAATTTCTTCACTTGCTAGGTATGTGACTTTGAGAAAGTTACTGCTCTCTTTGGCATCCCAGTCTTGTTGTGAGAAATGGAAATTAGAATAGGACCTACATCATAAATTTGATATAGATGCTGATTTCATCTATGTCAGATTTTTAAAACAGCTCCTGCCATGTCATTACTGCTGCAAAAATGTCAGCTGTTGTCATTATTATAATTGTCTTTCATTTTGTATAAACAAACTTGCTTAAATACTTTATAGAATGAATTAGTGGTATCAATTAGAGGAAATGGCAACTAATGTTAGTCAATTGATTATCTCTCAGAGGCCTAGTTCTCAGACGTATGGTGGTAAGGATGCTATTTTGTAAAATTTTCATTTTATTTTTTAACTCTTTTGTATTTTAAAATATTTAGATTTACAGAAACATTGAAAAGTTGAGGAAACAGTACAAAGATTTCCCCTATATTCCTTGCCCACTGCTCCATTGTAAACATCTCACATAACCATAGTTCAGTGATCAAAAATTAGAAATTTAACATTGGTATAAGATAACAATGGTTTAAGGATTAGAAAAGATAATATGAAGGCTTAATGGAAGATCTGGCAGCTATCTTCATTTTTCTAGAAGTTGCTCTTATCTTCAAGAGTGGAGTGTCTGGTAATCTTCAGTCAATCCAGAGGTTTGAAAGCATTATTTACAAATGATTATTGTAAAAAGTTAAAAAGTTTGAACTGGAAGGTGCAGGCATAGCCCATGTTGTAGTCTGAGACCATGTTCTTAAAAGAATTACTTCTATTTTTTTAAATTAATTAAAGAAAGTGCCTTAGTAATAGCACAATTGACTATAAATCCTGGCATATCTCTCTGGTAATAGGGAGGAAACTTTGTGGCCTCAGGCTCTGATAGTAAGATGAGCCAACCAGCTATGAGATGGGCTGTAATTATACTCAGTGTCAAAACAAGGGACCTAGGTATTGATGGATATAGGCCTTTACATGCAACAGGAAAGAACATCTATGGAAAATCAATTTCTTTGTTGTGAAAAATGACTCATTGTCATTTCTAACATTTTACTTTGGGCTGATTTCATTTTTAGAGTTCAAATTTGTTTATGTTGTGCAATAAGGATGAAAAATGCTGTGTTCTCTAGTGGTTTTGATTAAAGATAATGGAACCTTCTGTTTATATACTACTTTACATTTTCAAAACTCTTACTTTCACTTACATTATTTCATTTTGCTTTTCACAACAACCCTGCATGGTTGTCAGGCATTGGTAGTTCTCACAGTTCTGCAAGCTAGAAATCCAAGATCAGGAAAACAGCCAGGTTCAGTGTCTGGTGAGGAGTCCATCTCTGCTTCCAAGATGGTGCCTTTTTCCTACATCTTTGGGAGATAAGGGACAATGTGTCCTCACATGGTGAAAAGCAGAGGAGGAAAAAGGGCTGAACCCTGTGAGAAGCCTCTTTTACAAGGGCCTTAGACCCATGCAGGAGAGAGGAGCCCTCATAACCTAATCTCCTCTTAATGGCCCCTCTTCTTAACATTATCACATTGGCCATTAAGTTTTAACTCATGAACTTTGGAGGGGACACATTCAAAACACAGCAGTGACTTACCCCCATTTTACAGCAGAAGAGATTGAAAATAAGGGAGGGTTAAGACTTGCCTGTGGTCACAAAGCAAGTATATTTACAAGGTCTGAGCTACTGAATCCTAGGATTCTATATGGAAACACAGTTGAGACAGTCACTATGAAATAATGAAATTTATATGTCTAAAAATGTCTATCACTTACGTTAATCTAGGGGAATTGTTTAAAAATCCACATCTACATGTCTATCCATATTTATATCAACTATCTATATCTGTCTATATTGTCTATATATCATATGTCTAAGTCTACATGTATCTACTAACATTCTCATTCCCTAGACCAATATTTTGGGGAAAAGAAGAAAAGAGATCCAGGGATCCAGAGGAAAGACAAAATAATAGAAAGTCCACTGTACTAGAAACCTATTCTTAAGGCATAGATGGACCAAAACTAATTTGAAATTTGTTTGGAGGTGATAATAGGCATTTGGGGATATGAGGCTTCATTCTACTCTCCCAAATGGAATTATTGGGAAAAGTTCTTTATTCTCTTTTGAATTATATGCAGTTAGTTATAATCACAGATGAACGACTTTTAGCTTTTCGTTTTTTTTTGTTTCCTCATTCCCTCATTGACTTGGGTATTACAACAAATACTTGCAGCTACGTTATAGAGAATAAAAATGGCATGCCTGATCAAATGCTTTGGGTGGCCCCAAAAAGGAGCTCCGTAATTGGTAAACAGTTATCCACAAAAGAACATTCTTCCTACAATAAAAGCAACATATTTATATAACTGGTTAAAGAAAAAAATTTGTGGGGGGTATCTAGTCACAGAGCTGGCTGCAAAGTTATATTTTTAGTGCCTTTTTTCTATTTTTATTTTAGATTCTGGGGGTACATGTTCAGGTTTGTTACAGGGGTTTATTGTGTGATACTGATGTTTGGGGTACGATTGAATCCACCACTCAAGAAGTGAGCATAGTCCCCAGTAGGTAGTTTTTCATCCATCCTTTGCCACCTTTTGTATTCTCTGGTGTCTATTGTTGTCATATTCATGTGTCCTCATGTTTTCACTCCCACTTATAAGTGAGAATATGCAGTGTTTGGTTTTCTGTTCCTGCTTTAGTTCACTTAGGATAATGGTCTCCAGAGCATCCATGTTGCTGCAAAGGACATGATTTCATCCTTTTTATGGCTGCGTAGTATTCCATGATGAATTCATACTGCAATTTTTAATGCAGTTCACCTTTGATGGGCACCTGGGTGGATTCTATGTCTTTGCTATTGTGAATAGGTCTACAGGGAACATTTGAGTACATGTGGTTTTTTTGGTAGAACAATTTATTTTCCTTTGGATATATACTCAGTAATGAGATCGCAGCATTGAATTGTGTTTCTGTTTTAAGTTATTTGAGAAATCTCCAAACTGCTTTCCACAGGGACTGAACTCATTTGCATTCCCACCAACAGTGTATAAGCATTCCCTTTCTCCACAGCCTTGCCAGCATCTGTTATTTTTTGACTTTTTAACAAAAACCATTCTGACTGGTATGAGATCTCATTGTGGTTTTGATTTGCATTTCTCTGATGATTAGAGATGTTGAACATTTTTTCATATGTTTGTGGTCCACTTGGATATCTTCTTGGGAGAAGTGTCTGTTCATATCCTTTTCTCACTTTTTTTATTTTTTGCTTGTTGATTTGTTTAAGTTTCTTATCGATTTGGCTATTAGGCCTTTGTTGTATGCATATATTGCAAATATTTTCTCCCATTCTATAGGATGTATGTTTACTCCATTTGATAGCTTTTCTTGCTGTGCAGCTCTTTAATTTAATTAGGTTTTACTTGTCAATTTTTGTTTCTTTTGCAATTGCTTTAAGGGACCAAGCCATAAATTCTTTGCCAAGACCAATGTTGTGAAGGGTATTTCCTAGGTTTTCTTCTAAGATTTTTATAGTTTGGGGTCTTCTATTTCAGTCTTTACCTTGAGTTAATTTTTGTATATGGTGAGAGGTAAGGAATCAGTTTTATTCTTCTGCATATGGCTAGCCATTACCCCAGCACCATTTATTGAATGAGAAGTCCTTTCCTTATTGCTTATTTTTGTGGACTTTGGATGACTGCAGGTGTGTGGCTTTAGTTCTGGTTTCTCTATTTTGTTCCATTAGTCTGTGTGTCTGTGTTTGTACCCATACTACATTGGTTGGATTACTATTGTCTTATAGTGTAGTTTGAAATCAGGTAACATGATTCCTCTGACTGTTCTTTTTGCTTAGGATTACTTTGGCTATTAGGACTCTTTTTTTGGTTCCAGATGAATTTTAGAGTTATTTTTTCTACTTCTGTAAAAAATAACATTGATAGTTTGATATAAAGAGTGTCAAATATATAAACTGTTTTGAAGAATATGACCACTTTAATGATACTGAGTCTTTAAATCAATGAGCATGGAATGTTTTTCCATTTGTTTCTGTCATCTCTGATTTTTTTCAGCAGTCTTTTCTAGTTCTCCTTCCCATTCTTTCACTAGGAAATGTCATTTGAAGTCATTTAAGTGTCTGTGAATATGTAGCCATTGCCAACCCTTTGACATTGGATAGCTATTGTCTTAGGAACTGCTCTGTGAGGACAGAGACAACTCAGAATGACAGCATGGCTTTTCCAGGGCTAAGATGAACAGGGGGCTTGTGAACCAACCAGAGTGTGGCTGTGTCTCACGAAGGAATGACTTGCCTATTCCTCAGGAAATCTGTGAGCTCTACACAATGACTTGCCAGATAGACCATGATGTGTTTTTTTGTTTTTTTTTTTTTCCGATTTTTTGAGACAGAGTTTCACTCTATTGCCCAGGCTGAGTGCAGTGGTGTAATCTCAGCTCACTGCAACCTCTGCTGCCTGGGTTCAAGCAATTCTCCTGCCTCAGCGTCCCGAGTAGCTGGGATTACAGGCACCTGCCACTGTGCCTGTCTAATTTTTGTATTTTTAGTAGAGATGGGTTTCACCATCTTGGCCAATCTGGTCTTGAACTTCTGATCCACCCGCTTTGGCCTCCCCAAGTGCTGGGATTACAGGTGTGACCCACCACGCCCGGCCAATGTGCAAGTTTTATACAAAGCTCAAGAGCCACACTTCCTTTTAAGGAATTAGAGGGAAGGGAGTGTTTTGAATTCTCAGTTACTTCCTTTTGCCTGTCTGTCTCTCCTGAATCCATGTTTGTATCTTGAATAAATGCATTAGAACGATGCACAATGAGTTGCACAGTTGAGACAGACATATTCCTGATCTCTGTGTCATAAGAGGCTAGAAATCCAAGATTAGGAGGTATGATTTGGAAAACCTGAAATGAATGTCAGAGTAACTGTCACCACCCCAGAAAGCCATGAGAATCCTGAGAAAGGGAGTTGTAGCTATGGTAAAAGGAGCATGTTGTTATTTATTTTGCATTATCTTTGGTGGTTAGATAATATCTTGTGTTGATAGACTAACATATTCAACCCGTATTTCCTTTGTTGTATATAGTATATAATGTATAGTTCATTTTTATCTATGTGGCTAATTTATTTTACTTACTTCTAATTTTCTTTCATATGTTCCCTTCATCCACATCCCCCCTTACCAGTGTATATACTCCTGATCTGAGATTTTAACACCAAATTTGAAAAAAAATTCTTTTATTTGCTTTCCATGGGAAATCCCCGAATGTTTAGAGCTATCAGCAGCTGTAGACACTGCAAAATAAGTCTCGTTGTTCATCTGGTATCTCCAACGCTTAGCGTGGTGTCTGGCTCGTGGTAGGTACTAAATATTTAATGAATTAAATGAATGCTAGATTTACGCAATGACAGTGTAGGAATCATAAGATATAAGAGCTGAAAGACTCTTTGGCATCAGATTCAACCCTATCATTATATTGATTCAAAGGAGGTAGTTCTGAGACCAGAATCCAATCACCTTGCAGCCTGCCAAGAGCTCTTTCTCCCAGTCTATTTACCCACAAATGGATATTTTATGTCTCAGACCAGTGCCACCTTCTTCTTGTTTTTATGAATTGGAGTGCTGAGGGTAGACACTGTATCTGGAAATCTTCTAACCCACCCATTTAACAGACAATTTTCCAAGTTATATTCCATGGGATATTAGTTCTAGGGCTTCCTAATGAATAACCTGGAAAAATAGATCTTCCGGTTAAATAAAAGTGGACAAGACTACATACTTTATTTCTCTTATGGAAACTCATGATACACATTACCACAGAAAGGACTCCAGGCAGAACACCTCTGAGGAAAACCTGCTTAATTGTGTTTCCTTGGGAGTGTCCTAAATTGTTGGAGCATTGAATATTTTTTTAAATATATATATAATTTTTATTACATTTTAGGTTTTCTGGTACATGTGAAGAACATGCAAGATAGTTACATAGGTACACACATGGCAGTGTGATTTGCCGCCTTCCTCCCCATCACCTATATCTGGCATTTCTCCCCATGCATTGAATATTTTATTTGTAAAGTGCATACTGACACATTGTGGAATAGTTTTCCTACAGATAACATTTTGCGGATGGCTGTCTTCTAACTTCCAGGTTTAACAATGTGTTACCCAGTGTTTGCAGTCCTTAGGAGCAGCGTCTTTCGTCTGTGCTGTAATAAATTTGAAAATGGACCTGGGCAGTTTAAAATATGTATACATGGATATTACCCATACCAGGCATTTGTCAGAAACATCTGTTGTACTGAAGTTTTCCCAGGAAAGATGGAGGAAGAGTTTTACAAAGAGTGGTCATTTACCCTGGTTTACTCAGTGAAACCCAGTTTATCCCCATTGTCCTGATGTCATTATGAATGCCACTACATTTCAACCTCAGAAATGTCCTGATTTTAACACACTGTCATTCTTCCAAGCCTAGAGCCACCATATTAGCCATTGTTTTTCTCTTGGACCCATTGTCCTCTCTGGCAGGCAATTCCCATCTCATCTTCCTTCCTTTATTTTCCTCCACACCACACTCAGTTCCCAATTCCCTTGCTGCTGCTTTCTTAGGCAGAGTGGTCCTGTAGTTATATAAACCCAGGGGCAGCTCCTTTCCACCAGAGGTGAGGGTTCATAAATTCTTGCCAGGAAACTGGTTTCTCCCTATCAAAGGGCTTTCAACACTTGTTACCAAGAACCTATGAGGGAAAAAATCAGAAAGTTAAAAACAGCAACATTCACAAAATCCCTCTGTATAGATAGTCCCTGTAACATAGTCTCCAGCACAGTGCTTGTCCACACCTATTATGGTGTTCACTCTTTCTCAGGGCCTCTAGGGTCACCACTTAGGAAGCTACAAGGCCAACATCACTCATGGCCTATGCCCTGTAGAGCTTGGTTCAAGTATGCTCCAATCACAAAGTCCTCAGAATTCTTCATACTGGTCTTCTGGTCACTTCACGTCCCTCTCTGCTTGCCATGGTACCATGCTCTGCATTGTGTGTTTTTGTTGCAATTGCTTTTAATAACTTAGCTATAAATTATTTGCCAAGGATATTTCTGACTCTGACTAAGCTGACCTCACAGACGGCTCCCTTCTCTCATCTGCTATTTCACACATACTTGTTACTGAATGGCTTCACACTTATTTATTCAACTCTGTATTCTAAATTGAGCTTCCTTCTTATATATGCTCCTTGAAAATAGAAACTGTCTTAATAAGTCTAAATTGCCTTCCATGCCTAGTATATTGTAAGACTTGAATCAGTCAGGGAGTTTCAATCATAGAAGATATTTTAGATATTATCTAGTTCAGTCTTCAAACATGTTCAGAGACTTGCAGGAGATCACTCGTTTGCGGAAGGTCAATCCAGGTTGCCAGGAAGAACTGTGGGTTAATAATGGGGAGTAGCCCACTATTAAGGCTTTGAAGGTCCAGATCACTATGTAGGCTTCCTCTGGATGTGACTAACTAGAGAATTTCTGCTGCTTATTGTCTCCTCAGTAGGCAATAGCATGGAGATGATTTTGTGAATTCTGCGGGCTTGAGATGAAGATTATATGAAACAATGTATATGCCATGTGCTATTCCAAATCTAGGACATACCAGTCACTTAGTACATGATAGTTCATATTATTTCTTTTTCTGATTTTTCATTCTTTTGTGTGCAAATGGCTTGAAGAATGGAAGCAAGTTGCCTGACTTTGGGTAGCTTATGATGTAGAATCGGCATCATAACATCTGCTCTGAGGTGTCTCAGACGAGGGTTGGGAGCGTGGGATTGCCATGGTGACAAGGATTCTGCCAGACCTGCCTGCAGCAAGGGAGCTTGCTCTTTTTCTGAACCCATCGACTTTGATGACACTTGGCAAAAGTATGCTTGGATGTTTGCAGCATTGGTTTCTGTACTGCATGGTCCTTCTGGTCATCCTTTCCTGGGCTTTCATGAGTCAGAGTAACAACTTCAGTGCTGAATAGGGAACCAGAACCCCCCGGGGCTGGTTAAAGCACATATGCCTATTTAACACTATAATTCAGAGAGGAAATGATTTATGATTCACAATGTCAGGTAAGCACTTTTCTGACAAGCATAGTATTTTTCACAGCTTTTAGGGGATTGTACCTTTTCTCTCGTGTGGAGAGTTGATGCGGTGTGCTCCCCGTCAGCTGTCACTGCTGCTCTAGGAGAAGGCTGCCCACTGACAGTCTGGCGGCTGTTTGCTGGCAGCGGACTGCTATGTGTCTCCTCGGGGCAGACCATTTATCATGGGTCTAAGCCGGTATTGAGAGACACTGCAATCTCACAGCCACAGTCCTGCTGACAGGCAATCACCCAAGCTGCCTACAGCAGTGTGCCTTTGCCCTTACAAAAGGTCTTGGGGCCTGAGCAGGGGTTCTCTCATGAAGGGCCTCTGGCAGAGTCTGCTGTCTGTAGAGGTGTGACGATAACCCCTGTGGGTGACACCACTCTTCCTGAGAATGGCAAGCAGGTGTATTGCTGCCTTTATACCCTTCATCAAGTACGAATTCAACAAAATGCTGATGGTCCATTCGTGGCAAGATTTATGATTTCCTTCTCGACTCTATCCTCTCCATGTTAGTTTGCTACCAGATGTCATTGTGTTTTTTTGATAATTCATAATTTTATTTGCAACATTTTATGTAAATCTCCTAATTGTTACTTGCATTTTTATTGTCCTCTTGCTGCATTCTCAAGGCTCATATGGGAACAAAGTATGGGGCTTAGGCTGGGGTGAGGAGTTGCCTTTCTGTTTTGAGACAGCCTGGCGGGAGAGCAGGGAACTGGGTGCTTGCCTGGTTCTGCCAGATGTCTGGGTATAATGTTTACTAAGCTATGTGGGGTTCCCCAAACCTATGCTTTCTGTTGCCTCTGGGCCTTTATTTAACACTATTCCATCAACCTGAGGCATACCCTAGACCATACCCCCATGGCTGCCCACCCACCTGCACTCGGTCAGTCATCTCAGCTTAGGGGTTGTCTCCTCCAGGAAGCTCACTCTGACCCCTCATTTGTTTGAGTATCCTCAAAGTCTCCCACACTGCAGCCTGTGCACAGGCTTACACATCCCTGCTTCAGCAGATATGGATTGCATTATATATACTGAATGATGACCTGGCACTTTGGTATGAGCATTTTACTGATTATTTACACATTTTTTCTACATTGTCTTTTTATGGCTTTATTGTATCTATCAGAACAGAGGCACCTCGATTTCTTTAAGGAATTACCTATTGTTGGATATTTGCAGTGTTCCGGTTTTTTGGGCTATTATAGATAATGCTGAGATGAATATGCCAATAACTGAATCTTTATGCTTTCCTTAGGAGTAATTGTTGGAAGAGGAATTGCTGGTGTTACCATTTGTGTTTTGTGGGTTTATACCCCGCTACAGTGTTATTGGGTCTGGAGATTTAATCACAAGTGAAAGAAAGAATCAAAGTAGGAAAAGCCTCTGTGATCACTTAAGTTTATCTCAGTTTAATCATGGACATACATAAATAATATGCTAACATACATCATGTTTATTCAATAAAACAACACATGTAAATGTGTTCTAGGAGATATGGATGATACATAAACTGTCCTCCAAGAATTTTACAGTAGAGGAAGTGAACAGGGTACATATAGAAAGGGTATGAGCAAGGAAAAACTCACAGGAAGAGGAGCGAAGTGATTTTCATGATCAATGAATGTCATTTCTAGCCAGAGTGATTGGGGCTGGGGGAATTCTCCTGATAATGTGTTATTTGGAATAGGACTGAAAGAATTGGTATGATTTGTATATGTGAGAAGAGAGATGGGAAATGGGAGAGAAAATTATAGTAGAAAGAATTGTGAAAGCAAAACTTGGAAGCAAGAAAGCAATGGGTGTCTTTCCAGAATAATGAGTGTTTCCAATTTTCATATGAATAAGGAATAGGAGTGCTTTAAAAAAAAAAAAAAATCCTGCCATTTATACACTGCCTTTATGTGTTTTGCTTTAACTGCCTACTCTTATTCCTGAAATCTGTATATATTTTGAATTTAATAAATCTTGTTAATAAATTAAATTTATGCCAAAAAACCCATTTAACTTTAAATGGAAAATCAATATTTCCCTATACACCTTTACCTTTTGAAAATCCTGGAACAAAGGATAAGGAGCCATAGGAAATGCTGAGTGGGGTTTTAAAATTAAGCTAAATTATTTGACGTGGTATCTCTAAGTCTGTTCTTGAAGTATTCTTCCATAGCTTAGAAAGGAAACCTTGTGTGTGCATATGTATATATATATATGTGTGTGTTTGCATAGCTGATATTGAGAGGGTATGCACTGACCATGGAAATGCTGAAATAGTTTAGCATGTATTGATAAATGTTCACTAACCCATCCACCCCTGGAGCCCTTCAGAGTCCAGCTACTCTCCCAGTGCTTTCCAGACCTCTCCATAGTCCAGTAACATCATGAGTCCCCATGCCATACCGGGGACTAAATATTTGGAATATCACACATATGTATGTATGTATATGTGTATGTGTGTATATACATCCCCGAACATTCCCTGTTTATGTGTAACTTGTATGTGAGTGTGTTAGTTGATTTTTATGATAAATTGATAATTTATAATTACATAAATTTATGGGGTGCAAATTGATGTTAAATTTATAAACACAATGCGGAATAATTAAGTCAAACTAGTAACCTATCATCACCTCACATTCTTAACATTATTTGCAGTGAGAACATCTGAAATGTACTCTCTTAATAATTTTAAAATGTACGTTAATGTTAGTCATATTCACCACATGTGAGAGAACAGTGAAGATGCAAACAGAAGTGACAGGACACACCTGATTGACAAGAAAGCTTCCTGAGATGGTAGGCCCAGGTTCTGAAGGAAAAGAATGGCTGCCAATGCTCTTGGAAGGTCCTGTGTCCCGCCTTGTCGACACCTTCAGTGATGAGCATGTCATTGGACTTTCTGTGGAGAAGCAGATCCCTGTAAAATCAAGAATTTGTTGTTTCAAGGAATGTTATACACTGGAATACAAAAGCCAGAACTCATAAGTATAGGGGATGCATACAAAACTTCTTGAAGCATTCATCCTCTCTTAGACCTAGATGGCAAGTCATAGACATAAACTTGTGCATCCTAGATCATTCTCCTGATTCTGGATTCTCTCCCTCCTGATCTCCTTAGCTATTTGACTTTGGATGAGAGTCTGAATTTGCAGCCTTGATTTTCTCATCTGGAAATTGAGCTAATGGACTCACCCAACTGGGTTTTGTAGTGATTCAGGGGGTAATAGCCAAGGCCATGCAAGCCTTCTAAAATTAGTTTCTCAACTTGCCTCCAAACACAATAAGGAAATATGAGAGTCACAAATAAGACCCACAGAACCCATAATCCCAGCATAACTGGAACATGGCGAAAACCCTACTTCCAATAGCATGAAGGAGGAAAATAAACACCAAGTCCAGTGAGCTGTCTTCTGTATTACCTCTTTGGGGAGTGCAAGAGTAGCTGAGGGTGGGAAGAAGGGGCTGTGCTGTAGGAAGGAGAGGGCAGGGGAACTTAGCAGCAGCCCTAAAACTGACATAAAGCTGCCACAAGGGAAAAAGAGACTACCCTGTGTTTGATATTGAGAGTTGACTCCAGTTTAGAGCAGCCCCCTCCTGGGAAATGACTTAAAAGTGCATGCATGATCTGAGTAAGCAGTCTTGGAAAAATAGAGCTCCAGGAAGAGAAAGACATGTGTTAGTATTTTTATTTTAATTGAATTCGTTTATAAATGAACTTGGGGAGCACTTCTATCTTTATAAGGTTGATTTTTCCTTCAAAGAGCAAGAGTATCTTTACATATGCTAATATCAACCTTTGTGTCTTTCAGGATTGTTTCAATATTTTCCTCATACCGGTTTTTTGCAAGATTATTTCTATTTATTATTTGTTAAGATTATTTCTATTATGTCCTTCCATTACTACTGTAAATAATGTTTTCTCTCTCTTTGTGTCCTCTAATTATTATATATGTACATAAATGCTACTGATTTCTTATGTTAATTTTATAGCTTGCTACTCTATTGAATTATTTTATTATTTGAGTTAGTTTTATTATTTATTCTTTAGGGTTTTCCAGGTACACACTCATATCATCTGCATAAACATTTTCTTTTACTTCTTTTCATTCAATTTTTATTCAGATAATTAATCTCCCTTGTCTAAATGCACTAGGTAATATATGATTAATAGTGGTAGAAACAGTGGGAAATCTTGCCTTTACCGGAACTTAGTGAAGCTGCCTTTAGTGTTTTCTCATCAAGAAAGATGCTGTCTTTAGGACTGGGGTAAATATATTTTAATCATCTATACATCAATTCTATTTTGTGAATAATAAATGACCTTGTTTATAGAGCACACGGGAACTCTTTACAGTATTCACAACCTTTTGTTGAATCTAAACCTCTTCTAAAAAACTTTTTAAAAAACTGCAAAAAGCAAAACTCTGCATATAGCTATTTGTATGTATATGTATATATACATGTGCATCTTTATATGTGTATAGAAATATATCAAATTTTCAGCTTCTTTATTGAGAGGACTGAGAAACTGCCATTTCAGTAGCAACAAGCCACTCCTAGAGCCCAGGGGTTTCTAAATGCCATTCACTACCAAAATAACCCCGGGTTCCTTGGAAAAATAGCTGATTCCTGGTGCAAATAAGAAAAAGCATAAGATGAGCTTGGAACATCTTCATGTGCCAAAAAGTAAGAAAATATTTAAAGAATGGTGGGAATATTGTAAAAGAATGCAGGCCCACTTTGAAGGGGTTCCAACTGGCTAAATCTATGACAATTTGAGCACTTTGAGCTCCAGATAAATAATATTTAACTATTATAACTATTAAAGCATAAATGCTTGATATTAATATATGTGTGAATAAATAAATAAATAGATAAATCGGGAGAAAGGAAAGCTCTTGTTTGCATTAGAAAGCAAAATAATAAATATCAAATGAATAATGGGATTAAAAAGTTACTATTTGTAACCATTAGAGTAATGGTTAAGTCAGGCAAGAATCATCAACGAATGTTGATACTAGTGGATGAAAGTTAAAGGAACAACAGGATATTTACATCATTTGAAAGTATATACCCACAAGATACATTTTTATTATAAAAGGTAAAATGATAACTTTACAGAGGGAAAAATAGAGCAGACATTACTTTACCTTTTACAGACTGACCATCCCTAATCTAAAAATCTGAATTCTAAAAAGTTTCTAAATTGCACAATTTTTGAGCACTGACATTATCATAGAGATGGCATTGTTAGCACTGCAGAAAAAGTGCCTATAGAAGACAGGGTGAAAATGTGTGAAGGGCTTATTGTACTGGAGCAGTGCGTTCATCACAGAACAAGAAATGGTGTCTGTTTATAAAATCAAAGAGAGAGCTCTAACCCAAAAACCCTTGTTAATGAGGCAGATGACTCTGGAGAAAACATTTTTAAAAGCCCTCCAGCAGAATGCCTCCTCATCCCTAGAGGACCCACCTCTTGGTACTTCAGCTGCTTCTGATGTTTCTTCTGACCCAAAACTTAAGATAAACAGTAACCTTTTAATTAAAACACAAGATACACAGTAACCTTTTAATTAAAACACAGCCTCCTAGGTGGAGATGGAAAACCTGCATTGGTGGTTGTGGCTGCCATTTTGCAGCTGATCCAGGTATTCTGGGGATGTTACCTTGCTGCTTAGTTACACTAAACACATTATTTTTTTCACTGTATTAATGGCATGTCATATTTTTGACCCCTAAATACTTATGGGTGAATGAGTGTAAGAAAATGATTGCTTATCTGTAACATAAATTCAGAGTCAGGAATGATGGTGACGCCAACCACAGATTGTCCATGTGGGTGGCTGAGACAGTGACACTTTTGCCTTCTGATGGTTCACTGTACAGAAACTTTGTTTCATGTGCAAAATTATTAAAAATATTGTATACAGTTATCTTCACCCATGTGTATATGATGTAAAAGAAACATAAATGAATGTCACGTTTGGACTTGGGTTCCATCACAAAGATATCTCATTATGTATATGCAAATATTCCAAAATTTGCAAAAATCTGAAATAGAAAATGCTTCTGGTCCCAAAGATTTTAGATAAGGGATATTCAAACTGTAATCAAAAATCAGCGGTAATGGGGCTAATGCACAGCGGGCTCCTCCTGTTACGACGCCCTAAGAACTCAGCATCAGTTCTGTGCTATTCCTGCCAAAGGTGCAGACCCTGAAACTAATCATACAATCATGAGGAAATATCTAATGTAATCACAAAGAACTTCGGACCAACGCAATTAGAGACATTTTACAAACTAACTTCAAAAATGTCAGTCATGAAATACACAGAGTGTGGGATTTTTTCAGATTGAGAGGGATTTTGGATGTGCTACTGAGGGTATAATTGGGATAACTGACAAAATCTATAAAGATCCAGAATTTAGGTAATAGCATTTCCAATGTGAGATTCCACTGCTTATGTACACAGGAGAGAGAGATGTAGGAAGGAAGAAGTTGGAGAAGAGAGATGTGTGAATAATCCAGTTGAGTGTGTGGTAACCTTCAGGCAATTTTGTTGAATGGTATCATAATATTTTGTTTTATGCCTGTGACTTTTATATAAGTAAGTAAACCATAAAAATAAGTGCATTGAAATAAATATCAAATGAAGTGATCTAGCTAAATCACCACCAAAAGATGTGTAAATTAAAATGTGTTTTAAAAAGAAATAAAGATACCAGACTTTAAAGAGAGAAATTCAGACCCTATGAAATGGGTCCGAAGGTTAAAGGTTTGAGTGGATGTCAGAGTGAGTCTTAAACTTCATGAAGATGAATGGGGGTGGGGGCTGCAGTACAGCTGGCACTTCAGAAATGCTGTCATCAGAGGGGACAGAAAGAACCCATTCTTGGATTCTGTGTGTTTTGGAACATCTCAGAAGCAGCATCAACATTCTCTTAATGTTTTAGGGGATTGGCACTTTGTTCAGAGAGTGTAGTCCATGTTTGTGAAAGCTGAAGCATGATTCCCTTCAGTGTTAAGAAATGCCCATTGTTCTAAATGAGAATAACACTACGTTTTCAGGTCATTGATGGCCACTTGAATTCCATCTTCATCAAATGACCTGGACAATTTCCTATTCAGCACACAATCATGCACACATATATACTTGTGCATGTGTATGTATGTGTTGTTGGGAGGTTTCGTGAGTTCATTTTTTATTTTCAAGGATTAGCAACCACATCTTTCATGCCTGTGTCTACTTTATCTTTCTGACTGCTTGCATTTCATTATTTAGCTTCAAATTTTCATTGCATTTTTACCAAAGGACAAAAAGAGAAATGTAAATACTAATGTGTCTACGTAGTCATTTATCAGAAATTCTTCAGAGATGTTTTGGGTCCAGAAATCAGTGAGACTGGTGTTTCTCTTGTCCTCATTTATTTTCTTCCTTCTGGGATTCCTCTTGTCACTGCCTGCCCTTCTCCAGTTTTGAAAGGAGAAGATGAAAGTGGTATTTTCTCTTTACCTTTCAGTGGTGTAACCTGCAACTTTATCCCTAAACCTCTTAGAGGTAGATCCTGACACTTGGAGAGGAATAACTTACATTTAATAAAAATCTGCTTCCGGAGAGTAAATGGAAAAATGCTTGACTACAGGCCACATTTCCCCTATAGTTCTTCCCCAGCTTAGAAGATGTACTTAGAAGATAATTCCGCTACTGCTGTCAACCTCTTGCCTTCTGAGGGAAAGAGACTCAGAGTTTTAGCTGCTAGCTTTCAACCACCTAAACGATGACCAGAAAATGTCCCCTTTCACCTTCAGTGCATATATGCACTTTGAATGGTAAAATGTGGCTATGAAAAGGCAGAGGTGGGAGTTTTAGGCATATAAATGGTAATGTATGTTTTGATTAGCTTACCATTTCTGTGGATTCTCATTAATTTGCTGTATCTCTGAATATAAACCTTTATTCCAAGATATATTGGTATGAGTTATAAAAGATGATGAATTATAAAATGATGAGTTATAAAAGAA